>CM036884.1:29419235-30669235 GCA_020796165.1 Pantala flavescens | reverse complement strand
AATTCTACCCATTGCAAAATAATATCTATTAGTAAATACTGCAATAAATTTGTTGTGAATGGACTCGTTTCGTCCACTACGTAAAAACCTTGAGAGTTCTTGTTAAAATGTAGATACACGTTTAATGTGTCTTGTTTCTTGGTCAATGTACGAATGTCTTATCATAAAACTAACATTGATATGTAGGAAAGAGTTTCTGAGTCCGTGAAATGAATCATGGGAAACTATCAAATTTGGTATCGAATCCTTTAAAGAGGCTTCGAGAAAAGAAGTTGATAGATACGCTTTCTCTGTCATTAGAGACATAGATGAAGAAATGAAACGAATCTGATAGAAATGTTTACGAGCCCTTTCCAGATCCATACTTCAAATTGTCGCAGTTTCCTGTGGAAACTCTTTAAAAAAGTTGAGCAAAAACGTCCGAAATTCAGAGAGGAGTGGTTGAATGATAGAGCTCGTTACATTTGGGACGGCCGTAAGAATTTCAACGAACGAGAGGAATCAGCCGAGCATAACAACTGGGAGACAATCATTTCCCTTGTACTTGTATGCATGCCTTCCGAATTAGTTAGCGATTCAAGGCGGCGTGGTCGGAATGGAATTAGAATCCGAACGGGGGAAGAATGCAGACTTATCGCGTATTTCACTTAATCTCGATTCCCAATATGGTCTCCTCTAAATCTTAATCGACCCTCTTGGAACTCGAAGATGCGAGGCGCGGGTACTTCGTGCGATGCGTGAATCGCTTAAATTTTTTTCTCGGCGCATTTAATCCGTCGTTTGCTACGACATCCTCATAGACGAATAAAAAGATCCATTGATAGTCGTGGCGCGGAAGATGAACGAAAGTTGCGATGCATTCTCTCTTTCCTATCGGTAAAAAAACGTAATTACCAGATGTAGGGAAGGTGGTCGGCGGGAAATAATTCACCTCTCAAAGGAATCGCCGCGAATGATGCATAAGATTTTAGTGCATAAATGCAGCTGTCAAATCATCGTTGCTCTCGTGCCGATATTTTATGCAAATTCCGGGAGAGAAAAGTCGGCGAAGTGCGCGGTAATTGCTTCGAATGCAAGGTTGCAATCGATCGGATAAAAATAGGGCTCGTTAACGAAAATAACGAGGAAGGTTGACTCGGAACATAACCGATTTGAATATCGAAGGGAAGTTATGCCGTTAATCGAGCAATTGAGCCTTTCATGTTAATGTTCCCAATTTCTGCTAGTTATCTCGTGATGTTTTCAGCTACAGAATGCAGCTGCAACCTCTTTTCGGAAATATCAGAGTATCTCTTATCAAAGTGTGTTGCTGCAATACATCTTTTGCGATGCGTAGTGAAGAAAATGAGCACTTCCGCTCAATGATGAAAGTGTATCATAAGCAGTTTGCTGGTTCCCGCATTCCGAGTATGAATTTGGAAAATAGAGCGAGTTCAGCCACTTATAAACATTAACATAATACGATAACAGAATACTTGGGGTCGCCATTAATGAAATATGATGCCTAATTTTGCTCTTGAAAAGACATTTGAGGAACTCTGAATATATTTCATTAATGAGCGAATAGGTTATCTGTAAATATGATATAAACCAATGTTATATTCATAAATGATCAACTCAGAGCAATGTTATGCAAACTTATTTCGCTGGAACTACTTAAAGCTACAATATTATATGATGATGTGTATTGCTTCGTATCACAAGCAATTGATTATAATTTTACACTACAAAATGTAAGATATCTTTTGGTGTTTGGTATTAGATGAAATTCTCATCAATCCTAAAGGTTTCAAGGCTATTTTTTATTTTTGTGAGTTTTTAGAAAAGGTATTTTTTCGGATATAGTCTAACACCAACCTCGATCTCAAACAATAAAAGGTGTTTGGGGTGAATCGTGCTCTTACTTTTTGTTCTGCGCGTGCACTATCGAGAAAGCGTTGAAAATGTTAGCTCCAGACACGACCGCTCTACTACCTATAGAAAGAGATTTTCGGAGTATTGACAAAAAACGAAAGATACTTTTTGATTCGATGAAAGAAAGCGGATAATCCGTTGTTTAGTATCGGCGAGGATGTAATTTTGAGCTCTATTCACTTTCAGTAGTGTCCCTTTCTAAAGATGAATGTTGCCCTGCCCCAACGGTTCAAGAAAGTTCTGAAAGGTTTCCGATATAATTGGCGTCACATTCTTTGCGTCATATTTTCAAAAGAATGTGTCTAAAATTGATTTGATTGGAAAAAGATATAATTAACTCAACCTATTTTTATGCAGTTATTATAACATGATTTTTCCTCATTTTTCTCGGTGAAGGTTCTCTGTCTATTTATAGTTAAAAATTGTTTTCTCTAGATAGAGGTAGTAACTAGTTTTTAATCATCATAGCAGTCACGTATTTTCAGGAATGAATGAAAAATTCCAGTATCTGTTAATTTTAGTTTCAGTGCTAATAGGTTTAGATGGATCTACATCTAATTGCTGTCTTGCAATTTCAACTTAATTATAGCTTTAGTTGTATTAAATAACGAAATATTTGAGTATTATGTATTCTTTGTTGTAAAGTACGAAAGAGGAAAAGAAATTGAAATTATTTTTACATATGATATTAGAACCTCTTACGTTTAATTACCAGAAATTTTGGGGATATTAACAACTATCAATCGAAGAAATGGATTTTGATAGGATATAACATTTGTGAACGCAGCAGTTTATACTGTTAACATTGATTAATTAAATCAATCTGTGCTTTCCTTTTTGAAATATTTTTCCTTGAAATTCAATGATTGATTTTAAAATAAGCCGAAAGTATTGTAAAGGGCCAAAACTGTTAAATAGAAGGAAGTGTAATGGCATGCCTGATTATAAAGCAGGAAACTTGTCTTTTACTCGATTGTCTTCGAATTTCACATCTTAAAAATACTTTGTAGTGCGTGAAATTGTTTACGTCTGTGTCATTCGTTCAAGTATTCGAGTCCAATGGATTTTGTAATGGACTTTCTCTCTCTTAGCAACGGTTCCCTTATCAACAGATCCGCATTACAAAGGTTCGAAGGAATCACGACATTTTCGAAGAGGAATTGTCACAGTGGCCGTAGAGAGAACGGAACTAATGAATGTTTTCGATCCAAGCTCAGCCGAGTTTTCAGTTATTATTGAACTGATCAGTACATCATTCTGATGAAAATTGTGACTATGAAGAATACTTTTGTAGTTAGCAGCTTATTCAGTATAATTATACAACATATATTCGTCATGGGGCCAAACAAGACTCCGTGACTCATCATTTAAAGCGCACCTTAATTTAAATTCATCAATACTGATAAAAAAATGAAAATCCCTTCTTACATCGAGCTAAAAATAAAATTCGCAGCTATCGGCGCGTCTGTGCAAAAACTCAAAGGTATCTTAGAGTCGCAAAAAATCCGCGCGTTCGGATGAAGCACTTATTTTTTGGTTTATTGTCCACGCGTTGAGGATCTCACCTGATCCGCATTGCAGACGGATGAAAACACACATCGAGGGATAAAAGGGGGGATGACAAAGGAAGAGGAGGTCAGGAGGTCACGGGTCACGAGGGAACAACAAACCTCATCCCTCGCGGTGCCGTTTGTCTCCGCAAAAAGATGACGAACACACTTCCCCTTTTTTCTTCGCTAGGAAAAAATAAATGGGACGATGGCGTCCCCGTGCGATGCACTCACCCCCTTTGCGTGCAATTTCCCCTTTCGGCTCTTCGTCCTTGGACCCAGAGGATGATCTTTTGACGCGCCGACTGCCATTTCGGAAAGAAGAGCGTACGCTAAAGAGGTTCCATTCTTCGCTATTTTTTCCTCGCGGTAGAGCGTCGTTCACGGATATTTCCATCTGCTCCGTGATTCTCGATGACTTTATTCGTCTGAGCGGTATGCACTCGTGACAGCCAAATCCCGCTCTTTAAGACGGAACTGCTTTGTGGAGTCCATTTAGTCTCCCAAAAGAAAGGGTGTTCGGTCAGCTTGTCATCGGAAGTGGCTTTGGGGACACCTCAGGTGGGGCTCAATTTAGGAGTTGGTTGGGTTGCCTGCACAAAGGGGCAAAGTATTCTAATGAGGCGATTGGGGCTTCCGATCATTTTGAAAAGATCCTTGTTAACATCTTTGAATACTTTCTTATCATTTTAATACCATAAATGAGGATTTTCGATGTTATAAACTCTGCTTTTAACTTCCACCTCACTATTTATTGATTGTGAATAGTAGTAATCGACTCAATTTCTACGAAAGTTATTAATATACATATATATCAGATTCTAAATTTAAAAAAATTTCTTGAATTCCGTATACCTTTTTATAGTAATGAAAATTCATATTAAATACATGAATACGGTAAAATCTCCCTCAAGTCCTCTTTAGGTAGTTAGGTTTTAGAAATATTAAGTTAATTATTGAATGTATAAATATTTTCATAAATAATTACTTTTAACAAATTAATCAATAAATTCTTTGAATCAAATATCATTATATAAGTTTATTTGTCAATGGATCATCAACTTTGTGAAGTATTTAAAATCAGATTCATTAAACATGAAGCAATAGATATAAAATTTAGTTACCAGAGAGGATTTAATAATAATGAACGATTTCAGATAGTAAATGCAATAAAAACATGATTATGTATTTATTAAATAAATCAAGTTTTTGAGTTTTATCTAACACTTTAAATGAATTTTTGATTTTATTAGAGGACAAACCTAATTATATAATAATTGTTTTAGATGAGCTTTTCCTCCTAATAAAATAAAAAATTAATTTAGAATTTTAGATAAAATTAAAAATTAGTTATTATTAAACTAAAAGCAATGAGATAAATGTTGTGTAGATATCATCAAAATAAGTTCCAACATCTATCAGAATTTCAAAATGTTCGATAATGACTGTATTATGGTATTTAAAGATAGTATATATCATATTTTATAAGAGTTAGTTGCATCACTAAAGAAATATAACGTCAAGTAATATTATTACAAGAACACTTTTTAAATAATAAGGAATAGGAAATCTAGTAAATTAGCCTTTAAAATGGCAACTGGGAATGAATAGAAATAAAGCATACAGAGAGTATTTTTAAATCCATCAGCAGTAGTCAATTTCAATGACCTTATAAACGAATTCGTCATTTAAAATGTATAATTTCAAAACTGTTATCAACTCGTGAAAGAATTTAAGCTCGAAATTGCGCAGCTATCAACTTCTACCAGTCTTAACATGCACACTTCTTCACATGTCAATATTTGTTCCATTATGTTGGAAACATCCTCATCCAAGCATGAATTTCATCAACTTCTTTTTTGTTTTCCTCAATTTCAAAGATGCTGCGATAGAATCCGAGAGCAGTGAATGTTGCTAATCGATGACAACGAAAGACATAACAACTGCGTTCGCTTGACCTCGTCGACCTGCGCAAAATGTAGGAAGGATGTTATCCTAATCTGTCACTTGAATGCTGCAAAAAGGGTTAGGCAGTCAAACGTTTTTTGCTCTTCCTGTGCATTGCAATCATAACTCTTTAAACTTGATCATGCTTGTGAACTATTGACAGCTATGGATTCTTATTTGATACGATTATGAAGTAATAATTATTGAAAAATTCTATTGTCCCTGGGAATTGTGGTTAAAAAATAAATTCTTTTGCTTTAAACTTAGTTTGAGGAGGTTATGATGTAAAACAATCGCTTAAGGTTAAAAAATAAGCTCACAACTAATTCTGCGATATTATTCTATTCAATAGTTAATGCTTATTCTTGGAAATTTTAAACTACTCGATTCAATGGAACAATTTTATCAATGGTAAAAGGTTAATGGTATCATGTTACATAAAAGGATAGATCAAAAATATCGGTGTTGATGTACTTTATAAAAGCTAATATATAGATGGAGATGGTTACCTACAAAAATATACTAATTCAAGCATTAAAGATAAGAGGTAATGTATTTCGTCATACCTTTTACTCATAAAATCTTCTGCCCCATCTATTTCCCAGACAGTGGAGGACGACACAGCAGATAGGTATTTGGTGAAACTAGGTCGTAAAACCCTAAATCTATAATCCTGTAACAAAGACAGAAAGTAGAGCTGAAAGCCATTTCAAAATAACAGCAAAGTTTCAGGGGATTGACCCATTTTCCTCTAATTTTCAGAAATAACGGTTCACCGTTCACAAAAAATAGGGACGCGGAAAGGGTTTTTCTAGGAAGAGGGGATCCTGTTACTGTCTGCAGTAAATTTCAGAAAAGATGAGAGGGTCGTAGAGTGCCTATGACCCTTTCTGTCATTGACCGCGTGACGTACAGTTTCCCCATAAACAAGTATATGAATCCTTCGACACCTTTCTAAAGATCTATCAGATCGTTTACACCATTTGTAAACAAATTTTAAAATTCGTGATGAATGATATCTCGGGAATTTCTACGATTGTGGTTGGAAGATAAGAATTGAGTTTACAACACAAACATATTCTATGAAAAGATGTTGTCTTTATTATTTTGATTACTCCAAATTGCAATATATCTTTGTGCAAGTTTATATTGTTTTTCTTCATACGAAAGAGTCATTAATGGTAAAATTACTAGCTCACATAAATGATCATATACTTATTGCTAGGCCTACAATGTAATTTTTTTTCTTTTAAAATATTCATCAATTCATTTTCACTGTGTTTTTTTTTCTTTCCCAACCTCTTTCTGGTTATTTCTTCTATTTGAGGATAAAAATTATCAGCACCAGTATTAGATTTTATATTCTAATGTTTTCTTTAGTAGTTATGCTATGTTTTTCCATACCAAAACAATCGGATGAAATATTAATTCGTATATTTTTTACTCGATTTAAACTTTTAAGCATTGATTTATTGATGTTTCTCGCTTTATTCTTAGTTTATATTAAATATAAATCCACGTTTGAGCCAAAAATGAAGATTATAACTTCAATCTGCTAATTATGACTTCATAGTAATTATTTATAAATATTTTAAGACAGTTAAACTTTTACAAAACCCCAGCAGTTGTCATTTTAAATCAATCGATAATATCTTCGGCTGTCTTTTGTAAAATTGCCGGTAAAAATCAATGTATCTATACAGCCGTCTGGATTAGTAAGAAAGAGCACATGTAACCTCAAAGTATTCTTCTACACTTTTCAAAGACTGTTTAGCAGTCTCTTGCATGATATGCGGACCAAAAAGCCGCGACTTCCCCTCCAGCATCCCCACCCCCGCAAGAGCTCTCTTTTACGCCTCTCTTTCCATCGCAGCCGAACGCAGCCGATCTACTACGAAGCGGCAGTCGTAAGGGGAGTGTGGAGGGGAGGGCGTTGTGGAGTCGACGCCGTAAGGGAGTTGCTCGCTGTGCGGTGCTCGCACCACCACGGCTTCAATAGGAGAACTCCGTCAGCAAAGTCTGTCTCCTGCACCCGAAGGAGCGGCGGTGCAGCGCGGGAAGTCGCAAGGAGGTGCCGCCTTACAGAGTCCGGGAGCAGATCGAGTGGTTGCCGGTGAACACCAAGTGTCTTCGGCGCAACGTTGTGAGTGCTAAAGTGTTGTTAAATACCCGGCACAGATAATTGCATAGAAGGAAAAGGGGATTGTGGCTCCGATGAAGACCGAGTGAGGTCCACGTGGTTCGTTATCGAAGTGTTCCGGGAGAAAAACACACTGTTTTCGGGGGTCGATCCTTAATCCACACCCTCTGATTGGGAGGGTGGTATTCCACCGCCTTAGGCCCTGACAATTTCGAATCATGTACCCGTGGTACAGGGAGACGATGACTACGCAGCTGTGCGGGAACGCCGTGCCCTCCGCCGCCGCTGCCGCCATCAAGACGGAGTCCGGCTACGGGGACTGCATGCTCGCGCTGGACTATGCCGCCCAGTCAAAGGTTAGTTTTTCTTCGGTGCGAAGGGGTGGGTTTTTTCCCCTCCACCCCCTCTCGGTGCGTGTGTGTTTCGGGGGATGGTCCCCCTTGTGGAAGAATTGTCATCGGGGTGAGTTTTTCGAAGGGGGTTTTTCGATGAGATAAAAGGATAGTGATTTGGTAGGGGGCGTGGATGGTTTTAATCGGCGGTGTTCCCAAAAAAAGGGGGAGTGTTTGCTGAGGGAACGGAGAACCTGCTAGCGGTCGGATTCTGAAGGAGTGCGATGTAATTTTAACGCATGCACTGGGAAATAAGCCCAGTCTTTCGCCGCGAGGCTATTTTCCCTTTCGCTTTAAAAAAAACAGTGGTATTCCTTGTCATCGTCGAAAAATTTTGAATTTTACTTTCTAATTTGTAATTGTGTAAATGATTTGGTTACGAATTGGGTATAATTACACATTTAAAAATTAAAATTGATCATCTTGGTGATTCGCGCGTTGAAATTTAGCGTGCCGCAGTGACGTCTGTGGATGCTGAATTAGAGTTATTGATAATTGTTTCTATACATTTATATGAGTTTAGGTTTTGATTTAGAAATAATTAGGATATAAAGGTTCTGAATACGTGCAGATTAAGTAATAATGAAAATTCGGGAAAATATATTTTTTAGTAGGCTGACATATAAGCTAGTTCAAGTGGACGTATTTCTGAAATTAAAATGTTACATAAAATGTGCCTTAATCACGGTATCATATGTACACAAAAGAATTTTATCGCCTGTTAATTTTAATGGTTTATCAAACACTCCTAAAAGACGTGCGCTAGATATGGTGTAAAGTAAAGTAGAGTAAAACTCTCTTAATATAGCTATGAAATCTATAATGAACATTCCTTGATTAAAAAAATCAGATACTGTTAATTATTACAGCAAAAATAAAATCTTGAAAATGCATCGTGGTTTTCAGCATAAGTTATCAGACGCAAGTTATGAGATAATTGTACTTCAAGGAAATGTTTCCGATAAGTGTTGATAAGAGATATCTCTTGAGAAATTTCGCGGCAAGTATTTATGTAACAATACTGCAGCATTTTGATTCTACATGATAAAAATTGAGTGCCCAAACCTTTGATTATCTTAAAAGTTTCTACCACGCTCCAGGAGAGCTTGTCTTTAGTTCGATTACGAATGTCTTTTACACTTATATGGAAGAGACCACGAATTATGATTCACTCCCAACCCACTTCTAACTCTTTGCGGGAACAAGGGATAAAGGAGCCGGCGAAAAAAAAAACTCTGGCTGTATTCTCGAGACGTTAAAATACATGTGAAATATACAGTTAAAAGTCTGTCGAGTGATGTAAACGGAATGGCGATGCCGGTCGTCAAAGCAACCGTATTTATCAGATCGATCATTTAATCTCCCAAAAGGCCATTTAAGGAGGGCGTGACACGGCGGACGTGTTCGAACCCAGGTCCCGCTTCCAGATCCCGCACTTCGACTTGTGCCATCGCGGCGCCCAAGAGGTTAGGGTCTATAGAGCGATGATAAATTTTTCTCAGAACGAGCGCTTCCCGGAGTTGTTCTTACGACACCATTGGGTCACAAATGCGAGTAGGACTCAATCTTTCCTCATTAAGATCACAGCAAGAACATAGTGCTGAAACTGTTCAGCGGCACACAGGCGACTGTAACTTAGAGCCAAAATGTATTTCCCCAGAAAATGCTTTACCAAACAGTCATTATCCTATATTGATGTATCAACCTAAAGCAGTTGGAACAAATTTTCTTGATACTGTTATATTAGTATGTCGAAATTTTATGCATCCGAGAAGTTTATAGTAAACTAGATTGTTCTATAGAAAAATCTTTCAATTCCATCGATTTACTTAGAAAGTATTAATCGAAATATTTATGTAGTAGAAGAGGAACCTTCTCGTCAAGTTTTGGCTTCCTCAAATGTTTGTTTATTGACTATTATAGAATTATCAATCAGATATAATTTACTTTAATTCTTTTACATATTTCGGTAATTCAAATACTATTAAGAGAAATGGCTTATTTTGGCTGAAACGTAGATAAATTAATATAAATAGGGATTCGGAATAGCGAATTTTATGTAAGCGATACGTTTACCGTGATGCGTATTACATAAGACTTCACTATAAATATGTAATGATATTTACCATAGTTAACAGCTCAATGAATAATACTAAAATATTTAATGCAAACGAGAAAGGAAATTCACCGATCGTCTTATATATTCTCTAGGACTTTTCATTCTTAGAATTGTTAACGCCTTATGAAGATTGATGATTCCGATATTTTTAGCAATTGTTTTATAAATGGGTTCAAATTCTACTGATGAAAATAACAAATAAAATGGAATAAACTACTTGTGAAATGTATTCAGACAAAGAAAATCATATTTATCCTTTTAAATGCTAGTCATATATTGCTCAAAATATTATGATATAAGGTCTTAATCGTTCTACTGGAAGTCGCTTAGTTAGTTTCTTCAATTCACTGATAAATATCCCGATTTATAGCTGTTTGGAAACGCCAAACTGAGTTAAATAAAGTTCCGTGAGCTTTCAGAGAAGCAGCAGTAATTTGCGGTTCAAACTCCGCTTTCAAAGGGTGCATCGTCTTCATTGAGCCCCTTCTCGGAAAGCGCCAATTTTACGATCGACGGAGGGCATCGCCCGAGGGCCAAGGTGCGCGTGGGTTGCACCCGTTGTGGGCGTTCGAAAGGGGGGTTCCTTTTAGTGCCCCGCCCCCGGGGCAGATCACCTGAAGAGACCTGCCCCCACGCCGCCAAGTAGCACCTTTATTGGTGTGTCTAATGCGCCGTTATCACTAGAGCGAGTTTCCCACGAAAATGAATTCGGTGGCGTGAACATTTTCCAAGGGCGATTTCCGAATCACGTAAGGGTTCAGAACCCTTAAT
This sequence comes from Pantala flavescens, assembly GCA_020796165.1. Taxonomy (NCBI): domain Eukaryota; kingdom Metazoa; phylum Arthropoda; class Insecta; order Odonata; family Libellulidae; genus Pantala; species Pantala flavescens. Next base: position 30,658,402 of record CM036884.1, on the reverse strand, counting down.
GTCCGACGTAATTTATTGGCGTCGGAAGTCGTTCGTGTCTAGCCAAAGCGCAGCATATTTTCGTGATTATGAGGTGGCAATTGAATATTATCCTGCACATTATGCGGAACCTCGTATTAGAGATCTCTTTCACGAATTTTGGCGGTTAAGTCGGCAGTGATTTGTGGAGGTGGTGAAGGTGTAACTTGGATTCCGTATGAAATGAGTCGTGAACGAAGTTAGGGCAAAAAAGTATTTTACGAAATACTTAAAATTTTAGCAGCGATGAGACTTTTTGACAAACGAATTCCGTTTTCTAATAACTTCATGAAGTTTGAGTGAAACGATATAAACTATGAGCATGAATATTGAACGCTGTATGCCTGCAGTAAAGTTTTGGTTGCTTTCCATGAACTACTTGATGTTTTGAAGTTGAAACATTAGCGTCTTGTAAAATGTGAAATTTCAGAGGGATGAATATCTGCGGTTTCATAGAAATTTATTAGTTATTGCCATATTCGTAGGGTACTAGCATGATTAAAACATGAAAATATTTAAGATTTTCAAAAGATATCTTCGCAAAAGTATTGATTATTTTGTTTACTTTGGGTGTGAAAATAATTATTTATTCCCTGTCAATATCTCGGGCCTTTATTTCTGCTTACTTTTTGTTAAAATTGCTTCCGATCACTTTTTCTCCTCATGGCTCGTTATCGTCATCTATTATTCTAATCATTCAGCAGAACAACTTATATTATTTTTTATTAATAACCAAAATATTTGAGAACGTTTTATTCTTTATAGTCTTTAACCAATTTCCGTTCCGAATCCAAGAGAAACTATGAAACCACTATCCGCGAAAGACATTTTTGAAATTCACGTTAATCGTCCCGTGGTTATATAAAAGTTCCTTTCTTTGCCCGCGAAAATAGTGCTAAATACTTATTTTCGGATAGTGAATAGGGCCTTCCTTATGTTTTATTACGCAGATCGTAGGAATTTAAGTCGGAAATACTCATAATTTCAATACTGCGAATACTTCGCCAGAGCTACTGGAACTTACCAAAAATCCAGCACTGCTCTAAACAAACAAAGAACTATTCTCTAAAAATATATTTCATCTACAGTTTGTCGAAACTGTTTGCTAGATATCCATCTCTCGAAGCAATACCAATTGAAAACGTATTATCTGAATTAAGAGCCATAAAATTCCATTAGTTTTTAGCGGTTTTACGGCAGAAATATTTTCCTTTCGGAGAAATGTTTCTCAGGAATGCGTCAATTATCAGTCGTTTTATTAGTAATTTTTGGCTATAAAACTGAATTTTCTATGAAATGTATTATAATTGCGTATGTTTAAACTACGAATAACTTGAAAAGGTACATTTTGCCAGTTTTCCTGCAAAAAAGCAAAGTAATATGCTGTATTTAAAGATGATAAAAAGGGTTATAAAATAGTGTTGAATTTTAAATGCAATATTTGAATGGTAGTTGAATTTTATCCTCTTGCAAAGATTATTTCTCGATGGAATAAAATCTTCCACTGGATTGTGTTAGATTATAGTGTAAGAAATTATTTGAATAGTACTTTATACGACCACTTCTCCATGAGCAGAAATTTGGGCAGTGAATTCTACGTAGAGGTTATAAACGCTCGAAATTGTTTTCTCCTTTTAGTTTTCATTTCTTATATTTGACGTTTATCATTGTTATCGTTATTGTTACGTAATATCATTGTTACTCCAATGTCGATTGACTTCGCATCTCTCGTATAGTGAAAAGGTTTATTTGGCCCGAAAGTGAGCATGCACTGGGGATTAATAAAGCGCATATTAAACCAATAGGCATAATTAGACACTCGAGCAACATAATGTGTCTTATATTCCCTATTTCTAATTTGCAAAAATGTGTTAGTTATCCTTTTCCCGGATCGCATAGACCTTTTTTGGTTGTATTCAATAATGATATGATGATGAATAATACAACGTTGAGGTAATTCGAAATGAATAATTGAATTATATGCGAAAAGGGATTTTTAATTTTCTCTGTAATCAAATTGAATCATCTAATCAATTTCCAAAGGAATATGATCGTCAAAACAAATATATATCCTTCATAGATTAAAAAACATCGTCTAATACGGCGGATCTACGTTCTGTGATAACCAAATATGATGCAATAGTAAAGCAGATCGGAACTATCTGAAAAAATATCGTTGCTAGGAACAAAGTTTGTACTACTATTACTACTTTGACTGACTACTTTGGTAAACGATTTTCAGTGTGTTTACTCTTCAATTGATCACACTCTCCTCGATTTATTAGCATTGAAAACATCAAAAAATACTCTATGGCCTTACGCGTGCTGGTACCCTCTCTTCCTTAGCTATAAACACATCATATTAGAAAGCTTGCATTTAACCACAGTCGTATGGTATCGAAAATTCAGTCAATAATGTGAGCTGAAAGTTCAGAGTCTGTGTTGCTCCAATTTTAAAATTCGCGATTCAAAAAAAAGAAACAAATTATCTTAGTTTACCGGAGTAAAGCGCAAATTTATTTGAACTATCTATAGAAAAATCTATCGTCACGTTTTGGCGTAAATCTGGTAAAATAAGAGCGATCTAAGATTCGATTTACTTTCAAAAAGTTTATGATTAACGGTTAAAGGAACGTTTTAATCGGAAACAATCTAAACTGTACGGCAGTGTGATTTGTGATGGAATACCTCGAAGTCTAAATCTTTGGAGCAGATTTTTCAAGACTGTGAGAACCGTTTTAAAAGTGTTCCTCGATGTCCGCGAATTCGGGACAATAGGCGCCATCCCCGAAAAAACATGTGTTTGAAGAGGAAGAATCACGGCAATCCTAAGCATTCAATCAGAGACAATGGTTTCGGAATGCGGGTCCTCTCTTTCGGATAGTGGACCTTTAAAACGCCAAATGTGGAAGCGCAGTGAAGGTGTCGACGTAGGGAATGCTATCGAGCGCCGAATCCTCTTGTTTTACGATGCGGAATCTGTCGCTCCCTTTCCGGCTTCCATTGAGCGCTCCCATTGTACCTCCACTTTACCCTGTCTTTTATGGACGAGTGTCACTGTAATTCATCTTCCATAAGGTGGAAGTGAGATTTACCTTTCATTGTGCCGTATGGTCCTTGCAGCGTGAGTTAATTACAGATAACTCATCTACACATCACATTACTACATTCATCTTCCTATTTACTCCTTTATATTATCAATTAGAAAGACTTTACTAGAATCTGTTATCTATAGTAGTTAATCTAGTCAATTTAATTTAATTCTAACAATTTGGTTTAATTCTTTTCCGTTTGATTTTATGAAACTACGCAGCATTTGTGAGCATTATTCACACTGCATTGTTGTTATAAAAGCGCCCTTCTTGCGTTTACTCCGGTGCTGATAGTTTGTAGCCCTTCTTTTATTGCTGAGAATCGATCTGGTTTTAAGGTCTTCCTCCAATATACTAATAAATAGCATGGCAGTGACTTTCGTATTAACATTTCACTCCTTAGTGCAGCAACGCGAATTTTAGTTAAAAGTTTCGCATTACGTATATTTAGAATCATTATCCACATCTTCATAATATCCCTTTATCCATGATATAAATTAAAATGATGAGTTTTCTATAATAGTTCTATTTTCTCGCAATTAAAAAGAAATAATTATTCATGTAGCTGGTTTCTAGAAATCCGACACAGATTATGAGGAATTTCAGTGAACTAGCGAACCAAACTTTGCAATTATTATACCTGTGAATTTTAGAGCTGCCAATTTAGATGTCACTGAATAATTTGTATAATAAGAAGATTAATTCATTTTTCTGCTCTTTACAAATTGAATAAAAAACATCAGAATCTTTACCTGCTATTTTTCCCTAACCCCTAACGTTAGGTGATTTAAACGGCTGAAAGACGATTTCGTCAGATTTCGAGCAAATTATCGAACCTCTTGGGAAACTTTTTTGAATATTTTTGGCAAAAATCTTGATCTTCTAGTCTATCTAAATTTTTAAACAAGATAGTTGTCACTTAAAATATTATAGTCTTCAATTCATTCAAAGTCAAATCACGGAGTTGTTAGTAAATATGATGTACGCTTTACTTCGGATACAGGAGAGATAATTATAAATCATAGCTGACTTATTGAATTTACATATTTTACTTTTAAGTCAATTACAAAAGGTTTTGATTTTTTAAGAATTTGCAGTTGTGTATTTATGCCCATCATTTTAAAAATGAAATTCTTCTTTAATTTACCGTGATCACTTTTGGATTTTCTGTGATTGTATCGAAGCCTTACCTTTTCTGTATTCAATTTATAAACTCTATAATCATCGGACAGTTAGTTTTCTGGGCGCTCAAGAGATTGTAGCCAAAGATGATTCATTTTTGGGTCGACAGGTTGACCGAAAATAAGAATAACGGGGTGTTTCCTCCGAAGGCTAATTGAAAAGAAAAGTGATGGATGAACAGAGAAACCCATATTTCATAAACGACGTTATGGTTTGGTTTTAATGCGACCGGACAAGCCCCGTGTCTCGAGGGAGACGTGAAAAGCTCGATCAGATGGTGATACTGCAATGGAAGTTCATTGATCATTAAGAACACTTCTACAAAATCTAATCTTACATCTTACCGCGAGCGATTTGGAGATTGATTCCCTAAGCTACTCGTGTCTTAGATAAATATCTCCATCGCTATCTCTTTTGTTAAAGCACGTTGAACCGTATTTAGTGTTTATGAAACCTTTGCTTAAAGGCAGTTATGTACGCGAGATACATCTAGATGCTTATTTACTAAGTAATCAACATTCACTTCCACAATGAAATTTATTGAATATAAAACATAGAATACGCGTAATTTCTAACCATCGATGCTTTGTTTTTATGCGTAAGCTCGTCTGTTACAATTTGTTTATATCGTGGTGGAACATTTTTGTACTACGTACTCTGAAGAAGAAGAAAATTTTTATGCATTCTTGAACTAAAGAGAATTGAGAGTTTAATCCATCAATTTTGGGCTTTATATTCATCAATTATTCCTTGAATAGTTTTCTGACCGTGAAGTTTTCTAATTTTAGCGTAATGGAAATAATAAATTAACTCCCCTAAACTCGCTTTTCAACCAGATAATTAAGATCCACAGATAGAAGAAATTTAGTCCTTAAATTTCGCTAAAGTTATCCTTGTTAACTGTGATTGTGAACTGGATAGAGTTTCATTCGGTAAAGAAAAATGTTTCAAATCAATTTACGCAAGTTGTGAAGTAATATAATATATAGAACCAAACTTTCCCTTCCTTTTTCGAAGAATACTACTCATTGAACTAGTGTATCATTGGAGTCTTGGTTATTTTCAATTCTTTAAAGAGTAAACCTTATGAAAGATTTGCTTGAGAAAAATTTTTCGTTTTCCCTATATCCTTATTATAGTATTTCTAAAGCAATCGGAAAAATATACGTTTGTTGATTTCTAATATGTTCTTTTATATTCGATTTGTTTTTCTTTGTTTAATTCTTTTACTCTCATAAATTTTCTTCTTACTTCTATTGATTTTATTTAGAAGCCATTCACTTCTTGGAGTTGTTCTATATCAATTCAGTAATCCAAGATAAAGCTTTGCTAATCGTTTGAATTCTTAAGATATGGAAATGATATTTGTTTTCCTAAGAATACTACGTAACATCAAGCATCCTTTTGCGAAATTCCAACCGAATTCCCAACTTCCAACTTATAGTAATTCAAAACATTAAGGTCTACTTTATTTAATTATGATCTTATGTATGATTATAAAACCTTCGTATTCGATATAAAATGCAGTGATAATGACTGATAGGTTCCCTTGCCTTCTAATGACAGGATGTCAGCAGAATATTAGATATTATTATAAAATGCGGATGATTTTGTTACCAATGCAAAAAATCAGTGTATTTTCCATTGAATTAGTTTAAATAACAGTCAGAATCAGCCTTCGTGTGCTTTGATTTTATTAAAATTTGGATTAGACTGATTTTATTTACGGGCGCATGCGATTAAATCTTCGGCAATAGGTTACATGAACATTTATGCTGATACTTTACCGTATGTCGTGAATTACTATAGTTAAACCTTAGCGATCACGGAAAAATAGGCCCATTGAACTTTTAGAATAGATTTCAGACATGGTATACTTATTTTCATGGGGATTATATGTAGCAAAATATACTAAATCTGCCACCTTAACTAAAGTTGTGTAAATGTGCTATAAATTTTTGTATGTGAATATAGAGAACAGTGTAGCGCCTGAAATTCATATACTTCATGAATGGTGAGGTATACTCAGATCATATAGGTATAGGTATCAGATAGTATGTCCAAGGAATTGTATCCGGTATTTTCACTCACGTAAACGTATTAAATGAAAGAAGAACACGTAATAGCTTCTATATAATTATATAAAATAACATTTCGCCTGTTCATAGACTCTTATTTATATTAAAACCAAAGAAAAGTCTCAGTTCCTGATGCTTTGACGTTTCAGAGTTGAGTAGATTCTCATGCATTCCTTTGTCATCTTTCACAAGGACGCAACCGACAAGAAATCCGTCTCCCGTTTTTAGTCCGAGATTTCTTATCCGTGATTTAAAGAGAGCCTCATCAAGGGAATCATTTCCGTGTAACGAATTAGGTAACTGCCAATCCTAGAATGGTGTCCAAATGCCATATTCGTCGGAGGCGTAGTGGGGAAAGCGTGAAATCTCCCTCCGCGAGATCGTGGGCAAAACTGTGCTCCATAAGAGGCGAACGGCCAAAGCAACTCGAGGGACTCCCTTAATTGAGCCACTTTTTCCCATCCTCCCTTTTTTCGCAAATACTCTCACAGATCGCATAAATGCGTCCCGCGGTTTGTTTTCGTTTTACCTAAATATTTCAAAGGAGACACTTCGTCCGCTTGTTTTTCTCCATCCTATTTGGTCTCGCTCCGTAGAGAGGGTGAAAAACTCGTGTTCTCTCTCACTTTGTGCCGTGTTCTCCGCATTTTTTATGGAGCTCGTCGCCTTTTTCATTCGTTTATTCCGAAGATCTCTTTCGAGCTCCGCACATCTTGGGACGCGCATTTTTCTCCCCTCGGTTAATGCGGCGCATTTTTCAGGTGTTAAATAAGAGAGTGTGTGTTTAATTGTTCTTAAGTTCAGCTGGAATCATTTCTGGAATTTCGGACCGAAGAATTTGCTGTGAGAATCTCATGTAGAACGTGTAGTGGATGTGAATGGACTGTGAGAATGTTGGTAGATCAATAAACAAATAGTAATTGTAGATATAAATGAATTTAATGACAAGAGAAGATATTTTAAACTCATACAGCGTGTTTCTTCAAATCAGTTTCTAATAAAACAATAATCACGATATTTTTCAATTCTAATGCTTAATTTTCATCAGGACAGTAATAAATCGAAAATATCTCTCCTAAAAAGCTTTGTAGAACAATTGAAAATTTTGGAAAGAATTACTATCCTGTGTAAATAACAAGCACACTTACTTTTAATGTTTCTAACTTGAATCAACCTTCTGGGAGCAATAGCATTCGAATCTGAACCACGGAAAAATTTAACGACGTGATTTACTATTTCTTGAGATTGTGTTTATATTTTAGGTTTATGTTTCAAACGCGCAACACCATTATATTCTGATATAATTTCATTTATCAGTTTTTGGGACACATTATTTTTTTTATCACTCTTTTTCAGCGTAGAAAACAATCTCTTCCCGATCTTTGTATGGCCAAGATGGAAGCCAATTTAGGATGAGAATAAACATCCTTTGGATTTTACGTAATTATTGGGCGTGAGAGTTTATAAGATCATAACTCGGCAGGCATTATAGGCGCCTGACATACGGTAGCAATTTATCTCGGTTTTTATAATTTTACAGGTGCAAATGATTTAATTGTACCAATTAATCCACGATTTATTCGTTTCGCCTTCTCTCATATTTTACTGCTCTTTCGCTTGTGAAACTTATCAGCTCAACGTTATAGAAATGTAAAGCGACAGCTGAGGTGATATGTTTTCCAACTTTAAGTCTTAATGTAAATCCGATACATCTGTTTTATTCGATCACAAAAGGAAATACAACTCTTATTTACTGCAGAAAGCAATTTTATAGCCCAGCTATCTGGAATATATCAATTCTTTCTCGAATAACCTCTCCTCTTACTTTTTGTAAAAGAATTGAGTAAACGACAGATGCATGTAAATGGCTCTCCATCGCTGGCGTGAAAACTTTCCTTGATGAGAATAACAGTAAGATGGCTTTGGAACGCATTACGCAAGTTAGAGTTTACTGAAACAAGTAGTCGTAATACTGTTAGAAAATAGATGTTAGGTTATTTCTATATTTATAGACGTATCTAGGGTTTGGATACTTCAGAAGATATTTTCCCCTATTGAAGAATAGTTACTTTCATCGACTGACTATGTATGTCAATTGTTCGTCTTAATGTGTTTATTATTTTCGTTTATCTTACGAATTATCAGGAGATTTAATTTAGCGAAATACTGAAAAACTTTCTTCGAGAGTGGTTCTTGAGAATTATTGTATAAATCAAGACCTCAAAGCACTAAAGTCTTTCCGACAGAAATATTTTAAAATTGTTTTCGAAATTGATTGTAACAAATACAGTTTTTGTAATTCAAATTGGATCTCTATAATGTAATTTAAATTCTCCTAAAAGTTTTCACCAACTCGATTCACCTCAAGAAACTTTTTCATCGCGTACACATTTCGAGAGAGTTCACCTTAAAAATGAGAATTTTATGGAAAACCTTACGGATTCGCTCTTTACATCGAATATTCATGCTCATTAAGAACTATTGTGAGAAATAAATTCAACTTAAAAAAGGTTTCTTGTTTTGCATCAATTTTTTTGTTACATTCGCACTGAGGGAAGAGCAATATATACTTCTATATTTAGCTTCGCAAAAACGGAGGAAAGTCAGTGTCCCTTAAAAGCTAAACTCTTGCTGACAGTGAAAGCTATTCCAGGTTAAATTCCTATTAATGTGGAAAGTAAGAACTGACCCTGTCAACCGAGAGAGCCAATTGATCGTCAATAAAAAATAAGAGTTAGATAGTAGAAAGTGATCTAAACTGGGTGATGGATTTGTTTCGAAGTCCATTATCGGAACTGGATCTGTTTCTTATTCTGAGAGAAACTTTAAACTTTAGCTTCAACAATTAATCAATTTAGCTATTATCACAGCATCGCGTAAAATGTACATTCATGTAATCCTAAAGAGCGACGGAATAATATGCGTAATAATCTCTTTATTTATGGATGTAATAGTTGTTCTTACAGTCCTTCCGGGTTATCACGCCACAGCATCTTTTTTCAACCGCGTATTTTCGACCGCGAATTTTGAGAAGCCGAGAACTGGAATCCGAAAGTGAGAGTTTGATTTGCATGCTCACCTTTTGAAGTCCTCCTCAAGGCGTCAAAAAAGCGGCCAAGTTATCTTCTCAATCTCCATTGCTCCCGAACTGCCCAAACTTTTGTTTTCTTCCTCAGTCAAAATAAACTGGGAGGAACCTGGATGGTATGAAATTTACGTTTCTAATCTAAAATAAGCTTAAAATTAATAATAATTCTGATATGAAAATATTGCTATTTGATAATAAAAGTATATGCTCGATCCATATTAAACATTAGTTATAAAAAATCATACATGATCGTGCTAATTCATTTACTATAAATTTTATAGTGGAATCATTCCTTGCCGTGCTTATGAAATACTGAAAATTGATCCTACACAGATCCTACATTGATCTACGTATTACTATAAGCTCCGAACACATGTAATATTTGAATACGTTAAACTATTTAAGAATTCAGTATTTAAAAATATAGGTAAAATGTCGATTCTGAATCAATTTTTATAACTCATTTAATTTTGGATGATTCAATCCTTTCTCAATCTTAAACACATTTTCATAAATACTCTTCATTAGAGGACATTTTAAGGGCGTATTATTTTATCTTTGATCGTTAGAATAAAATGTATGGCGAACTTTTTGGATGGGTTTATGATGGGTTTATTTTGTGTGTCGTTACTTCGCTCTCATCAATACGTTTCTTTCATTTATTCTTATCTTTCATTAATTTTTAAGAATCTGAGAGAAAGTAAATGCATCCTACTTCATTTTTCTTTTCGACCTCATCTCAATGGATGCATCGTACATGCTTCTCTTCGGAGCAATCAATGACGACATTCGGTAGCAAAAGGTGAAAGCCTCATTTTTTATCGCAACTCTCCAAAAGTGATGAAGTAATCAATAAGAGTCTTGAGAAACGATACTTTAGAGTAATTTTAAAGTCCCTCACGTCAATGGCGACAACTCCGAGCGATGTTTCCATCAACAGACACAAAAAGACTCCGGTGGGAATCATGTCGCGCTAACTCCCAATTTCTTTCGACCGATCCTAGAATCGCCGAAGCTCTCGCAAGTGATCGCCGTAGTATACCTTCGACTCCCCTATGTGAGCTCCGTATTAACTACTTTGAGAGTTAATTTTTTCCTCATCCAATCGTTTCTAACGGCTTTTTCTCGATATGCACGAAATTCCGCACACGTTCGGAGGGGAGTATACAAAGCGAGTTACACGCAGTGTCAGGAAGACTTTTTAAAAAGTCCGCAACAAGGAAATATTGCTCGGAATGAGATTGATTTTCTCGGAAAAAGCAACCGATGTTCTAGTCCAGAGATGCTTTGAATTTTCGACACGCTTTGCAGAAAGTTTATGAAAGATAAGGATCAAATCGCCTGTGACATTTTCCTTTTCTGGTTAGGCGACATTTTAGAGTTAGCTGTTCTCGGAAGGGCTTTTGATTCACACGGTTAATGAACGCTTTTAATTATCCGAACTAGTTTCGTGAGGTAGTCTAGAAATGGCTTTGAGATGTTCAGATATGGATTGAAAATCAGATTATACCTAACAAGGAAAGCCAATGTTTATAGATTCACTCCTTGTTGAAGTTTCCGTTCTATATGTATTGAATATATTTAGATCGCGAATCAGGCTGATAAATATGTAACTTCAGGGAGGTGATTTACAAATAAAACTATGAATTATTAATAATGCTCTTCAGATTTTTTATAGAGTTTTGTGTGGGTATATATATTTATATATAACAGTTATTATTGGAGTATTTGATGCTTTTGAGTTGCTTTGGTAGTTATTTATTGAATAATTTTGAGTTGATAACCACATAGCAATATTATAAACTAATTAAGAAATTGTGATAAGAATTAAAAATCAATACAATGCATCTTCTGCCGAAGATCGTTTTCCACTGTTAATATCCTTTCGGTCGTTCCCTTGCAATTTTAATGCGCAGGAAAAGTGATAAATGCGTGTAAAAGGGTAGCTATACTCACATTGTGTGTAACAGCGATAGTAGTATCGCGTGAGAAGTGTGTATCTTTATAACAAGTGGCTCCTGATTTCCTATTCTCTCTAAGGCCATTCACATGAATGCACTTCTTCCCCACTCGATGGCTTATGGAGAAAGCTTTCCTCGGCATAAAAACAAACGATGGTTGGGAAATAATATGAAAAATATCTCTATCTATCCGTGCTGCGTCTCCATTATGGCCGTTTGCCAATCTTGAGTCACGTGACTTGCGTCATTAGGACGTCTGCGACCAATACGGAACCGCAACGAGGGGAGTCTTATTCTTCCTCATTCAATTACGTCCATTTAAAATGCATCGAGGGTCGTTGCTTTTTTTCCCTATTAAAATGCGAAATTAAATTTCGCCATAAAAATGTTAAACATTTGAGTGGAAGTCGCATACTATTTCACTCTCGATAAAGGATAACCCCGGTAATTTCCAGGGAATAATTTTTATAAATTAGCATTAAGTTCCGCCGGTGGCTTGTATTTTCAAATTACTTTTTAAGCCGCGCTATTAGCTCTGCAGAAGGTTATCTAGTGGTGAAAATCTCATTTGAAGTTTTGTCCGCAATTACAACGGATACGCTGCAAGAATTTGATCGATGATTGTTCTGTTCGTTCCGATATACATTTCAGTAATGTTTGAAAGTGATTAGTGGAGGGCAATTAGCCTATGTGAGTGTGTAATGAAAGCATAGATCGATTGCCGATGCATATTGGTATGTGCGGTGTATTTTGCGCTTATTGGATTATGGAGGAAGGTTTAACGTTGATGAAGTATATGAAATTGATCATTTGCTATTAACCTTCAGTCATATTCGAAAAAGGAATTTTTGATAGGCAAAGATGCTTTTCAAGTAATTGTTAGAAATAATCGATGTTATACTTTTTACAGAAAACTCGTTACTTTAGACCGTCTTCACGTCCGTTGTTACTTTGCATTGTTACGAATCACAAGACTTTACGCGCAAATTGATCCTTACTCTTTACAATGAAGATACATTATTATTTTGTGTCTGAGATCAAGGAAGATAAAGCGCTACACCAATTTATAATTGGGTTCAATAATTTTACTCGATTTACACTTTTTATCGCTGGTTTTAAGTTTAGCCTCAAAACCGATTATTTTTGTGAGATCTTTTAGGATTTTTTCGTATGTACTACGTCAATTAAATATTTACTTACCCAATCGTAAAAATCCCCCGAGATCGGATCAATAAATCTGATCTAGAAATACCGATGTGTTCCTTGCAAGGGACGATCCTCAACCTGGGTCTCCATTCACGAAACCCTCACTCATAAATATTAATCCGTGGGTCGAGATTCCCTCCGAAATATCTCCTCACCCCCGCACTCTGTCGCCCGACGCCGATGGCTGTGCTCCCCGGCGATTGCCGGCTCCGATGCGGGGCAGTGCAGACTCCGCGTCCCGGTCAACGCACCCCTCCCCCACTCGTCCCTTTTTTCCTCGTCACTTGAGGAGACCAACACCTGTCGGGCCCTTCCTCAGCATGACCTCGGCTCCTCTTAGGTGCCCCGTGCACAATCAATATTGCTGTCTATTTTTTACCCTCCCTATCGCTGCTAGAGACTCGGTATTACGGATGGTGTTTATTACGTCTCTACTCGCCTTCTGAAGCAGATGGAATGAGATACTTTGCGCTGAAGTAGATTTTAAATATATGGACGAAAAGGAGAGAAATGGTAGCTAAAACTAGTCATTCCCTCAGAGTGGCAATCGCACGAAACATTCTCGCACATTTCTGCAAGTATAACTATTAACAATAAATATAATCAAATATATGCAATATATAGTCATAGATATTATTTTCTTATTATCTAGAATTATGCCTATATTACTGTCATCATAATTATATTTATATTTACGGACGGCTCAGTATTCCATCCTGGACGGTATAAATACTTATTGATATAATTTGAATAAAATAGGCAGAACGTAATGTGAACAGTTTCATATTTTTTGATGAATTTAACATAACGTATAATTTAATTTCATCTTACACATCGTACTCTAATATTGCCAATTTGCTGAATTATTTTCATTTAACATATTCAATTTCTTAAAAATTAATTCTCTTGAGATTAATTAATTAAGCAAATTGAATGATTCTAAGAATTAATTGATAAATATATCTTTTACAAAATATCGCACATAGAATCTAAATATTATATGAACCACTCGATGAAACATTTTAAGTGTCTAATTTTTTCCCAATTCAATTGTTAACATCTCCAAGTCTAATACGAACTTATGATTTACTCATGATTTAGTTATATTTCCATCAAAGTTTCTTATAAATTAAGGAGACCATTAACATGGAAAGCTAACCATTAAGTTAATCTAAATTGGGCGTTGATCGAACGCCGAAAATTAGTATTCGGTGCTCAAAAAAGTATCCGATAATGAACGGCGTGTTTAGAAAAAAAGGCAGAGAGATATATGGAGCAAGAACGAGAAAGGTGTAATGTTGTTTATCTGTAAAATACAGCAGTATTTTTCAAAATAGCAAAATATAGGAGCCGAAGTAGGTGGATGAGGTTGGAAATTTCCCTTCTATTTCAGAGATTGCAGAAATAAGGAAAAAGGTCCTTTGATCGAATTTTAACTGCCAATAGATGGACACTTAACACGGTCGGTTTCTTGAACTGTGCGCCCAAGCGTAGATGTAATTTCGGAGCAGATACTTGTGTGAACAGCGGAGAGATTTGAGGCCACCAAGAAGAGGGCGGGGTTGAGAGGTATTTAGGGAAAAAAATCGAGACAGTATTTCCCTAGAGTGAATTGGAGGGAGTTTTGAAACAATAGAAGGTCAGAAGGGAAAAAAATCGTTTCTCCCTTTCCTCGTTAGGTCCACTGTTTAACTCCCAAAACTATCTGCTTTTTTATCTGTTAAGTCTCCATGTGAATTTGGATTGTCTCAAGATACCCCACGTCCTTTGTCCTTATCAAGAAAATTTCCTCTCTTAATCTCAGTTTGATTTCTCTTTATGAAAACCATATAACCTCCATTTAAATTTCATGGTATTCTAAGAGCCCGTTAACTTAATTTGTAACTTAGAAATAGATTCAATTGAATTTTAGTTTGATTAATCTCCGTCGCTATCTATTTCTCAAAATTTAATGTACTTTATGTACCTTTTCAAGTCTAAAATAGATATTCATTATCAGAGGTCATTTAGTAATTATTGGTTAGAAGATGCATACCCAAATGAATTATTTTTTATTTGCACTGATGCACAAATCTCAACTTCATTAAACCATTTTACATTACAAATAATGTTAGCGAGTCAAATACTTTCCTGCAATTATTATGATTTTTACATTCAAGAATCTTATACGTATTATACTTATCTTCTTATTGAAATAGGAATTATCATAAAATTATCTTATTATCATATTCCACGCGTAAAGTTGATATCAAGAAGCAGTATATATTTCTCTTTGGCTCATATTTCTCAAATGAACTCCTTTCATTTTGATGAAAATGAATATTAATCAAATGGGTGAGTTGTATCGGAGGTTATTTATCATACGAAACATTCCTTGTTTGTGAATACGTCTGAGTAAATTCCACCGTGCGAAAGATAGGAATGATACACAAGAAAACGGCCATAAATATTTTACTGAGTCATTCAAATAAAGCAATTCTTGAGATATTGCTCTGCAATCACATTCTTGGAAAACCGTGATATTTGCCCAAAGTTGCTTCTGGGAAAAATTGATCTCAAAGATAACCATAGTGTTTATGGTGCTAAAGTCATCGAGAAGTATTAGGGCACGTCCTCGACTGAGGTCCCCAACGAGCCCTCTTCCGTTCACTTACCACAGGACTCCCAAGGCTGAGGGTAATGGTGGAAAAGAGGTGAAAATTTGCGGGTTCGGTCAGAGAGGAAATTGGAAATGCTACTGTGGTTGAGTGTACAGCATAAATGCGGTTTTGTATCTGCTGCTGGTTTTTACTTTCTCCACTTCCCATATTCTCAAAAAATAGCAGTAATGAACGGATATATTCGAAAACAGCGCCTTTATTAGAGAAGAATTTGGCGTATTTGTTTTAGAATTTTCTAACTCTCTAATTTGGAATAGGAGAAGAAGGCTAAACTATTTTTATTCAAAATGATGTTGTCTCATCATTAGACTACGAAATCTTTCATTTCCTTAAGGAAGTACAACATGAGATAGATACTTCATCATTGCTTTAACGTAACATGATATAATGACCTCCTACTAAAGCCATTAGCTTCTATTTCTTACTTTATTTTTAATTTTCGTCATCAGGTCATAGAAATAGCACTTAGTGGCAATATTTTACTTTTATAGGTTTAGCTTTTATTTTGAAGACATTTTTGGCAATAAATATAAATATTTATGAACATTTATTTGCTGGAGAAAGAAAATCCTTAATATTTCAGATAATTGATCAATGAGAAATCTTCCTATTCTATAAAAAGCTAGACACCAAACTATTTTGGTGGATCAGACACAGCATAAAACAATAAAATTTTCAGAGTTTAATATTATTCTATATATTTTATTCATATAACAATTTCCTTAGGGTAAACGTGTGGTTAATTTCGTCCTTACTGTAAATCGACATGACATGGAAAAAATTGGGCGTAAAAGGCAATATAGTTTGAAAAATATTCCGATCTTTAATTTGGTAGAAATGAGGCACAAAATATGACGCATAGTCCAAGTTGTTTATCTTATAAATCATTTCCAATTTTTCGCGGCATATTCAAAGTATAATGCTCAGGAGAAAATAGAGAACATTTCCGAGGGAGGGATCCTTCTAGTATTAGCGTCATTTGGGTGCGTTCAAAACGGAGTATTAACCCTTTCTTTTTTAGTCCACGATCTGTCAAACGCGCATTACCATTTCCTTTGACCCTTACCAACCGAAAGGCAACTCACATTTCGATGCCTATTAGCCACTTCTAATCTCCTTTACGTGCCAAATAGCAACGAAGCAAAGTGACTCGCCATCAAGGTTTTCTCCTTTAGCGGTTTTATCGCCCTTTTGATAATCACCTCAGTCACGAGGATAACTCTGGCGTGACCCGTGAAATATTTCCCCCGAAACATGCCACGCTCCTCCACGGAATCGCTCATTACCGGGACCGGGTTCGACGTTCCAATTTCCGTCACGAATCGATCGTTTTACTATCGTCCGCTTTTCTGAATTTTTCGCCTTTTTTCCACTTTTGCGATCCCGAGAATTGCAATTGATTGGTGGACACGCACCGGCTCCTCGTTCCGCCTTGTCCGCAAGATCTCCCGCGATTAATGCTCTTCGTAGAACATGCTTCTTTTTGTCTACGCGATCGAAAATGTGGATTTTTCAGGGGGAGCGCTTCGTGCCGCGAATCGTATATCGAGAAACATTATGCATTCGGTCGAAAATTTCTAATTCCTAGATCGATGATAGCGAGTTTGAGTTTTACATCGGCTTTTTTGCAATAGAACGCCTCCGCGACAACGGAACATAGTTACGGTTTGACGATTGAAAGTGGCCGCTATGACTTTTCCCTCTAATAAATCTAAGTTCGAATGAGATTGATTTGTCCTTCTTCTCGTTCACCGAAAATGATTTCTTGTCATTGGTTCGGTCGTACGTGTTTCAGATCGCGACATTTATTGGGGCGATTTCTAAGTTAAATGACAGCAGTGGTCCCTTCTTTTGCTACGCTTAGCTGTGATCGGTTAGATTTCATAATGGTCGATATCTCTACCTTCTGGTTATTCACGTTATAAATTGTGATACATCTAATCCATACTCAGATTGTGAATCATTGTGAGAGACTAAAAACTGTATCGTGCCAGTTCTACTTTCGAAATTAGTTAGTTGAGTAAATTTTAAAGTTTAGGAGGATGAATACAGGTTACAATCCTTTTTATATTAAAAGGTTCTAATAGTAGAGCAAAAGAAATGCAAAGAGAAATACTATAATGGAAATTAAAGCCATGTCTCTTCTTAATAAAGCATAAATAATGCTGAAGCTGTTACCAGTAATAAGTTTACCAATGAATAAGTAAAACTTTATTTTTTGACTTTGGAATACAATCGTCAATATATTTGATATCAATCAAAATTCGGAATCAATTTTTAAAAATTCCAAGACACTCACCTACATATCATACTCCGCATGCTATGATTTCATGAAATGGTTAAATGCACAGTTATAAGTAGAATTAAATTCATCCTTTACCCTTTTATCATAATCAATGCTATTACTCCTTCTGAGATTTCTTTTGTCAATGAAATACGGGAAACGCAACTTTCAAAATCCTACATTCCGACTAAAAATTTCTTATCAGAATCATCGTTATCAGTGAACTATCTTTCCCTATATATCAAATATTAACTCATGTTCGTTCCACATCTGTAGCCACTCTTTAGAAAACTATATTTCCTTTCTGTTTACAGAATGTTGCTTATAATTGACATGAATCATTGGCTTGTTTTTCAAATGCCTACTTCTGGAAAAGGTAGTAGACCTCATGAGATATAAACTTCAGCCAATAACATTTCCTCGGTAATGAATGAAAAAGCGCAACTATGGTGAACTCGAAGGATCTCATTAGCGTATCTATTTTATCGATAATGCGTCAGAAACACGAGTGAATCGGAAAAATTGTGCATAAAACAGCATAACACTTCCGAGAGCCTTCTAGAGATGCTGCGGCGGTAACATTGCGCCAAGATTTATTGGACAAGCCAATCAGGAGACTCTGTCAAATGACGGAGTAGATTGAAGGAAAACAACCGTCACTAAGGATATAGGTAGACGCCAATATAGAAGAAAACGTATATACTTCATTAGAATATCATATGGTTAATATCTTGGAAATATTCTTCCTTCTTAAGATACTGTCAGACCTCCAAGATGTCTGGTTTTTGTATTTAGGTTGGTTTCGGTAAGCTTATTCATCAGAATTTACGGTCTTATTGGTCCTTGAGGAATGTATGAATCGAATGGCAGTATAGATGGCTTACACCATTTCTTAATTGCATCTTTCGTATGGAAAACATCTTCAAAAGTTTGCTGATCGAAAATCGCTCTTATCGCGTTCATAGATCCCATATTGAAATATTGTACTGTTGTTGCGTAGAGGTTTTTGGATTCAAATCTTTGGATTGATAGTCGTTAGCGCGATCTCTTCTGAAAAGTTCATTCAGCCACAAAGTGATCAAATACCAATGCAACTCATTTATTTCTAAAAAAATCTAATTTTTACTAATCTAAGAAGCCTAAGAATTCATTGCAAATCTATAATTGCTATGATTAATGTAACATGATTCGGTAATATATTTCAAGAATAAAGTCTCCAATTAGATATTGTTACACATTTGAGGCATTGACTATGCATAGGATATTCAAGTTCGAGTTCACTTTCAAAAGCAAATATATACCACAATCTTGAAGACTATCCATCACTTTTTCTCCAGTTGGCAGAATTTCGTATAGGCCCGGAAGTATTAATGACTTAGACATGCAAATGACGGTAGACTTTTCATTAATTAAAATAAGCATTTATTCCTTTAATAACTATTAAGAATGGAGTGAATAATTATCTTAAAAAAAACAAAATTTTAGTCCATCTGTCGAAGCTTCGATTTCTTCCGAAAGGGGTCTCCCCAATCATTTCCTGCGAACGCATGACGAATGCTCGCATTCCAAATTTTCATGCGCAAAGTTTAGTATTTCGAGTGCCCCGAATTATTCATTATGTATAAGGCGGAATAACCGCTTTTTTCGCGAAAGGACCACTCCCTTACGTACACCTGCTGTTTTTTTTGCGATTACACTTCGAAAGCCGCTCTTCTATTAATATTCTTCTCTCGATTGCTTTTGACAGACATTTTTTCGCCGATTCCTCTTCTTTGAGACATTCGCAATCCTACGCCCACGTCGATGCGCACTCTCCCGTTTAATTAATGGTCTTCTTTGAAATTCCTCCAAATTGACGTTCTCTAACTTCGGAAATCAATTAGGCCGGTGAATAAGTAACAGGTATCGTGGCGTAATATATGTTCCACGGAGTAAATAATTTGTTTCTTATAAATTAACGGGAGGAATCTGATGGAAGGGTACTGAGATACTGAATTTTAGCGGGCCATTAAATTCTATCCAAAAAAATCGAGGGTTAAATCCTGATTGGATGGACGAAATAGGAAAGTGATCGATCCTGTTCCGAACCTGGGAAATAATCTTTGTGGAAATGGACGTCAAGGATGCTGTAACATAAAATCGGCATAGATGTCGGTTTTCACTGTTTTAAAAATGTTAATTTAATCTATTAAGATGGAATAAAGTATTTCGTTCTTCCCACTCATCTGAAAGCTTTATCGCCGAAGACATAATCTTTCGTAATTGGTATCAATTATAGAACTAAGAGCGCTAAATTTCTCCAAAGCCGAATGATAAAATTAAAAACATATTTTCTCATCTGTTTCGTTTAGAAACCAATACAATCCTAAGAGAATTCTTTAGCTTCGCAACTAAATCGTAAAGAAATGTAGAGGATATATTGCCCTTAATAACCAGTAGTATTTTGGTAACATATATATATTTTTTTGTATCAAATTATAAAATATACTTTGGGTAAACCAGTATTATATTTAATGATTCAACACGAAAGAGCAGTAAATTTAGTTTATGTGCAATTCGTATCGGTTATTTTATTAGAGGGACTAATTTTTATGTTTTTCGGCCAAATGAGTAATCAGGAGGTTCGTTTACTTTAAAGGAATCTTCGGAGAGTGAGAGTAAAAGATTAGATGATGGAGATTAGACCTCCGAAAGAGTTCAATCAAAAAAGTGAAAACGAGAGTACATTATACGTTCACAATATCCTCTTTTGCCTCACCACCAATCACAACTGCTACTTTAGGACTATATTAATGCAATTAAGCCTTCCCATTCTCTCGAATTCCACGTAAACACTAATCGATTCTGCGACTGCATCACAGTTTTCGAATTAGGAAATCCTTTCCTTTTATTGGGAAGTATTCACATCCCGAAGCAGAACCGAAAAATCCTTTTGCGCCCAAAATGAGAAAATGAGTCAATTGAGAATTCAGAAGCGCGGACGGGTGATCCGTTCTTTTTAAGATCGCTTTTTCCCACGGACACGGTACGCATCCCTAAAGAATTCATTTTCACTCGGAAATTCCATCTCATTTAGACTTCCCAAACTGTCGTCCAACGCGAAAATTTATCGCTCTCTTTAGAAGTTGTAATTTCATCTCTTTCGATGACAAATGTCAAAATATATATCATTTCTTCCACCATTGTCTCTATATGAATTTATGGATTACTTTCTTTGGCTCATTCCAAGACAATCCCTTATATCCAAACTAACTTTTCAATGTCAATACTACAGTATTGGTTTTAATTAAAGCTACCATTCTTCTATTAATTCTGTAAAATACTATGTGATATAATTGATCGCTTGGATTAGAAAATTACATCTTCGTTACATTTATCTGAATCTTCAAGATTCTCTAACGCTCTAGGTATAATAATAAAGTAACAATGGATTCCAAAAAGAAATATTCAGTTTTTAATAAGTATACATTTCACTGGAACTATTGATACTGGCATCTTATCTCACAATAAAATATCTATTGAAATATTTGATTTGAGTTCATATTAATTCTCTATTTCATTTGAGATCTAAGCTCGATGCACATTGCTAGTTAATGTTTCTCTGAATATGAGACCCCACCCCTTAAATTGTTAAACGCCCCGTAAATATGTTATTATTCGCTTCTCCTTTATCTGAAAGATCGCGATCCTCAACATGTTAATACCGCTCTTCTCGTAAATAGCCAGTCTCTTTCGACACGGCCCTTACTCATCATTATCACTTGTTCGCATTCGGAGATTAGATATCTATTCGAAAATTGTTACACAATGTTTAAAAACATCCACACCTGCCATGTGTTTAAAAGCACGCCTCGGAGGTGTGGAATCTTGTGAGCATTCGTTCGCACACTACAATTTCATCTGCACGGATGACAGTACTGTGAGGATGGGTTGTTAAGGATCTCGAACCGAGATGGCTTTTTAATGCGGAATAAACCAATCCGCACGTATTTCCAGCGAATCGACACAAATTGAGCTTTTAACGAATTACACGGACGATTTCCGTGGATGTACAGATTAAAAAGGTCGCATCGTGGGATTAGTATTTATAGCATCGTGTGACGAAAGGCGATTAAAGGAGGCGTTGTTATGAAAACAATCGCCTCCTTATTGAGCGAATATCTCTTCTGCAATTACCAACAATCCTTACAGTGCATCCTTCCCACGGCCCTTTTTTAATAGCCATTCCCAATAAAGCACCATTTACTCCCTTCACTCAATCATCCTAGAATTATGTCTCAATGAATCAACTCTTCGTGCTTCTAAACGTTTCACTTCGCCGTTTTCGAGTATTTCGCTTTTTTATTAATCCCTCTTTTTGCCTCTACAAGGGGAGTAGATGTAGCGCTTGTCTCGTTACTTGATGTGCTAGTTGGTCGCTGAATAATCGATCCCTTGCCTTTTTCTACTCGTATGAATACGTTTATAAATGCCTATGGTGTAAGAATATGCTTCCATTATTTATGTATTCAATAGGCTATGAAAGTGAGAAAATACTATTCCTAATGTTGTAATATTGAAAAATTCATCATATAAATTTACGCTTCTATTAATCGCTAAATTTTGTCACAATTTGACTTTTATTTTCGATTTCCTCTCTAGATCCTTATAGTTAAAATTTTCTCTCCAAATGATGAATCAATAATGATAAAATTTATATCTCCTTTTAAAATAAAAGATCGTTTTAACAATATGAATCACCAAGAAGAAGACTAAACAAATATTGCCTCCCATTGGAGATATCATTTATAGATCAAGACTTTTCTAATCTCCGTCGAAAGTCCCCGCTTTTCGGTCTCTAAGGTAAACCAATGCTTCCTAATTGTTTGAAATCGACACAGATATGAGGAACTAGGGCTTATCTAGCAACTCTCTCCCAAAAGTAGAAATTCCAGCCTTAATCTGCCGAAAAAATAAACCACTTTATCAATAAGCTATCGATGTAATGTGAAAAGAGGTGATGAAATGTCTCTTCGATGAGTAGAAGGGTCGCAACCCTTTATCTGCATAGAATGGGCAAAAGCGCTTCGTAGGTATCAACCCATCGGCTTCCCTCTTTCTCCGCCTAGCATCGACCTCCTTGGAAGGGTCACAAACGCGAGTTGCGAAAGCCGTCTTTTTGTCGTCAGCTGTCGCTGCCTTTTCCACGATCCTTCTACAATCCGTTCTTCTTTTACGTTTCGTCTTTTTCGCTTTGTTTCCATATTACGTGAGGGATTATGAAATCCACGGCCGTCGCCATTTTGTAGCCGCTAAACGCTGCGCCGTCGTTGACATTCCGTTTTCCATGTACGACCAAGATTCTTTCGAAGGTACTTTCTCAACTGATAAATTGCTCAAGTTGAGTGGTTTGTTTTAACGCTTGTAAATTTTTTTCTAAGAGATTCTCAAAACTATCCAGTTGAAAAGGGAAACAAAAACACTTTGAATTTATGCTCCGTCTACGTCTATTTCAGTCCGTCTGATTTTAAAAGTTTAAACTATCGTGTTTTCGTTTTATTATCATAAATGAGTCTTTTAAAGCCATATCTAACAACCGTATCTACTTTTATATACCTTTGATCTGTAGCAAAATTTTAAATATCTTGCGCACATTCGCATCTCACTCAGAATATAAGAATGCACATAATTTTGTATCAAATTTTGCATATGACTCATCGGACTTCGACATCAAGAATTATAGGAATAGATTGAATAGAATAAAAACATTATTCAGGAATTTTAATCTTAAAAATATTATAAATCATACAAATAAAGGCCAGTGATTTTAATTTCTCCAAATCGAATACTTTAATAGAAATAGCTTATCATAGGCATTTAAATCGTGCATTTCTCAACTCACAACGAAGTTTGTTTGTTATCGCTATCAGAGCGATTGATTGGATTAACGTAATATTATTTTAGTTGCCTAAGTATAAAGCGATTCGTTTAGTTCCAAAGAAAATACCGTGGCTCACACGAGATGTGGTTTGCCCTTTATTTGAGTGATATGTATTATTTGATAACTGGACGGTGATGTGACCTGATTTATTTTAGAACTGAAAACCTTGAAAGATTTAAGTATACCACGATATCACAATACGTATTTGTTCTGGAAAGATGCTTTCGACGTCTAGATACAACTGGCAGATATATGTTATGTAAACATAACTTAAGAAATGAATGCGAGTGCTATTTTCAGTTTTTGGCCTTGTTGTCTTAAGCAATGATATTGGTCACTAAGATTCATAAAGCATGTTGACAGGATTACAAGCTTATAGGAAAATAATACCTAAATAAAATGTTAATTCGAGAAATCTTAATCTTAATTGAAACAATGTCAGAAAATACAAAAATTCTCATTGATTAAGACAATGATAATGTGGGATCCGAATAATGAGTTGGACTGGAAATCATTTCTTCTGTTTGAGTTCATAATTAAGAATGAAGAACACCGGATAATACTTGTATCTGGTGAGAATCACTTCCAAATGCAAAAAACGGATAAAACTCTTTGGATTTGTAGATATCGCACTTATGCTAATTCGAACCCCATTTGAATAACGCGGAGAAGCATGGCGTCTCCATATCTGCAAAGAATCTGAGCGAATGAAAAGAATAGTAGGGTCTTTATTCTATGAGTTGAATGGAAATAGAAGAAAGATTTGTAAAGTGAATGAAGGAGTGTAAACAAAGTACCTGACATTCAATGAATCCTCGTTGGATAGAGCAATAGACATGGGCGAAATGAAGCATCTACAGGAATGATAAAATAGGCAGAAGTTACCATTACATATGAATTTTAGATTACTTAAGTTTTTCCTCCTTTTAATTTAGCAACTAAAGTAGTGCTTTTAACACATACGTAAGTATCTGATGTCTACTTAATTATTAGGTATCAACTTAAAAAGTATGGAGAGCATTCACCGAAAGTTTCAGATTTTTTTATTAATCAGAAAAATTATGCATTAATGATGATGCAAATGGGATAGAGTCTCACTTCATTATGTAATGAGCACTTTGTAATCTATAATTTTATATTTTGTTGTTAAGATATTATTGGAGTTTTGAGGGCAACCAACCTGGAGTGCATTTGTAAGCTTATCGCAAAAAATATTTGCATTCTTTTCATATATTGTATTACTTACTTTCTTTTTTAATACTAATATCTTTGGAACGGTGTGATTTTATCCTAATGAAATATATTTGCAAAATAACTGGTGCAAAAACGGAACTTTCCGACAAATGCACAGAGATTGATCAGTTTAGGAGTATTGTCTCGTAAACTATTCACTCGTATACATCCAAAGAGAGAAGCTTTTCTTGATTAGACGAAATGGAAAGATGGAAGACACTCTCGAATTCCTCAAGTGAGATTTTTCAGTAGTGGAACGTAAAAAGCTATATATTATTAGCTTATTTTAACGAGGGTCTCGAAGCAAAAACTGGTCAAATGCCTGTCTCGATTCTGCTGTTATTGTTTAGTTATTTCCCTTGGATTTTTTTAGTTCCACGTGCAGCGAAAGTGGTTCGCTCACTTTGAAAGATAATTTCTCTTCCTTTGACCGCACTTCGATTTCAAGATTCAGTACGAATTGAATAAGGAACGTAATTTTTCCTCAGAACGCCTGTGTCTGCATACCTTGATAATTTTACGTAATTTCATATCGGACTCATTTAACGGATTGAGTGCGGGATTCTGGATACAGAAATAAGCGGAAACTCTCGTGCGTTGGTGTGAGTCGTTGGAGACATAGTTTGCGGTAAATTCCGTACAGTCGATTAAACTTCTTTTTTATGGAAATTTTCCCATGTTAAGGACGAAAGTATCCTCTCAGATGGTGCTTTCGTATATTTGAAGTCTAATAATTGATTTATTTAACTTTCATTTATTATATATATGTTTAAAAAGAATCATGACTGGATAAGATATTCCACGAACAGAAACTGATATAATAGAAATATAGCTGAACCAATCCTAATCTTCTATCCTCTTGATCTATTTTTTTAATCTTCTAATAGCTTTTTTTCTAGTTTTATTGTCGTCCGAAATTTCAAACAGGCTTATGTACATCTCATACACTATATTGTAACAGTATGTTATAAATCTTAATTTAAAGCAACATGTAAGTGCAGGATGAAGTTTTATCTTAACTTCATCATCCTGACTACGGTTTACTGGAACCTTCAGTAGCGAAAGGAGTGAATAATTCAAGAATTCATAATACTTAAAAATCCCTCATGCGCCTGAAAGTCTTTGGGGTAATTTAGCGCAGTATTTCTCATCTTGGTTAAAAAGCGTTAATCCCTCTAAAGTGAAGTACTGTAAACGTCGGATTTAATTAAAACAGGAATTTAAGCATTTGAACTGTAATGTGGGAGGAATGTAAGCCTTAATGCCATTTCCACTGTCGCATTTACGACCTTCATCTCCACTTTATTCAACCAAGATATTCGCGTTTGCCGCAAATGCCGCGTCCCTTTTGTCAGCGAGACTTAAAGTAACCGAAAGAAAACAAGCAAAATGGTTTATTTGAATGGCGAACGAACTTTTTAGCATCAACAAATGAAGACGTCACTTCTCCTCTCTTCCGTACATCCCTTCTCGTTCAACCCCATCTTCTCCTTGGAGCCTCGGCCGTTTGCCGCTCCTCCCGCGGCGTCGCCACCGTCGCCAATGCCTCCGTTAATTTCCACAAAAGGCCGCAGAGTGGCGCTGCCTACCTCCGGGGATTCGATGCCGGGTCATGTCCATCCAAACCTGGGAATATTCCGTGCGTTTCCCCTTTTCCACATGGCGTTTTTTACGTCCGGATTCGATCGAGAGATGAACTCGCGATTATGTAGGCGATTGGGCGCGGAGGGAAAAAATTAAACGTCTGGGGGTCGGAAACAGTCTGACTGCACGACTGATGCATAGATTTGCATTTTATTTTTATTCCACGGTTGCAGTATGACGCCCTTTAGGGGAGATGCATTTTAGAGTGCATAATACATTGCTTTTTAAACGATATCGGGCTTGATGTATCATGGTGAAAGCTCATGAACATTATTATACCTCAACTCAGAATAGAAAGGGCCATTTCTCCTCATAGTAATAGTATAATGAATGATGGAAATAGTCTTCCTAATCAGTTTTTATTCACTACTATCGCTGCGTACATGCGAATAATAACATGCGAAATGAAAGAGGAAATCAACATAACGGACAATTCGTAGTTTACACCGTATCGTAAGATGCTTCGGGAGTAAAAAAACAAATCAACAGAAAACCTCTTTCCAAAAATGTCTAAATGAATAATATATAAATTTCATTTCTTCTCTATTGCAAAATTATAACGATTTTATGATCATTATTAGCATTATTCCTACATCATAAGATATAAAATAAAAAATTTTTCTCATATATGATCTAGGCTAAGGTTATTTATATTACCTATGTCGTTTTATTCATGAAGCCCATTTCCTTTCTTTATAAATAGGAAAAAAAGGCATAAAATGGCAAAGTTAGATCGTTTTTGCTAGGTAACGAGCAGAATATTGTTCGGAGTCAATTCCTTAAAATAACAGACGGACAGTAACGTGAAGAACGTGTTCAGACATGTTTTACATGCTGAATGCTTTCATTTTGGGTTTATTAATTTCTCCTGTTTCGCTCAATGTTTATTTTCTTTAATCTTTCAAAAATAAAATTCGATAATAACATCGTTTGCGAGACCCATTAATATAATATAATACGATTTTATATGTTATTAAATTAAAAATTTTTTCGAATTAAGATGCAAGTAAATGAGGAATGAAAAATTCATAGTAAGAGAACCTCATCATTGAAAGAGATTTCGTCAGAGGAAAACTTCGAGATGAAAATTAAGATTGAAAGGAGAGTCTTGCAATGATAAATGAGTGTAGGAAAAACGTTCGGAATATTTACATATGAATATAATATCAGAAAGATGCTAGAATCCTAGCAGATAATCACGTAGCTGTCAGAAGAAAAGAGTAATGATGATAAATCCGTTTAAAATATAAAAGCTCGAGTAAACATCGAAAGAGAAGAGTCGTGATAGCTTCCGCGACTCCATTGGAAACCCAATTACCTTTCCTCACGTACGCATCTGCATGCGACAAACTTCCGTCTCTGGAAGTTTCTCCCTCCGCCGCCAAAGACGGAAAACTGGCACGCGCCAAATGGCGGGCGATAAACTACCCAATCGCGCGGATCAGTCAAACGCTTCTCGAAATTGGTCCAGACAGAGAAAATCGGAAAGAGTTTGCATGAAGCGGAGTCTAGTAGAGAAGGGGAATCCCTAAGCGAATAAGGAGAGATGTCTTTATTTGGGAAATGGCTGCATATCCGTAAAGGAGGCGAGGGAAGGGCGTGAGGGGTTCCTTTCAGGCGCCTTCTAAGGAAGGTAGCCGTTAAAGGGGAAGAGAAAGCACCTGTGTCATCTCTTATGATTACCCCAGTCTCATCCGCGTAATTTAGCACGCCAATTCCCCGACAATAACTGCAACCTTCGCATTCCGCAAACTTCCTTGATTAACTCTATCTCCTAATCATTTCAGCGTCAATTTTATTTCGCATCAAAACTTCTTTCCGCGATTCAATTTCGCACACAACGAGCTCGTGCCTATGCTCGAGACGAATGCATTTTTACGTGAGAACATAATTTGTCGCAATACGAGAATAGAAAAATCCTCTCCGCGCGGATGATTTAATGGGAATCTAACAGCTTTGGGCGACGCAGGGAATTTCTCCTTTCACTTATGATAAAGATTAAACCTTTATGCTATTGAATTTTAAGGGCACGTCCGGGGGCTGTCACTTTACGGGGATCGCGTGCGAAAATTGTTTTTGCGAGTATTTTTTTTTTCGTGAAGGGAAAAGCTGTGGGGGAAATATGCCACGCAATATTTGCAGACAGTTATTTTTATGCAGCGAGATGTTTCGCGCGAATATCCACTCGGTGGCAATAAAATGTTGGAGTGTGAACTTGTCTTTTGCAGACTCACATACCATTCGCGTAATTACGCCATCAACTTCATTGGATTAACAGTCGCGGGTTCTTCTCATCGAACGAAATCCTTTTAATACAATAACATATGAGAACCATGAACTTTGCATTAAATAATCTCTCATTCGTGGAATCTAGTTATTATGAGATTTTTTGTTATCTTTTCAGGAACTTCTCATTTATCAGCTGCGATCGTCATCACTTCATTATTCATGAGTCTATGTAAGATTCACGATGCTCTAAGTACTATTTCGTAAAGCCCTAATCACATGGTACATTATAGTGTAATATTTATAACTCGGAGTAGAATAATTACAGAAAATATAATATTTGTTAAACTTACGCTGTACTATCCAAGCAAAATTGCCTTAGCATTAGCTGCAAAATGAATTCAATTCATTCGGTTTTTATTAAAATTGAACTCAAATATAGTATTAATTTAATTTTTTACAATTTATTTGAAGTCGAATAAATAAATTTAACTGCTTTTTTATTAAGACATTCAATGGGATTAAAGAAAACCGCATAATACGTACACAATCTCGTCGCTATGGAAATTCGAAAAAGATGTTGTATCAACAAGGGAATGGAGCCACATCGTTTGTCAATGGGTCCGATTGGGAATGTGTTTGTTATGATGTCACGCCTTTTGACTTCACAATTCGAATCATTCCACTTTCGATTTTGCGATAAAGAACTCGATATGGTTAATGTACCATTCAGCCTCTCGATTCGAAGATCGCGATAAGGATTTTTTCTTTGTATTCACCACCATTATATCGCTTCCGTTGCAATCACGCGTCTGCGTGCGTTGATCTCCGCACGGAAGAGCGATGCAAGATTCCGTTCGAAGAGGAAAAAAGTGTTCGCCTTAGTCACACTCGATCGCGTCTCGAAATATTGCACTGGGAAATTCGTCGTGAATAGTGAATTGCTCTGATAACGGATTGGTACTCATCCCAGAAAATTACTTTTTTGGCTCCTTTTCAGTTCACTACTCCCAAATGACATCAGATATTCCAAGTATATGAATTAATAAGTGTGTATATCGTAAATATCCAAGAAATGTTACCTGTTTTAGAACTAATAAATTGAGTAAATTCAACTTTCGGAAATTAACCGCTTGCGAAAGTTTCAAGAAGATGCAATTTAAAATGGTTTAGGATGATTTGGTCTCAGATAAGTACCCTCAGATTATTCACGATCAAAGACTTGAGTTAAAATTCTTTTAGATAAGGTCTATTAAATAGAAAATGTAAAAAAATAGGTCGGTATTTCATAAAGCCAATTTCGAACAAGGTTCACGCACTTTTATTGCAGATTTTTCATTGAAATTATGGAATATTTTGAGCGTAGAAATTTATGGGTTTCAAGCTCTCTCTTTCGGCAGAAAAAGTCTTCTGAAACGTCTTAGGAACACAATAATAATTTTAATCGATCTTTATTACCAGTATGAATGAATAATTTTGCAAATTATACCATTATTGAATCAAATAGACTATATTTGAGGATACGTATCAGCATTACACCAAGGTCCTTCGTTCTACGTGGTCGAATGTATGAGTAGGAAAATTATATTTCTTAGTTGAAATACTGACGCGTAATGCTTTCATAGATACTCCAATTAATGCAACAGATTTAAGTATATTATTAATACACCGATAGCACTATCCTCGTGTTTAATTGTCTGAAATGGATGTCTTCGTTAACCAACGGGAATCAAAATTTCTTGATTCGAAGCTGACACATTCTCACGCATACCGTTGGAGGGTGTTCTCAAAAGAGGAATAAATATATGTATGAATGCGGATGGAAAAGGCATCACCATGGCTCCCTCTAAGGAGTGAGATAGCGTGACCGCGAAGTGAATTCGGAAGTGACGTGCATATAAATGGTATGCCACTGTTCCCTCCCAAAAGTCTGCACTAAACAACGGCGCAGATGCTTTCAGCATGTGCACAGAAGGATGAATCCGCTGATACACATCAAATTTAGGAGGGGAGGATAGTTAATGCCGCGAGAGAATAAGAAGGAGAAGATCCTGTATTTGGAAATGTATATCTCTTCCTCATTTTGATTTCAAGGAGACCTTGGTGAGGAATAGCCTCAGTTTGGGATTCTGAATAAGAAGGGATGCGATCATGTGCTATGCAGAGCTATGGATTACATCTTTATTTTTCTCCTCTTGGCAAGAATTGATTTTTTTCACAATAATACCGAGGGATGCATACATAATAATGATGAGAACTTTGAAAACGATGCAAAGAAAATTATAGTCCTAAGTAGATCTCCGCTAGAACATATAAATAAGAAACATGACTCATTCGCATTTCCAAATTCATCAATTTGATTGTATCAATGAATGATTACTGAATAATGTTTAACTATTTGCGATCCAAGAGAGAGACTAGATTTGTAGAATTAATTACTCAGTTATCTTAATATCTTTTGCAATTAATTAACGTTTTGAGTGATTTACTCGAAACATAGTCTCAATTTACACATAATTTCCAATAATTTTATTCACTCCAGTTCAATTTCATACCTGTATAGGATAGCATTACATCTATTTCCTTATCTGAAAAGAAAGTTTCGTTTTTTTCTCGAAAAGTCCAATCTTATCGTCGAAAATATAGTTTTTAAATTAATAATTAACTTATTTGGAGGAGATTTTTTTCTTTTTTTCACAAAAATCGAATTATTGCACAGCAACAGGAAGTATGAAGTGGTACATGTCAGTTTTAGAGTCGATGTGCGAATAGCGAACTAAGTGCAAGGAATTCGACTTTAATTGGCAAAAGAACCTCATTATAATGAAAGGCACTATTCAACTCTCTTAAAGCTATGGAGAATTCATATAACGCCGCAGTTACGGAATAAACATAAATGCAAACGAATAAATTCACCGAAACGAGGTTAACAGCTAAGAAAAATGAACACGATTATATCAGCGGAGTGGTAGTATACGTCTATGTTATACCGCATAAAAATCAGGTCTGACATCGTAAAAATGCCATCATAGCCTTTATAATTCCGTGAGCGTCTCGAACTCCGGACTGGAGTAGTACTCCTGTGAGTATTGACGAACAAACGTTTTGAAAGAAACGATGGGAGGTCTTTAAACAGCCTTCTCTCTTATGGGAGGAGAGAAATCTCGCCGTCCAAACGTGTATCGGCTCCCCACATATGTTAGGCTTCGAAGAATACGTGACCCGATTACTTGTACACCGATTCCTGAATTGGTTTAGACGATTTACATGGAGAGGAATCAACCCCACCGCTTAGGTAACCCTCAAATACTTTCAAATGGACCGATTGAGAAATTTATGAGTCGAGGGCTAATTGAGATGATTCCCATCGCCATTTTTGGATGTCTCGCAGTTTTTCCGGAACAAGATTCTCTCGGAAGCGAAAGTTTTTGCCTGGATCGTTTTTTTGCCTTAAAACGGAATATTTGACTATATGAGCTCTATTTTTTCTTATATCAGCTTTCAGTTGCGGAATTTTGTTATAAAGTACTTGAATCTTTTTATAAATTCGTAAAAAGTTTGTTTTTGCTAAAAGCGTGTGAGAGATTCTACAGTAATAAGGAAATGAGGCTATGAATATGTCCTATACCTGAGAATGAAAAGAAGGATAGTAAATTATAGCTTTATTTATCTCGGAATATTTTATAAAATATTTAAATTTTTAAAATCTCGGTTTTGAATGTGAATTCTTTATTCACATTCAAAACCAAACATTTCTGCATTCGGTAATGATCTTATTAGATGGTTATAATTGAACGCCTGTCTACTAGACAGAATAGGGTGAATAAGAATAGTTTATGGTTGCATGTATACTAATCAAATAAAATGTCCCCGGTTCGTAATCCGGGTGATGTGAAAATTACGTCTCAGGGTTTGCATATTGTTATTCCACTATTTTTGAGACCATCCCTATAATTGAAATCAAATATACGAGTATAATAGTGAAGACTATATTAAATGAACAAATTTTATAAATTACTAAAATACGCTTTCCTTCTTCAACCGCCTCTTGAATTCGTAATTATGTAGGAAAATATTTCCTTAAAATACACTCGGTTAACATGGAACAGTTATTGAAAATGATTATGAGAATCAGTTCATCAGCAATCAGAGATATATATCAGAGATAAAGTGATTATCGGAATCAGTATAATCGAGTTAAAAGAATAAACATTTAATCGATATCGTATCGACATAATCGTCATAGCGTTTCATTCTTTGAAAATTGGACATCACCGCCATCTTTGTCTGTGCGAGTTGTCGATGAGAAGATGTTTAACGAGAGTGATTTCCGAAAAGTGCCAATTCACTGCTAAAGAAGCCGTTTGATACTTCCCACTATTCCTCTCTAACCCTTTGGTCAACTCAAAGAAATATCGCATTGCTTCGGACACCCTAGAGTGGCAATCAATCACAGAATAAAGCAGTTGCCAAGACACGGCCTTTTATTCAGCCTGACTAAGCGAATCGGCTTTGTCATGAGACATCCAAAGGCGTGCAGAAGACTTCCTATTGCCACCCCTCATTCCTAATAAGTGCTTTATGAGTTTAACCTGTTACTTGCTTTGACAAATACACCACTCGCAAATTGCCTCTGCGCTGAGGTGTATACGGCATTTTACACGAACCGGCGTTGTATCACTTTTTTCTAATTCCGAGGGAAATATATTTCCCTTACGAACGCGTTCGAGAAACGTTGCAGCCTCAAATAGGAAAAGAGAAGCAGGTGCAAGTTCCACGAACATTGTAGCGTTTCTAATAAATGATTCACAGAGAGTTGGCTTGGTTACCGAACGATAAGGCCGTTATGTAAAGGAAATACCGAAGTAGAAATACGAGAAACACAGGGATGCATTTTTTTTACGGAAATCGAATAATCCTTTCTCCGGTTAAATTTTATGGTAACACATTCATTCGATTGAGTTGTAGATCCAAATGAAGCTGCTTTAATTCTCAGTCGATCGATTGCTGCGATTGATTAAGATTAATAAATGGTACGCATATATGTAGTGTAAGATTAATAGTAAGAAAATATTTGATTTCGATTATTTTAACAGACGTTAAAATTAGAAATTTGTTAATTTTGTGTTTGATTTATTTCAATAAACCGTGGATTAATGTTTTCCTAAATACTAAAAAAGCTTCTCGTGCTTTCATAATACTCGGAAATGAACATTTCTCTGTCTCAGTACAGTTACTCTGGCTCGATCGGTTTAAAAAATAAAGTGGGTTATTCTCAATGCTTTTTACTATG
Source organism: Pantala flavescens (assembly GCA_020796165.1). Lineage (NCBI taxonomy): Eukaryota > Metazoa > Arthropoda > Insecta > Odonata > Libellulidae > Pantala > Pantala flavescens. The sequence continues at coordinate 30,624,517 of CM036884.1, read as the reverse complement.
TCCTTGATCAAAAAATTTTGGATTTTGATGAAGGAAAAATACTATCGTTCTGCTAAATCAAAATTTGTAAATTTTTGTTTTGAAAACAAAATTGAAAGCCCCTAATTCCTAAAGACAGATTACATTTCTGAACTCTCAAGAAATTCCCAATCTTCAGTATACTTTCTGAGAAGTTTCTTAAAACGATTTATAAATGATCAATTACATTTTTCAGTGAACATATTATCAGAACTAATAGATGTATTTCCGTAAAGAATACCTAAACGTTATGTAATTTATAGCAACATCGCTCGACCTGAATTTTTCTATTCCTTCTTCATTTCAGAGTCTTTTAGGCAAGCATTTTATACCTGTTTACAAAGGTATTAATGTTTTTCGAGATAATCGAACTACTGCTCCATCCATACTTATCGAAGTAGTGTCTCGATGAAAGCGGTCGTTGGGTATCCCCTTTGGCTACTGATAGTCCCATTTCCCCAACCCGACTATTACTTTCCCATTCAGAGCATGTAGCGTATTGGATTTTTATCTCACAAATTTCTGCCTCCGCAGCTAAAGAAGGATACGAATAATAGTCCACCGCGCATTCCGAATCTTCCGTGGAGATCACTGGGCAGGTGGATGCCCTTAGGGGTCCAAGGCTTCCTTCCCAATCCGGATACCATCACTTGCTACCGTGAATCCATTCCATTGATTTATTAGCACGAAACAGTAGAAAGGATTATGTGAATATCTATACAGATTATTTAATTTGAATTGTCGAGTATTCTTTTATAGTACTATCAATGAAACAATAAAGCTTACTTATAATTTGAGCTAGTTTCTTACCTAAGAAACTGATGGAAATGAATATTGGGTAGGTGCGTAAATATGTTTTTCGTAATTGTTTAATTGAATATACATTACAATAAGAAAGGGAGTGTTGCAAACTTAAAACATTCAACTCTCTTAATCTATCCTCTATAAATTTCAATTATATATATTTATCGTAAATATAACATGTATTATAAATACATAATATTCCCAAAAAATACATATACTTTGGTCGCTTGCGAATCAAATAAAATACCTGAAAGTAAATCAAGATGTAAATTTACGGAAATCAGATGTTACAATTTTGTCAGAATAAATTCTAATAAGAAATCGAGGGTTGGATACCCTTCCGTTTGTTATCATCACTGACTTACAATTTATTGAAATATTGTTTTAACTGAAAACTTATTCATCGAAGTTTCAGTTACCTATAAAAAATGAATGTGGCTTTATAGTCGCAGAAGATCCTTACCCGAAATATTAATTTTGAGCTTATGTATGATGCTAGTAATTGCTTTTCCAAATATTTTTAATTCAATAGAATAATCGTTTCAAATTGACGTAATTGTATCCCTCAATGGAAATAGAATAAATCAGTTCGTGAAGACCCATTTGCCTGTCAATTAGCCTTTCGTGGTTTCTCACGTATTTTGCTTCATTATCATCTCGGTATTTCGGGAACGACTCAATAAATTCTCCGCAGACCTCTTTATGGGGAATTCGGCGGTATCAGCTGGTGCCAAGGTCTACCCCTAGAGCCACAAGGAAAACGTTAATTTAAAAATCAGGGCTGCGTTGATAAAGAGTTTGCCCTGTCGTCGTTCTTATCGAAAGCCTTCCCCGTTTAATATATGTTTCTCTCTCACGCTTTTAATGGCTACAAAAAGAAGTAATCAGCATGCACTTTTTAATCGATTTTTCGCTCGAAATCCAGGTGCACAGATGGCTTACGTGGAACATTAAGCAAAAATTTGTCGGAAACCGGTCCGTTGCCTTCCGAGAAATCCCACTTTTCGGGCATCGTATGATCAGATGGAATAGCACTCTCCTATGATGTCTTAAGTTTTGCGGACCGTGTGAATTTCCATTGCCGTATCTTCCTCGCAGATCTAGACCTCAGACTTTCTTATGGAATATCTTTCGGACTTAAAATTGCAGCCTCTTTTGTCTTGGAATTCAGCGGCTGAAGATCTCCGGAGTATTCAATTTTAGATCTTAAAAGTATGGTCAGAGTTTATTTTGTAGGAAATGATATTCAGCGATGATGAAGTTCTATTTAAGGAAAATGTAAAGAGAGATCTAATTGTATAAACATTCAAAATAGATTTATTATCAATGTTTATAAAATATGAATTCATTTTGTGCTGGGGAATACAACATTTCAGAAGTCAAAGGACTTAATCTATCATTATGTCTAACCGATACAAATTTCAAATGTATAATCATATTCATAGGATAAGTTCTTCAGTTTACATACTTATAAAAGGCAATCCTGAATCTTTTTTGTTCGGAAACTCATTTCCGGTCATAAATTATTTTTTTAAATTTCAAATTAATTAAATTTCCTATCTAAGTCACTAGCGTAAATATCTTAGAGCAAGAAGTTTTTAATTACAGGTAGTCGAACCCAGGTCTCCATTGCATGTTCTTTTTAGAACAGCTTCTATCTCCATCTCATTTAAGAGTTCATATTTTAGTAATCCTTTTATATAATGAATACTTTATCGTTCAGAAGAAAACATCGGATATTGTTTCGTAGTTTTTATGAAAATCCTTTTTTAAATTATCGTGAAATAGGAATCGCTGGAAAGAATGAGAGAGCTTTTGTTCTCTGAATTTCAAATCACGTAAGAATGGAATTGGATAGCAAAAGAAATCGTTATCTACGAATTCACCGCTGTGTTGTCCACCTCCTTTGTTTCTAAATTTTCATTATTATCTCAAAAGTTTAAATCATCTAACCTCTACTCGAGTTTTTCTAATTGTATTAATTTACTTCTTATTCGCAGAAGTTGAGTGGTTTCTGTAAATTATAATATAAGAAAAAATATACATAGAAAAAAGAAATATTTCTAACGTCATGACATGTGTAAATAAATAGTCTGACAATGAGTTTGACAAGAAGACGAGGGAAATCAATTTAGTTTATGATTAGTTTTTTAATGTCTGTTTCATAGTTAGGACATATTTTCAACAACATACATTATTAAAACTTCAGAGCTGCACGCCAATGCTCATCTTTTCTATCTGAAAGATTTTCTTATATTCGCTGTACTTCTTAAGTTTATTATTTAAATTAAACTACCCTCACATATATGTCTCCTGAATACACAGTTCGCTGTCTTCCTTGAGAAGTTTGTTCGATTTCTTCTTTAACAACAAATTTCGTTCGAATCTATTCATTCCTAGATGTAAATTTATCCTAAGATATTTCAAGTGCAGATATATGTATGAATATATAGCGCTGTAGTATTATATTTCAAATCTTATTTTCTGGTGAAAAGCATACTTGAAATCAACATTTGTTTTGAATATTCCAAAGTGAGGAAGTGCCTTTCCCTACTTCTTGGCATTCTTCTCATAAAGAATACGAAAGAGCCCAAACAGAGAGATACTTGTACTCACTGCTCAATTGACGCCGTAATTGTGTTCGGAAGTGAACTTCCTTTCGATTACAGAATTGCGCTGGGAAGAGACCTCTGATCCTTAATCTACACATGCCCAAGTCTTATTTTTACCCGCCAACACCTGTCGTTAAACGTTCTTTTTTATCCACATACTCCTTTAACCGAAATGGTAACGATTTCATACCCAAGAATCTAAACTAGAACAATCTACGCCATTTCATATTGCAATCGAAAAATTAAAGCATTCTTTTGAATAATACTAGAATATACGTTCAGATTGCAAAATAAAGAAATCCATATTGATTATTGATTTTCTATAATAAAGTTCGTTCCAATTTTTCGTCATTATTTTCTTACGTAGAATATTTAAGGCATTGAATTAATATTTTTGAATACGAAGATATCTTCATTAAATATTTAGGGTAGAAGACTGTTGCTCTGCTGTTATTGATGCAAAACTACATGTGGAATATATCATTGGCATAATCATTCAAAATAGAGCTGTTTTTAATGAACAGGAACCCTGCTTTGAATCCTTACATCTCACGGATCTAAATTTCATTTTGATTTACGATATTGCGCCCTCTAAGCTCAAGTGGTTTCGTATCTCTCTTTTTCTCCTATCTTCAGTTTCCAAACATGGAATAGTATTTAAGTCACTTACTGATAAAAATGAGCACGGAAAAGTGCACTCAATATCACGTACTAACCGGAATCGGTTTCTTGTTAGCGAAATTCTCATCGCGGATTTTTCATGTTCTTTTTTTCTCGGTAAAACCAGATTTAGTGTAGATATTACGAGTCAAGTAGGCGTAACTACTTTGTAATTTGTAATCATAAAGGTCTTTGTTATCACAACTCCTACATACTTTTCCCGAAGGATATCATTAGACATGTATTCCGAGGAAAAATTTCCATGCATCCACAAATTTATATGCGAGACAAATCGCAATTTTCTTACTTATCTGCTTCACAAAAAATGAATAATAAGCGTCTAATAATGTTTAAATATTCCTCCTCTTTTTGACATGGCAAATGCGGAGTAACGGTGCGTTTAATCATTGCAATTTTTGATTTTATAAGGAGAGCATCTGTGATTATAAAAGTACTCCACTTTGCAGATATGGAACAAAGAACAAAAAATTGTTGTATTTTATCTCCTTCCTCTATTGAGTTTCACGAGTTTTTTCCCTACTTTAATCCTCATTGGCGTGTTGATGAATTTTTCCACTTTGTATTGTTTTATTTCAGTCTTGCAACTTCGTTCTTCCACGTTCTCTTCAATATGAGATTTGAGGAACTTTTATGACTTATTTAAAGCTTTTATAATTCTGTTACATTTTAAATTTTATTCAGAAAATCAACTGATTTCTCATTATTTATTTCTCTTCTTACTCCTGTAGTTATTGTACTATTTAATGACATTTCCGATTGTATAATAGCCGATTAATGATAATGATCTTACTTTGCTCATTCTTCTTACATTTCCTTTTATTTCGAAAAAGTGGCTTTTTTGTGTTTATCTATGAGCATAATGACTTAAAACTTCAGAATCTATATGAGTTTCATGTCAATCACCATCCCCACGCATCTTTTGAAGTAAAATTTAATTTGAACCCAATATTACATAACGTATAAGATTTAAAACATTTTGAGATTAAGTACACATGATAAATTTCTAACAAGCTCGATACTTTTGAATATTTAACCTTTTGAAAATATAACTATTTCTAAGAAATCTTCGATGTAAAAATTAGTGTAAAAAAGTAATATATTTTTCCCTTATATTTCATTATTTTTTCAAAGTATGATTTCGTTATTCTTGGCCCTCGGCAATTCTTAAGGTACTGCTTTCTTATTCTTTGACTTCGTGTCGACTCACCTGAACCAAACACGAGCATCATCGGTTTTATAAATAACCCAAGAGAGCAATATATAGTTCGCTATCTGTGTTTCTTTCCTTCCGAGAAGGTGAAATATTACAGGAAACAGAGCTTTTAATGTGGAGCTTTTATGTCTTGTTCAAAAACTCTTTTCAATGTGATTCATATACTGCTTGCTACTTGTAGCTGCATGTTTGTCATATCTTTCCACTTTTTTCGAGCCCACATATCTTGCCTTATGCATATGTGTCGCTGGTGATGGGAATTAACTATACACGATTATTTAATCATTTTGTCTTGAACTTTACGCAGCACCAATTCATAACGTTTTTTGCATCGAGATTATTTTTGTTAGATATAATTCTGTAAAATATTTCACCCCTTGAATTCATCGCTCGTGGCACATTTCAAGCACTTTTGATTCAACCGTCACCAGAATTTATAAGTTTCGGCGTTGGATTGTCAAAGTATCCAGTGATGGTACCCAGTGACCCATAGACTAATAACTTATTAATAATTCAATTAAATTGAGGATTATAATACATTTTATTTTATAGAGCTAAAAATGGCAAATCCGTTTCTAATTTCTAGTTTAATAAATTCTTTCTTTGAACCAACTTTAGTAAGAATAATAATTATGAATTAGCTCTCCTATCAAAGTATATTTCGGATGTATGGGCTCCTTCACTTTTACTTCATATTCCATTCCACTCACGATCCCTGTATATTTTCTGTGCCTCATCATAATGTCTCAAGCGGAACAGGTTGCTTTGAGGGAAGTCATCTTAGCTTGCAATCCGAATTCACAATCTCTCGCGCTATTTTCTGCACATCAATCAAATACTATAAATATTGTCTACTGTGGAAAAGGTGGATAGTAAATCTCTCTCTTCCGGCATTTAATTCTATGTAGAAAATATATATTTCCCGACATAGTTGCTTTTTAGGAATATATTTATTTTATATCTCCACGTTTGTGCTAAAGGTCGGTTACTCTGCAATAGCATATCTAAATTATCTTAAAGTATCATATCTTGAAGATTAGAGGCATACAAATATATGATTGAAATCATTATAATGATTTTAGTAAAGTTCTACTGATAAGTCTTAGAATATGTAAATAAATACATATTAGCTTAAAACAGATAGAATGTGAAATTCAAATGAGATCAAAAAAGTTTAAACTTAATTCCCGGTAATTAGATCTTTGTTTACTGAACACGTATAAGTCTCATTGGTATGCAAGAAATACTGGCTTAGGAATGGTGTAAAATATTCTTACTCTTTTAACAGATGCCCAAACGTTACTGATGAGCAGAATTCCCATGCTTGTTTATTCACGTCAAACAAGTCGAATAAAGATATGTGATTTTCCTTTCGTTCCCACAATGGATCGTTAAAGAGAGGGCAATCAAGATGCAACACTCGGCCAACTGAAAAAAGCCGACAAATCGTTCGCAATAGATATTTTACGAGGAGTCTTTCTAGGAATCGATTGTTTTCTGAATATGGCGAGAGGAAATTTTTGATTGAAGAGACAGCTTTCCCGCGCACAATTTTTTATTCCCCATCATTTCCTTCCTTTTTCGTATCCTTTTTTCCACATTCCGTTTTCATCCAACAGGTGACCTCCCCTAATGGTTTCTTCCTTCCATTTGTCACGTCCAACTGCAATTCTCCTTTGTCTCTTTTTTAATTGATCTCGCGTTGAAAGATCTCCTCCATCTGCCGCATACTGTCCGTTCCGAATTGTTATTCAAAGATTGGAAATCGAAACCTCTCGATCTCCTGTGAAAGCTCATTTCAGTAATCCCGTTGGTGACTTAAGGTTTTGACCTCGTTTTATGTCATCCGTAAGCGGATTTATTTTTAATCTGTCGGTGAGTGGTGCTCAGTCGTTTGACACGAGCGCTTTTGCTACTCATCGGGAATACGAAGTGAATTCCGTAATTGAAAGATTAATTCGAAGAATCGTCGATCCATCGGAGGATAACAATGAAATCGCTATTGCAATTAAATCCATTAAGATAGCGTTGATGAATGAATATCGCTGTCCTTCATCTTTTAAAACTTAAACAGGGTAGTAATCGAATATTTGTAGCTTAATAATAACACAATGAAATATTTCCCTTTCATCTTTTCTCTAGCTGTAAAATAGTTATCCCCATAATCATTGTAATATGAACATAAAATGGTGATGAAGTGTGGTATCGTTTTGTGTAAAAATTTTCAGCAAGCAAAGACGTTATTTTAAAAGTTCAATCACCCTCGAAATAATTTATAATATCACTATTGATAAGTTAGAAATATATTATTTTTGGTTTGTAGCTACAATTTTATTTACTTAGCTACTACATTTTTTGACGGTTAATACAGCAGATGGCTCTTCGTTAACCTCTGCAATTACTGTCTATAAGGAAAAGAAAAATGTAATCATCGAACCGTGAAATTCTCTCTCCTTAATTGAATCGAATTGATTAGTGACGGTATACACTTTTTCCTTGCCACAAAAATTTCAAGTTGTATTAGATAAAAATGAACTATTTCTAATTATATTAATATTAGATTAAGTTACTAGATATAAATATTACTCCTAAATATCACTCATAAAATTGGAGCCTTAAGCTATTATATCATTCTATTGAATGCTAATTTGATAAGCATATTTTTATTACTATGGCATTCCACGAAGTCACGCCTTCTCACATTGATTTCAATATTTTATATTCATTGAATATTTGACATTTTTAAAAATTAATCAGTTTTTATTATGATTTCTCACCTTTAAGTTGTAAATAACACTGCATTTAACAAACATAGAATTTTTAAAATACATTCATTGTTTGCATTGGAATTACATCATGAAGTTCTGAACACAGTAGATAGTGTTTTTATTTTTGACTCAATTCTAAAATCTACATCAATTGTTTTTGACATATTTTATAATTTTTAAGAAATAAAAGAAAAACTCTTTTCTCTTAAAATTTAGCTACATTTCTTTCAAATGAATTATAACATAATAGGTTTATTTTGTTCCCTCAAAATTAGTATAATTTTAAGGCATTGTGGATTAGAATGCGGAAATCGTATCATATTCTCGAAAAATTCAGCTTCAAATAATGACCATAATAACTGTATGTGAGACCTTTTTTATGCATTAAACCAAAATGGCCGTATGCAAACCTCAGTGTATCAACCGCGGACCAGGCTGTAGATTTCTCTAATTGTGGTTGATATTTTCCATTTTGGAACCAGTTTCAGTCTCTCAATATGGATATCTCAATGATATATTTTCTAAATTATATGACATACAGATGATATGGAATCAATACTTTATTATTAGTTAAAAGTAATGCATTTCATATCGCTGTCAATCGAATACTTTGTTTCGATTTTATGCTTTATTTTTATGGACTGAATTTTAAAATTTATCGCGTATAAGATATACATTCCTTTAATATAAATTTAAGCGTATTCTATGATATGTATTTAAATGTTTGAAAATATTTATCTTACGTAAATAACTACCTAATTTAAAGTAAAAAATATATTCCATCAGAGGTGAATATTGCTCGAGTTCTTCAAATATGGTTTTGAGGCTTTACTCTCGTCATAAATTTATGTATAGCATCCAGTATAATTTGTACTCTTAACGTTTTCATCATATTTCTAGTAAAATTTTAAGCATTGAACTAAATTTACTTCCTCTTAGAAGAAGAGATCGCAAGTCACTTATGAAATAGGAAATATGCAGCATAAGTAGCATAAAATAACCAGTAGACAGTGCGTTTTAGTAGACAGTAGAAGATGGTTTTATGTAATCTCCCTCATCAATGGTTCCACTCTATTCCGATAATTGTGGGCAAATATTTTTTACTCCAAACTGGTTTTGCCAAATGTGCTCGATCTCAAACGGAAGGAAGGTCGAAGTTTCAAAATAAAAAAACTGAAAATGTGAATCAATTTCGCGCTACATTTCTTTCTCGACGTGCATTAGTGGGTAGCCGCATTTTCCAGAGCTGCACTCCCTAAACCGATTTCCAACTGCCCAATATCCCAACCAATCTTCCTTTTCTTGTCCGCATTCCCACATCTACCCACTTTTCTCTCAAATCATTCACTTCCTCTTATTCCTTCCATTACTTCCTCAATGCATTTCTTCGATTGTATTACCGATTTGATATACACATTACGGGGGTTCATTCTTTTCAATTATTTATTACATTAAATAAATACTTTATCACCCTATTCACTATGTAAACGTATTTTCGTATTTTTAGTGAACTATTTTCTCTTTATTGCATATTTTTTATAAAAATATCATATGAATTTAATGTTATATTGTCCATTTACTTTGAATTTGAAGTTGCTAATTATTATTTTTCTCTCTTATTCCAGGTATGTACAGATTCTGCATTATTATTAACGTAACATTTGAAAAGGATAGAAAACCGGTATTCTAGAGTAGTGTATCTGATGATGCAGAACCAACACATAAAGAGGTCACAGTGAATAAACTTAAGGAGATCCTTTCTTTTATTAAGGATATGATACAGGTAATATGACTTAGTATTAATAGATTTTTAGAGGGAAACGTAAAATACATCATACTTTGTTTCGTTAAAAGTTTTGGGAATTTATAATTTATAATGAATATCGATAAAGTTTATAATCAAAACGGAAATTGAACCTGGATCATCATTTCTTTTTTGAAGTAGATAAACCAGTTCGTATGCACTTTTAAAAAGGCAGAATGAATTACTCTCACTTTAATACTGATAGCTTCACTACCGAATATTTAGGTCAACCACCTTGGAAAATTCAAATTCGTGTATTTCATGCGCGAATTATCGGATGCATAAGATGTCCGTCCTTACACTCTCATTACCCTCAATACTTTACTCTATCACCTGCCACCGCAGCCATTAACGCTAGTCTGACGGAACGGGAAGTATAAAATTCTAGTCGGTCTCAATTTTCCAAGACTCTTTTGAGTATTTTTCAAGAGTCGCTTGTGTTACTTTCATTTCCTCTGTGTTTCTCAATTTACAGATATCCTCAATTCTCCTCCGTTTGTCCACGCGGCCGATTCACTTCAATGATCACTCACCACACACATCCTCATTCATAACCGAAATCATTTTTTCCGCTTCATTTTTCTTCAGCGTTGATCCGTGAATTTCTTTTTACGGCATCTCTAGGTCAACTCTCAGGAATAGAAAATATATGGGATTCAAAATATACGAAGGTTGCATAGAAATAAGATGCAGTAACAAAGATAAAAGTCAAATTATGTTATGAGTATAAAATATGTTAAACTTGATATGTTTTTAATATGCTAAACATCTCAAAGCTATGATGATGTATAGTCTAAATACCTACATAAATAATTTGCATTCGAACATTTTAGAAGATAACTGTCAATTCATAGCTAAAATATTCATAGTCAGTCAAGCACACTTCCATCAAACGATGTTTTATATCAGAGCTAGTAAATAAATATACATGTATACATATCTATTTATAAATAAGCGGACACATGATGTTTACAAGCATACGTTACGTCCTCTTGAAGGTGAAGTGATCGATCTCGCAATCAGGAGATCGAGTGGCAATCGAGATGATTAAAGCAATTATGAAAGGCGGTCTTGGATTATACCCCACGGCACTAAAGAAGCAGGTTTGGCGTCTTCCAGAGTCGACGTCCAACTCTATCCCACTGCCTTTTGTTATGACAGCTATTTTTGATCCAAGTTATTCTCAGGAAAAGGGGTTGATTCTCGATACCCGATGTTCCGTATAGTTGCAGGGCTTTCATGGATCGATTGTACTTTTGATTAATCCTACTGTTTATGAGTACACTTTTCCGCCCAATCGCATTTCCTTTCTAAATTTTTGATATATTAAACCTGTCAGTTCGATGAATTATTCATTTGGGAGTTCTTTCCGAAATTAAATTTTACTTTTAAACGTAGAGTAAAAGAAAAGCTTGGATTGCGAATCTAAATAAACGGTTGAGGTATCTCGATTGCTTTATATTTTGTTTACTCATTTATCGTCGTTTATAGTTTATGATTCATGAAATATCAGGATTTATACAAGCTAATGATTAATGTATAGATTTATAGAATAATAATACAACTTATTTTACGTAGTTTTATACCAAAGTACTTTCTGTAGATTCTCAAATACACTTTAGTCCCTTCATTCCTTCCATCAGGTCAAACGTCTATGATGACTCGCCGATTCTCAAATCTCAATGAAGCTTCCGTTCCCTTTTACATAGCCGATCTTAAACGATTCCTTTCACATACTCAAACGAAGGAAGCACTTTTCAAATTTAACAATGTAAAATTAAGGATTGTAAATATACATATTTCCACTGTCAATCATATTCAGTTACAATTATACACATTTTCAGTATTCTTTGGTTATGAAGGAGCTTGTTTAGAGAAAATTTTATGAAAGACAAGCATCTAGTTGAAGATTTTTTCATGTGTACTCATAATCTTTTTAGATATAGAATTAGAGAAAGTAAGTTTGCGGGAATGAAGTGCATATTGCGCGACAAAAGCTACTCTAGGCAATAAGACAATGAGCTTAAATAAAAGAAATAGATGCTAGTATGATTTGGTAGAAAAATTCATTCTTTCCAAGAGCTATAATAGGTTAAAAAGTATCCCTTATATGTAGTGTTCTTACATATTGCCAAAAACGAAGGGCGGCTTGTACGGAATTTATGATATTGAGTAAGCTTTCCGACTCTGTAGCGAAAGATAAGCTGCCTCCCTTGATCATTGAAAGATGTCGCCTCTACTTGTCTATCTGAATTGTCAGCCTCCGACGGCCATTTGAGCACATACGGATCAACCGGTCTCTGGTTATCACTTGTCTCGCTTCAACTGTTTTGCTATCAAGCCAATGGGAAGGTGACTCAGCGCTCATTGGCTGCCGACGTCCTCTGCCGGGGACATCGGGGGTGGACGGGTCTCGAAGGAGGTACTTCAAGGTGGGAGGGGCGGATGTGTGGTTTGGGTGTGGCGGAATGAAACAGCGGCTGTTACCGCGCTCGCTGGTGCGTTAACTTCACCAGCGTTTCCGCTCCGATTTTCCATTCGTTTTTTTTCCTTTCTTTTTTTCTCTGAAGTGGGGAAAGGTAGCTTCGATTCTGCATCGTCTTTGAATTCCTCGGCGTTCAAGTCTCGTGTGGTTGCTAGGATTCAAGCTATACGTTTCAGTGGATCTATGCTTTATGGCTGATGAAGCATCTAAATTCCTCTAAGACGTTTACAGTAAGATTTAAATATTCCGCGAAGTAGATAACTATCCTTCCCTTCAACAAGACCTCCAGATGAAGAGGTATTATTTATTTATTATTTGCGATATTCATCTCTCCCATATTTTTTATTTTTCTTTGTTTTCTTCATTTTTTTCCTTTGGCATAAGTTCAACTATGTTAGTTGATCCTACATTTAATTAATATAAATTGATCCTATGTAACATCTCCTATTTAATTGGCATATTTGATTTTTCAAGTCTAGTTACGTACTAAATGCTTATTTAGTATATCTGTATAAGTATATAAACTTATAAAGTATAAATAACCTCTCCTGGCAAAAAATCCTAGTACAATTAATAGAAATATGCTTTATTCATGTCAGATCATGAGTTCTCTTGCCATGAAAATTGCTTTAAAATGATTAAAAATTAATTAAACAAGGGTTTACTATCCATATTTATATATTGGAAAGAGCATACAGTGGTTTTGACGCCATTCAATTACAAGCTCATTTGATTCGTTCCTTATTAGAAATTGGTATTATTAAGTCTCCGAGAAAACTGAAATTGCATTAGAATGAGGAATAAAACGATGTAGTTTCCTCTAAGGGTTTGATCAAAGAGAGGATATTATCTGAATAATGCAGTACTCATCTTCGAGGTGAATTAAGTAATCTTCTTTTTCTAATTTTGTACCCCATTCTCTTTAGGCGGAGTAAAACATTTTCATTCTTATGGTAAACACCTATACTTTCTCCAGCTATTACTTCAAGAGAAAAAAATCTTTGAATTCTATCGCGAAATAAGTTATTCCGATCCAATAAATGACTAGGTGTATTTCTTTTGGTTTGATAATTAACTGAATCACTTTTTCGCTTTCATATAATTCTCTCGATGAAATTTGCATGACATTGAGATGTTTCATTTAATAAATCGATTAACCATGATATGCGGTTTTCGAGTTATGTAGCTGTATCTAGTTTCCTCTGCTGCGTTGATTACTCTATGTCATGCATGCAATTAAAATGTTTCATATTACACTCGATTGCTCATTAATATAATTTCTTATTCTTAAGTGAAAGTACGAAGTTGAAAGATCATTTCATCTTTGATAAATGACAGAGCAAAATCTTGCGATTGCATTTCTCAAATCTTCGTGAAATATATTCAGCTGCCCTGAATTATAATTAATGAGATAAGTTAAGGGATACATTTATATGTGTAACGCGATTGGTTCAGTCTTTCGCCAAGTTGAGATACCAAGGAGTTTGCAATCTCTTATTTAATCAAAAGTGATCGTTTTATTTATCCTTAAAGTGTCCGTTATCGTGATTAATCACTCGTACCGTTATCGTTTACTATGAAAGATGTCGCTGAGAAGACAATTACACAATTCGTGAACAAAGTAGATTCGTAGGGGGAATGCCATTAACGAGCTTCACACTGCAGTTCCCTTTGTTTACCGAGCGAATCACGGACAAAAAAGCAAGGAAATCAAAGAAACTTGTCAACGTAACTTCTCGAGTACAAAAAACCCCTTCTTAAAATTCCGAATCCGTCCGTAGGAAAAAAAAACTTAGTGAAACCATTTCCGCCGTTGGGTGCACTCTAAGCAAGGACGCAAGTGGTTCGTACGATGATTCATAGGTGGCGTTGCGGGCGCCCCGAAAGCGCTATCGTTTCAATGGGATTGGGTCATTGCGCCTGCGCCACCCACCGCTGCATGAATGAATGGGAAGGGGGAGGGAAGAATCGTGATGCTGAAGAAACTGAATGGAATCCTCTCAAAGTTTTTTCCTTACCCCTTCCACCGTTCGAAAAATTTCTGTTCCGCAGGGGATTTCGAATAGGTGCCTCATTCCCTTGTGTTTTGTACAGTTATCGGGCGCTGATTAGCTTCCGTCAGCCATATATCTAGTGCGAGGGTAATCGCCTCCGAGGGATTCCCACTTCCTGGATTAGAATCAATTTGATGGAGGGTTAATATAGAGGAGTGCAACCAGGAATCATTTTCGAATCAAGGGATGCAGCAAATGATCATGAGCGTACATTTTCTAAGGAGCTAATGCGATATTGAAAGAGCTCTGAAATATCTGCGATCGTTATAGATAATTCCATTTTTGTAGCTGGAGAAATGTTTCAAGAAATATGATCATAGTGTTGCTATTCTCTCCTAATCGTCTATAGAATATTCATCACATGTACTTGTACAGCGAATACTGATGGGAAGAAATAAAATATATTTATTTTACGTTAAAAATTATAGGTGAGAGTGATAATTATCTTCCTAAGTGATACGTTTATACCAAGTCAATTTCTCTCGTAATATAATTATATGAATTATTAAAGACTAGATTTATTCAATAATTATGCTAGGAAACAGTCTCTATATTATAATGAGTCAGATGTTAGACGCGTCATGAAATACTGAGAAAGATGATTAATAATTATTCGTATTTTCGTGGAGTATATCTGTAAAATAAATTTTAGCTGCCCATGTTTATCTTCGCTGAAGACTTCCTTCTTTACGCAAATGAGGGAATCTGATGCCTATTATTTTATGAATGAAACCATAAAATTTTTACAGCCTCTCGTTTGATCTCGCTGTTTCTAAGGCGACCACGCTGCACAAGTCCAGTCGTATACAAATGGTATCTCCGAGATAAGATTAAATTGACGGGAAGGTAGTGGCGCCTCTCTGCCCCTTTGCACCCAAGCGACGGCAATGAAAGCTCATATTCATCCAACCATTGGTTCTTTTATCGCTCGTGAAGAAATATCACCAGACGATTCCCTATATTTCCCGCCTTATCTCGCATTTCGTGAGACAATCACGTTTTTGTTCACCACTTATACCAAACATTCTCGTTGAATCTGGTTCATCCTTGTATTTTACCTTTTATTGTTATTTGTATTATTATCTCAGAACTGAAGTGCCTAACTATTGTAATGAGGAAATTGATACATTTACCGGTGGATAATAAGTTTAAAAATTTGATAAACAAATCAAAGTGTTATTTATACAATATAGCCAGTTGTATTTTTCGTTACTGTAGCATGCACATAGTTCTGGGAAAAATTTCCCGCCCAAGACAAAGCTCTCGTTCTCAAAGTCCATTTCATCCTAAACTGTAAGTGTACAAATTATGGATCATTCGTCCAAAGAGAAGCATCGGAGTCTTTTTACAGTCCTTACTCGGTGTTGCATCATCTCAGGTAAAGAATAAACCCTTTCATTTTCTCCGTCCATGTGTAATATCACATGTAATAATCCAATTTTGATTCGACGCTTGGTTTTCGAAACGCGTTCACGGAATCCGAAGTAAAGAATTGAATTTTTTTGAAACCAGAAAATGGAATCATCTTCTAAGAAGTAATTGTGGGGCGGAATTTCCTCAGAAGGAGCCAATCTGACTCAAAAGAGGGAGACATCCACGGAACGATTTATATGGATCGTCTTATGAATCTTTCTTGAAGATTTGATGACCTTTTTCAATGACGCTAAAACTAAAGGATAAAGTATTTTCCTTGTAATTAAATTATCTATTGTATTTAAGTACTAAAACAATTACAAGTCTCGTCTTGTAGATATTAGCGTACGATTGAAAATACTTTTCCGATTAAACAGAAAAAACACGGAGATCGCATACATATCGTCCGATTTATATTGTTGCTACGAGATAAAAATACTTCCCGACCTTGCGACGAAAACAAATCAACGCGAGCAATTCCACGGAAAAAGTAGAGCGTCTCCATGACTACCTTCAATTATAGACATTATCTTTTTTTCATCATTAGAAGATTCCCTTTTCACCGGACATGTCCAATTTTCATTCCGTTTTCAGTCGTTCGAATTTACAGTCAGTCAGCGCTGTTTAACCGCCTTTCGCGGAACAGGTGTACCAAAACGATCCCAACCAATAGCCGCCAGGTAAAAATCACCGCCATCATTAAAACGGACGCATTCCCTTGCCGTGTCGATTCCTCCGTGTCCGTGCATACATTTCCTGCGACGCTTTACCTCTTGTAGAACAAGTTTCAATTGGCGTGATGGAACGCGGCCCATGGGTTCGACACACTCATTTCGATACGGCGCTCCTCCGAAAGGAGACAAATTGACAATCGATGCCCGGAACATAAATCGGTGGACCATTCTGCCGTTCTCACTTCATTAAAGATCGGAACGGATCAGCATCTCTTTCGGTCCAGGGTCAACGAGCATTCCGATAAAGTTCCGTCATCATGTATCCGTGATGGTTCAATTTTCATTTATTTGAATCGCTCACGATTCAATTCCGTTCGTTGGGAAACTGCTTCTTTTCAGAAACCTGAGATTGTGTTTTTGAGAGAGTCATTCTTCATTATTTCCAACACATCACTCATCAGGTTAAGCGAACGAAGACTTGAGAGCATTTTCATTCGGTTATTTAATCGATCGAACTCTTTTTCCACGAGTAGTTTCAACGTAAAACTTCGATTATAGGCCTCAATAATGCGGCCAAATGATTTTGTATTATGGATTGATTTAGAAATCCCTTTCCTCAAGTTGCACATCAGCTCCGAACTGAATACTGTATTTATAATTCCAAACATGTATTGAAGTTTACGAACCAAGTTCTGCTCTGAATGTAATCACAGAAAAACACGATAAGCGAACGTTTCGAGTTAGCTATCCCCGCCGTGTGAATTGACATCTTTTCTTTCTAATCCAGTGAATTACCTCTCCGACCCTCATCTTCGCAACTTACTGCTCCCTCCCTCGTGGGTGATATCAACAGGTGTCTCTCTCAACATGAGGCCGTTCCCAACGCGTCCCCGTCGCATTTTTATGAAGTGTCCACTCCATTCCGCCTTATCTGCGGCCGGGAATCGCTCGGCGAACAATTTACGATCGCATTTAGGAAAAGGAGAGTATTTCGATGCGGAATAGAAGGGCGTGATGCACACTCCGGACTGCCTTACGTATATTATGGACGCGAAGGGAGCCTTTCTCTCCCACGGTCCATGTGAATGTGTTTTAGGGTAAAATAATGATCGTGATGTAAAGGAAGAGAAATAAAATGGAAGCATCTTTATTCGAAACACAAACAGGAAGAGTTTAAGATAATAAAAACTTTCACTTTTGAAATTTATATTCCTAGATCTTATTAGTTTTATTGAACAGAACTTTATCATCGAGGTAGTTCTGCAGTTAAAATCTAAACTTGGCATAATGTATGTTTATATTCTGCTACATTGAGTGTTAGAATGTTGATGCGGAATCTTTGATTCGATTCAAAATGTTTGCGAGACTTGAAAACAACCAACATCAGTTGTTGACTTTATTTAATACGAGTTTTGTATTGTATAATACAAATTGAAGCTGAGGTTTTTCGTCCTAAATGATACACTTATTATTTTCGTAATTTAAAAAGTAAAATCCCCGCATAATATATTTAACGTCGCTCCTTTATGGTTACTGTATTTAAATGTTAATTCTTTGATTTTCATTTTCTGCATACTTAACTAACTTTCATGAATGTAAGAAAGCAAATATAATATTTGATTAAGTTCTATAGTTGTTTTCGTTTGATATCTTAGGTTGGATTATCTCTCTCGGATTAATACATTCATATAATTTATTTATTACTAATTATTACTTGGGCGGTATTTCTGAGAAACGGTATACGTATATAAATGGTAAATACTATGCATTGATGCATTCCTGCAACGACCATAAGGGGTATATTTGCTCATAAAGTTAAATATTACGGCACCACTTAGATTAAAATAAAAGGTGTTAATTGTTTCTTCCATGAGTTCACTCGAAGCTATTCATCACTTCGGAGGGAATTTACTTAAGAAATACAAAAGAAGTCCAACATTGCATCTAATTCTGTGTGTGGAAAGAGGCCAAGTGAGAGGTAGATGATGCTGGAGATTAAAACTGCTTATTCAATGTTTATTCCTGCTCCTGTCAGAGATAAACTTCCTTTCTTTGCGATGAAGGATCGACCAAGTCCTCGCGTTCATCAATCTCGTTCAATGAAAGAAGCCAATTAATTTTAGGTTATTTGGCTGATAAATTCAGGGAAAATTACACTTACAATCGTTTAAAATTCCACGCAAGTTTTTACGAACTAAGTAACATTCGAAATCAGTTTTATGAATTCATTTTCGGTTGGCGATATCGAATTAATGAGATTGCGACTTTTAAAATTGACCAGTTTCTGCAACATAACAGAATAATTAAAAACGAAGTATTTTTGAGAAATAGTGCGTAGCTTTCCTTTAGCAGACCAAATTCATTTACATTTCACATGAATATACCGAATCACGTCTACTTTATAGAAAAACGTAATTAGGCATTTGGCAATTCATCTGAATTCCCGAAAGATCAGTATAATGAATGTTATGAAGTAGGCTCACTTCCTTACATAATAGAACCAGGGTAACATGGTCTTTTATTGCTGTTCCCAGAGAGCATTCCTGCGTGTAACGAGAAGCGACAGACGAAACGGCAGATGCCAAACACGAAGAAAGCATAATATGGGACCTGAGTCGTTATCAATCTGCCCTTCTGCAAACGGACGTCAATCACCAAAACCTGGAATTGGGTCATCAAAGCGATAAAAAGAGACCTCCAATTCAATCTTAAACACAATACTCAATAAATACAAATTGACAGAAGCTATTCCTTCCCTTGCATTTATATTTTAAACGTGCGTTGTAAATTGGCGGGAATTATATTTGTCGAGATTCTTTAAACGTTCCCCGGAATCAGTTTCAAGGATTGTTCTAGATTAACCGTACACTGTTAAATTTTACTTTTAATTTATTTAATTTATGAGATATTTTTTCGAGAACAGTTATTCAAAGTTCATTTTATCCATTGATTTCCTATGTAAACTATTCAATATGTTCTAATTTAAGTTCATAGTGTTTATAGCCAAGGTTCTTTGGCCGAATTGTCCACCGCTCGACTCCCAAAAGATCGAAGTACTGCTTATAGAAGTCGATAAGTAAAGTGGTTATAAAATACCGCACGATAAGGCCTTAATGATCTTCGTATAAATCCTTCAATACGTAGGAATGACTCCGATTTCCTCAAACGCAATCTCAATTGCAGCCGTACATCGAGCGGCTGATTATGTCGGAATTAGTGAAAGGACGAAGGACACCCCGAAAACAAAGGAGAGTGCCTCTTCGTGCGATCTTCTCCAGTTTTGAAAGTGCCCTTAGAAAATAAAAAAGCGGATATAAAAGTGGAAATTGGGGTGGCAATAGAAAAAAAAGGCTGTGTATACATAAATGACGGTGGCCGAGGGAGTTCGTCGTTAACCCCATCCCGCCCCCAAATGAAACCGACCCCATCTCCGGCCTACCATTATCTCCCCCCTCCGGCATTGTCTCCATCCCGCGATCCAGTTCACTAAGCCTCCCCCAGCTTCCCCTCTTCCGCCCCCTCCCCTTTGAAGTGAGCCGACCGAACCCTTTCCTAGCCGCCGCCCGCATTCCTTCTTCTTTACGCCTCAATTTCTCCACTTATAAAGTGGCCAAGAGGATCTTCCTAAACTGCATTACGTGAAATACACAATTGAACTAAGAACAAAATGAAGGAGCGTAAGTTCGGCACTTTTCCTCCGCAGACATTTAGTTGTTTGGTGTAAGATGAAGCATAGGCAACAGAGCATTCTATTTCTACTATACATTTATTTATTGAGATCTCGACAAGTATTTTAGGGCAGCTCCCAAATCCTTCCTGTTTAGCAAGTTCATGACTCTATCGTATATTGTGCAATAAAGTAAAAATGTTTACGCTTAGTCACAACCGTAAAATTTCGAACTCTAATGGACCCGAATGACTGCTCGATTATGGCGCCAAAATGCCAACGACCACTCGAATTCCACTCATCGGCGGTGTTTCTTTGGTTTCTCTCATTAAAAACGTTGAATTATTTCCACCGATAACTTTGCTGAGGATTGAACTGAGTAATATTGTTATGAAATATCTTAACCAATTGTCCAATCCAATGCATTGTCTATGGGGAAAACTCATTACAATATGTTGTACGAATATAGTAATATAAACATTGTAATTATTTATAAAAATCCCAGCTAGCAATTTTTTATGAATCAATACAATACTTTTTGATGTTTTACTTTCTTTTATCCTCAGTTAAGACATTTTTCATTTTCTCTTTTCTTATATTTTTACTCGCTATCTATAATTTTCATCCGTTCAATTCTCGGTATCCCTATTTGCTCATATTTCAATCCTAATTTCCTTATATCCTCCTCTTTCAAGTCGTTTCTTTTCATCCCATCTTACTCACTTCCTTTGGTCCATAGTACAACTAACTCTTTCTTTAATCCAAGACATTCCCTTCTTTGATCTCTCTCTTCCGTCCACTCTTTCATAACGAAGCGTTATCTCTGAACCACTTTCCTCGCCCATTGAGATAACATGACCTCATTGGAGGGGACACCCGTGGAAAGAAATTGCCCAAATGCGTTGAATTGTAACAAATGCATTATGAAAGTAAATATGGACGATTCTAATTGCCTATTAACGTCGAATCAATTTTGTTGTCCGCTCATGAAAATTCAGGTGTTACGATAAACCAAGATTAATCTACGCAAAGAAATGTCGCTGCAAATTAAAATAATAAGAGGTATTAAATACGTTAATTGAGTTCTTTTGAATTGTATTTATTTATATGAGAACGCGTGAGTGTATTACCAATGTTAAATCGACCTCTAAAAAGCTCATTTCCATTTAAGTACTCAATAGACGCATAATATAGCAATAAGCGAGCTTAGAATGATTGGCGGAAAATTTGGCAATTCCAACTAATTCCTTATCGTCGCGAAAAGTAAATTAATCAGGAGAGCGGCATGTGCGCATTTGTCCCTACAAATAGCGGCAGTTGTTTATAGCACGCCGCTTAATCTACTTCTCGACTTCTGGAGTACCCGACCATGAAAAATAGCCAACATCGTCAATGTTAAAACTAAAAAGTGCTTCGAAAACTAACGCCGCGATGAGAGAAAAAAAAACTCGCGATGAAGAAAAAATCCAATTACGAAAAATACGTACGAGTGTGTAGATCTAACATTCGATAGGAGATCTGTTTTGGACGCTTCCTCCACATCTGGCATCCCCTCCCTAATATCGCCATCCCAAATAGGATTTTCTCACGAGCAACCAATCCATCATACCTCACTATCTCCCCATCCGCATTTTTGCTAATAATTTCTCCGTTCATTAGCGCCAATTTATGCCGCTTTAATTAAAATGGCTCCATTTACCATCGAAAATTACTCGCTCTTTTAACTTCCGCGGGAAATAAAACGACATCGAGCGATACACTCGGCGAGGCAAATTTTCACAATCAGCTGACGATGTTAGAACTTCGTAGAATCCTCCTCGGTTGCTAATCATCACAGAATTTATCATTCTCTTCATCTGGATACCCCAAAAAGGGAACTTAATTACAATTCTCCTTCGTATTCTCTGGCAAATAGACTTTTCCCGCAGAGCTCTCGATTTTCTTATCTCTCGTATCACAGCCTATTCTTCATTAGTTACGCTTTACACCGTTTCCTTCGCGACCCCGTTGCCAAGCGAAGTTAATTTGGCTGGCGAAATCTTAGGGCCTAATACAATTGCGCCGAAAGAAATCTGATGAGGAAAACTCATTACTTTCTCCGCATTAAAGGGTGAAAGATCTGTTCTCAGATTAATACAATGGTAAGATGATAGCCTGTCTTCACCTCGCATTATACCCATTAAGTGGACCACGGTCGAAGATTCTGAAATCATAACCCTCTCTTTTTGGTTCGCATTACTCGTATAAAGTTAAACCATTACTGACCCAACAATGAACTTAAAATGATCTTTCACTATCGATATATTTAATTGAATTTAGTTTCATTCATTAAAATTGGAAATAAAATTCAGATGGATATGTGAACTAAGACTGACGCGGAAAGCTATAAGAAATAATAAATATATTTTGATTGATTTAGATTTACAAAACAGATATATTTTACGGTATTAATCCAATTAGATGAAATATTTTAAAGATAGCTCGAGCTATCCAATACAGAATGCATGGAGATTCAAAGAGTTGCTATATTTATCATCCCCCTCAAAGTATTTTGCATTCCAATGAGTAATTAAAAGCTCATTTGTATTCAGTGATCATTTTGCACTGATATTTCGTTAATAATACGTTATCATCAATTAATCATAATGGTACAGTTACTTTGTTCGTATAAATATTCAGATTCAATCACATTAAATTCCGATTATTCTTTTTTCCCGATGAAGAGACATTTGTCGTTTCGGATAATTTCCCTTTAGCAAACATTTATTAATTTTTTACGTCCACGTGGAATGCAAGCTGTCTCTTAGGTATTTAATTGACCATTGAAATATGATACGATGATGAAACAAATTGGGTATATCCATGAGTATCATGATGGCTTTACCCTATTCATAAGGTATCTTCAAATCTTAAATTCTACAATTCCCTCAAAACTATTCCACAGAACACAGATAGCACATTTTTTTATATTCTCATGAAAATTCTGCGTGAAAATTAAATGTTTTTTTTTCCGTACCTTATCGCTATCCATTTACTCTCGCGAATTGTTTTCCAACCTACGGAGAGTTTCTTGTTCTAATTCTCTCTCTGAGAATATTCGCTGCAGCTTACCTCATTTTCAGAAACCTCAAAGAACGTTTTCTCTTGTAAAGATCCTTGATCGACGGTTTAATACATCATCTTTATTATTATGTGCGACGAGGATGAAAACGAAATAATTCAGGTTACATATACTCTCTATGTCTGATAAAGCACATGTCATATATCCAATTCCAATTTTGGGTATGGATTATGTTTAGAATATATTTTAGTTAAACTTTGCTCTCGAGAGTAAACCTTGAGCTATGATTTGTAAATTTTACAGGCAAATTGAAGATGCAAATCGAGAGCAATAAATGGGCAATAGCAGTAAATAGAATCATTTTCACTTTTAATGATCAATTTAACATTTCGAGACTTTCTTCTGCTTTAAATGTTATGCTAATGAAATCGGAGAATAAAACAATCACTCCCTCACATATCATTGACTCGAATACTTTAATTACTTCGTAATCAAACTCCCATTTAAATAAGCGATGTGATTCAATGTGCAAAGAGCATTAGCCTTTCCCAATAATAATTCTTGCACTCGAATGTAATAATTTAACCTCTGAGTCGCGGAATCCAATTAATCTGTCGAGAGGACGTGGATACATTGCAGACATCGCCACTTCGCGTATTTAATTACTGCTAATTTATCAATGAGTAATCCACCTGCCTCTTCATGATTCTCTCACAGAATAGACCAATAGGTACTCCTTTGATGCACATGGGCTAATTACATTTTTCCGAGAAAATTTTTTTACGTTAACAGTAATTATTTCATACTCTGATATATTTTTTCACCTCACGTCGATTATTAGATAGCGATACTATATTTTCCGATTATTATACAATAGAATTAGGAAGACATACCTGAAAAACTGAATAAATTTTTTAGGGACTTTCTTATGAATTATCAATCAGTAGTCTAAGAAATACTAAAATCTATCCTATTCTTAATTTCTTAGTACAGAGACTATTGGTCTGTAACTTTTCCAATTAAGTGATTTCGAATGTATTTTATAGGGGCAAGTTGATAAGTAGCCCCTTTATGCCTTTTTATTATATTCGTACCTTCATCATAATACCTCCTAATTGCAAGACCGTGACAGGGTCATCCACATCTTTATCTTACTCGATCAAGCACAGACTCTTTAATTTTGATGCACTGAAAAAGATTAGGTCACGAGGAAAAGTAGAAGAAATTTAGGGAACAGTTAGAGACGTTAATGAATCTGCACGAAATCTTTTCAGTCCCGCGTTTCAAATTGGCAGAACTTATCCCGAGTTGAAGTGTCCCTTGAATCCCCTTTCCTAAGGGCAAAAGTAAAGAACGCCTCATCGAGAAAAGAAACTAAAGAAGAAGATGTGCGAGGTGAAATTACCGCCATCTTCTGCAGGTGTTTAGAATCTCAAAAGGCTGATGCGAAAATGATGAAATATTTTACCCTTGCTTTCACTTCCTTAATTTGCTTTCTTCATAACCTCCTCTATTTATAGAATGTGAGTCAAAAGGAAACATTCGACAGCCCGAGGGAAGTAAGAACGCATTTACTACTTCGGTCCATTGAAGTAAAAATTACGAACTGAGTAAAATATTTTCGAGAACGGGAGTTTTGAGATGTGAGGCGGAGAATAAATTTGTTCGATCTCTACTAATCTGGTTGATAGCGTAACAAAATCCGCTTACGAAAGTGTTTGCATCGAAATCCGCCTTAGGAAGATAGGATGGCTGACACGCCTCTAATAAACTCGGTAATACTACTTTATTCTTTGCCAAAGCGATCGAAGGTCGATAAAGAATTTGCATCAATTCGAGAAACGCCTATAAATATCCTACGGAAAGATCATGAGACAATTTTGCATCTTAATCATTTGATCAATGCAACTCTGTGTGTTTCAGCGGTTGAAAATAATGTTTTTACGCACTCAAATCGTGTTTATCGTACATACTTTAATTTTATCTCTTAAAGTATCACAACTAGTTCCGTTGAAAACAAAAATTTTATGGCAATAATAAGAAATAATTTATTTTGGTGCCATGATTACCATCAGTGCCTTCGGCGAAAATTCTTGATGTATTCATAATTATTTATGAAGTTTTGATTCATTCAAAATAACGTGTCAATACCATTATATTGCATAGTAAGAGTATTCTACCGATTGGTATTCTTATATTTTTAAAGTGTATGTTAGATCCTTTCGTTTTCATGATTTTGATACTTATAAACTGTTTGATCCTAGATATTTCAAAATATTAAAACATAGTATATTATTGTTTGAGTTTCTGCGGAATCTCAATAAAATTTCAAATAGCATGATTGCCAGACATGATTCTCATTTCATGTGCTTAGGTTCAGTATTTCTTTTCTCAATAGGTTCTTATAAATACGTGTGCGGGAGGAACTATATCTTGGATTAGAGAAATCTGAAATGAATGTTGCACAAAGGTTCGCTTGATAACTTGACAGCAAAAGTTAACACACCTATAGGACCTGGGTTCGAGTCATAGTATTGTCACTATTTCTCACTTCACCTTCTTATGAACTGTTGTGAGGATGTACCATCAGGGAAGTGTCATCTTCGATATCTCGAATCGACATTTTTAACAGTAGATCTTCAAACGCCATTGTACCTTGACCATTTTAAGTGGTTCTAATTTGACACTAGAATCTCCTTAAGCCTCATACAATCAATCGGTGATTCTTTTCATCTTCTTTTGTTTTTGGGCGCGTAGGTCGCGACCCGATCATAAAACCACTCCGCTAACAAAAGAAAGCCATCGGCAGTGGTATTAATGAGAATAAGGTATACAAACAAAACTTGCCGACGGCATAGTTAACTCCATAGAATGCCATAAAAAGTGACGAAGGATAGTCGTAATGAGAGACGATGTTAGGTCCGTGTTTACTCGCGGGCGTTAAAAGCGGTCGTCATTGAAAGTGTGGAAAAAGGACCGATTTGAGAGACCGTTACGTCATTTTCATGCATTAAGGAAACGCGGTGCAGGAAGTGGTAAATTGAAGAGGATGTCATAAACCCTCCCTATTGATTTACCTGCGAAAGGATAAAAAATAATGGGTCGGCGCGCGTTTTAATTTCAATTAAATTCGATTCGCTAGTCTCCCGCATTTCGAGATGGAATTTTTCGTATCATCGAGACAAGGGTTTCCAGACGTCTATAATGGAGGGCACGATCCCTCGATCAAGTTAATGTCGATATTAAGTGATTCCTCAAGCAGTAGGAGATGAGGTACTCCCGAGGCAAAAATTGAATCGGCTCGTTACATCTTCTTGGATGTGCATAATTTAATCCTGAGAACTGTGGAGCGATGTTTTAGTTGTGATTCTCCAACTTCTCCTGTTTTTCCGCCGATGTGATGAGGAAGATATGAAGCGGATTTTCCCGTCCGAGATACTTTCCTGGAATTACTGGAAAAAGGCTTTTGTTGGAGCGATATTCTCTGAAGATCTAAGACTGGATCGTAAAGTTCGATGGAATATTGCAATAACCGACGATGAAGTTCTTCTTTCCCAATGCTTCGCTACAAATCGGAATTTTTTTACTATTTTTAAGATCATCATTTGAGATGAAGCGTATTGGATGAGATGCCGACGCCATTCGATCCTACTTTAGAGTTCAATTTATTTTTCCATCTCTAAAAGTTTATTTCTCAATGTTATAAAAGTTATTATTATATTTTGCTATTGTAATTTTGAAATTATAATAATGATCTCCCAAACTTGAGTGGATAGGTGCTTTGTGATGTAAATTTTAATTCGATCGTCATAACAACCGGATTTGTTAGGTATGCCTTTGCTACTATCTCCTCTCTTAGAGTGTGTCATTTAGTATCTATGCTAGAGTTCCTGTTCCTTTCATGAAATAGCATCAAAATCTTAAATTCAGAGTGTCTTTTTCATAAGCAAATGTTAATTCTTAAATATCCCTCAATATTACCTAACAACTTTATCAATGAGCTTTAAATTTATCAGTTAATCAAGCAAGATTTAAGTTTTTTTTTTCGATTAAATTAAAATTACCAGTAACGCAAGATGACGTACTAAAAATGATGTACTTTAACTTAGCGGCAGCTTATTTTAAATCTTCCGAGACTGAAAAAGTGCATCTCTCGTGGTTATCTCGATCGTTTAGGTTTTAAATCTTATAACGTACCTTTACGGATATTCTCGAGAAAATCAATCCCGTCCTATACTTTGCGGTACAAATTTTTCCATTTATGAAAATCCTCGGAGGAAATCCTTCTCGTCAATTGGCAAAACATCAACCCCATACATTTTCTCGGCTGCAATCACCATCGCCATCTTAACAGCGAACCAGTTCCCTGGAGAATTGGCATTCCAAGTGGGGGTGGAGGGGATAGCTGTATCTCCTTTGGGGCATCTCGATATAAAATTTCATTTTATAAAACAAAAACGCCTGATGGGAGCACTCCGAGATATTTTAATTGGCAAGCCCCTCTTTGCGTAAAATGCGAAATTTATAGGATCTTCCGTTATTTCGCTTTAAAATAGGGATCGCGACTTTCATCCGGTTATGCCATTTTTTCAGCCGCCGGCATTCGGGTGCAAGGACTTAATTAAGGATGAGCGGATACTAAATTAGGTATGACGTGGTGATTAAATTTCTTTTCTTCATATAAGGAAACGCGGTTAAGATCCTCTGACCATTATTCCTGGAAATATTTTCTATGGAAGAATTCTTTATTGATGTGGAAGAAAAAACAATATTAAAATATGTTCTGATGGCCATATGCCCTTTCCTTCCGTGCTGGTTCGACCGTAATATTTCGTTCAGTCGATATAATATAAACTCGATGCATTTTCCGATCCGTCCATTAAGTTTGCAGTTACATCTATGATGCATTAAGACTCGAATTCACAGTCTTCTTCGGCCGTAAAGAACCTTCGACGACTCATAAAGCTTAGAGATGATGAAACTGTTTATTTCTGAATATGAAATTCAATTCCTCCAAAGTTCATCACTGCCATGATCTCCGTTTGTTTATTCAAGATGCAGTTAAAGGTGCTACGTGACCCCATCATAATGGCTGGCAAGCATCATTGCCTAATAAAGAGAAGGGTCAGGGGTCCGATTCCCGTTAAAGATGTTCATCTTCGTTTCCACATCTCATCTTTGATTATCATTATAGATGCTACACGACGTATGTCTCGGATGCCACCTGTAATGTCTTCAATCCCTTTCGCACATACAAATGGATAATGCAAAACAGGTTGAAATTTATTCACGACCATTGGGTATCTCATGATATGAATCTTTGACACTGTAATATTGGAAACGTTCGATCAATATAATGCATTTCGTACTTCGGTGATATTTAAATACATTGAGAGGTTATGTATTTAGAATACGACTGGGAATCGAACCCCTAAATACAGTGAACAAAAGGCATCGACCAAAATAGACCAACTGTTATTACTTGAGAAGTTAAAAGTCATAATCGAATGCTGAGATGATTTTTAGAATGTATATTATAACCCCTAAAATGGAAACTACACATTACTTTCTTTGATAGATATCCTAATTGCAGAATATTTTATTTCGTCTCTGAAGGAATAGAGGTCGCATATGAGCACAGCAGAGTAAGGCGCTAAAATCTCAAGACTAATCGCCCACTGGGACATGCATAAAATAAGCCACCAGTAATGTTCGTCCATTGTTTTAATGCAGCTGCTCTTGGCAACGGACATGCAAAAAATAGTCGTTGGCCTCGATGTTAAGAATAACGTAGGGAAGTTTCAATTGGTGGGACGTGGAAAGGAAGTGGGAGTGACGATGATGGGGTAAAGATGTGCCGGAGGCTGGGACTGCTACTTCTCCAGGTTCTGCTAATTACCTATCGCTCCCAAGTAGGAACACCATCTAACAGTCTTCGACGGATATATCACATATTCCGCCATATTCCATGTCGCAAATTAGATTTCACAACTTGAGACAAAACGTATCGCTGTGTTCTACCTGAGAAACATCATCTGTAACGAGAAGGAAAAGAGATAGAATCACGGCAGCGTATGATCCGAAGGTGTCGCACATGATGTGATGAGTTTTCCTGTCATGTATTCCTTATTTGTTCCCACACGCTTTACATCTGTCAAACAATCTAGCTCGCAATTTCTTCTCAGAAATTCTCGAGCGCAAAAGTAAGATATTTTATATAAATTTCTGCAGAAAAACTCCAGTTCCAGCGACTTAAAAAAAGGTATATACGCTATACTGCAATTTTCTGAGAGTTTTACCAATTGGAAAGATTTTTGATTGATATTTTTAATGAAATACTCTAAAATAGTTATAGCTCGGGACATAGCTTATTATCTCAAAGGGTATTTATTTTCGATGAGATTAAATTTGTTATATTTATAAATTGACGTGTACAGTATGACTTAGTATAAACCGTTAGCAAACACGATGCACACCTGCCAAATAGCTGTTTTAAAATATTAATTTCCAGCTTACGTAAAGTAATAATAAGTTTATTCGTAATATAATCGTATTTCGTGATGCAGACCAACTGGAACTGAATTATAAACCACTGTTAAGAGTCAAGTTTTACGATTGTTGTGCAGAAAAAAGGGAATCGTATGCAGATACTTGGTTGACAGCATTGTCGACTGGAGTGCGTATGATACGCCGTGGCATTCGTAAGAAATCTCCGCTTTTGCGTGCAAGTATTTATTGTCGCCCGCGGCCTCGAAATACAACAGACGGAATCTTGGCCATGAATATCGTTCAACATGGTGAGAAATGGAGAAGGGGATAAATACCTCAGTCGCCTATCAATAAGGAGTCGGCTCCTTATTCGTAGAGCGCATGAAGTGAAAACTATTTGAACGGTGAATGGCTGGATGCTATCTGATTACATGTACGTGAATACTTCTCTAATTGACCTTTGTGAAAAAGCCAAAGGAGAGTTATGAGATTGTTAGCAGAGGCAATAGTTCGAAGCCTTTGAGAATATTGAAATTTATAAAAGATACGCCTCGCGAATTAGGAGGATTTTAAGTAAAGAATTTCAGTTTACTATTCGATAAATTACTTTTTGGTTTGAGTGTTAGCAATAACTAGAGGAAGAGATTGTAAATAAAGTAAGCAATAATTGAGAAGCTTACATTCAATCTCTAATATGAAGTTTGAGTATTGATAAAGAAGCTGTTTAGCATAGAAATGATTTCATAGTCCTATCTTCTCATCTTGTATAATCTCTTCTCTTTTCATTAAAACATCAAGGTTTCATCATAATTAAAAGCTAATGTTGAGTAAAAATTATTCCAAAGAAACTCTTTAACATTTTTAGTTTCGTCTGCGGGAGTTGTAAAAATGCTAAGGAAACACGAAATGGGAAGAATCATATTAATGATAATATGTGAATCTTATAATCTAGTTTCAATACTTAAAAACTCATAAACACGATGTACTTTTTATAAGGTGAGATTTTTGGACCGGTTCTATGAATATTTTAGATCTTTTTATTCACTAAATTCAGTCTTAACTTCCTTGAGTTACATTCATTTCAAAGGAGTAACTTTTGATGGTTCACTTAGGTAAAATCTACGAAGAAATAATAATAGTTTTTAAGAGGTGTGACCATGAATTTGTAGAATAGACGTCGAATCCTATCGAACGCTAAGTCACACGTCGTATTTCTCACGAAAATCTAATACAGGATTAGGCTGACTTTTAGTATCCAATAAAATTCGAATGAAAGGACGGAATAGGAGTCTCGAATTAGAATCCAGTAGAGTGACCGGAGATACATAGAAAACAACTCTTAAGAATAAATAAAACGAGAAGTTGTATTTATTTTAGAATTGGAGGAACAGGAAGAACATGGACCCTTTTTTATCATCGGAAATGTAGGTAGTTTCTGACGTCACATTGTTTTGGAGAAGCCAAAGGTAAAAAATTAAGAGGCGGGTTTTTTCACCAGAGGTAAGAATGCCAACGGACGTCACAGAATCCCCCTGGCGGTGGAAATTGGAGAGAACCGGATATTTGGGAAGAATACGCGAAGGAGGTCAAAAGGCGAATAGACGAAGCAAAAGGGGGCTCAGCGAAAGTGTGCTGGAAAGGGCAAAAGTCATGATATGATATAGGAAGCTCGCGTCCATAAGAGAAAGCGGTCTAGAGCGAGAACCCGAATCTGTATCGAAAACTTTTCAGAATTAACGACCTTCTTCTTCTGAAGCGACCACTCGTGTATTTTACAGTCCTCCATGAACATGGTGAAATTTCAAAGCGTGCCTCTCGAACATTATAACAATTATCGAAAGCATGAATCATTCCGAAATATTAGAAAATCATGACCGCCACTTTAACCGCTCCTTCACGAACGCGTATCTCTTTTAATTTGGAAATCCGCTTTATATGTGATGCCTTAAGTAGTCCAGAGGTATCATCAGTTTCCAAATGAGTTCCTTTCTCTTCCGTTATAACTCCAATGGAATCAGATAACAGGCGTCCCGTAGGATGAAGACAAGTCTAGGAATTATGGGAGGGAAATTGAATATATTCAAAAGATTTATTAGCAATAAGGTGTAAACTTTAAATATGAGAGAAGGGGTTCCTTATATGTTTTAACTTAGCAAATATCTTCTGTAACTAAGGGCAGATCTATTATCAAATGGAGACTCTCGATGAAAAACAGTAGTTTTTATTGTTCTGAAATAATCTTCTTTAATCAATTAGTACTTTTATCTTTACTTATTATATAATTAGTTACCTACAGATTTTCTTTAACTTAATCATGGCTATTCTAGTGCAACCATCTTATTCAAATGGATCGACGTTGTAATTCAGAGAAATTGCGTCGAAACTTCGAGGAATATATTATAATTTCGACTTCAAGCTTCCTTCACGCTCAAGTAATAAAGCATGGTTCTAATAATTAACCTTAAAAAGAAGTAAAATTAAAACAAGACAATTTACTTCTAAGAAACTGCATCATCCTCTTTGCTGATCTACTTTGATGAAGGCTTTAATTTCAGAATATATCGGCTATTTCATGCTGTCAGAGACGTAGATTTTCATCCTCTTTTCCTAAATTATCAGAACCTGTCTTATTATCATATGTGCACTAGAGAAGTAATGCATTTCGTATATAACATCATTTATTATCCAAGAAAATTTCTATACGATTTTCTGATTCATCTCATCCTTAATAACATTTCCGAGAAATTCAATTGCATAGCAAA
This sequence comes from Pantala flavescens, assembly GCA_020796165.1. Classification (NCBI taxonomy): domain Eukaryota; kingdom Metazoa; phylum Arthropoda; class Insecta; order Odonata; family Libellulidae; genus Pantala; species Pantala flavescens. Next base: position 30,592,012 of record CM036884.1, on the reverse strand, counting down.
TTGACCAGATAGGGTAGTATTTGAGTAACATTTAATATTCATACTGCATGAAGCTCGATGGTTTTATACTAAGGAATTATATTAAAAGCGGACGAACGAATTACGCAGTAATGCTCTATCAGCAGAATCCTACGTACTTTTGAATGTATATATAAGTGAATTAAGTGTTAGAGAAGTATAATACCTCAAAATTTTCTATTATAGCACACTTTAAGCGACCAAAAGGTAGATAAATATGAAACAGTAAACTTATTTCATTAAAAATACCTTTGCACGCCTATGATGAAAATTATTGAATTTCGTTAGATATTGTATTTATTACTTAAGGTATTTCAGACTTTACTATCGCTAATACTAAGTATGCTGAGGATAAAGTCTGAAAGTAAAGTATAAGAACATGCGTTCTATTATTTCTAGGAGTCGATAGATACGGTGACATAGAAATTTTATAAATCTCAAACGTTATCCACTCTTGATTTAACTCGCCACTGATTGGTCTCGAAGATTCACGAAGCATCATATTTCGAGCTTTGGCCGACGGAAACAAAGATAGCAAACGGAGTGTGGAACAGTGGCAATTTCCCCGAGGCGATGGAGGGGTATCCTCGGGCGGAGATTGTATCTGAGGTGCGTGGGAGAGGGGAGCCTTCTCTTAGATTCTCCGCAGATCGGTGGAGTAATGAGACGGGGAAAGCACAGGTGCTTGATGTGGGAGGAGAGGAACGCATGTCTGATCGGAAACCGGTTGGGGAGGGGAACCGGGTGGTGGTCGTAAGGGGGTGAGGCGTAGTTGAGGTGGGGGACGTGGGCGTAGAGGGAGATTTTTAGACAAGGTTTTTATCCTAGGGTTGCCAACTTATGAAGAGTCGATTTCAGATGACTCAGAGGCGGGATTTCGGAAGGTTTTGCCCGATTTCTGATCGTAAAAGATTCGTTGGAGAAATTTCTTCCAATTTCGGGGCTTATTTTTCACGTCCAGAGTTTTGATAATGATTCTAAACTACTTATAGGTGGTAGTTTCAGGAACAGAACCTCTCGCTTAACTTTTAGATACAGCGCGGAGCTCTTTTGGGAAAAGTTGATGATCGAGCTCCCTAAATTTTATTTATCTTACATGTACCGTTATCGGAATACTATTTTCATTCGTTCGGTTTTTTAGATTTGATAGGCAGCTTATCTCAGATTGAAGACGATTTCAGTTGTCCGATAAGACGAAATTTGGGGATAGATGATAGAATTTGGACTATGGAAAAATATGATTACTCATGTTGACAGTATTAAGCAATATATTCGCAAAACTTCAACGTTAGAAATCGGGTATTTTAGTTTAAATATAACTATTTAGTAACAGTTTAATATTGTTCGTTATCTCCAAGATAAATATTTTGACTCAAATATTGATGAGATGATTTTCCCTCCGTTATTAATTCAAAATTTCGATGAATAATCCAATCATTTAACGTTTTCCTCCATGATAAAATTCAAAGCTTTGTATAAGGAGTATATGGCTGTTTATTATAGATAAACTCTCTGTGCATTCTTTAATAATCTCGGTGTAAAATAACGTTTTATTACTACACCTTGCGGAACGAGATGCTCATTTACTTAAACAAAAAGGATGCTCAAATTGACTAACAGAAGTATAAGTAAACCATCTAAATTTGTGTAAGAGGATTAGGGAGCCCAATCCGTGGGATTCCAGGCGAATCTGGTAGAGTTGGCAACCCTATTTTATCCTCCCGTCCCTCCGACATCTGCCCGCTCGCCAGCGGCGCATCTTCAGGACGAGATGGACTTCTGATTGATGGGCCTTCCGTGGGCGAGGCCGCAGCGGGAGGGGATCCGCCTTTAAAAAAAGGCCCATTCTCCGGGCAGATTGGTGTAGTGTGAAAGACTCCGAGAAAATCGAAAGGGGTTCAGATAGATCGAGGTAAAAAGATCGGCCGCTATAATTGCAGAGGGAAGATTTCCTCTCTTCCGAGCGAAGCCATTTTGATGTTAATTTAATTAGCGGCGTCTTGGAGTTCGTGCAATAATTCCGCTCAGGGAAGGCAGTACACAAACACACGTGTTTGAATATCTGCTCTCTCCTCTTGCGTCAGAGATCGCTTCCCGGATGGCGTCTCCTTTCGAAATTTAGAGGTGAAAAACGGAAGGCGATTTTTTCGCGGTTAGCATCTCTTCCATCGGTCGTTGTAATCTCCGCTCAAGATTTCTTTATTGATAAACGCGTAGCCACGAAAAGAGCATGGGAACTGTTCACTACTCGTTCATCTTATAAATGCAGAGATGGGAATCATCCTAGAATTTCTCTATTACGATTATCGCGCGTTAAATTTCATGATAGTTTTTTTATAAAAATCACCCATGCCCCTATTCAAATATAGAACGCATCCTGGAATACTGGGAATACAACCTTTGTTTGAAAGAGAATTATGTTAAAGATTTGTTATATTGTATATGACATCAGAAATGCATTAATATCACAAAGCAAATGTTGACTACGATGCTCGGAAACCATTCGAGATGAGTGAATTCTAGTTTTCTAACTTTTTGAAACAGATACTCTTCTCAAACATTATATTCTATCAAAAATAAAACATTCGAACATTTAAGGATGGGACATTGGTATTAGATACAGTATCGGGCAATAAGTGAACCTTCACGTTGCTAATTGCGTGAAACTAAATTATTATTTAATGTATCCTTGTTGGAAAAAATAGTAGACATTTCTCAAATGTTAAAAGAGGGATAGCTTATTCATAGACTGACATTAGATTGAGCACAATCCTAGATTCGCAGTATTTAAGTAAAAATTCTCTCGACTATGTAAACAAATCAGGTGAATTAGCTTCTAATAAGACGTTCATTACGTTTCATTAATTTTTATTTTATTTATATAAGATTTGACGAAATTGCTTCCTCAGAAGATAATTCTACTTTATTAAGAAAAAATAATGAAACCTTATGATGTGAAATTACATTTATTAGAGAATTACAAACAACCAGATAGCAATAATTTCCGTTTGAGTGCTTGAAGTGGTCTAGATTATAAATTTCCGATGAATACATGCTGATACACTGCATTTAATTGAGCTATAAGTGGACTTTAGTTACGAAAAGTGATTCTGAGAAGTAAAATCCGAGCGTCTCTTCAAAGACGTTCTTCGATATACTCTATAATTTGACTGAATCAGACGCAACTGTCGGATTTCTTCTTTGTTTGCGTAGGTATGTGACATAGAATTAATATTCGTCATTAAATATTTGAATAATGTTGCAAGGAGCTTGATTGAAAATGATTCAGCATGTATATATTCAATCAATATTTGTATGTCTATTCAAATGACATGCACTGTAAACATTCTATGACAACGTAGTCATATTTGGCAATGCATAGCTGCCCTTTGTTCACTTATAATGTCAATCTTTTAAGTTGACGTAAAGCAATATTATGAGAATTAATTATTATCGTTATCATCCAGTAAGATAATCAACATCAGTAAGAATGATAATGCTCAAGATCAAATTGATAATGGTCACGCTAATGAAGAAAAATTAAAAAGAAAATTAACCAGGGAGTTTTGCCATCTGCACTAGAGAGAATTATTTTCAGATAAAATCAGTTGAAGCTAAATTATGTATACATTATTATATCACTACAAGTTTAATATACAAAGTTTCATCAAATAGCTATAAGAACAAACACATGAACGTTAACATGAATTTCCCATGTAGGAGGCTTACTCATAGAAAAGTTAAGTAACAATTCGTAAATAAGGTATATTCAAACAATACAATGAAACGAAAGTTTGAATTTATCTATTCTTCATACAAAATGGAAGCATTGAATTTTTTCAGTAAGATTACAATAGATTACGAATTACATGAAGGATCTTTTTCATTAGATTTTGATGAATGTCTTTCATGAGGAAGAGACTAACATATTCCTTCACTCTTCAGCAATTTGAGGTCTTGGTTCTCTTATCTGTAATATTGTGGAGAATATCAACTTAACATAGATTTACAAGATTCCACTTAAAGATTTTACATTCGAGGTAAAGGGAAATACTTAATAAATCATTGATGTTAACGAAACACTTCATTGCTCGGTTATTCAAAACAACTATTAAATTCATTGGTGAGATATATTAAGGGAATCAGTTTACCGAACGGCCACTGAGGCGGCGAAAGCTCTAACTTTCCAGTGAGGAAATCTTTTCAAACACAGCACGAGACGAATAAAAACACTCTCCATTTCTAAGATTAACGATCGCCGTTGTCTTCAGGTACATAATCTCCCGCGTGCAATAGATTCCTAAGACACGAGCGGAAAACTTCTCCTTTTTAACCGCACAATCGAGCAAAAAAGATAATCGCCATCGCTCATTAATCATTAGCAATCATAGGAGCTCTTGACACCTACACGACTTTTACTGTAAAAATACAATGAAATTTTTCACTTCCCGCGCTTCTACAATGGCAGTGGAAGACGGAACCCATAGATCAGAGATCAAAGTTAGGATGATAACGGTCCACTGATAAATCAACCGAATAATTTAATTCATGAATATTTCATTTACGACAGATATTGATTCCCTGCGCTCGTCTTATTGTGATGAGTGTTCGTTTGCGACGAAATTGAGTGACTATTTCGTGGAATCCTGGTTTACGAACTCCGAGGAATATTTCTCTCGATTAAGAGGGAATATCCGCAAAGGACGCGTGAGGAATCGCAATTGTTGGTGCCGTGCATCCTGAATTACGTTCCATCACGATGTTGCTCGGGTTGCAAAACCGGGAATGATCTTTCTATTAGGGTTGAATCATTTTTTTTTTCGGAGAGGAAAATCTACACGCGATATTGTTTCTAAGTCACGAGATGGTAATTATCATTTTCCTCGAAATAATGATTTTGAAGGAAAACAACAAATATGAATAATTTCTGTTTTCACTGAGGAAATGACGATATTAAATTAGATGAATGAAATAATTTGAAGTACAGTGATAATTGATGTAGCACAGAAAGAGGTTGAGTAGAGTATCTCAAATATCGAATGGAGATACATATATAATGTAGCTAAGGATATTTAATATAGAGCGTAATGAGTAGCGTGTGATGTAAAAAATGGTATTATAGGATGGAGGGATTCTACAAATACGAGGTTGACAAGCTCACAAAATCTTTTTACACTAAATATTGAGACTTGCAGACAGTAAACATTGGTAAATTTAAAGCCTTACCATAAACATGATCTTCTTAGGGAATCATTGCATTCTAACTGAGAAATTTACATCTTGGAATGGATTGATTTAGTAATGCCATATTTACTTTTAATAGATGATCATATGTTTAGGACTTTATACCCAAAGGATTATCAAATTTTAGGTGGAAATTGAAAAAAGGCAATATCTGAAGTTAACTGAAATAAATTTCAACGTTTTGAGAGTGACATCTAGTCTACTGAGCCATTGGGTTTACAAGATATAATGTGCTAGTGCATACGCCTAACAGAGCATATGTTCTGAAGACGAGAAGAGGGTAATAATCACTCAAGTTCCACTTTATCAAACGATGAAGATGAGAAAGAGCGAATAATGAGAAGAAAAATGGTGGAGACAATATAGAAGGGGGTGGGGGAAATAACTTCTCTTCATTTCCTCCCCCAAATCGTTGGAAAGCGATGCTTGTCGTCCTTGTGTTGAAAAACTTTTATTTTTCCTCGCAATAGAGAGAACGTGAGACCAGTTAAAAAAGACTTCTGAAAATGATCGTAGCTACAAGAGCTCTTGTCTTCGAATTCTTCAAATTCCGCGAAGAGTTAACCTTTTCGTCGAAGCGTGGTCTTTTTAATGACGTCTACCAGACTCTGCTTTCCTTTCTCCCACATCACCGAATGCACTTGGACAACTCCCGAGCAATATATCTGTCCGTCTGTCTGTCTGCTTCGAGTTCGTAACAGGTGTCGTGACAACTCTCATAAATATAATCCGAGAACATTTTATAGCGACGCCAGAATGGATGCAAAAGACATGCAAAGGATGCAGTTGCTGTCACAACAAATGCAGCCGAGACACGCTGCGTTTTCAGATTTTTCTTCTGCCGCGAAACGGCAATCTTGCGGTTAAAGTAGATGGAAAGAGAGAGTTAATAAGCAATTAGCTATACCAGCAAAGGTGTATGAGAGAGAGGCATATAAATATACATTTAAGATGTCTAAATATAGTATTAATGACTGATCGGATTTATTAAATGACTTGATGAGAGGAATGAATATTCAGCATTATATTACGACAATTTGTAAGATCTTATTCTAATCTTTTGATGTCATTATAATTATTAGCGTAATAACTGTCAAAGTGAGTTATCGAACAAACATTACAAAACAAAAGTTTCAAATTTTGGAACAATAATTTGATAAGTGTCATAGAACTGCTTAAGAAAATGAGTTGGTTATTATAATAGTAATATGTACTTATTTTGAATTTATAAACAAATTTACAGTTCATAACTGACAAAGTATGGCATTTGAACTTAGAAACTATGATATTTTGAATAAGCAACTCTTCCTAAAACTGTATTTAACAGGGAAACCAACTATTAGACATGGTTCATTCCAAATTACAGACGTAGATGTATAGAGAAATTTTATCCCCTGAAAAGTTCGAATTCAGCTTGTCCGATAGAGATTGTATCAGTATCGATAAAGATATCTATACTGCTAATCCAAAGCCATTGAGAAATAAATTACCTTATAAATATTCGACTGAAGATGTTTGCAGTCAACATTTAGTGCAGAGGCGCCAGTTTTCGACCTCCATCTAAATAAAACGACCCTCGTAAATTTCTCAAATTAAAATTCTAAATTTAGAAACCGTCGGATTACACAGCATTCTATATCGTATTTATTTTGCCTTTCGTGAGACTCGGCAGCGCGTAAGTGCCATTGATATTCAAAAGAGTCTCTTTAACAAACTCGAGGTAACTCCTCGCGTATAAATTCAACGCTCACGTATCGAAAATATTTAGTTTTAGCGGCGATTATATTCGACTACTTCTCGTAACGTGTTCATGAGGATAGCAAATACATTTCATGATTTACCGTAGGCCCTCATATGAACTCCACTGCCGATATAAAATACCGGAAGAGTCCCCGAATTAAAAATAACTTTATTTGTGTGCGTTCGTCAATCATCAGAGCACGAAATTCCAAACAAGGAAAGCCATTGTGAATTTAATTGGAAATGTTTGCCCTATTAGGGCATAGAGGGCGCGATTAACGTTCGAGTGATCGTGTTAAATCGATAATTTATCCACATCTCTCTATTTGTTCAGACGCAGCGGCTTGCGACCACTTAAATGGTTTAGTATTCCATCGCTAATGAAAAGTTGATTATTTATAAGTTGATATTTTATAATTTTTCACGTAAAATGATAATCGTCAGTATTCATCAGAAAAGCATCAAATCCTAGGCAATATATAGGTTGCTAGATCCGTCCAGGCATAGTTTTTCAAGGGCTTAGAATTTGCATTTACATTCAAATGTCTCATCTATTAAAAAACACTTCAATAGATGGCCCATAATCGTAGCTTTATTGAATGTAATTCACATCCTAACCGCTTCGGAAAACTTTTCTCACAAAGATCGACGAAACGCTAATAAAGTTTTCGAATTGGCACTTTGAAAGAGAGCGTCGAAAGATGTAAAAGGAAAAAATTAAGAAGCAGTTAGAGCTGCTTTCGGGTGAGAAGGGCGTTTGTTCTCTTTTCCACATCTCCTCCCTTTAGCTCCACCACAGGGAAATTGCTTTGACCGTTATTCACTTGTTTGCCATAGGCGCTTCCGGTCACTCACAGTTCGGACCTTAAAATATAATAAAGGATCCACGAAAAGCTAATCACATATTCATGAATCTATATCCTCTGTGACGTAAAAGCAATCTTATTTTTTTCTTTGCCTCTGCACAAGAACCGTTGATACATCGATCCTCATGATACGCATATCACTATTTTTTATGCCAACCTATGTACACGTTTGATATTTGGGCGTTAAAATATAATACGTAACAAACTTCAACAAAAATACTTACAACAAATTTACAATGGATTCCTGCTATTTTGTCTCGTATTTATTATTAATAATCATTTATCTTATTACATCTAATTTATTATCTAGCATTTATTTATCCTCAGCCTTAAACATTATAAATAAGGATGATTGTTGTAGTATAAACTTTTTCTGAGTTTGAAGAAGCTGACTAAAGTTAAAAGTCGAAAATATCTTACAATGCTGTGTCAAAGTGTCAGTACAAAGTCATCTCAGATGAATGAATTCCATAACCAATATGCGCGACCAACCGCTGCTAAAAATATCCAGTTTGTTAGAAAATTTACGAAAGACTTTTATTCTTGAAGAGGAAAAAAATGTCCCAATTTTTTATAGTCGACCTTGGTAAATATTTCCATTGAGTCAGTTTTTCATCGGCAAACTCTATTCCTCCGCTTAAGCTCTCATAAAAACTCGGACGTCTTCATTTGGGCAAAAAAAATCCTGCTTCTTTAGAGTCCTTCTGTAAAAAATCTATAATTTATTCAAATGCGGAGCAATTTATGCGTAAAATCACCTTTCCTAGAGGCTTTAATGTGCTGGTTGTCAACAAGCGAGAGCACCTCCGGTCTTCCCGAGTTATTTCCCTTTCTTTCAGCGATTCTTCTATCCTCATTCACGCCGCTCATCTTCAAAGGAGACCGAACTCGACGCCTTTTCGGAAACACTCCGCCCTTATGATGGGCCTAACCCTTTCCCACCAATCGATTCCTTCCGAGTTTTTTGTTGCCTAACTTTCGCCTTCGGAAGGCATAAAATCCCAAATCGTTGGCAATTTAAGTGCCCCGTTTCCACTGTTTAAAGTCCCCGAGTTGTTGCCCTTTTATTGCGACCTACGCTTTTTATCCTCCGATAACTCTTCCCAAAATAACGATCCGTTAGCCTAATACGGAAGGACGCCTTTCTGCAACTGCATTCACTCGGTGGCAATTTCGCGGTAGTGTTTTCACGTGAAAATTAGCCTCGCGTTTTTCTTCATTTCTCCACCTTAGTTAGGTGCTCGAGATTGGTATTCTTTGGCCGAGAATATCCACTCTCGTTCTTTTTTACGTTCCATCGACCTGCCGATCGTTCCGTAATTTTTCTCAATTACCTCTCAGGTGGCGCTCGATCATGATCAGGGTTTTTAATTCGATGGTGAGTGATTAAGGGAAGGAGGAATGGGGTTCTTGATGTATCGATGGCTTAATAACTTTCCCATCGCGATATCTTCATACGCCTTAATAGGCACATTTCGACGAAGGCAGTGGTAGATCGTGGCTTCGATAGGAATAAAAAGGCCAATTCGATGATATCAGAAAACAATTTGATACCTTCATAATTCATCCGCGCTAAGATCGATTTAATTGTGAAGTATGCCGCGTAAAACTTGAGATGGCTGCGTTGAGCTCCGTATGGAGATTTTAACGCCCGATAGAGTGTTGCGAGGAGTTATTCTCTTAATCATTCCGTTAACTTTGAGAGATAATAACAAGTTCCCTCTCCACTACCGAAAACCAGATGATGCTTTCTTTTCGCTACACGAATTAGATTTTATTTAGCCTATTGCTAACAGGAAATTTACGTCTTTAAAATTCGATGACTTCATTTGAGTGGAAGGACGAAAAAATTCAATCTTCAACTAATGAATTTGATTGCGAGAGGTATCTAATGAAGGGTAATGAATCATATAAGCATTCCATTCTGAAACATTCAAGGCTGTTTGCTCTTCAAATACAGACATTTTGCTCATACCTTTGGCAATAAAGAAAAATTTGATCGCCAAGGAAATTTGAATCGAAGACGAATAAATCAACTCCAATTTTCATTTCTCTTTTAATAGCTTCTTAGATGCCTGAGAAAAGGACAAGAGCGAAAGATATTTACCACTGGTACGAATCTCTTTGCAACTGTCATCGGTTTCTCTATTTCATTGTCCTCATCATTCTGTAAAGATATATTTTATATAATCTCAGAGTCATATAATCAGAAGAATTATTACTCCTTTTCTTTGATCCGGTTTCTTGGATTTCTAATCGAGAACACAGAAATTATTCTTAATGGCACGATAGACTTTTCCTTTCTTGCCTAGTGGTAGCCGTCGCTTCGAGACGTAGAACATCCTTTGGCTTCTACTCCACACTTTATTCATCTCCTTACAATATACGACTTCCTCATTTCACTTCTCGTTGCTCTCGTTACTTCATTCACTTCGTAACACCTTCGCCATTCTCTCAACCCACTCAGCATTACGGAAATCGTACACCTTTCCCTTGCATCTACGCCGCAGAATCTCTTCACATGTAAAGATGAGTGTATCTTCTCCGCTGTTTCTTAACATATATAAAGAGCACATACCCAAGAGTATCAACTCTGAATGCTCCACACACCAAAATAAGTCCATATATTGTGTTATTCATCATATTTTACTTTTGCCAGTAACGTCCGCCTTTTTATAAAAGGAATGTCAACATACCTGTAAAGGAGGTCTATGAAATATTATAGTTGATGAAATTTATTTCAAGTTTGCGAAGGATAAGTAAGTTTCCTTCATGTAGAAGCGGAAAATTTCAAAAATTTTATAACTCTATTTTATATGATCTTTGTGTTCATGATTTAAACTGATTATATAGTTTTCAATAAGCTTGATGGACTTATTTACCGTATCATAATGATAATATATTAGGCATTGTTACGAGTACTTTCTATTGATTTCAAATGAACTTTCCGCTCTGTGCTTTTCTATTATGCTGCCGACACTATTTCCAAGACAATCCTATGAGAATAGTAATTTATGATCATCCTATACTATCCTTCGTTACTTCGAAAAGTTTCGAAAGAATCTTTTCTTGATATAGAATAGAACTTAATTGTCCTGAATTCCAAGGAATAACTCAATAGCAGAACAGCATTCATAAAAATATCAGACTTTAATTTGAGGAAATTTACTTCAAAGCTTTTATCTCGAATTCAATCGTGTCTTTTATATCCTCACCGACGTAAAAGTCTCTTTGACATAGTCTTCCGTCTTTCCTGGCCTATTAGAGCCCTTAGCCCCATTGAAATCCATTACTTCCAGAACGATTCATCGTATTAAGGTACCCTTTCAGTGCCTCAATTGTTATATTCCAAGTCTATATAGTATCCGACCCCGATTGTAGTAACATTCCTCTTTTCGCAAGGAGCATACTTCTATAAATTCTTTCTTGACCCGGGTTTTTCTGTATCGCCCAAAAGAAAGATTTATTCCTCGTCTACTTTGTCTTTCAACTCTAAGTCCGATGGCGAATGACATTTCATATCGATAGAATCTAATAAGATCGAGGGAAAGGTTAAATAAGTAGCAATTAGTATCCCACATGCTTTGGAGAGAATTCCCTCTTGTCGAGTCCGTGCAGAAACGCGCGTCGTTATCCAAAGTAAGCCTTTGATGTGCTCAAGCTTGTCTCTAAAGCTTACAAGATAGTAATGTTAGATCGTTAATCAACGGAATTCTCTCCGAAGACTGCTAAACTAAATAAATCACGGAGAATTGTTCGATAGCGTGCAGCAAAGAAAAATGATTTTAATTCTTCTGTACTCGTAAACCAGTTCCTAAGCTGTGTTTAACATAATGCGGCACAATTTATCATTGAAATAATCTATTCACCGACACACACTTAACGATAGATCCTTGCGGAAAGATAGTGCACTCACGATTCGTATGATTTTTTAATTGAGTTGATTTCATTGTTTCTACGGGAAACATGCAGTTCAATCACTCGGTAATAGTTGATTGTTCTTGGCATATAAATCATCATTAAAAGGGATAAAATACAACACAGCTGTTCATATTTGATGGGCAAAAAGTTTCTCTGAGCTGATTTATTTGTTGCACACTCTATTTTAAATATAAGCGTAAATTATTTTAGATTGATTTATATTAGTAAGATTATTGATATAATTTGAATTGTTTCTAATTCATGTTCGTGAAGAGATGATTTAAGTTTCCTACGAACGTCTCCTGCTACCAATTTTACCTCTCTTTACCCCACGTCCATTCCCTTCAGTTCGCACCTCCTTTGAACCCATAGCTCCATCTATTTCTAAACCCTTTTGTGCTTCATTCCTTCCCAAGTTTACAGCCATAGCGATTTCTTCCTTCGACACTGCCTGCCCCACTCCTCATCCATCCTTTTCTTACCTGCTGTGTAATCTTTTCTTCTGGAAATTCCATTTTCGAAACCCTGCCGTAGCTCTAATTTCTCTCCCATCAAAGACCTTATACCATATTCTTGAGTGGACCCTTTGCTCTTTATCTCTCCTTCAAACTCCCATTTTCGTGCTATCTTCCAATCTTCAGAGAACTCCATTAAAGATGGATAAAATGATCCTAGTGGAGTCGTTGATCTATTTATAAAGAACGGATTATAGCAGTGCAATTACATTCAAATGCATGGGTCAATCTTTATGCTTCTTTATTTCAAAATGAGTAAAGAATATACCTTCAATTAAATAAAATGGCGAACAATATTATCATGATAATAACTATGTCCTCATGATGTATATAGGTCACAGTTTAATCGAAGGTCTGCTCGACTGGAAGCATGATTATATTCATTTTAATTGAATACATGACTTCATGTATGCGTGTTTTCGGATCTTATGTTATTGCAACTACTAAATGTCACTTTAAGTCGATGATATTAAGAATATTTTTCGTCTAAAAGATTTCAAAATCACAAGCTATCGATAGTGATTCATAATTGGTTGAAAAGTATTTATTCCTCGAATTTTAAATTTATTTTTAAGGTTTTAAGGAGGTTTTAAAAATCGAAATAATGCTGAATTTAGGGTAACTACTGAAAGCGAATCTTTGAGAACCGGAGGATTTGTAAATAATTACTCGAATGCCACACGACAGCTCCTGGTATTGAAACACCAACTTATCATACGAATGGAAATTGAAAATTTGAAAAGTAGAAGAGCATTGTTTCCTTTTTAAGAATAATGGCTCCGAGAATAGGGCCACCGTTGTCGGCATATACCAAAAGGCGTCTTTTTATTGCAATTGCCCAAAGGTGCGGGCATGACCTCGGGAGGGTCCGTGGGTCGTAGCCCGGGGCAAAAGACGGAAGAGTGTGGTGATTAACTCCCACAAAGGGGAAGGAGCTGCGAGGGGGTCATTACGAACATGGAAAGGGGAGTCGAAGGAGTTGGCGACGCTGTAATGAGTGAAGGAGAGAATGAGGTTGTCTTTGGAGGTGTGTCGCGGGTTGAGAATCTCCCCTGAGGTGGGGTGGAGGCCTTGGGGAATAGGGGGAGTGGTTGGAATTAATGTAACCTCAGTGGTTGCGAAAGGCTTCGCGGGAGGGTAGAAGGTGTTGGGTGGCAAATCGGTCTCTTTTTGTCTTACATTCTTATTACGACTGCGGGATGTTGATTTTTTGTTCGCTGCGTATCGTGGAGAGTCAATACTTTTGGATGTGTCAGAAGTGTAATCATGTCAAGTTCAAACGACGTCCAAGCGATTTCTGATGACACAATTTATTTTGGCGACTGTAGTCATCGGATTTTGTAACTGCCCAATGGTCTTAAAGTTAGAATCTATCCTACGCCGTAAATAACGAGGACTTTTCAATTATTATATTGAAACGTATTTCTTTATAGTGTTTGAAAAGTCCTCCCGATTCTCCTCTTGATCCTTTTAGATTAAATTGTTTATCTTGAAATTGAAATTTTAGCCTCAAGAAGTTTATCGAAAATGAGTATGAACGTTCATTGACAAGTATCGAACTTAATTTTTTATATTCCAGAAATTCGAAGTATATTACTCTCTTTATTTATATGATATAATCATCCTTATTTCTTTGTTAATATTATAGAAGTATCCTCTATCATGCATTTAGTAGAATCGAATGATGAAATTTTATTGACAATGCTGCATCTAATAATATTCATTTTAATTATATTCTGTTGAGTTTTTCCCTCTGCATCCTTACCACTATTAGCAGATGATATCATTGAGATGCAAGGCGGTGAATCGATTATGTTTCGGAGTGCTGTCACAGTTGTTAATTCTTCCCTCATTCGCTCATTCGACACGAGTTTACTTGTCGACACGAAAGTCTTTTCTATATATCACGGCTTCAAGAGGAGCTTTCAATTCACTTTGGTAGGGTTCATTCGGCGTGAATTGGTTCTCGTGATGTCAAGAGCTACGCTGAGTGAGTGACGACTTCGGAGAAAGGACCTCTTAAATAAAGAAATTTACATTGGATATTTTAGATAAATAGATGTGTATTTTTTTAAAAATATCTATTCAGCATAGGAAGGGTCATTGTAATGTAATACACCGAAGTCCTAAGAGGACTTTTCCGAGTAGGTTTAATAAATATAGTTTATAGTAAAAATGTATAAGATTCCGGATGCCTTCAACATAACTTGAAATAACGTAACTGCTTAGGTTGTATTATCCGAATATAGTAGTTTTTTCTCTTCCTTCAGAAGGCTATTTTTCAGTTTTCCCAATCCAACTATTCCATTACTTTCCACTCTCCTTTCGAAATTGCATCGGGTGAATGCTTCCTTTGATAATAAACACAAACGTCGAATGTTTGCAGAAATAAACCACTCAGTTGCAGCTCATTTAAGCCACTTTCCCCTGTAACAATGGTAGATGGCAGTCTCCGCGTACTTCATAAGGAAATGAGTGCTGCACCTGCGAATTACGTCCCTATCTCGCGATGCGAAATCGTAGAAATGGTGCAGGAAGCTCATAAACGAAGGCAGATGGCCTCAAACCACTCAAGATGTACCATCAAAGTCTTCGTTTTATTCCTTCAAAGTATTACACGTTTTGCTTCGTCGAAAAAAATATAATTGAGCTCCTAGGGAGAGCTCGTCGCTTCAAAATCATTTGAAATACTTCAAAAGTCATGGAAGCGTAAAGAAAGGCTTTATGAACTTATAATTTAATTTTAGACTACGGAAAAAATTTCCGCTAATATTGCATCAGAAGATGATTTGATAAGCTTATCGTATTTGTGTAAATACATAATACCTTTATTAGACGAATAAAATTAAACAAGATAACCGATTTATTAAGTAGAGTGAATAAAAATGTTTAGCTTTACAATTTATTCCCCATTAGATCAACATCATACCTGATCTTGTTACATACTATTGTTTAAATATCGCGATTTTTTTAGCAATTCCATACGTACGTACACACAACCTCTTACCTTTAAGTCACTTCTCGGAACCGTACTCAGAGTTAAAATTGCACTCCGAATCATTCTTCGTGAATACGAATTAAGCAGTGAACGATGGGATAATAATTATCATTTTCCTGAGGATATAATGACAATGGCGCTTCTTTCAGAAGGTTCCATGAAAACGGCCGTAGCAAGAAACGTCCCACGATTAGCAATCGGTCCTGGCGCAATTTATATCCCGTCTCAGTGTTTGGTGTTGTGTGTTTAGCGTTTGACGGGACGAAATGGCAAATGCTCAAGGCTTCGTTTTCCCGTTGGAAATTGCCTTCAGTGCTGATGAGATTCTCCAAAGACTCATTCTTCTGATGAGATCGGAATTATTTTCGTGCTCCCGTTTCATCTCACGTAGCGAATTGAAGAGATTTATGCGTAAAATAAGGGAAAATGGAGTAGTGCTTATAATTTCGTGAGGGTCACCGGCCATTTAACTCACTGCTCATGTTTCAAGTGTTGATAGGTTTCAAGAGGATCTCTTTTATCAAAGAAAGAAACAATCGAAGGATGGAAATAAAGGGCGAGCAATTAATCAGTCGAATCCATGAATAATGTTTCAGTTAAACCCAAAAATATATTTAGTAAAGGAATTCTTTGAATCGTAACTTACTTACATCGTTAGAGAGATTTCCGCATTGAAATTATTATTTTAAGGATAGATTCGATAAGTAGTAAGCTCATTTAGGCTCATTAAAAAAAGAATATATATTAATGAATAATATTCTGTTTATTCAGTCTTGTTTCTGAGATAAATATAAGTTATTCATTAGAAAGATTTTTCTCTTTTCTACGTAGATAATACATTTACATCTGATTTTCATTACTTGAATTCGAATTGGGTAGTTATATGAGTAATTAAATATAGATTTAGTCGACGGGAAGTAATTTTAGTGAGAATAATGTGTTACGCCGAAGGTTTAGGTAATATTTTCAACATTTTGGACTGAAAAAGTCTCTACAAATTCCGAAAATTCGAATTCCTCACCAAAAATTACGTCTAACTCAACCCAAAAGAGCTTTCTGCCCAAATTTCTCTAAATCCATCGTCTCATTCTCGAAAATGATAGTTCTTTGGTGACTCCACGTTTTCACCATTAATGTATGCCGAGATGGTATCATAAGAGAAAGGCAGAAGAAACGACCGGATGCTCCTGAAAGTGGGCGTGGCAGCCTCTGAATTAAGATTCCTGTGGCGCCATCTTCAGGAGGACGAATGCGTTCATCTTTCCTACAGTTTTCGGCTGATGGTAATTTCATGATGAATGTCCAGTCGTAAAACGGACTTCTGTCCGTCCTCACAAATGCCTAGAAATCTTCCCCAGAAACCATTACCTACGCAATGCTCTTATTATGAGTGATATTTCTCCGACCCAGAAATCAGAACATATCGATCAAATTGATTAACCTGTTAATAACAGAGATGTGAATGTTAATGACTGTGGGGGGGACGTTTCATTACAATTAAATAAAGCGCCACCCATAATAAGAGTCTAGAATGGCGAGTAGATTAATTTGAAATTGATTTCACGTTCCTATCGCGAGAAATTTCGAGGGAAAAGACATATAATTGTGAGTTTAGAAAAGATTTATCAGTAATATGTCTCCGAGCAAAGTTCTTCTCTAACTACAGAGCTATTGTTTGGTGGTATTTTTCATCAAATTTACCCCTTTGTAATTCGGCAGTGTTTTTTAATGAGGAGAGATCCATTGAGATACGTAATGACCTCCCATTTCTATCATGCATGTATCTTAACTTCCCTCATAATCTTATTTTAATCTTTCTTTCAAATTTTCCTCAAATGCGGAGATAGGAATTAGGTGTTCATTTGTAAACCTTGTCTTGTCATATTCAACTGAAATTTAATTACCTATATGCCTTGTAATTATAAGATTGTTTCGCGGAAAGTTTTTGTTGCGATTCCTTATCTTAAAATAGCAGTATCATTTGAATAATAATTTTTCTCTCATTTCAGGTAAGTCCCTTGAAGGATTATTCCATATACGAGTATATTGTCAAATCTTCTGGAGGGAGCGAGTTTATGAATCTTCTGGAGAAACCTAAAGCTACTTTAGAGGAATTCGTAAGTCATAACCTATGATGTCCATTGTATGTTTCTCTGTCTCATCTTGTTACGTTCATGTCGCTGACGGGTTCGCTTCCATTTATTTTTGAGACTAAACAATATAGAGATTTCGTTTGAGAAGGAAAAGTAAGGTGCTATGCTTAAATATAAATCCAAGACTTATGAAACAAATTTATTTGGAATTGCATCGCATTGTTCAATAATCCTAATTTATTCTAACAAAAACTAACTATGCTTTTCGTAATGTTTGTTGAGAATCATGATTATCACTCATCATAAATATCCAGATATTCATATTTGCCCGATTATAATGTTTTTTTACTCATACAAAGTATGACTATCGTATGAATGAATACTATTTTATGCTGGGAGATTTGACTAAGATATAAGGTAAAAAAGTTTACTCTTTTTAGCTAGAATAAAGTAACAACTGCGTTATGGTATTCGAAGAAACAGATTGACGATGATAACCTATGTTGGTGAAACATCTCTTGTTAAAGTAAAATCACCGTCAGCAATACGGTAGTTTTGATATCTATCTACGACGTAAAACTGAAATTAAACTAGAAACCACTTTATCAGTGGTGGTGCTGCTCTTTTCTAAGATTGTTTTGAAGTCCTTTTACCGATGACCCATATATTATCTGAAATATAACATCAGTACATCAATGAGATATCTCAATCTCTTTCTGATTTTCAATCCGAAGCGTTCCTTCGAGGATAGGCTGTGGAAATAACCCGATATTTCCGATGATGAGTGATTCTGGGAAGTGCCGAAGGCGTTGGGATAATGGTTCGAATGTGATGAAAGAAAGTGAACACTTTCTGGTAGTGTTTGAGGATTCAAGGAAGCAAATGGAATGAGATAATAGATTTTTGTAACCAAAGTCCAATATGGACGCCCACATAATTTTCGGTTGAAATACGATTTCATTGTTTACGGGGAAACAAGGGATTTACAAGTTAAGGAACGATACTGTTGGATATTTTTCTATAACTCTTTGCAGTTCTTGATATTTTATTATATATATATAGTATATAATATATTATAGTATTTTTCATCAGTCTTTCCGTGGTTAATGCTGGAACTTGTCGAGCATTAAATAAAAAAGTACACTCAAAAGCATTCTGAATGAGGTGTACTTCATTTTAAGGAGGCATTTCTAGTTGTTTCTATGGCACGTGAAATTATCACTATTGATTGAAGTCCCAATTTTGATTTGAAGGACAGTATATGTACTTGGATACATAACAAATACCTGCTTTTGAAGTATCGATAATCTAATTAAGGAAGGATAGGCTTTATAACTTTGTACGTTAAAGCGTGCGCTTTTTCATTTGTTTAACTTTTTCCCAAAAATCTTTTAGTTTACCAAACTACTGGTAGATTATTTCTAAATGAACGAAGAAATTGGTGCAGAAAAATGTTATGGTGCAACTAAAGCTTAAATAAATATAGACTAGTAACAGATATGTTTATAATAGTTAATCAGAATGTACAGTTTCGAATCCATTCTCCCTCAAACATTTATTTACGGAGTCAGGAGGACAGCAAAGAGTGCAAGAAACAGCTTGTTCTGTAATGAGATACTCCAATTAGCCCATTTCCAAAGAAAAGCGAAGGTCATCCCATTTTTCAGCTGCAATTCCCTTCCGGAAGGCGCCTGACAACACAGCAGAAAAGGATTAGAGGGTTAAGAGGCCGTGTTTTCGGAAGTGGAAGGCCCCACAAACTTTTCCTTTTCATTGCCGCAAAGGGCTCAACAATAGGGCCGTGACGTAAGGGACCTCGATTGCGGCTCCAGCCTTTTGACCTCCCACATGTGCACCTGCCAACTGCAATATAGTTTTCAAACCCATCAATCCTCTTTTCTTCCAACAACCCTTTCAGACACTTTTCCCCATATTTTGCGTCAATAAACTTTACTCCAGTCAACCCTTTCTGTCTGAATGAGGCCCCTGGCGGGTGGGGGCGGAATTAGGGTCGAGGGTTTTGCGGGTGGCAACTGTGGAATGGGATTTGACGTGGGTGTGCGATCGGAGGGCTTCTGGGGAAGCACTCGGGATGCGGAGGATGTGTTACCAGTTGACGTGGAACAATTCACTTCCATG
Organism: Pantala flavescens; assembly: GCA_020796165.1. NCBI lineage: Eukaryota > Metazoa > Arthropoda > Insecta > Odonata > Libellulidae > Pantala > Pantala flavescens. Next base: position 30,572,478 of record CM036884.1, on the reverse strand, counting down.
ACAAAGGAGCTCGGTATCTATTTTCCTCTTCTTTCCTGTGAATAGGTTCATTTCGCATGACAAGGGTAGTCTTTAAAATCTGCACACGAGTCGGTGTGTGTTGACGGAGTGTTTAGGTGAGAAATTGCGGAGTGGGTTCGCCTATCTTCCAATCCACTCTATCCTTTCCAATGGCGTTCGAGTTTCCAACGGAGCGTAAAATTAAGGTTACATTCCAGTAATGGTTTATTTTCGATATAACGGAGCTGTCAGAAGGGTAGCGAGTTAAATAATTAACACTCTGAATGAAAAATGGAGGTTATCAAGTTAGAGATAATTATGAGGTATTTATTCGCGTTCGGAGATTATTACGAAGCGAAGGAAAAAAATATATTTTTATAAAAAAATTACGAATTTAACGATTAAAATTTTAAATTGGGGTAAAAAATAATGGATATTTCAATCTTAGTCTTTTAAGATGAATTTACATAATATAAAATAAGTTTACAGTTTTACCTCCTCGAGATAGACAATGCCTAGGATACGTTTAAATAAATATATCTTTCCAGTTTATAATTTTCTATTCGTAAATTTACGTTTGATTTATTTAAGACCTTCAAACCGTTCACTTTCATATAATCTCGGAGTTCGAATGAATTGCTGCCAGATAATTCCACCTTTCCAGTTTACAAAGTGTTTTTACGGCCATTTCTTCCAGGAGAATAAGTTATTCATGGTTTTAACACATTTACATAAAGCCTTCATTTTAACGAATAATGAAGAATAAACCAATCTTTCAGAGTCGTTTCCGTAAAAAGTAGTCAGCATCTTATTCCTATAGTGATTCCTTTCACGAATGGATTATAACTTATGAAACTCGTAAGACGAATTCTCTTTTTAGCATAGTATCTTGAAGAGAGTTAAGGACGATAAACCGCAATCAAATTATTCTCATATTCTTTTCAAGGAGACATTTAGAAATAATTGCGTACCTCGATTTCCATTCTGTCATTGTATTTGTATTACACAATGAAGCTTATGAATTTGTAAAAGGAAAAAATATGGATAATAATCTACGCATATCAAATAATACATTTGAAGAGCTAATTCTACATTTACCGCCTCATCTTTCCCAATTATCCGTAATTATGAGTGGATAGGCGATCGTAGTGAATATTTATAGTTGTTTTCTGTGCGGCAACGGCCTGTAAACGATAAGTAACAAGAAATAAATGAGTTTTTTATCCTGTTTTGAGTTAAGAAATAACCCCACCTCAAATTCGTGACCCGGAAATGAGTAGCAAAATTAGTTCAGCTACAGAATATTCTGTTTTATTGCTTGGAATTATGCCAATAAAAGACTTATTATTGTCTTATAGCTTTTAAATTTTTTCTCTGACTTTCCTAATGCAACTTTATACCGTGCTTTTAATGTAAGATTCGATAAAATTAAAATTATATTACCTTTGAATCCTACAACATGCCGCAAATACATAACGAACCCGTAAACTGTAAACACTTTTGGCGAGCGCTGAAATCTTACTAAAATCGCATATTTCTATTTTCCAGCTATGGAGACCTTTAAAGAAAATATTAATATTGCAATAAATGTATTTTATTTCTTATCAGTTTTATGACAGTAATTTAACTTGTTAATTATGAAAAATTATTACTCAGAGCTTACCCACATTATTGCCATGGTTATTTCTTACGATATATACATTGTATTCTTTCAATGCAATTGATACTTTCGCAAGGCAAGGTTAATATATTTACTTGGATTAATTATGAAATTTCTTTATATAAATGTAAGAAAAATACCTATGTATTTATATAAGCTATCAGTGAAAACCGCTTCTTATTTATAAGAAATCGTCCTGTATTTTCCTTATCATCGAATTAAAACTAATTTTGTTGTCTTTCTAATCGATAATTTTATTTCCAAGTTCATATCTGTTCACAATTATGAAAAATTATATAGATAAGTTTCAAGTTCCTATTCCACTAGAAAACATAGACAAAGACTTTTCTGCATGCTTGTAAATAATTTTGAGGACATGCTTCATCGAGGAATGCTGCTGGATGATTATGCCTAGGAATGTGGTTTGCGGTTCAATAAAAACCTCATCTTCTGCTTCGGTTCGGTTAGTGGTTCGACAGAATTCCTACCATTAGATTCGGTTTGTGCTTAAAATAAGGGATTGCACCGATTTTGGCTCATGCGACTTCCTTTGAGCAGTGGATGGAGTTTCTCTTTAGCTCGTCCATTTTTAGTTTACAATAAATGCTAAAATTGATCCTTTCATTGTTCATTTAATATACCGTTTATGAATAATTTAATTAAAAACACATCATTGATACAGAGCGTTTTGTAATACAGAATTTTGTCTCCATTTGTGAGTGAATAGAAAAATCAAGATGTGCTGCAACGCAAAACAAAATCATTTTGGTGGAACAGAATGAATTGAGATCTGAATCGGTAAATATTCGGATAGCCTTATTTGAGTGTATTATTATCCTATACTTTAACAATTTGAATGTGGAAAATTTGCTCTGAAAATGTGGAATAATGTAACATAAAGTCTTACTCAAATGATAAGTATACTATAACAGCAGAATATCGTAATCAAAATATCCGTATTAAATTTTGTAGAGAAGAAAGTGGCATATGTAAATTAGTTTCAGTAATTTCAGAGAATAGCTGCATTTCTATATTCCAGGTCCATATTGCCTTTAGTTTAGTTTTAGTCTCAAAATTCCCAGAGTAGAACCTCTAAAATTACACGATTCTAATGAATATACAATCTTCTTCTTAATAATATGTAAGCAATCCACTACTATTCTGCTATTTTCCAAGCAAAACTAGCGCATGATATATTTCTGAAATTTGTGCATTTAGAAAGCTCTCTGCTTGAGCATTAAAACTGCTCCTCAATCTTTCAGCCATAAATTACATGGCCAAACCTGAAAGAGCGATAAAATCTCTTAAAAGCTACACTTATCTGTTGATTTCTTACTTCTCGTGTGCTCCTTCAATTTATTTCGAGCGATCCGTGGATTTGGGGGAAAGCTGCCTCAACCGACTGGAATCCCGAAATTTACAGCGAAAATTAAGAGTTGAAATCGTTACACCACATTTTTGGTCGTCCGAGGAATTCCTGAGAAACGCCGTTAAAGATAAATAAGGAGAAAAATCAACCCGTTATAAAAGGGACGAATCGGAAGAAATTACGGGGCGTATATAACTTTCGAAGCCGTAAAAATGAAGGGTTGAAAAACGTCCGAAAAACTTTTAAAACGTTCGGAGAACTTAAATCGAAAATTTTACTGCATCGAAACGGTTCTTCTCCGGGAAAAGGGACAGATAGTGGCGACACAGATGCGCATAAAAAAGAAGTACCGGAAGGTATTTGAGCGAACCAATGGGTTAGGTAAGATTGCCCAATTTGCTACGTCGAAAAAAAATCTCCTTCTGGGCTCTTCTCCCACGCAATAACGGAGCCTCGGGCGACTGATTTGAATTTTCGGACGACATCTCGTCGCCACTTGTGACCGTGAAAGCACCAAAAAAACCGAAAGTGAAAGACTTAGGGTGTCCATATCTCCGTTACAATTTTCGTGAAAGGGTTACAAGGGATCCTAAGAAGAAAGGGTGCTGTAAAGTTCCCTTTTTTGCTGCTCCATGGGATGCAAGGGAAGAGACCCGGAAGAAAGGTCTAATAGGAGGAAGGCGTAACACGTTCTGCCTGTGTTGTGTTAGCGGTGCAATAATAAAGGCATGCCTCCCACTAGGGAGGACAAGTAAAGACGAATTGACAGAAGTGTTGTTGGGGCAACTCTTTCATGTCACGACTGTCCATCCCTTAAGCATCCTCCTTACCTTCTCAATATTGACAACTGCTCTCTCTTGGACATCAATCTTCCGCTGTTTTCTAACCTTTATCTTTCCCATGAAATTTTCATTATTTTTTACTCTTCTGTCGGAAATGGATTCATATAGAATTTGTTGGCGCATCAAATTTATATGAAATCTTGCTCTGTTGCTCAGCATTGTTCCAATTTTGGCAATAACTATTACGTTGCACATAAACTATAGTTTCTATGAAATTTTTAAAGTAGCACCAAACTAAACTAAGAATCCTATCAGGACATTGTTTCCTCGAGCAAGCTAATCAGGATTGCTATAATGAGGAAAGGAAATTATATAAATTAGGCAAAAGAAAACGAAACTAATATTTTCTTTTGTGTAAATATTTCGGATGATACGTTCAAAGGAGTCGAGTAGTTAATTCCCCAAAGCGCATAAAATTGGCAATCTTATTCTCAAGGAAACTTTCGATTAAAATTTTGATTCCACCAATAAAGCTATTCACTGAAAAATCGGTATAATTTCATCATATCAATTTCGCAGCAAATTCTCTCGCAAAAAACTTTTAAAATTAGTTTATAAATCAACCACCACTAATTTTCGGTCATAAAATTTGACGTTTACGCTTCGCGTTCGAATGCAGCGATTCCTCCAATTGACGTCATATTCTGAGAAACACTTGTAATTTCAATCACGCCACCTTTACGATCTACTTTCAATTTAATGAGATGTTTTTCAAAGGAAATCGGGATGAGGGAGCTGATTAGCGACCGAATTAAAGGCATCCATTAAAAGGGCCAAGAATAATTTTCGAGACGCGAGATGTTTTACGTCTCTGCGATTAAAAAAATACCCCTTTTGATTGGAACAGTAAAAGCTAAAATCGTTTCGCTCAACTCGTTCCAAAAACTAAGAAAGGCCCTCGAGATATTTCGCCGATAAAGCGTTCCGGTATTACTCTTAATTTCTATCTTCTTTGTTTAATGTTCCTTGGAGTAACTTAAGATCTAAATTCATATCTAATTTAAATGCATTCCCGATATTATCATAAGAATTTATAGATGATTGCTCACATATTCTGCATTAGGTGGGAGTTTTAGAAATCCAAACTCACTTCTCCGATTTAAGTACTATGGCAGAAAACTGTTATCAGTGATTAATTTTTATCCTCGTTCGTAAAATACAGAGATTTAATAATCGTAGCTCAGCTTTGCGGGACAAAAACTCTAAATTTAACCAAAAAAAAAAAACAAAAATTTTGATTGTAAAACCAAAGCTTTTATTTGCACCACAATTATTGTCGGTTTAGAGTAGTTTTAGAAAGAGTAATTTTGGTTTGTCTAGACATTAAAAATGAATTTGTTAGTAAAGTTTCAGTCTCAAGCACTTTTAAATAATACTTTGAAAATATCAAATTTTGGTTTATCAAATTGGCATCCAAGGACTAAAGACTAATGCAACAAAATGCTCTCTCTTTATGATTATATACATACAGTCAGATTCTATTATAAGAGGTAACGTCTGGTGACCAGATAATTTTTGACTGTTAAAGCTTTTAGAAGTATGATCTTTCGTTACGCAATTTCGTTGTATTTTATGTCGAATATCGGAATGTGCTCAAACGTGCAGTAAAGACACCGTCAGCGTTTTTCTCTCTCGACTGTCCAGATAGAAAATAATCGATGGCATCAGCGCCACCTTAGGTAATTCATAGGCGCTGTCCGCTGGACCACGAATGATGAATGGGGAGAAAGATGCAGGAAGAACATTAATGAACGCCCTAGGCGGAGTTCGAACACGCGACCCTCGCAGGTGCAAGCCTCGAGGGCAGCCCGAGGAGATTTTTTATTCATACGTCCACATTCAAGGTCGATTCCCAATTAGTAGGAATGCCGCTTTCTTCTAAGTCTAAGCCATTTTGAGATGCTACTGATTTTACGCACTCCGATCTACACACACAGACTGAGAGGAAACTTAAAATGGAGAATCCATGAGTCATCGAGTATCATTCACGCTCCTTTTTCCCTCAGATTTTATATAAATATGGTTTTTGATGGTTTAAGAAGTTATTTTCTAAGCTAAAGCTACAATACAATCAGTAGAAGAGGTATATATCGATACAGTGTACTATTTTGTGCTCTAGTTGCATTAGTATAATATTAATATATCTTAATATATTCTTCATAATGAAATTTCAATCGCTTCACGAAGTAGGGAATGAAATTTTGAGAAAGAAATTTAGGGATCCTAAATAACGCCGCATTCTATTTAATGTTTAGAACTAAATGTTCGTACCAAAATAGTTACGAGTGATATAACTTGATGTGTCTAACTTAAGAAACGAATAAAAGTTATCCCAAAGTGAGAGGCTTTCTTGTTTTCGACGACCTTAAGGGAAATTTCGCTCAGCAAATGGCGCTGCCCTGAGGGCGTTCCAACGGTTTCATTGGATAAAAGAGATTCCGCTATTCCGTGCACTCCTATCTCACAATCTCCTTTCCCTTCTCTTCATATTTCATTCTTTACCTTCTCTGGTCCATCCTTGTGTTTGTCCACTTTCCTTCGCCTTCTCGCTCCCGATGGATTGTTTGCCGTGAATTTGCAGATTGGAAATTCAGCTCTTTCGAAACGAGAGCGTGGTGATGCAGGAAGCAATTGGCTTCCGCTTATCAAACAGGAAATCTCGACTCCGGACGCGTGAATATAGCCTCAGAGAAGGAAATGATTTATCTGCATATTTGATTTCAGGTGCTCGTCTTCAAATGATCTCCAAGCTTATGAAGTCGTACTTAAACTTTTAAAGTATTCTAATGCACTAATGCATCGTAAGACATTGAAATTATAAAAATTATAGTGAAAAAGGATAAAATATACATTTAGAAGAAAATAGTAATTACAATGATGAACTGGATTATGACTGAAATTAAATATATAAAATATCAATGAAAATTCAATATCCTATCAAAAAATATCATATTAGATATTATTGGATTGGCATTATTAAAATATAGTTAGGCTATGTTTTAGAATAAAATTACGAGCCAATTATTTTTTAATCGGGAGGCATAATATTTGCGGATTGTCGAAACCTACAACTGATTTCATGAACTATATAAAATTCCACGTTAAAGCAATTCCTTTTAAACGAAATAAGTTGCAGCTTCATTTCGCTCTTCCTCCATTGCAAACCACTTGACCCTTCCAATCTTCCATCTCTCTTAATTTCCTCTCTTCCCGGAATGGTGTTTCGCGAATCCCTCCACGCACGAGGTCGATGGTTCGTCTCCCATTGAGGTCATGGACCTCTCACCGCTTTTATGTTATTTCATCTGGGCATCATCCATGAGATTGCTCGAAATAAGACCCCTAAGGACGGATGTTCTATTTTCCTCTTCGAAATTCAGCGGAGAAATCCTCGAGGGAAAATTCGCCTCTTTATCGGATTTGCATTGAAGCCACGCGAGCGAAGATGATGGCTGCGGACAAAAAAGGCGCCATTTGCGAGATTAATATGAGCAAATTCAATTTACCGAAAGATATGGCAGTCATCGCCTTAATCCCAGCTTCCGTTAGCTCTATCACGACGCTAAAGCTCTTGAAAGCGTTTTCGAGTTGGCTTTTATACACGATATTATCTGTAACATGCGGATTTTAAAAAAATCTCGTATACGTGTTTAATTATCGATGTTTTCTTGTCAAAGCAATTTAGAGTAATCCTTCGCTCCATCTTCGATACATTAACTGGGAAATTTATTTGAATGATGGAATCTTCGAAGTCTTCTTTAGGTTTAAATGTGGCATAATCTCATCAAATCACCCACAAGCACTGTATAAAAAACTTTGATCAGGTTTTTTGGTAAATGAATGATATTCGATAGAATGTCAAATAAATTCATACACTGATTGGATCTAATGACATGAAAAATATTGGATGGATACGATGTCTAAAGCTGAGGAAATAATTATATATTATATAATAAATTAGTGGAAAGGCAGATTCAAGGAATCTTATATCTTTTTTCGTCGTCCTTCCTTGAATGAGATACATTGGCTTTTATCCTTAGCCAAGAGAGGCTAAGAAGAACTTTTACTTAAAAGATAGAGATTTGTGTATTATAAGTCCCTGCGTAATTCATATTAGGCATAAAATTTACAAATCGAGTTTTGTTCTCTAAGAAGAATACGCAATCACGTTTAGATCAGTGGAATGCTAATTACTTCAATTACCACAGCAACGGTATCTCACTCGCTTCGAATTAGTTGCTCTTTAGCATCTCGTAAAAGGATTTGCATTTCTTATAACGAGAGCAAATACCGGGAGCGGAAAGTATTTTGACGGCGTTTCTTCTCTTCAAACCGCGCCGAAGGATAATATCCTTAATGCCTCCAAACACAATGAGTTCCAATAAGCGTGACACAAAGCGAACATGGGCTCCCAGTATTCATTGCCACTGGAATGACGCCGTGAAACTCTCATCAGCCTCTCTCGGAATAATGCATCTCAGAAGGAGAACTAATCTTACTTTTTATCCTTTCTCGGCGGAACAAGGGGTTCTCTATTCTCAGACCTCTCTCTTCTCATGGCATCTTCCTCCGAAGCTAACATATTATTCCAGTCTTTGTCTAAAATTTCCTATCTACAACAGTCTACTTTTAATATTATTATTTTAATACTTAACACCGACATGAAAATATTTATTGAAGGATTCCTTCGGCAGATAATGATATGGTATTACAATCTAAACATGTCCCTGCAATATTTAAGTTGTATAAACATGAATATGATGCATGATGAATATTTACGGCAACTCAGCTTCGCCTGCAAACTTTCAATGTAGAAGATTATTTCTTGTTTTCAACACAGAATTAAGGAATCTTTTATAATACAATTTGCTTGTCCTCGTAGGAAACAAAATATGCTACAAATGAAATTTATAGAACGCAATTAAGATAGTATACAAAAGAATATTCGAGTCGCACCCTTAATGAATTTCGTTGGGTTTATCACGTAGATAAAAGGTCTTGGTTTTAATTCGTGACAAAATGACGGTACATACAGGATGACACGTGAGATAGTTTGCTTCACAAGCTCTATCCCATCCTCAGCATCTCCATAGATGACCATCGATGCACCTTAAAAAATATCAAGTTCTACCTCAAGATGGATGTGTGGCAACACTAGCACGAAATTCCACCCTTCGACATCCTTCCGTGACGCGGTCAGCCTAGAACGGGGTGCTCCCGTAACATCCGGTGTCCCGCCCCACTTTCCCACTCCCAATTTCCTCGCCTATTGAAGTCTCTCCCTTCGTCAAAACAGCCTCAAGATGCTGCGACAAGCACAAGTTTGCCCACAATAAGGAAGGACTCGTAATAAATCTTTTGACCGCTTGTATTATCTCTAAAAGGTATTTATATTGCGGCCTCTGTTTTTTTACTTCCTACTTCTCTTTTCGACCGGAGAGCTTTTACCGTTCATTGCTCCTAAATGCTCTTGAGGGAGTTAGGATTGCGTTAAAGGAGGCTTCCTGCTGCTTTCTGACCTAAAATATGTGGAGGTGAGCAGCAGTGAGTCAGCATCGGTAACGTGTTATTTTCATAACACGAATTAATCTTTTGGTCGAGATTATGATTAAAAGAGAGAATTATTACCTCCATCAAAAATTGCGGATTGAAAATTGTTTGAGATGCCCATTCGTTTCATTATAAACAAAAGGAATATTTTGGAAGAAGAAGAGGAATCAGCGTTGAAATGTTGGATGGATTTTTATGGAGAAGATTGATTTCAATATATATGGTAATGGAAATTTTGAAAATACGTTAGTATTTTAGGAAAAGCGATAAAAACGAAAAAGTTATGTTTCAGTAGCTATGAAGCAGAATGATATTCTCTAAATGGCGCGTGCTACTGCTTCTTGGTTATTCAGATCAGTTTAATAAATAATAATTACTCCAAAAAGAGAGGTTGTTTACAGTTATAAAAATAAAGGACATCAGGAAGTACAGAATGTGTGAAGTGAGTCTAAATATAAATTCTACCGAAGCGTAAAAAAACTTACCGAAGTATTTTCGCGCTATCAAGAAAACTATTTTTCTCTAGAGCGATAAATTCCTTACCCTTAGGCTTAATGCATCAATTTAGAATACCAAGTCATTAAGTTGCCTTTGAGCTCGCTGCCTCTTGGACTTGTTATACTTGCCATTTGCCTAGTAAATAACGACTGCGAAGGCGTTGTAAATTTCTTCGAAAAGAAGCATAATCGACCAATTCCAGAGATATATTTACTTCTGTGAGGAAATAGGCCAATGGAATCAATGGTTTTTTGACTGACGACTAATGGTGTTAAGCAATCTCCAAGGACGGTTCGCTTTCCCTAATAAAGAGCAACTTCGCCCTCACTCCAGGAAGTCCATCGCGAAACAAGTGGAACCATTCTTGCCACAGAAGAGGCATCTGACCGTTTTATAACTTTTAATACGATTTAATAATGGAATCAGTCGATTATTTGAGATCTCAGTTTAAATGTACTAGTTTATCGATTCCAAATAACATACTTTTCTTTTTTATTTTAAACATTCATTCATTGCTTCCCTTATTTTTAATAGAAGAAATGAACAAACCGCATGAAAATACGAGTTCATTTTTGCGAATACATTTCTATGTGACTACTGAAAAAATTGGCAGTCGTTGCATAAACTTTCCCCTTAAGACGCACCCATGGTTTTCACGTTTTGAATATTATTAATACATCAAACGTCTCCTAATCTATCAACCGGTTCAGCGCGATTCTCCCACGTGTACGGGGCAATCGAAAAGAACTTACGGTGACCTTTACGTCAAAGTGACGGAAGATGGATGCAGGCCCCGTCCTCCTATCGCCAAGTAAATTGTGTAAACAGCACAAGTTGACAAAGAACGTGCAGACAGGTGGTATAAAGAGCGGTGAAGGGAAGTGTATTTGTCGAGCTCCTTTTTCCAGCACACCCTACTGGCCGCTCAAAAAACCTCCGAGCACACCCTCCGATGGAAAGCGTCCTTTTGAATAGTTCGTGGTTGAGCAGTTTTGAAAACCCTCGGGCTGAGGAAATAATTGCCTCCCAGAGGCGAAAGTAAGGCGACCGTCTGCGCCATTGATTGCCGCCGAGTTCCTCCGCTTTTAAATCCAAGGGCTGCAAAACCGGGCCTCTTTCCTCTTTGTTTTGTTTTCGCCTCCTTAATCGAATAATTCAGCCATCGATGTCCAGTTATTTTTAGAATGATCAGCTCCTCTTACAAGCAAAAAAAAGTCTTTAGAACAAGGCTCTAGTGATGCGATTTGGATCGAGTTTATCCGCGTCTTTTTCCATCGATTGATATTCGATTTTAGAGGCAAAAAGAGGCCGTTTGAGAAGATGAACAAAGGTCGGGATAAATGGAGGGAAAAGCAATAATCTCGATACAAAACGGTTTTTATGACGGGAATATTACGAGGAATGAAGAAAAAACAGTTCTTCACGCGTCGAATTTATCGCCCGAGACTCCTTTGGTCGGCTGCGGAAAAGTTGAGTGCAACGGTTGCTCAATCTCCGGGGCTTAATAATAAGTTGACAAGCGGACGTTGATAAATGCGCCTTGGTAATCCCACTTCGATACTCGAGGAAGTCACTTTCCTTCTGAACGGGCATCGATGCATTGACGTGGAAGTGGCTAAAGAAGAGTGCTACTAAATCTCATCGTCAGATTAATTTAAAGTTCTCTCGGCGTTTTTATGCTAAAGACTCTCAATATTCTTCCATTATAGAGAGATAGATATATTGAAAATTATATAGAGAAGATGAAAACTTTATTGTAGATTTCTATTTTGTAATATATTCACCCTTACGTGGTCAATCTAATAATTTCTTATTTTGTTAACTATTTACTTTTTCGTGTATTTGTAATATCATTAATATAATCATCTTCTTCGTAACATTGCTTACTGTTGTCTGTATTGAAAACCCATGGCTTCTTATTAGTGAACTTGTAGTGAATGGAATAGAGAATGGAAACTGATAGGATTCGAGGTTGCCATGAACCGCTGAGTGCTTTTTAATCATTTTCAGCTCTTGGAAATAATTTGTTGACTCAAAGAAAGAGAAAGGTTTGCTTACGAGACAAATACAAGCACGGGCTGGAGTCGGGAACTCTTGCCCTAGTTTTTAACAACCAGGTCCGAGCCATGGCTGCAATTTATAAAAGAAACATCAACACGTCCTTTTGGTGTATCGTGGTTACATCGGCCTCTCAATCCTCGTAGTCAACGGTCCTTCTTCACTATTCCACTGTCACGGAGATAAAGCGTACGTAGCAAATAACATCGCGTTCAAGAAGAGAAGTAATTTCACCAAAGTCACTTTGTTGCTTTAGCATGATGGATCACGACGCAGGTGTATCTCTTGGGAACAGGTAATTCCTGACGAAACAACGCCTCTTCGGACGGCTTGTCTTCCCACGCCGATTCCACTTGTCCAACTAAATCGCTGCGAATCTTTCATTCGCTTCGATTCTAGTCTACCTTCGTTATTGGCCAAGTGCGGGGAATACGAGTGACAGGGTCTTCGTGATGTGTACATGCCTCGACTACCCTTTGAGGAGTATTTCATTTAGAATTCCCCACTAAGATCTTCATTGAAGTCTTACGCTATCGTAGCTACAAAATACGAAGACGAATATAGGAAACGAGCTTCTATAGGAGTATGTGTAATAATTGCATTACCTTGGCATTCGAATTACCATCAATTTGAGCTTTGTTATTTCGTCTTGCAAACGTTTCTTACAGATATATCAGGATTTGTAAGTGCTGCCGGATAGGCAGGCGTGCAAATTAACATTAGAGGAAGATCACACCAACCACTTGGAAAAGATATGTTATATTTACTATATAATGTAGTAAAGCATATCTGTAAATGGACTGTTTGGCGTATTCTGCAAAACTGGTTTCCTAGAAGCATTGACGAAATTCTAGAAATTCATCAGCTGATTATAGTTTCCAAGAAGAGTTAAATAGTTTAAAGTTTATAATTTACTATCACATATTACTATACACATTAAATGTGAGGTGATTACGTATATAAACACTTGGTAATCGCATATGGATTATATGAAGATATTTAAACTTTCAATTCCATCCAAGTTTCCCTGAAACTATTATTCAAATTTGCCATCAAAATCACGTGTCTAATATTCCTCCATTTACTCAGCGAAAACTGCTGAAACATAGATTTTGATACCGAATGTGCCAAATAGCCATTCCTAATGCCTCTACATCTTGTTTCGCTCTTCGGGAAAAAGATTAGTGTCCTAATTATGCAAATGTCACAATTAAGTCATCCAGCAAAAGAGTGAATATGTAAAGGGCAATCAACTTCCTTTTCTCATTCATTGCGGTAAATTAACCTCGTTGACGAAAAATATTCAAATGAGGAGGAAACGAATAACTGAGGAGGGTAAGGAAACCTTAACGACTCGTTTATTTATTTTGTTTTTTCGTCTTTGGGTGTGAGGAGTGAAAGGAGGAAGCACGGGAAGGTCCGCTACCCCCGGAAAGTGTTATTCTGCCTTCGCTCGTGGTTCTTCCTGCTCCTGAAAGAGACTCATCATCCGAACGCATTATAAAAGCATCGTTCCAGCGAGAGAGTTTGTTCCATTTAGCAAGCAGGTTGTTTGAAGCTCGGATCGGTTTGGGTCGTTAAGTTTTTTTTCGGACATCTACGGAACCTCGGAATTTTAACACGGTGACTAAGCGGTGACTGCGGAGTTAGCCATTCGCGTAAATCGGCGCCAATTAATGGCGTTATCGAGTTAGTTTGAAACGCGATAACCTTCGATCCACCTCTTCCGATACACACAGATTTGATTTCATGCGGATTCCTGTTTTCAGATCGACTCCAATGCGAAAGATTTCCTCAGATTTAGAGCCTCGATAAGGGCCATTTCTCTCCAAACTCACGGCGAGATGAATATTTTTCATGCTGCCCATTCGCTGTCCGAAAACTTTCCCTAGATCGTATCTCAGTGAATGTATCCTTCCCCTTTTATCAGCTACATCACTTCCTTCGCTACTTTTAGCACTCAGTTGTATAATCTTTGCTAACGTTCTAAATTATTTTCTTAAATCATACCGAAGTACGTTTGGGCTAGTGTTTGGATTATTTATTGCGAGGTGATCTAATGAAATCTCTGTCTCATCGACGTCTATCTTTTCTTTTTGCAAAATGTGGCGTTACAAAGTGAATTTTGATACTGTACATCACATCAATAAATAAAGTACGCGCCGCACAAACATATAATGATGTATTTAGTTTATTTAATGCTCATAGATATGAAACTAGCGGTCTTGCTTTTCACCTAAATGTATGTACATCGTTTATCTTGTTACCATTAGGAACAAGAAGGATTTTCCTCATCTTCATGCATCATATATGTATGTCACGAGATGGCTAAGTTGTATTTTGTTATCAGCAGGCTCCTTTCTATCCAATGAATTGGTTATAAAAGATTCATTTACATCCTTAATTGGAATTTTTAGAATTCACTTACGATTCGTCATTAGTTTTTCGAAGCCAAATATAGACATATAAAATCAATATTATTCTGATTCAAAATTTTTATGTAATTCAATTTCATTACCTTGAAATGTACCTTAATCGAATACCATCCTTTCTTTTACACATTTTTGCATCCAAGATAAACATGGAAATCGTTAAGAAATCGTACAATGATGATGAATTGGAAAAATTAAAACGCAGGGAAACAGTGACAACTAAAGAATGAGAATAAGGTTACTTACGTTTCTCAGAAGTCAAGGTGACGACCTAAAACTCCACGGACTTTTAGTTTCTCATAAGTTCGTTTTGGAAATGAGATAAAATCAACTAACCATGACGAGGAAGGTACACACATGCATTCTTAGTAGATATGTATTATGATACAAGGCACTGTTATATTCTTTACCTATAAATTGTACGAAAATGAAGTATGTACGGGACAGGAGCTCATTTTCGTTCTACATTCCTCTTAATGTACATCCTAGAGATAGTTTTATGATCTGTGAGGTTTTTATTTCAGTGACAACCGTAACTCTACTAATGCGTAAAAGTAGTAAGGAAATATCATCGACTCGTTTTTGCATTGATTTATCCCCATTCATCATCGTCGAGTATCTTTTACCTCCAACACCCTTTTAATTTGATTTTCCTCGGATGTCTTGACGTAAAAAAGGTGATTCGGTGGGGCCTTCGCAAGGAGACGTATTTAAATCATCGGCCGTTTAAGAGCAGCTACTAAATTTCGAAATTTCGCCGGCGAAAAACTCGCGGAATAACATTCCCGCGCGTATTTTTTTTCGGGAGCGATGAAATCACGTGGGGCCCTCTCTCTTCTAATATCTCGAACTCGCACGAAACGTGACCTCGCAACAGCCAAAGGCAGTGGATGCCCTTTGCCTAACGGACACCGCGGGGCAAAAGGAAGACCTGGACATAACTCCAGTTATAATTGTTTGCGAAATCGACCCACTGCTCGTCTTTTTTCTTCGTGAAAATCTCTTTGCGGCCGTAAATGAAGGCTCGAATTTACGGCCGTTTGTCGAATGCTTTGAAATTGCTAGGAAATGCGCCTTCGAGATGCGCACCTGTTTATATTTACAACCCGATTTGCCTTAAGAGACGCGGAACATTTGCGTTAAGTTTTACCGGAAGTTGTTTGTCGTCGTTTTAATCTATCGCCAGAGATCTAAGTAATAATGTCTCTGTGTGTTGTGGCTAAGTAGGAAGTAATTAGAGGGAAAAAATGCGTAACCCAATGGTAAAATTGTCAAGCTAAAATTTCTTTAGAAGTCTTTTATTATCTTGATTTCAGCGGCCGGTTTTATCAAATGACTTTTGAAGGATATAAAGATATTTGCCGAGGGGACGAGGATACACAACGTCGTCTTACATAATTAACAGTTGGAAAACTAATAAAATTCAACGCGGTATTTATTTTTTGTTCTCTCGGTGGAGAACTAATAAACAGGCTATTAACAGAGAGCATCATTCAAAAATTGTGGTATTCTGTCGAAGGAGGGAAGTTTAATTACGTCCAAAGCTCATAAATAATTACAATTGTTATCGTTGAATCTTATATTGTAAATTTGAACTCAATTGGAAAGGAAGGAATTAAAAACTTTCTTCATATTAACTCGAATTTTGATATTTTACAATCTGATATTTTAGTAAAATTTACGAAATATGCATTGAACGATTTAAAACAAGAATATTTTAACTAATCCACTTGACTAGTAAGAGACTGTTTCTTACGTAAAATAAAAATATTAAACTATCCTAATATAACAAAACTGATATCGTAATCGTTCTTATCGGATATTAAATTCGTTCGTTGAGTGACGTCACTCAGTCGAGATCCATTTCTCATCCTCAAGTTGCCCAACTTGGCTCACCTAGGAAACGGTATTTGAACGCATCCTTCTAAGTATCCCTTTGAGTCTATTCATCAAGTCCGCCATTTATGGCTCACTCACCCTACATTCCCTATCTCTCCCTAACCTCTGAAGCAACCATCTTCTACCTAATGACCCCTCCCTCCAATCTTCTTCATCTCCGTCCTTCTAATGAAAATCCCTACTGAAATGAGAAAGCTGTCTTATGGGTACTCCTGTCAGTTATTTATTTAAATAAGAGTGTATTATAAACTAAACTTTATGGTTGATGGATCAAAGTTGCTATTCCTTGTTCATCGACCCTTTTGAGATTCTGTTACAGAAATATAATTGAAAAAATTAAACTCCAAGTTTTAAACAGCTATGGACATTAAAACTTCAAACTTAATTTTCTAAAACCTTATCTTTGGAATTTATCTTGATGAACCAATTCTATTCATTAGTTATAATTTAGGAAGAATATAATAACGCATGAAACTTCCGAAAATTCGCTCAATCACGAGTACTATGGGTCAAAAACTTCACAGCACAATTCAAATGAAGCGAAGGAGTGAAAATTACAGAATCTCAGATGTCGCGGTGGATCAAAGGATGCTGCGGTGTACGCCGCTTGAGAAGATGTCTTAATCTCTCGGAATTCCTAATTTTTATCTCATTCTCTATCGTTTGTCTCCATCTCTCTTATTTTACGGCTGCATTCTCTCTGTTACCGATTACAGAATCTGACACTTGAATATAAAAGGAAATCCAATGTCATGAAGACGTTGCTGACTCATGAGTTTGCTATGCACACGTAAGGATTAAGCACTTTCAGTATCCTGTAATGTAATGGACGCATTCTCTCGTTAAGCTATGATTAGCTAGATTCCGCTCGGAGATCACGAAAATATTCTAATAGACAATCTCTGAGTCGGGAAGTAATTGTTTTAATGTTGCTGATGATAATTTTATAGGTAATGTAAGGATAATTTTCAGATAAATAAATGAATTATTCCTTGAGATGGGCGTAATAGTAATTTTATAGTTTGGAAAATGAATTCGAAAATATTTGACCAATTTATTTTAATTTAAGATACTAAAAAATATCATTAGTTCAGTTTATAACAAGATTTGGGAGATTTTAAGTTTTTAATCAAAAGATTTCTCAATTAATTCATTTATCTTCTTCAAATCAATTTAAGTATAATACTTGTAATGTAATACTTGTAAAGAAAAGGCTTTGGCATTCTGATGCTAATATAAGCAAATTTCATAGCTTAGAAGAGATCTATAGACGCTCGAGTCTAAACTGGGTGTTTATTTGACCGAAAGTATGGAATTATAGTACTCTCTTTTGTAGTTTGTGAGTAAAAATCAAAAGAAAAAACTTTCCATGCCGTATTTAAGCTGAATTATGTAATAATACTTGCGGTGAAAATAGAGCGGAATAAAATGTGAAATACCAAAGAAAATACATCGAGTAAATCGAACTGCAGAGTTTATACTTCGCGTTAAATTATCTCTTACTATTTCCTTCTCCAATTCGAGTTGTTTTCAAAATATTTCATTTTCAAATTTTTAATACCCTACCGTAGCTTCTTCGCTGTTCTCGTTTGCATCTCCTCCTTCACTCCATCGCAATGTTTGAAAGGTCGAATGTTTTTCCATCCCTCATTCATATACGTCTCCTCTGAAATATGACGTAAATCGGTCGTGATTCATCGATCGGTAGTTCCAACATTCAATCACTGCTTCCGATCAAAAGAAATGGAAACAACACCTTTCGCTCAAAACATCTGTCATTCGCTAAATGATGCGCTTTTCGTTTATCCCGAAATCGATTCCCTGTGTCTTATAACTCGCGATTCGAGACGACGAAAGAAAAAAGGAATTTGTATATTTGACGTCTCGTTAGTGCGAATACGGAGAAAAGGAAGTGGTGAATTTGAAGGCTGAAGTCTTAATCAGGAAAGAGTCGTGATTTGCTAATTCGGAGGGCCTTAATTTTAGTTAGCTTAATCATCGACTTCATTTCCGTTTCCCTCAGTTATCGTGTTAATGATTGCGACTAAAAAATCGTGGGAGCGTTCGGAAATTTGCATCGCTAAGCTTCGGAAAGATTAATGGCGGACTAATACAAAGTTGGTCGATGTTTTTAAAAATAGAGAGGCTGCCGAGAACAGGTATTTATTAAAAGGTGATCAGTCTTAACCTTGGAACAGTTATGCATGGAACACCTCCTGGGCCTTCCTCGGATGCCACTTCCTCTAGCAATGCTCTTAGGATTCATCAATAGCCTTTCTTATCTCTTAGATTTCCGAAGTCATTGCCCTTTTCTATCCATCCACGTACTTCCTTATTGCTCTTCGTCTAATTAATCGTTACCTCTGGCTTACATCCTAAGAACACATGTCTTCTATTTTCTTTGTCTAGACAATATCCGAACGGCCAATCGATCATGAGAAAGCCCTAAGAAAATCCGCTGACGGTGAAACGGGTGTATTGTGATTCTTAGCGGACGCGTAAATAACTCTGACACGTGTTTATTTTTTTAATCTTCCAGTACACTAATGGTACTCCCTCATTACTCACTTTAATATACGGTAATTGGGGTTTTTATATTTTAAATAGGTGAAAATATCTCGCGATCGAGTCCAATAGGTTCGTAACGACGAAAGTCACCGATCAGTTTCACCCGACAATGAATGCTTAAACTTCACCTTTCATCTGTAGAAATATGAGATAATACTTCGCAAACACCTGCCGTTCGCATTTCTGCCGTTACTCGTATGTCTATTTGTTTATTTTCGAGAGCAGTTTCTGGGTTTCTCTTTGCGGACGCATGATTCAGTAAACGAAAGTTGGTAAGTGCGTCGTCAGAAAGAACCTGTACCACCGGTTGACCTCTTACATCACACACAACGATAATACATCTCCTCCCTCAGATGTTCTTGTTTCTCGGCTCGTTATTTCTCTCAATTTAAGATTTTCACTCGAGATGTAGTTTTATTCTGTGATACTTCCGTGATAGGAATGCAACATGATAAAAGGCCGAATACCAATGTTATCCTCATTATATCTTTAATATATTTTTCCACTTTTTTCCACTTACCGAATCAAAATTTATCGAGAATTTTTTCAGTTCCCGATGAAAGAGATAGTAAAACTTTGAATTTTATTGTGTTATAAAATTTATCTCTTTTATATAAATTTATATTTACCTAAAATAAAGGACGAAATTCTTCCAATAATTATTTATTGAAATTCGTATACAATTGGCAGAAATACGTACAAAATGCAATCTCTTATTGTAAAATTTAACTAAAATATTAATTATGATATATATTCAATTCTCAATATTTAATTACTGAAAACTTTACATATTTAATCGTAGAATCATTTTTTTTTCAAAGCTCTCGGAAGATAATTCCATTATTCGTTTCATTACCCAACATCTAAGCATCTGATTCATTACTTCCTTTTAACGCCTTATGGTCATTAGTCCAATTTTTCGAATGAATCGACCTATTAATGCTTAACTCCGTTCACACGCCGCTTACGTAAGGGAAATCCACTCCAGCAGAACCGACTTTTGCCGGACATGAAGGGATTATGCAAGGATTTTTTGCATTGCAGAGAGCGAGAGTTCTACAACTCTTCAAGCGAATTATTTCCATCCCGAGATGACGCATTCTGCACGAATAACAGGCATTTCATTAAACGGACGTTTATTCTTCGGTTTCCGCGATAAAATCTTCGCTTAATCGCCTCAGTGTCATCGTGCGGTTAATGTCGAATGCATGAAGGATATCTAAAGTGATTTTCCAAATGGGGAAACCGACATGAGTAACTTCCGATGAACGCGAACCTTTTGTCATCCTATTTTGGGGTGTTCATCACCTGCAAGGAGTCCTCATGACCTTTTTTGATTTTAACAAGCCCTGCCAAAATATCGGCAAACCAGACTGCCCCCTAGCGATTCTTATTCTAAGTATTGTCGAAATACGTGATTGGAGTGTGGATCTTCGGAGGGTACGTTCAAAGCGAGTTTGTATGCAAAGAAAATAATCCGGGATTTATCTACCTCCCAGTTCGTCCAAACGTCCATCAAACGAAGATGGCGGATGGACTCAAAGGATGTTTTGTTTGCTTAGTTCGTCGATGTGGGTCTCTGATAATAAAATATCGTTTATCTGCTTCTGAATCGGGTCGTGGGCAATTTCCAAAACTGTAATCGTGTCTGGAAGAGATACGATCAAATTAAACTGTATATCAAACGCGCGCGATGGCTTAACTTGAAAAATTGCCGATTAATTGGTCATTAAAATTTTAGCTGGATTACTTCGCAGAGAGGTTCGACTTGCATGAAAAATGAGCTTATCAGTGGTTGCACGTCGGTAATCATTTCATTGAAAAAAACCGACGTGAATTTTATCTAAAAATAGGTATTGGTTTCCTTGAATACGTACACAGTTTCTCTGCGAGGGGAAAAACATGATATGGATGTAAAAAAGACATATAAGGAGACAATTTCCACAAATACAATGAAATCGCAATATTGAGCCATTATCATGACATTAGTGAAGTTTTCATGCTTTATAACTGAAAAGGAGCATTATTCCTTTATTAATGGTAAATTATGTATCCTATAAATTTTTATTGAAAGATGAATTCAAGAGAACCAAAAATAAGATGATATTTTCCTAATTTAATCGAACGTGGATTCGTCAATATTTCTAAGGCAAAAGCTAACGTTGTGTAGAATTTCGTCTGAAGTACCTGTCCTTCTTAAATTCGTTATCCACTACCTTTGAATTATTTTACAGAGCTGTTGATTGCTTATACAAAACACAAAGTGATCTCGAAAGCAATCGTAATATTAGCCCACTGCTCCACTAAAGTTCCGTTTCTTGGAGGCGAACAAAGTCCAATCTTGTGGTACAGGTTGTGAGTCTGGATTTTTCGATCGGTCATTACCCTGTATCAGATGTCTTGAATGGAGGAGAGGAAATCGCGGAAACTTATGTATCAGTTCTCGAAAGATGCCTTTAGAGAAAGTCGGAGCCAAAATAGAAGCTGCCCTCAGGGCTGTTTAGGTGACGACGAGAGAAAAGGGAAATTATGCCTTCGGTAGTCGAATTATTCATTACAACGCCTCCCAACACTTCTTCTGAAGATGACTGAGAATACGATCCCTGATGAACATCGCTTTCCGTGATGGAAATATTATGGCACTCTCGATCTTCTTCATAGTAAAACAAAAAAATGCTCGAATTTCAAGATTTTTTAACTTAAATATATATCACCGCTAATTTAATATAAAACAACGGATGATAGCGCTATATTTTTATCTTTTAAATAATAATAATTTACAGTTGATAAATATTTGATTATTTTCAATATCATTCTATTATGTCACTTGATGGAGTTGAAGGACTCCGACCATCGAATTAATTCCGTATGTGATCTTAAAACAAAACATAAAAATTCTCAATGGTCTTTCGAGTAATCTACAATCGATTCATGAGAAAGCAGTTATTTCCTGTTTCTTCCGTTTCCATCTTGATTTTGTATTCCAATGCCACTGGGATTCATATTCAAAACAGATATTATAACCAAATAGAGAGGGACCTGTGAAGAGAAACGTTCCTTATTTCCTTTCCTCTAAAGGTAAAATTCTACTTCCATCGTGTTTTTTGGCAATGCAATTAGTCTCCATTCCGAGAAAGCAATCATTTTCTTCATTTATTGTCCCAAGTTTTGTTTTCTCGTTGAATAGTAAATTCATTTGTTGTCCTTAAACGGTTTCGGAAATGTCAAACGAATTGAGAACAAAGAAAAAAGGTCACACAATGGGCAGGTGTATGCATTCGAGAAAAATGGAAGACGAGTTATCATTATTCATGATTGGTTTTGAAAATTTGCGAAGGCTGAGAAAGTGCATTTCGCTCTCAGAATGACAAATAAAGGGAATTAAGGATTTAAATACAATAATATGAGAGTGAGTTGAATCAATGATTGACGTAAACCAATATAAATGGAACAATTTTAAGCATCAAATCTACTCATTTCTCTCCTAAGAAAGATGCTTGGGAACAAAAGAGCATCAAAACTTTGATTGAAATTTGTTCCTCCAAATATAACAGTGAGAGGAGGAAATGCTATCGACGAGAACATAAACCGGTTGGTTTTCTCGTATTAAGGACTATATATGCCACATCATTTTCTGTTCATCGCAAGAATTACCACGCCTCCCAACATACTGTACCTCTAAATGAAACTAAAACGCGAAATGCAAAATGACACAATCGAATGACAAAAGTTGAATATTTTATGCGACATTTTAATTGAAATTGTTTAAACTCGCACAGAAAATATTTATCAACCTATAAAATCCAACAGAAACCTTTCGAAAATAAAAGGTTGAAAAAGACAAATCCATAAGTCTTTAGTAGAGAGAGACTGATAAAAAGTATTTCTTATTCCCAGATGCGAGGAAACATGAAATATTTAACGGAAATATTTTGGCAGAAGTGTCTTCTTTCGAAGCTGGGGAATGAATGATTCTTCAATAGCTTAATCTTTTTTATTTAATACATTTATATTTTGGCTAATGTACAGCATATGAAATTATATGGAAGAGTACATGTAAATGCAATTTTACATAAGTAGGATTATGAGTAGACTGTACTGTTTCCAATGCAAGGATGAGTCGTAACTAAAGATAAATTAATTTTAATGCGCTATAAAAATTAAGTCAGATTTTCATCAATTTAAATTCAACTTCATCGATATTAAGAAAATGTTTTTAGCTTGTTTATTACTATTTAGACTTCAATATCAATTCCTTCTTATTTATTTATATCCTTTCGCTTGATACCTTTTCTGTATTAGAATGTAAACCGGAAATCAATTGGTTACTAAGATTCCCGGAAGACTTTCCTCCGATATTCATGCTCATAGATAAGAGTGTCGGCACTATGAGAGTCTATCAGTAATGAACTTGAGTCGTACATATTCTTCGGACATCTAGACGACGTGCTCTCGAGATGGGGAGGGAAGAATATTACGTTGGACTAACGCAGCGGTCCAAAAAGATTTTTGGGTTACGGAGGTTTAGTGGCGGAGAAAGTGGTTTCCATTGGAAGAGGCGTTGGATGGGCGGAGGGAGTTGGAAGAGACAGGAAGAAAGCACTCCAAACTGCCGGCTTACGTCACTCGCTACTTGTTTCCAATAAACGAGCCACCACTTCGTCCTTTCCCTATTTTCCGATCCCTACAACGTGAGATTTTAATCCTCCGCGTCTCATGGGAATCATCTCCAAGGGTTATAATTGTTCGCCATTCCTTTTCCTATAATTGGAGCCGAGGAATTCTCTTCCTGTGTCGAATGGCATCGGATAATTGATTCCTTTAAATCGATGACTTCCGATTGAAGATCGAATCTATGATTATTTTGACATTTGAAACAGCAGACGACTTTGAAATGATACAAATGGCTTCAGGAATGTTTTCTCCTAAATTTATGTCTTTTTTATTTTTCCATTCATTTGAACTGCGAAGAAACTATGATGCCATTCATAGGGTTGGGATCATGGATAGAACTTGTTTACGAGGCTATTATTTGGTTTGAGCTATTATAACTTAAACTGGAATACGTGAGTTAGTTTTCGAAGCCATAATTAGTTTTTATAGTAATGGTATTTTAAAATTTTTGTAGATTTTTGATCATTTTTTTAATTTTGAAACTTTGATTGTCTTTATCCTAAAAATTGCATCTCTTTTAATAATTCTGAAATCATCCGAGGGAAGATCTATCCAAATTAAAACTCAGGCGTTTTTTTCGTAGAATAATAGGAGATATTATGGTACTAATTATTTGAAGTAGTCAATTAAAAGAGGGAAGAAATGATAGGTATATCAGGAAGTAATATTCTAAAAAGAAAACTAAATTTATCATTTTATGAGATAAAAGAGAGTATCTCCTTATCATTTCGCTATTTCTATATGCAATAATGATAAAAATAAAAATATATTAATTTAAAGCAAGATTTAATACGGATATCAAATATGTGTCAATCGTTAGAGAATCGTATTCGAGAACAGAAGAATTTTTTTGTCCTTAGGAAAAAATTTATTCATGTGCATCAAGTCTCGACAATTTTCATGTATTTATCAGAATTACTCGAATACCCTGCTTTTAAGTTGTAAGCCCAA
This sequence comes from Pantala flavescens, assembly GCA_020796165.1. Lineage (NCBI taxonomy): Eukaryota > Metazoa > Arthropoda > Insecta > Odonata > Libellulidae > Pantala > Pantala flavescens. The sequence goes on along the minus strand of CM036884.1, from coordinate 30,547,977 downwards.
CTTCTTCTCATAAATGTATTCATACCGTTGAATTTGAACCCGAAACCTTCACCTTTCATTTTTAGTGAGGATGTTGCGTAATAGAATATTGCACATTGGTCGTCGATGCAGAAAATGCTATTCTGAATTTCTTCATGGCACTGAGTCGCGGAAGAAAAAGTAAATGAACCATTATGTAGGCAATGAAGCGTGTGAAATCCTTACCGCCATCTCCACTGCTAAAATAGCCATGGCTAATGTCAGTGGATTGTTTACTCCCTTTAATGAATTACTTGCCTATTGCGTAGACGCTAATGATTCTTAATAAACACTTTGATGCGCTTCGTTTGCGATGAATACGTGCAAATTGAATTTTTATGTTAAAATGTTGCTCGTAATTTTGCACAACAAAGATGAGGTTTTTATATTGCATTTCTCTGTAATAGTTCTTATTTCGCTTTGATTCATATATCTATTACAAGTTCTAATTTTATGAAAGCGAAAAGTTTAAATAATTCGCAGGAAATTTAAGAGTGTGTTAAATTAACTTAGTTTGTTTGGCATCTTTAGGTTGAATTTCTTTCACGAATCATCTCGATTTTTAAAAAAGATAGGATACAAAATTTACAGCCTTAAATTTAAGGACCTTAAATATAAATCGCATCCTGCTATCTTCTGTGCTCCCATTTTGAAAGTTCGCACCTATCTCCAGTTTCGCGATTGCTAATATCTTGTTACTCGCTGCCTCATGACCTCATTCGTTCCACCTTCATCTTGATCTTTCGTGGTCCTCGGTTCGAATTTGCACACATTGCGTCGAGAATCTTACTCGAAAGTTTTACGTTTTGCGTAGGAATTCGGAGGTGAATGATGTCTTTGGATGCAATTGCTTGCAATGAAAATAAAACTTTCTCTTTCTGGAATCTGCGATGCATTTTGAAACTCCTGAATGATATTTTGGTAGCAAATTACATAATGAACCCTTCTCAGAATAGATCGTTTCTTCATGAGATGAGGTCACTTGCTTTGATCTTAAAACAGGGTGTGTTCTGAACACTAAGGCAAAAGGTGTAAGGAAATCTTTATATCAGCATTTATTAAGTGTAATGATTTCAGTTAATGAGTACATATATAATTAGACAAATTATTCAATATTTGCTACTTTCTATGTTAAGAAGAGCTATAATATATCCCTGTACTCGCTAATAATCACAGATGATGAGAAGTTAATTTAATCACATTGTATTGTGTTGGTTATAAAGCTTTTGAATGAGCTAAGAGCTAACTCATTGTAACGTATAAGCTTTGTTTTTCGATAAGGAAACTATTTCATACACTGTTTTTAAATTTATATTTATATCGCGACTCGAGTTCGCTTACGACATAAATTCCAGCGTTTTACGTAGAAATGTTTCTTAAAGTTTGAGGTCGAGGTTTCCTCTTAGATAATTAAAATTGTTCTCATAACTCCACCTTTTGAGCAGAAGAAAGAATCCGCTTCAAGCAGGATCCATTAATCTTCGGGGTATAAATGCGGCTGCATACAAATCCATCGAAATCGGTTGTTTTAATCCGCTTTTGTGGGTGTTGGACTCATATTCGAAAGCAGCTCTTCCACATTCCACCCCACTAATTACACTCCCCTTTGCTGCTCTCCACTACATCCATTTCGATTCCACTTAAAGACCGCTTTTCAGCATTTTTAGCAATTTCGAATCCTCCCTCGGAAGCCTTTCTCCACTCCAATTACTTCGGGAAAATTCCTTATCTGCAGCATCTCAAAATCTTCCTCCGCCAAACGCATTTTATCCTCGGAAAAAACACATATGCCGCGTTATTTTCGCCAAGTAACAGGTGCATAGAGTGGCTCCGTCTGCAGGTGACGGCAGAGACAAGCTGCTGGAAACAAGCAGTTGGAACATACCCCCGCTGAGTACCTGGGTCACTTTTGAGTACCTCTTTTTGAAGTTGCCGAAGGTTTGGTTTTATCAGAAGCCTTCAATTTTCTGTTAAAAGCAAAGTTTTACGACTCCGAGTGCAAAACAAACTTAATCGACCGTTGGTGTTTAAGTGTGTACGCCACTTACGAAGATGTTCCCACACAAAAATGCCATTCAACTCACCGTTCACTTAAAATTTGATTTCTGGTTCTGATGCATTTCTTATCTCTCAAAACATTACATAAATTGTACTAAAAAGTTTAAGCTGATCCAACTATACTAAAGGAATAAGAAATGAAAAAATCAAATTATTACGAGAAGAATAGCCTTGAAAATCTGTGCTCGGAAGCCAATTTGCGACGAAAAACAACATCCTTATGCACTGAATTACGAATATATCCAGCGAATTAAGAATTATAGGTTGAAATTATTATTCAGCAATAATAGAAAACAGTATCAATATACAAACAATATCCTATAATGTTAAATGTTACGTTCGTGTTAATTGATGATTTCTTATACGTAATATTTACTTTTTCTATATTTCTATGATCGCGTTGCTGAGAATGATGCACTTTTGCAGCGGCTTAATTGCCTAATTTTAAAGAGAGGATGATTGATTCTTCAAATTTTTTTGCGTATCAATATTCTCCGTTAGTATTTTTATGTTAAATATTTAAGAATTTCTTTTTCCGAATTTTGGTTCAAAAATCACTGTTCACCGGTATCCAGGTTACGGTCGTCAAAATTTTATTGCCAAACCAAGGTACATAAATTACAAGTGGAGGCACTCGCGGAAACTGCTGCTTTTTCACCTCTAGTGAGGACAGGAATGGCACTGTTTATTCGCGAATAATTTGCATATCTAAAAGTATTTGCTCAAAGGGCGTATGAGTAGCTGTGCTCAACGCGTTTTTCATCGCCGCTAAGATTTGGGAAAACACCTTTTAAGAGCACCCACCGTGATCACCAAGCATAAATATTGCATTAAAAAGTTTATCGTTTGTGTGTGTCGGCGATATTCGTAGCCAAATAAAATTCTTGGAATGGAAAGTGGCGTATTCTCGTTTATTACCTGGTTATAGCAGTTAATCTCGGTTGCACACGCGACGAACCACAGGCGAATTTTTTTTATGACGAATTTGTATCACATGAAAAGTTTGATAAGTCTTTTCCTGGTCCAGATAATCAAGCTGATTTTCTCCAACTGGAAAAATGAAACTCCTCATGCGGATCGGAATATTGGATCAAACGATTTAAACGAGAGACCTGAGTAGATCGGATGAAGTTATACCCGATGAATATTTGAATACCGTATTTGAAAAATACAAAAATATCATTTAATGTCCATCCATTTACTTACCAATTTTCTATTAGATGGAATTCTATTTTATTTTCATATTTTTCGATTTTTTCTTTAATTAGAAATAGGTTTCTGTTATTTTATTCTATTATTTAATGAATGAAAAGTATTTAAATATTTTTAATTCAAAAGTCGTTGATTTAAATAATTATGATAATGTTGCTTTATTCAGAATTTTAGTTCTGCTAAAATCTTATGCTAAGTATTTTTATCGGAGATTGACATTAATGCGTATTATTTTAGAGGGCTGTGATTAAAATTCTTATTGGAAGTATGAATTAGATATTCATTGACCGTTTCAAAATTAAATTCGTTGCGCTATTATTACATTGGTCGCAACTATTCTGAGTTGAATTTCCATGAGTTTTCAAATGCAAAGGCCTTGATGTAAAGTGGACGCAATTAGTCATTGCGCATCCAACGGCTCCACACATTTTTATTTGTCTCACATTCGTAGTGTCATAACTTCTTATGCTCGACTCACTTTTTCTCGTCGAAGGACAAGGCTGCGAGGAATTTTGATGTGATCTCCGCGCATAATTTTATATACACATTAACATTACTGAGCATGACTACAATTACTCAATGAAAATCCCAAATTAACGGAGCTATATAAATGTAATAATAAACACTAAGTTGCATAAATGCACGGGTGAGAATGAAGAAGGATATTTTGTATTTTATGAGCACTTTTTGGTCTATCAAAGCATTGTGATTATATTTGGAATATTTTGTATTTTTTATAAGTGGTTTCCATATAGGATTAATTTTTAAATAGTCAGATTTGGATGAAAAGAGGTTTAGAACGAAATATCCATGAAATTATAATGGAATTTTGGTAACTTTTAAGTAGACCACTACTAGTTAATTCAATATTTGAAAATGTTTGATCATTTATACGAATATTCATGAACATAACTTGAACTGTAAGCTCAACATCAGAAGGGTATTCGCACGTAATTTTCAAAATTTTCTGTTACTTCGGAGGACTTAACTGTTATAATCTGCATTGCATTTTGCTATCCCTTTCTTAATTATTATAATTAATCTTCTAATGAAAGGAATTAAAAACATGAAAATCCATTTAAAATACTACGAAACTCTTATTCCCATTCGCTTGGAGGTCCAGCGGCGTTTGCAAAATTAAATCAGGTCCTCTAAATTCTTTCGCATCTTTCCAAATTTTATTCTTTTTTCGTAATGTAGCTTTTTTGAAAACGGCTGTGACCTCGACGTCAGTAGATCTAAACAAACGGCTCCCTTTTCAATTGGCCCAAACGTATAACACCACCACGAGTTATAAAACACGTCCAAACTTATGACGCTGCCTTGTCACGCAGCCCTTTGGATGTGGGAAAAATTTAGTGGGTGAAAAACGAGCCGAGATGATTGCGATGAAGGGGAGAGGGACTTCCTATGTGGAGCTGGGGTACGAGATATGGGAGTCATTTTGAAGAGAACCAGACCGCCCTTTCGGAAGAGGATGAGGAACAGCTGAAGAGAACCTTTGGACTCACGAAAAATCGGAAATCCTTCCTTGCTAATACCCCAATCGCAAAATCTTTCCGAATCATCTTCCGGAGCTCCGAAATAGAGACATAATAGGCTCTGCTTATGAACCTACGGAAGCCCAAAGACTTTTTTTTACGCTCGGCTTTCGTCGGGTCTTTGTTGGTTCTCGCGGGTGTGGCATCCGAGTTACACCAAAGGATAATCTCGTGCATCATGAATGCCGTTGGGGCGTCACAGTGCAGGAATTCAGGGCCTGGGAACGTCGTAAAAGCGGTTTAAGAAGTGTCTCCCAGATGTCGGGATCAATTAACGAAAAGATAGTGGGGAAGAGTGGAATGGGTTTGGGAAGTGTCTGGAGGGGATGTCGTTGGAAGAAAAGTACAGTTGGTTACGTCAGAAAAGTTATCGTTCTGTTTGTTCTCTATGCTTTATACATCGTTAAGTTTTATAGTGAATGTTGTACAGGTCATTCCATAGTTCTCTCGTTAAGATCTTACAATTAGATACACCCACCAGTTCGATTTTGGTGTGATAAATAGAAACAATTTGACTATAATACTTGAGGTACCTTTTCCCATGAAAACCATAAAAGAGAGAGCCGTATTCGGTATGTCATTTTCCAAAACATGCGAATTTCCTGTCGTCACGACTGAAAAATCCTTGAGCTCTCGGAACATTTCATCAAAGCGGTCATAATCTTTCCCATATTCATTGCTTTTATTCTGCAAACAGAGGGGACAAGGGAGAGAAACATTGTGACAGACACGCTCCAGCGACAACCTTGGCGGGTTATTCTTTTATTTGGAAACAACAAAGGGATGTACGAAACGCATTTGAACCCTTACTCTTTTCTCCCTGACCTAGGAAAGGTGCTCCCGAGGTCGTCCATTTTCATTCTCGACGCGATCCAACTGATACGAAAAAACACTCCACTACGCACGTCTCAGGGCGCTATCGTCCGCTAAACTTTCATAATTTGTCTCGTAAATATCTCGTGAGATCTTGAGCAAAAATCTGGAAATAGATGTTTCTTTTTTGCTCGTTACCTCCGGGTGACAAGTAACTGGATACCGGAGGTGAAACAAAGATGTTTGCATGGCTTTACACTAGGTGGAGTGCAGGTATTTCAAATGAGGGGCAAGATAGATTTACCTTTTGAGGTAGAGCATAAAAACATCAAAAAATCTCGTTCTAGCATTTCTCACGCAGTTGTGACATAACAGTGTACTTGTAATTTAAATGAAAAATAATCATCGCTTAGATATCTTAAGAGCGAGTACAAACTCCTCGACAAATTTTATCTTTTTCTGTTTCCCAAAATATCACAGCTATTGTATTTCATTATCTTTTATCAATGTGCTTTCTTATGGATACCAAAATTATTCTTATGGGTGGCAGATTTTTATGAAGAATTGAGAAATTTTTTAACTAAAAATAATGAAAATTAAGCAATAATTTGATGATATCCAAGGGAAAGATGCGGTTGTTTTAGGTAAAAATATAGCATCGTTTAATTTCATTAACTTCTAATCAATATAAAAATGATTTAAGCTCAAGGATACTAATTATTTTACTTACAATTTTAAGCTGGAGAGGGCTTAATAGGTCTTTATTTTCCTTGGGAGTGTCACTCTTTACTAATTACTCGCTATGGAGCTAATTATGACTTATATCGCAATTTTCATTACAGAATGTTAAAACCTTGTTTTACTCCGGAGTAAAATTGTTCATACCACTCTTTCTACGGCAGACGCTAAAGCGAAAAATTGTTATCGAAATACAATTTAGTGTTTTGAGGCTTTCTCTCGAGTTCTCAAAATGAGGTCAAAATTGACTATTGATGAACCCATGGACCATTTATCTCAGCACAGGCTCCATCTTCTCTACAATATCACCAGAGATGTCGGACGCTCGTTATTCAGCGAGTTAAACTTATCGTAAAAGTCGACGTACATCAAGGCAACGTTATCGGAGGGAAGAATGTTGCAGAGTGGATGTCTTCCTTTATAGCCTTGGTGAGCAGGTTACAAGAGGCACTTTTATAAGTTACGAAAATGGAGGAGAATAAATTTTGCGCAAAAAGTTGTAGCTTATTTGCCAGGAATGCTGATCCAAGTGTGTGTAGAACGGCAAAGAGATATCGAAGTTTTTTCCAGACTCAATTAAATGAGCCGCAAATTTCGAATAGCAAATTTTTCATATATTTTTCATGTGTTTGTCTTTCCAGTTCTGCATTACTTTTGCATTTAGCCACGTCATATATGCTACGGGAAGTATATACTTACGTGTACGATGATGTTGTTTAAGGGAAGGTAAATTAACGGAGAATAGAGAGCAAATTTTTGTTGATGACCCATAGTAAACAATATGATGTGGATTGTAAGATTGAGCTAAATTTATGATGTTTGAAGTCATGAAATATCGAATTTCTTATATAGAGTTATTGATGACAAAGAACGCTCGGCAGTAACAAAGCCTTTCAGTTGGAGCAAATCCGTGTTGTTGGAGACCAGTTGCAGAAATGCTACGACATCCTCTTCTTTTCTAAGCCTCAAAAAGTTTCATCGAAATTCCCGCAGAGTCACGGCCTTTGTTCGAAGGAGTGCAGAGGGGACGCTTCCATGGCGAAACTCTCTTCTTTCCCATACGGCTTAGCCAAGACTTGAAACCAATTGGGAACTGATAAACCGAAAATTTTTTGCCTTCAAAAGGTAATTAACATATTGTTTATAGTTTCCCATGGCTTCCTATATTCAGAACCGAATTTTTATTTGAAAATTTCAAAAGTATTCGATCAGTTCAGATGAATCTAAAGAAATAGTAATGAGTATGCAATTCTATTTCGAAATTATATAGTTTATCAGGTAGTTTTTAAGTGATATGGTTCTCTTGAGATGTCTTTGTGCCCAAATGTTTTCTTTTAAAAAGTTCTGGGGAATAGGAAATATATTTCAAATTCTTAGAGTACGCGCTACTCAAGAGAAATCTTTCTCATAAGTGACATATCATTTCCAACAGACTCACGCTATTTCTACTGAAAAACATTTCGTTTAAAAAATCATCTCGTTTTGGGAACTAGTGTGTCGTGATCCTAACTATAGTTTACTAAAGGATGGAGACGCTATGACCATGACATAAGACCACACAGCGGTAGAACTCGAGATTTTAAATTACCCTTAATCGTTCAATAATTTTAAGGTAGGAGAAGGATAGAAGATGGTAGCTTGCATAGAATTTTTCCCTGTTTTACTGCAGTTTACTTTTTTCATCAAGTATTAAGCAACTCAGTTAGGTGAGAAATAGAGTTGATCCAAGACAGCCAACGTTAAAATATAAGACTGCAAAAATTAAGCTCTATTTTTCACTTATAGATTTATAGACGATATTAAAAGTATCGTATATGCTGTGTTTGCTATAGTATTCTATTTCTTTAAATTTTAGCTTTATTAATCTTCAACTTGAATCACCAAAATATGGATACTGTTTTATTTTGGAAGCATTATTTACGTAAGCAGAGATTCATGATATCGATGCTGCAATGGCTCGTTTTTGTTTTTCAATCCATTCGCGTCATTCAGGAGCTCCATTACCAGGGGAATCTCTCGATCGAAAGTCCACAATGTCTGGGCATTCGAGTACATGACGTCGAACGTGTATAAGTAGCCTAACAATGATGGCCTCACGGGGCGTCAAAACGGGCGGGAAAAAGTGTCCAGAGCGTGGCAATACCCGTTGATAAAGGTGGCGAACCCAAAAAACCCTGCGGCCAAACGAGAGATGACTCCGGAGGGGCAGACAGAGAAAAAAGGGGAGAGTTAATATGACAACTTTTGGGGGTTCGAAGAGGGGGAGAATTAAAGAGAAAGATAGTGCGTGTAAGGGAGGCTGGGGTGTGAGGAAAGAAAGGAAGAGATGACAGAGGAAGTCTGTTTTTTTTACGCATCTCTCGGTGGTTGGGGAGAGCGAGAAAGGGCGGGTCCGTGTGACACGAACAGTGACGACGGCACAGTGGCGCCATTGTCCCCTCTCTCGGCTTGTAGGGCGGCCGATAGAAAAAAAAGAAGAACGTATATAATAAGCGACGTTGCTGCTGCGGGCGATGTGTGTTCTCTGCGGAGATGATAGAGGGATAAAGTCAGAATTCGGAAGACAAAGAGTGGGGCATAAAGAAGGGGGACAAATGACTGTTTCCGGCGCGTCTGAGAACTTTCATTCGAAGCTTACTCATAATATCGTTTTAGACGAAATGATGAATCGTGTATGTTTCGCTAGCGTGTGAGCACTTTTTGAGGATGCTCGTATTTCTCAGTAGCTGAATAGTAGGGTGCATTGTAATAGAAACACAGCTTCGGAAACATAAACAACAGAATTGAGTAAAATAATCTATGGTGAAAAAATTAGAAAGATATGCACGGTGGGATTGATATATCGTACGTGCGAAATTGATGCTTTCAATCATTCCTTGAAGTGATGAAAATTCAAAGTGAGCAAATTTTAAGATGTATGGGCCAAAAAATTGACATTTTCATCTTTGAAATATTTTATAGGTAAATCGCTTGTAATTAAGTAAGATTTAAGAGTATAAGACAATAGGGAAAATACCCAAATTTTTGAAGTTGTGCATCAGAGGTTATGATACAATTAAATGATTGGAAAATTTAATTAAATAAATAATACGAGTAAATAAATTTAACGAGTTAGTTGCCCGGTAAATAAGGCTATATAGTATGGTCAGGTAATAATTGCATAGAAAGTGTGAAGTATGCATTCTTTCAACTAAACTATAACTCATCTAAACTATAATATAACTTTTCCTCTTCCTCTTCTCCGTCAACCCTTATGTTATAAGCAATATGCATATTAGAAATTACAAAAGTTTGAACTTTTTGGGCAAAAAAGGTACAGTGATCGAGGATAGGTTCAGGTAAAAGAATGCGATGAATGGAAAAAGTGGCGATTTCATAAGAAAGGGAGTAAAAGAATGAAAGTTGTGGATCACACGTTTTGAAAGGAGATAAAGGGAAGAGGTTTTGTGGTATAGAGTTGCGAACAAAGAAGGGGAAAAAAGAGGAAACGCACAATAAGGGATGAATGTGTTAAGAGTTGGGAAGTTTTCGCCGATTGTGTGTGGCGTGTTATCCATACGATTGTGCTTTTGTTTCTGCGGCAATCGGAGGGAAAAGGGGCTGAAAAAACTCATATCGCTCGTGGATCCCTTCTGAAATAACCCCATAGGGATGGGAAAGACGCACTACATATTGAAATATGATTCATATCACATCGTAGGCTACTTCTAAAATTCAACAATGTACGCTACTTCATAAAAGCATTTGAACAGAACGACAAATATTTTGAACGAACTTATATGGAAATGGATATAAAACAGTTTAATTGCTTTTTTGCCAAATATGTTTACAAGTGTTGTACTTTATGCATGCAGCTCATACATCTACTTGGTTCTTAAATGAGCTACATTCCATAATGTTTAGGTTCACTATGATGTTTTTGCTTGAATCCCTTTATTGAAGGCTAAAAATCACTTCTTGGATTATCTGTCAAATTACTAAATAGGGATCATATTCAAAATATTACTGAAAAAATATCAGAAAAAATGTAGAATCTGTTGCAGTTGAAATTGCCTTATTTATAAACTGCAATTCATCGCTTTTTCAGCTATTTCTCATACAAACAGTCACGATTTTTAAATGGCATATCACCGCAGGTTGTGTTCCTTCTCTTCTTATTGACGCAATTAGTTTCCAGCATTTTTTATGGTAGAAATCCTTACCAATATCCTCTGGCAAGTCTGCGTACAATTTCTCCTCCATTATGGGCGAGAGAAGGTTAAAAATCAATCTCTTCATGGAAAAGATTTATCCTCCTACAACTGCCGAGGGCGTGCGTTACCGAGCTTTTTCAAGGCACGCATTTAACGCACTTGGATAATTTTCAATAAGTCGACGTGAGCGCGTTGTGGATGAGGTGTTTAACTGTTCGACAAGTATCGACGATAATTCTTGTAAGGAAGTCGAGGAGCGTGTTAACTCGCTGTTGGTGCAGCTTTCATGTTCACCGACAGTGCTTTCGAAAAGGTTGCGAACAAAGGGAAATATTGAGGCTATATGGGAACTTTCGGAGAGTTTTAATTGGAAGGATTAGTCGCGCTAATATATTATATGCGTATGCTTTCTGAATTGAAAGAATTTGTTTCCGAGTCCCAAACAGCACGTAATTAAAAGGATCAAATTTAGATGATATCGCATCTTCAGCAATTGTTGTTACGTCTTTGAGGATGAATTCACGAGACGTATAAGTTACCTAATGTAATAATGTCTAATATTTTACTTTGTATAAATGTTTATCATTATTGGAACTATATTCTCATGGTCCATAGATAGAGATAATTTATTTTGATAGTTATTATATCTGACAATAAAGTACTATCTGTAAAATTAGGGATTTATTTTCTTGTTATAAATTTGATTAATATCTGTAGGCCTTTTATTGGCAATTATGACACTTCATTATATTCGTTTGAAGATAAATAAAATATTAGAATAGTAGAGCATTAACATAAAACATCTTAGTCGAGTTAAGGTAATCAAATTTTTTAAATTCTATTAAGTATTAAATTAAATGATAATTCATTAACCAAAACATGTTCTGTCAAAATATTATTTTATTAAGAACACGATTTATGAACCGAAAAACCTTATTAATATATGATGAGTTATGGTAAAGCCTATATTTATTTTTAATTCAGATGTTACATAAAGGCGTCAATTGAATCCCTTTCTAAGTTTTGTTTATTTAATAAAAAATATCTTTTATCGTGGAGAAATTCTGTCATCATGTTAAGATTAATAAGTCCAACGGATCGACGGAATAGTTGCAATGAATGTTCCTTTCAAATACATCTCGTCCGTTTTACCCTTTCTGTATGTAATCCATGGATTCACATTATGAACGCTAATAGTCATTTTCCATTTTATTTTTGATGCCAATCCAAACACTTCTCATTTGTAATCATCCCAAAGCAGCAAAATGTATTCCAGGCGCGATGTTTGAGTTGCGAAACTGAAAAGTTGAAGAAAAGAAATTTCACTCGACTTAAATAACCCTCGTATTTAGTTTGCAAATTGCTGGTCTTCGGCAAATGTAAGTCTAACGGATATGAAAAAAACAAACAAAGATTTTTTGCTCAATTATCAATGCGTAAGGCGAAATATGTTATTATCTCTTTCGATAAAGGAGAGATTAAGTTTTTTTCGTCCGAGTGCTGCTTACTCATGATAATAGTAGGCTTCGGGTACACTTTTTATCTTTTCTCAGATCGACTCTGCAAAAGTGATTTTTAATGTCTCGTCTATCTATAGCTCTGTCAAATTAGATTAGAAAACTTTCTAATCGCCCATAGTGTTCAAAACTCTACAAAGAGGCGATATTACGAAAATGGGGAAATCAGGATAATATCTTCTAAATATACTAAACATTTTGGACTAAAGGATACTCTCTTTTAGCTGAAAACTTAGTTCTTTGAATTATCTTTTATTTTTATAATTAATATGTGCATCTATGCAAAATTGAATTTAGGTCATTACCTTCTTAAAAACTAAATCCTATTCCGCTAAAACTTGGAAATATTTTATCAGATCCGAATAAAATAGATTTTATGAAACAGGATACTTATATCTTGACATTTTCTTTTTAATTTGGCATGAATAAATATATAATATATAAAAATAATTATATAGGCTATTCATAAATTATTTTTTATTGATAACTATATAAACAATTTAGCCGTAAACTATATTTAATAACGAAATTTATAATTTATGAGATCAATTTTTCTCTTTGAAATTTATCAGAAAGGAGATTAAGTAATATTTTCAGCCAACCCAATTTATTGATCGAGCTTTAAATAATAGAATACGATTCAAGTGTCTCCAAAAGTATCTTAGGTTCCCTTTTGAATCTCCCGCGCATTATTTTCAAAGCATATTCCAAGTGTTTTATCACGCGCATACTTCTAAATCAGAAGTTTCTGTCGAAATCTCTCGTTGGATGGAATCTTCGCAATCCGCATAACCAAAGAGGAATAAATAAGAGTTTTCGTCCTTCGACTATATCTCCAACAGCACGCTTGTCACTGTTCCGTACGTGCTCCTGAGCATTGCCATTCAAGGCTGACCCGTGACCCCTTCAGGAGTGGCGGAAGGAGATGCCATCGGCGGCTTCATAAGTCCGTGACGCAACGTTTATTTCAGGCAATTCCTCCGCTCACCTTCAAAGGACCGCGAAATATATATCTTCCACGTTTATTCCTTTTCTGAGAAATCCCGACGTTAAGTGCTCATGATTGGTTAATTAGCGATGATACTAATTGAATAATTCGCGCTGCAATAGGAATCCGCGTTGAGGGTGTAATACAGTAGAAATACTAATATTCGTATTTAAATGTTGGCGTGATATTAGCAACGAGTCTTTGATTCACGTGAGAAATTCTTCCAAACATACTTTTCACGATAAATGTCTGTTGAATATGCATCGCATTCGTGCTTCAACATTGATATGGATTATTTGTATTTACTTGGAAATTATCGAGTTTTAATGTTCGGGGTTCAATATGAAATTCGTATCAATACCAACGGCCTCTTCACAAAGTTCTCCGTCCAGTTAAGTAGGATATGAATTCCAACAGAAACTGGAGGAACGGCAAGAATATTCTATATTAAATATAACATAAAAGCTTTTTCTACTGATCCAAAAATATAATAATCTTTTTCTCTTCAGATTCTTCTTTTGCTCCATATTTCTTGGTGTGGTAAATTATTACTGGAAATAATGATAATATTTTTTCAATACCAAATACAATGTCACTAAAAGAATTTATAATTGAGCTTTCATGATGATGTAGTCGTAGTTCGAAGCTTTAAATTGTGTATTTTAAATTATGTTATCAACTTAAAAGAATAGTACGAATGTAAGTTCATCAAGTTTAATTCCTGAAAGATTTAGCGTCTTTCTCGATAAGAATTTCTACTCATGATATTCCTAAAATGCAATCTTAGTTGCCATTAGAAATGGAGCAATGATAGATGACAGCAATTAGTCGCGTCTCGACACCGGTGATTTCTCAGATCTTCAGCAAAGAATTGCCGCATCTTCGGCCGAGCGTCCCTCCCGATAACGGCCATCTCATTCCAACGGCCGCTCTTAAAAGGAAATCAAGCGTATTTATTGTTTTTGATCATTCAAGTCGACTCAGAAGAGCAACAAACTAATCTCTCCATAAGCAAGATTGCGTTGGTACTTTTCTCGTAGACTACCTCCAGCGTCAATTACAATCGAATCCAATTAAACCACATTCATCATGTGAAGGAATGAAAATACTACCGATTTGATCTTATGTCAACTCTCTCTTGCGAACAAAATGACAAACGTTTCGTCTGATCGACTTCCTTTGATTAACCGAAGGTAGAGAAGGAATTTCTGCTCTTTTCGTATCTCTCCAATGAATTGAATTTAAAATTATCGGTTATTTAGTTATGGATTTTCTTACGCTCATTTTCAAAAGTTTATGCGTTTAACGGCTTAATAATTTATAATTTTCAAAATTTTCATCGGTTTGTTACAGGATTATAAAAAATATATTAATAACTCATCATAAAATAATAATACTTTAAGTATCTTATCTTAAGTAATCTTATCGAGTTAAGATTTTCAAGAAATGAATTCGTTACGAAAATATTTTCACATAAAACGCAAATTAAAATTTCACGCAATTCATCGTAAGTTAAGGAGGATTTCCGATAAATAAAGAATCGGAAATTCCTCGCAGCAATCGAGCGCGAACTTCGTCTCGCATTTGAGAATGACTCAATAAGTAAATATTTTTTTTCGTTGGATCGAAGATTATCGAGAGTACGAAAAAGCTGTGCTGATGTGCTGAGAATAAGAAATTAGATTCGAATCGGGTCATACATTATGATGCTGTGTATGTATCTTATTTAAATTTATATCAAATTTTATGAGAAATATTCTGCTTTTGAGTTGATTTTAGATATTCGGGACGTTGGCAATTCCTCGGGATGTTCAAAGAGCGCTCTTCCATGGGTAAGAGGCTTCATTGATTCTCTTCGTGTTTACATCGCTCCACGGCAATCCCTTCCGTCTTTTGTCGAGAAATCCTATTTTATCGCCTTCTTAACACGGGGCCATTAAAGACTCCCATTCGCGACCCCCATAACTTTACCGCTTCTCACTTCCCCTCGCTTCGCCAAATTCCTCCGTCCACTTGTTGCAGTTCACCTGCGGTAGTCGAGTGCGCGCCTCCGAACAAAGCGATTCTAAAATGATGAATTTTGCAATTTATCGGATACATATTTGTTGAGATTTTCCTAAATATTGACATCTGTAACCCAAGATAAAATTTTGCTGACAATCGATGTGTAAAAGTTGGAAACATTATAAAAATTACTTCGAGTAAAAACTGACTCATTGAAAGGAACAATTTTCACGTCGTTTTTGTGGCTTCAAAGTGACTGAATTTAACTGTCGAATATTTTGTTGGATAATGAATAAAATTATATTTGTCATCAAAGCATCTGGAAAATTCCATCATGTGTCAGACTAGAAATATATGTTAAATATAATAAATTCATTTTAATAAAATTATAACAGTAATATTTCAAGTTCCAAAGCAAAAGAAAAATAATTAACAGATCCATAATGAGGCGAAATAAATAATATAGTTTAGTTAAAGATAGAAAACAAACAAAGCTTTCCTCCAAAGAACAGGAAATACAAGTTTTAGTAGATTTTCTGTTTCCTTTCGGATGAAAAAGCGTTCAAATACAGTACTATGAAGCTTCAATTGCATTTGAGAGATATATACTAAAGGTTGTGTCGTTAATGCTTTCGCGTGAAAAGAAATTTTCAATGAAAGGAATTCGTGGAAAAGATATCTCTGAAGTTGGAGAGTAAGGGGCGTGAAAGGAAATTCACTAGGATGCAAAGTGAAAAAATTATCATCTTCAGAATATTTTAAACTCCTAGCAGACTCCCTTTATAACCCTCTGCCCCATGACCCTTGGTTCGTGCCCCTCCCATTCCCTTGAGGTCATATTCTCATTGTCTCAGGCTCTCGATGTAACAATGGATGGAGATTACACCTCGGCTCCTCTTCTTCTACACACCTGATATCCCCTTTTTGTTCTTCCATTCCACACACCCCTCACTTTCAAAAGGAAAATCGTTAGCTTTACGTAAAATGATTTAAGATATGAGGAATCTGGATTCCATGTAACAAATATAAACAGTGAAGTATATATAGAATGTTAGAGAATGATGAAAGCATTATGCATAATTTATCAATGAAAATTAGCCAAATATGCTATCGAGTTAATTAATTTTAAGGCTAATATCCAGTGAAATATTAACTATGAAACAACATATTACCTGGTGAGAAACTGATTATAAAATTCGATAATCATACTATTTTCTTTGTCTTTCTATCCATCCAACCATTCTTCTACTATTGTGTCTAATTTATCTAGTTATTGTCAATTTTCCCAACTTTCCACACTCTATGCAAAAAAGTTATGATTTACATTCGTAAATATTCTTTACGAATCTCTGTTTTTTTTCCATTCATTTATGAATACGCGCATGAGTGAATTCGTAAGAAGACTTCAAGAAAAGGTTTTTTCCGTGTGAACAATTCGTGACCGTGAAGCTATTAAATTATTTAATACAATAAGAGGGAGAGAGCAGTAAGGTTCTCTTGTTTTTATGCATCAGCTGATGTTAACTTTTTGAGACATTGTAGCGAAAAGGAAAAGTTCCGTTCACTCACGCATTCAAAGGAATTTATTCTCAATACATTACTTTCATATTAAATAAGTTCTAAAACAAACTGACCAAATAATTACAGAACTGGTTATCTTATCAAATGGGAAATACGTGCTTAATTATAGTGTGGGATTGAGATACAGATTAAGGTTACCTATAATATGTATCGGCGACGAAAGAAAATTTGTTTTGTAGTCTTAATTTGTACTTAGCATTTCAAAACAGATGGAAATCGAATAGTGAAAAGGTTTGAAATAGAAAAATAATTCCGTAAAAATGGATAATTATTAAAACAGATACTTCATGAATAGAGGTAAATAAATCTTATTTAAAACATTGAAATTGATCATTCTTTTTCCGCTACAGGTATATTTCTCGAGAAACAATTATAACTCATCCATATCCAAGAAATACACCAAATTCATACTTAATTATTTAATTTTCTGGCGAATAGACCTACATTTGAGAAATACTTTTCTTTGCTTTTTACTTTATTTATCCTTTAATATTAGGTAGATTTTCCATGATGACGAGGGTGTACGCTTTGCATCATGAGACGGATTGAGATTTTCTCTTGTGTTGAAGCGAGAGGTCGACATGAGGTTGCAAGTTTCGTGAATAAAAAGTTGACTCTAAGAAGTCCACAGGTAATTAAATAGTAAATGATAAGAGTAAATATTCCTCAAGGTTCACTTTGTGCCTGACGCACGACTCGATGCCATTATTGATTGATAGAGTTATGAAACTATTAATCACATATAACGTATTATCTTTTTTCGCGGCATTTTCCTTTCTCGTAGCATCGGAATGCGGGAGTGAATGTTTCAGATACCATGATTTGATTGATTTTTCAGTCGGAAATAAAATCATCACAGAAGAGAGTCGTCTTGAAAGGAAAGTCGGAAAGAAAATAGTCAACAGCTCCATCTATATAAGGCAATAGAAG
This sequence comes from Pantala flavescens, assembly GCA_020796165.1. Classification (NCBI taxonomy): domain Eukaryota; kingdom Metazoa; phylum Arthropoda; class Insecta; order Odonata; family Libellulidae; genus Pantala; species Pantala flavescens. The sequence goes on along the minus strand of CM036884.1, from coordinate 30,530,384 downwards.
AAATTTCCAGTGCCTGTCTCTAAGACTTCCGATGCTAAAGTTTTCATGAAATGATCAATGAAGGCTTAATTTCATTCAATAATAATTGACCACATATCGTAGAACGATGAGTGAATTCACAATTGAGAGAGTTAGAATAAGTAGGGCACTCCATTCTTCAACCATGTCACGTTTATTTAATGAAAAAGTAGAAATAATTATAAATAATAGATGGATACATATTTTCTCACATATACATTCTAATGTTTTGCATCTACTGTGGATATATTTTAAGTAAGGTTCTTTGTCAGAGTTAATACATTTTTTGAGGAATCGGAAATTCGAATGCCTTTCCACAAAAATATCGATTTCCCGCTTATTATAAATCTAAATGGAAGTGAACTTAATTCGAAAAACCTTCACTTTCACTTTTAGCATTCGATTTGTAGCACCTCGATCAAAAATACGGAAAGTTTGTTTTTTATCGTTAAAACGGGTATGTATCTAATGCTTCCGTGTAAAAATAATCGCCAGTGTTTACGTATTAGATAAGTTCATTCGTACCTATGTATTCAGTAACTTTGTGCTAATTCATGGTCTTCTCACGATATTTGATAACGATTATCTTGGGTAACTCGAAACTCCTCAATGGAAATGTTTACAATAATTGCTTTAGTATCTTTCTTAAAAGGCTTTGAATTTAGATGAGTTACAATGTCTTTCAAGAAATTGCCAATAATTATTATAATTTATTTAATCACTAAATAATGCACCGTTTCCATTTACATGAATCGCTCGTTAGCACCCGTTCCTGTTTTTCATCTACTCGTTTTGTTTACTGAAACATTTAAATTTTCACGTATATTAGATATACATGTATATATATATATATATATATATATATATATATATATATATATAGAATACATGTAAAATTTCTTACCACAGCCTATTTTCAATGGCTTTATAAGTCATTAATAATTATATAGGAGCAAGTTTCCATGTGGGTGTGGCAGTAAAATAACGAATCGTATATATTTGTTTCCATGGTATTATTGTACAGGAATATGAGTTCAAATCAATGTTTCTAATGAGGAGAATAATCTCATTTGCTTTCATAGTAATACAAATTGTTATAACTGGAGAAATATTCATCTTAAGAGCATCGTAGATTTGATAGCTGAAATAAAGATGTAGAGATTGCTATATGTTGTCAGGAATCTTAAATGAGTTATTCAAGTAGATAAGTGGATCCAAATACCATTTGAGAATAAAGTGTAACTATTTTCGTCTTAAGAATTTAAAGTTAGAAACTTGGGAATCGCGGCATTTTCCCGAAATCCTCGATCGAATACAGTTACTATCGAACGGAATCCGTCGAAAAAAGTGTTGGAAGACGTAGGGGAGAAAGTGGCCGGGATCGAATCTTGGCCGATGTCTCAAAGAAGTGAACCCGTTGGCCGGTGGACGCCTCACAAGGAATAAAGAGGGGAGTTCACTGCGGTTGTGGGGTCGACGAAGGAAGGGCGAGTCTTGCGGTTTCGCTAAGGAGGTAAATGCATGTGTGCGTGTGTGTTGCGAGTCTGGAAACAAATGACGCGCTTTGCTCCGTACACGTCCAAGGGGACCGTCTTGTACGTGGAGATTTCCTCCATTAGCGACGAGGGAATACGCCTTTTTGTTCCGACGCACGTTTCGCGGATCTTTTTGAGTTTTCAGAAGTAATACGCCGCTGTCAAGAAGTTAAAGTTTCTCTTCGCGGCGAACACGCTGTACTTATGCGTTTAATGAGGCGGTTTGCGACTCCGCGGAATACGTAAGAGGTTGCTTTTCGTCCCGTTTGGGAATCCGTCGAAGGCGGATGGATGGGCGGACTGCGTGCGTTTATGTCATCGTAAGTGCCCTCCGCCTGCGTAATAACTCTTCGAAGAGCGCGTTAATTTTATTTGTTAACAGTTTCGAATCATTTATCTTCTGCGCATCGGATCAGCAAAAAAGGCGCTGTCCATAGATAGATATCGCTACGAATATCAATACTTCTCAGTGCTTACGAATCAATTATAGGCATCGAGAAAAATGGATACGTTTACTATCCGATTTCAATGATCGGTAATTTTATTGTACTTACATCTCTAGCCTTCGTTTATCTTGATGATTGATGTACAGTCAGCAGATCACGGTGTTCGTTACTTATTACCTCGAGTTCGCTTGAATGCGGTTGGTTGCCATTTTGAAGCCGAAGTATCCAATCACATATGAAGCATTAAAAGGAGAGTAAAATATAGTGCCTAAACGTATAATCGGTTGAATAATAAAAGTAGCTCCATATCTGGAAAGGTGAATAAGCGTTCTACAAAAGGAGTCGTAAAGCCAACGTGATTTATTCATTATAAAAGTACTTCATCTAAAGCTTTTATAATTACTTTTGAAGGAGGAAAGTTTCTCAAATAAAGCACGAATAAAAGCAAAATAACAATGTACCTTTAAACTTCCTTTGACGTGCCTCAGCTAAGGCGGCCATTTTGTGTTTCTGTCCATAATCCCTCTTCGAGACCCGAAAAAATTCCTAATCTGCAAGATGAAGTCACGATAATTGGCAATGATGGATGAATTAAAGCGATAAAACTTCCATTTGTTCCTCCACATCGCCTCATTTGCGGGAGTCACGCTAGATACTTAGCCGAGTGTGTCACGCCAAGATTTGAAGAAATTTGCACCGCTTCGGAAGTGTAGGAAACTCATTTTCCTCTTTTTTCAAACCAAGTGATTGATGTCCTCTCAAAAAGAGAGAACTTCGTTTCGAATGAAAAATTGTGTGGACACGTATTTTTATTCAATCCTCTTCGACCGTTAAATCATTCCTGAAAAAGTAAACCAACACGTACTCCCTTGCGTATTTGGACATTGCCTTAGTCCATGGACTGCATTCAAAGGAAATAGAGTTGCCAAAATAGTTTTTCAAATTTATTACGTATTTTCTATTATGAGGTCGTTTGGAGGGGAGAAGAATTTTTAATACCCTAATCCAAAAAGAGCATGAAAAAACTTTTTAAAAGAGCGAATAAATGAAAATGGAATATTATAACCGTCGGAAATAAATAAAAGGAAAGAGGAGAAGGAAAGGAATCTATGCCAAAGAAACATCTATTTCGAGAATTTAGAACATAAAGAGATTGAAAATTTACTATAAAAGAAACTGCAGATGAAATTCGCGAAAATTTTAAAATATCAAACAGGAATATCGGAAGAATTTATGCGTCAAAATATGAAAGGGTTTGCTGAAATTACATCGCAGGACAGTAAGAAAAGATAAGTGCAAGATAAGGAAAGAGTAAACTGGAGTATACTGTATATATAGTGTTATCTTCGTAACTATAGACTGCGGTTTACTGCGACAGAACGGAAACAGAATCTATGTGAACAGTTTCCACCGACTTGTGATGGCGCTCACTATCCTTGAAAGTTTTCAAATAAATTCAACTCTACGTACGCTAATTAGCTTCTTCCAAGGATTGCTCTATCGCTAAAAAGATCATCGTGTTGACACGACCGTCTTCATATCCCATCTAATTCGACGTCTGCATCTATTATCTGATTAATGATGGATCAGGAGGCACGATATAAATATTCACATACTCATTCGTTGAAACGTTCACTTGAATATTCAGATGTCAAATGTGTCATTTAAAAATTTGCTCTTTTAAAGGACTACTTCGTGTAATTTGTCAAAGGAAAAGTATGAATAAAAGATAAAGCGAAAATAATTTTTCTCCATACCTCTGTTACGTTACCTCTGTATAAATGATTCTCCGGATATAACGCCATGACTCGAAATTCCCTTCGCACTCTCTAATAAATAACGAAATCGTAGTTAATACGTTTCTCGGTTATAAGGATTGCAATTCAAACAAAAGTCTCTCGAAGTTCGTCTTAAGGGAATTCTTGTGTACCTCAAGAATCTTGGGTATCCCCTTGTGGACAGACGGTGTTATCGCGCCGTCACATTTCTTTGCAGTTCGCTAAATAAATATGAAGAGAAAGGATTGAATAAGAGATATCAGAAGGAGACGAGAAAAAAATTAGAGCGATATTATCGAGAAGCAGTTGAAGAAATGAGACAGAAAAGTATGCTAGGTGTGACCGGCGTACATTGAAGACATTGAATATTTGAATCCGGTATCCGAATATTAGATTAGGGAAGACTAATTATTCATTGATTTTTAATAAAAAAAGTGTTAATAGATTTCAATGGCTAAAGGCTCTAGTTAAAGTATAAACTCTTATTTGACTTATAATTTCATATTCATTTAAGCATGAGAATTCATCGTAAAGAATGGTCATATTAACATTCAATGAATAAGTAATTTATGCCGAAAAAATATCCCTTATAATACAATTAATCTCCATAACCCCGAAATTATTAGTAGACATAGATAGATATGTTAAAAATGTGTACGTAATGTGGTTCTATGCACTTCAAAATACTATACAATGATTCAGATCATGATAAAAATAATTCAAATGCTTATAAATAGTTTTTTAAACATTACATTTACATTAGAGTAAAAGTCATGAGTCATTAAAGTCATTAGTAAAAGTGAAGTAAGTGCAACTGGTTTTTAACTAATATATAATTAAGGCTTTAAAGCTAAGAGATATATTTTTATGTATCAAAAACAGGTGAAAATTTAATAGAACGCGCTCATCACCAAAAATTTTCGTACGAGAGAATGTGGTGCACATATGCGTGGCCGTTGATGGAGAAAGTTGCGTGTTTTGTTGGCGGGAAACCGCACGTATTCAATCATTATTACATGTCTATACTAATCGCACAGTTCCCGCCTTTTCCGCTCTTCTCTGAGATTTTTTATATTTCCTTTCTCATACCATGTGTATACGATGAATATAATTCCACTACTCATCTGTTTTTATGTTACTGTTCTCTATGATGTGTATATTATTCCTGAAATTATGAATTTACACTCTACTGAATACTTATTTCTTTAATCTACCTATGTTCGCCATCACATTTACCTGAGTTCCTACAATGCTCATGGCATGAAACTATATTTTACCTAAACTTCTAACTCGTTTGATATTTTTATTCCATTTCCAACTTCCTCCTATCTATTCGTACATGACTCATAACATTTAACTCAATAATATAATAATTATTTATATCCCTCTCTTATTTGGACTCTATCCATCCTTTACCTTAGTACATCTTCCCCTCGTCGTTAACCTCCATTACATTCTCAATACGGCAATTGTAACTTTTTCTCAATCTCTTTCGATATTTTGGACTCCGTCGATCCATCTTCTTGTCCCACCGCAGAAATGGAGAGTTGCGATGCTATCCAATCTTCTTCACCTTGTTCCCTCAAATATAGCCCCTCATTTCTCACTCTTGCCGATGGCCTTGGCAGCTTCTTGTCTTCCTCGGATATCTATCAACCGTTATCAGCGCCATATAATCGTCTTATTCTTTCATCGGGATGTCGTCGCCGAATTTCATCATGTCACACAAAAGCGAGTCTTTTAAAGAGTTGTCGAAGTTCAGAATCGTCATTCCTTTTGGGCACATAAGTTCCTAAGTCAAAATAAAAGACACAAGAAGATTTCAATACTGATAATAATTTGATTTTTTCTTCTATATTATACTTACCTTTCAGTAAGCATTATTTTTGTATGTATGAACTAATTATATCATAACATTGTTATGAATTAATGTGGAAACGAATAGAGTGAAGATATAAGATTCTTAATCCATCTGTTTTTCTCACTTTGAAAGAAAAATTCGCCGAAAACTCGCACTTGCATCCATCCCAATCAAGAACTCCAAAGAACGAATCCTTAGGTAGTCACTCATCACACATATCGATTGGTTGGATGAGCAACATAATAACAGACTGGAATTTACGCGTAAACAAGAAAAATGTGTAGAGAAAGGGAGATGGTTAGGGCGATGACCCTATGGCAACAGTTTGTTCGCTCCAAGTCCCGGTAATATTTACTCGTTCTCCGCTTCTAAGTGGACGTGGTGTTATGAAGAAGGGATAAGCAAATGCGAGAGAGAACGCATGACCCTCTCAAAAAATAAATTTCCTCAGAAAAAGTTTTGTGGAGAGCGTCCAAGCGACCGCAATGTCTCCTGTTGAACCGGATCGCAGCGAAAAGAAACTACGGGTCTCGAAAATCTGTGGTCGAATCGAAATGGAGAAAGATACATTCGAAGGAAAAAAGTTGCTGCCTTTCCGAACGACGAAGGAATCTTCTGACAGACTACGGACGATTATGCGCAGAAACTTATTAAATTGCACAAAAATTAAAATTTCGACGCAGCGTAATTCGTAAATAAACTTCAAACTTGCGATCAATGAGATCAATTAAAGATAATTATTTTTAATGCATTATTAGCATTTCAACGTTATTCTATGAAATTAGTTAAAACTATTAGTTATTTCAGTTGAAAATATACTGAATACTAATGAAATTACGTTCATAAAACTATTTACAATTTTTTTAGTTTTCTATCATTGATATATTTAGTCGAATATATTTAAGTAATGCCTTATTCTACTGCATTTTTAGAAGTTTGAAATCAAATATTCTCGTTAAATATATATTCTTATATAATTTGCATGTATATAATCTTTTTCGTATCATAATTTTTTAAGCAAGCTCCCATTGCTTCAATCATAAATGTGATTCTACGTTAAACATACCATAGAGGCCCATTTTTCGATAGATATTGAATCCTAAACCCACTCCATTTAATGTCAAACATTTGCGCACTATCGTTGCTCTGCTACGCACACGCTATAAATACGTTTGTTTACAAGTTTCTGATTGCGATGTTACATTATAATTACATCACCGACACACGGTCTTTAGCATGACCTCTTCATGGCAAATTGGTCATTAAATTTCCCCTGCGCTGTGGAAGGTCAACATTCCTAGACATAGATTTGTCTATTTCCAATTTCCTGTCTAGCAAACAAAACGCGCTAATAGAATTTAGAATCACTTCAGCAATATAATGATTAGAGAGAAGTGTTCATCGCTTTTGTATTCCGGCGGAATTGCCGAGTGCATTCATTTCTCAAATTTCGAGAATACATTCTCCATTGTCAGCTCTCCCGCTAAAATAATCACACATTGAACGTTCGTATCCATTTATGGCCCCTTTCTATTCTATAATTTACACTCGTCACCTCCTTCCGAATAAAACAGAAGCACTTCGCAGCGCTGCGTTAAACAAACACCAGGATCTCGAGAAAATTTACGTCAAAGTGGTTAATTTCGCTTATAAAAACAACTCATTCGGAATTTTTTTACCTCTTCCTTCTTTCCTCGAATCGCTACCGAATTATAAACGTGGGTACTTCTTCGCGGCGTTAAATAAACCAAAGGAGATACGGCGGCAAAATGGCCGAAATCCGTCGCCCGGAAAAAAGTGAGCGACGAAAATCCTCGTCGTTTCCCCATTTTGTGCTCCAATCACTCTGGAAAGAGGAAAAAAGCGATACACCTTTAGCGGATGAGTGTTAAGCGAAAGACGGAACATAAAAACGAGGAATTTTATATAAATCTGTGACTCACAAAGTGGTGGGCGGATTTTATAAAGTTCGTGGTACAAGGATGAAGGTGTACTCTTAGTATTCAATGTACGATGAGCCTTTCAATATGGATGTAAATTAAGGATTAAGGATTCCTCACTTCTATTCAATGGATAAGAAATAGTTACAAAGACGTTTTTCTGACAAATGTATACTTGTATGCCTGCATTATCATGATAGTAATTAGAGAATGTAATAATTTTGACAAGAAGGTATTCGTTTCATGTATATGGTGTGAATCTGTGTGAAATTTTCATTTTACAATAATAATTAGATAAGAAAATTCACATGCATATTTTCAGATCAATTATTTTTATATCTATATATCTCATGTAATTCTCTTGTTAATTCTTTTAATTAATTGTGTTTTCTTCTCTTTCTAGGTAAGGAAGTTGTGATTACTCTCCCATTCAGATATTTGAGACTATAAAAAGGAATCAAAAAGTCTAGATGTTTTTCTTGAAATAAGGTAATCTAATTTTTAATTATTTGCCCATGAAACTTAGGAATGAATTTAATGTGGTTTTATAATGGTTCGCAGTTTAGCCTCGCAAGTTTATTATGAGCAAAGTACGAGTTGATAGCTATGAAGAAATCTCCACGAAAAGAAAATTCTTAGCTTTACTCTCAGTTTTGTATTTGATGAGTACGAATTCAAACTTGGTCAATTATCGTAAAAAAATCCCGTCTGCCTTATTTTTAGGTAAAAACGCTTGATTCTCTCCGTACGAAATTTTCGTAGTTATAAAAACAAGAAAGAGTTCGCGACTCGACGTTAACCATCTCTGAGAATCACGAGATACCCTCGAATCCACGACCTCTGCAGACATCCTTCCGTTTTCCTCGACCTCTTAACAATAAAAAAGGGACAACGAAACATAGCTCCGGGGCGTTAAAACAAGGGAGGCCATCGACTAAACACCGCTCGACTTGTTAAATATAAAAAAACACGCGAAAGCCGGTCCAAACGCAGAGAAATTCGATTTACCCCTCCGATCGAACCAAACAAAACAAAACGTGGTCTGTTTTCGTTTTTATCCCGAACGTGGAGATGACGGGAAACGTGGAAAAATAACAAGACCTCAGGATAGAGTAAGAGGCGTAACGCGTAAAAAAGTACGTATCGATCTGTGTAGGAGCGCCCACGCTACTTAGCTCGCCGCACTGAAAAGCATCAAAAGCTCTCCCCTCCATCTCTCAACCCTTCCTCACTCCTCCCGTGGCCCCACCTCCCTCGGGCCCTCGATATCCCCTCCCTCGCTTCCCTCCCCCACTGGATCTCCCGCGCGATCCCTGCCGGCGACGCCGCGAAGTATCGTGCGGCCTCCGCCGGACCCTTCAGTCGCGTATGAGAACGCGCCTGAGCGGTTGATAGAAAGACGGGGGAGTGCGATAAACAGCCGCTGGGGAAGGAGTTCGGATTGTTTCCCGCATACTCGTGCGTGCGCAAGGCTTGTGCGGAAAAGGATCGTGTTGGTGCTACGGGAGCGAAGCGTGCTGTCCACTCCTTTGGTTTTTTCCCAGCCTCTGCTTTCGGTGCGTTGGAGCGACTTTGGTACGACGGCGCTGTGCAAGGCTACGGGAAGGAAAGGAATCCTAACGAAAGTGAGTTGTTTATCGAAGACATGGGAGGTGCCCGTTCCAGCACTAAAAACTGAGTATAACAGTCCCCGAAGTTGTATCCACCTGACGTACAGCTTAGGGAAAAGGGTTCAGATTTTCCTAAGAGTTCCACAAGGCATCATCGTTGGACCGCCGGTTTTTTCGGGGGAGCTTTTTTTCGTTAGTAACATCCAAGCTCTCCCCTCTGGAAAAAATAATTGCAAAGCGTTAATCTCTCCCCCGTGTGCTTGGGGGAAGGGGAGAGGGTGCTCGGACGAATGCCGATGGTCTGTTTCCATGGTGACGTATCCAAAGGGGAGCGAGAGTGCAGGGGGAAGAGGATTTGGTTCATTTTTTTTAAAGCCTTTCTCCCCTATTTTTTTAAGCCCCTCTTTCCCGGTTGCCTACCATCAATGTTTGACGTTCATCAGCTGTTACGTGTCACGGCCCGGGCTGCCGGAGACCCGAATTGTTTGGCCCGGATTGTACTTTTTTCTCCCGGGCAATAGCGATGTCACTTCGGCGGAGAGGATTCTCATTTTCTGCGCTTCGTTTTAATGGCGAATCTCGGGTTAATTTAGCGTCCACGTCGAATGCGCTGGGTTCGATTTCAATTACCAAAGCGCTCGGGGAGAATATTACCCGCGACACGAAATCGGCGCCGGGACGCGATGGCCGACCCGAATACAAAGTAGCGTCGCGAGCCTTTTTTTTTAATGCATCCGCGAATCGAGGTGGCCGGAACTGGCGAAAACTTTCGCGCCGATGAACTGGTTAATGGTTCGAATGGCACCGATGTACGAGATTAAGGGTGCGTAAACTTTAATCTCGTTTCAAAAGGTAGTTATCCTTTTGTTATTTTGGGTTGGGAAAGGGGCGTAAAGAAGGAGACGTGATACTTCGGCCGTGGACCAAATGGCTTGTAATTTTTGGCCACTGCCATCACTTTCGCCTCCGTTAATGAGTTTTTTCCCACTCCTTCGCAGTTTTGATTGCGGTCCAAAGGCGAGAGAAAAATGCCATAAATCCTCCTTACCGTCATGAACCGAAATAATTCTCTCGTCTCATCATCTCTCCACCTGCACCTTTTCCCTCACCTTCGCGTTCTCGTTTGATCTCTCCACCGATATTTTACGTAAGGAGCCCAAAAGGAGAGGGAGCCGGGAGAATTCAGTCTTAGCTCTCGGCGATGCCTCGCGCAACTCCCGCGAGAAACTCGCGCCCGATCGCGACTCTACTCCAGTATTCTTAGCTGTTAATGTGTATCAGTTCATTCACGGATGCGATTTGAATAAAAGAGGGAAGACCCAGTGTGGGAGTGAAGAGTTTAAAGGTCGGAGGGTCCACGTGGATCCAAGATGGACAAAAAACAGCGTCCAGGGGTGAGGGAAGGCGGCTACTTATCCTCTGAAGATAATGGCGGGATTTTTATTCTCAAATAATATCTCTTTCTCTACCTTTAAAATTTTCAATTCATTCCTCGGAATTATCCTTGAGATACGTGATCGTGTTGTTCGAATTATCGGTAATTTTGCCATTTTTGCTGTCGGCATATGGAGAATACGGATATGTAGTTCTCACCTTCTGGGCGGTCGGCAATTCGAGCGAATGTTTCCCGTAAAGCGTTCGCATGGTGTGAAAACAGCAGAAGGAGGGATACGGAAGTAAGGATGGCGGTGAGTGAATTTACGATTCTGAAGCAGATTTCAGATTTTCTCTTCAAAATTCGAGAAGAATTTCACTGAGAAAACATTCTTCCTCAAGAAGCAAATAAATACGTAGAAAGAAGTTTATTTAAGTCCTCGAAAGTACGTCTATTACATACGTTTACAAATTTGCTCTTCGTTCGCCAACATCAAACAAAATAATCAAGTCCCTACCGCAGTTAAATCCCAGCACATTTCAAAATGTGGAAAACAAATTCCCTCAAACTCCTATAAACTTTCTTTTGCTCACAATTCCTTATAATTGAAGTAAACAGTGAAGGACAGCATGAATACTTAATATTAAGAATTGACTGAAAAATACTTGATAATGATCAGTCTTCTAAGGAAATGAAGTATTATAATTATGATCTCATTAAATCATTATCTTAAAATGAATAAATATGTTAGGAAGAGTGTACCTCGATGCTTTAGGACGTAGCAGAATTCAGACACGATGAACTTGTAAAGTCAAAATATTTATGATGATATATGGATGTATGTTCGGGGTTCAACAAGTATGTATGCTTCTCAATCCCGTGAAAGTAATGTCATTGATTTAGATGAATTAATGTCATATATTCTTACTAACAATACGAAAATATATTTTATTATTCAGGAAAGTCTAATCTTGAAAATAAATTCATGTTAAATTAAGACAGAAAAATAAAATCTTTCGAAATATTAAGAAACGGACAAGAGGGATCATTTTTTATACATTCTATAATATCTCACCAAGATTTCGATAAATATTTAGCTACCAAAAAAATTCATTGAATGGGATGAGAAACTATGTATCTTTATTAATTTTTTACTACTTGAAGAGAAAAAAACGAATAAATACTTTTGAGAAATTTTTAAAATGAAGCATTCAATAGAAATTGAACTTGCAAATAAAGTGGGATACAAAGATTCATAACATTTGTAAGAGAGATGTGAAAAAAGAAAACAGTTTACTTTTAGAAGCATTGGCTCTCGACGGGAAATGAGACTTAAAGTAGTTTCACGAGTTGCACGTGTATAAACATCTGCCGAATGCGTCATCAGAAAATCTTTCAATAACCAAAAGTTCCTCAACAGTAGTAGAAATCAGCCTCTCTCTCATTAGAAGCATATCCAATTACTAGAAAAGTCTTATAGATTTCTTACTTAATAAATTACCATTATAATTATCATATGTTCTGGAAGAATTGATGAATGAACATCGTATCTGGAAGTAGTATTGAAAGTAATCTTCCTGTTCGAGTACATTTATGAGATGCCGAACCTTTAATATGTTCAAGAATGATATTTTCAGATCGTAGTATGATGATCAAATAGAAAAGATATCAAACAGGAAACTGAGAAATTATCGAACTATAGAGGACAGCCGGCGTTATTTTATCGGATGTAATTATGTAGAAAGCGTTGGGCTGCTCGAGTTCACTATTTAGACAACGAGGGAAAGTCTTCATTTGAGGACAGGCGCGTATCTATAGCTTTAGGAAGGAGATAACCTCATGCATGAGTTTTATGGTATGGCTATGGAAATGCACTACACTTATATCTCATCGACACAGTTACAGTTTAAGCATCATTTATACGGTTATCCTCTACTTGAAATCCCGGCTTTGATGCATTTTGATGGTAATTAATCTTTTACCTATTCTCCTGTATTCTATCAGCGTCAGAAATACTTTGAGTGAAGCGGAAGAAAAGCAACGAACGAGAAAAGATAAATTCTAGTTTAGACTGCCAAAAAAATGAGAAAAAATAAATCAGATCCAGCCTATTAATCAGGCCGTGTGGTCCTACTTATCATTCACGGGCATTTTCTTGCGAATGGAGTCAGCTAATCCTATTCCGGTCAAAGCATACGATTTCCTCCCACTTGAATGCGAAATTCATATTTACTCTAATTTTGTCTATTTCTCAAAATTATTTTTCTTTCGATAGAATTTGCATGAAATTTAATTATACGAAATTCAAATTACTTCGATCATTTGGGAAAATTTTAATTTTTTCGACGTATAATACAGCTAAATATTTCTTAGAACCAATATATATTCTATTTTCTTTTTGCGTTTTTATATAAAATTTATAACACATTTATACAACACTAAAAGTTTTATATAGAAGTTATGACAATTGGAATGCTAACCGTCCATTACGATACGCACATGGCTTATGCATCAGTTGTTAAGGTTGCAGTCGTTGAATAACTTTCACTCGAAGAATATTTCATATGGATATATCTAATACTTATTGCTGCGTTCAATAATAAGAGCTAATACGGCTTATATCTAAGCTTGGCGGTTTTATACGTAAATATCTTCTGTTATAATTCGAGAGAAAATGTATCTAAGAGGATCCTAGAAGCAGACAATTCGTAGTACCCTATAATGACGACTAAAGAATGAAGTATTGAAGCATTTCATGAAAATGCGTTATAGCACTCTTAATGAGAAAATTTTCCATTGTAAAAGGGTTTAATTGTGTATTTACGCAATTTACAAAGTGTTTACATCCAAATCGCTCCGCAAATAGGAAGTTGACGAGGTGATTTTGGCGCACGTCCATCCTAACCTATTCATGGACTTTTACTCATATTCAGATGATCTATCTCATATCATATGTACTATGTTATTGGAACTAAATTTGGTGTTTACTATACAATTATAACGAGTGTTTGTTAATTTTCTATTAGCACCATTCTTTCATTTATTTACTGTCATCCCAGTATTAATTTATGATTTTATTCAAATTGAAATCAGGAATTAGGTTGAGTAATTTAGACTGCATCAAATTATGTCGTTAAAATCATGTTTATCGTATTTTATTGGAGGAAAATCCTAGTATATTACGGAATACCTTTCAAACCCTGATTTTGGTGAAATTATGAATATTTTCATGTCTTCAAAAATGTAACATAAGAATAATCGTAACTCATCTGCAATGCGTTAAAGATCACTCAGTTAAATCGTAAACTTCTCTTCGGAAAACATATCTTAAATGTAGCGACAAACTTTCAAACCAAGGTTACTTTGTACTTACAATGCTAGAACAATAACCTTATTGTCCGAATCACGTCCGGGCGCATAGGGACTGGACTTCTTTTGGGATTTTTTTCTGTTCGTGATTTATAACAAAGGAAGACGGGCGAGCGGATAGTATAAACAGATTACGAGTCCAAAGCATGATAAAAAGCGATTATATTTCTATCTCTATAAACGTTGCGACATAGATCGCCTTCAACCTTCTTGTTTTGGTGTCATCATAGTTGGCTTTTTTGCCCAAATCTTCTTTACCATAAATTTTTAAATCGACTTTTGGATACATCATAGAAGGACGGAAGGGGAAGACCAGTTGCGTCATCGCTTTACTCACACGTGTCACTCCGGGAAAGAGAGCAACTTCTCCTCGGAACACGCGCGCCTTATGCACGCCCTTCTATCGTCGCTCTTATGTCTTGATTAAGAGAACATTTCCCGGAAACATCGTTACCATTGTTGTTACATATATTCAATTCAAGGTTTTATCGTTTGCTCAAATAAGAAAACTTTATTGAATTTTCCCGCAGATTCAACCAACCTGTACTATCTATCAACTGATTTACGCGCGACTTTTATTGCTCTTCCATCAACTACTGATAGATTTCGTTTTGTATTTGTAGATATATATTTTCTTTGCGTTTTTCATAGGTTAAATAGAATTTTTGGAAGGAATTTGCTAGATTTAGACTAAGGGTGTTATGAAGTTATCGTATCTATGGATCGGAGAATAAGAGCTGCCACACGACATAATATAAGACATAGCGATCTATAGCACTAGGACGTGAATGTGTTCTTGCTTTATGTAAATTAAACTTTTATTCGAGATCTTATTTTTGTTTGCTCACAAAAACTGCGCCATCGATGAGTGACTTACGACCAGCAAATGAGCATAGACACTAATGGAGAAGCTAGATGAGCGTGCATTCAAACGCCCATCGGCTGTATTTCTTCCTATTTCCGTCCCTCTTCGTACACATTCTTCGTGTTTATTATACTCAAAGAAACATACGTATACACAAATACCGCAATGCATTTATACGTGCCGCCAAAAATTATTCCTGTTATTCTGTTGACTTAATTTTCCCTTCGAAAAAGCGTCATATTTGCTAAGAGGGAGGTTTATCTTCGGAGGAAGAGCGTTTACTAAGCCGATGCATTCGAAATCTTTGGGCATTCCACGATGTCGCATGATGAGGAAAATAAAAAAGCCAAAGAGAAAGCAAACAAGCATTTTTCATTTAACTGTTTGACTCGCTACGGGAGAACGTTTGTTTGCAGTCGTTACACTACGAAGTTGCTTTAACTTTTAAGCCTCTCTTTCATTTTGGGCAATAAAAAATTAACTCCGGGAGACAAAATCTCAATCAGTCGGACGTTTTGCTGAAAGCAGTAAAACTCTGCCTTCCATTTTGTTTGTCATCCGAACGCCATTTCGATGCGTTCGAAAAGATACAACAATGATGCGATTCGTTCGCTACACGGAATCGGCTATTTACTATTGAAATGATTTTGAGAGAATGGCGTTCGATTCGGTTCAGGATGATTCCAAGAGGTCTTTAAAATATTCGTTTGGAACTGTTGTTTGCATAAGGAGCTCTTAGAAACCTGATTACTCGTGAAGATTGCGATTCTGTCATTTACTTTCGGAGCAAAAATACGCCGTGAAGAATTGTGTGCCTCTCTTTTGACATGAGAGTGATAAAGAAACAGTGTTTCCTTCCAGTTCACTTCGTGTTATTTCTGACCGCTCATATCCATTTGGAATCGAAGAGGAATTTTGGAAACATTCCTAAATTGAATCACAACATTTTGCCAAAAGTTTGATCATTGGTTTATTCAGCGAGTGTATATTCTAAGATATCAGAATATTCAAACAGTTTGTACAAGAATCTTGAAAAATACGTAAGATATTCCCTTCCAGATTTTCTGTCATTAAAATGGTTTCAAACGTGTTATTCATCAATATTAAGTCATATCGATATATTAGTATCAACCTATTCCTTTGCATTAGAGAAAATAATCTTTACAAGTCATTCAATAGAAATCCACCGTAGGACAGGATGTTATCCCCTACAAAATAACGAATTTACTGTAATAGATGTAGAATTACTACAGCTCAGGGTAATGATGCTTGGAAAAGTACTTCCCATACTCTTGAGTTCCGTCATAACAATCTTAATATTCGAAATCAAATGTTATTGGAGTTTTACGAAAGCAATACTCAAAGTTTCGGTCGTATGTTGAAATGGTCTGCAATATGATTTCTGTCAAGAAACCCTTTTGATGCCCCTGCTATACATTATTCCAACAAACAATATATTGTATTTCATCTTGATAAGTTCTATAAATAAGTCTTCCGTTGGTATTAGGTAAACTTTCCTCTCGAGATTTTAATATGGTCTTATACCACGCTTCTACTTCCAAGAGAATCACCTTGCCCTGTAAAGTGTAAACAAATAGCCCACTCGGTTTATTGTTCTTTGTCCTTCTAATTTTAAACTTTCCGGGACCCGTGAATAGGCAAGTAGAGCAGCATGCGTCATTCAAAGACTTTCCCTTACGTCAGGGACATTCCTGCCGAAATTTTCGCGCTGAATCATGTTTTAAAAAGGGTTTGGCGAAACCATTTTCGCGTGGTTTGACGAACTCACCCTTTATAGTTCGAACGGTCTTCCCTGTTATCCCTTGGCGTAATAGTTACCAGTCTGTTGGTGGCCCACCTTTGTTTTGAATCGCTGTTATGCTGCAAAATAATGCCGTTCCTACTGTACGTGGGAAGGTGAAAGACGGTTGTTAAAACAAGGGTTTAGAATCGGGACTATGATTACTTGCTGATATAAATAGCTGCGAATTTTCCATAATGTTCATCAATAGAGTATAAGGGTTGATTAGAATTATATTTTTCGCAAAAAATAAATTTGATTTGAGGGTGAAGGGACTATATAAAGATCCAGCTATCCTTATTTGCTAACCACGGCATGGAATCTTACGATTCAAGTACTTTTAAGGACCATATCCTTTACAAATTTGAGAAGAGAAATATAAGCTTAAATATTTGAATTCAAAACTTAAAAATTTAATGGATAAAATCGTAGTCTTCTGTTTAACATGAGCACTGATTCAAGCTCAATTTAAATTTCTGTCTAGTCTTTTGTTGATTCTTATTATTTTCTGATGTATTTTTGTATATCTTACGTTGATCTTTTCTTTTACTTTTCTTCAATATTATTCTAATTTATAAGAGGCGAAAGAAATTAAAATTAAGCAAAAAGTAATTAATTTTTTCTGAACAATTTCTGTAAAGGTGTATAGGAAATTGAATGAGTGATTTGCGTAATACAGCTGCTAGCTCAGGCATCATCTTTTCTTCCTATCAGTATTAATTCTTTATGAAATGAATTGTTTTCTTTTGAACTGACACAGGGACATACTAACGTGCGTAAACACCTATAAAGCAATGAATACATAATTTATCGTATTTGTGTTTGAAATTAATGAGCCGTCGACTCTTTCTTGTCCAAATCCCTCACTCATAATCTCCTCCCACGGATGGATGAACTGTGCGATTGACTTCCAATTCAATCGCCTCCATACACCTGCAGCGCATTGTATCCAATTCAGTCCTTTCCCACTAACCTATCTTCCGAACTGGAGCTCTTCCAAGGCGTCTTTTCGCGCGCGCAAATGTACTGCGTTTTCGCATCTTGTCGTTTTCGGACCTGTTTTAGTCGTAAAGATACTCCACCTGCTTCTGTGTCCATATTCTGTAGATCTACGGCAGATAAGTGCGCATACGTACGAGTGTGTGACAAGGTGATAGCGTTGGAAGTCGTTTCAAAACTTCTTGCAATTCGCCTTCCATTGCATATTAAATGTGCTTACCCAATCCGGCTTCTCGAACACTTTTCTGTTTCCCCATTTATCATTTTCAACTGGAAAAATGGATTCAGATCCCAAACGATAACAGTACGTGAACTTTATTATCAACGCTTTCCATTTGCGTATTCGTCTTAAAAATTCTATTCACGCAACTTCTGCGGACACATCCGAAAGAACGACCTAAGGACAGCTTAAAAAGATAACAATTTCCATGCATAACTATCAGCATTCAAGGTTGGTTTTACGGTTACCCAAGCGGCCCTTAAGATGCACTCGTATTTTTAATGAGCTTTTATGTTTAATTAGAGGCGTTAAACTGTATATGGTTTCTTATTTTATGATTGTTATTACCTCCTGCGGACGTTCAAAGAAAATCGGGGCTTGCGATTCAAAGAGGAAATGTTGTTAGTTGCGAAACAACTTCAAAGTATATGCGCATTATTGATTTCTCGGTGTCAGTTAAGGCTTTTTACGCAATGCTTTCGTATTTATCTGCTTGAGAAATGGCTCTACCGAAAATTAGACTTAAGGGAGTCTTAATACTTAGATAATTTTCTTAAATGAACGCAGTGCATTGCTGAGAATTCTTATGACACCGCTATTTGTTCAAGAAAAGCGTTGGAATTGTTTTCCATATCACATTCTCATCAGTGAGTTATTAACTTTTAAGATTATTCCTTCATCAATTTTCATTTATTTATTCTGCATTAGTTGTATGATGTATACACTACTTAATTAATGTGAAAATCATATTTCTATTCAAGTAAAAAGTATTTTAAGTGTTTCAACATCTTGCATAACATGATTGGCACAGGATTTCTTTCGTCGAAGGCAAATATGCTTCACTATGAGCTCTGCGGAGGTCCTAATGCTTTTGTTTTTTATTAAAAAATTATAAAATAATTTATAAAAAACAATAATTCGTTCAAATGACGCCCTATTCATTAATTTTTTAATAATATAATTCACTAATGCAGTTATAGAAAGAAAAATGAGTTAGATTTAGTTTTTATGCTCTAGGTTACGTTTGATATCAGGTAGAACAGTAGTGAATATCATAATCAAAAACATTTTAACGAAATAGCAAAATTTATAAAAACACTGCAATATAAATTTATCAAGCATAATTTTTAAACGGCGAGGACTTGTCAAACAGTAACATATCTCTCAAATTGCGTTTTTGCTCATTTAAAATATTGATATTTTTAAAAAGCTGTATGTATCATATTCATATTTGAATATAATGTAAATGCGAAATGAAATTCCTAATGACGATATTTGAATCTCTATTTACCGAGTGAAAAAATATTAACTAGAAATAATTTAGCAATGCCCTGTGTCTTTCATTTACATTCCACGCACATAACCCATTTAATGTGAGTAAAAAATTTATAAAGGCCCGCAATAATGACAAACTTTTTATATAAATATGAATATTTTATGGCAAAGTTAGTTTTTCCGAAAGCAAAATGAAAATTACAGCAAAATCATTTGCCTTTTCAAATACAAATATTTCATTTGTGTTTGGAAATTCATCGATAAAATTTGCACCAAATTCTTTTAGAGATTTTGCGAAATATTTATTTCAAAATCATTCCATATTGTTTAACATTCAGTATGTTCATGCGTGGTTTTCATACATAGCGTGCGTCGAGACAATAGTAAATCTCAATAATTTATGGTTGCGTTGGTTTACAAAATATGCCGAAATACTTGCAGCAGCAGTAATTTAACTTTCGTGTTTTCTCAATGAGATATCCAAACCAATTCCCACTCGCATAATGGCGGAGCATTAGGGGTTGGCTTTAGCAAAAAAAGGAAACAAGGGAAGAGCAGCGGAACACCGCTCGAAAATAAAAAAGAAATGACCCCTGCTTGCAGTCGCTGTTTACAGATAGCATATTACCGGGTGGCTTTCCCTGCATGCCTCCCCTCTTTTATCACCTGTCCCATACTTTCAAAAACTCTTTTTATTTTTTGGCCACAGACTCGTTACTTATTTACGCACTGGCTCTTTTTCAGTTCCTGCTGCTTACGTCCTTGGAAACTTTTTACTCTCGAGTGCCTTTTTGGCTGTACCTCACTTTTCGGCCATTCCTCATCAGCGCCTCTTATCTGTGCTCCCCTTTATCGATATCTTTTTGGGGCTTCCGACAGAAGTTGTCAGACCGAAAAACTACGTGACGATGTCGGAGAAGCGGCTGTCGATGGATTCAGGGGCCTTTGTTTGCTTCCATCGTTTAATGCGGATTCTTTGCCATTTTAAAAAGTTCCACTTAGGATGATGCCCTCCCTTTTAAGTGGCTGCTGATGGATAAACATGCAGTAACAAACAGCGACTCGGGTTAGAGTTATATACCACGCAGTATTACAAAACACAATTTGCTCAAAATGTTAAGTTTAAAACAGACCGATTCTTCTTCCGATTTCATATTGAGTATATTTAAACCTAAATTAAACCTACAGATTAACAGTTTTGGAGATTTTCTTCCCATTGGAAACGATGCTTCATATCATTATATGCTCTCGTTCCAAATTCATGTCTGTGAAATAATTTCAAGGTGTTTCGAGATGATATCTTTTTCAGGAATAAAAGATACTATGGTGGAAAGTCCAGTTCCCCTTTCAAACTCGTTGTCTTACTCGCATTTGATATCCTCGCCATTCTCTCCGTCTGTTCTAGGTCTTGAAGTCAAGCTGTCATCCTCTCTTCCTCTGTTATTTTCTCCTTGCAAAGTTCAAACTCTAATTGGAGACTCCCGTTCCGGTTAGGCGTTCCAAAAAAAATAAACACGGCCTTATATAATGGTCAAATTCCTTTCGCCTAGGCAACTAGGTTACGCCCGAGGAGTTTCGCACATCTAGCTCATAAGTAAAGAACGCGTCAAAAAAATAAATAAGCCGCAGTACTATTTCTGACCGGCCTCTGTTTTCCCTGCGACTCCTAGGTGTCGGATCGCTGCAGCGGGAAGTTCAAACGGTCTGTCGTTTGTACACCGTCGAATTCAACTTTGTCGATGTGCTCTCTTGTTTTACCGTAAGAGTGCCAGATTTTTCAATAAAGAACGATAAAATAATTGTCTCAATTTCTATGAAATGAAATCTACTAATCTACTTTTTAAAAGGATAAAGAAGCATTGAATTGCAGTAGTTTCTTTAAATAGTTGCTGACGACAACACTTACAGATAAGTCATAAAACATTATGCATAATATCACTGTCTATCATACATTGATTCTTTACGTAAATTATATTTATAAATGAAAATGAAATCCATATGATACCTTAATAGATTAATTTAAAGGTAAGAGGTAAAGCCCATCAGAAAATATATAAGTATCAAAGGGAGATAGAGATAAACTATAAATGATGAATTCCAGAACGTCTAAAATATTCCAATATATACATCGGGAGTATCGTAAATAAATAGGTTCTAGTATTTATAACATAAATAATGGTTCTGGCAGCATGCCCCTAATGCTTCCAACATAAAGAAAAAACAGATAAACTTCTGTGTCAATCCTCTAGGAAATTATTGGAAATCCCTATATATTGAAACCTTACCATTATTGCTACATAGTTATTTCGGCGAACACTTTATCCTATATTATCTCTGTCCCTTGATTCAATTTGTATGACATGAAATTTTCAAATCAATCTCAACATACAAGCGTGATAAAATGACATTACAAATCAAAACCTAGTTCTTCTGGAATCCAAATCTCGTATCTTTGTGTGGTCCAGAAAGAGCAAGGACGAGTATGAAACTTTATTTCAGATCGGCAAAAACTTTTTTGCGCATGATTTTTCTTCGGTAGAAAACAGCATCGCTCTTACCCCAGTGAGAATTTCTTTTGCCCACTTGGCAGTTGCGCGTGTCTCTTTTCCAACAGCGCCCCCCCATTTCCCACACCCCCCTCCCCCATTTCTCTGCCAAAGTATTCTCAGAGATGGCTCCTTTGCCCGTCCCGGAGTAGCGAGCCGATAAAATTAGTCCGCCCTACTCCCCCACAACCCCTCCTTTCCCACGGATTCCAGGAACTTTCTTACCTCTCCTAAACCGTCCGTTGTTTTAGCGATTGAGAATAAATACCTTCCATCCCAATTTGTTTCATATTCTGGACCAGTCCCAAGTCGCGACCTAACAATCTAATGATTGCCCAGGGCATCCGAAGGAAGAATTTAGAGTCAACGAGGCATTTCGCTTCCTCTTCTTCCGTGTTCATTTCATGATAGGTGTAATGAGTCATCTTATATATCTTTTCATTGAAATCAATCTCATATGATTAGGGTAGCTTATATTCAAGTTCGCATACATTATGTAAGGTAACAGAAGCTTCAATCAATCCATAAGAGCGCTACGTCAGAAGGATAGATAATGAAAAACTTTCCTACCTTATTAAAGAAAATAATTTCCGAAAAAATATTACAAATTTTCGGTGTAACACAGATTGAGGTACGTTAGAATATGGTCTCTTTCCTTTCTAATATAGGTGTTGCTAAATTTTGCTCTGTGGGATTTATTCCATCTGCAAATTACTATTGTTACGTTTATATTTTATGACCTGTTTTTAGAACTTATATAGGAAACAGATGAATGGTTATAAAGTGTTTACTTTTAAGGAATAGTCAGTGATGAAATGTCGAAAGGAACTAATTGATATTTAGGGTCAATAACCTATTGAAAGCCTTTATATACAGGTTACATTCAATTTACAATTATCTGCAGCTAAATATCAATGTGGATTTTCATAAGAACCTAGGTAATGTGAGTAAATAAAATTATAATATTAATTCATATTTTAAACAAATTTTCCTTTTAATCTGCAGCATGCGTCTCCCAAAACCTCGACCTATCTGATAATCTGGATCTCTTGTAGGGGAAACCTGTAATTAAAATCTTCAGAAGTCAGTATTTATCGGTGGCCATTTATTTTTCAATCAAGTATCGGTATTAAATAGAAGGGAATCGTTTTGAAAAAAGAAGAAGAGAAGACTCATTCACGTTTCGATAAAGGGTTTAATAACAATGTGTGAGAACATTTACTAAGCATAATATTTGAATTTAATTTCAATTTATAAATTTTAAGGGTATTATTACGTATTTACGTATTGTTTATTGATGCTACAAGTTTAATTAATCTGTCAAATAAATTATACCGAATCCACCGTTGAAATTCACCTTGCTGAGTTGTATTTCCTTTTAAATAAAGGGTTTTAGATGACTTTAGATTTCGTTGTTTTAGAACTATTTCAGAATTCACTTTAGTATCATTAATCAGGTGATCCTTCAATTTCCTTCCATTCTCGTAATAGCTTCTGGATATTTTTTGTTGAAATCGGTTCTCACTCAGCCTCTAAATATTCCATTTAACTTTCGTTAGCGAATTAATTGGCTCATAGACCCTTCTATTCCCGCACCAGAATTCCGAATCCATAATCTCAGATTTATTGGAGTGAAAAAAAAGCCGAACGCTTTCATGGAAGCCCTTGATTTCTCTCGGCACCGGAAAACATTTTTTGCCAAATAATTCATAATCGAATGGCTTTTGCGGCCACGGATAAAAGAACTCCTCCCACATCCGAGTCGCTCCACTAATTGTCGTTTTGACGTAAAAAAGAAGAGCCATTGCGTCTCAAGAAACAGGAAGCTGCCCACGCGTTCTCGAGTTTTATTGATTCAGGTATCGATGCGAAAATTATCCTCATTGGAAACGATTAATTTCGGAGTAAATGGCTTCGTGAGAAGTCAAAGAAGTCCATCGAGTATTCCGTTGGGTAGTTAAGGAAGTGCGGAGTCGGCATACCAACTCCTCTTCGTTGGCTATTAGTACACACCGCGCCTTGGTCCCAACAGATGCACTTTCCTGTCGGAGTGCTCTTCGACTCCTTTTAAGGGAACTTTAACCAAACCTAATGTGAGGAAAAAACTCTAATTTAGTGAGTTTATCGACATTATGCAATCGAGCTTTTCGTTTCTTGTGAGCTAAGAAAGAGAGAGCGTTACCCCGCCAACGAATAAAAGAACCGCATAAACAGTAACACAGAAATAACCCTAATTGCAGGTCATAAAACTGGCTATAGATTTTCTATTGATTAATGGTGAAGTTCATTATATCACATTTATAATGTATTCATAGGGTTTCAAAGAAACTCTTCTCAATTAAAATGTAGCATCCGAGTCATTTCATCGACTTTCAATTTCAATAACAAATTTATTTATTAAATTATTACAGATAGCTTTACATTATTTATGAACTTGGAAGGGATGAGCTTGTAGGCACGGTATATTATCCTTGAATCATCCTGTGTCCAATAAGTTTATAATTTATAGACACAAATTTGTATATTTCCTTCTGTTTGAAAGAGAATAATACAAGATTAGCTCTCAATTGGCCATTTGTGTAGTTCATCTTCTAGACTAACTGAAAGAGGTCAACTTTTGTACCTCTTGCTTCCTTTCGTAATTCCTCCATATCCAAGTTATCTAAATTATTTATAAGCCATAACTAAATATAAATTTGCAATGTTTAACGAAAATAAAATTCTGAAGCTTTCTAAACCAGGAGTATAAGGACCAAAGAAGCGTACCTTCGCAAAGTCCAGAAGTTAACGTTCTTTCACTCATTTGGCTCAAATTATTCTTCTTCAAGACTGGAGATATGAACGCGCAAATTGGTTCTGAAACATTTTTTCGCGATGCATGTTTTATGGAAAAGTTTGGTACGTTGAGAATTGTGGGAGCGGCAAGTACAAAGAAGCGCCTTATACAAGTGAAAGATGCTAACGCTTTTATTCGTTGCCACTTGTCCACTTCCGAAGGTCCCTTTTCACGATTTGCTCGCATTTTTTTATAGAATAATCGTGTGGGGGAGTGACGCCTCCCCCTTCTAGCATCTCCCCAATCCGCCACTCATTCCATTTTTATTGCTGACTTCACTCGTCGGTGTAGGAGAGTAAATAACCCGTTCCTTTTATTTCCTTCTTTCCCATCTGCTCTTCTTTCACCATCTTCTCTTTCCTCCATTACGTACAACTTTCCGTTACGCTCGGACAATTTCTACTGCCTCCATTTCTACTTGTGACTAAGGCACGATTTGATGAGCAATTCATCCCAACTCTGTATTTACTCAGATATTTACTAACAAACCATTCCATCTGCGAATTATTTTTTATGTTTTTGTACGAATTGTTTTTCTGGGAAATGTATTATCAGTGAAAAGTTAAAACGATGAGGGAGAATTTTGATTGAAAGTATCTCTAATTAACTCTCATTAAATCATATGATTTCGCTTTCCGCATCTTCCTCCATCTTGGGAATCCCAGGTCAAGAATCTCCGAGGAATTGGATTTATATTTGAAATATTACCGGTTTTCTCCTTTGGTCGTGGAGGCACTCACAAATAAGGCATCAGATAATCTAATTTAAACTGCTTCGAACGCTCATGCCTTCGCCGGCGCCGACTTTAAATTCTTTTCGTTTTTTGGGAAAATTGGTCGAAGGAGTCGTCGCGAAGTTTTCAAATAAATGGCATTTTGAAGATACGTGCGCACGGAAATACATTGATACAATCCGAAACGGTTGATTTGAAATTTGAAAGACCGTCCACCATATGACGAAACATTCTTTCCTCTTGCTTTAATTGATCCCTGTGAAAAGGTTTAATTTTCCAGAAGAGAAATGCCTTTTGGGTACATGCGAAGAGAATAATCCTATACTATGTTGTTACTATTTTTTACTTTATTAATAAATTTTTATGGTTCTAACTATTTTAATTTCACATGCTTTGGCTGTAATTGAAACCAACTTTTGATATAGTTTTGTTGGAATATTTTTGATCTTAGGTTATAATTTACTTAATTTTAGTACGTGCAGATATTTATCAGGATTTGAATTTTTAGGAGACTAAAGTAATTTAATAAAATAATTTTTCTTTCATTTGGACGAATTTATTTCTATTTACCCATTTTAATCGCTAAAGGAAAATGAATGATAATTATTTCCAACTTCACGAGCTAAAAGTTTTCTTCTCGTGGCTTCATTAATCTTTCTCTTAAATTATGTAAAACTCGCTTGACGTATTTTCGATTACTCTTCTCGGAATTTTGTCAAAGAGACCGGTAAATATGAATTCTGTTATATATTGTGGCTGAGTAATCGAATGAAACTTTTCTATCATTCACAAAAATCCAGTTTTCAGAGCTTCTTTCGCAGCTCGTTTGTTGTAATCACAGGGTTCAATTCCCTTCTCAAACAAAAGCTATTTGTCTTGAGAAAATATATTTATGGACAAGAAAACTCGAGAAGCAAAATTTATCTCCAAAATAAGAAAATAAATCGTATTCCATGCGTAGGTGGTAATATTTTTGAAGAGATATACTTGGAATCTTGTTGTTCCGGAAATCGTACTTGACTTAGCAATTACGAGTACATATTTTACGGCCGGTTTTGATTATTCACGTGCGTCAAAGAAGGCAGCTTTCCCTAATGACCCCGCGAAAGGTATGCGATAAATTCGAGTACATTTACATCTCGATAAGAAACATATTAATTCTCTCAAAATTATGTAATGTTTTCGAAGCAAAGAAAATGAACTTGCCAGTGTTTACCAACCATTCAACAGCGAGAGAAATGTACAATCTCAAGATGTACTTCTTTAATACCTCTTTCTCCAATGAAGGCTTTAGTTAATTAGATTCTGTTTTTATTCATAAAAAATATCAATATAATATATTTCTCATGTTTAATTACTATTTTCGTTTTACAATCCAATTTTCCAATAATTGCATTAGCTTTGTTGAAGTACACTTCCTTTTTGTATCTCACTTCTCTAAGAGACGGAAATTTTCATTTTCTTATATTGTGATTCATTTCATTAACTTAAATTAGAAATAACAGAAACAGATACTAATAAATTGATTTTTTAACTTGTTCATCAAAAATGAATATGGATATTTTTTTGCTACCATCTATTATTTAATCACAGCATCAGCAAAATATTCTGTTTTAATTTTATCCCCTCGTAATAATAATTTTAATCTCTCAGTTGAAGAAAATCGTTGAAAACTCTGCACTGAACTCGTTTGATGAAATCCGTGGTATTTTCCCGCTCCTGAATGATTTCCATCGCCAAAACGTTTCGGTCTCAAATGAGTCCAATTGTAATAGACCGTCCATTAGAGACGTCTCAAATCAAACAGCGGTATTTATAGTGTCACCGCTCCATTAAAATGTGCCTCTCAAACGATGAGCTGCTACGGATGCTGATTACTCGATGGCAGCCATGTCTCCAGCGGTCGTCTCCGATGGCATCGGATTCCAGGGCTGGATGTCATCCATTATCCATCGCTCATCTCTTAGATTCCTCAAGAAATCAATGAGTCAATCGATCAAGCCACTAAACGCTTTCCTCGCGGTCATGGAATCGCCACTCCTCGACTTAATTCCCCATTTAATGTCGAAAGAAACGGCTTATAATAAATGCCGCACGGTTGGATGGCCCTTCTTCGAGTAATGCGTGGCTCATAATACCACGAGAGATAATTTCATGGTTGTGGGAGCCATTGTTTATGGCTTAGATGGATGGAGTACTACCGTAATGGATTAAGGATGAACTCGCCCTTCCGACCGCAAAAAACCTCAAGGGTATACGGATTGGCTGTTTTAATTCTCGTCCGTAAACAAACTATTTGCGCCCAAGGGGAAGCGATTTTAAAACGCGATTATTCTGCCGCCTCCCGTTTTTCTACTTCGGCGCAGCCGATATTTCATTGGAGATGGAGATAATAAGAAGTTCCCGGGAAATGCAATTTTGAAGGCGGTAGAGGAAACGTAACGAATCGCTTTCCTATAAATAAGTCATTTGTGACTCGGCGGGAAATTTATTCCAAAAAGAGGAGAAGTTGGTGGATGAATTGATGAACGGAGCAGAAATACATCGATAGGTTGGTTTTAATGTATTTAGGTGTTTTCGATGGAATCGTTTCATCAAAGGATGGAATGAAATGGTGATAATCATAAAAGGAATAATGCTTTGTCATAATGTATTGAATTATGGTTCATGAACTTTGATTTCCTTCAGGATTAAAAAAATTATGGAATAAATAATAGAAATTGCACCATTAGAACTTGATTTACCGAAGTTACATTTCCGCGATTGAGGATATTTACGATCCCGTGGCGATGAAATAACTATGGTTCTTAGTTTCACGTCTCCATAAATAAAGAGCCGGATCAAGGTAAATATCTTGAGAAATCGTAACCTCTATTACTGTAATATGTTCGAATCAAATCGGATATTGTTCGAATATTGCTACTCACTATTTATTCTACAAAACATTTCTCATAATCGATGGAAGAAAATTGAGGTTAAAATTAGAAATCTAACCAACTGTAAATTAACTTGGAAGTAAATAATTTCTTATACATACATACCTGATCTGCTTTATATATTTTTATGATAAACGATGCTATATTTTATTCTATCGAAGAATATAGGTTTCGAAAAGGCGGTCGTTTTCTGCTACCCTTTTTTTCCCTTGAAGCTTTGTATAGTCTTCGAAAAGTGACAGCTATCATTTGCTAGTTTTCTCAGAAGGATACACGAGTCCGCCCACACTATCGGTGAACGAAATCCGCCGATATCCTAACAACTGTCTCCCTCTATTCCCCATTTTCTTTTCTATTCAAGAAACCACATACATCTTGATCTACATTTTGGCTCAACCCTTCCTTATTTACAATCCCACGTTTATAACCATTCTTCCTCGTCACTCCCATTCTGTCCTATATGTTTACCTTTCTTTTCTGTTCATCTTTTTTCTATCTACTTTTGGCGCTTTTTTCTAGGTCACCTGCCCTAACATTAAATTTGCAAGTGTGAGTAATTAGCTTTCATTTACTTAGATGTTTCGTATTTCTCAAAGAGTTATTTTAATTTTAAAGTCAATATTTCTCGATGAGGTATAAAATAATTAATAACAAAATGCAGAAAGAATGGAAGAATCAGTAGATAAAATAGGACGGAAAATGATTAATGTCATCTCCAGTTTTAACCGAGATTTTTTACGTTCTTGAAGCTAAACTTAGCTATGAGAATTAAATAGAAATTATTTTCATACAAAGAGTTTGTGGCGGCAGCCATTTTACATTTGTTTCCCATAACTCTCGTATCATTAAGTCTGCAACTCGATTCTTAACTTGTTCCATCGCGAATCAATTTCATCTCGTGTACTTATCTGCTGTATATATTACGTCTCAACTTCAGTGAATCGTAATAAAAACCGGTTTTGATCTGTAAGGATAATATTAGATAATATCGAAATACCGAAATGAAACTTTTACATAGCATCCTAAGAATAGATGAGTGATTCATGTTCAGTCCAATGCACTCCTTCAAACGAAGATGAATTTCGTATACTATTTAAGCTCAACCGATGTTTAAATAGGATTTTCCTATTTCTATTTTATGAAGATCATGATCCTCAGTACTTATCAATTTGGCTATCATTTTTTTAACACGAATCTACTTTATAAACATCAATTTCTCTACCCTCCCACCCTCAATTGTTATTTGTTAGTTTTAATAATAATTAACGATAATGAAATGAATATCATATTATCCCTAATATTCGTAAAGGGTAACTTTTAAATACGTTTTTAAAAATACAAATCCTAATCCTTGTATTTATGGTGACATTCTGCTAGGTTTAATAATTATTAATTTCCTTTTAATTGAGACAATTTGGTATAGAAAATTATTATTCTTACGTCGTATTGTTTTCCATAAATTGTTTCCCTTCTCGAGTATCAACGGAAGCAATGAATTAGTTCTCGATGCGAGTTTTGAAAGATCTCGAGTTGCATCCTGAAACCCCTTAGACACCGATCGCTCTATTTACTCGCGATGTAAGTCAGCGGCCAAACAAATGAACGCGTACAGTTCGCGTCGCTTTTCCCGCACACACGAGCCCCATCGATTTATTTCCGTCTGCCGTGGTGTGGGGCACAGAAAAATCTCACCGCGAGGGGGCGTTTTAAAAGATGAGGGGAGGTGTGGGCGGATTTCAGGAGCGGCGCTAGAAAGGGTGTTTTTTATTTCCACGGAGGGTGTCTCCGCAGGGTATTTTAAGGGGTGGAAATTCGATAAAAAAAGAAAGGATCCGAGAGGGTTACAAAGGATTCGTCCTGGTATGGTTTTTTGGCCCGATTTTTTCCCTTCTTCAGAGCACAAATGAGGTGGTTGGGTTGACAAATGGCCCCCGAAATTCGTTCTGAGGTATTTAAAATCGTATTATGACTTTTTAAATGCTTTGTTTATGGACGTAAGTGGCTCGGAGGGTCGCTAATATACATTTCTCCGTTTTTTCTCGCGTTCCATCAGACATCTGACATGGATATTAACGTAAGATCGGTTGAAATGCGGGAATGTTATTTACGGAGAGTCATCTGTCACATTAGAAACATTAAGATGGTCATATTTATAGATTAAGGGTATCTGGATGCATGGATTACAAATTGCTGGTAATAATAGCGTATTTCGTTCATTTATGACCTTTCAGTGGTTTGATATACAGAACTGAAAAATGTTGTGCGCTGGAAATGTTTTGGGTTGGATTTTACAACTTACTTGTCTTCCGATTTCAATTAACTGCCATTAAATGTTTTAAATATGGAATTATTCTGGAGATATGTGCCTATTTATAAATATGTTCCTATTGTTCATACTTGAATGATTAGGAAGCTCATTATTACTGTTATCCTTATTTATTCATATATTTAAGGTTCATGCTTAAGTATACGTTCGATAGTAGATATTATCCAATTAACAACTTCTCGAATGCACTGAAATTCCGGGATGAGGTGGTGTTACAGATTCACTAAGAAAGACTAGAAAGCGGACATTTCACATCTTTTCACTGTGAATCAAAGAGATAAGTCAGCGTTAAGGAATAGAGTCCATATTTCAACTCTGGTGACTTCCAACATGTTGGAGACGACAGACATAAAAAGCGTGGCAGGAAAAATTCTCCCATAATCCATACCATATTAGATGCGACGTCCCCGTGGGCACGTTGGCTACTTCCTTCTCAGAGATCCCTTTGATGTGATTCTGCTGAGAATGGACCGTTTGATTGACAACAGATTATTTCAAGCATTCCCCTAAGGTTGCAGGTATTCCTTCTCACACGGGACTGAACAAATCGATGGTCTGGAATTACTTGAAGATATGGGATTGGTCTTAATGATTCCTTCTCGAAGCCTCTTCTTTTTTCCCATCACAGCTTGAAGTACTACATGCAAGGATGAGAACGTGATATCATTTCCGGAAATTATTATGGTATCACAAAGGATTTGACTAGGGAGTCTCATAGATACGTGTCTACCCTTTATCGATATCTAGCGTCAGAGAAGTAAGAATTAGTAGGTTGTGTTTTTCCATTTTATCACATTTTAAAAGTTCTATGCCTTGTATGAAGACCGATATAAATTCTTTTATGGAAATGGATGTTTGTGATACTTCAATATTTTACCTCCGCTGGTGAAATCTAAATCTCTATAACTTTTCATAAATGTAATTAACCTATTGAATAATACCCTGAGTGGAACCTTTTCCTTTATTAATCAATTTCTAAAATAAATCGGAGTTCTGTTGCATCTTACCTTTTTCATCAAATTAATTTAATATGAATGTAGACAGTATGTAGCGTATGCTAAAGCATAAACTATATAGCATTATATCTCCAATACCTGATTTCAACTCAAACGCAATGCTGATATAGTTACATTCCCTTCTACATACCATTCATCTTCCTTTATACATACTTTTATCTTGTCATATTTCGACTCATAACTGAGTTGCAGATGTACTGAACTTTTCACTAAAAATCTGCTATTTTTTAAAATCTTGGAATCATTTGCGTTCCATCTCATTCATTTGTGCTATTTCTCCAGAAAATTAACTCCAGAGCTCAAATTTTGTATCACATTGATTGGATCATTGTTTCTCGAATGCAAGGAAATATTTCTGGAAATTTCGAGCGGGGACAGCCTCTGTCACGTTCGCAGAATGGTTTTCCTCGGCTATTGTGAAGAGTCGTTGACCCAAGTGTCGACGTGAAGAGGTATTCCATGGCAACAGATTGCTCTCCAACGTAAATTCCGATAAATAAAATTCTTTCCTTTGATCGTCTGAGGAAACCTTATTTGCGTCCGCAATGATATCGACAACCCCAAAGAGATATGAAAGGCGATCTTCGGAAGGCGACACCCAATTAAAGGAGGGATAATCACTCCGGTGCACGCACATTGGCCCTCACGAAAATGCTACTCCTTGGGCTAATCTCCGGACGCGAAGTGCACTCTAGAGGTACGAGTTTCATTCCGTTCGAAATCCACGCCCTTTCCAGAGCCTGATTGCTAGTTGCTGCCCGTTTTTAACTGGAATTGGAATGTGCATCCATCCTTCCAAATCTTTGGAGAGTTGGAAAAAACGAATTCAATGAAAATATGAAGAAGTTTTTTAGTGTTAAGATCAGTTCGGATTTATTTCGATACTTCTACCAATAAAAGTAGATTAAAGAAATTTGAGAAAGAGTTATTGTATTATCTCAAGATAGGATTGAAAATACGTGTATGGATGTGATTTTCGAGTTACTGCTAGAAAAACATTACTTGAAGACATATTTTAACCTTTCCTTTCTTTCCTTACTTTGTGGCCGTTCGGATGGCACGTCAGAAAAAGAAACATTCTTGCTTAGCTAATAGTCATGTAAGATGGAAATAAAATAAGTTTACTTACATTCGATATTCATTGTAATTTAATCTAATGTTTATAAAATTTATGAAATAATTTAATCCCATTTGGAATCATCGAGATCCTAATATTTATGTTGAAAAATTGAAGCATTTATTAAGTTCAGTTATATGAATTTTATCTGCTTTTCTAATCGATCACAATGTTTATATTTTCATAGTTTTTATGTCCATCCAGATCGATTGTAGTTGGACTTTGTTTCTTGCAGAGGATATTAGAACAGCTTAAAGTATAGGTTGCCAACGAGCAACTTGACTAGAAAAACTTGTTTATCTTATTCATACAAACAAAATGCAGTCGCAGATGTTATTCCATCAGCTGAAAAAACATATCTGCAAGAACGGGAAAGTGTTTATTGTGTTACAACAGCATAGAAACACTGTTTTCTGTTTCCTCGCTTAAAACTATATTTTGTTGCTTCCATACGAAGCACCTCAGGTGCATAGGAGAATAGGAAAACACAGCTTACAGGTTGCTTCGTGTTTTGTCACAAATATTTCCTATGAAGGATCTTGAAGGGAATAAGTATTCTGAAATGTAAGAGAAAATATGTGCATTGTGAGAGGGTACGTTTTCAGGTCATAGCTGAAAATTTCCATTCCATACGCATTTTATGGGCAGTTCTCTTTAAGGATTTCAGCTCTAAATATATGAGGATGATTTATAAGAATAATTACACACATCTTAATTCATTAGTAATTGTTTTAAATTCAACGTATATTGAAATTATTAGTTTGAATGAAAATGAGTGAAGGAAGATAAACATAATTTATAGGGAAATATTAAAGGGGTGTGAGACATGTACGCTATTTTTACGAAAAATATAATTTAATATTCTTATTGCTTAATTAAAGTATTCATGATTGAAATTTTTAGGCGTACTATCTGTCTTTTCGCGAAATGATCATTTACGTCTCTAGCTCTATTTTCGAAGGGGTGTACGTTAAGTGGCGGGAGATTTAGTGCACGGCCTTTAGACTATGAACGTATTGATTTCTTCGGAATCGCATAGTTATGGAATAAAGAAGGGGAGGGTTTGAGGTATGAATCCCGACCTCACCCACGCTTCTCGAAAAAGAGACTCATGAATGACCTCTTTCCCTCCTCTCGCAGTTTCCACGGGTCTCCGCCAGAGGCGCCCTTACTATCCCATTTCTCTTCGGACGCATTCACATACAACTGTCCCTTCGAAGTTCCCAAAACACGCACAGGCTTCCCCTTCATTCCCTTCTTTTATTTCCCGGCGAATCGAAAAAATACGGAGTTCGTGTAAAAATTTACATTCCAAACTATGAGTGAAGATCCGCTTCTCGGAATTCCTTCGGAGGATGAAAAACTTCGAATGTAATGTCTGAACAACGTCTGTTCACTGCGATGTTGCTATTTTATCTTATTAGTTGTGCATTCTTTGCCTATTTATTTCGATCGCCTATTCAAGTAAAAAAGGATGAGAATACTTTCGTTAAAAATCAGCTGAGAGGTGAGAATTCACTTGTGTCGATAAATGCATTGCATAATTAACTATTCTTGAGTTATTATTGTCATTCCTCGTAAGTTCTTCTACTTAAAGGTGCCCTGTAACTCTTTGGCAGAAGATGGCTATTCAGTTTGGTTAAGAGTTATTTTATCTCAAATTTATGGTTTTCAATAGTAAATTACAATTAATCATTAAAAATAAACATTTTTCAGATAATAAAATTCAAAATATCTCTTTGAAGATTTTTTAATATCGAAAACGTATAATTTAAATCGTTTGTGTATCAAGAATATAAAATTAATTCTAACCTAGTTTGTCGCACAGTAGTTAGTATATCAATACTGTAAAGATTTATGTTTTTGAAGGATGTATCTGTTTCGTAAATGATAACATTGTGTTCATCTCCACCGAATCATTTATTCCATCGAGAACTCAAAGATTCCTCACACAACCCATTTCCGAGTCATTGTATATATTTACCGGCCATGGTTGTTGTAACTGTTGTAAGCCATCCTCTAAACTCTCCATTTTCGTCCATCGTTAATTCCGGAATTTTGCTGGGATACGTGACGAGTAATAGTCAAGAGCGTGAGAGGTAGTTTCGTGCACGAAAGCAGACTTGGCGCTTGTTTATCCATTATTTATTTAATTGCGCGTGTTGCTGGGAAGATCCACGGAGCGGAAAACGTGGGCTAAATCTTGAAATAGTCCTTTGCGGAGAAACCCATTGACAAATGTCTGTTATGCACACGCACATATATTTGCGAAAATATCCTTCGGAGCTTTTTAAAGATTGGGATCACGTGCCCAGAGGTGGGACTGGTCCAGTTAGCTCAACGAGAGATTTATCCCTTTCCTATATTACTCGATGCCTTACACGTCATGTTCCCAATCATTGAGTCATTAAAAGAGATCCGTTGAACGATACGAAATGTGACCGATGCCCTTTTAGAAATTGTCCGCGTATCTTCGCGTCCAAATGATGTTCCGATGCAACTCTTTCGGTGCGATTTGATCAGAATATTTCGTTTTTAATCAAGTTCGGAGATTGAATCGATTTTTTGCAGAGAATTCCTGTAAGATTCTGCATCAGATTATATAAAAGATTTAAAAAATCGCGTTGTCGTCAATATGGTTTATTGTGATGAATCTTTTCTATTGTCTATTGATATTGACATAATAGAGCAAGAAAGAATAACAAAAAAAATTTGGCTCCCATCCCACCAGAAATAATACGAAAATATTCAATCATCACTCAGCTTCTAAAAAAATATATATAATTATGTTTATAATCGTTTGTTAATTTTATAACAGTATTAATAATACTTCCCTATAACTGATGGGAAATGTTCCTCTTTAACAATTTGTGCACATATGATTCGAGGCTTTCTCTTGAAAATTGTATCTCTTTAAAAAGCGCATTTTTCTCTCTCCAAATTTTACTAAAAATATTCTCCACGCAAAAAATCCATCTCTCGAATATTTATTTTACGGATATTAAATCGGAAAGAGGATATCTTTAAAAGGCATAGAAATAATGTCACTGGAACTACCTTTATCTTCTTTTATTTTCCTATTCCTAACCCAGTTTCCCTTTTCCATTCTGACGAAGCGATGGAAGATAAGCCTTTCTCGGCTGCGAATCAAAACTTCCTGAACCTTAAATCCGACGGTTTATAGGAGCCGATCAAAGCAATGCATGCCGGGAACTTGACCTATGGAGCGAAAATCTTCGTTCGGATAGGCGACGATCCCTTACAATCCTTTCACCTCAAGGTCCGACCTTTCTTGTTTGAAATTCACCCTCCCATCCAATAGCAGTGGTTTAAATATTGGCGATCTACCTTTTCTACGATTATAGTTATTATTTTACTGTGATACATGATTATTCTCACCAATGCTGCGGATCGAGTTCATATTAGTTCCTTGCATCCTGAAAATTACATCACAGATATTAATCCGTGAATTCACATTTATAAGGAACCTAAGTGCAACTGTCTTTATTTAGACGATTATGACCTTATTCTGTGAAAAGATCCCTTCTTAGATATAGGAAAGCTTATAAAAGTAATGATATTCATTATCATATAAAGTTCATTATGCGAGAACATGCCTTCGTGTGCTAGATATTTCGGGCAAATGCTAGATCCAAAAAACTGCATGTCAGTTGTTAATGCATTGCCTGAAAATAATTAACGTTTAGGAGATACTGTAAGAATAATTTAAATCATTTATTTATTTCTAATAGTTCTAAGAAAGAAGGCTTTGTGAACTACAAAGCTCTTTGCTAATACGTTGCATTGAGTTCCCTCTTATAAACGATGATTCAGTAAAACGCCGTGTTCAGAGACGGGTGAGATTCTATCGCTCGTTACGGATCTATGATCCAATACATCCTGCATTCAGAAGGGAGAATTCCATCAGTAGTCTTTTGTTTTCAATCATTTCTTTAGGTGGTAATAAAAAAAGTCTGGGGCCAATTCATTCCCGCCATCACCACTTCGAATCACAATATTTTGAGAAGTCTCATCCAACACAAGGAACGCGGTTCGAGACCTGATGAAGACCCTCTTTTCCCATTTTTTTCAATGCAGACGACCAATCAACGCAGCTTTGTTCATCATCGCTTGACAGACGACTTTAAAAACGCGGCCATAATGAATCGAGATTTGGTCCGTCATGCTCGCGTTTTATTTACTCTCGTCTCCCCTCAAAAAATGCCCTCCGAATTTCCCTATCTTCTCCCGCCCAACCCTCCCTTCCGCCTCGTCTGGCATTATCGACCCGTCAACGCTCCCACTCGGAAAACCCCTTCCCCACAACGGACCCACGTTTTCGTCTGCGATCCGTCTGCTCTCGTACATTCCCTAAAGAAACTCTCACCCACTTCTCCCTGTCACCAATGAGTGAGGACTTCCAGAGGCTTCCTACAGAAGGGAGCAAATGTGGAGGTATCTTTTGGCGTGGGAGGGAATTATGGCTGTTAGGAGGGAAGTGTACCTTGCGTAGATTCTGTCTCGAGGAGTTTTTTCCTACGTGTATACAAAACGCACGGCTCATCCGGTGCATCTAACAGCGGAACTACATCAACGTGCTATTAGGTTCGACTTCCCGACCTATTTACCGATTGTTTTACATGTCTGATTTAATAAGGGACTTAATAAATCTTACCTTGAACTGGAAGCCTTTTATGGTGTTTTTGTTCTGAATAATCTTCATATTCATTTAAAGAAACGGCGATTAAATTTAGTAGTAATTATATATCCCAACCATCCATGGGCCATTTCCTGTACTCGAACCCAGGACGCCAGCTGCTCCACTCGACGGCTGACCGAGACTGTGCGGAGACGAAAATTATATAACTATCAATTTCTCTACACTATTCTCTATATCCTTTGAAATATTAGGTGAAGAATATCTAAACTGCATCCCTTCACGTTCTGTTAAAAATTCTTCAGATCAGTGAAACAAAAACCTTCAGAATAATTCAAATCTTGTCCATCAATCATTGTATACGTGTCAATCGACGCTTTTAATAAGTCATCTCCCGTAATCCTAACACTCTCAACTCTATATCCACTTATCACAAATATTCCTCATAGATATTCGATATGTTTTCATCGGAAGGGTGTTTCGTCCCAATGCGTTCACTTTTTTCCCCGCGTCCGTTCGGGTATCGATGTATTTTTGTCGGACCAAAGGTGTGGGGAATCGAACGGAGACCGACGGTCGATATGAGAGAACCCCTGCACCGTTTTTTAAAACGTTTTCCCTCGTCGACGGGCGCTGTTGGTATCCTAAGAATACGCGGACTTAGCGAGTTTGTGAAAAGGGGGAGGGGGTGAAAGGAACGCCGGGTAAAAAGCTCGCGTCGAATTTCATGGAAGTGAGATGTAGCTCCAGACGTCTTTCCTCAAAAGGAAGAGTGTTTCGTGAGAAAGGAGGGCTCTGGAGGCCGAAAAAATCTCTCTTCTTTGCTTAATTATGTGTTTGTTCAGCGTTTGACGTTTCCCTCCTCTAATCCATAAAGTTCTTAAATCTCTATGGTATTTTTATCTGGGATTTAGTTTTCGCGCCTGATTGAGCTTCGAATAAAAAAACCCATGGGCTCATCCGAAGTGCCTTTCCTTCTTAAGGTAACAAACGAATCGCTGTCGGACATTTGTATTCTAACTCGATTTTCTCATGGGAAATGAACGATCTCAAAAAAGATCTGTTAAGTAGTTTAGGAGCCGGATGATTATCGAATTCCTATGAATTTTCCTAAGTGAAATTCGTTTAGTCTTTAAAATTTATAATTAAGTTTATATTATATTTAAATGATTTACATTTAGAAGGTCTATTGATAGCAAATATTTAATGATTGCTCTCCATGATGGAATGTAAAGATGGATTCATGGAAAGACTAATTAACACTACATGACTATTAGATTAAAAAAACGAGAATATCAATTCTAGCGGTTAAAATAGGATATAGCATTATCTCGAAAAAGCTATAAACACTACATAAAACTAAAAACAGTAAAATAATAAAATAAAATGTACGTTTTGGAGTTCAGTGAAGTAGATAGATAATAACAGTAATATTTCTATTTCATCATCATAAAAAACATATCTTACCAGTGTTTATTCTTCCAAAGAGGCTTTCGTGGGGCGGTCATGAAAAATGCAATCTTTGATTTGGAAAGAAAAAAACTTTTACTTTGAGAAAACGGACGCGATTACATCGAGGAAATGGAAAATCTGGAAAAGTGCCGCTCCAACTTTCGCGAGACGAAATTTATTTACGGAGGTCACAAAGGGAGGGAGAATAACGTCCGTGCGTCCAATATCTTCACACTTGTTGCTTCTGGGTCCCATTAAGATTTTGTCTATCTCTCGCAGCTTAAATCAGCCTTTTATTTTCTTATTTGGGTCGAAAGAAGTACATCGATTCCCTTCGATGGAGACATGCATCAGACTCCTCATATCTTCATCCTTCTACCCTTTCGACGCACCGTTGTTTATATTGCTTCCCACACCACTCGAATTCTTGTCCTCCCCTCAAAGTGGCCCACTCAAATGCAATTCCTCGCATGCCACCGCCGTGTCTTCCAAATCCACGCTCTGTGTTAGAGGGTGGAAAAAGGGTTGAGGAATTTTTTTTGTGGGATAAGTGGTGGACTGAGTCCCCGCCATTCCAAAAGCTCGCGATACGAAAACATACCATCCCGAACCGTCGTCGATGTATTGTGCTTTTAACGTACGTCTGCCGCTCCGAGGAAAAGGGCCATTTTAAGGTTTATGTACTTTTCTTATAAGTCTTCGGGTAGATTATCGTGCCGCCTCGCGTACGGAGGAAAAAGCTCACATTTTTTCCCCTCCGCGTTTCTCATTGCGGGCACAGCGTCTCTGCAAATGGAGAATTATCGCCATGGCCTTTTGTGGGAAAGGCGTGGCGCGAAATTGAAATTAATTTCGCTCGTCCGCAATGGATGGAATAAACAATTGCGATGAGGGAATTACACTTTGACTGGTACAGAATCTTCTTCGGAAAATGGGAAGAACGAAAACCTGTCGAGGTGCGCGGGAAACTTTTCGACGAACCATTGTCTTGGAACTGTTGCTAATTCACGGACAACGGTCGCCCCGAGAGCTGCTCTCGACCAACATTAATGGCGTGCGGACACGGCTACTCCGTCTCCCCCTTCGCCAAAGTGGACGTCGGATGACACTCTTCATCGCGTACACTGCCACGATAAATGAGTTAGCGTAAAAAGAAGGTGTCCCCTTAGAAGTATTCGTTCAGTTTTTTCTTTCGGCTGAGAAAAGAAGCCTTTCAAACAGAAATTGTGGTTTGCGAGTTGGTGATTGTTTGTGTCGGATCCTTAACCCCATAGGAGACGTGGGGTTGCGACCCTCAAGAAGGACTCGACGGATATCGGCGATGATCGATTGATCCATCTTCACGCGAGATTCTGCATGACAAGGCGGCTATCCGTTGGTCACCCGTCATTCAAAGTGACTCGTGATGGAGTTTCGAATGTCTTTATCGCAGAGATATCGATGCCACGTTTTTGCCTCTCCTGTTTTTCTCACATCTCCCGAAGATGCCTAATTCCCTTTTGTACCCGACGGCATTCGTTTAGGTATCGAAGTGAATTAAGATGGTACGCAGAGCAAGATCAAGCTAATTCTCGAAGATCCATATATTCTTTCAAATACAAATGTATTTAAAATTTAATATTCAAGGTTCTTGGAAATTGAATATGTGTGCGTTGTAATAACATAAAGGCTGATCAAAGGTCATTTTTTAACATTCATTCTTTAACCTCAGTTCTGATGAGGAAACTAAAGCTAAAAAATTAATCGTACTTTAAAGACATACTGTAAAAACAAGCATTAGTTTTGCATCAATTATCAAAAGTTATACCTAATTCTATCAAAAGATATAACTTATGTGTATATATACATATATCAATGGTAAGATTCTGATAAACAGTCGAGAATGAAGAAATCTCGCATGAAGTTATTATTGAAACGAATGAATAAACATGTCTTATAAACTTACTACAGTGGAGAATAGAGGTTTCAATTCCTACAGTTTCGTATACTTTAATTGATAGATCATTTCTGTTCTATCTCTCAAGCTTAGGCGTAATTTCTTACGAGCGTGTTTTCCATCATTCATGCTAGAAAATTTTATCTCGTTAATCAGCGTAGTTTTCCGTTTTGTTTACTCTAAGTGCTTCGACCTTGATTGACTCTACGTTCTATCACTACTTAATAATTCCACTTCTTTCTCCTTCCATTGTTTTGAGTTGTAGGGAACGTCACGACTAAATTATATCCTGTAGCAGAACACTTAACATACAATCCTGATGAGTTAATTGATATGTCATAAATCTATTTCAACCGGAAGAAAATCATAATATATTTCTATATCCGTTAGAGAGAGTATATTAGCCTCTAATTGGCTGCTTTACATAGAATAGCTATTAGAGACACACTTAATAGGATAGAGAGGTTCTACTGTATAAAGTTGCAGTAGAAAAAAATCACGACTACTTCTAATAACTTCACATATTATGTAACATTCTAACATCAATCGATGAAAAAATATATCCGTTGTGTTGCCTCAAGTCAATCGGTGTCTTTTGTTCTCTTTCTCAGGTAAAAGAAAAATTTTCTAACTTTTCTATGTAACAGAACGTTAATTCTTTTCCGGCATTTGTTGAATTTTCGCTCTCTTTTGTGACAAATTTGGGAATTGAGAGGAATCCTTCGCTGCTCATGGCCATTCCTCTTCGGAGAAGTAGAAAGAGAAAAATGCGTCCTTTCTCCCTAAATATTATCTTTCCTTCTTTGTCGCCGCTCAGTCTCTCTATTTACAGTCACCTTTAGAGACGTATTTGCCTTTTTTTCATCTCCTCCGCCGAGGACACAAATGCGGCGTCAAAATACTCTCACAAATATTCGGTTTTAAATTTGAAATTCGCGTTAATTGTAATCGTCCAAAATATCGAGATCTTAAGTGGTGCAGTCTCGCGTGAATGAGAAATGAATCTGCACGCGAAATAAGAATTCGCCAGTTCCGATGCGCATGCATAAATGATTTGCGTTTACTTCCAAAGTCGTCCTTTGCTCCGTCTATTTGAATAATGAAAGATCCCGTTGGCCGCTGTGCTAATGTTGGCGCAACATAAATTGAGCTCTCGGAGCATAATTTGGTGTTTTCGCGGTCCACGACTCCACAACGCGCGTTGGCTGAGGAGGAAATGGTGATGAGAGCGAAGTATTCTCCTGCTATTTTCGTACTCTTTCAAAGACACAGAATTAGAGGAAAATGAATTTTTGTGAGCCTCGTTTTCCAAATTAATAATAATCTTATCAGTAATATAGAGTCTCAAACCACCTAATATGATTCATTTCCTATCGAAACCTTTGTGAAACACAATTCAGACATTTGTAGGTGGTAAATTATCTGGAAGAAGATGTTAATGAAATTTGTGGTAAATTATGCAGGAACAACATACAGGTTTCACAATTATTATGCATGCATTTCCTGAAAATAATCACCTTTATAAGATCAGGTAGAGTTCCGCAGATACGTTAACCTGTCAAATTTTGAACGTAAATAATTTATCACTAGCTTTAAAAGAGAAAAAATAATATGTCGCGGTGAAAAAATATATATCAAACTAATAACTAAAGTCGTTCGAACATATTTAACAAGAAGTTACTTTGGAACATGATTCTACTTATCGAAAAATGTCTTTTAAGTTCAGTCGATGATTTTCTTACTCAGAAGGACTTCATGGGTTCGGATGTATTCGGTGTTCCTTATTGACTTTGTTAGGCGAATGAAACCATCTTTCAAAAGCAGGACGAAGTAATGCAAAATGAAACACACCAGTGGAGGTCACACGAATCAACAAACCGCGCTGCACTGGCATTCCAGAAGAAGGTGTTCTTTTCTGAGAAACATTAGCACTCAATTCAAGTTGCCGAGTCGGTTTAGGCGATTCGGCCCTTTCAAAATTTCTCTCCTTCGACTTGTTTTTCGTCGCCCGAAATGAAATTGAGCGATCCGAAACTTCTGCGACTTCTTTCTCACAATAACGCCAAATAAGTCCCACTCTTTGGACGTGATGCGATATTTGTCACGTCCGCACCACGAATGCATCATCGGTATCTTTCAAAGACGTCCTCTATGGCTCCCGAAAAAGGCAAGCGAGAGAACAGATTCCCTATTCATTTGTCAAATGGGGCCGTTAATGGAGGCACCGAAGGTACGCACAGGATCGTGAACTAGGGTAATATGGGGAAAAGAAAAGCGCCTTCAAATATTTTCCTATTATTAATCGTGATTTAATGGCTCAGCTTCAGATCCAAGGACTGCGCTTTGAAAGAAGTTAATCGTTCCGTATTCCTTTTGTTCGATGTCAAAGAAGCACGTGTTTTCTACTTTCTCGTCTGGACAGCCGTCTGCCC
The DNA here is from genome assembly GCA_020796165.1 of Pantala flavescens. Taxonomy (NCBI): domain Eukaryota; kingdom Metazoa; phylum Arthropoda; class Insecta; order Odonata; family Libellulidae; genus Pantala; species Pantala flavescens. The sequence continues at coordinate 30,487,305 of CM036884.1, read as the reverse complement.
GTTTTCAGAGAAGTGGTGGAGAGGGAACAGTTGCCCCTTTAGCGGCGCAAAGAACTTTAGTCCCACAGGATGCTCGATATCCGCCATCGGGTTTCCATTAGTGCAATATTTACATGCAATTCTATATAGGTAAATATTGTGAATTCAATTACTAATTAAGCCATAATAATTTAGGAATATTATTGATTCCTTCACTGTGGACTTAGTGGGTTTGCTTCATCGTTATTCTTCTGAAATTGCCATTGATTTTAATCACTACATCCGTTAATTCTTGTAAGATGGTTAGTGAGGTTTTTCTTTTCTTAAATTTTAATATTCTCAAAATATTCACAATTTTCTCAGAAGGAATAAGTTTCAGAATAACTCAATGTTTATGAAAATTCCGTCAAAATACATTCAATCCTTTGGGTTGAGTTAGTAAACGATCTGCAAAATTTAATTCGCAATTTTCTTGCGTTGCATTGATGTAGCCAAGCGAGACGAAAGCAAAGTGGATTTATTTTCTAGCTCACTACGTAAGAAGCAAAGGAATGCTTCACCGCTTACGATAATATAAGTTGTGATAAACATCTCGAGAATTTTATTATGGATAAATAATGTAATATTTCTTATCCCTCTTTATTCATATTATCTTTATGATCTGATATCCAAAAAAGTATTATGTTATTTTACTTCTTCCTCAGAAATTATTCGAAAGTTAGACTACGATAAATATGAATTTCAGGTATTTTTCATTGATATTTGTAAGTTATATTGGCAACTGAAAATTGGCACTTTCTAGTTTATAAATCAATTTTATCTTCCGCATTAAGAGAATGAGGTTCTATTTATTTTTTCTTCTCCTAGCATGCAGCTCAGTCTTGGAATAAAGTTTCAGTATTCAGTAAATAATCATATTGTTCGACTTAAATGACGGAATAAACGGTTAAAAAGAAGACATGATCTTAGGTAGAAATTACTTTAAGGATCCAAATTATGACTAAAATGATGCCCGACCCCCATTTCCTTTCGCACGAAAACTGTCCCATTACAAAACACCTTCAGATGAAATTACAAGAGTCAATATATAGATGGATCTCTCTAAATAGATAAAACCCTGGGATGAAAAGGGCCAATATTCATTCCCAATTTCCCATTTTTTCAACACGGTAGTTATCACTACTTCCAAATCGTTATTATAATCTAACCGAGCGGAGCAACGCAATTATGCTAAACGGGTAAATATTGTAAGGGGATAGTAAGCATTAACGTGGTGGGCTCAGATGGGATAGTTAGTCAGCAACCGGTTTTTTAGAAGCGGTTGATTGATGCGCAGTCAGGCGGAGTTTGGAAATATTGAATAACTGAGGGCAAATTGATTCGTCTCGAAGGATCCTTGGTCAGGAATTTCGCTTGGCAGATAAACGACAGGTGCCGAACAGCAAATGAGAAAACGGCCTCGATTAAAATTTTAAAATGTTTCGGTAATTAATGGATTAAAATTCACCGCTTTCAGCCGTTTCCTCCATTACCGAGGACTCTATTCGGTCGATTTGTTCAGAAAATTAATTTTACCTGCAAAATCATTTTGCAACATCCTCGATTTCATCGATTCGGAAAATTGCATTTTGTTTACTTTGGAAGGCTCACATAAATTATATTGAGAGCACGTCCTGCCAATGCTATACCTCAATGTACCACTCTCACTTGACCTTTGTTTATTCGCTATAACCCTATTTTTGCAATTCATGATGATATACTTTTAGAAGGAGGTAACAGACAACAACAGACTCTTCCTTAGTTAAATTTTAAAAGAAATTATGCTTACCATACCAGTAACGAGCGATAAAAGCCAGTGGGAATATCGAACCATCACGTCAAAGTATGTGAGTGACGATTCTTAATTATTTTTAATTTCCCTTTTAAAAAGTTTACTTCTATATGTACAAGGAAAATAAATGCTGAGGAAATCCTTAAGGAAATTAATTCTTCAGTGAGCATATTCTTAATGTAACAACATCGACTTACTCAGCCTCAATAAACTTAATTATTCTAAATCGTCTACTGATAAATAAGATAGGAATACCTCGATTTCGCAATGGTTCTCTCGTAGCCAACTTTATGGGGCTGTTTCGTTCTTTCTCGATGAGTTTCCGATTGGCATCGACAGAGAATAACTCAAGTGTGACTGGATTTCCTTCAAAGTGACGACTCTTATGAGAGGAACATCCTATGCCATCAATAACCGTTTTCAAATATGAAAAAGTGTGCATGAATATGTTAATCGGAATTTGATTGTGGGTACCGTAATTCCCTACGAATAAAATCGATAAATCTTTCGCCAAGGTAATTATATAAGCCGATTGATTTGCTTTATTTAGAAGAGAATTGGGAAAACCTACCTTGGAGAGTAGAGGTGTAAATGGAGAATAGGGCCTCAGCTTCTGTGGCACATTCAATCATGTCTCCGTCAATTGTTAAATGAAATGATGGAAGTGGAAAAATCTCACCGTGGAATCAGGCTGTAATGCAGTTATCATTTCAAATATTTGGATAATAATGATCTATGAAATGTGAATCTTGTCATAAGTCTAGCTGGCAGATATTTACTTAAAGCTCAAATTTTATATCAGTAAAATGTGGAGTTTCTCAGAAATGCTATCCATAAAAATATTCAAGACTTTTAGTTTACCTAATTTTTATGCTAAGAAATCGAATTCCTCGATACTCCTAAATTCATGGATTATTTCAAATTCTTCTTCGGAACTCGACTAGAGTAATAGCTAGAGTTTGAAATATTGATTAGCATAAAATATAAGAAAATTAGATAGATAAGAATGTTTTTTTGCCGCTATCAGTTCAGTTATCGTAAATTTTCACTAATGAACGCTCCGAATATTTCTCTTTAATTATTCTCTTTTACCACTAATGGATGATTATCAATCGCATCCATCTATCTCTGGGAAATTGGATTCGATAATTGAATCACTTCGTTGCTAACTAATAAGTAGTCTTCCATCCTATTTGATTGTAGGTTTACTTTAGTAATTTAATCAACCTCCGGAGACAATCATCAGCCAATTATGTTCGGCAGACTCTTTGGTACAAGTAATTTGTAAGGGTGACTAAATACAATGCTACGTTGAAAAAAGTTATATTTTTGATAGCCTCTATAGCTCCTCATGATGTTAACTATTCATATAAAAGAAACATGAATGCTCCTCAAAGTACGTGTTTGAATGCATAAACTATAAAAAATTCAATGTATGATTTTAGGTTTTATGAAAATAATATTTGAAAGTTGTTGCTATGTGTTGGTCTAAGTCACCCATAATTTAGAAACAGGTACAATTTTCTGTGATCAAATTTTTTACTTGATGTTCGATGGGAGTGTTAGCTTCTGCGGGTTTCATTCGAACCCGTGGGCCATATGTTAGACAACCCAGATCAAGTGTCAACTGGAAGCGAGACTTTCCCGAGATCCCTCTCTTCCGAAAAATGTGTGGAGTCTGTGGTCCAGAGTCCGCTAGACTCCCTAGATCGGTGACCTTGCCGGGGGCTGTCCGCATCCCCCGAGGGCGCGCCGAAGGGAGCGTGGGATCCAGGGGGCTCTGGTGGGCACCTCCCCCCCCCCTTGACCTTGGCTCCCGTCTCAAGGACGGAGTGGCGGTGGGTGGGGAGGCGTGTGTGCCGGAGTGGTGCAGGGGGGTGGGGGTAGTCGTTTGAGGAATTGGATGATGGTGAGGTGTGTTGAATGATGGGAAGTGGATGAGAAGGGCTGGTCGATGTTCTTTTTTTTTCAAAAGGGGATTTGTTTGACAATGTGGAGTGCTTGTATGCGGAGGTATATATTCTACCGTGGGACGATCGTAATCTGCGGGCCGTTTATTAGGAAGCGGGTTATTATTTATCGATTTATCAACGTCTGCACTGATTTATAAAATTATTTGGGAAATATAATAAGTGCCATTTGGATCGTCGATGTTTTGTTCCTCTGTCAAAGGCATAGTAGGGAAAGAGTATCAGAGAGAATTTAGATCTAATTCTTAGAAAACATTCTCTAGATTTGATGAAGCGCTCTAACATTCCAACGTTATCAAATTGAAGTGTCTTCTTCAGGTAAATATTTTGCCTTTCAGAGTCATCATATCGTTTAAATAAACTTTCATTCTGCATCCACCCATCTTTAAATTTCATTGCGTCGGCTCTATATATGTTGTCCTTTTAAAGAAGGCATTTTATTTAAATATACATAAATTCTAATGTTGATGAAATACAGTTACACACACTTGGAGGGTTGTATTGTTTCCCTCGAAAGAAAGAGTAAATGTTTAACTCAATTTGAAAACTGTTTGGGCCAACAAGAGAATTAAGGAATAACAATTGACGCTCTTCTAATATGAAATGTTGTCTCCTCTTTGACTGTTTTTAAAGGGTGTTTCTTAACACCACTCCTGTTCCTTTTTTGGCTTTTGTTCAAAACTCTCGTCACGCATTAAAACAAAACATCTTCGTGTCCTAAGTAAGGGCCAAGCGTGCTGGGGTTGTCGTTCGTTTAATTTATCGATTTTCCGAAACTTCTTTAGCGGTCTCAGGACCAAACTTTCGGATGATTCCAAGTCAACGTCCTCCCTTTCACTTCTTGGAATTGTATCGGTATTTTTTCCTTTGTCAAAATAACCGCGGCGTTCACACAAATTCCCTTGTTCATTCAGTCGTCGCGACCGGTTTTCAAGAGACACATCGACGCTTTACCGCAGATATTTGCAGCCATTCTTCGGGAGTTTCGACCGTATATGACCGGAATTTTTTGTGTAATTTTAGCCTTCAACTTCCCGTATAATCACCTACATTTCCGCGTGTAATGTTCGCTTGATTGTTTCAGAAAATGATTCCAATTTTTTCTCTAAATTCAAACCGCCATCAGCTTCTGCTGATCTAAAATTTTACCTGCTAACTTTAATAACTATGGCTCTTATCCTTCCTCACATTCGCCCATTGTTGCACGCCCACTGTCGGAAACTGGACCAAAAAGCATTCCTCGCGGACATATTTTATAGAAGGCGATTTTTTTCACGCTGTCGGACCAAGAAGACGGTGGTCCGAAGTGTGTACCGTGTGTATGTGGGCGGTGCGCACCAATGGGAGGAGATATCGGCGGTCACGTGATCGGAAAATGGGTGAAGGACGTTCGGAAGGATGGAGAGAGGTGTGGGTTTGGGACTCTTTCTTATTCAACACCTTCCTCCCGGCAGTTCCTTCTCACGGGATGTGCACCTGCTCGTGTGACGTGGTCCACAGGGCGGGGTCGGTCGTGAGTGCACGCAACACAATCCAATTAGGTAGCCTCTCGGTCTTTTCTCCGCTTACAAATGTCTCCCTCCCATTATCTCCGTCCGGTGCGTGCTAGAACTAAGATTATTGCCAAATTGCCTATTGCGGACTGTGTTTACAGGCGAGGTAAGGAGAAGCTTCTTACGGACGATTATCTGTGATGATAGGGCAAGAGCGATCGAAATAGAAATCGGATGGATTTGGAGAACTATACGGCGTTGTTTTCGTAACCCACATCACACGTTTGAAGATTACATTTCTGCTCGAAACACATGTACGTGGAGCGAAGTGTGTGCCTTCGTTTCTGGAAAGACGCATCGGTTCTGTTTATTAATAATAGGGTGCGGAAAATATTAGAATATCCTTTTCCCCTAAACGCATTTTCCTATTTTGTGCGTGTTTTAAAAATATTCATATCTCTAAGAGCGATGTGTATTAGATATCCAATGCGTTCGCAGTAGAATGGGCGGTGAAATAGCTCACGTTTGGGTATGAAAAATCTCCTTAGCGAACATTAAGTTTATCTTGTTGTATTGGTTCCTCATTGAGCGATGGCCAACTTGGCGCAAACTTGCACCGCAACTGATACCACTAAGATGTTGCGCTTTGGCAGTTTTATTTCGAACGCTTTACATGACGTTTTACATCAACACATGGGATGTTTTTGTTTGCATGAAGTTTTGAATTTTTTTTAAGTAACCACATTGCCTGATTATAAATGAACAGATATTTCATATACTTATACATCGAAAAAGGACTTTCAATATTGAATACCTCAAAAATAATTTCAATTCCGACATATTGTATATTTCACTTTATGGGAATATTCTTAACTATTCGTTTATTATGTATGGGTACCTATATTTTATCAAATAGAATAATATTACCTTAAAGTTATAATTCAAATTATTCATTTACCTTAGTGTAATCTAGTTATTCCCTTTTTAGGATCATATGAACGATTTCAATCCTTGGAAAAAGGGTTTTGAGTGACGCCCCTTTTGAAATCACTAGAACGGCATCCTGTTCCCTGACATGCAGTAGATAAAAACGGAAGCGTTTATTTTCGATAACCTGCGTCGTTTATAGAGCGGCAGATTACGACAGTCGCGGATCGGGTGGCGTGAAAAAGCGTAGTATCTCTTGTGTTTGTTTTTTCAAATTCCGATCCCTAACAAAGCGTTCCTTGTTTCAAAGCGATATCAAATTGTCACCGGTCATGCTCTCCGGAGTATAATTCATCCGACCTTAAGAGAGCTTTGATTAATGGCTTACGGAAATTCTCACATTCGTTCCTTATCCAATGATAAGAAACCTATTAAAAACACGGCGTTATGTTGTGGGGGACTGAAAAAAGTTTTTCGAGGAATCACTTCGTAGGGACGAGGCAATAAATTTTCTCTCTCCTTCATTATTTCCCAGTCGTCACTTAGACCCTTGTAAACTCTGATTTAGAACGTTATTTCTGTCTCTCGAGTGTCTCGTAAATGAATACCTGTTTGTTACTCCTTTGAGAGAGACGTTATCCTCTCGAACTGTTATCGAAAGATTGGTTTTTATGAGATAGTCTCCACTTTCTAATTTAATTCGAAATAAAATTGTATAAACCATTTTATATAGATTCAGACATCAAATTGTGGATCGGGATTTAGCCGCATGTAATGGAATGAAAAGGGACTGTCCTCTTTTATATATGATTGACAACCATAAAAACAGGAATGATTAAGCATGGAGCTTAGAGGAATAATTTTAGCTCTTTATAAATTTTCTATATAACAAACATCATCCCGAATTTATAGTGGATAAAAATAGTTCGTCGGTACTTCGTCTATAAAAACTTTGCTCGAATCCTCTCATGACAGTAGCATTGAAAAAGGCAACCAAGAGTCGAGCCTGGGACTGCCATCTCAAAAGAGAGAAGTTCTTTCTTTAATTCCACGAAACTTTGATCGGAATCATTTTCCCGTCAATCCATACTAAGTAGCATTAGTCATTTTCCCTGCTTTACCTACATAGTGATCTTATTCTGTAGTATAAGCGTTAATCAAAGCATAACATATAATCTGCGAAGCGATAGCTAGACATCGTAATGCTAGAAAAATATTTCAAAATCGGAATAAGTTTATTTTTCTCTAGCTTAATCTGCGAGTAATTTCAATTAGAGTCTTAATGACCGAACCTCTCCAATGATTTACCGATGTGCGTATTAAATCGCGTCAGAGTGATGATTATCCACCATCAAAAGTTCAGGAAGTTGCGTTTAATCACATTCGGCGTATTTCTCGGCACATTATTTTCATAGATTTTTTCAATCCTTCTCGTAAATGCGATATCTCAAGTAGCCGTTCCGGTGCATGAATGGCGCGCCAAGCGTGATTTACGACCTATAATTGCACGCTTGAGCATTACTCTCGTCCGATTACACCATTAAGAAGAGTAAAATTTGCGTATGAATATCAGCACAATTTCCACTTACCCTCGTTTGAGGCGATCTGAAATTTGCCCATCCGACGGCCTTTCGCCGTTTCATCGTAAACAGTGACTTGGTAATATTTTCCATCGCAACTCGAAACCTTTTAAATTGTTTATTGGCCGCATATATCCTCGCTCGTTACATTTTTAAAAGTTGAAAACCGCACGTGGAAATAATCCTTCCCTGTTTTCTAATCAAGTGGAAATTGACTAGATTCATTATAACGTTAGTGAAGCAACAAAATTGTAAAAGAGCCTATTAGTGCTCTTGTAATGCGTTTAAAATTGAAGAGATGTTCATTTTGTCGTAAAAAAGGAACAAAGTAGTGAATAGATTCAGGTTTAGTCATAAAGATATCCTACTGCGTAATTTGTAATGAAATATACCCAAAGATTAAGAGTATTACTATTTGAGAGAGCATTGAAAGATTTAAATTAACAATCCTAGAATTAGTCAGATTGTATGTTATAAAATTTGAACCTGAGGAAATCGATCTTAAAAATTCATACATATTAATGAAATCAAAGTTACAGTAAATGAAAAGCAAAAGAGGTTTTGCTTGATGTTTGAGGGTGTAGCTTCTATTGTAATATGTTATACAATTGCTATTTCGAGATTTCTATTCGGAAGGTGTTTTCTCGAATCCTAATTTATAGCTTTCATTCAACCGCGGAATAGAAATCCTAAGCGCACAGAGTGGAGCATGAAAAGTTATTTGAATGTTGCCATGGAATTAAACACTCGAGGCACACAATCACCGAGGGAAAGGTTCACTTTTCTGTGGCAGCGAGAAATCTCAATGATTCAGAGAGATAACAAAGATATTTCGTTATTTACGTATACGCAATAGCCTTCATCACCTCCTTCGACACGAGCAATTTTCGTTTAACTAGGAAGCTGGAAAAGGCGTCTTGGAACTGATCGAATAACTCAGATAATGGCTACCACATCATGCCCAACGCTAATAACGGCCTCTTTAGATGACAATGATGACTTTTGAACGGGTGTTCCACATGTCTCCTTCCGCATTTCACTTTCCCCGTAATTGCATAGCGTTTGAAGGACTCGGGGAGTACAATACTGAAAATAATCTTGTCGTTTTTTTGCACCTGTCTCGCTTCAAATTGGACGGCAGAGTAGATCCATCGCCTGAAGAGTAGGCAACACAACTTGCGCCAATTAAAATTTCAAATAAGCGTCCACTTTGCCCGGAAGGAAAATTTGCTTTTACCCTGCTAGCAATTTCTTCCGCATAGGCGATAAAACATCTCATATTTACCAACTTAATAAGGCTTGTGTAAGATCAATGATTTCAAATGTCAATCAATTTATTTACCCATACTCAATTATTTTTGAAGAGGCAGCCTTACGTTTGCCTTACTAGTCACGCTCTATACTTAAAGTAATCATTCTTATTGTTGTGTTTTTCTTCTACAAGTTAGTCTTCTAAAACTTAATTTTGAAAATTCTTCAAAATTTAAGATTTATTTTAATTATTGTTTTCAGACTCAATCATTATCCACATTTTCCAATATTACTGCGCGAAACGTCGTATCAAAAGTGCAGTCCTTATTTACTGCCACTTTTAGTAAACTGTGTGGTGAGTACAATCGAAGATTCAGAGGAAACTTTCATACTTCCATGAATTACTTTTTAAATAACATTTCTTGAACTCTCATGTGATTTATATGCGCTAATTTTTCTTCTTTCTTCAAAGTTCATTCAAAAGCTCTTACATTCATATCATAAAAAGTATCTCGAGACAGATATATGACTTAGTTTTCAAGGCACTATATAAGCATGTCACTGGTTTAATTACCTCAGTTTAGACTAGTTATATGCTAATATAGTTAGTGGAAATCCCCATTAATGTATGAAATTAGCTTCTCGTCATAAATTCCCATAAAATAATAACCGGTGATTCCGACGCTGTTTTATTTGCGTTTTTTCCACTGCGAACTGTTACTCAATAAAAGTGTTTGAGACAAATAATGGCGTCAACCTTGAGATAAGAAGTTCGGCAGTTTTATGTGTTTCGTCCGATATCACGGTTGTGAATCCGTGTCTATTGGATCAGTTTGGGACTAGGAATGTAATCGATTTGGATCATTCAGTTACAAAATCATTGTTTACCAAAGATACGGCACGATTAGTGTTATGACAGATCAAATAGAACTAGCCAAGATAAAGAAGACATTCTTTTATTTGAAACGCTGAGTAATTTTGGATAGCGAAATCTTAAGTTCCAATCTGGTTTCGAATTTTGAACTCCCGTGTGGATGAAGATCTGGTTTTTCATCGTTTAGAACTCATGCAGACCGTTTTATACCGTACAATGATTTGTATCTGTCAAACGTAAGACTCTAATGAAAATTCAGTACATAAGTAAAATTGTGATATTCTTCTTAACTTCTGTATTCTAAGCTAAGATTTAGTAGCATATATATTTTTAGTTTAGCATTCAGAAGTTCAGATTTGTGATTGTATGTTGGTGATTTTAGCAATAATCGAATTCATTTCATTGAATACCATTATGAAAAAGATTACCTCAATCTTATTATCTTCTGTGAACAAGTAGACAATCGCAACTTAACAGTAGTATTGAAAATCATTATCATCTATACTCTTATATACTAATTCTTAATTCATGAAAATGATGAATTAGGCAGCATTGTAAGAGTACTATTCAAACAGGAATAATTTGATTCTGATGTTTCTAAGTTGACGTAGTAAGATCCTGTTGAGGGTCAAAATATCTACCATATTTTTGTACTCATATCGTATCCTATAATAAAGAATGTATTTACAGCCATTATTTGGATTTGGCATATCTGGAACACGCTCTTCCTCCCTTCACAAAAATTTTTTATGGGATTTGAGCATTCCTATGCCAGAATCCTCTCTGAAAAGAGGAAAAATCGGCAACTCCCAGCTGGATTAAGCCTCTGGTGATGCACCACCAACTGTTAAATCCCCTTTACCAAGCGCACCGAGTCCCGAGGCGACTGTCACGAAAATCATTTTGATTGGCACCTTTCTTTTTTTCCGATGATCCACAGTAGGGATCAATATTGACTTTTGCTATCTTTCCCCTTTTTATTGGCCTCACGTGACGGGTCAATCTGTTGAAATTCGCTCTTTTTGGCGGTCTCTCGTAAATCATGGTACCCCAGGTAGCCGGCAGATGATTGCTCACCGTGAAGCGCTCTCTGGTGACCGTTTTCAGAGTCTCCCGTTCGGGAGCAGTTCCAAGATCTGCCGGATGGGGTCGCATTGGCGCGTCTTGTTGGTCCCTTGCAGAGCCTTGCCAACGACGGCGTTGCTCAACTGGTGTTGCCGATGAATAGCCAAAAAGGGGCTCTTGTTTATCCCTCGAGAATTATTTCATAACTTGCTCTATGGAATAGACGCGCTCCATACGCAGCTCTGGTTCTCTAAGCAGAAGACTCAATCTGTAAATTCAGTAGGAAAGCAATATGGACTTATTTCATTGCATTCATAAAACTTTTTATAATGATAGATTGAAAGCATTTGCCGATGATTGAAGCCGTAAGATATCGAAGTCAACCGCTTAATTTATTCTAATGTGATTTAGTAAAATAAATCTGCACAGATAAATTTTAAATTATTCGAAAGCTTCTGTTTAAATATTTAATATGGCTATGTTCCCGTTCGTGAAATATCATTGTTAAAAAGATAAGAGAATTCCAAGATGGCAAGATAATTAAGACATAACTGAATTCCTGTGAAACGATTGGACACGGGCATCGCTCCCACATCGTGCGTTTTTGACTGATGTTTTCGTAAATTTGTGTAAGTACCATGACCGAATATGGGAACAAGTGATCAATTAAGCATGTTGTCTGTTGTATTCTCACGGTAAATAAGAATTCCCCCTTTCCCTTTCACATCTTCCCCGAATAATGCACTTAAGAACCTTGTGCTCGAAATATTGGGTAATTAGCTGGAATAAGGCCTCTTTCTATATTCTCATAATTCACTACATGGCAGAAAAGATGATCGGTTTCTCATTTTCAAATAAAGTTCCATTTTAGACACTATTTCAATACCTTTTATTGCTGATCAATGCTGTGGACATGTATCATATTTATACAGTGAACAAATATGTTAAAATTTTAAGTGTTACTAAATTAATAAACTTGATCAATAAAAGAGATGATATATGTTTCATGAACACGGAGTTTGGTAATGAATATAGTGTATTTATAAAATTGAAAAATCGTTCATTTAAATACTAGAAAATTAATAGTAAATCATATTTCTCATAGAATATAGGGTGCAGAGATATTTCTCACGAATTTAACTCTTCCATTAGTATTTACCATTACTTCGATCTTTGAGGTTAAAATATATTTCATCCTTATTTGACCAGATCTTTATTTTAAAGAACTAATAACTTTTTTTATAAGTATTAACTTTTTCACAAATCATGGGAAAGCATTTTGATCTAGAAATCCAACTTCTTTGAAAATGAATACTTGATATCGTAAGAGACTCTATGGCTTGGATCAAGTACCCTTTTAGTATTTCATTGAATCTTTAAATCCCTTAAAACCTGTGTGATGTAAGGCAAATGCTACAAATCGTTCAAGAATTCTTTCTTTTTCATTCATACCCATAACTTTTGGTTGAGGAATTATATAAGCAGTGCATCTCTCTTGATGGAAATCATAACATTTTCATTACCCATTTTCTACCCAACTTAGTCAGACATAATAATATAATATATTTTGGGGAAGTTAGTCTTTCAATCAAGGTAAATAAGTGGTTATTTGGAACTCGGTACCAAACTAGGGTTTAAGGAGTTTTAGCATTGATACTCGGGAAAATTTTTTACTTAAATTCAATAATGAGCGTTAATAAAGCAAATTAAGAGATTAGTATTAGAAAACAACCTTTTTCTGCGTAGTTTCATTTATTTAGAGAGATATATTACATAATTATTATTCACAGCTTCCGTATAGTCAGAGTTTAGCAGATTTCCACAACTATACATGCTTCAGTAACAATATAGTAATATTGCGTAATTAATTCATCATCTGTTAGAAATACATTCCCGTGCGAAGGGTTTGTGTATTTCACATGCATTGGCATGATAAACACCCCTTTCCATGTAAGCGTCCAAAAGGTTAGCCCACTTCATCCGGGGAAAGGGATTAAGTCCAGACGCTCTGCACCCTTGACCTCATGGAAGCCAATCGATGAATCTGCCGCCCTAGTTTATGGCTCCCTCCCAAAGATATCCCTTCGGAATCCCTCTTTGCTCCCCTTATCCTTTGTCCCCCACCTGTTGCTCCCTTCTTCTTACTCCTCCAAGGTTTCGCGAATTTCATTCTGTTGTCGAAACAGCCGATGCTTTTTTTTTCTCCCCAGTGGAAAGTGTTTCCGTTTTATTCAGTGGAGAGGGAATATTCGAGACATTTTCCACAGGATATCGGATTCGCCAGCTGTGAGATGTGCGTGGTTTAGGAGCCGCAGAACTCTTAGAGGTTGCATTTTGATTTAATGGTAAACAGTGCCAAATCTCGTTAGCCTTTGAGGTGTTTTGGTAGAGTGCTATTAGAAAGCTTAGGGAAGCAGCGATGCAGAAAACCGCGGTATTATCCCATCTCAAGGATCGCTTCATGAGGGACGAGCCGTAGGAATGTTATCAGGATTACGTACGTCCAAGGCTGTCTGTCTTTCTGTGTACACCTAAATGCTCTCTTTGCTATACTCTTACGAATAGGTTATTCAAAGCGTGGAAATGTCCATACTTGTCTCCCTCTGTGTGCTTAATAAAACTCGTTAAAGTGATTCGAAGCTGCTACATTCAAATCCTGAAAATATTTTGTCTCGAATATTACGTAGCGAAAAGTTAACTAGGACGTAAATGTAATAAATTTTATAGATTCCAGGTAATCGAACACAGGACCGTAGAAAATACGGATTCACGTCCTTCCCCAGATAGTGAATGTTTGATTTGAATGCAGTTAGAATCGTTTTAGAATTGATCTTTCCTGCATTTATTGAACTCGTACTTTGTAAATTTAATCTTTTATATTTCTATATTGAGATACAATTTGTGATCAATATTATGTTATACAACTTTGATATTATTTGATACCTATTTGATTCAAGGTATGTAGTTGGAAGTGTAGCTCGATAATTATCCCGTTATGACAGCCAAATAATTCTGAAGTAAAATGAAACAACAACAATGTTCGATAGATACATATCCTGAATGTTAATGGATTAAATCATAGCTGCATTATTGTTGCGCCTCATTTCGTTTGATATTTGCACGCAGTGTTCCAATTCTCATTGAGTTTTCATTCCTCCCGATGTGCGATATTTATAAGTCGAGCTTCGCATGACATTCGCACCGTCGCTTATATTTAGCATTACCTCCCGAGTCCATTCAAGAGGAGCGTCTAAACCGTCCGATCTATTCATGAAATTGGCACACTCTTTCCATCGTCTGTACATCCTTCTCCCATAAATCGATGGACTCTCATATTAGTTTATCGCGTGATTAATAACCTCCCATCGGAATTGGCGTATTAGCGATAAATCTATATGAGCGGCGTTAATTTCGTAGTGGAGGTGGTCCGTTTTTAATCCACGGGAAATTCCTTCGGCATTTCTAAATTTCCTTGTGATCTATTATAGAGAAGGGATTATGGAGTCAATTCAATCCCCCAATTCAGGTCGACCGAATTTTTCGACTCTGCCGATATTTGATTGCTTCGGCGAACTTCAATTCGCTCGCCAGATGGAGTTCATTAATTCCGATTCCGTCTTGTGTGACTACGCGATGGAGCGCACTGTCTAATAACCACCGCAGGCGATAATGGATCCGAAGGATATCGCCCATGAATTAAAAATTACGGCGGAGCGTCCGGTTTTATTGAGCGCTTATTTACGGCGCATGGACAATATAGCAACTCCATAGCGTCGGTAAACTAGGTTTAATTACGTTAAAATGGAATTTCATTACAGCTCGTACGGTGATCCATTCCAGCGTTCAAAATGGAAATGCGGCTTTGTTTGTAGACGAATGTAGGCGTCCATTACAAGAAGAAAGAGTTTGCTGATGGAATTTTTATTTCCATACATATGGCTCTAGCAATCTAATTTCCTCATTTTGTCTATTTTTTTCTATCTATTCAGGTTTATATTGAATTCAATATGGTTACTTAAGATTTTTCCCGATATCTCTGCCGTTTGCTAGATTCTCTAATATAATAACATTTAGATTATGAAATTATTTATTTTCTCAATAAGTCTTTTCTAAATAAATCTTACAATTTTAGTATTACCCATTTCCTAAGTTGTATTATACTTTGGTAAATTTATTTTATAAATATATCATTTTCATTCTATTATATTTAAAGTTAAGCCGTTAAGTATTACAATTTTAAATTAATTTTTCTTACATATAAATTTCTAGCAAATATTCTCAATGATATATCACATAATGTGAAATACACTTATGGAACTGTAAACTAATTTGGAGCTAATGTTGTTAATATTATTCACGGAACTTGAACATAATTCATTTCCTATTGTTAGATGTCGATTATTTTCCCAACCGTAAGACTGCTAGAACCAACTGAAATGATATAACTGAAAAATATCTCATTGATGAAAGAAACCTTAATTTTTTCCGTTTTTGGTAAAAAGTCTTACACTGGACCGCATATGTAAAGCAAAACTCGCGGCAAACTCAACGGAATATTCGAAACAGGTTTGGCCACTTTTGAACCGTCTTTCAATTTCCCGATCTTGCTGTCGTACATACATCAACACACAATAGATATATATCAATTATCGATGACATATATAGTGAATAAAATTTTCAGATGATGTCGAGGTCTATTGTGTTCCACTATAGGTAGCGTCTGTCAAACCGTTTAAGGGGCAATAGACCTGTGCTCCGACGTCTGCCAAACTAGAATACCCCTTCGACACACTATCCCCTATCTCTCAATGCCCCACTAACGCTATTCAGGTTGGTTTTCCCTCCTTTGCTATGGAATTATGCCGAAATTCTATACTTTAGGCTCCCAATTTGTATTTCGAAATAGAAACAATTAAGTTTCCGGATTCACAAGTTTTCAATAAACGCTACAATTATTCACACGTGTCGTTTGGTTCCAATATATTTGCGATTTGAAGAGTTGCCTCGTGTTAATCACCCTGTACATTATCAAACGAATAAGCGTACATTTCCTGTGTAAACATCGATAGTTATAACGGTGTTAGTAATTATGGGTAATTATACATTCATAACATTGTAATTTATACAAATGCGATTGGTCATAATGACGAAATATTCTTTTCCATTTTGCGATTCTGAAAGAACTTGAACGCTAAATAAGAGAAAGAAATCATCAACAACTGAGATTAAATTTTATCTCACTTTGTTACCAAAGTAATTTTAGTCAAGTGAGCAGAGAAATCTTATCGTGAAATAATCGCATCCAAAACTGTATTTTGGATCTTTATTTCTGGATCACGAGCAACCTCTTTATCTTTGTTTCCGTATTTTTTATTTTCAAATAAGCGTTTTCCGAAGAAAAGTTAGACGGTAAATGCCCGAAGCCTTTTTCGGAAGTAAATATGAACTTTTCTGGAATTGGGAAAGCAGATATTTACACAGCCTTTTGCGCTTAAAAATTCAACGTTATTTAAATAAAATTTCGCTCCTGTTCACACAGTGATTAAACTCTTTCTTAACTTTCCCTGATTCGCTCTTTCAACACTATGAAACACGTGAATAACTCTCATTTTTCTCCCCTTTAAAGAATAGATTAAGTATTTGATTTGACAAAAGAAAATAAACACCATTTGTCTTCGTTACACATCGCAGTTCGCGTATAACTTCAAAATACGGACTCCGACATTTTAATCGTGTTATTAAACACTCCGAAAGAAAAGACAGCAACCGGAAGAAGGCTTTTTAAAACTTCCGCCGCGTATTTCAAAAGACAAAAGAATCTCTGAAAAGACGTTTATGAGATCATCTCGGATTTATTCCACGCGCCCTTACTTTTAATACGTTAAATATTTAAGAGACATTTCTCCGCGACTACTAATTACCCATAATTAGTCCGATTCGATTAAGGATTTAAAGCTTGTTTTCGGCCACTTTCTGGGAACGGCAAAAGAACCAACGCGCGAATCAAAAGATGCATGCGGAAGTCCTTTTTTTATAATCGTTCCAATGGACATGATTCGAAAAATGATGCCGCCATCTGTGCGTGGCAGTCTTCCAAATGATGTCAGGTGGAGGGGGGAGCTGGTTTAGTTCTCTCCTTCGAGCAACAGGTGGCGCAAAGGAGGAGGCGAACTAACCGGACACCCCCGCACCCCTCGGTGCCCCCCCCCCCTCACGAAGAATCTATTGCCTTTTTTCAAGAGTTTCATATTTTGTGCGAAAAAGGTCGTATTGTCTGCTTTCCTTCCGTCCCCTCTCGGTACTCCATGCCCCTTGCGTCCCTTCGATATTCTTTTCGGTTACTAACCATCCACGCATAACTCATGCATAATCTTAATATCTTTAGTCTTTAGTATCGTTGAAGAACTTATCTTTAGTGATCCTATATAGCAGATTGATTTTTCTTTGACTTAAAATACACATTATTAATTCTTTCATTTTCTACCGAATATATATGATAAATAACCCGCATACAATTCCATTTTATTATATGTCTTCTTTCGTTCTATTACCCAACACTTCCTGTTTATTCTTAGTTCACGATTCCCAGTAATTTGAAATATTTTGTTATACTTTGGGTTATAGGAATGTTTTTACAATCATAATCAGAGTAGCTATTTAATGGATCGATATGAGGGTAGCTTTTCAAATTATTAACTGCTCATAATTTGTTATTTATAAAATCCGTCCTTCAAATTTAACAACTCAGGTACCATCCCATATATTATCGAGATAGTACTTCATGACAAGTTGAAAATTGCTGGACGAATGTCAGTACCACCATTTTCGCAGAACCGGGATCCGCTTTGATGTAAAATACGCGTATGGGCACACTTTAATTCAAGCGATGTGACATCATGAGTTCTGCTCTTCGGATATTTCATCGGATCACCCCATTCAATTCCTCAACCTTTCGATCGATATATAGACGTGGATGCATTTGTATCGAAAGATGCGCAATGGACCCATTATTTCTCTTCTTTCGTGCGCAATCCGATATGGAGGAGTTTGTTTCGCATGAATATCGTAACTCTTTTTATTCCGATGTGTGCTCTAGTTCTTTCTTGTGTGATATAGATATGTGCATTGTTTATCGAAGGAAAATTGTCTCCGCCGAAGCAAACATAGTTGCTGTATTTATTCGCCTGGAGCAACGCAGCGGCCGTAACACTATTGAATTACAGATCGCTATCTAACTGGGCTGATTGGGAAAGAGGCTCTTAATCGATAACCTACATCACCCTTTTGATCGAAAGTCTTAATAATATTTGACAAAGGATATCTCTCGAGGAGTTTGGTACGCAAACATAATATTTTCATCTCTCCTTGATTTTTAAATTGTATAGAAAAAAACGTCTTTGTTTATTATTAAAATGCTTTCTGACTCCGGTGATGAGTTAACAAGTAAGGAATGAATTTTGAAAGAATAAATTTCTTTGAATTTGAGCATCATGTCGTAAGTTTAAGGGCGGAATACTATATCTGAACCAGTTTAGCTTCAGTATCAGGTCTTTTAAATAGAAATACGAAATTCAGAACATTTGTGGTGACATTCTGGAAAGGAAATTCTCAAGAAGTTAACTTTTTTCCTGTGAAATATTCTTTAAATCTCTTTAAGGTCTGCATTGAAAAGATTTAGTTTCACATTTCCTTTATAAATCAACCTTCGTATCGCTCAACGTTTGCTATCTATTCACATACTGGAAAAACAACTTGGGAACCCATTGATAAAATTCCCAATGGAGTAGTCTTCGAGAAAAATTACGGCAAACCCAGAAGTCCGGACGGTCAAGCATCGGCCACTGGATACATAATTGCAGTATCCACTTCATTCACGGAAAGGTCTATTTTTTGTTGGCTTTAAAGATATAAATCGCTTTCCATTGAGTTATATTTGATAAAAACAGGTAGAAAGCCGTCACCACCCCACAATGACCACGTCCCCATAAATCTCAATCTTCGGAAACTCTTCACGGTTTTCTCTCTTTTTTTCAGAAGGCAGCGCTGGTGTGGCCCTCGCAGCAGGACCCTTCGGCTCCGAAGGCGACAGCCGGAGGCAGTCCTTTGGGCGGAGGAGTGGTCGGAGGGGGTCCACCGCTGGTGGGCGTCGGGGGCCTAAGCCATCACCACCACCACCAGCAACATCAACACCAACAGCAGCATCAGCAACAGCTCCTGCACCACGGAGGCGGGCAGCAGGGACAGCAGGGGCCCCAACCCCACCACGGCCTTTCGGCCTCCGGACCTCCCCCGCCGCCCCACAACCCCACACAGGGGCTTGTCCACTGGATGTCGGTAATGGCGGAGCACATGAGCAACCCCCACCACGAGGTGCACTACATGTGGAATGGGGTGGAGGTGAGACCCGTTTGTTTATCGAGGATTTATTATATTGGGCATCGCGTGAGGAGATGAAGGAGGACAAGTAATTACGGGCCTCGAGATGAAATATGTTCGCGCTACCTGTGTTGTCCGTCCTCTCGTAGCTAACGAAAGTTGAAAAGTATGAGAAGGTGTTTATTCGGATTTCACCTGTGGGAATTATTACCGATTGTTTGTTCGCGAAGTCAAACACGTCAGTCGATGGCTACCTAAAGATAAATCTTGTCTGATCATAGTAAATAGATGCATATACTTCGGATGTAAAGAATACGAGCTCGTATCAAGCCATCGCTTATTCTTTTATAAAATTATATCTTGCGGCGTTTGTTGGTGAAGAATAACTTAGTTCATATTTGTATTTTAAATTTATTTATCCGTCCTAGAATTTAAGTAGATCGATCATTATGAGTCTTTAATATGTAATATTCAGGCGAAATATTTATTTGTTGAACCTCTTTTAGAATTGGTTTTCAGGTCCTTACGAGCAAATATTCAATAACATTCTGCCATTTAGAAGCCTATGCCAATATTTACAAATCCTAAGCAGATACATTTTATACTCGAAAATTTTATTAGGGGACGTACCATTTTTACAACGAAAAAAATCCATCTGTTTAATTATTTTTAAATTTTGCCAATATCATATTAAAATTCATATGTTTATTATATCCGGCCACCGGATTTAAATAATCTCCTTTTATGCATGATGTATCGAGGTAATTGAAGGAAATAAAGTGGGGCTAACTGCATTACTTCTCGCGTGGCTGCACAACCTATAAAAGGAATAGAACAGGTTTATTAGGGTGAGGAAAATCAGTCGCCGGATATCGGAGCTTGAATTATCCCCTCGCGAACGGGAATGAATTAAGGACTAGTTTGCACACGATTGAAAAAATTGCTTTGGAAACGCACGACAACGAACGTCGCGTGCGAAGAGCAAAAAGCTCTATTGTTTTTTTTCCTTGGGATTCATCATCGTAGGAGCAGGATTTAATCCGGTTTTGGACATTGGCCAACCACGTGCGCCCAGTGGATAACTTTTTACTTCGACTGGTTTTTTTGTTCTCTCGACCACCTTGCATTGTTCTGCAGCGGGAAAGCGTTAATGTTTGGAACCACCCTGACACACTCGTCTAAGCGTGCCGAACTCCACGCGAACACTTGCTACACGAGTTCTTAGCGATCGCAAAAAAGAGGAGATGGTCCCTCGACTGGTCACACCCGAAACACTGTGCGCGAAACAGTTGCGAACAATAGGATCAACAAGCTTTTTTGCTCCACTTGAAGGGATAATGCCATCGTTTCACGCCGTATTGTGCGTATTATTTAATAAGATATCCTCATGGAATCCATGTTCCAATAAAAGGGATATCTATGTTCACCGATGCAATGAACTACTCGATGCTTAGAACATTTAAATTCATTCAAGGAAATAAAACATGTTAAATCAATTATTCAGATTATCTTTGTGTAAAGTATGGGTATTGTCTATGAGTGCTATGGTATTATTTATGGAAACATTTCTACTGTATTATTATGTTTTGTTTTCATGATTACACTCAATTTTGGGATGGAATGCTTACTTAGTTTCGGGAAATATTTTTCATGTATGTTTTTTGATTCTTGTAAGCATATATTTCACGTTTCAGTCAGTATTTATATTTCTTAATTTAACTTCAAATACAAATTTAATTAAGCCAAATGCACCAACGCTAGTATACATGGATATACTATAACTAAACTGCTGATACAAATACTTGTATATTAGAATAATAGGAAGAGATTCGTTTTCCACCAACGATGATCATGAATTGGATTATAGGATGAACGCATATACTTTTTATTGCACGTAGCATGACGATCAAATATTACTCGTAAATAAATAGTTGTTGATGGGCGTTTGATCCTCTTTAGAAGAGTGGATTATGAGAAAGGAAAGAGATGTTGATGGTGGAGCATTGTCGAAGGAGAATGTGTGCTTTCCACCCTTTCTGTGCCGACTCCATAAATCGACCAGGGTCAGCCGTATTTCCGATCAATAGTCAATAACCTTTTCGCCAATGTGTTGTCACCCTGTTCAATCGGCCGCATTATTGTCCCGAATAGGTCCACTCCATAGGCAATTGTTCGCCAATGGCAAAATGGCTAAGGAGATTTCCAACCCATCGGCTTCTGGATGTATCAATATTTGTATTGGTAAATGTAAATCAGTCCCTTTCGTCGTCGCTGCAGCCGTTGAAAAAATAAATCAAAGGAAGTTTTTTTAGCCGTCGTTTGTTGGTTACCACATACACGAACACAGCCCGTGTTCTAACCGTTCGGTGTCTTCTATGATTTTTTTCTGCCGCTTCCCTTTCTAACTCCATCCCATAGTACTTAAAACCCCTCCCCACCGCTCTCTTCCTAACATCCATCCATCATATTCACCACCCTTCCTCCCCACCCTTCTCATTTACCCTTTTTATTTTCCCGAATCATTCTCACGCGCTTATTTTCCCGTTTTCCACGCATTTTCTTCATTTCAACGTCTTTATACTGACATAGATTATCAATCTTAGTTTTTTATTTTTACCTCGTTATTCGATGTATTCCAGAATATAAACTATTTCCCTGCATTCTAAGCCTAATATCTTTATATACATACCTTTGCAGAGAAATGTATCATTATATAACATTATATACTTCTTATTCGATCCTCGATAATAAAAAGTTTATTGATATATTTCCGTGAAACCCCTAAATCATTAACTTTCTTTCATTTATTGTCGCTAAACATTCTGTGAGTATTCCTAAGCTGTTTCCTTTTTAATTCTCATCAGATTCTCATAAGTAGTTATGTAATTTAAGAATTTATCTTTTATAGCCATCGATTTATTATTTGTCAAATCAGAGAATCATTCCCCGTTGAATTCCAAAAAGTTTTCATGTATTATGTAATTATTAATGCATTTCTGAATTGGTCTTTAGCCTTTAGCCTTAAGTGACTGCAATGATAATTTTTTACTCTTAATTTATTTCTATTGTCAATATTATCTTTCCCTTTATGAACATACTTAATCATTCTCTTTGAATAATGTTAACTACAAGTTATCCTGTACTTTTGCGGGCGGGAAGGATCCCCTTAAAACATACTCGAACGCTATCCTTACTTAACCAACGTTTTTCGTTGCATGGAAATAGTCTTCAAATTCCATCAACTGATTTCATCTCCTTCAACGTACTCGCACATCTCTTAGCACTCATCCTCTTTAACCTTTCAAATCTCCCCAATTTTCTTCTTTTCCTCAACTCTTTCGCTCCTGTGAACTCCCTCAGCTGGAGGCATCTTCCAAAGAGTCCCTCTCAACCGAAGGAATCCTCCGACCACCTCCATTCTCCTAAGTCTCGCAGATTCGGTTGTTCTCCGAGGATTTCCCATAGTGATGCATATGACGCCATTCTGATCTCGCCTATTCAAACCCAAAACACTTGGTGGAATGTCATCCACCTTTCCTCACTTTGCATCGGCAATCCCATCTGAAAAAAGGCACCCCACCGGTGCCTTACCCACATGCCCATACGGGAGGATGGATTAAGGTCCCTTTCCCCTCGGAAGACAAATGAGCCACCCCGCCCCACTCTTAATGGTCGGAAATGCATGCAAGGAACTGCTCACGCAAACACGGCTGAGGGCAACCGTATGCCGCGGGCTACCAAGGCTGCCACTCCCTCAGGTGCGGATGATCATAGCCTCGCATTTGAATAAAATCGTATATGCGCAATGAAGGCCTTGGGAAGGCCTTCGGTACAGTTTGATGGACGATTTTTACAACGGGGGACTCGCGGTTCGTTTCGCGGAGGTGCATCCCCGAATTTATTTGCATCGTTTATCTTCGTGAGGCTGTTAATCTTCGCGGAGGGAAAAATTCCGGTTTGAGAGGTGAAAGTTATTTGTCGGCTTGCATAAGTATTTCCTGTGTATGTCCTCAGGCTAAATACTCTCGGAAGAGAAACGCGAGCTTTGGTTTTCCTGCTGCTCGACTGTCTTCTCGTTTCGAATCCAGTTCGGAAAAGTTCTCCATTCCGTATGACTTATTCGAACTGTCGAACAGGTGTAAGTAAAGTGGACGCTCGCTTTAAGAGGCTATGCCAAAAGGAGTGAGTGTAATTCCCCACATATATACACACAAATATATAAGGCACTAAATGCTTATTATTTCCACTATCCTCGCTTCTACGAATGATCTAGAATTTCCTGGCTTACTTCACGTAAGAGTAAAGTCGATGTATGCAAATTTGTAGTTAAAGTTAAAAATATGGTTATCTCGCACTTAATATTAATACTTAGTATCAATATGAGTAAGCGTGTTTTTGTGGTCATAATAGAATATATCGAAATATAGAAATATTTTTGAAAATCTACACAGAACTAACTTTCAAAATGCAAAAGATTTTTTAATCTTACACACTCGGGTATAATAATTACTGATACTCTCGGTAATTTATATCAATTTTATTTAAAGAAAGGCTTCAAAAGGATTCAAAGATAAATCAAAATAATCAGGCTGTTTCAATTAACGGACAACAAAAGTAGCTTTTATTTAATTATCTAAATAACTGTGTTATTGAATGTTCTTAGTTGATATAGCAAGGTTCCCTTCCAAAAAGAAATTCTAATTTTGAGAGTTGATCGTATTCCTTAATGATATCTTCAACAACATTATAAATTATACCTCTTAAAGATTAATGCTTAAATATTTTCTGTTATCTATATTGATGACTGCATAGATAAACTGCATCAGAAATGTTTCTCGATTTGTAGTAAGATTTGGATTATTCTAATTTTAAAGGCAAATTGTTTATAGTGAATGTCTTTCGTACGAAATTTTTATTTCGCTCATAAAAATACGTATGATAAAATAAAAAACGTTCATATACGAGTGATGATATGATCATTTAGATCCTTATCGTGTTTATATTTTATCCCTCTCATATTTTTACGTAACGTGTTTTAGAGACAAAGCAATGTTTTCCGTATGAGCACGTAATCCGAATGCGTACGGAATGAAATATCACGCGGAACAACTTCTCTCAGATCTTTTACGCATCCTTAATAATACCAATAAAACTCAATGTGAGCTAGAGTCATATTTTTTACGGAGTTTTAAAATGAAGAGCCATTCTATTACATCTAAACTTAAATCTTGGGCGATCTCCGAAGGAACGCTATTCCCTTCTTTTACGGCCGTTAAACGTTTCGAAGGCGTCTTTGATTCCACGCGGGAAAATTCCCTCTCTAAAGAGCGACTGTTTATCGGATAACGTCGGCAAATGATCGCATTTTCTTGATAAATCGGCTCCATTGCGTTCTTTGCCCTTCCCATGAGCATCTTCCTAATCGACCGTGATACGACACAGTAAAATATTCATCCCTCCGCCGGCAACGAGAACTATTAAAGTACGCGAGGTTCATTTTTTTACCTCTTCGCGGTGAGAGGACCATTTTTTACGAAGACAGCCGCGCCCTTCCATGCGACGCTGCTTCCAGAAATGCTCTTTTCACAGCTCCAAATGACGAACTATGAGTGCTACACTCCTTTGAATATATTGTTAAAATATAGAAGTAATGTTTGTGATAATTTAGATATATATGTTCTTATTGACTGTATCTTTAGATCAAAAGGAAGATTATTGACTATAACATGACAATTTGTCCGAATAATATTTTGTAAAATAAAGAAAGTTTAGTATAAAACCGTTTCTGAAACGTGTACATAAATAATATACATCGCGTTATATACATGTATTCAATTATTGGTTATTCTAGATTCATAAATTTATTCAAGATTAAACATAATACATCGTTCAATGTCATGGTTTAAATATAAATTTTTGCTATTTTTATTTAATTTAACATTCTATTTTTCTAAGTTAAAACTATGTATCCTTATTATATTCTCTATTTTCAACTTACTTTTATCATTAGAAATAATTGTAGAATTGATAGCAACAATAAGTATCCTTTAATTATTACAATTATTTTCAACGATTAACAAAACCGTTTAAAGATTATTAACCGCTATAATAAAGTAAGGTTTAGTAAAAAATAAAGTTTTGCGTTGGTAATAAAATGTTCATCGAAACGGCTAAACCTCCAGGAAAGAAAGATTATTCTCGTCATCTAAATAGATAAAGTTAATGTTATCAATTCATTCCGAGCACTGCTCCTATGCTGCAATCTACTTTGAACAAATACTTTATGAGCGATACATTTGTAAAAGAAAGCGTATCATAAAGTAAATTGCAGCGCAAATATGCAAATTAGCATTCTTGTTTTCTCCATATGATATGCTGCAAACTTGTTCGCAGAATGTCTTTATGATGCAGAGAAAAGGGATGTATTTGAATTTGCAAGATAGAATTTCTGATAAACGACCACTAAGCTTAGAATGCAAAATTCTTACATAAATGTTTGTGTGCTGAGATGAGGAAAACTTTAAAGCTTATAAATCATCGCTCACTTTAAGAAACCTTTTAGAATGCGGTGTACATGAAAGGAAAAAAACATGAGATCTATATATATGAGTGCTTATTTCTATTACCGGATGACGCGCTTTAAGCTTTGAAATTTATTATTCCTTAGGACAAGTACAGTAGTTGACCATAAATTTCTCTCGCGATACATTTGCCAAATAGATAAATAACGCAATTTTTTAGACAAATTATGACCATATGAATCAACCTGAAAAATATTTAATACTTTGATCCTAGACGGGAAAAGTGTTATATTTTTTCCTAATAGTTAATAACGCGGTGGATAAATGTTTGGTATAACGCTTGAATATTTGTGAATTTATAGCCATAATCAATAAAGTAAAAGGTTTGAATTTATGGATAATAATCATTACAACATTATTTCCTTTTGTCAATTTTTATTTAGAAATTTTCCTTCTTGTCTTACTTTTAGTTGCAACAACTCTATCCAGTTAGTCCTTGAATTTATTACAAAACTAAAATTCTCTACATTTCCTGCGATTGCTAATTGAAAAACATTTTATGACACGGAAAGTTGATTGAGTTAATTCGACCTTTTAAGTAGAAATCGAACGTAATCTTTCCGTCTTAGTAACTTGTATAATGTGCGATTTGCTGATTGATATTTGATATTGACGAAGACATAATTAGGTTAAAAACGAGTCGACAAGTGAAAGCCGAAATTGACACAATCGTTCCACTTTTAAATGTTGAACTTTCGTCCGAGTATGACTTTCATCTTCGAAATCCGTTATGCAAATTATTTCGAGAAATTTATGTGGAACGAAGAGTAAATAAAGAAGATTTAAAAATCCGAGTGCCTCGGGCCGATGGGCTTTAAATTTCACAGCGCATTCATTCTCTCGGAATTAATATCCAGCCTCCAAACCGCCACGAAACACTAACCCCCAATTCGAAAAATCAAACACCTTCCAACGTAAAAAGGCTTCTCATCCTCTTTTCTCTTAACGATCGACTCCTCCCATTCGCGGATATCCCACTTATCTGGGACCAAAAGGGTGAAGACGCACGGATTAGGCACCCCTTTGCCCCCTTAGGGATGTAATGGGTGTGGCCGGATGAGGGTAGCCGTGGGAAGGAAGATTCTACGCATGCAAATGGCCTCTTCTCTTAGTTCCGTATGTGTACACCTTTGAAATGAGTGGCTCAAAGGGTGGAGGAGGAGTGGTGGAATGTCTTTTGTCGCCCGGGTAGAGACAGAGGGCCTCGGGCAAAACGGTGGGGACCGCGTTAAAAAAAAGGCAGGAAAATCTTTAAGGGATGAAATATTCAACCCCCTCCTTCGCTATCCATCACCGCCGCGCATACATATTGCGTCTCATTCATTTGTTCGCCGATAGAGGGCGGCGAGAAAAAAATGCGGGAGAGATGTTCTCTGCTTCTTTAAGGGGCTTCGGAAGGTTCGTTGGATTTTGGTGCGTTGAAAAAGGGTTTGTTTTTTTTTGTGGGGGAGATCGAAGAACAAGGGGGGGCACCCAAATGAGGTACGCCATTGGCGGAGACCATTCTGCATATCCTTTTTTTAGGATCTTTTCTCATCTATGACGTCCATCTTCCGTTCTTCTGTTGGCTGAAGAAAGGCACCGCGGAGTCGCGCATAATCTCGTTAAAAATGGGAAACGTTTTTTGGGGGTTGTGATTGAATAGGATTTGGAACCGGAAGAGCGATTTATGACGTTTTGTGTCTTCCAACGGTTCGCGAGATATCGCGGTCCCCCTTTTTCACAGTAACCGCCGTTTTACGGAAAGAGTGGAATTGCTGGGATTGGACCAGAACGTGTTTCCTTGGAGATGGAAATTAGTTGATTAAGCAACGGCTTTTTCGAAGACCGCAGCTTCGCTGGGAATGAGGAATATAAACGGTTTTCTTAAATGCGCTGCGATTGGGAAGTCGCTTCTTTTTTTCGTTGCCATGTACAATTGTCATGGGAAAATGAGTAACTTAAGGAATACCCGTATTATGAGATGAAATAAATTACTTTTATATTAGAAAAGTGTGAATTGCGATGATTTCAGTTGAATGTAAAAAGTGTTAAATGTATCTCAAAAATATTTTTAAACAATGAACAATTATAAAAAAGTATTTAAAAAATGCTTACATTTAAGGTTCATAAAATCAGAAAATTTCGTTCAAATTAATACTCTAGAGATGCTTTAATTAAAGATGTCTCTAATTATAAAAATAATCTTATATACCATATTCTGTGTGATTACACTTCGATGATTATTATTTTCATTACCCTTATCTTTCTTTTAGCAAATGAGTTTCGAATACTTTTGTTGCATTTCTCAATATACGTTTATGAACATGAAAATAACAATTTTATGAATGGGAATCGAAGCCTTAAAAGTAAAAGCAATTAGAGTATGGAAAGGGATATTCTGCTCCTCCTAATCAACCGATATAGTATGCTCGCTGAAAGGTATTGAGAATTATGAGAAATCATCGCACACGAGTGAGAGACATAAGGAAGTGTGGTAGCAAATGTCTTATATTTTACGTATCGTTTAGATGATGATGTTGGACTTCGGAGTCCATCTTGATTACCATTCTCTTTATTTCGATATGCTAAACCCACAAACGGTAACCGAAACAACCATGGTAACAATAATAGAAACAAACAGCCGACGGAGAAAAAATTTCTGAGCAAGATAAATTACATTATCCGATTATAATATGTGATCCAGCGTGTTATCGCCGTATGACTTCCAGCTGAATTAAGTCATTCAATATTAACCGCGGGAGATATCAGAAAAAAATCTCCTGGAAAGAAAACGATTATCACTGGTCGTTACATAGAGTATACCTTCGTACTTTTTGCGACCTTTTTTTCACTCTATCGGAGTGCACAACTGGAAATGATTATTAGCATTGCTATGACGTCGGCATATTCGAAGGCTTCCTGTGGTGTCGTTGAATCCGCCGACACCCCCCATACCTCCCCTCGGGCTACATCGGTGTCCGTTGGAACGAGGTGGGCGGAGGGGAAAAGTGCAGAAAAAAGAGCGTCCTCGGAGAGAAAGGGTTTAACGAACGAGGGGTAGGAGGTGGGAATATGAGGATATGCAAAGGAGCCCTTTCGGGAGGATGGCTTCGGAGACAAGAGAGGCTTCTCCTCATTCGTCAATGGGGAACAAACGGAAGAGCTCCGCGGAGGCTACCAGTTCCTCCGGGTGTCCGGAAGGTGTAGAGTTTAGTCAACGGAGGCTTTCATTCACTCGCCTATCGATGTTCCCGAACAGATACTTATTTCTTTGAGATCCCTCCGAATCGACAAGAATTGAGTTCGGATATCTTTCGGTAAATTTTTTATGGTCTTTCGAGTAGTTCTCGAGATCTTAACGGCTGAGCAGAGGTGAAGGATATTTGAAGAAGTTAGCGAATATTATTTCAGTTGGAGAAAAAAACTTTTTTCTATGTAAAGGTGTATTACTTTTCATTGGGTGAGATATAGTTACAAATATGAAGAGCATTTTATATACGTCGAGGTTGAGGTTGAATTTGTGGAGGAGTCAATTGAGATATAGATAAATCAAGGGAATTGCTTAAACCTCTTCTTTTCATGTTCATTGGAAGAGAGGAATAATAGGCATATTAACTGTAACAATCATTTTGATGATTTATAAATACTAATCATATAAAATGATTAGAGGGAAAATATTTCGAGGATATTGCAAGAAAGGAATTTTTCAGAATCACAAGATATGAATTTATACGCTCAAAATACTGTATTCTTGATGAGAGTCTTTAAGACATTAAAATTCAAAATTTTCATTTGTACGTGTATTTATGAAATGTATATGTATTCCAATTTTACTGGTATTATTCACTTATTTTAATTGAAATGAATTGCCTTAATTGAATATATTCCGTGCATCTCCATTAAACCTATCTCGGTCCCTTCGTAATAAGAATACTATTTGTTTTAATTCAATTTACCTTAGCAATATTATCAATGAAATAGTTTATGGATGATGAATGATGCGTAACCAATAATATTGTCCTGATCTCCTCTACTACTTTTGCTTCATATTGTAATACATTTTAAGTTTTACAAATCAAGAACTGATCAAACCTTCTTCGTGTTGTCTTCGAAGGCATGAGAATCTTCGAGTAATTTTTTTTGAGTGATCAACGGCCAAACTCTTTGTAATATGGATTGGTCGAAACGGTTCTGTAACGGACTTTCACCAGAAATAAAAAATGACAGTTTCAGCATCTTTATCGTGCCATTTACAGGTGTAAAGGGCTTTATTTTCCTCGATTCATACGAAATTGAATTGAACAGTTGCGTTTGACGCCTAAAAATTAACGATAAACGTAAAAATGCGAACGGGAAAAAGTATGGCGCGTAAATGATGAGAAGAAATTCGCCATTGGCCGTCGGTATCCGAGGGCATTAAAAAAACAAGGGGTTAAGGAAGGTATAAAAAAGGTGGTCCGGGGAGGGAATGTGATTTGAATACGAAAGAAGGTGAGTGGTGGAAGAGGCGATAAAGAAGGTACGAGAGGGAATTAGGAGGTGTGTATGAAAGGGTTGAAGTGGTATCTGGGACTAGAGACACTGGGATACGGCTTTAGAGGAACGGAGTTTAGGGAAATGAGGGGTGCCCTGTGGGGGATAAAAAAATGCCCCGAGGAAAGTAGCTGCGGGCAAACGGCAAAAGAAGGAGATAAGGAAGCGAGTGTGTACTTTTTAACGAGGGAGATAAAGAGTAATGCGCGATAAGGCGCTCGAGAAAAGTGGAATGTGTTCTGTTTGAGATACGAGAGAGAGGTGTTTACGAGGAGAAAATACAGCGGGATTTGGTTTGTGAGTCCATTGGAGAAGCGATTGCTTACTTCGTTGGATGGACGTTACGGCGATGGATGCACGGAGATAATGCAATAGATGCCGTTTCTATACATCAGTCACTATCTCTCCATACGAATGGAGGAAGAAACAGGGGTATTCTCAAAATTATAAGATTTAAAATCACCAAGAAATAAATGTAATATTTTAAAATTCAATGGAATTACGATACTGCCTTTATACCACGGCTTCCGTCGATTACATAAAATTATATTAATTTCTTATTATTACGATTCCTCGAGCAAGAGTAGATATTTTTTTTTAATGCGAGCTCATGAGAACTCGAGTACCCTAATTTAATGTAATTAAGAATTTGCTGAATGGCCTAATCATTTGAGAATAAATGAGATGTTTGCGATTCCAGCGAGGATAGTTCCCAAGCAAGTTTTCTTATTATCAGGCACCTTCTGGAGGTATGATAATCGCAGTCCCGTCTCAACTTACCGCGATTAAAATCGGTCGTACGCGAAGGTATGCTCGGAAATTGCTAGGAAATGAAATACCCTCAGAAGTAACCAAGCGACGGGTAGAGGAAGAAGACGACGAAGAGAAAAATCGTTGCTCGTATGAGGGGAAGGACAATACGTGAAGATGGGGAGGGGATTAGGTTTGTTCGCTTAGATAAAGGGTTAGTTGTATTCTCAGTCGGTAGGGGAAGAACACATGGAGTAGGTGGTGTGTGAAGGGAATCGTTTGGAGGGCGGGGGAGACGGCTTTCAAAACTTGGGCGCTTAGTTTCCACTGGAGAAGATGCCGCCAAGTGTTCAGGAAGCTCAGCTTCTTCCGATTGCTCTTTGAAATTGCAGCGGCTGATCGTAGTTCCCATATTTGCTCAAGTTTTCGGGAGGGCGATCTTCTGTTCTTCAGATGCAGTGGTAACTGTGCCGCGTTTACACGAGCGGTGTTACGCATCTCACCGAAACGAGCTTTGTAATAGGTCGTACCAACGCCGGAATATGAGAACATCACAAGGGGAGTTTGGAAAATTGAAGGAGGAGATTAATTGCTTAGTTACAGCGGTCGTTCTACAAGGTCTTCCAAATGCTTCACATGAAAATGATTAAAGAATTAATTAGAATGCAGCTAATGTACGGTTAGGATCATAGTTAAGATGATTTTATCCGACTTATTCTAACTTTCTAATCAGTCAGCCTCACATAACCCTTTAGATGTGTATCCTTCAAAGACAATACAATTCTTGAATGTTAAGAGCCATTAAAAATTGTTAATAAAATGTTCTCTGTAGTGGGCACCTATCACGGTTCAATAGTTATATTGGATAATTGAGTATTTACTCGTATAGTTATTCCATATGCTTGGCATGAATGTGTCATTGCATATTCCTCCAAAATTAGCGGAGTGTCCCGAATGTACTTACAATGCATTCACTTTTTATATCTGAATGACGCATTTCCGAATCTATACCTCTACGCATCGTATGACAATCTGCAGCTCGTTTTTTACGAGCCAACGGATAGCGGAAATCGCGTCATAATCTTCTTTCGTTCCGTCATAGCGAACGCATATTTAAAAAGTCTCAGCAAACATTAGCTCGCTGGGGATGGGGAAGAGAAAAAGCTTTAGTAATGGTAGGGAGAGACAGGGGTGGGAAATTCTTAGTCCGCGCACCTCTAACGACCCCCGTGAATAAAAAAATAGAAACCCCTTTTTCGCTGAATATATCTCCCCCGTCGAGATGGGACTAAGTCTTTTTTCTTCGCCGGAGCATCAATCCTTCCATGCAAAACAGGTTCCACGTAGCCGATGCCTTTTTTTTCACACGGACTCCCTCTGTCTCTCCCCTCCACCGCTCCCATTCTCTTAAGTATCCGAACCCTCCGTCCGGGTAAAGGGTTGGATCTTTTAAAAATCCCTTTGTGATCGGGGGAGGGGGCGAAAAAACCCGCACATGTGCGTACCCCTAAAAACCCTTTACCTTTTTGTCCTTACACCTTCCCATTCCCGAAACCGCACTGCTTACGTTCCTCTACTCCCGAGCATTAACTACCTGCATCTCTTAGGAGTCCTTTTTTATCTTTCGAATTTCCTACCTGGTCCAGACAGCGCGTTTTGTCTCTGACGATGACTGAGTGTGAGTTAATGTTTCAATCCCGATTCCGTTAAATCGAACTTTCGTCGGAACTGTTGCTTCGAATACTATGTGTTGCTACGGATACGATGTAAAGATATGAACATTGGTCATCCATATTTACTCTTTGATTTTTTACTGATCTCGTTACACGGATGCCACTAATGAATCCCTATACGCTACCTCATATGTGAATACATCAACGACATTTTTAAAAGTTCCATTCGATCGGAAGTATAAGCAATCGAGAAAATATAATTCTTCCGATTTTTATAACCCTTACTATACCTTTAATTATTTTTCGCACTTAATTATAGATATTTTTAATATTTTTGAGGATTTGTAATTTAGTTGGATCTGTTCTGTTATATAGATTATAAATAACGAAAAAAATATTCATTTATGAATAAATGCTAAATCACGTCTATTATAATTCATGTGGTCAAATCTTCATAAATATTCATAATTAATTCGAAAATTTAGAGTACATGTCCAGTAATAAAATTACGTAGGAATAACAATCCATTTACTTCATTATTTGGTACGATGCAATGATGATATGAAAATAAAATCATTCGCTTTCAGTAATCGTTTTGTTTCTTGTTTGTTGTTTCAACATCTAACCACTCGTGAAAACAAAGATAAAAAAATTCATAAGTGTCGTGTTTCACCGCAGTATTGCTCATTTGTCGGTCGGTGTTTTTATACGGGGGCTTAAATACCCGAGTACTTTTTTGCAAAGGACTTTTTGTACATGGTTCGAGACCTCACGAGCGACCACTGTGATAATCATTCAGACAATGTTTACTCTTTTTATACGAAATGAAAAAATTACTCAAAAAATATTCTTTTGAGATTATTAAATTGATCTGTCTCGGACCACTTCTAAAGATAGTGAAATGGTTCGGAAAAACGAGTTCATCAGCCGAATTGAAAATTGTTTAGTCTAAACGCTCTTATCAATGAAAATTGACTATTTCACAATTAATATGTAAATAGAAGAAAAGGTGTCTCTGCCAAACATCATTAAAAAGGAATGTTTATTGTCCAGGTTTTATTTGCAAACTAATTATTTATCTCACTTCACGGAAATCTTTCGCTCTATTTAATATTAGGTATTTTTAACACTTATTTTTTAGATTTATTAGTTCATATTTTCTTTCAATGAAAAATTTAAAAGAAACTACAATTGCATTAATTAATGTCTCAATATCAATAAACCGATATTTATTGGTTTCCTTTCAATATGATATTGCTTTAATAAGAAATTAAAAGGTTTTTAGTTATAACTATTAACAAATATCACAATGGTATACCAATTAAGGTTAACGGTTTTTTCAAGTTTTATTCATCGTTCACTTATTAAGTCCGCGACATCCAAATTCAACTCGAACTCTGAAATATTTACTTTCGTTATAAATGAAGATACCCGCAAGTGTTCGGTTCTAAAGTTCGGTCATTCAAATCAATCTCCGGTACGCGCTTCTGTTTTTTCGTCATGTAAATTGCTCGCGTATAACGAGTGGCAGTCATTACGTGTTCCCATGACGCTCGTTATCTCAGATTCGCCATTGCTTAACAAGTGAGCATCGCCTTTTAGGGACATCGGTTTAAATTTCTGATTTGCGTTTCTAGAATCGGTTAACGATTGCAACTAAATTGGTTTCGTATCATTTTCGTTGCGACCGATGCTCAGCCATTGTATGACGTCGATGCAAACAGAAAAACGTCTTCGACCGTAATTGAAATTTATTGGGTTGAAATGCTCTCTTGGCGCGAAACGCTACACTTGAGAGACAAAAGAGCATCGTAATTGCGGTAACAAACGGAAAAATGAACGCATATCTCAGCAGAAATGTAATGAACCTTTCAAGAAGCCGTTTCTCGGATTGTTACTTATCGAGCGTTTCCAATGGCAACGGAAGCGAAACAACCGCTTTAATGGTCCAAATTAACACCCCCTTCTCTGAATAAATCTCGACATTTTTTGTTCGCCATTTTTTCCATCCGATCTTCTTTTCCTTTGCCGTGCACTTGCGATGCTTCGGTGGTTTGTCGAGGACCCACAGAAATTCTCCTGTAACGGATCTCGTAGAGGTGAAGTTTTAACACGAAGGGGTTAGTTAATTCACTCAAATTATTTACTAATAGTTACGGTACAAATTTATGAATTACTTTACTCTTAGCCAATATTTAAGTTAATAAAAATTTTCCGCTTCGTTTGGTCTTTCTTTAAAACTTTATATTGAAGGTTAATTACCATCAAACTATTGCATTAACATATGTATAAATGAATATAATATACTAAGATACTGAACTATATAATATCTCATTCGTATTGTTATTAATTTCTTTCGTAACTCATAATTTATTTCAGTATTAAAGATAACGGAACGTTTTATTTTTGATGAATTGAAAATAATTTTATGTTGATAATATGTAAATTATTGATTAATTTAATTACAAGATATTCCCTTTAATTTTCGAAATCACCAACCGAAATCATTTGGAAACCTTCAATTTCAGTTCGTGATATCTATTTTCCATATATCTCTGGTTGATTACCTGGTTTTTATTCCTAAAATGTATTATATAGCCATCTTTCCCATCGCATCTGCATTCGTAGTTTTTTTTCAACGACAATCTTAGAAATCGAATTGAGTTTCATAAACTGTAGAATGTTATAAAAAGTCTTTATCTCATGATATGTGTTCTATCGAAATCCCTGCATTCGATGCCATTTATTGGCGAAGTGGAGGGACGCGTGCATTCGTGTCACGGAATCCTTCCCTGACTCTCTCCTTGAAGTCACCGATTGATTGAGTGGTCCGATCGAGAGGCGGTCATCGAGACATTCTGTGGGTGATCGTATGCGCAGGCGCCGGTCACCTCCCGACCTACGTCGATGGGGCTGTCGTAGGGAGAGGTCCTGGGCAAGGGCCCATTGTCGGAGAGAGAAGAATGGGGATTTATAAGAAGGGAGAGGAAAAAACCTTTTTTACCCTCTCGGGGCGCGTGGGTTAGGTCAGGGGGAGGGTTTGCCATCTCCCACCTCTTTCTTCATCATCGCGGACTTTCTCCCTCAAAGGCGCGGATCGGTATGTTAATTAACGCCTTGGAATTTAGGTGAAGCGACGAGGGCGTCCTCCGTGACTAGAAAATGAATTGATCCGATCATAAGTTTATTGGTATTTTCTTCGCGATGATGATATTAGGGTTCGGGGATGACTATGGAGGAATGCGTGGAACCGCCCTAAGAAATATGTTGCTCTCACGTGTTATAGTTATTCTATCGCTCAAATGAATTGTGATAATAAATATTATTTCCAAAAGCTGTACGATTATTTTGATCAGGAAATATTTGGGTTCGTAGATTCTTATATGTAAGCGCATTTAATTAGCGTGTGATACTGAGTTTTAATTACGAATTCCAGGGATTTTCGACCCGATCTACATCAATATCTTTTAAGATAATTTGGAGTCGTTATTGGTGGATCATAAAAAATATTTCGTAGAATGTAATGTAGATGAATAGTTATGTCTACATGCATTCCATTTATTATGGAGAATATATACATGTACCGATTCCTTTGAGAATGTGTGTTTGAGAATTTCATGAACCATTAAAGCAAGATTATTCTGTATATACACTCTGTGAATATAATCAATGCAAATTATGTTAAATGGAATCTATGAAGAATATTTTTTGAGAAAGAATATTGCCATTTTAATTAACATAATAGAATTTAACTTAAATAATCTTCAATTGAAGTTTCGTCGTTGGGATATCCATTGTATCGCTATCCACATAATGTACGGATTGTATTAAAATAATCATAAAATTTGCTAATACGAAAGTACCTGTCGTTGCCTAAATGTTAGAGTATAAATGCATGGATTTTCACATATGGGACTTTTATCAATATGGCGTCATAGCAATCATGTAATTCTCAAAGCTAATGACTTATAAGGGGTGTATCTTTAAGCGTTTTACAATCTCTCAATCTCAAGATAAAATATGTAATCATCACTTAAAGGTATATCTATCCTCCTGGCCTCTATTAGGTTGTTTGGTTTCCTCTTATAATTCTTCTCTCTATGGGACCTTCATACCTCTGAGAGTCGCCTTTGATGATATAGTTGAATAAATTGGACCTTCTCTCTTCCTCCCACCGCCTATGGATGCTCAGCAAAGTCCAAGTCCGCACGCCAAGGAAGCAGAGTTGTCATGGCCACCGCCGAGGTACGGAGGTGTCATCGCATCCAAGTACGGCTACGAGGTGAGAGGGAGAGAGAGGGCCAAAAAGAAGCCTTTGGGCCAAACTATTTCATTCCTTTAAATAATGTGATGCACAATCTCAATCTATCGCCGATTTTCACGATGTATCATCCAAAGCGAAATCTTAAACGGAAGATTTCGCAATTACGGAATTAAAGCTAAAATTGGATATATTCTAATAAAATAATTTTCTGCCAGTATTCTACATCAGATTAATACTTTGGAGCGGTATTATAATGCCAGTCCTTCTAGAACTCGTGTTGGTCGACTCATAGTCTTATCATTTCGTATTCCACAAGTTATCACTATCAATTGTAAGATATTCGGACGATGATTGTGGAAGATAAGTGAAAGATAATATCGGAACATAAAAAAATTCTATACGTAAAAATTTCGTTTGATTGGAACATACTCAGTCCCTTCTGTATCAAATTCAATTTTTCTGATCATTCGCGATTTTAAATCATATAAAAGCATTCCTTACTCATGCAGAACATTTCGGAAATTATTATTTTTACTTCGTGCCTTATCTACTGTTTAATAAGTTTGTTTATTAAAATTGTCTTCAACGCAAATATTTAGTGCTGAAAATCGTTTCTTTTCATTTCAAAGGCGAAGATGAATCCGAGCGATCTCCAGGGAAACCAGTCTGTACAAAAAGGTGAGTTAAGAAATTTTTATATTACCCTTTTCACAATTCAGAATATATATAAAATATTCTGAATTTTTATTATGCGATATCATTAGTACATAGATTATATTTTGAATTTTGAATCGAATTATTTAAGTCGTATAGTCAGTTGACTCTCAATTATCAGGGCATATTATACATAGAAATTGATATCCACACATGATATATTCTCATTAATTCGTTCTTATGCATAATATGCACTTTTACTCTAATTCTATGGAATTCTTTACCCTAATAATTTGCCCTAAAATGAAAGAGAGTCAATTGTAATACCCCCAATGAATGCGTTTTAGCACTTGTTCCTCTGATTGCAGGGGACGGTTCCTCGGATGACGGCGGAGGAGGCCGCGGGGGTGGAATGGAGCCTCCGGGTCCATACGGCGGTGGAGGGACTCCCCTCCTCCTGCCCACCCCTTTAGCCCCTTCCCACCCCCAGCACCGCTCTGCCTCCGCGGACGGTGGTGGCATGATGAGCGGCGGCGTGTCCGCCCCCGTCTCTCCCTCCCACGGCCCTGCATCCCCTGCCACCTCCCTGCCCCCGATGGACGCAGCATCCAAAGCCGGAGGTTCTCCAGTGCCCGGTTCCGGACTGGTGCCTCCACACTCACATCCGCCCTCGGCCAACGGTCGCAAGTTCCAGTGCAAGGTTTGTCCACCGGTAAGTGGCCCTTGTGCAGAAACCCCCACTTGGGAAGAAAATTGCGATACTTAACGACCCTTCTCTAAGGATTTGGCGAGCTTTCATTTCCGTTTCGGAATTTCCGAGACCGCTTCGAGCATTTTAAATGGGGTCGACGATTATTTATAGCTCCAGGTATTAACTTATACATGTAGCCGAAAGGCATTTATGCATGGTCGTTTCTGAAATGAACCGTTTCAGACGCTTATCAATCACTATCATTAGTTTACTGAATGAATACCTCCATAAGCTTTTCACTTTCGCCTTTAAAACACCGCTAACGGTAAGTATACCCAAAAAGTTACACCACAGTATTGTTTCTTATCCATAGAGTTACAACATTTATCGTACACGAAATGATGAAATGCGTTGTGTCCTCATAATTTTGGATACAGTAGGATGGAGAGAAACCTTTCAAGATACATTTAGAAAACTTATAGATCGGATATAGTTATCTAAGAAATTGGCACAACGGAAGGAGACCTTAGGAGTCATCGAATTGCGGTGTTCTATTTCATGAAACACAATCAGTTTGGATGGAGAATATAACCGTCCTTTTCTACGTTAAATTCAACGCTTAATGAGTCCGGTTTTAATCGAATCGGGGAAAATGGGGAAGATTCGTTAAAAGCTGTTTTTTCCCTTCCCCAGACAACAGGAAATCCCAACCGCCGAGAGACTACATTTTTCTGAACTTGTCATCCATTTTAATTTCATGAGAAAAGAAGGAGTATCATTGTATTTCCCTACACCCCTTCGCGGCCTTGTCCAAGCCAACGACCCTCACATCCGCCTCATGATTGCACGCAGATCGAGGTGCCGCGGATTTCCCTTTGGCTAAAAAGGGTCGATTGGACTCAGTGTACGTTAAAAGATCATGCACGGAGACAATGGGTACCTTTTAAGATGAATGTTTTATTTAAAGGGACCAGGGTAAGGTGCGATGGGAGATCCAGTTCGGGCCCTAGAGAAACAAACGCCCTTCCACTTTTAAACTGTTTTACCCATCGGGTGGATATTGCCGAGGGACTGAGGATTTTTAACCGCTGTTTTAGTGGTCTTGAATGAGAGTGGAAGAGCTGGATTTTTGGAACCGTCTTTTGTGAATAACGGATGGTTTTAAAATTTAGGTTTTGAGAATTTCAATGCGCGCGTACCGTATTTTTATTTATTTTAATTCCGAAGCATTTCATGAGAGAGAGAGCTTTGGATCTTTACGGTTAGTTTTGGTAACTTATCTTGCTTTTCGACCAGGGACCCTATTGTTTGTTTGTGAATGGGATATCAACTTTGATATCAGAAAATGAATGTGCTAGTCAAAACTCTATGAACGATTCATTCACAAAAAACTTTAACTAACACTTAAACTTTTCTACCTCTTAGACTAAACGAAATCTATAATCTTTTTAAGGAAATTCGATTCGATAAACTAGTATATTTCAAATATTTACTCTCATTTATTATCTATATATATTTAACATTAGCACTATCGGTATTTAGCGTTAACTTAGCGTTGGAGCTTATTTTTCAATCAACTGGGTAGAACTTTACCTTTAACCTCATTGTATCTATTCTTACATCTTCCCATTCAATACACTGGAAAATCGAACTTCTCGTTAGATTGTGGACTTTGACCCAGTAGCGACAGAGGAATTCGAAGCATCTCGTTAGTGCAAGAACATCCCCAACCTGTGGCTTAATATTAGTTCCGTCGTACATTTTTACGCATCTGCCGAAAGATTTTGGAAATCCCCCCAGTTTTATTTCCCGGCCCAAGAATCCGAGCGAGAAAAATCAAGCAGGGCTCCAAAATAAATCCGCCCCCGAAGTATATATCGTGGGCTTTGGCAGCCCGGAAGAAGGGTCTGGGGATTGCCGGTCGAACACCTGCGTCTCCTTTTCCACCCCCGCGTCTCCGGGGGTGGGTAGGCGTGGGATAGCATCCCCGGGTGCAGATGGCCTCCTCCCCGGAAGCCCTCCCACGCTACGGCGAAATCTCTCACGCAATGCTCCAGAAAGAGGGTTGTGAGGGGTGCGTCATAATGCGTGTGTGCGTGTTGGGAGAAACATTATTCCGAGAGCATCGATAGGCTGTCGGGAATTCTTTTCACGAGGTCCAAGGCCATTTCCTGAGATGTCTGGGAATGAAAGCCGATTTTTCCCTATCCATGGATACGCACCGTGTACAAGTGGAGCGGCTTGTAGCGATGTCGAGGGTATTTGTCCAAAGGGTCTAACATTTGAGAACACAATTAGGGATGGAAGAGAAAGGATTCATGAAAGTGAAAGCTATCGTAATTCAGCGAAGGTATTTGATTTGGAAGTTATGTTTATTATGTTTTCAGAGAACAAAATGACGTCTTTGATTGTTATCATGAGTAGTAATTTATACCTAACTGTATGGCACACTTACAAAAAGTCATAAATCGACATTTCTCGATCCTTTAGGAAGTTATCATTTTTATCCAATTCCTACCCACATAAATTTTAATAAACGTCAATAATGAAAAGTAACCCGCCTATCAAATGATATAAGGTTTGAATGATTCAATGAATGCTTATATGAAGAATAAACCTTCTATCTACTATCCTTCCCAAGAAATTATTTTCCGTCCAATACTTAAGCTGTTCGACCAAACAGATTTTTCCTACTAAATTATTTCGACTTAATTCTATAAATCTGACGCATATCTACGGCTTTCGGATATGGTTGGATTTGATATTTACGTCAAGTGTTCCGAAAATTAGGTTTATCGGAGCGATCTTTCTTTTTCCGAATCCTCTCGCAATCGAATGTCCCATCGGAATTTGACTGCATTAGCTTTTATCACGATGATTGAAGCAAGCGATGCATAATCGTTCCGTCTGGATAAACCGAATTAATCCGACGCGTAGGCCTTTATAAAATAGAAAATAGCTAACGCTTTTGGGATATCTACCCTCTGGAAATTGCTAGCGTCCGCAAATTTTCGCTGACTGCGGTGACACACAGTGACGTGTGGATCGACCCCAGAATCCATTCCCGTGACTCTGCATTGATTTTCAGTGAATAGCGGAGAGAAAAGGCCGTGTTTTCGATATATAATAGCCAACGCTTCCGTCTACAGCCGAGTCTTAAACCCGACGCTTGGATATTAATCAGCGAGATTAATGTTTAAACGGTGGATTATTGCGGGTAAATCTGCCTCTCAGCTGTTAAAAGTGAACTATCCAGGTATTTATGATTTTAGTGCAAATAAAACACTGGTGCAATATAATCATGATTCGAAAGTTATCGTTGAAACATATTAACTCTTTCTTAA
This sequence comes from Pantala flavescens, assembly GCA_020796165.1. Taxonomy (NCBI): domain Eukaryota; kingdom Metazoa; phylum Arthropoda; class Insecta; order Odonata; family Libellulidae; genus Pantala; species Pantala flavescens. The sequence goes on along the minus strand of CM036884.1, from coordinate 30,445,487 downwards.
CCACTTTTAGGAGTATTTATTGGCATACTTCAAGATATTAGTTCACTCATATATGTACGTATATATATATATATTAAAACATATAGTAAAATATTGACTTCTCATCGAGTTAAGTAATTACATCCAACACACTCAAAACTTTCATTAAATAGTTTGTTCGCATTTCGATGCCAAATCAAGGTTTTGCTATTTATTAACAACGTTGTTGTTGCATGTACAAACAGGAAGAGTGGTCCAATTAGTTCTAACAATGATCTACATAGTTGATTATCTATTAGAAGGATATATTTAGAATGGAAATTAGTTTTGCTCGAACTCTTGTTTAAATTTTTTAATGTAAAATATTCTGAAATTTTTATTCTGCAATTTTTTATTTCTTGAATACAAAAAATTAAACTGCCAATCTATCTGATTTATTCCGTAAATATTTGATTAGGTGCGCTATCTTGATCGAAATACGCCATTGAAACTCCGTAGTCATCCGGCAAGAGATCTCATCCTGTGATACTCCTTAATTTTCTGCAAATAAGAATCCATTTAGTGGTTCGCCGGTCTGCTTACCGAATTCCTCCACCGCTTAGTTCTTTTAACAATAGAAGTGGAAATACAAAAAAGCCGAGCATCTGAGCACGTTTCGGAGTTTGCAAGGAAGTTCGAATTTTATCACTCTCGTTAGCAGAAGTCCATCCTCCCGCTATTTGGTCACACTCGCCTAAACTGGCCGGAAACATGCATTTTTGTTCCTTCGAATGCTTCTCCCCAAACCTCGTCTCGCTTCGTTGCATTGGCACTGTATTTACTTTTCATTTGTGACGCCATGGTAAATCTGCTCTCCTGGACAATTTATATTTTCATGTTTCCTGTTTGAAAAGCTGTTTTGACTCAACAAAAGGGGGTTATAACCAAAGTTGTATTATATCTTTAAAGGTATAAAACATTAATGTATATCTGCTATGTTTAAAATTGATTTTTTAGTTTTTTTTTAAATTTTAGTTATCTTTTCGTATTTACGTTGTTCTTTATCGTCCTTGATTTTGGTTCTGATGATGGTTTTAAGGGATATCATTTTTTCCTGTACTTTCGATCATATTGTATTCATGAAAGCGTAATTCTGAAAATCAACAGGAATAGATGGCAATCTAAATTGTCTATCTCGTCTTACGCACCAAAAGGAAGTTATTTTGCGTTTTTTAAATCTTATTTATAAAAAATTGTTGTCTCAACGATCGTTTGGAGTTTTTATCCGTTCGTTTAACAGAATCGCTTGTCGAGACATCCCATTCTCCATATAATCAATGTCGTAACTTAAGAATTCGGTTTCAAATCTCTTCGATAATGTTACGTCAAGCTTTTTAACAGTCATATCTGAGGTATAATGCTCTGACACCTTCTGACTTAAATCGTAATTTTTTCTTTTCCATCCGTCAACTCGGGTCGCTGATATTTTGACCGCCTATGGAAACCCCATCCCCCGTCGAGCAGCCGTCTTTCCCTCAAAGCATCTCGGATAACATGCGTTTTTCATCTCACCTTCGCCTCCATTCACGGATCCCTCCCAACATATCTCACTTGTCGTAACTTTCCGGAAGCCTCCAGATGGGAGATGGGCGAATGAGTTGGAAGTCGTTTCGCCGACTCCTTAATTAACTCAAGGGTCTGAGAGGATGATGCTTTAGAAAGAAATGACGTTTAATTAATACCACAATGAGTGATTCTATATCATTTTCGATTTATTTATGTCTCCTCTGGAGAAGTTTATAAATCCGATAGTTTTGGTTCTCGATACATTTCCACTCGCATACTATGTTACAAGTTAAGAAAGAATCGTGTTAATGACCAGAGAATATTAACTATAATATCGCATCTTTTTTTCTCAAGAAAGGGAGAATAAAAACAGTGAATTGTTTCTTTAGAGATAATAAGAAAGGGAAAAACTACGACTTGACTCTAAGACCCTCCTTTTATAGTTGAGTTGCTTACGGTATTTACCATCTCGGAAAAAATCCTTTTATTTCTTAAACTGCGTAATGTGTTAGTGTTCGTGCAGAACAGAATTTTGGTGAGTGCGACATTCGTCACGGCGAACCGATTTTTTGCTAAGAAAGTAGAATTTTGGATACTTTCTCTTTTCGAAAAGGGATCGGTAAAAAGAGGGTGGTGAGAGTTTGAAAAGACGCAAAGAAGCTTTGATTGATTGATCGCATACTTTGTGAAGGGGACCTCCAAATGAGGAGCTCCCCACGTCTCTGGGACGTCAAAAGTCATTCTCATCTATTTTTTACGATTCTACAATGGGGACGCAAAAAGCGTCGTTTTTTAAGGGCCCGAAATGCACCCCGGAGGAAAAGAGAAATGAAAGAATCATCTGCATGTGACATAATGGATCGCTGTTTAAGTTCGAAAACGTTCCTCCGCGATTTTGGTCGGCTGCTGCGTTTCTCACGAACTCTCGCTATGTACTTTGAATGCGAGGATACACCGATAAACATCGGTGTTATTAATCTTTGATCTAGCACTCAGTTCTGCGTTATAATGACAAGACAATGATATCGTGAATACATAAATGTATATGTATAAATTATATTTTATTTAAACTATTTTCTCTTTCTCAAACAGTAACCCGAAACTATAATAAATCATACAAAGATTCACATTGAAATATTTCACGTACAGAAATTTATCAATTTTAATGTATTTTATCTTTGGAGGGAGCTAATTAGTGAAATCGAGGAGACTGTAAACATGACAAAAGATTATTTTAGGAATGTACATACTCATATTTGCATGATTTAAAAGGACATATATCTGTGTGACTATATAAAGCATACACGATTATTTAATTTTCTACCATTTGTTGGCTGCAGTTGTTATTGATTGGGATAGTTTTCTTTGTCTGGGATTTGTCCTTTTAGTTATGTTAATTCACATATTATTTAACGAAAAAAATCATTAATATTTCCCAAGATTTTAATTTTCCAAAATAATGTAATCGATGCGATCTTCCTTGATTTATCTATGTGAAATAAATTAAAACTTGGTTGTTTTTTGTAGGAACAACCAATCTATATTTATTTCAGAGTGATTTTCTTATTCGTTATCTCTGAACCATCATGATGTGTGCATCCGTTCAAACTTTGCATCCGCTATAAGAAATTTCTAACGTTTTTACAGCTTATTTACATTCATTAATACAAATGAAGGATCGTATTGCATCGAGGAATTGATTTGGAAGGTTTAAAAAAATGATCATGTCATTCGGTGACAGAAAACCTTTCGATTTTACGCCTTAATATTTCTGCGCAATCAATTCAGACGTCCCTCGACTTATAGACGACCTCTTTGAAAAATTGAGACTGATAACCTCCGACTAATATCCAATTACCCCCGTGAAATACGTTCGGTAGGAAATCGCCGATCGAAGGGCTTCTTGCTATGCATCCCTAACATTTCCATCAATGACAGGAACAAAAAATGCACCGACCCCACTGACAACACCCGTACGTGAGGATAAACCTTCCGTGAAGATTTTTCTCCTAGTCATTAATTAAACCTATCGGTAGCCAAAGAATTCATTTCTCTATGCCCTATGCAAAATCACGCATAATGGCATTATTAATTCCGAAGGTGTCGTGCATAGGTAGGCCAGGGACCTTCACAATGTGCCCTTGCCTAAACCAACCCCTGGGGAACTTTAACTGAAAATGGTTACCCACCCGAAGTTTTCCGGCGTCCCTCTCACCCCATCCCACTTTTGCATCTCCCTAAAACTTCCTTTTTTACCCACGTTTCTAAGGGTAAAAAGAAATGGTCCAAATCCGGGTCAGCTGATCATGCTTCTCTGGACATGGGCCTCTCCGATCAGGGCCACCGCATCTATGGAAGAATTTTTGGGTAAAACGTCCGAAGAATGAATAAGGCCCAATGGATCTTCGGGTCCCTTTCTCATGCAAATCCGCACAAATTCTCGTGTTCCAGGATTTCCGTTTTTTCGCCAAATGTGACGTCATCTTCGAGAGATCGGTCGTCTTTTCGAATAACGAATTTTTTTCGGGACTCTTTTTTCGGTTGTTATGAAACGAAATATGGCGCTTCGAGTATTTTGATGCGTGATTTCTTTCCTCGCCAAAAGAGATAACGAGACACCTTTCCCATACTCACGCGTTATTTTCGAAGTGCAAATACGATGCCTTTTTTCCTGCGCAAACGTCGATTTCATGTTTTATGTTCGTGTTATGAATAATTCAAGAAATTTTGCGCCGCGTGGTAACGAGAAAGGTGATCCGTCAAAATAAATATGTGGATTGTTTTTTGGTTTGAGCGGTGACGCGAGGTCGGCCCAAGTCGCTCGGCCGCTTTTCGTGCCCTCCGTGTTTGCGAAGCGCCCCTATATGGCGTTTCATAACCTCGCTAATTATCATGTATTATAAAGTCCTCTCCTGATTCACGCATTTGACTTTCTGCACACGATTATATTAATTCTCACTCTTGTTTTTGGGCTGGTTGGAGAACCCGATGGGAGATTTTCGAATTCTGTAAATAAATGTTAATTTTCGAAAGCTAATGAGTTTTATGACGGACCGTGTGATTTTTCAGATACTCATGCGAACCGCATTAATATCGATGCTTACTTCTCAATATCTTTTCTGTTCTCGAATCAAGGATATAAAGTTTATCGACAGTTTACAGAAATTTATTTCGAAGTATCCATCCGTATGATAATTGAAATCTATCTAAGTAGTTCCATTTATACTTTATTAAATAAAATTTCCTTAATTTTTAACGCAATCGAAATATTCCGTAGCATGAAATCGGAAAACGGAGTTCGACTTGGAAATACGAAATGGCGAACTTAGCAAGTGAGCTAGAAAAATGAAAACACCGAGATTTCAGATGCAAATCACGTCCAATCGAGTATCCGCGAATGGTTGTCTCAAGAACGCGTAACTAACTGCTTCTGTGCCGAGCGGTAGTTATTTTCCAGTATTGACGCGCATCAGTCGCCATTGGAGGAAAGCACGTAAACGTGTAATGGAGTGCAGCGCATTTTTCAAACTAAATGGTGCGCTCACAATGGTGCATAATGCGTCTGGATGCGGGGTCATGAGCTAACGAGGCGGCATCATAACTCAAGCACCCACAGGATTCGCGCTCTTACAATCTATCGATTGTCGACCTCCTTCGGCCGGAGCAAATATAGTTTAGCCGTGTTGACGCTGAAAAAAAACGATAAGTGATACGGAGGCGTTCGAAAGAACTGTCTCGCTCCGTTTGGAGTCCCTCGATAAAAAATACGCTTGGGAAAGAAAGCTTAGCCCGCATTCTCAAAGAGAAATGCTAAAGGCGGAACAATTATCGTCTTTGGTTTGATCGCGCGTAAAGACGTTCGTCTGTATTAATTATTCGGTTAATTTACGGGAAGACACAGTTCTCCAATACATTCGCCGAAATTCACATGCAAATATTTAGGTTTTTTCAATGTTAATTCGAACGTGTGATGAATAAAGGAATGCAAACGATTTAAAAGGCTATTATTATTAAAATTACATATTGAGATATATAATGGAGACGTTTAATATTTAGATAATTTTCAGTTTTTATAACTCATACGAAAATAATGAGACTAAGGATGCAATTATGAGGATAGTACGAATTCAAAACCATTCATCATAAACTATGATAAATAAATCTTTTTAAAAGCTATCGACATTCAATTCAATGTCTCATGATTACCTAGGAAGTATACGATCAATCTTGGCTTTGTTTCGCGTAAGATTGATGATTCAGATATTTCCAATCGAAGGCGGATGTTTTACAGCCTCAATCTGCATAAGATTATGACAGCTTGATTCCTGGAAAGAGTCGTTTGAAGCCAAAGTCATTGCTTTTAAATCTCCATTATCTTCTCTGAGTCATTTTTATATTGGCTCACGCTGCGTAATCTCCAACTTTATGTTACGTTTTCAGAGATGCGTTTGCCAAAAGCCATTACTGTCGACGCGTAACTTTAATTGATCTCACTTGGCAGCTATTCTCCTGTCACCGGACCATCTTACCACCACAAACCAAGGCATTTCCTCAGACCCGCTTGAAAGTCAATGAAAATGCTCCAGTCTTAGATTTTCTGTTTGTTCCTCTTTTTCCTGAATTTTTCTCAACCGCCAAAATATCTCATTTGCATCTTTACCCGGCTGGGTATATTCCATTCTCTCCCGGTGCAGCTCTATTATTAGTGCAGGGCAGCTAACAGGCACGTACTCACCCAGAATACGCAAGTCGTTTTCACTACTCGTAGTAACCCACTGGTCTCACCCCTCAGCCGTAAAAAGGCCCCTGGACCCAAGATGACCGCGTATTGGAATGGGACCCACGCGACCCTCAGGTGACCCTGAGCAGTGGCCACGCGGAAGTTGGGGAAGCAGATGGGATACTACTAAAACATCCATCTCGTTATCTAGGTTTTTTCATCTCCCTTCCGAAGGGGATCCTATTTTCTATTTACTCGCGTTCTCTCTTTTCACAGCCATATCTCACGCTCTCTCGTCTTCAGTTTTCTTTCGTGTACTTTTCCATTTTTAGGATCCATTACAGTCTCTTTTTATTTCACATATTCATTCTCTTTCCCTCGAATCATCTGTTAGCTACAATTCTTTTAGACTTCCTTTGCTCAACACATTGTTATAGTGACCCATACCTTTCCTTTCTATGCACTCTCATGTTTCCTTCCGCTCGTCTCCACTTCCTTGTTTGAATGCGCCCTCTTTTTTCCGTGTGTCGCCATCCTTCCCTTTTTCTGTATCCTGCTGCATTTTTTATTTTTCTACGTTATCCACTTTTATAAATACGTACTGCAAAATATGACAAATCCAGCGCTGCTTTCTTTCATTGAAAATTATTAAAAAGATACTGATTCGAGGATTCAGGCGGCTGACCTAAAGATATGCCTACTATTTTTTTATGGTCTAATAAAATTTTACCACCATAGAGTGTCTTAATATATGTGTAATTTACTTACACACATCCATCATTGTTTTTAAACGTAACCTTTTAACTACTTATGTAGTTTTTCTTTAGAAAGTTACGATCTGCTAACATTTCCAAATACAATTTCTATGTTCTTCCCATCCTTTAAATATTAAATCTCAACACGCGTCATAGAAATATATTCTCTTATGTATAGATTTTTATCCACTCGAAACTAACCATTAAAATCGAAAAAAGTTTAATGTACGGTTCTTTTATAGGAATAGTCATTGTCTGATTTATTATAGAAAGATCATTTATTACGAAAGATATATTTTGAGGAGTGTCTGAACTTCTATTGAATACATTCTATGTTTCTTAAATATAATGTTTAGATTCCTATCAATAATCTAGCAGGTTAATTTATTGCTCTCATAAAAATATTTAATAAACGGGAATAAAGTAAATATATTCGTTTTATTTTTTTATCGATTAAAAGTTATTTATTTTACAATTCTTCCAGTTCCTTGCAGCTTACTGCATCTCAAATACCTCTGCATATCTCAACATTGCATTTCCTTCCTCAAAATGCCTTCCAGCTCTCCCTCCACGTTTTTGCAGCTCGCAAACGGTTTTTTTCCTCAAGTAGGGGGACATCACTTACGAGCTATTCTTTGCTTATCCTCATTCCACAGTTCGAATCCACCTTTTTCTCCCCAAATCGAGGGGTTGCACATGTACCGTCCACGCCCTGACCCACCTCTCTTTGATTCCCCCAGAATTTCCACTCCTGCTCGTCATCTCGTGGGTTTTTTAAAAAAGCGCGTTTTCCCGTAACAGATAACCGTCTCTTTTTGTCCCTTTTTCGGAATGGATGCAGCTACTTGGGTCACTCGAAAAGTCGTTGGAAAGAAGTGAGAATTGTGGGAAATCTCCGCGACGGCCAATTAAACAGATCTGGAAACGTATGCGGAGGGGATGAAAAGTGGAAAAACACGTTATCTTTAAGGTGTTTTAAGCCTTATTTTTGTGCGGTTGCAGTAATTTCGGTTATGAGCCCAGAATTTTCGGTTAAACGATGCAAGAGCTCGTTTCTAGAAGTCGCTTTTCAGGATTTGCTCGTTTTCCCATTTAGACGCAGAAAAGGGTTACACTCATTGTTTACGGTCCTCAAAATTTAGCTAGAAAACTGGAAAGAGAATTTATCGTTAACCGTCCATCATTTCTTGCAAACATGAAAACGTAAATTGGAAGAAAAGCGTTAAGTACTTCTTTTTGAGGATAGAAATCTAGAGAAATTACTATATTTTTATTCAATACTATGCAAAAATCAACCAGTTTTATTTGAAAATTAATGTGAATGTATGCCCTATATACATTACACATGTAAAATTAATTTTAAGATTAGCTCTGATTCGGTTTAAGAAATGTACCTTAAATATAATTTTTGAAAGACAATCAAGAATGCTAACTCCGCTTTAGAAAAAATAATTTTTTTATTGGGTAATGAAAAAACATTCAAACCAAAAAAAATTGAAATTTTCGATAAGTTTCTATATTTAATCAACTAACTTCTCTTTTATTAATTTGATCTTTAATTTAAATTTAAGAATTATTACGAGCGATTTTGATTTTCATAAACTAAGTGATATATAGTTTAGAAGCTATTCACAGATACTTTATGATCCAAGGACTGTTTCGTTATTTACACATTGTAGAAAAAAATATTATGTTGAGTGCATAAATTAATTTGTAAATGTATATGAAAATCTTATGAAAGAACCATATGCATGATATATCCAGCAATTTCATTGAGAGGCTTGATCTTTGGGTTTTATTCGTATTTTGCAAAGAACCCTTGAATGATATTCACAGTGAAAACTGCAATATTCAGTTTTTCCTACAGATTTTTTTTCTTTTGGGTCAGAATTCGATACTATGTGTTACCTGCGATACTGCGATTTTCTATGGTTACCCATAAATTCATACCATAGAATATGAGATCACTCCAGGGTTAGCTTGGGATGAATAGTAGACCTTTCCAATATTGCCTGGAACGATGTTACTGCCATTTGGTTCGCTCGTAGATTCAGCTTAGCATGTATTTCAGAATCTTCCGAAATATCTTATTTTGTCTTTTTGTTTATGTTATTGATTATCAGTTAACCATTTCGTTGCATAAAATGCTTATTTTAATAGATGTTCTGTTCTTATTTTAATAGTTTCTCCGCTAAATAAGAAAATAATTATCAAACCGCCAAATTAAAATACATCGATTGTCCTATTTATTCACAATAATTTGATTTCGATATTGTTATGAAATTGCTAGGACAAGATTTCACCTAATTATTCGGGTCACAAGAAATTAGGATGATTTCGATTTTAACATTTCTCAGTTTTTAGGTGGAACCAATGATTGAAAAATTGATAAAACTGTTAAAATATTTATCCTTTATTGTAAGTCTCTAGAGGATTAATTGATTCATAAATTGAAGTGTACGAAAGGTACAACGGGCAAAAATAAAATCATCGGATTAATTTAAAATTAAAGTTGTGTATATGAATGAATCTCCATTGAGGTCTGTTCAATTAAAATGTATTTTGAAGCCTCCTTGCATTTCATTTCGTTTATCACTGAATGGGAAAATGTATATTTTAATTAAAACGGAAAGTTTGAGCCGGCATCACTTGATTCAATTAATTGGCAGAGCGTAAAAACATATATTCAAATCTCTCCTCTGATTCACGAGTGCTTTTTTTAATGTTGAAGAGAGATTTTTTTACAACTGCACGTTTCCATTCGGCGCCAGAGGGCGTAACAAAACTAGAAGTAATATATTTTTTGCCAAGTTTCATTTTTTCTCCACCTGTTGGAAACTGCCTTACAGAAGCGTGTTTAAGTAAAAAAGTAAAACGAAAGTGGCAAAAAAATAACTCCGTAAAAAACATCGTACTATAAAGGTGTTGAGTCGTAGTTCATTCATCTCTGGATAGGTGATCGGTGTGCGATGCGACCCCTGAGAAAAAATCTAGAAACGAAAAAATCTACCGAAAACAAACGCTATGAGTGGTTATTTTTTTTATCTCGTGGGTAGGAAAACTGGGCGCACCATTTAGAGCGAAGTTTTTTTCACGTTCTAGTTTTTGCTGTTTAGCGTCAGACCTCTCGGTCATTCATCTCCAAGGTCGATCGCTTTTTCTAAGATTTTTTTAGGTAAAACAATGTTTTGGGGACAAGTGTATTTTGACTCTTCAAAAAAAGGCCAAACATAGTTATCGCGGTTTGTCAATCGTGGCTTTTAGTGATGACCCGTCATTTCTTATATATTTTCCTCCGAGCATCAAATTAAGTTTAAATGCGTTTTTATGCAATGTTTAGTACTTTAGCTGTTGAAACGGAAAATCGAGGGATTTCTAACTAATAACTCTCGTGAACTGAGATATTTCTTTTGGTTTTTGGACTTTTAATACCATCCAAATTACTCATTGTATGAAAATTGTGCGAATATTAATGGAAAAAAAGTTATTGCCATAAGATACAGCTACCAGCATTTGACAAATGACCACCTTTAAGTTTAAATCTATATTAAAGGAATTTGGAACGCGTTTTGGATTAAGAGTAAATCTTCGATAGCCTCAAAATTAGCATAGTAAATTAAGAAAATCTTTTCTATAAAGAGACTGTTAGCTGCATAAGAAGGGTTGTTTCTTGGACGAGGTGGCGGCGGGTACAGACATAAAGAAAGATCCTGAGGAAGGGTAGGCGGTAAACTGGAGCTATTGGACCGTGGTTTTCGAAGAGCATATCCAACCTTCCGAGACAACTGCAGGGGAGGAAGGTTTTGGTCGGAGACAAGGGGATGAGCTAGTGTTTTCCTCTTCTTTTTTTATAGCGTGTCGGTCCCCGCGTCCACTTTACGACTGCCGAGGTGTAATCGGGACGATGAACCGGTCGTTACACGGCCGAGTGTGAGATAAGCAGCCAAAAAAAATCAGAAATAATTCCACTCTAATCAGTGTGAGCCATCGAACCTGTTGGCACGTACATAATTTTAGTGTGAAGGAGAAACAGTGACTTTTTCCTTAAATCGCAGCTTTATCTCTGTTTTATCCATTATCTAACATTTCGAGCTTCTGAAGATTTTTCCCTCCACCTTATCCTTCATTGTATCTTTTTAAGATCACTGTGTAATGAGAATCATGATTATGTTGACAGCAAAAATCCTTTTCGATCAAGTAGAATAGAGATTAAATTTACGTATCTGAAAGGGAGAATTTAAATCCCTAGGGATGAGCGATTTGTTAAAACATTATTACGTTCCAATAAAGATTCTATCCTCTTGATATCATCGAAATAATTCGATCTTGGTGCAGAATTATCAAAGAACTCAAAAATACATATCTTTATAAGTTACTAATCTTTTTCATCAGTTAACAATATCTATTTAAATCTTTTTCCGTCTATTGGAAGAGTAGCGAAGAACTTAGTTTTGGTTTAAGTAAAGGTTCTGTATCATCAACTGGAAGAATTTTATGCAATCTGAAATGATTTTGGATTTCGTAAAATCCCTCGTTTTGATTCGCCTAATCTAAAACAACGCTGTTGATCTAAATCGTAGCGAATATTGTTTCTAACAATCGATTGAAGAGACCTTTTTAATGCGGATGAGCAAATTCACAGGTCAATCTGTCAATCCCATATTTTCGGAGAGACAGTTATCTCCAAATTCCAACGGTGATTCGAGAGCACTTGTAACGGATGGACACACCTGAATACTGCTCGATACCCCCTTTTTCTCGAAAGACATCTTTCTTCGGGTTACGCCGATTGAAGGCTTTTAGAAAGATATTTCGGCCACCGCGTTTATTCGGGCTACACATTGAAAGCATTATGAGCTAGAATTTTAATGGTCGTCAATTTATTGCTACCAGAATATGTCTAGTCTTTCTATTTGTCCCTTAAGTTGACAAGTATATCCATCATTGACGCATCTTAGTTGTCTCAATAAAAATTTAGAACTTTCTCGATTCTTATTCAACTTTCTGACTGAGATAAAGAAGGATCATGGACTATTTCTCAATGTTCCGAGGATATTTCTCCGCTACGATTCTTCAGCACACCACATGTTGAACATCCTTGGAAGAAGACCGAAGGGGGAACCCTCCGAAGTTGAGGAGGATGAAATCACTGAAAGAGCATGGAAGCGTCACCTGCCGCCGCATCCTAGAAGCTCCAGAGCGCGGAGAAGACGTAAATCAAGAAGCGAGCGGGACCAATCGATCCCATTATTTCCCCTACCCGTTCTACTCGAGAGAAAGTATTTGAGGAAAAAAAAGATCATCTGAAAGACATTGACACGCAGGTCGGAAAGCGGCGGCGCTGCCGGAAACGGTAGGAGAAGGAAACAATCGAAAGATTTTTCATCGTCGGAAACAAAAAGAGGAAAAAAGGGTGGCCACGAATGTATATGAAAGGGTCCATCGGAATACCACGCTAATTGTCGGGTCACGTGGTCAAAGGGGGAGGCCTCTGGTCTGCAGGGGAGGAAGCGTCGCGTGCGTCCCTCGGAACGCACCACGTGATGTGGTCCCCCGCCTTCTTCCCTTTTTTCCTGTACTGGCTCCCGAGCGTCTAAAGGGGCGGGCTTAAAAAATGGGGGAAGAGAGGGGAGAGGAAAATCGGCGCCTTTGTCCTCCCGGAGGGTCTAACGCTGGGGGAAGTGTAGCCCGAGGGGGGATGCGAGGGGATGGGGGGGACCGGTTTTTTTTCTCCTCTCTTCGGCACCCCGGGGGTTTTTACGGAGGGGAGGAGAGATTAGGAGGACACTTCTGGGCAGACTGAGGGATGCAGAGGAGGGGAAGGAGGTGGGGGAAGGTAGGGGAGGGGGCGTTCGTTTTTTTGAGCGACCTCCTCCGCCCTCCCCTCCTCTTCGGCGCCCAGCCCTTCTCTCTCGAAGACCCTTCAGTCTCCGTCTGTCCGTGGTAGAGTCGGTGCGCTTTCAGATCGAATCTTTATACCTCCCCTTTGAGAGACGTCGGTACTCGCAACCGGAGAGGACTCCACCGAGGTGCGCCCTAGTTCTGTGAACCCCTTACCAGGGAGGACCTTCGTGTTATGGGATAGTGCTACACCGACGGATGAACTGATTGTTTCGCCGAGAGCTCGGAGACTGCTTCCTTCGTTACCCCCAAAGGCGGAACTCTGGAGGGCCTGGAGTGCTCGCTGCCCCCGCCGCACTACGCGGGGCAGCACATCCACGGGGGGAGCGGGGGACAGGCGGGCGCCGCGCTGCGGCTCACGCCCTTAGACGCGCTCAGCTACAGTTACGGCATCCGGAAGCAGGACTCTTCGCCGCCGCCGACATCCGCCGAGCAACAGCATTACCACCACCTGCTGCTCCTTCACCAACACCCGCGACTGCACGAGCAGCAGCCTCTGGAAGATCGGGAGAGGGAAAACTCCGAGGAGAATCGAACCTCGGTCCCTCCAGATGACGGGGGTGAGGGTGTAGAGGACGAAAAGGTAAGGCCTGTCGAAAAAGATTTCGTTGCGTCGGAGGAGTAAAGAGATGCAGGAGATTACACGCCATAAGTGAGTGTATCTGTGCATAGGCTTTCCCCTTCGGTGGCTAGAGATTCCTGAGGTGGCGATCGGATTCCGGGACATTGGGGGCTGTCGGAGGGATAGATGAGGGACGGCGGAAGAGGGCCGACAGGTTGCGGGCGAGGAGTGATTAGGCCGAACCCACGAATTGTTTCTTCTTCGAAAACCAGTGCCACGAAATTATAGCTGTCATGCCGCCCAAGATCTACAAGTATATGGCTCGGCTCTTTATGACCTTCTTCGACAGGACGTTCTGATTGTCTCGCATTAGTTCAAACTTCTTTCTCATTATTCCTCTAACTACTCAATTAGATCATTTACGCCTGCATTGAATTAACTAAACTAGCATACAGGATAGTCACGAATAATGTAACCAAAAATTACGTACTAATTATGGAATGAACTTGATTATCGTAATTGAGTTAATGGTAGGCCGGCTAATATTATTTATTCGTTGTGAAGAAATACGAAACAAAACATAGGCAATGTTTTCTTCACTATGCACCAGCTGAAAAAGTAGACGTTTATATAAATCATTCGGTGAATTAGGTTACTCATAACTTCTTTGAATGTCTGAGTCAAGGGATACTGAGCGGAAACGTCCGATGCCCAGATCCCCCCCACGCGCAACTGGTGGTATCAAGAATTTTGATAGTGAACTTACCGCATGTACTTTTATCTGTGATTTTCCTTTTGTTTTATAACTTAGAATAAGTTTTCTTTTGTCGCAATCCATTTCTATTTGACTAACCTGTAAAAGTTCTCTTTAATTTATTCAATTTTTGTTGATCACGATGTTGTTAGGTAAACAATGACCGAATAAGTATTCCTTAAGTTTATTTTGACAATGTTCATTCAAAAATGCCGCCGATTCGGGGCGGCCTCCGAGGCACCGATGGACCCCGGCCGCCCACTAAGATGCCTTCCATTCACGACCGTAGGGATGAAGGAGATATAGGACGGAATAGATAAAGGGACGAAAGGAACTGTTGGACTGGTTTTGCATTTTTTATTCTCCCGCACGACCGTGTGTTTGCCGCTAAAAAGAAGGGGTCGGTCAGATAGCGAAAGGGGTTTTTCTGACCGTAAGAATGGGAAAGTACTGTCCTCCTCCAAATATATCTCCCACTACGAAGTCTTTTTATTCATTCCCCTCCGTATCTGGTCCAGAACATCCGTCGCTGAGTACGCACGTAAAAAACTAACCCGTCCGAAAACCTTTTTTTTTGTCCCGGACTTCTGTTATTTTCTGGTCAGTGTTAACGTTTTGTGTGATTGATCGAAGGGGAGTATAAGGTCCCCACACCAGAGCTTCCTGAAAATTACGCGGTGATCCTCCCTCACACCCCCTCAGCCGCTTTCAATGACCCTTCCCCCGCTGCGTGAAATGAGGGGTCCCACCGCTTCCGGTCCCATAGGAGAAATGTTGATGGTGTTTTCTTTGGCGTTTTTTGTGTGGGAGCATCCGACGAAATAAGTCGCTCTTTCTATGCTTTCTTCCGTGCTTTCTTCTTTTTTTACTTGTCGCGGAATCGCCTGCGGCCGATAATATATGGTCTTACGCGAGAGTAGTAACAAAGGAATAAAAAGGATGCGTGTGACTTTTTGGAGGAACAGCTGTCGGTCTCTTATTAAGTCGGAGGTTATTTGGGAAGGAAACGGTTTTTTTTCTCCTATCGCAGCGAATGTGTTGGACTCTTTGCACGAAGGGTCCAGACGTTTCGTATTGTTATAAGCGCAGATTGAGTGACTCATTCAAGCCAACGGTTTGGGAGATTTGCCTGATATTTCAACTCATTGTCACTTATTTGAACATGGAAGAGAATAGGTTACGCTTAATTGAGTTATGCCATCTGAAGGGTCGAAGAACACGCGTTTCTAATCAATTTAAAATATTGTGCTGTTTATAATTTCCATATTTCACAGTGATAACAATTCATTGATTAAACTTCAAATATACTAATTAATGAGTTCGAGATGAATTAAATCTCCTACAGTTATTCACATAGTTATTCAAATATTATGATCGTTTGTTTTTTTCTTTTCATCTATTTTATAAAATAGATTTTCAATTGACCTTTTACAGTTCAAGCCGAAATCTTGTTCGTCAATCGATAAGTTAAATAATTTGGTGAAAACTTTGGAGTTATCTGAAAATTGAAAACGATATTTTACTCAACTTATACATATGTAGCGGTGAGCGGATACGCTCTCAGTAATAAAATATTAAATTTCCCTCCGCAGATATATCTCGTTCGATTAGCAACAATAAAATCATAAAGAACTCAATAAAAGCATTCTCACGATAAAAAGATACTTTAATTGAGATTTAAATGGCGGCTTTTTTATCGGCTTTCCTCTCGGATTCCTCTTTTAAACGCCGTCTTATAATGCGCTAATCGGTAAATCTCCAACGCTGTATCTTAGCGAATGGGGAACCTTTTCGCACTTGTATCGTTTGTAGTCCCCGAAGAGTTTGCCAACCTTTCCCTACCAATTTAAGGCCGATATTTTGATTTCTGAATGCCCCATAACCTCAAATAGACCATCGAACACAATTCAATTGTGAAGAGCGGTTTTTATCCTTTCCACTTGAGCCTTATGAATAATTCAGCCACCGCGATCGCTCTCCGATAAAAGGTACATCGATCTTGAGAATGGCTCCCCGATATCCCCTTTTTAACAATCTAATCGCAACCCTCGCAACGACCTCTTTCCTCGTAATCTTTCACAGGGTTCGGTGGTGCACTCGTACTAGAGTTGTTTCCCATTGTGGGTGATTGACACGTTGTTTTCACCTCTAATTTTCCGTCGACCATTCCTTTTCTCGCTGTGACATTCCCATTGTCCGTCTTTCACAGAGGAATCCTTCTCGAGTATCGGAAGTTTGAAAGAGACAATTAAATAATCACCTTTTATTCTTTCTTATTTTGTGTCCTTTCTTCATATTATATGTACTTCAATCAACCTCATGGTCTTGTCCGATGTTTCAAATTGCGTTCAATTCGTGATTTTTCTCTGATTATCGGAGTTAACTTGGTCGGCTCCAAATTTAATAAAATCTAAAAAAATCTATTATCTTTATTTGCAAATAAGCTCTGAATTAAATATGCACGACCTCGAGGCTCTAAAAAGAGCTTCTTTATTTCACTTTCCTGAGTATTATTATGCGTGTTTGGGAAGTGTTTTCTGTAATTTCTTTTGTTATATTTAACCCAATAAGTCGAATATTGCATGTTTGAATTTATTTTCTAATTTTTATCGTTATTTTGTTATTCCATGTATCTAATATTATCACCTCTGAATTTTGTATTTAATACAATTACAGATATTGTTCTTTGATTAGAGCTTCGATAAATGTGAAAGCATTGACATACGTCGTTTTCTTATTTTAATTACGTTGGTTTAAATTTAAAACTGCCTATTTTCGTGATGTTTAATCGAAATTATTACAAAAACAGCACCTGTTGCTATATGAATTGAAAATTGTAATGACTATCTGAGTTTCCATAGTTATTACGTTCATTAGTCCACTTGTCCATTCTCATCGGCTAACATCGTTTTGACCTCCGTAATGACGTGTATGAACCGCATTATAAAAGAAAATTTAATCTCTCGTACATTTCTGAAAAACCTCGGCCGGTGTGCCATAAAGCAATCATGCCATTTTCCCAGATATCATTTCCGAATACAATGAAAAACCATATATTTTATTGCGGCCCTAGAAGCTTTTATCTCATTGTGGGTTTTAATGACATAATTATGTTTTGGAATAATTTATATTGGCGAACGGGAAATGTGGCACAAACGATCGGCACTCTCACGGACTCGGCCTTTGAAATCTCCGCCTTCATAAACTTAGCGATTCGTTCCACAGTTTAGTAGACCATCGCCTAAGCAGGTGCCACTGAGGAGGAGGATATTGTTGCCAGTGGATCCCATACTTTGGTTAAACAAAGCGGAATTCACGTAGCAAATTTGGAACTGCCTCATGAATAACCATTTGATATGTAACTTGTAATCAAAAGCTTCGAGAAGTAACATGTAAATACCAAGTTTAGGAATTTAAGTTCCTTAATCTTCAAAAAACCGTTCTTCAATTTTGATTTTTTATACCAATTGATATATGAGTTTTCTTTTTAAATACTTTTTTAATCAAGCTAATTTTCCGTATCAGAATCATCCCAGTTGTACATTACTGTTTGCCTGCCAATAAAACCAATAATTCAATTTAATCGGAAAAATTTAATTACTATAAAGATATTAGATACATTATTTTAAATATAACTTTCTTTTTAAGGAAATTTTATTTATAATTTGTTTCCCTTTAAAGTGGAGAATTATTTTCGCCACCTATTACCCTTAATTCGACCGTAGCTACACCGCCATAATATAATTAACGAGCATTCTTCCGGATACGCAAGCACTCAGTCATAACAAAGAGCACTAAAATTAGGGTACTGCCTTTTATAAAGCTGATAAAATGAACTTTAACAGCGATGCCAGGATTTCACCGAACTAAATGGTTCTGGAGGAAACACAATTTAATACAATCTGGAACAAACAAGTCGCGCAGCATCTCTCAAACACTTTTATCGCCACAAACTAATCTTGCGTCGGCAGACATTAAACGAGCATATTTGTATTCTTTTAACTGCCGATTTCTGTACTTGCCAAGAATCCACAGAATCTCCGGCATTCTTGTTTCGGGGTTCGCGGAATAAAAATCACGTCGAGCGATAAATCTGTACTTCTCCTTCTTGTTATGAGCGTTAGCCATCGCAATAAACGGATTCCAAAGAAGATGTTCCCAACATCTCCGCTCTAGACGTCGTCCTTCATTATTTAAGAGTAATCTGCCGTAGTTTTATCGAGTGCCCGTATTGTCTGTCGTCCCGCTGTTGAGGAATGTCAATCTCTTTTGTCTCTTCCAATCGAGACCACCTGTCTACCTGGCCTACGGGTCGTTGCCTTCCGCAGTGGCTAACATCCATCGTGATCCAGAGTATGTTTCCTTCCTTTCGATGGTGTTACATTATCGTTTTTTCATCGGAGGGATACTTCCGCGGAATCGAACGGTCATATCGATTGCTCGATCGAGGCATCGAATGCCGTGAGTCATCCGAGTTAATGGAAAAAGATTAATTTTCGGGAGTCCTCTTCCATCATCCAGTTCTGTTTACTTTGGAGACTCTTCGTACCACGACATTTATCCTAATCTATATAAAGCACCAACATTTTAGAGTGAATTAGAATTACTTTTTAAATTATGGGCGAGGAATATTTTAGGTAACTTATTCAAATAATTGTGGTAAGTTAATGGAGGACGAGAAAATTCATAGTTAGCGCAACATGAACAATTTCATTACTAAATCAAGTTAAACGCATATTTTTAAGTCGATTAAATAATATCAGAGATTTTTGCCGAATCTAAGAATTTCCTTTTATTATATACGAAAGGTATTATTGTACATTGTATATCATTGTTATAATTGGATCAAGTACAAAGATCAGCTCCTCATCATCATGAAAATAATATGCACTCATTCAAGTAACATAATCGAGTAAATAAATACCTCTACTTCTTTATTCGATATTCCTTAAATACGCATTCCGCGATAAATCCCAGATTTCGCGTGATCGGGCGATCAAGGAAGCAATCTCTTATTTATACTTTTTTATGGACCGAGCCATATTCGGACGTCTACAGACGCCCACCATCCCTTCTTTTTTTTCTCCCACGGTCCCTCGCCGCCCCCTGTTGCATGCGTATGCCTCAACCACCCGATGTCTACCACCCTCACCCTCCTTCCAGTCTGCCCCACGAGACTCCTAAGGAAACCATCCGTTCCTTACACCATCCCTTAGCCCCCCTTTTAAACGAAGCCACCCCTCCGAATATTCCCGTGAGAAGAAAAAACACTCTCCCGGGCACACATCAACGAAAAACTGGTTTTGGGCTCAAAAAAGGTCTTTTTCCACTCATTCCCTTGATCGCGGCAGAATCGGTTCTCCCTCGGCTCATCTCGTACACAGACCCTTCTCTCATCCCACGACCCTCACCTGGGTTTTTGGTGAGGAAGGCTCAAAAAACTACCCCACTTGGACCTCTCCGGTTCCTTCGGTAAAAAGCCCCTCATATCGGCCATGGTCCATCCATTGCCACCTTTTCCCTTATTCTGCTCCTGTTTCATTCGGACCTCATGCAGTCGGCCCTCGATAATACTTCGACAGCCCTCTTTTTTAGGATTTTGATGGGAAATAACTGAAAAAGGGGTGAACTCTGAATAGCCAATAATCCGGGTTCTTTTTTTGCCGTATTCCTATCAAGCGATTAGAAGTGCGAAAAAAGTTAGGATTTCGCGATTTAGGTGATTGAATTCTTGGAAAAGATCGAGATATGCTGTGAATGAAAGGGAAAGATTCCTGGGAGAGGAGGAATATAGAAAATTACGTAACGTGAGCACAATGAGGATAGGTTACCAGACCAACGGTTCTATTTCGAGTTTGAATTCAATGGATTTATGAAAGAAATTTTCCCAAACTATGTGTCAATCAGCAGTTCAATCTGTAAAAGATGAAAAATCGGGAAAATTTAGACCGTTTGAATTTTTTGAAAAATGGGAATAGCCCTCTGAAAAGCGTTACATTCTTGGCTTACATAATTTTCATAAAATATGTTAAATATATGATAAATCAACATAACATATCAAATATTATTTATCGCTTAAATTTTCGAATTTATAATTTAATACCTTTTTAAACAGCCTCATATTTCTGATTTAAAATTGATATTTGATGTTATGTTGTTATTTTTCATTTTAGATAAACTTTTGTTTACCTTATGTATGAACAATGATGTAAAGATTATTTCACCTTTCAATTTCTGATTTCCTACACATAAGGTAATTTCAGTTTCTTTAAATCTGAATCATGAGAATACAAGTAATGAGGAAAGCATGAATAATTTTGATGAAATAATATCCCAAACGTAAAATGCCCATAAAACTTATCTATTATATTTATTTATTTTGTAACTTTTGATGCAATAACGATTTATTTGTCGTAAACCACTTACACCACGTCCGTAAAGATTTCAGACCGTGCGAAACAGAGAATGCCCAGAAGAAATATCGCGGGAGCAAGTAAAGAATTAATTACGTCCACCGGAAACAAAGGGTGTAACATGGTGTTTCTTCCGGTACAGAGGCATTTATATTCCATTCGTCTTTAACGTTCGCGTATTTTCATTGTTAATTTGCATGAGAAAGAACATGCGAGGATTTTATGGCAATTTGAACTTAAAACGAGTGGATTTTCTCGGAAAAGATGACTGGCGCTGTATTTCACCAGAAGAACGGATGAGAAAGACACGCGTGGCGATTCTAAGTTACGTAAGGTCAGCGCCGTGAGAACATTTAGATAGTTACTATGTATAAAATCTTATTTCTTCCTTCAATTATTTCTCTTGATTATTTCTTCAAGTTAAAAAATATGACTTCAAACTCAAATCAATGCTGTTTACTACGGATTAATTATTGTCGAAATATTTTATTACTTATTTATAAGAATAGATGTACATAAGAACTTGCCTTTATTCCTCATGCTATTAAAAAATATTCTTGCTTAAATGTAAATATAAACTGACTATAAATTCATATTTATAAGCGATTGCTGTTCGGTATAAAGATTATCCTTGAGATCAGGAACTTATCGTGTTAACAATTATTTTGGATGTAAGTAATTAATTTTAAGAAGCAATTTCACAGGCATAGGTTTACAATTTTAATCACTCGTTTTATTGCTTTCATTCGTTTATCTATGTTATTTTCTGTTTTATCAAAGGATCGTATAAAATGAAGTTTTTTTCAAATGTTCCCAAAAGCATCACAAAAAATAGATTTAAATTTCAAAATCGTGTCGAGTAGGATGTTTGTTAACTGAATAACCATCCTCCATGTAACACGAGCGTGTTTGAAGTTCACTTTAACGTGAATTAGCGTTCGGGATTCTCACGAACGCGCTAAAGGGTGCATCAACAAGGCGACATCTCACACCTTATGTCTTTTACCAAATTCCCTATTATTGGAATTTTGGAATGGAATCCACAACAAGGAATGATTACTTCATTGTTTAATATCTATGGTTTCTTAATAGTGTCATTTTCTACAAAATTGAGAACTGTTCACGCGCCGAAGGGATGCGTTTAGTAAACATTTATCGTAACAAGGGAAACGATGCCAATGTAATCCTCAAAAAGTTAGGAATTTTCGAGCTGATTTTTTTCCTGTGGGAGGGAATACTGCTCCATTTTCACTTTCTTGCCACGCATTTCGAGCACGCCATTTTTTTCCTCATCCTCTCTTATATCCTGGCTCTCCCCATTCCTTTCTTCCCTTTATTCATTCCTAATCTGCCCGAAACCCTTGTGCTTTTTTTCCCTCCAGACCCCAAACTTAGTGACCATCAACCAGGTAGTGAGCTCTTAAAAAAGGAATAAGGGGTCCACTGCTCGCATCGAAACTTTAACTACATGGAATCAAAATTGCAAATGATGAGGCGAAGATCCTTTATTATCGTTGGAGTTATTTAAAGCGTTAAAAGCCTCAACTTCTGAACCCCAATTCCTGTTTCATTAGCCTCTTTTTTACCTCCAAGAAATTAGGTAAAAATCGATTCTCTCTCAAATACGATCTCGCTTCCTGTAAAACGTTTTATTATTCGCTATTATGGACGTCTATTCGTGGGAATATAATTTTGTTTGCCGATAATCGGTGAAAGTTGTTACAGATTAATTAAAGTATTACAGCTCGTTTACTAAATCTCGTAAACGCATTTAGATTCAGTGGAATAGGATATATCGACCCTAAGTTAGACGATTTTACTCCTGGTATAATATATCAGCTGGTAATAGATCGTTTACGAAACTTCCGTGTGAGTTTCTAACGAATTGAGCAACTAGTGATCTCTTCCATTGCTAAATATCCACTTTATAGCTTTTGGTCCAACTTCATTGTCATTTTGGACCAATAATAAAAAATCTCTTAGTTTTCCAAAAATTGTGGTCGGAGAGTTTTCATCCAAAACTGGATCTTTTCATTCTCTGCTATTTATCAGTGATTATCGTGTGTATGATAAAATAGGATATCCAATAGCTTATTCAGATTCGAGTGATTATATTCCAGTTTACTTTGCAATGCTTAAACCTGGAAGGTACACAAACTGAAAGACTATCCTGAAATTAATTTACGGAATCATGAATACATATCTGTGATTTTCTTATTCGTTCCAATTCTCACTTTGTGGAATTATAAAAGTGCTAAATGTTTTCTCCGATTTGCTGCAGGGACGTGGCCGTAAGAGATCGAGAGGATCGCAGCAGATCCAAGGCATCGGCAGGGACGGTCCATTAGGATGGCCAGGAATGGAGCAAGGAGAGGTAAACACAGCCGTCCCTTTCCTTGATGGATCACGCTCGTGAATGTGCATCCAACCTCACAAAACTGCTTTCTTTCTCTTGAGGAAGTGTCGTGAGAATCACGGATGTTTCGGAATTCTTCAACAGCTTAGAGTGTCAAGAACGACACACTTTGATTGATCTATATTGATTTCACTTTTATAGTTAGCTTTTGAATATTCTCCTGAAACGTTTTATGCTTTACTGAAAATTTTATTAACTTTCTCGAATAATCCTTTCTTTAATTTAATATCTGTCAATTCAAGCTTTGATTAAAGTAACATACGCATATGTTTTATTATTAATATCCTATAAGCGATAACTATGTATGATATTTAAGAAAATTGGGTTGCTGTTCGAGTTCTGTTTCTTTGGCTACCTAATGAATAATCCAGAAAAATAAGTTGAAATTACAATAACCTACTTGATAAAAATTTGAAGGAAGTGTGATTGTATGAATAATTATCTATTTTGTGCTCTTTTCCGCCTCAGGAATTTAATAAATGATGATAAGAATTTGCATCCATTCTATACTTATGAACATTTTTATAAAAATAAATTTTTTTCTATAATGCTTTGTAGTATTCATTACCTATTATAATTATGATCTCATATCCTTTAATTATAGATACGGGTTTCATAACAGCCTTTCATTAAATTTCAAAAGGAAAAAATCATACTACCTAGTCAAAAAGATAGTTTCAATTACAATTTATGAAAAAATAAATAAATCTAAAGTTTAATAGTTATTTCTCAGTTCATCAATTACTGTGCTGGGATATATATTATTTATCTTAGGAATAAGAGAGTGTATTTTATGAATTTTGAGGTCCGTTAACCTTATATAACAAATTTATTTGTCGTTTTCAGATATTTCCGGGGAGCAAGGCCGAGCTGCACCACCATCTAGGCGGTGGTGGCGGCGGCGGCGGCGGAGGGAACCGCGAGGCGAAGCCCTACAAATGCTCCCAGTGCTCTAAGGCGTTCGCCAACAGCTCTTATCTCTCCCAGCATACGCGCATCCACTTGGGAATCAAACCTTACCGTTGCGAGATCTGCCAACGCAAGTTCACCCAACTCTCTCACCTTCAGCAGCACATCCGCACCCACACGGGCGACAAGCCATACAAGTGCCGGCACCCTGGCTGTCCAAAGGCCTTCTCCCAACTCTCCAATTTGCAGTCCCATTCCCGCTGCCATCAGACCGACAAACCCTTTAAGTGTAACTCGTGTTACAAATGCTTCTCCGACGAGCCATCACTCCTCGAGCACATCCCCAAGCATCGGGAGTCCAAGCACCTTAAGACGCACATCTGCCAATACTGCGGCAAGTCTTACACCCAGGAGACTTATCTGGCGAAGCACATGCAGAAACATGCGGAGAGGACGGACAGGAGACCGCCGATTCCTAGGCCTCCTCCGCAACCGTCGACGACGGACCCCCGCGACGCGCCCTCCGATTCCCCACCCCCCGGCGGCCCTCCGCCCTCCGATTCGCCCCACGATAGGCCCCACCGAGCGACCCCCGCCCCCTCAAACGGCCCAGGAGACCCTCCCGACGGCCCTCCTCAACCGCTGGCCTACTGGCACGGTGTCAGGCCGGAGCATGCTGTAGACGCCGGAATGGGAGCCGATGGCCTCCCTCCGGAGCATCGCCGTTCCGATCATCATATGCAGCATCAGCTCCATCAGCAGCAGCAGTACGAAGCGAAAGCGGCGTCGTCGGCTTTCACGCCCATCCACGCTTCTCCTCCGGTGGTGTCTTCCCCTTCGTCCTCGGGCTCGGGGATGGTGCATCACCACCACCATCCAGGAATGGGAGGACCGGTTGGCGGTCGTCCCACGCCGCCCTCTGCCCCTTACCTCCCTTACGAACCGATCTCCCTACCGAAAGCCGCGGCGATGGCTGCGATGGATAACATGAAGGCCCCGTTGCAGCACCATCCTCACCACCATCCGCATCACCCCCACCACCCACATCACCATCCTCATCATCCACACCATCTGCACCACCTTCCCCCCGCGTCCTCGGCGCCGGTAACATCCGCCCCATCGGCGTCCTTCCCCAACCAATTAATATCGCTGCACCAGATCCGCAACTACGCCCACCAACCCTCCACCGTGATCGGAGAGCACCTTCTTGGTCTGAAGGAGAAGGGACAGTAGGTTTTTAAAGAAAAAGAAGTACCGTCTGGCAAACCATACCGTAGGTGGCGGTGTCATTTTTTCCTCGTGTTTTTAGAGATGATTATTGATTATACTGTTGCGTGTAACGTATACCCAAAAAGCGCGAAGTACCGCGGTAAAGAAGCTCGTTTTCTGTAATCGAGTGGTCTTCGCCTTGGCAATAAACTTCCACGTTTGAGATGGAATGCAATTGTTACTGTTCCCCGCTCCCCAGTATCCATGGCTTACTCGCCTTGCCTTTAGGTGAAATCCCGAGGACTCCCCCATCAAAAAGCTCCCTCGTCCTGACGCCTCGTCCGTCCCGTCCTCGTAAAAAAAGAATAATTAAAATAAAAGAACCCCTATATTCCCTTTGTTGACCTAGGCTCAATTGCTGTCTAAAGGGAGTAGGGAGAAGAAGGAATGGAGATGCCAAAGACATTAACATGGAAGGAGAGGTTACAATGGCAGCGATCTTTGAAGTCTCAATACCGGATGTCGAAGCTGAGGAGTAACTCGAGTTCTCGAGGGCTGTTTGGAGGTCTTAAAAACTTTTATTTTGGACGCTGATCGAGAGATTACATCCACGCGTTTATATTTCCCTTTTCTGGGGAAGTACATACCTTTCCACGTGTATAAAGGACTACCCTGTACTTCCCATCGAGTGGGAAGATGACTTTTAAGCTGTGAGAGGATCGATGGTTTGGTTTTCAAGAGAGTTTTTAGCATGTGATCGGTTAATAAGGTGTGAAATTATATATATATATAAATTTATCTCCAGTGTCTTTGCCTGCAAAGGCCTTTGTTCAAGGCACGCCCTGCTCCTCCACATTGCTGGGGGAGGAGACCGAACTTGTTGGCTACACCAAAAATAAAAACGATTCGACCCACAAATGTCGCAATCAAATAAGTTCGAATTTAATTGTGTGTTGTATAGAAGGGTGCTGGTTGAAAATTGAAGTTGAAATTTTTCAGAAGAAGTGACCGCTTTGTGGGATTGAAAAAGACGTTATGATCGGTGTGAGACCATTAGTTGCAAATATGGGTGATGTTTTGACTACCCCAAGGGAAGAGAGATTGAGACATCTCTATAATCTTTTATTTTAAGTTTGTAGTTGTGTAAGTTTCATTTTTCTTCCCTAGAATGCATGTTGCATTCAAGAGTTGTACAACAACTGTCTATTAATATTATTACTTGCTAGTGTTGGCATTTGTTTCATTTGTTACCTTCGGATTCTCATTAAAATGTGACTTTTCCTTGATGTATGATATGAACTTACTTCTGAAATCCTCAACCACACTATCTACTCTTACATTTCGCAAGTTAGAAATATTATAATATTATCTCTTAGAACATGCTAATGTGATTAACTTTCAATTCATTCTCAAGATCGCAATTATTTGTCATTTCGCTGAACATAAGACTTACCGTGAATGAAAATTTGGAACTGCAAATAATTTTTATAGTTTAATAGATGTCTTCATTCAATGTACAATTATTATTATTAGTATGGATCAGAAAATAATAGACTGTCATAAACGGTTAATTTTTACATGAAGAAGTTAGGATTGCAAAATGTTGAGAGGACTTGATTTTATGAGACAACTAAAAATAATACTTAATAATAAATTTTCTCATCATAGATCAATTATTTCGATTAAAATTTGGTATAATAGTTTTGAATTTTATTTTAATAGTGTGATGAACCTTTACGGATCATAGTTTATTAATTAGTCACTGCAGAAGAAAAATAAGGCAAATATTTCCGAGCCAATAAAAATAATACATTTTCTCCTTACAAATATCATCTTTATTGTATGTAATGTTGTCTATATAAACTATGATACCCAATAAAAATAATAGGAGAGACATTAAACACTGATTATCAACAACCAAGTAGTTTATCAGAAAAATAGGATACGCTAAGGCTAGTTGGAAATTTTATAGGGATGAGGAAACAGAAACTAAACCGATATGTGATATTCATGAAGACCTTAAATGAAGTTCCGATTTTTCAGATACTTTGAATGACATTAATGAAGCACAGATAAAAATCCGTGTGATAAGGGTACAAAAACTTTTTATAGCGCTAACATTTCGATCCAACTATAACTGGAGTCGGCAAAAAAATCACAGGAATTCATGGTAAGGCAAGTAGCAGATCAAGTGCGACATTTGCTAAGGTAAGTTCAAAAAGATCCAATGTAATGCTCCAAAGAACGAAAACTCCAATATGAAAGTTTAGCTTGAATATAAAAAGTTTTTTGGAATCTGAAAAGTAAAATTTTCTCACGAACATCAAAAATAAACTATTGAAAAGATAGAGTAATCCCAAATTTCAGGAAATTAGTAGCAAATCTGCTCGTAGAAGATAAAAAATTTACCTTTCACTAATCTTGAGTAAAGTAATGTATGTTAAATTTTCTGTGAATAATATATAAAAATTTAAAATAAACAATATTTGCCTAGATATCTGGCTAGGATGGGTTAGATACAGTTGGTCATCCTCTGACGTCCGTCTGTGTGCGCTATTACCCTCTACACTTGAATTGACGCAAATCTTTAGCAAGTAGTATTATAGGATGAGTATCGAGTGATATTCTTGTTCATCCAAAATCGTGATGAGAAATTTAATTTCCTCCTAATTAAAATTGAACAACAATAAAATAATTGCTAAGTATCGATGTAGATTCCTTTCCTAGTTGTTGCTTTAAACCTATCTGAACTTTGAGGATTTCACTTAACTTATGTATAAATATCTACTTTGAACATCTATAATGTACTTACTAGAAATCAGCAACTAAAAATATCACAATACTTTAAATATTGATAGATAATTTATAAAAAAAACCAGAGAGTCGACGTTCAGCAATTCAAGTGCTTTCAACATATAAAAATGTAAATCATTGATTCAAAAATCGAAAGAAATCGATTAAAAAATTTTATTATTTCGTTATCTTGTTTAAAATTTTAAGTTGTTATTTTCAAAGATTAAATTTTCTTAGTAATGACTTTGAATTCTAAAATTTTTATGATTAAGTATATTAAGTAACAATATATTTTCTACCAAGATGAAAAGCAAATTGCAGTCGCTTACGGTTTTTAATCAAATACATAAAATTCCGAAATAACACTTCTTTAGATAAGTGAAACTAAGTAACGAAAGAGTAACTTATCCAAACGTTTAAACTCCTCCGAAAATTTTCCATCTCACTGATGTAGCATTCCGCCATTCGTTTGTTATCGTCTGCGAGACTTCGTTCAATTGTTCCTAAAAATGTGCTTTTGTAGGGGCACTTCGATATTTGTTTAATTGATATTTTTATAAAACTATACATTTTCTACAGTCCAATGTAATTCTCAACTGTCCATATATTTATTACTGAACGCATTTTTAATCGTAAACGTCTCCGAATCGTATCATGGGCGAATCTAATGTAAATCATGATTTAAATGAGAAGACGGAAAGTAATGAAGATGAGTCGAAATGGGGCTATGATTTATATCCTGAGAGGAGAGGAGAAAAATACAAACCAAGTTGGTTAAGTATCTTTTTTCGCGGCGAAGGACGGGAAGCCATAGACAAGATGAAGTGCGAAAGAAAGGTCTACTCATGTGTACAGAATAGTATGTTTTATTTCTCCGCTTGAAGCTGATATGATCTGAAGATTAAGTTCATTACGTTAAATATAATTTTGTATTATAGGTCCGATCGTGAAACTAATGCTTGGTGCTTTGAAGCGGTCGGGATGGTAAATAGTTGATTAAAATGTATTTCAGTTATTATGAATGTTACAATATTGATCTATTAATTCATTATTCATCTTTACAGCCCAATAGATATTCGACGTCATTTTAGTTGTGAAGTGTGTGACGTATCTGTAAGTGGGGGCTACGATCCTGTTCTTAATCAAGTAAGATAGTTGAGAAAGAAATTCTTTCATAACATGTGTTCTTCTGCTTGGCAAAGTATCTATTAAATTATTTTTCATCAGGTTGTAGTTTGTCAAAATGTGGCTCGATCAGAAGGTTTGGTGCAAGGAGTCTTAGTTCATGAGATGATTCACATGTTCGATTATTGTAATAGGAAGCTGGACTTCAAGAACATTGATCATTTGGCATGTACTGAAATTCGAGCTGCCAATTTAACACATTGTTCATTCCTTAGTGCTTGGACTCAAGGAGATGCATCTCCATTTCGAATCGCTCAGCAGCACCAAGTAAGTATACTTTCTTTATAACTTTAGGGTACCCATATGTCTCTCTACTACTGATTAAGTAATTCATCTTATCTTTATTTTTATCATTAACATAATTGCTGTATAACCTATGCAGAATTGATGTTATGTTTGTACAAGATCAGTTAATAATACAATTGTAGCTTCATGTAAAACTTGTTTTGGTATACTCTGCTACTCTATTATTCAAAACAATTATGAATATACATTACTATATAAGTATGTATATGAGCAGATTCTAAACATCTTTTTCTTAATAGGACTGTGTCAAGACTAAAGCAATGCAATCAGTTCTTGCAGTAAGAAAAGTTAGCAAAGAGGAAGCTATAGCTGCTGTAGAAAGAGTTTTTGATAGATGTTATGCTGATATGGAACCAATCGGAAGAAGGTGTAGAAGGAATTCTACTGATATGCACAGGTATAGTTTTTGCTTCCATTAAAATATATCAGAAACTTTTTGTATACTGGAAGAATTTAGGATATCTCAAATATCTTTCTCATTTCCTATCTAAGAGGATGAAGTTATTCGAAATTAAGAAATAACATGGAGGAAGAAATTTTTCATCTAACTTACTATTTATAAATACGAAAAATAATCATTCACATCATGAGGGATTTTAAAATGTACTACTACTTAATTTGCTTTGCTTTTTATTTGAGAAATATTGTTATAACATCTTAAATTTTGGATAGTTAAAGTATAAGTCAAAATAAGATTTGATATATAATATCCTAGATTTTGAATTCATTTGATACTTTTATTTATGCTCTGGATGAAGACTGTATCTGTGTGATCTCATATTTTATTATCAGGGCATATGTTGAAGGGGTCCACATGTTTGGCTACCATGAAGATGATTGATGTATTCTTACATGGAAGGAGAAAAAGTTCACCTGGTCAGTATTATCATCCAAAAAATTAAATTTATTTTTTAAATAGTAAAGAAAAAGCATGTGACTGGATATTATATATTTTTACAAATTAAAATATCCTTTTATTCTTCATTTTTCTTATATGCTTATGAAGTGTCCCCATATATAGCATTTAATAAGTAGTGCTTATGTTATCATCAAGAGGTATTAGGTATAGATGATATCAAAATATTTTATATGAGAAAATTTTTGTGTGTTGCATAATTTTATTAATTACTGTATTTGAGGGCATATAAGACGCACATTTTCCTAAATTAAGTCTCAAAAAATTTACCAGCATCTTATATGTGAAGGTATTGGTAAAGGTATTTTCAAATATTTGTTTAAACAAATACCCTCTCAAATATGACTAAAGGAAACAATTAAGAATTAATTAATAACAAGGAATAAAACACACCATTCAGTAAATAAGGATTGTTAAATTATGCTAAAATGAATGGAAACTGAGCAGTAATAAGCCATTATGTTATTGTGTTAACATGCTGTCGCACGGATTATTAAAACTTTTTTTTATATGCCATCAAATACGGTACTTTCATTTATTGTCTGATAGTATCTAAAGAATTAATGACTAAGATTAAATAAATGTAGATATAACTCGCAAATTTTTTAATAGATGATCACTGAATGTTATTATAAATAGTTTCTTAATTATTTTTGTTTTTAGTGTAAAACTATATTAGGAAAGAAGGTAATTGAGAGAATGTTATTCCTGTATGAATAGTCATTTTCTCATTTCTTGCATTATGAAAAACTACCTTAAAGATTGGACAGAAGTTTTGGATTTTAGAAAATAATAGATTATATGCTTGAATGTATCTAAATGTATAAAATTTTATACAAGAGATATTTTGAGATTCTTAAACTGATTTAATTCATTATATCAAGGAAGAATGATATACTTGGTAAATTCCACTTATAATTTATTTGCTACCAGTTTTGTAATTTGAATTTCACCTGAATTTTGGCCTGAAGATGTTTAGAAAGAGAGAAGAAACCAGTTTTAAAAAGCATACAATACTTTTACTATGGCTTTACGAAAATTTACTCCTGCTTATATTGATTTCATTTTATCATGTAAACTTGAATGGATAATGAAAGGAATTTCTAAAAAAAATTTTATAAAAAGTTACAGCTTCAAAGTGAAAGAATTAATCATAAATGGGAAAGAAAATATCTCTAGCAACTGATTAGAAGTTGTGAGATTTAGTGTGTGTCCCTCTCCTGCCACACATTTCGTGTCTGTTAACTCTTAATTTTAATTAAATTGCATGATTTTTTATTCAAAGAAATTCTTATCCCTTTATCTATTAGAGGATAATTTGCTTGAGTAGGTTGGAACAGATGCTGGAAAGTGGGATGCATTTGTAGAAAGGCAATGTAAATAAATAATCATATACTCAAGTTAAAATAAATTTACAATTGATATAGGTGTACACAACGTATTATAAATTTATAACTTTTTATATTTCATTCAAAATTGTTTGAACATTATTAACGCATAGATAGAATATTATAACTTTTAATACAATTGATTTCTCCCTAAGAACATTTTTATTTAATTTTGACATGAATTATGACTTCTCTTTTTTAGTTTATAGTGAGTGATCTACAACTACAGAGATCCAGAAATATGCAGCATTTTCCTGGAGTTTACTTGGTATTGATAAGAACCAAAGGTAGTCTTCTTGTGATCAAGGTAGCCTTGTAGGATCAATTGAATACACCCCATTTATTGTTTTCATGTCTCAATTATTTTGTAGAATAATAAATTTTTAGTTACATTTTTATGAAGTTAATTCATTTTTTGTCATCAATTCATATTTTAATTTGAATTTAATAATTTGACTGCTTGCTTACTCATGCATATATATGTCATGGTATGAATTAAGGTGTGTGTATGTAAATATATATCTTCTTTATCGGACATTTTTAATTTGAAAATCTGAAATGAGATATAGGTCTTCTCAAGCATTCTCCTATTTTACCAATTATGAGCCACTTGAAATGAACCTCTTTTCAATCTAAAATTAAATACACATAAATGTATGTATGAGATTTTAAGCTGTTGTGTGTTCTCACTCTTGTTAGGTTCTGCCCCATAAACATTTCAATTTGCAGAGTGACTTACCTTTTCCTTTTCTCAGTGAATTTCTTGTAAACTACAACCCCTAGGAGTAGATGAAGACTTTTATTATTTTATGGACTTTACTTTTTTAAAATAACTGACATAAATTGGTGATAATATAAAATTATTATTTATTTATTATTATTATTAAACTTAATCAAAAATTAAATTTTTAATAAAACACACTGTAATATAGTCTTATAAAGTCATCCTCTGCATTCATTTGTCAGTAAATGTATATTAACAATCCAGTTTGGTAAATACTACAGATAACTTAGAAGTATTTCTTGAGATTTTTTTCTGGGTTATGGAGTGGATTAGGTATAACATTTTGGCTATTAGCTCTGTCATCAGCCCATCAGGGAATTCAATCCATAACTTTTTTAGCATGCTAATATTCTAATGCTGAGGTCCCGGGTTCAAATCCCGGCTGAGGAGGAAATTTTCCTCTCAGGGTCTGGATGTCTGTGACGTCCGTTGTTGAGTTTGAAATCTCACTGTAATTGTCCCGTAAGAGGATGTTTGTGAGGTATTTGTTGATAAATAAATAAATAAAAATAAATAAATAAACTTGAGAAGCTCCAGATCATTCACTATACATAACAGAATATAATTAATAGTTCAGACAGTTCTGATGTAGGTAAACAGTATCATGTCATTTTTTGACAGGAAATGATATAAAATATGGCATAAAACTTGCTAATTAAAAATAAATAATATACCAAGAATATAAATAACTGAAACTTTTCTTAAAGGATTATGTATTACATGTGATGTATGAATAGTTAAGATTCCAGATACAAATCTTTGTGCCTGCTACAGAAAACAAAAGGCTTATTATATCATGCTATATTGTTATTTATTTTTTATACTCATAATTATATATTCAATTTTTCTTAGAATCTTTTAGAATACCCATCCATCATTTATTCATCTTCTTGCTTATGATTGATCCCTAATTTCTAAATATTATTTTACTTTTATCTTATACTTCCGTAATGCAAACCAAGACTCCTATCATCATCCTTTTCTCAACCCTACCTAGCATTGCTTCGGTCCTAAAAATTTTACTTTCACTAAAATAGTGGTTTGACCCGCAAAAATGTGTTTTTTGTATTTTTAACTTTTTAAAGTCTTATTATGATTCTTAAAGTTTTATTGACTTTGATACTAACTATTCTTCACATGTGTTGAACTTTAAATCTCTACTGTGAGTATTTAATTTTCCTTTTTTATTTAAAAATAACTCCCTTTCTAACATATAATAGGAATCCTTAATTTTTTTATTAAATGTTATACATTTTGTTTGTGTTTGTAATAGCTGGAAAGTTACAGAAATCTGAATTTTCTAGACTAAGAAGTGCCAATCTCAATTTCTATAATACCTACTATACCTACTACCTATCATAAATCTGCAAATTATTTAATCTCTGGAAAACTGATGTTCACAAGATTTTTGTATGCATGACATGCTTCAACTAAGTATTAAAATTAATATAGATTTTTATTTCAGCATATGTATGGGTTCTAAAATTTTATTTACCACTAAATTTTGCACCTAGGCCATCATTAAACTGGTTGGATTATATAAACCTTTACTTTTAGAAAAGTTAAAGGATTAGAAAAATCATATTGTCTTATTCACAAGCAATGTAAGTTATGTAACATCAACAGTTAAACACAAGTGTGAGGGACAGCTGAGTGTGGTATGCATCAACCTAATTACAAAGGTAATGTACAATTCTTTTGCAGTGCAAAAAGTAATGAAACGTAAAGAAACATTTTTAGTTAATTGATTTGTATAGAATTCAGATGCCAGAAGACTAGTGAGATGAGAAATTGAGTATTGTGTATGAACATAGATAATAAAGCCAACTTAGGAATTTTAAAAGTTGCTCTGGGATATCACTATTAAATATTTTAGGTGTTCTCACTGAAATAGTGAAGATCAACTGTAAGGAAATATGTGTTATATATATTGTCAAATATTTCCAGAAAGACTAATATCATTTTTATGTAGTTTATTATGGCTCCAAATACTTACATTACTTTTTTAATTTCATTTTTCTACTCACTTATATTTATTTCAATTTTACAATAAAAAAGAGATACTGATTAAATTATTAATTAACCTTATTCTTCTAGCATTTCTATCTAAGCATCTAGCTAATTATTTTAACAGTAAGTATTTTAACATGTATGTACACTATGTACATGCTCCCTAATTCAAAGTGCTTCAAATATTATTTTCTTTTTTTTTAATCTTTGTTTCCAAACACTCCAGCAAGACATGATCAAATTGCCCTTTTATTATTGCTAATATTATAATTTTTAATGTTTAGGGACGTTCCATATCTAATGTATATTTAGCAGATTAAAGTGAGAACATCATTGTTGTTAAATGTTGCTCAACAAAATGAGGAGTTGGAGAGGAAAAAAATTGATATTGAAATTTATTTTGTGATTTTATCCAAATGAAAGAGAATAAGTTGCATTTATGAAGGCATCTGCTGGCTGGCATATGCTTATATAATTGATTCTTTGACTGTAGTTGATATGAGACACATGTATGTAAAAGACTAATTTGATCAAAGGTTTTTGGTTTTAGTTCTCTAATTACATAGTTGATTATAACAAAAAATCTTATTCTTTTTTGAAAGAGAAGTCTCTAATAAATATAAATTATTCTTCTTCACATTCAAAACTTACTGAAAATAATACCTGTGACCTCGAAACTTTGAGCACTAGCACTCAATAGGGTATGCACTTGGCCACCTGAAAATGAGTTAAAGAAGTCAAATTTACTCTGTTTTTATAGGTTTTAGAGTATAACTATTTTCATGTTCCAATATTGTCTTTTATCTACAACCTTTCATTAGCAAACAATAGCTCTGTTTTCCCAGTTTTTAAAAAGATTTCCTATTCAACCTAGTGCCAAAGATTTTTAAATTCTATTTTCTGAGCAAATATTATTTATTTATTGACCAAAAACATTATAAAAATCTTGAAATTAAATATTTTCAATAACATCCATAGTGATTGAGATATTTAAATCTAAAGAAAGAGTGAGATAGAGATTTATTCTTTGATACCTAACACTCTTTTTATAAAAAAATGTGATTTAAGAAGAATGTACATTTAAATATGATTTATGAAAAAGAAGCTAAACTTTCCCCAATGTTAATGAACAAGCGTTTACTTTTATTTCTAGTAAAAAAATGATTGAGAAAAACATAAAGGTTTCAGACCTGTAGCAACAATCTTGCTTAATATCATTGAATGGATGGAAAATTACCAAGGTGAATTAGAAAAAAATTGAATTTTATCTACAAGAATAAATATACAGTTAAAATTCTAAACATCGATAAAAGTCAGCTCTATTGAGTTAGCTTTTGCTGGTTGAATAATCTAATCAATTCAAATGAACAAATGAGTAACAAACAACTAGCATAAACTTAGATATTTTAAATAATCATGTTATTTAGAGCACAGTTTAGGGTTTAGTAGTTAATGATCTGAAAAAGAAATGAACTGTATTAAAATGTTAGGATACTCTCCCTAAGTGGATGAGAATAATCCACTTCCTGCATCAGTGTATTACAACATCTAATCATCAATCACCCTAACCTACTCAAAAAGTCATTTACATACCTCCTAAATCACATTCAGAAATTTATGAATCCCACTGTCAAAAACATTGTCAACCAACTTATTTGCAGGAATAAATAATATGGATGGTTAAAATTTTCCTAATTTAAATTGATGATTAACTGTGGAAAGAGGTAAGTCTCCGTAATTCTAAAAGAATGATCAAGGTAAAGTAATCATTGATACTTTTTTCTTAAGTAAGACATAAGCAAACTCAATTAAAAATCAAATTGGTGTTCTGCTGTATTTTGCTTTCAGCAACTGCCATGTTGATTTGAGAGGGATATTGCAACCGAGTCTTCTGAACTATGATTTACATAATCTTGCAGTAAATTTTTCTATTCAAGTTGAAGAAATTTAATGAATCCCACCATAGAGGTAGTATTGACCTAAAACCATTGATGTTATTTGTCTTGGTCATAAACTCAGTATGTAGTAACTAATTAAAGTATTCTTGAAAATTATTCATAAAACTGAGCATGGCGAATAAGGTCAAATATAATGCTCAAGTCAACAAATGTAAATTACAATTGAAGCAAGGAGTTTAGTCAAAATACCTAGGAACGAAAGTTTCATAAGCGATAACATTCTCGATCCGTTAAAGACACTAATCATCTATTTTCAATTAGAAGTATCTACGAAGGTCGTTGATTTAACCTTAGTTTTAAAATTTTGTTTTAATAATCAACCAAAACGTTAAATAATATTTCTTCCAATTCAAAATTTATAAGATAATGAAATATTTGGAACAAAGAAAATCTCCCACCGTGAAGTACAAAATAATCATCGTTAAGATTTAAATATAATAACTTCTTGAATGCATTAGACAAACAACTAAGCATGGATAAATATTGATGATGGATAAGTAGTAAACCAAACAACTTTTACCGCGAATACATTCATGTATTTCGCTAGTAGATTGTTTCTATAAAAAGCCCGGGTTCAAATCTGATGTAAAATGGCGGAGGCGGCTTATGAAGATGTGTGATTATGGTTTCTCTGACTTAAGTGGTACCTTCTCCATCTCTTAGTTTTTCATGTTTGCCGTTGATATATCTGTCCATCGTTTCGGAGTATCTTCAATAGAATGTCTTCTGGAGCACCGTGGAATAAATTGAAAGGAATGAGAATTTCAAATGGTTGTTCAGAGCAGTCAACAAACACGGAGGAATCGGGAGATGATGCGGTAATGTTGGATTTATCTGAAAAACTTCCGGAAAACCCGTCTTGGATTCCAGCCGCCTAAGGTGTGCTGTAGATTTCCTCAGAATTTGTTCCAATTCTTTGGCTCGTGCGCTTCTAATCTGTTCAAAGCCAAGTTTTCCACGAGATTATTATTTTGTTATTTTTTAATTTAGCAAAAAAATTAGGAGACTTAGAAGCGTTTTGCGTGAACTTCTTAGCGTTTTAGTGCATCTGAGAATAAATGCATGGAATGAATGTCATATAGGTGCGAGAAATATTTTTTTGCAGTGGAATGTATATCTTGTATTTTGGAATTCTCTGCCTATGATTTTTTACTGATTCATTTTAAATACGGGATTTAAACTACAATTCTTTTTATTTGTTATTTTATATGAAAGTAATTTTGTCTTGTTATTATGTAGGACGAAACTTCAAGTGTTGGTAGTGCCTCAACCACTGACAATACTTCACGCTGTGAAACACCAACTAATCGTGGAAGAAAAGGTCGTCGTGGACGTAAGAAAACCAAAGTAGTCAACACTATGAAGCTGCAGTATAAATTCACGTAAGTTTTCGAAACGTTTAACAAACGTTGGAAGTGAAACAAATTTTGGGAATACCAGTTTTATTTGCACTAGTTTAGGTTTAAGTTAATTTATGATTTTTAATAGAATGGTTATGCATCATATTTTAGTAAAATCATCACAAATGTGTGTTTTATAAGCACTAGTGAAAAGTTTGGGGGACAAAAATCTCTCACAAATACTATCAGTGATTCAATATTACCAATTTGAAATTAAATATTCAGGTGTAGCGTTAAAGAAGACCATGGCCAGCCGTTGTTTGGCGCCCAGTTCAACCACCACTTGAGTAAAGGTCAGCCATTGATTTTTGCTTCAGTTGGGAGCAATAGAGTGACTGTGTATGAATGCACAGAAGGAGGGGGCATTAAACTTCTACAGTGCTATGCAGATCCTGATGTATCCTTTGTGTTTTCTTCTATGTACTTCTATAATTCATAATTCTAGTATTTAAGGCTGTCTTTTGCTCACTGATATCAATTTGAATGAATTATATGATTTCAAATCATACCTCATTCCATTTCTGAGAATTTACAAATCCTGTAACTAAATTTATATAATTGATTTTTTCTATTAAAATATCATGTTTAATGTAAATTCATTGCTCTTTTATTAAAACTTTCATTTTATTCAAATTGTCAGCTATTCTATGCAAAATAACAAGTTTCGTTGTATTAATGTAGTAAAAATTTGTATGCTTATTTTTCTCTGAAATTTTATTTTGTTACATTTTATAGTATTTCTTAATATATTTTTTATTTAATTTTTTTAAATCCCAGTTTATTTTCTAAAAAAGCATAAGAAGGGCATTGACATCTTTAAATATGTTTGGATATGAACCTGTATGCAATTTATTTATTTAAAATTTTGGTTTGCAATTAGGTTTGATGAATATTGATTTCTGGTAAAGTCAGCCAGAAATTGAACCTGGATCTTATGCTCTGAATCAGCTATGCTGACCATTACATCATTATTGCTAGATTATAGAAATTTATTGTTCAATTTTCTTATTATTTAGAATTTAACCACAATATACTGACCTTTAACTCAATTTAGATTGATGAAAATTATTACACATGTGCATGGTCATTGGATGATGAAACAGGTAAACCATTATTAGCAGTGGCTGGTTCTCGAGGCATCATAAGGATATTTAGTCCAGCTACAATGTCCTGTATTAGGCATTATATTGGTATGTATTGATCCCACATTTATAAAATAATAGAGATATTATATGTGAGCACAAAGACATATTTAGAAATATATGAAAATAATAATTATTGTATTTAATATTTGACTAATAGACTTGAGTTGGTTTTAAGAAAAATCTCATATTTCAAACCATTGAAGAGATCTCTGAAGTTGAGGTAATTTAGTTTAAGTCTTTCTTAAAAAGTATCCAATCTCTTTCATTGGTGTCTAAGGGAGGTCTGAAACTCTCAATAACTTGTGTAGTTCAAATTGACTTAAAGTGATAGAAGAGTACAAAAAAATTATCCCAGATATAGTAGTAATAATAAAGAGACTTTTTTGGTAAAATTGGGACTATTGAGATCAATGTCAAATTAATGAAAGAATGAGATAATGTATAAAGATAAAAATTATATGAAGGATTGACAAAAATAATGAATAAAAAGTAATTTAAAGTTAAATCACGAGTTTATGACTAGGTACAAACCAAAGAATACTGTGTTACAAAATATAAAGATAGATACCAATTTAATACTAAGAATACATGTTTGTTCTAGTAATGATAGATGATATATCAATGGCTATTACCTTTACTTAAGGGATGTTTACTTAATTTGGAGTCTGGGAATTTCTTGAATAATAATCAAGTATTATAATTTCTCTTGGTAAAGGTCATGGACATGCAATTAATGAACTCAAATTCCATCCTCGTGATCCTAATTTGTTGCTATCTGTATCAAAGGATCATGCTCTTAGATTGTGGAACATTAAAACGGATCTTTGCATTGCTATATTTGGTGGTGTAGAAGGACATCGTGATGAAGTTTTAAGCGCTGTAAGTTTTCTATCTTGCTACTTATATAAGTAATGATCCTGTTAAACATTTTAAATTAATTGTATGTTTTAGATTGAATCAATATTTTTGGAGATCATATTAATAGTTGAACCAGTCATTGATTTGTTTTTAAATGAATGTATTGTCTTCATTCTCTTCTTTATTGATAGCTTGCTTAATGGAATTGATGGTTTTGCTTATTTTATTAATCATCATTCTATCATCTTTGTAGGACTTTGATCTTAAAGGAGAGAGGATAATGTCATGTGGAATGGATCATTCTCTTAAACTCTGGCGTTTGGATAAAGATAAAATTCGAGAAGCTATAAGAGACTCTTATCTCTTCAATGCTAGTCGCAGTGTTAGACCTTTTGATTCAGTGAAAGAGCATTTTCCTGATTTTTCTACAAGAGATATCCACCGTAACTATGTTGATTGTGTTAGATGGCTAGGAGATTTTGTACTATCAAAGGTATTTATTTTTATCCTAAGATTACATTAGAATGTATAAATATATTTTGTACATTTAGTCACTTTATGGATAAATTAAATTTAACATTACTGGATGTGTTTTTGGCAAGAAACCTCATGTTTATTTATTGTTGTAGTTTCCATCAATATACATACAAACATTTTGTAGTCATACTTTAAATAAAATTATTAGGGGTGTTAAAAAGATAATGGGAATTTTCAAATTTTGTGTGTTTGGAGAGTCTGATTTTCCAAACTTTTCTTTTAATATGTTGGTATACATATCCCTAGTGTATTATAAAAGTTTGTTTTGTTTGTAGTTTACTTTATTTATAGTATCTTTTAAGGTAAGACATGTTCCTATGAGCTCAATGATTTTTATTTGTCCAAGTAAATTTATTAAAGAAATTTTAGCAAGTTTTGCGTAAAATATGATAAGTACACCAAAGAAACAAAGGCCTATGGTGTGTCTATTATGGGTAAAATAAAAGTTAAAGAGTGGTATAAAGGTTTTTATGAAGACTGAAAATGTTGAAGATTACTAAAGGCACAGATGCCCAAGCACATCAAAATCTAATAATTGAGGTTGTATTGGTGCTCAAGGCACAAAGATTTTTTGAATATTTATATAATAAATAATAATATTTGGATATTTGAAACATACAAACCATTACTAGTTTTTCTAGTATATCCCGTTATTACGTTGAGAACACTCTTATTTAAATGGATTTTCTATGTTAATCTTTAATATTTCACAGTCACTGCATATCCATTCAAGCTTATCTGAAATGCACATAAAGATTCCCCCACCAGATGATCCATAATTTCTTCTATAGAAATTCATTGTTTAGAGTAATTTTTAGTTATGAAATTTTTTTTACAGATTTTTATCATTTATAATTTAAAGAAATTATTTTTTGCTGAAAGTTGGATTTAGTAAATATCTTAACTTTTATTTCAGTCATGCGAGAATTGTATAGTATGTTGGAAGCCTGGACGTCTTGAGGAGAAAGAAATTCGACCTAGTGACACAAGTGTCACCATCATCCACAGATTTGAGTACAAAGAATGTGAAATTTGGTTTGTCAGATTTGCTATGGATTTTTGGCAAAAGGTATGTATGAATTATTTGAAATGGGTTTCTAATTTACACATTTTTCAAAGGATAGTTGTTATATCATTGATGTAGATAGTGGAAAGTAATCGATGGATATATGATGGATCATTGTGGTACACCTCTGTGGTTTGTAAGCCATTCAGATGAATTATTATAAATTACTTTTTGGATTCTTAGTGTTTAGATTATTAAAGAACCATTGAAGAGAGGCAGAGGAAAATTCAACAAATTTGGCTTTCAGATTACAATATTAATTTTTTTAAATACATACAGCTGCAAGTTGGTCTTACGACTAGGAAGCATATCAGGGGGCATTAAGTAAAAATAAATTTGGCTGCATTTGAATGAAAATTTTGCTGAATCAGTTTCACCTGATTTCCTTGATCCATGTAAATAGGGATTTTAAGTCTTCGATTCATCCAAGCTTATTCATAACAACATAAAAGTTCCATGCTTTGCACATACAAGCTTGCCTATATATTTTCCTTATTTTCTCTTACTATTCCCACTTTGAATGAGCTATCATTTTATGAACTCTTTTGGTATATTTTTGTTTACTGACTAAGTACCTAGCTTTGCTTTCTTTGAATGCCCTTAATTCTTCTTGTAAGGCCAGATTTTTGGGGGTCCCAAATATTTGTTTTAACTATGCAATCAGCCTTATTTGTGATTTATACATTCTTTCCTTGATACCTGTTGGTTTTAGGGGAGCCCAGTTTAGAGGCCCAAAATTTGATGATTTTTTTGAAATTTTTTAAGAGTGATGTACCCGATATTGTGGGTTCATACATTTGTGTGCTATAACTTTAGGAGTATAAAAATTGTATTTCAAGAAAATAGTAACCTAAGTTTTTGTTTCTATTTGCGCATATGTACAGTACAGTGACACGGAAACCAGTGTGCATCTGAGCATCTCTAATTTTGCTTTATTTTTAGAAATAAATTATTTTCTTATAAGAAATATGTGCTTCATCGGCAAACCTCTAAATAAAAATAATTTATGAAAATTTTGCAAATGACAGACCTTGAAAGTGAAAAATAATGAAAAAATTCTCTTTATTTATAACAATAATTGTAGTTTTGCCTTATATTTTATCTATATCTGGAGATAAATAAATAGACAATATATTCTCATAATGGTATGCAGAAAATTTTAAAAAATTAATGCTTAAAACATTTTTGAATATCTCACAAATTTCAAAAAAATGGTTTTGAGAAAAGGCGTTTAAATATTTAGTTGCGAATATCTATCAAAAGGAATAAACTTACTATTCTAAACTGCTACTCTGCTTCACTTGGTGCCAATAGAAAACCTTTTGCTTCTTTATATTAGTTGCCAAGATTCATTTTTACTTTCTACAAAAGTTTTGAACCTCCCATGCATTGCTACACTCCTGCCTTATTATCCTCTCACTGAATCTTTCCCTCCAGGGATCTTCTTAATGAATCTTCCATCAATAAGTCATTAAAAAGGATAACAATAATTGTCTTGTGGAATTGCCTCTACCCTTGTCCTTTCGTCTGTTGACCTGAAGGGGTCTTTCTTCCATCATGTATGACCATTATCTTCTTAGAAGGCACTACACAAAACATTGCTGCTAAACGGATGGACAGACTCACGATTTCCTTTCTTACAAACTCTCCTAATAGCTCAACAGATAGAGCATCAGTAATTGGGGGACCTAGGTTTTATAGCTGATTCAGACTTTTTTTAACTCCATTCTTCATTTGGATTTTTTTGGAGCATAGAATTCTTGAACAATACCTCCTCTACCCTGTTCCTTATGTTTTTAAATATTATTTAATGTAATGGAATTGAAAATGTGTAAATAATTTTCCATGGTAGAAATGTTGATATCTCTTAATTGAAATACTCTTCCTCTGTAAATACTTTCGAATATCAGTTTGTATTCTATATCTGCTGTATTGTTAACCTGTGTCTGCAAATTAATTGATTAACTTCAATTCTATCTCTTTTCCATCTGTGTTATTACTTACAGAAATAGGATTTCCCAAATAGAGGTAATTGCCATATACCTCCTCTGCTATATACTTTTTTCCTTAGCAAGTTCTTTAACTAATTCCTTATATCTTCCTAAAAATGATATTATATAAAGTTATTATATTGTGATATTTCTTTTTGTGTTTTATTCCAACCTTATGTTTGAGTAACCCAACTTCAAAAAATAACTGTTAAAAACCTCGGATCTGGGTTGTTTTGTATATGTTTCTTAGGAACATAACTATTTATATCCCGGAATATAATTTTCTGAAAACTATGTCACATCTCTTCAATGGAATTTTATTTGCTTGCCCCCTGAGTATCTTTTATGCAGACATTCTTGGAAGTCATTTTTGTCTGCTTTACAATACAAAAAATTTCTTATCTCTCAAGAAATAGCTTAGCAAAAGTATTTTTGAAGTATGAGCTTCCTGGGAGTGAAAGCAGAAATTGCTGTAAGGCTGAAAGAGTTCATTGTTATTAAAGTATACTCATGCAAAAGTCTGTGGCTCCACTTTGGAAGTGGAGCTTTTTATTTCAAAGTTCATTTTAAAATACCTTAAGTACTCCATGTTTAATTTTTTTAAGTTATCCCAAGTCGTTTATTGCTTAATCTTTTGGATTTCCATAAAAGGTTCTTTTTCTTAAATATATGTCATACTGCAATATTGCATTTCAAGGTGAGATATATACTCACATTATTAAATTTCAATTACAGATACTTGCGTTGGGGAATCAGGTGGGTAGGACATATGTTTGGGATTTGGATGTAGAAGATCCAGGACAAGCAAGATGTCTCACCCTAGCTCATCCAAGATGTGTTGCTGCAATTCGACAGACCAGCCTCAGTCGTGATGGCAGTGTTCTTTTATGTGTTTGTGATGATGGCACTATTTGGAGATGGGACAAAGTGGCTTGAAATGATTTTAGAAAATAATTTAAAACATATTTTTATTTGTAATACTCCCTTGCCTTAATAATTTTGAAGGCATAAGAAAGGTGTTTTCAAATTCGGTTTGGGAATTCTTAAAAATCATTCCAAGTAGCTTGGTATGCTATGTATGGCACTCAGTTGACTGAAGGTAGGTATTATGTTATATGTGAGGAATGTTAAAGACTTGCTCTTTAGCATAAACATCCCAGTATTGAGTTAAAACTTAAGGGAATTGGATTAGGTCTGATGAAATAAGGATAAATCAGTGATTGACAGTGGAAGTGAATGAAATAAAATATTGTGTGATTTTTACTTTTTATTTTATACAAGA
This sequence comes from Pantala flavescens, assembly GCA_020796165.1. Classification (NCBI taxonomy): domain Eukaryota; kingdom Metazoa; phylum Arthropoda; class Insecta; order Odonata; family Libellulidae; genus Pantala; species Pantala flavescens. Next base: position 30,400,705 of record CM036884.1, on the reverse strand, counting down.
TATTTTTTATGCATTATATGCTCAGAATTAGGGCTCAGGTTGAATTTAATGAAGATATTAGCCAACAGCGTTCAGCTTAAGCTGCCACATCTAAGCCATCTTTATTTTACTGCCTGTTATGGAGATATAATATAATAATTTTTTAACAAAATTAAATATTTACTTGAGGATACCGAATAATTTTAGCTGTGTAATAAGGAAAGAATTTTTTTAGCTTGATTGTATATCTGTTTGAATTTTAAATTATTCCCTGTGGTATTGGTTTTAATAATGCCAGGGTTACCACAAGCAAGCTCTGGTGAAAGTAAAATATCATTAGTAATTTTGTTAAATGGTATGCTGTTCAACCTTTATGTTTATGATATAAGATGTGCTTAGACAAATATCACTGCCAATGATCTGACATTCGTATTAGTTCATTTTTCACATCCATAGTTGTTGTTTTCATAATATTTTGCAAACTGGATTTCTAGTTTTACTTTCCGACAAGGTGTTCATTTTAATCACTGATAAATATTACTGTTTCTAGAAATTTAATTATAACCTACAAATTTTGTACTGTATTTTATCAAAGATGATAAAAAGTAATTTAATTACCTATATTTGAAGTATTATTTTTATTGAATCAAATTCTTAATCCAGAAATACCTACCAAATTCATGAAGATGAAAGTAATCTAAGCTGTGAGGAATCATTGAAAATCTGCTTTTAGTATTTAACCACTTCCTTGAAGTAGACGAGTATACTTGTTGTGATAGGTGGTTACTTTTTCTGTCCCAAAGGAGTTAACTCGTCCTATCTGAAATTTTCGTCTTCGTTCACATTCATGCCGAGTATATTTGTTCCGAAGCCGAAGTTATTTTTCTAATGCTAGATGCTGCATTCAATACTCAGGGTATCTGGCTGATTTTTTTGAAATTATCTTATTTCAAAAAAATTTCTTACTAGAAAGGCAAACTGTGATGTAAATTTCATCTAATTTGTGTCAAGAAGTAATTGCAACTATATTTTTCTTGAATTAAAAAGGAAATTCATCTTAAATTGATATCTTTATCTTTCACATGATATAGTAAATGTAATATTTTCAGTTCTAATATATTATGTAATGAGTTATGTTGAGAAACTTACTTCATAATTGTCAATAGCAAAACTAAGGATATATAATTAAATATAAGCTTAAGAAAACAGGGACCAAGTACTTTTTAAATTCACTAAAATAAAAAGAAAATAAAGTAAAAATATAACATTTCCTGAACAAATTTTTTTTAAATAATGCATCAGGGTAGTGGTTAAGGCTCATTTAAGTAACTTGTGATAAAGAATGGAAGGTGCTAGGGAAGTATCTATGATAAAATATACTTTTGTTGATTCTGAAGTTGATAAAACATTCCATTCTATTCCCTCGTGGAAAGAGATCAGTGTTGATTGAAAGTTCCTTCCTATTATATATTTTGCCCTTAGGACCAAAAATGGTTTGCTGCAAATATGGTATGGACTTAAATCATTTACTTAAGATGGAGTTCCAGGTCTTTACATTTATTTAGATGTAATAAGTTAGTGTTAAAGTAATTTAAGCAACACTATTCTTTTGTGCACCTAGATGAGATGAAGTTTTCTCCTTGTGTTTTAGAGGAATCATTTCAACTCTTGAGTTGAGAGAAAGGATTTAGTAAGATAGTATTTAAGTATAAAATAAATTTTACACTATAATTGAATGAACAATCTAATGTGATAACAATAGATATTCTCACTCATAAAGTGCTCATAAAACCATATATTGGAAATTAATTCATGCACGGGACATATTTTATTTATTTTGGGTTTGGATAAAATGTTTTCTAGTAATTTCAAGATTTGCAGAATTATGCATGATTTCTTACACACAAGGACTCCGTATGTGGTATATTTAAAAGCTATTGAGTTGATAAAGACACTGATTATTTCTTCTGTTTGAAATAAAATAACTATGGCAAGTATATGGAGACATCAATGTGGTGTCACCTACCCTGTACATCCACCTTCAGAAAGAACTTATGATTATGTCCGCTCAATGCTCATCTTGTCACATTGTATAAGGCACTCTGAGTTGAATGAGTAAACAGAAAGTAAAATCTCGAGCGAGAGTTCATAGTTCAGAGACAAAATTCAAGGTAACCGGTGCTGGAGGTCCCAAAGGAGCTGAGCAATGCCTTTTATCGTCATGTGAGAGGAATCGCGAGAAAAATGAGAGCAGAAAGAACACAGAGTGGCGAAAAAAGATTCCGTTGGCATATGCGCCAAATGGTTTACGACTGCGATACTCAGATTTATGTCGAAGGGTTTGGAACGAGTTGATGTGTGAAAAAACATCGCGTACTGTATAAAGAGAGGAGAGGCAATGATCAGCTGCCAGAAAGTGTTATGACCGACATTAAAGAAGTCTACGGAGAAGGAACAGCGGCTAGCGAGTTCGAATCTTGAAGAAAGGATCGCTGTGTCGTTCTCTCTTCTATTAAACCACTGCAGTTTTCATTTCGACCATAATACTAGTCTCATAATTTTCAAGAGGTGCATATCTAAGTGTTGTTATGATATTTTCAGTAATATTATGTGGATTCACTCTGAAATAAATGTGTGTTAGGGTTAATGGGTAAAATATTCAGATATGATTTGCTGATTGTAAATAAAAATGAATGGAATGAACAATCAAAATTAACTGTTTCAGTGTATAGTGTTTTTTGTGATGAAAGATATAACTTGAAGTTTAAAAAAATCGTTATTTTCATCATCGTTTACCGTAAATAGAGTTACCAAATTTCAATAAATTATTTAAATAAACTAATTATTTAACTAACCGTTTTGTAAACAGTATGAAAAAATTCACAGGTTTGCACTCATATAGATGAAATATTGTCGAATATTCACTACATGTACATTGAGTTCCGTTGAAAATTATTTTCCTTTTGACATCTTCCTAGAATAACATGGTCATTTGTGATTGAAAAAATATACATTTTTTCATCCACAATTTGACAAAAGTTAATCTTATTAGCAAACTTATTTCTTATTCGTGCTTATTCCCAAAGGACATACTTCGGAGAAGCAACTGTCTCAAAAGTTTCCGCTTTGAAATATTGTCATCGTTAAGTGTTATGGGGAACTAAAACACAAAGGATGAAAGATGCTTAGAAAGAAAATGATTTTACAACCATTCACTGTAATACTTTTCGTATAATGAAGTCTCTCTCACATTTTGATGTAATTGACATTATAAACGCATCATTACATTTGGAAGATTCAGTATTAAAATTAATGTGTTGAAACAATCTTTTGAAATTTATGGTAATACATATTTGCAATACTATGTATTTACGGAAATGCAAACGAACGAATGAAAAATATTGGTTCCTATCTGGCAAATCATGTAGAATTTAATGATTTATAATCCAAACCTGGCAGAAACTATCTGTATGTGGGTGAGAAAAAATATTATGCAAGCTGAGGAGTGAAATAGCTACTTAAAGAAAAAGATAAATCAAAAGGCCTGGATGATTCAAACTTTGTCCATTTGGAACTCAGGTGATTGAGATAATGAAAATGTCACCATAAGATACGCGGGCCAAAATAAATGAAATCTCTTTGTTCCATTCCAACTCATCCTCTGGGCAAAAAGACTAAGATGACATCTTCATCTCGAAGAAGATGTCATCTTCTTTAACGTTTTACTTTGAACGCGAATGATTTCCTCCGATTTTACAAGTTTCATTAAATTATTGACCCAATGGTTAGGAGAAAAATAAATGAGTTTATAGAATTAAAATAATTTATTCTACTTATCTAATTTTCTTACTAATAAACTGCATTTATTCTTGAGACTGAAAGAGTAAAGTAGGAATTTACTATTATCGAATCGGATTAAAGAGAAAGTTACACACATCATACTTTTACTTTATATCAGAAATAACTACTTGACGTTTTTATTTTTAAAAATGAATTATGTGCGAAGTATCTTTTGAAGTGAATATGATATCGTAATTTCCTTCATGATTATAATAAAGTACTGAAGAAATCTATATTCAGAATTTATGAACCTAAATAGTGTTAAATCTGTCTGCATTTCAAAACGAATAAATCAAAATTCGGAATATTAAATTCTTTTTCATTGTTAAGATTTGAATTTATTCTTAGTTGTACAATAAACCAATGCGAAATTTCAGCCGTTAATGAAGTCAATACTTTTTGTTAAATATAGTTTTAAGAATTCAGTCATTCCCTTAGTCTTAAGAGTCGATTGTACAGAAGTATAGCTTTTCTCGGAATTCGCAGAGTATTGGTTACCGATACTAAATTTTTTTCAGGGTTTGAAAAAAAGAATGTTTTCCATTTTTCAGGAGTTCATAAAAGGTTAATTCAAACAACGAAAAGGTATTTTGCATTTTTTCTTTAAAATATTTCCATCTTTCGCATAAGAGTCATTAATGGCGACAATTTTCAGCGGTTTGTCTTAAAATATTTTGTGAAAGTAAAACGCGATTTTTAAACGGATTGGTTGGCATTAATGATCGGAATTATTATATTTCATTCCATAAACGGATATTTTTGACTGATAGAAGGATTCAATCCAACCTTCATCTAATTCAACCATTACGAATTTGTGAGAAGAATATATATTTTTTTGTAACCTCATCCTTTACAATATTCGTATCATCGTTGGTGTACGAAATTACAGAATGAGTCAAAGGCTTCTGTTGTCGTATCCTTGAGAGTTGTTGTCTTGCTCGAGACACCTTGAGTTAACCTATTAAAATAAGCCCTACGAAACAAGAGTTTTTCCGGGGCTGTTGTTTCCATCACCACAAGCGAATTTTCTCGTGTCCCCCCTAGCAGTCTACTCTTGCCGACCCTCCAAAAATACCAGTAATTGCCATCGAGACACGGCTGTGGAAAGTCAGAGGAGGCGATGATTCGTAAATGAAAAATGCGAAGGAACGCTATGGTAAACTAAGTAAACGCACCGAATGGTGCGATGTCCATCAATCACTCGATGCATTTAACTACTTGGGTGAGTAAGAACTTTCCCTTTTGAGACTCTAGTAAGCGAATAGCTGGCGAACGATGTTAAGAGACTATATTTTAGAGAATAAAAAGTATCAATATTCGTTCATTTAAAGAGAAATGTACGGAAAATAATATTTGAGTTGAGTTATTCATTGTAAATTTCAGAACATAGAATTTATAGGATTAGATATAGGGCAATGAACTTAAAGAAATAATTGAGTACACAAACTATAACAATCGAAACTTGAAATAATTTTTGATTTCCATAAATTAATTAAAGACTAACAAACACATTGAAAAACATTTCAACCAAATATTTAATTATATAATCGAATTATGCCAAACATTTCAAAGTATGATACTTCTGTCCAACCTTTCCTGAAGACGAAAAATATTCATGGAACTGTTTCAATGAAGAATGTGAATCAAAAAATATTCCAATACGTCAGGAAAAATATAGCAACTACGATAAAATTTTATTTGTCACGCATAATGAGAGAAATTCGAACGATGACTTATTTTTACTATTCTTAAGTGCACGCGGAAGGTCGTGTTCATCAATCAACGTCAGAATCCGGTCAGCAACTACTAACGAATCGCAAAATCGCCCCTTAAAGGTAATTTTTGCATAATTTATATCCTATTTGATCGAAGTTCTTCCGATATCGATTCCCTGCGAAAGAACATTCCGACACCAATGGGAAAAGTGAGTGGTCAAAAGGAAGCACATTCACGACCGCATTTTTCCTTCGGATGGATGCACCGCTAGACTGTTTGCCGGGAGTACCTCAGGACCTAGTTTTGGCAGCAGGTGGGGGTGGAACGGGTGGATAAAGGAGCAGGACTAAAATTACCTCGAGACTATGAGCTTCCCTGAGAGGGGAGGGTAGGTTTTGAGTTGAAGGAGAGGGTGGAGGTGTAAAGAAGAGGTATTGAGGGGTTGAAGGGAAGTCCCAGCAACCCTTCATGCATCTTCACCTCACCCCTTGTTCAATGTTGTGTTGCAGCGAGAGAGATTTGGTGCAGTACGCCCTCGTTCGGGGTGCTTTACCCCCCTCTGCCCCTACCCTTCTTTCTCCCCCTCCCGTTCCCCTTCTGAAGACCCCCTCTCACGTCTCCGTAGCTCTCCCTTCCTAGCTGTTCTGCCCGTCTTACGGGAAGCGCGTGTCCTCCCAGAGCGCCCGAGTAATGACCGTCAGCTACCAGTACGAAGTGGCATCTTCAACTAGTGGTGGATTTACGAGACTCCTTTTTAAATGGCGTGGAAGTCTGTACAAGCTGATTTACCGGGAGCTGTTCCTGTTCTTGGCAGCCTTCGGAATCCTCTCGGCTCTCTACAGACACGCCTTCAGGGAGGACCAGAAGCGGCAAGTGGTTTAAAGACCCTAAAGAAAAACCCTTTCCCTTGATCCTTGTTTCCCCTTTTCGTCTACATAAATGACACATTTTGAAGGGATGTCACATATCTGGATCGGTGAATCTTGGTGTTATGTGTATCTTAGTGGAGGTGATATTAAGGTGATCTCTGACTGGATAGGTTCCATTTAACTCGTTCGTTAAAGTTTCTTCCGGAATTATCATTTTTTATGAAGGATCAGTGTTTATACCGAGTCTTGATTATGTAAAATGGTAAGATTTGGTCAAAGTTCATCTCTTTCCATAAAAGTAGAGTTGAAAAATCAGAGGGAGTGATCTTTATTGTGGTGTCTAAAAAAGTCGATCACGTAGCGATCAAAGGAAAAGAGGCGGCGTTCATTCGAGTCGATTGAGGAAAGTCGTTTGAAAAATACGTCTACTCTTTGATACATGAGAAGTGTTTAATATTTTCTTTGCGGTAGGTCGGAGTGGTTCCAAAGTGGAGTTTCTGTTCTGAGCGTTTCTCTAAGAGAATAAAGGCACCGTTCTATTCTGTCTTTAAGAGTTCTATTCACAATCTGAAAGTATCGAAAGAAATCGTTTTTACGGCATTTAATTCAAATTTCGGCAAGAATCCTTTTCTTTGAAGCAAAAAATGAGCTGACAAAAGATAAGGTTACATTTTTCTTAGCAATTTCTAATATCTGGTTCATTGGATGTTTCGTGCGCACCAATCCTTTCCATGACCCAACCATTTATAATATATATCGCAATAATACCCTAATTTTCGAAAACTTTGAACGAAAAGAAAATTGTTCTCTTCGATGAAAATACTTATCAGCACGCTAAGATTTAATTCCATTGTTTCAGCTCGTTTCGTCACGCATTCTCGCTAACTATATCAAGGAGTAAGGTTGTGTTAAAGAAAATATATTTTTATGATATTTTATTTTAATTAAAAACAATTTTTATTAAATAGCTTAAAAAAAGATCCTGGGATTAATTGTAGAAGTTCATACTAACTTTTGTGTCCAACTTTATTTGATAATGTGTTAAAACTCACTAATTAAAGTGACTTATTTATTGGAGTGTCTTATTTATACTTTTAAATTTAATTTAAGATTGTAATTCGTAAATACATTTGTGTAGGTGAGCTGTAAGGGGGTTGAGAAACGGCAAAACTAGGTTACTCTATATATCTCACAGAATTTTCGAAATTGACTCATATTTTAATTAACCTAGAATTAAGTTCGTAATTTTTGAAATAATATTTTGCATACAAAACCAATTTTAATTAAATTTTTAATGCTACAAACTATTCAAGAGTATTTGATGAAATAAATTATATGATAAATTTTTATTATTGTACCGAATTTCATCATCTTCTTTATTTCCCCAAAACTTATAAGGAAAAGAGGTTTTTTTAAGATTTAAAACAAGTATTTTAAATTTGAAGATAAGAGCTTGTATTTTTTAGTTAATAGATCTTGTTCTCCGGGCAGAAATTGTATTTTCATTCAGTGATATTCATTAAACTGACGAGTTTCCTTTTAACTAAGTTTTTCTCTTGTAGATAAATAGAATCTAGATATTACTCCCGTCCTTCTCTTTTTATTTGGTAAGATATTTGTTATGGAATGCCGTTCGAGCATTGAATTCTCTAAATATTTACAATATTATTTGCCATAAATATCTATCAATGTGAAGTTGATTCTATTTAGGGATATTTGATGTTGCCGCTTGACCTAGAACTTTTCCTCCGAAATCAAGATAACATATTTGATCGGATAAAAGGTCAATTTTTCTGAAATATAACATACCATTCTCTAATGAATGCATCCGACCAATATTAACCACTGACCTAATCTCGATCTACCTTCCTTTTTTTATCGATGGTATAGCCATTCTCTACACGGCATTTCCGGACCCCCGAAGTTTTCGTGACCCTGGGCACACAGATCTTGATAGCACCGACATTAATCCTCCGAAGAGAAAAATAGTACGCCCATGCGACTATCTATCAGCTTTACGTTAGTCATGGGATAGATATATGGCGGAAGAAATACGCGAGTCGAGAGTTAAAGGAATCGGAAGACATAAAACTACTATTTATTTCATACTCCGCGCGTCTTATGTTTTTAAACAAAGAGTTTTATAGTTTCCTTCCTGTGTCGAAATTGGATTCAAGAACTGGATTTCTCAGTCAAGGTTTCTGAAAAGCAAATAATATATATTGGATATATGATTACATAGGGTCAAAATTCTATATCTAAATTGAAATCTTACTTGATTTTTCTTGATTAAAGATATCGCTTACGATAATTTTTCGGCCTTCTACTAGATTGTATCTGCATTCTCCGATTCGGGATATTAAGAGAGCGTATCACAAACGGTCCAGATGCCCTCCGAGGAAACATCCAGCTCATCCTCTTGTTGGGGTAATTTAGAAAAAGTCTGGCACAAGCTGTAGTAGGACGTCATTGATATGTTTCCTATATTGATACAGAATATTTGCTTTCTGACACTTCGTGGCTATTGTTAGATTTATAAGAACATCACCGATTTTATGAATTCAAATTTCTAAAAATTACTTTTTTGAATTCCGTGAACAAATGAAAAATTTCTCTGCAAATGATAAATATCATTCGAAAAATGGTGTATAGCTGCGTAACACGCAATATCCGACGGCTAAGGAAATAAACTTTTATCGACCTTCATCGTATTTCACGCAGAAGGCAATCACGAAATGAGAAATAATGAATTCACGAAATATTTAAATGGCCCTATTGATTTTTTGGTGAGATGTCGGATATTTTCCGAAAATTTTAGAAATTATGTTCCAAACTTTGTCATTTAGGGAAAGAACGAGCTAAATCGATCTGAAGTGCGTGCTTTCCATTTGATCAATTAGATTCCATTGCACACTCTTATGCAGAACCATGACCTGGTTCTGAAATAGTATGAAATGGACTAGAATCCCGAGATGGATAGCAATACGCGCTTTGTAGAACCATGAAGACTACAGATTGAAATTCCATTCTTTGGCATTTCAATAAACTCGAGTCTTGTTCTAAAAAATTTCTTTTCATCATAAATGTGCTGATAAAACTTTCCAGTTAAAGGGAAGCAAGAAATTTTCCTGGATACTTCCATGTCATTAAATGCGAATGAAAATCCTTCCATATCTTTAACTCTTATCTTTTTTTAATGAATAACAAGTATATTTATAATGTGTAGAATCGAAACTTTGTCTCTTCTTCTTGTAAATTCACTTTCATCTAAAAAAATCTCTAAATATTTATAGAATATATTGAGAAGAGAGATTAGGATAGGAAAGTAGATTATGAAGAGGCTTAATAGTGAAAGGATTCGTTCAACTTTTACCCGAGGAAATTTTTTACTTAAAGATTTTACTTAAAAATTCTTTCCTCGGTAGCCCTCTTTTGAATTCAAGCAATTGTCTTGTCTTCTATCGATTCACTTCAAAACCAAATAATTGAGTTACTTATATAATTTAAGTTTTTCAGTTTATGCCTAGTTCTATCTACATTAGTTATTTTTAACGTATAATCATGATATACTTTTTATATTCAACGCCTTCAATACCATCGCTCGGGTATTTCAATAATAGAAAGGTAGAGACTTTATTATTGTGTAATTTTCCCATGATATTATATAATACTCTATTTATTCACATTTGCTTGTCAATAAATCAATTTCAAGGCAACGAAAAAGAAAACGAGAGGCAAACTCTTGAATACATGGTCAAATTAAATGGGAAAATCGTCTATCTTAAGCGTTATGAAATATGGACGATTCTCCCATAATACAACCATTTAGAAAGCGAGTGTGTCATATATTTTACTGTGAGTCTGAGTGAATTCAATCGTTGCCAACGGTAATAAACAGCGCCAGCCGTTTAGCATTACTGACACGTAAGCTTGTATATCTTAAATGGGCTGATCGTAATGCAAAAATACGAATTCAACTAGAGAGATTTACGTTATGAATTTCAGTAGCTGATAGATTTAATTATGTTAAAAAAGGAAGTAAAAAGAAATAACCCGGGTTGTAGACTCAACGTAGAATCTCCGTTTCTTCACCTTTGACCAAAACTGCGAAATCTCATTTTGGGTTTACGGAATCGTGGCTGCAACTCAAGCGTGAGCAGCAATGCGTGTTTTGGCTCAGCTCCTACTTTTTCCCTCAATCTACTTTGCTATTTCCTATGCATCACTCCAAACCATAGATCCTTCCGCCTTTTCAGCTTCTCCCTTAAAAAACTAAATTCAAACTAAAATCATTGACTCAATGTAGTCCATTCCCATCCACGGACCCATGAGGCATCAAAGTGAATACACGACAAATCCTTTGAATATATTACTTCGATCAAGTATAAGGATTTTGAACTCAGATATATTAGTTTTTAAATACACAAATTATGAACTAATTATAAGTAATTATACAGAATTATGGACTAGTTTTAGAACTCTAATCAGGGAAATAACTTTTTAACTCACCTAAGTTTCAATGAAAATAAATCATAAATACAACATCAGTTGAAAGAGGCCTTTAACTTTATTCATTAAATAACTGAAAGAGACAGATGAAAATCAATTTAAATTAGGAAGATGTATCGCTGAAATATAGCGGCGACTTTATAGATTATTTTCCACATATTAGATATCTAGTTGAATCCTTGTTTTCATAACCCGGATTGAAAGGGTCGTGAAAAGCTAAATTTGGAGTACTTTATGCTGTGTGGAGGCAGTCTTGAGTGACTCACACACCCATTAACTTTTTCCCTCCAACAGTTATTTTTTCCAAATGGGACCTAGTTGGAAACATAATAGGATAAAATTGTGCCGAGGATTTGTTTGGATAAAATTAGCTTGTAAGGAGGAGTATCTTTGTTTTATGAGTTTTGATGAGGTTTTCAACCAATCCAATGTATGTATTTCTATTCAGTGACATAATGTTTCAAATTATGATTCGGTTTCAATTAAGTCATGCCAGAGCAGCAATGAGAAAGCCAAGAAAACTTAGACTATATATTTTCTGGAGTTTGGATGTACTGATGAAATGTCAAAAAGATAAGATTTTTCTAGAGCATTACTATAACAAGAGATAATGTTATGTCTTACTTAACCTTTTCTCCTTTTGTATTGGAGCCTTTGTGATAGAGCCTAAATAAATGTAGCACAATTGTATCTCCTATAGGCACTAATGCAACCGAACATCCACATTTGCCAATGTAACAACGTTTATAGTTAATTTAGGGTTAACATTTTTATATAAAATGCTTCATTTCAGATACTATTATTCCATAGTTTTTAAAGAATATCTGTCGCATTAAGTCACGACTCATGGGTTGATATCTGCTTCCAAAGTAAAATCATGCTCTCAAAAACTTTGTCATTTCTATCGATCAAAAGTTTAGTATAATTACCTACTTATTGTTATGTATGAGGAAAAATGGAACATAATATAAAGAAATCAATCTGCGACTGTTAACAAGATAAGAATAAATATTTCCATACCTATGATGAATCAGACGTAGAAGCATTGTAACTTGCTAAGTATAGTCTCACAGCTATGAAACTAGGTTTCTTTAGAAATAAGTTTTTAAGATCCGTCGTTTATCAAAAACACACCGATAAATAATACTATTCAATGTGTATATAAAACGGTTCATCGTACATTTTCAATGATATTGTCGTATAATCTTTCCAACATTTAAAAGAAGTCAACGGAATACTGGATTGAAAAACTTTATCCGGTAGTATTTCTCCTATTGTTGAGTAATTGTGTTTTTATCGACTCACAATAGCTATATTTATCTTCAGCGAGTTGATAACAAATAGCTGTGGCAATATTTATACCTAGATTTATTGTTTTCCCGATCGGAAGAAGATTTTGAACAATCAAATACAATGGGCAGATGTGGCATTTCAAAGGCAAACAAATTCCTAGTCTCTTCTGGACGACCCTCAAGAATGTCGAGGGAGAGAGTCCAGTGTGTCTCCTGAAAACCGTCTCTTGTCTAAACTAATGCCAATGACACAAATATAGGTCTTTTGCCGAAAGCTTCTCCTCTTATCACCGACGTTTTGGGTTCAATCTTGGAAAAACACATCAGAAGTTACACGATATATTTCTTTAGAAACAAATACAAAAATGAGAATGGGAATTGTTTTCGCAAGTCTACCACGCTTAAATAGAAACAAAGAATCAAAGTTTGAATGATTTCACTTTTATATGCTCACTAAATCTAAATTCCTATACTTCAGAAGGAAAAAATGTCGTTTATTAAAAAATTAATCGTTTGTGAATTAAGCAAATAGTCTTACTTATAATATGATCGAGTGTATTCTCAAAAAAATTAAGTGATTTAGAAGTAAAATGATTAACGTTTACATTTTAAATAGTATAACTCTTAACGTGCAATCGTCCGTCACATAATCTCCACAAATTCATTGGTTTTCTTTTCTGAAAATCTAAATTTTTTCCTTGCAAATAGAAGTTAGTGAGAGATTTTGTTTTTTAAAGTTCATGATCTGCTCTCAGAATATTGATTGTCCCTTTCCGTATATCTTTCAATTCATACATAAAGACATTCATTATAGTTGTTATACTTTTCCAATATTTAATGTCCATTTTCAATCAATTAAGAAAAATATCAAAAAATCTTTTTTCCTAAGTAAAATGATTTCGATATTTAGGAAAAAACTTTAGCGATAATTATTATCTTATATATGTAGAGCGTAAATACTTAACAAACAGTTATACCATACTCTTTTAATCGAGAGTATTTAAAAGTTAATGCAGATCCATTATGTTTGGATCGCAGAATGTATTGCATTAAAGTCGCGTATGGGAAGGATAAGGCTCTAATTGTATCGATCGATTTTTTTCTGTTTTCCAATTTTTAGACCAAAATTCTCAGTGCTAAGGTACAAAATGAAACATTTAACTTAATTTTCAAAAGCTGAGTTCCATGCTATCCAACATTTTTGATTAAATCATCATCATTTTACCTATTATTGAAGATACACATAATTAACTAAATAATTTCAATGATATTAACTTGTTCTATCGATGTTAATCTTAATTTATCTTCGCATGTGGAACAGACTGAAACAATAGAGTTCTATGATTAGGTGTTTTCCAGATTCCGTTCTCGAAGAATAGGTTACGAAGAACGCAATTTTTTAGCGAAAATTTTTTCTCCGCAGTAAACAGGATGAGCGGAATTAATCGGAGAAAAAAAAAACAATGTGAACTTCTTTCCCAGGTCGCGATCTATGCTCGTTGCGATTTGGCAGTGAGTGAGGGAAATCCTAGTTGGGCGAATTGGCTTCCTGGCGTGCTGAAAAATGAAAGAATCATTTCTAAGAACTCCCATTTAGGAGTTTAGGGAAGATATCCTCTCTCTCAAAACAATCGCACCTATCGAGTGGCAGAGTCTGCCTTCCTTAAGATAATACGAAAACTGGCTCGTGTTCCGAAAGAAGCCTCGAGCGCCTATATTGTGTTCGCATGGAATCGCGGTGTCTTCAGGAATTAACCGTGGAAATAGTTGGCACCCTATGAGCCCATCATTATCGGATCGGTTGCTTCATGCCGTTCCTTCCATTGTATTATCTTTAAACAATCTTTCGTGATGTTATACTGAATTTATTCTTCTAATGTAGGACCAGCAAAATCTAATTTAGGCCTTAAGAGATGAATATTAATCAAAATCTTCCTGAGTATAATCATTCAGCAGATTTTCATCGGCTTAAAGGAATGTAGGCAGTTAGTTAACTGTACGGATACGATTCATCTACCAAAGCTGCATCAACATGCTGATTTTATCTGGGTGGTATTTTAAAATATCTCGAAACATCCGGATTAGGGAATATTTTTTTCGATAGTACTCGATGAAAATCTATTTTATTTTTATTCACTTCCTCTATTCCCGATTTCAACTTCTCTAATTTATCGAGCCAAGCGATGATAAGTGGAAATAACGTCCGTTTCCAGCTGTTAGCGAAAGTTATTTGCTCTTCAATACTTATGAGTCATATTTTGCTTTATCATTCATTCCTAGATATGAAAACTTTTTAGGATACTTGAGCATCAATAGCTCTTTAGTATATAAGAATGACTAAACTGTTTTCCTTTAACTCTTAGATTTTACTTTAAACCAATGTTACTCTCTTTCTGTTGCTCTTATGATTGATTATCTCATAGAGTCTTCATTCATTTTATTCGTAACACGTCGTCAAATTATGAATTCAAAGAATTTGTGAATCCTTTCTCATTAGGTATATTTTAATCCTAGAGTTGAAGTTCTAAGACAAAAGAATAACGAAGGCCGTCTAAAAAAATCTTCTGAACCTATTATTTTGTAGCGAGGACTTCGAGCCACTGCCAATTCTTAACACGCGCCATTGGCTATCCGCTCAGTATAAAGGTAAAATAACGAAGCATAAAAAGATAGGAGTCCTATTTTCAGAATAGATCTACGCTATCTAGATTGTAGCTTCTCGTGAGGCATATTGAATCTATTTGCCTCGATAATTAATTCCGAATTAGATGTTAATTAAATACTCTCATTTCAATCTTGAGATATATGTAGCTATTAATATTCTTCAAATAAAGGGAAAAGGATAATTATTTTAAAGAAAGATTTCATATTATTCTCATTAACGAAAATAAAATCTCTCATTTACCTCGCGTTTTTTACGGCATCTGCTTGGCGATAGCAAAATATATAACCTTACAAAATAACAATGAAATATGACGATGCGTTTTATCCTTTAATTAAATACACGAAGAACACTTTAATGAATCAGTATAAAAATGTTATAAAATATCGCAAATCTAAAAAAACTTTTTTTGAAGGCGATAAAATAATTGAGGGACGCGTTTAACTGCAATGCTTTAAGTTTCAATAACGCTTCACAAAATCCGGTATGTTTAAGAAATCGAGAATCATAAACTCATTCTCTTTAAGAAGTTTTATGCGGTTAAGTAATTCTCAATTATTTATCAATTATTCTCTTGTGAGAATGCATTATTACTATTATTATTGAGTGGAATAAATACTCCACCAACCTTGTCGCACAGATTATTTAAAAATAAACTGAAGTGTTCAATCAATTCAGCATTCATTCCGTGTGGTATCTGATAAAATTTTATATTCCAATCGCTTGACTTCTCCATTCTTATAGTATTCCACCAATAAATTCTTTTCAATTTCATCTTAATTTAATTATTATAATTAAAACTTTCTAGGCTAACATTGACGAGTAAAAGGTTAAAAATTCGAGCGGGGATTTGTCTTGACCCTCTGTTAAGATATATTAAAATTATTAGCTTTTCGAATGAGGTTTACATCACCTTATTATTTCCTCTAAAGAAATGCCGGTTAAGAGTTCAACTTCTAGCATTCGCTCCCGAGCTATTGCTTCGGATGATGTTTTGAATTCCCCATTCAATATTTCACCACAACCTTACACATCTTCGAAACACAAAAGCTGCCTCAAGCTTTAAACAAGCGAACCCTCATACGTGAGATTCAAGGCGTAAGCTTTCATGACGTGGATAAACGTAGCCACTCACAGAAAACAATTTCTCGCTGAGGGCCTATGAGTGATACAGGAAAACCGCTTCCTTCTCCTTTGTAGTCTTATGACGGAGGAAACAGTGCAAGTTTAAAAATAATATCTCGAAAGAAACGCTCTTTGATTGATTTGAGGATATCTTGAAGGAAAGCCGTTTTCATCCACTTCAATCTCTTTCCTAAAACCTAAAAATAAGTTGTGCTGATGATGATGCTGTTTATTTTACTACCGACGACAACTCAGGTTCCCCTGCCGCGGGGGTCGTTGTAACTGCTTCAAGACGACTCGTTTTTCAAACACGAAATATCTCACTTAGTCTACTAAAGGGTGGCTAAAAATATATCCGAAGGTTGTGTGAGGTGTCTATATATATTCCAATTTTTGGCCCTCGGGCTGAAAAATAGGGTTATACGAGGCGAGCGTTTTCTCTAATAAAACGACTTCGGTGACTCCTCCAAAAACGTTTTGGATGATTGATTCGAATGATCGACGGCTGAGATAACGTTTCACGCGAAAACTTGACCTTTCGAAATTAATATTTTGAAATGAAACGACTATTGGAGATTAATCGGAGAGCAAATCTTTGAGGGATGAAAATCATCTATAAATATTTATAATTTAACTCAGAAAAAACGTTAAGATATTATCGTGAATTTTTGGAATTTTCTCGTACTTTTCAAGGACTTCGTTCGTGAAATTTGAAGTAAAAATAATAGTAACAGCTTTTTATTTTAAATATTATATAATAGAACTAAATCAAGACTATTAAAAAGCTTAATTTTCATTGCTCCCAATGAATCAAGAACTTTATATTAAGGATTTTATAAAAAATTTGGAATTAAAAATTGCAATTACAGCTTTTATGAAAAGAAAGTGAATATGTTGTCTGAATGAATTAGTGAAATGATATTAAGTAACATTTTTACTTCCATAGTCAAGACGTCGAAGATTTATCTGCTGGCTGGATGTTTAAGGGAATAAATTACACTAATGTGATAACATACTTTGGCTTGATTCCAAGTTATTTAATGCCCTGAAAAAGAGGCATTTTTGGCTCCGTTGACGTAAAAAAATATATCCATTTTATAATTGCTTAAAACCCATCATTATTCTTACAATTTCATCCTTAAAATTTTCTAAACATTCCGTTGCATGATATTTTTAGAAAATTTTCTTCAAATTGGAATTGATTTAATTTATGCTTAAATACAATTTAATCCACTTTCCCAAAAATACTCAAACTAATTTTGCCGTCTTTGTGTTTTTTTTAAACGCTCTAATGCAATTTTAGCATAATGTGAAAGTTAATCTATTTTTTATAAATTCAATTTATATCAGCTTATAGACCTTTGAATTATTATAGGACAAAATATTAAATTGGTTTCTAGATAGGAATCAAATGAATAGATTGTTCTCAATTATAGTCTGAATTTTCAGCGCTATTTCAAATTGAAGCAGGTTTTCTACTATTCATTCTCATACGCTATTTCGTTATTTTTATAAAAATCAAACTGGAAATGTCTTTCATGACCATATTTGAACCATCACGTAGCTAAATATCATTCAATTTGATTTTTATAAATAAGTAAAGCAAATGCTTCTTCTTTTACTCTTTTAACTATTCGAATAATGCACATGGATATGCTCGTCTAATATAAGCAAATATTTCACGAAATGATAAAGGATACATAGTTTTTTAGCATGTATATTTTGAAATAGCATTTGTGGAAACAGGGCGATGAGATGTTTGAGATTAGGCTCAACCCAAACAGCATAATCCGTAGACGAAACACAAAAGAAACAAAGGCCGACGAGAGACGATAACTTGAGCTGACAGGAGCCTTAACCTTCGAATGAAGGCCAAATGTGCTGTGGAAAAATATAGTGGAGATGACATCGGTCTTTCATAAGAAGTTGCAGTGTTGAATGGAAGAAACATGAATGATTGCTTTGGAACATAACAATGGTCCAACAGATCCTAGATTCTGTTAGGAATGAGTAAAACTCTGAGTGGATTGTTTCACCAAAAAATCGGTTACCGTTAAATAAGACGATTTTATTTCCTTTCGTACAAGAATAGGAGAATGAACTTCGAAGCTCACCTAGCCATCAAATTAATCATCATTAATGAATCACGTAGAATAATATTGTTAAATAAAGAATATAATAATGGATTCGAAATTCTACCGGTGGCAGCTATGCTACCTAAAAATGTGTAATTTTATTTATAAAGATTAAAGGAAATGTAATGTATAAGCATGTATTGTGGTCTTACAAATTATCAATCTAAAATTTTTAAATTATAACACTTAAATGTGTCAAATTAGCAGTGCATTGGAAAAATTGTATAAATAAAAATAGGTAATAAGTTTCCTTAAAATAATGAGAAATCGTAAATTTATTTAGATATAATGGATATTTCAATACGAGTGGGATTTTCTGTTTATAATTACATATTATAAAGATAAACCCGAGAGAGATTTTAAATTATTTTCGCGTGTGTATTATTTATTATGACGAGCTGTATTTCAAGCACATTTTCCACCGGAGAGCCTCGCCTTAACACCTATTCGCGGAATCAAATTGAGCTTTCATGCTCGCGAGTACACCGGGTTACATAATCACACGGCGTATTCTGCTAAGTCGACTTCGAAATTTAGGCGTTAATTATTTTTTCAGATAAGTGCAATTTAAGGAATAGAAAATGTTCAGATAAATTTATTGTGTACATATTTATTGGACGATTATGTAATTAAAGTTTCATTTAGTTTAGTTGTATTATAATTCATCTATTTATTTTGCAAGTGATGGTAACATAACCATTAGGAGAAATCCCTCCTTGATCATAAAAATGTTAAATAAAAATTTTTGCATTAATATGTCAAAAGTTATGTATTTGTAATAATTTATGAAATAAAATAACCTATTTTTTGTATGTTGTAGGTGTTTAGAGGATAAAAAATTTCATTAATCATTAAATTTACTTGCCAAAAGTTGAAACGCACAGTCTGTAAATAGAGCAATTCTTACGTTGCTAGAGCCATACTTTAAAAAAGGACAACAATAGAGCCATAGATTGCCATAGCAATAACCTCTCATGACAATAACCTTATTTAATGGGCTCATTTCTGTTTACGGACAGTTTACCCATTTGAAACGAGTTAAATAAGGCAGTTATTGATACTCTGTTCGGAAGAATGAGAAAAGGCGAGTGCCGGAAGTGTGTGTGCTAGGTCGAGTTAATGTTCATTCGTCCAAGGAAAACTTGGCGTGAATGGAGTTCGGGGGTTAAAGAGAAGGTACAAGAAGGATGCATGGATATCGTCCAAAAGGATGAGGTGCAAGTATGGGGATTATTTGCCCTTCTTTCTTTTTCATGCGTGAGTTGAATCGGTTGAAGTCCTTGAGTCAATTCTTATGATTTTACGACATGGAGGAATTCAATCTTTCATTCCCTCCCATGACAGATACGAATAGTATCAATAAGTGAACGTTAAACTCAATAAATATTTATCATTATTTAACAAGTTTTTCCCTCCTTTACTTAAGCAAGTATTCTACGAAAAAATAATATGCGTGCTCTAGTTTTTCACTCCAAAATGTCAAGAAATCACCTGGATCGTATCGTATGAGTATCTGAATGATAATAAAAACAACTTTGTAAATTTCTACAAAAAATATTTTCTGTGGAAATTTACAAAGTTGTTTTATTACAATGGCATTCCACGAAGTCACGCCTTCTCATATTGATTTCATCCGAATGATAGTTCACTTATTACTTATGTATCGATCGTCATTAAAATAGAAACTCTAAGACAGTAGGTCAAAGAAAGGAATTATTTCGAAAAAAAATCATTAAAATTTTTGGCAAAGTATATGGATATTTTCTAATAGATATTCATGAACTTAATTTTCCGCGAGAAAGTACATTGTTACTCGAAGAAGCATTTGAACATTCGTTTTTTAAACTTCCTATTTTAAAATATTTATAGTTAACTTGAGGTGATTTTTATTTCAATATATAAACTCTCTATTCTTTTGAATTTAATATTGCAATTAAGTTAAATTTGAACATATTATATCAAACATATTTGACGAAGAATTTCGCTAAACATGAACTCAGTGAACGTGCAATTGTTTTGCATACAATTCAAATCAGAACAAGAACTGTAAGAAACGCTCTCCTACGCCATGAAAGACCAGTTGTATTTAATTTCATCCTACTTGCTTTTCAATCGATTCGTGGGGCATAGAAACATTACTTGAGGCTAGAGTTCTTTTGAATAGCTTTCGCGATCTCACAGTTAGGAAACCGCCAGCGGGTTGCATGGCGCCTCGAAGCCGGCCAAGTTGTTTCTTGAGGGGAGAGGAAACTTTCTGGATAGCAGACCGCATTCACGCACACAGGAGTTATATCAACTCAGGGACGCATCGAAGAGTGGTGCTGCAATGGAAGTTATACTATCGTTGCTTCATCGCGTGATAGACATGCATCAGGGATCTTCAATGAACTTAAGTTTATGGGGAAATGTTTCGGATTAAATGTTGCGACAGAAAGATTTGTGAAGCTCCAAACGGCTTGATTGTTAGACGTTGGCTAATATATGACGAATAAGGCCGTATTCTCATGGCTTGTTCCTTCAATAAGGTCAATTCAAATTATGAGCCAAAGCAAATCTTTATCGTAATTTTACGTTTATAAAGCTTAAATTTCTTCACTTAATCCACCCTAGTTCAGTAGATTTTTCGTCCAAAAAAGACTTTTGTTTTAAATCTCCATGAATACCATACAAGACAACTTTCGGCATGAGGCAATTTGTCCTGAATGGATTAATTAAAATAGAATTTACGTAGAAAAAAGATCTTTTTTCTGTTTTAATTTCTTCATAAATATGTTTAATTTCTTTCTGTTAATTTATTATAATTATTAATATATTTTGAATCTTTCTAATGTCATGGAAAATGTTAATGTACCTTTTACGTAATATTTACATGCATGAGTTACTACTTTATTATTCATTTAAAACTTCGTTCGTCTCCATTAACTTTGAAAAGTGAATGGTAGACAATTACATAAATTTCCCTCTACTTTGAATCGTCTCTAAAATATCTAGGGTGAATGTCATGAGGTTTTGTTTTCTTCATTACAAAGTTTACGGAGTGTATCGTTTGCTGTTTTTGACCACGTGTTCCTCCACCTGTTCATTAGACTGAATTATACTCACCGAGGGTCAATGTATACATTACTAACGCATTTTCTCACGTTCCGACAACCTGTTGCTTCCCCACGCTGACCCCTTGCATTGCAGCCCTTGGACCTTTCCCCTCTTTAAATGCCTTCCCATTACGCATTCCAATTGACCCTCGATTAGAAAGAGCTGGATGGGGAACTGTGGAATAATAAATATTTTCTACTACGTAATTAATTTCTGCTGTATATTGAGCGGTAATATATTAACATATATTTTAGACTTTCTAAATTTGTAGGTTTCCTTAAAATTGAACATTTAAATACGTTTCATCTTAAAAACTTACTTTTACTCGATTTTTGATACATATTGGAGAAGTAGATTCATTCGGTCAGATTTTCTGTTAATATTATTCTGAATTATTTATGGAAAATTTTAAAATAATGGAATTTTTTATTCAAACAATATCAAAATGTTTCCGATTCGTTTAGTTATTAAAAGAATTAGTCCTTTAAAGGAATGTTACTACTTGAATTCGGGACAGTTAATCGGAGATTTAGTTATTCTTACGGTCCTTGATGAGGATTACATACATATTTAAAGCAAAAAAATTGTATCTATGTACATAATATTACATGAAACATTGTAACCGAAAGCTTTTAGGGAAACAATAAATTAATCAAAAGGTATGTTTGATATTTTAATATCGAACAGAAAGTTTTTATTATCATCAGTCTTAAATGGTATGTTTATAAATTAGATGACTCTTTACGAATACTCCATGCTTCATAAGCATTATATTCCTAATCTTTCTGATCAATCTCCTTTCTACTGTAGTATTTACAATCGCAGAGCTCTTTTTCCGCTAAATATATTACACATCTGCGCGTTTCCCGAACCTGGATAAACATTCTTGTGGTTTTATTTTCTACTGGTAATGCTTCTCTTTGCCGTTTGTTTTCGTAACGCATCCATTTATCTTCCTAATTTATTTAACTTCGACTCGTTTATCTCTTTGCCTTCAATTTCTCCATTTATGTGACCGAAGAAAAGTAGGGAAATGTGCGTCGGAATTCTGCTTACTTTCCGCGAATCCTACGTCTTACTTTCCGAACGTCTTCTCAAGCCAACTACATCTTTTATATTACCATAAGTACTTTTTTACATATATAAGTACGTATATTTCTTTTCTTGAATATTTGATAGAATTTAATTATTTTTTTTTCAAATGCCCAAAATAAACAATAAATATGAATTAATAAATTTAACCTTAAATTTAAGTTTAAAACCGTTACCGCAAAATATTTATCGATACAACGAACATGATTTCATCATCATTATTAGCTCATCTACAGGCAAAAATCTATCTTAATTATTTATTATGGAAGAATATTACATTTTAAGACCAAGTAGATTCTAATAATGGAAGAATAACACCAAAAAAATTTGATTTTACTCAGTTTACAAAGGAAACGTTCTTTGATCATAAACCGATGAATTTCTTTCAAAGATATTCTACTTGATAATTGATGGAGAGAAAATTGCAACATGAATTGTGCTGAATTATTATTCAAAGATAAATTCTGTATCTGAAACCAAAAATTTTTCCATATCCATCTACCTTAATTTTCCTTATTCTTTAAAATAAGGTGAGGATAGTACCTTATTTTAAATTAATTTCCGGATTCCATTAAGTACGGATTCATAGTCATAATTTTAAAATAATTCTGTCCTTAATGTAGTGAACACTTTCTAGCGATAATTTCTAGGAGCTTTTAATACATATATGTGTATATAAGGCCTATATAACAATTGCAATGAAAAATTTTGTTTCTCTAATCAATAAAGTGTAATACGAGTATTATAACGCTGAAATATATTAGTCCATCCACACAGTTTCCATCGTAAAAAAAGTTACAAGCCATGCCCCGCGTTTTTCTTTCACGACGAAAACTTTATTTATGAAGAATCAAATCATTAATCTGAATTTACGATATTTGGTTTTCATGATATGATCCCATTCTGTAAACAAGGATTCTTTAAATTTATCGCTGAAATCTGAATTTCGGTGAATTATCTCAGAATTACATTAGAATGAAACCGATAAAGCGTAGTATATATTATTTTTAGTAAATCTACTCTATTAATCGGACATCACGTCCTTGTAACATTCCGTACCACTCGAAAGAAAAATGGCTTTGTAGAAACTATTGTTTCGATCGTTTCTCAAGTAGTAGCTTACAAAATTTGAATAAAATTTGACTCCCTTAAACGGTTAAGTTATCAGTTATTTTCAATAAATACTTTAATTTGATCTTAATTTTATATTATTTGTATCTCATTATTTTAAAATATTACGAGTTTATATCATTGGCTTTTTTGGTACTAAAAGTAAACAAATAGCTATCGATATGATGGTTGAATGCGTTCGTTGCCAGAGAAAAAGGAAATGGTTTCAGTCACGATGTATATTACGTTCAATCATAAGAATCTCTGTCTGATGACTATTGAGATCTAAGACTCATCGTAAATCATGATTCGACTCGGATCTCTTTTGTTTCTCAAAACAAAACCTTTTCAAGATTCAGATCTTTGGTTCCACTTCCAACTTCTTTTAGCTCTTTTGAATTCTCATGCAGAAAACGTCGCACGATATCTATCAATGTTTCATGGAGAAAATTTATTTTCTTTCTGGTTTCTCAAATTTTTCCGCTTTAATGTATCCTGTTTATGCTTTTATTTATTTCCTTCTCCAAGGCTACCGGAATGGCTCTCCGATACTTTTTGGACGCGTCCGCGTTTTGATACTTATCTAAACAGTAGATATTTATGTGAAGACTTCCTCTGTTCGATGTAAAAGACTTCAGTGCCTTCTTTTGTGATCTTCGTCGACCAGAAAGAGTTACGTTGGCCTATAAAAGAGTATTTTGAAATATATAAGCAGTTCAAGGATGACTTGAAAGTAGTCCATCTATTTTTGTTGTCATTTAAGATTTGATAAATCACAATTCAAGTTTTTCAAACTTTAATCTGTTCCAGGAAAATAAATTTGATCTAACTACGTAGAAATATACCAATCACTTATAAAACGGTTCAGAAAAATACGATTCATTGCCGTGATACATAATAAAATTGTAAATAGAAAAAAAGGTAAATGAGAAATTTCGAGAATGATGCTTAAACGTTATCGAAATATCAAACGACTGCTATTTATTGGTATTTTAATCTCTAGTTTATTTTTATTGAATTTATACACTTCCAGAGACGTAAATTAACTACCTTCGCCAAAAAGGTAATTTTTATTAAATCCTTTTCACACCAGCATGTGGTAGATAGACAAAAATATTTATTATCGAGTTAATTTCTTAAATTTTATGGCTCAAAATCACGCAATCCATTTTGGCATTGATTGAAATTACTCCGAATATAAGTAAATAATAACGGAAATGATAAATCCAGTCGACTCATTAATTGAATTTTCTGTTTTCACTTCGTGAAATAAATTTTATGAAAAATATTTTATGAATGCAAATTCCCATTATTTTATGGTCGAAGAAGTATTTTTGTCTTTTCAATTTCCATTCAATTTGTTACGGTATTTCCAATTAAAGAGCTAAAAAATTACTATATCGGAATTTGTCCTGAAGTTGGTCACGAAAGTCTCCGGAAATTGATATCTTTCGATCAATGGTCATTCTAGCGTTTCAATATTATCTGGAAGGCATATATCAATGTATACATCATGACCCTTATTCTTATCTGGCACATTGTGATATTTAGATTTCTTCTGATCGTAAAATTCATAGTTATAAAGCAGAACGTAAATAATGATGAACACACAAATGTCATAAGACGAAACCACTTCAAAAAGTCTTGGAAGCTAAGTCTTTTAAGTTTCCATTTCGTAGAGAAGCAATAGTGTTCTCCCCGAGGTAATCAAATATCGGTGTTGTTGGCATCCCTTCTTTCTCTTCGCAGTCATACTTAGAACGTAACCCACTCACAACTCGCTAATGACGAAGGAGCACGTGGTCAGAAATATATTAAGTGCTTTTCACTTGTCACACGCACAAGTAGTAGACATACCAGCCCACAGATGCAAGGCTATTGTTACGTGCGTAGGGTAACTGAAATTGACTAGAGTCATCTAAATATAACAAAATATTCATCTCCCTCACTTATGTCACTCGGACAAATTAGCCGTCGATGGATTGAATATCGCTCGTCAAAGTAAGTGTACTACCGATACATAATAAATGACGCTTAAAAATTCTTTGAATTTTAAACGAAGGAAAACCGATTAACATAAATTTTTATTGGATTTATTACTTTTACTTCTTTTTCATCTGATTTCTGAAAATATTCAAATTATTTTTTAGGTATTGCCATAGAATGAACGTAGAGATATAAAACATATAACATATAACTGTTCTTTGTATTGATTTAGTTATGGCGTTTTGAAAGTGATTTCTAGGAAATCTCGATTAAGGCCTTTTATCGAGAACAAATATGGTTGCATTGCTGAGGATAGTTTTATTTTACATTGCTCATTTATTTTAGAGTATTTCAAATGTTCAAACACAGCGAAAGAAACATTCTATTGAGAAAGTATCCCAAACGAGATTCTAGATTTTGAGTGTATTGTTTGTTCATTTCCATACTTTCTTAAATATAAAGAAAGAATAGATATTTCACTTTAGCACGAGAAAGCGTAAGCTTTTTCTTTTTAACACTGTGCTCTTCTTAAATGTAATTTTCGATGTCACGGGTGAAGTTAACATGCTTAGGTAAAAGAACTTAGGGCGAAGTTGTAAGGTAAGAGCGTAAGGTATCCCTTAGCTAAATCAAACGTGGAGTGTAGAAGATTGTTGATGATCGTGATAACAGTTTATTGTTCATAAAACCGATTGCCTGCGTTAAACAATATTGTTTGTTTCCTTGGATCGTGTTCATAGTACTAACTCTCAATCAAACCCCGTTTTGATAACGACAAAAATGTTGCACCCCAATAATACTTGGACTCATTAGGGACTAATATTGTAGTTGACTTGTAAATAACGAACGTAATATGAAATAATTCACAGCATATACCTGTAGTAATCAATTCTCGAACTTTGCTCTTGATTGTATGTTAGTCTTTGAAAGTGTAAATTTTAGATTATTTGCATAATTTTTAAACTCTTAGATTTGATCGTCCTTAAATTTACCCTCAGATCGAGTGTATATATTATCAATGTCTCATTATATTCCTTCCGATATCACCACTATTGAATGAGAATCACTCGCATTCGACCCTCCAGCCAAAACACAGACACGAATAATTAGCCGCAGCGATAAATAAAGGCCAATACAAAGAGAGGGCGCCGATCCTCGTTACGCAACGACTCTCCGGAGCCAATCGTTCGAACGAAAAAGAAAAAACAAATAAACAACGGCGTCTCCGAAAGTTCTCTTCACTCGCGAAAGTTACGCGCCTGACTTTTCCGAAGCCAAAAGTCGGAAAAAATAGGATAGGTCGAGAGGGAAAGGTCATCTCTTCCTCACTTTGTTCTCTTCCGTAACGAATACACCGGGAAAGGTACTATGGACCTCATGTCTCCCGCTATTTCAGAGCGGCCTGGCGCGCTACCCCATCTTCCCCCTCTTCGCCCCGCGATGCCTCGCGCTATTTTTGAGAACAACCGAATATTGCCACGCCCTTTGTTTAACTCCCAGGGATGCGGCAACAGTGCCCTCGCACCGAACTATTCAACCCCTATCGAGGAATGAAAAAAAAACACACACCCCCTGCGCAATCGGGTTACGTCCATGCTCCCACAAGGAGGAATTTCGTACCGTTAACAATTAGCACAGAAGACGTTCACCTGAAGGTTGTCGTGAGAGTGCTAAAATTCTCACTTTCATTTCGCTTGGTTTTCTATTATGCAATCACTTCAATCTCCGGTGAAAAGGAAAATTTCATAAAGAGAGAAACCCTTTTTAAGAAGATGCAAATTTAATGGCTAGGATGTTCGTGAAATGGCTTAACAATTATCCTTAAATACATGCCAAAAATCCTTTTGAAGTATTCATTGACTAAGCTCAGCGTATTTTGGGGAACATTGCATAGAAAAAATACTACAAACCTTTGTATCAATGGCATGATATAAAACCACTGTGAAGATTTTGGAGCATATTGAGTTTGAAGCTTATTAGATAAAATAAATACAATGATCTTACTCATAGGCGTATTATTTAGATCAGTTGTTTGAGTAATTTAAATCCTTAAATTTAAGTTACTTCAAAATAGATGTAACAGAAATTTTCGATTAACATATTCGTATAATTAACAATTATCTGATTCTAAAAACACATTTTTAATATAGTATTTTTGATTTTATCATGCATCTTGATAGGAAATGTAATACACACCTGTCAAATTCAGCCGCTCCAGGTTTCAACGTAAAAGAGAATGAATTAATAGACAAAAAAACTGGGTAAAAATTTTTTATACATTCCTACACGAAAAGAAGAGCTCGCCATTTAATTAGGAATCTAAAATCGAGAGTGACATTTAATTATGCAAAACGTCGTAAATCTTAGTCGATAACAAACTGCGAACTCAATAATGAAAGGAAAGGAAAATATTATATTGCAATAATAAGTATCTGAAGCCCTCATGACAGTTTTTCTATTTACCAA
This sequence comes from Pantala flavescens, assembly GCA_020796165.1. Lineage (NCBI taxonomy): Eukaryota > Metazoa > Arthropoda > Insecta > Odonata > Libellulidae > Pantala > Pantala flavescens. The sequence goes on along the minus strand of CM036884.1, from coordinate 30,372,831 downwards.
TGAATCATTTAACAAAGCAGCGTTTCATTTTATATAACTTACGAAAACTTGTTTTATTATAAATTTTAAATTCTTAAATGAGATGAAGCACATTCTTGCACCTAAGTTTTTGGGCTAATATCTTCGTAACCTAGGCAAATTGAATGCTATTCTCTTCGACATCTTCAGCTGTTCTACATCAATTGAATCGGTGGACTGCAATCCTAAAACATCCCTTGATGATGGACACAATTGATTGAGTTAATCATATTTATTTTCGTTTATAATGATATCTTCATATGCATAATTGCTTGGCAGTTGCTTGGAAAATGTGAAATAACTCACCTCGCTATCCAAACTTGTCACTCCTCCTGAGCTTACTTTCGAAAAAACTCATTAAAAGAAACAATGAGACGCTAAATCTAGCGACAACATCGCTATGCTGGCAACGCTGTCAAAAACCTACCCCTTCCTGTCCCCCGATCTTCCAAACCCAGCACCACCTGAGATCTCTTCTGGTCCATCCTTTTTTTTCTCCTTTTGCTGTTTTCTTCATTGGAATCCCTTCCCTTTCCTCATAATTGTTTTTAGCCTATTTTCCTCCATGAGCCATATAGCCCGTTTGGTTGAGTATACAACTCTTGGAGGGAGTGTATGCTGAGGTTACGCCTATAATGAGTAGATGCCAACTCAGTTTGATCACCTAACTTTTACGTATGAAACTTTCACGTGATTCTCAACCGCGCCAATTGAATTTATCGAAATCGCTGTGGATGCGGTTATATTTAGAGGGATGGCTAATTGTGTGGATTTCTTTTCGTTCTCTGACGGAGACTCGACAGAAATTTCGCGCTTCTTCACATTGAGGTTCAAATATCTTTTGATGTTTTTCTCATAGCCGATAGATAAAGAAATCTAAAGTCAACATTATGGTTGTTGTAATTATCGATAATTAATATTAAAAAGTATCGGATAATGGAAATAGAAATTTAAATGACAATGACGAAGATTAATGAAAATAATTTTATTTGTAAAAAAATTGAAATTGAATCAAATGTAACATTTAAAATATTTCTTGTACTATGTATACTATTTGGCAAGACTCTAATGTCGAATTAGCGATTTGGATTTTTCTAAGGTCGTAGCCGTCTGCTTCATCTATGAAATAAATAAAATCATTACACATTACGAGTGTATCATTAAAATCAAACAAAAATTCAGTAGTCACGGAACAGTTAATGTACTGAAAATAGTGTAATGTCATTGAGAGAAAAAGAATTCTGAAGTATATAAGTTTTTAGATTTTTAAAATTTGATCGTATAATTAAAACGATTTCTCTTTTGCAAAAATTTGGAGCGAATATGATTATTTAAACAAAATTGACTGAAATTTTTCTTACTTTGTGGCAATTTTAGTCAAATTTTCCATTTCGATTAAGAAATGTCAATGCAAACTGAATTCAATCGAGTTGACCATGCATATTGCAAACTTATAACGCATTGGGATTAGTGCCAGCAAAATCTCGTGACCCTTTCTCTAAGAATACGTAAATCTGTGTAAGAATTCCGTTTTAGAAATAGAATCTCTTTTTAACTAGTCATGTCAAAGAAATGTGGTGTAAGAAAAATATAACTACTACACGAAGAAAACTAATATATTGATGATAGGTAATAATTATGAAGAAAGTTGTATAGTGCTAAAACAAGCCCTAACAGGAGCTTTTCTGTGAAACTTGATTGATTTAATAATAACCAATACTATTAATGGATATATCATTTTATTCAAGTAACTATGTTTTATCTCATAACAGATAGTTAGGTCACTTCTTTATTTCCTTTTTCGGTTATCTGATGAGTCTAATCATTATTTTTTCAGAGATACTGATAAATACCAGAATTTTTCATCCTGGTACATCTTGGATATAATGGTAGCTATATGATGGTAAATTAATTCCAATTATCATTATTGCAGAAATCTTTAAGTCAAAGCGATTAACTCAAAGATGGTACGAAATATGGTAACTTGAACTGAATGGTAATAAGTGCTGATCTTAGTTGATTGCTTCGAAATAAAACAGCTGTTACTGAAGCATACGCATAACATTTCTTGAAATTTTTTTGTTATCGAGATTGTTGAACGTATTTGATCGCTATCATAAATCTCACAATTCTGAGTAAATTATCTACGAAAAATTTAAAGAGAATCAATCATAAACTTTATAAGTCTTTCTCGTCAGAGAACGGTGCTATTCACATCATAATGGAACGTATTGCCAGTGTATAGAGCCCCATAAATTAGACTAACCTTAAAGTCTAAAAATGAGAAACAATTATTCAAAAATTAAATGATTTAAACGGAGGAGTTATGGCAATGCTATTATTATAGATCTAGAATTGTTGAAAGAAAGAAATGAGGGAAGAGCTGGAATTTGCAAGAAAATGTATATTAGTGTATCTGACAGCAAAGTAGGTAAAATAGATGCTCGAAAAAGTTAATTTCCAGACCAATACTATCCGCAATCAATATTCGATAGTATTAATCAGTTGAAAATAAAGGTCCTATCTGGTGTTTACACCCCTTGCCACACATTGAAAAGCAGCTTGCGATCCTGTAAAAATAGATACTTTCGATATTCACGTAATCACAACCCTTCGATCAATGCAACAGCTTCTTTATACTCTCTTACCGCCCCCAAAAGAGAGGTCTTTTAAAACCGATTGCAATGCTCTATGGCTAAGAGAGTGAATACGCCAGCAGAATCCCTCGTTTAGGAATCCGAGTGCGTCACTCCCAACGCGTATTCCTCTGGCTAGCCTTGAAACTTGGCGAGGTTGGTACAGAGATCGGTGACGTAGCGAAAATCTTATTATCGTCCGCCTCTCCCTCCGGAAGGGGAACTCCTCCGTGATCTCATGCGGCTCCGCATTTTGGCATCCTTCGATCAAATCAAAAGTAGTGCTTGGAAGCGAAATTTACGATGCAACGGGGAAGGCCTACTTTTTATCGCCCACCTCGTCAAGGGATAAACTCACCTCAGGCGGTTCATACTGTGAACCAACCGACCTTCCGATGCACTAGAAGGAAAAATAATCGATCTGGCCGGAAATGTCGGTGCCTGAAAAGTGACTGGAATGAATGGATCGATTGTCTCGATGCAGGTCAATGCGTGGGAACGCGTTTCCAAATTTTCTGACCGCGGAGGAGTTTCATTGAAACTTTTCTCTGAAATTCTGCGCTACCCCTGAGAGCCATATTCGATCGAGCCAGGTTCGATCCTCCTCCATTAATCCTCCATCATAAAAATTACGGTTTATATGTTTAGAAATGTGAAATTTTTATTTTTACTTTGGATATTCAATTTTGATTCAAAATAATCGTCTTTTTATAAATTGTAAGACTACATTACGACCACTATTCTATTTCACAGTACATACTTCTTGCTGATTTTATTGTTTATAATTAATGAGGAACCAAGCGATATGTTTTATTTATTTTATTTTTTCGTCGATTAATTATCATTTATTTGAAAAATGTATCTCTTTTGATTTGTTAATCGTGTTTTTTGTATAATATAATAAATCACTCATTATTTACTTAAAATTAAGAGAGGATAAGTTTATAAAGAAATTGTTTCCTCAGTATCTCAGTTTCATATCTCCCGCTCATTAAATAAAAACATTGTCTAAGCGTCAAACATCGCACGAATGTAATCCTAAATTTCCAACCAAACATTTTCAATGCTTTTACAGACAGATGGGACCTTCAGATTGTTATAAGCTTGTTTCTAGTGTGTTTCAAAAACTTTCAACGCTGAAGCGCACAAGTTGTCTCGTTTTTTTCTCAATCTAAAAATACAGCAGCCAGAAATCGGTCCAATTCGTTGTCTTATTTGATTTACGTGGAGGAAGTTGCCAACCGGCAATTAGTTCTATCTTCAGTCGATACAACTATTGAGACATTTCAATGGGGAAAATATGCTCGTCTGGAGTCATTGTACTCGGATTATTAATCACCTTCACACTAACAGTGAGAGACTTTGAACTCTGAGGTTACTCGGCCTTTCATAAAAGTAAGCTTATCCTAGAAAAACATCTTATACTAATCCAACGAATTAGAGCTGGATAAGGTTTTCAAGATTTATTTCCATAATATTAATGAATTCGCTTCTCTTACTCTCTAATTAAATAATTTTCAGTGCAACTCAACCAATATATATCTTTTTAGCTAACAATAAGATAATTTTCAACGTAATAAATGTTTGTCTTTTCATATCTTTGAAAATAATAACCTACTTGATAATTTTTTCTGCAAATGATTTGTATTCGTAGTTAATATAGTTGTTTTAAGGATTGAATTCAGGCATTGCACACAGAGATGACGATTAGGATTCTTTCAATCTGAAGAGAGCTAAAATTGCCAAAAGAAGAAAAAAGGGAATTTTATTGAAAAGATAAACGATAGGTTTACTTGGTAGTGTATCTTCATTACTTCTCATCCAGCCTCAAGTTCTGACATAAAAAACGAGCATTGAAAAGTTTTATTTTTAAGCTAATTACGTATTATACCTTAAACTTACAATTAAATATTTATCAATAAATTGAATTGATGTATTCACTAACTCAAAATTCAAAAATTTACTATTGTTTAACTCTTGATATTAGTATAAAATTTAAACAATGAAACTTCGAAGAGAACAAACTCGGAGCGGGCATAAAATATTTAGTTAAACCCTTATTCAATTATTGTAAACGAATTTTGCTATACTGTTCAGTATAAGACAATAATGGATATTTATTCCCCTTTTTACTAATTTTCACCAAGTATCACTAACTATAGACAACTCGAGTATTTCACACAGTTATTAAAATCACTCAGAATTCATAAATACCAATTTTCTCCGGGTGAGATGGTTATTACACGTTAGTGTTATTATAAGATAATGTATGGTAATGTAAGGTAATGATAATTAGCGTGGTATTTCATTTTTCTATTACTACGTTCGATACATTTAGTGTAAATACTATTTAAACCTGTAAATCGATTTCATTTCCTAAGAAGCTCAGGAGATTGCTTAACATGTTACATCTGTCTCCCCCTTCTTTCCCATTACCCTCGAGCAGATGCTGCTGCATCTAACGCTGTCAACTATTGGGTCAAATTGTAATTTTTGAGCTTGAAAGTTCAGACTATTTCAGCTGCAAGAGCAACCTTTGCTTCGGGTCAGAATGTCTTATTTTAGGGCGCATATCGATTGATCAGTTTAATCAGAACGAATGAAACAAAATAAGATCGTCACTAAGGTCATGTGCCAGATTATTTAGAAACCTCACGTTTGTTACTCTCCTCCTTCTTGTGACATTTTGATTAAGAGCACTTCTTTGAAATTGGTCCAGTGATTTTGAAAGGTTGAACCTCACTATGCAATAGGAGCATCTAAATCTCAGCATTATCTTCCGTTAACAATTATATTCGAATAAAAGTTGCTTTCAGAAAAATAAAAAATTACCAAGTGCTAGTAAGAATATCGATGATTATTTGAGTGCTCAATCTAATCAAAATATATATAATATATCAAATGCTGTAGATGTTACAAGATTGCAATCTCTTTATTTCTGCTAAGAAAGAATCGTATGAAAAAGAACTCTAAAAATTTTCTTTTTAGCCGATTCATTCTATTATTTATTGATTCAAATATTTCTGTAGCAGTTTATTGCAAATATTAAAATATAGATAGACAGCATATGTTACATGTAAATTTACTAAGTGATTCTTTTACTAGTATTTCGTACTTAATTCTTTCCCAATTGGAATGAATGAGAAGTAAAATAGCTGAGTACAATAAGTTTTTGTGATGGGGAGAAATGGAAATTTGTAAAGATTTATTTGGATTCAGCTTTTGCAATGCTATGTCTCAGTAATTCCAGATTTTGTTGCGAAGCAGCATTTCCTTTATTTTTGTTATTTGAAAAAAGTATATAAATAAAAACAGCACTTCATATAAAGTAAATTAGAAAATAAATTATTCTCATTTGTAAAATTCCATCAGTATCATTCCAAAATTGGAATAAAATTTTCATTTTTTTCTGTATTACAGGCTGTTCGAGAAGGTAGTTGTTTATTGCGACACATTCATCAACCTCATCCCACTGTCCTTTGTTCTCGGCTTCTATGTAGCATACGTAGCAGCAAGATGGTGGCAGCAGTACATGGCTATACCATGGCCAGACAAGTGAGTTATTTCCTTTGAATGTTTGTATTTTTATCAAATATTTCAGCCAGTATAACTTAAACTTTACTGATATTATGTCCTTGTAAATTCCCAAGAATTATCATAAGATGGCCAGTTTTAAGAATATCACTTTATAAAGAAACTTCATAGATTACCTTCACTTTTTTACTTTTGATTTTGATAAAATTTTATTCATTTTTCAAGAACATCTAAACTACTTGTTTATTTAAAAATGCTAAAATAAATAAAAAATGCTGGACTATAATGAAAATTTTAAGTTCTTTAAGTTTGCCCTACTATCATATAAAAGTCTTAGAGAATACTTTTTACTTTTACTAACTTTTATACACCCAATACATAGGAAAAGTTTGTGAATTCCACAAATCTTTTGTTTTCTTACCAGTTCCATTAATTTCCACAAAGCTATGCTTATAAGCTATTACTCATGAGAAATTTTATTCTTTACTTTGTCATGGTTATGTATTACAAGTCACAATTATCATCTGATGCCAAATATTTATGGATTTATAAACTTCACTCTTGACAATTCTCAACAAATCTATCTAAAAATTTATGTGTTCTTTCCTGAATTCTTTACTCAACTCAATCAAATCTAGAACTTATGTCTTGAATTTGATTTGTACAATATTTATTCATCACTAGTTGTTGTAGTTAGATTTTCTGAATCCACCAATTATATCAAAAAAATGTTGCTAAATTAAATATTAAATCTCTCGATATAAAGTTATCACATTTTTTGCTCAACTTGCCAAATTAGAATTTTTTAATCTATTTGCATGAAAGATTAAAATACTTTCTAATGGGATAAGATCATATAAAAATTATTAATTTATTTTTTTTGCACTTTTCCACTTTTAGTTAAAAAATATCATTTATTGTTGTTTCATTCAAAAAATTCATTCAAATAAGACTAATAAAAACTTTAATTTTATTATTTATTTAGTAACTCTAAAAGTTGCATATTATCTTATTGTACAATTTTTAAGGCATTGAAAGGTTATTGATAAAATAAAAAATGTGTTAAGGTTACTGTTAAACAATTATTTGCTTATTTAAATTCATTTTATTTGCTTACAAAGCTATAATTGAGCTTATGATAGTCCATTGTTTGAAGGTAAATCTGTCATTCATTTCTTAATATTAATACAGATATATGCTTCATAATAATTATAAATACTAAATTATTTTTTTAAATAAAAGTGGAATCAGGAAAGTGAATTTATGACGTATGTAGATTTTAAGACTTCATTGAGTGTCAATTAGGTTTTTACCAATAATTATTCCATAGCGTTAGTTAAGACTTTAGGATATACATAATTAAAATTATTTCAATAGCAATGTTTAACATAATTTAATGTTCATGTGGGTTAGCGTTGATTGATGAGAAGTAGGAATTTCAAAGTCGTCTATGATCTTTACAGTCAAATTCAAATATCATCATTAGATATTATTGAAATATGTTATTACTCGGTTACTTTCAAAATATAAAAGGAAATATTGCAGCTTAACAGAAACAATTCCATTGAATATTAAGAGATAGTGATAGAAATAGTTCTCAAAAAATGATATCTATTATAATATGTATATATATAAACCTATCAGATTTTAGGATCTCACAATTGTTAGATAACTCTGAGAAGAACAGATGAGGAAGAGAGTATATGTTCAGAGTTTCTGAAGAGATAGGCAATTTTCCCATTCCATTTATCTTGAGGTGATTGTGCTTGGGGCCTTTTTTGAAGGCCTTTGAGCACAATTACAGTGACCGCAGCAAACGGCGAACACTGACTGAGCTTCCCCGTCCGATCAAGGTGCCGCTCACTCCCTCCGCAGGATGATGCATTGTGTGGCGCTGTATGTGAACGGTGATGACGAATCAGGCCGCCTTGCACGCCGCACTCTCATGCGATACCTCAATCTCTCCCTCGTCCTTGTGCTGCGTTCTATCAGCTCTGCAGTCAAGAGGAGATTTCCAACTCTTGAGCATGTTGTTGACTCTGGTAAGCATATATATTCTTCATCTAATTATAATAAAATATTACACCTCTTATGATCTTAATTTCACTTAAAGTATTGCAAAGAAATATGATGAAATTACAAATGTAAATTTAAAATTAATGCATCTATTATAAGTTGATATGGAATCAAGATAATTTACATAAGCAAGCCTAAATTTGTCTAGCTGAAGGTATAATCAAATATAAAAATATCTCTAAACAAAGCCAATGATTGCCATAATTAATGCGTATGCCAATAAAGTATGCAACACATTAGGAATTACTGAAAGACTAAATTTTTTAAAATTTAGAGTCGTATATTTTAATTCCTATGAAAGAAATAATTTCATAATAATAGATGTTCTTGACAAAATCTCATATTTTTTAAATAATATTTTTGAATTTATATTTTAATTATTAGTGGTTAATCAGAACTGAATATCCTCCTGAAGGGTCAATAAATTTGATGCCTACTTGTGTCCTAATATTTACAAGATTCATAATGTCACCTGTATTACCATTCGTTAAAAACAATGTTCCTCAGTTAAATCTACAATCCTTATCCTAATTCACATTAATGGTTATTTTTCTTTAGTAAAACATATATATATATATATATATATATATATATATATATATATATATATATATATATATATATATATATATATATATATATATATATATATATATATATAGATTTAAAGTATTGATACCTATATTATAAGTTGTGGGTCCCTTCTCAATCTTGTATTCCCTTATGAGTCAGAGGAAAAATATCAATAAAATAAAATTGGAGAAGAGAAAATCAATATATAGGATTTATTAGATTATATTGGATGTTACTATGGTAAATTAATAGGCTTTTTGGTTTCATAATTAATTTAATAGAAAAATTATTTCGAAGTACTTCCATATTAGTAACATACATCCAAAGAATTACATTTATTAATAATTTACATAGCTATTGGATTACAAAACTTAGTCCAAATAATTGTAACAGGATGAACCAATTCTGTATAAATTTATAGGTTCATATAAAGTATTGTTTTTTTATTATTATATTATATATTCTTCAGTTAATGATTGTCTATAATCTATATCATTTTAAAGCTATATTTTAGACTTAATGAACATTTATTATAAGTCTATATAATTAAATATATTGTAAATTATTTTTCTATGAAGCATAAATTAGTATAGATTAAAAAATTATTTTTCATATGAGAGGTGTAGATATTTTCATAATGGAGATAAAGAATATACATAAATTCAAAAATTTTTCTTACAGGTTTCATGACTGAAATGGAACTAGAGATGTATCGTTCAGTACCCAATGTTGAGTTCAATACCTATTGGATTCCATGTACATGGTTTATTAGCCTTCTAAAGGAGGCTCGTCAAGCTCGGCGAATAACTGATTCTAATGGCTTGAAGATAATTATGGAGGTAAATAAGTAAAAATCTCTATCATAAAAATGTTACCTTTCCTCTTTCAAAGGATAGTTCATTTATTCATTTCTCTTATTCAATGTTAATTATATTTCCTGCAACTCATTTGTAAGATTGAAGCAAAATTTTACTCTGAATATTTTCGCAGAGAAAAAAATGTCAATAGTGATATCATATTTTTGAAATTTTTAAATATTCAAGAGTAAAGCTATGCTTATTCCATATTTGCTTTTATAAGCTATTCAAATTTTTTATAGGAATTTTCAGAATTTCGATCCAAGTGTGGACTACTCTGGAGTTATGACTGGGTCAGCATTCCTTTAGTCTATACTCAGGTAATAATGCTTCAAAGAAATAATTTTTTGGTGACAAGTAATTATTATGGGTATTTTTTGAAATGTAATGTCTTGTACTTAATAAACTTTAATAAATGGTGAAAATTTCCAAAAGTCTAACTGAAAAAAAGTAATAAGATCTATTTAGATGTACCTTCACAATTAATAGTTATTTAATTATCTCTTCTCTAGAAATGGTATAAAATCAAGTAATCTCTTGTAAACATATGAATAAAATATAAAAATGACAAAATCACTTTCACTTTATAAATTCAATGAATGTTAATATATCAATAAACAATTCTAATAAATAAATCATATGGGAAAATTATTTGCATATAGAGGCAGGCCTTTGATATAAAATTAAAATTGCTAAAATTTGGCAAAAAAATCATTAGTAATCTCCATGAAGTTAATACTATTGTTTATAATTCTTTTTTTTTAATATCACAATATTTTCATCTTTACCTTGTAATCTTTATTTTAATAAATTTAGAGGTAATAAGGAAAGTAATTGATAACATAAACTGTTAAACGCTACCAATAGCTTAACTTGTATAACAGAAAAATCAGTTTTGAATGTTAACGCTATGACTGGGTATCAGCATAATTTTCAGAAAAATCAAATTTTTAAGGAGGTTAAAATAAGTATTAAAGCTATTTAATATTGATTTATTTGACCTAAAACTATATGTAATATTTTTCCAAATGGAGAATTCAGAGAAACTCTGTCTGTGAATACTGTCACTTAAATATAAATTAGATATTTTTATGGTAAGCAAACTATTATTCTTTTTCTATTCCATTCCATGTTGCAGTAAAATTTAATTTTTTACTTCTTGCTGGCAAAAGTTTTCTATTTATTCTCAGAATAATTTTTTAAGGACATACTGTTGATATCTCTTACTTATGGGATTTTTATTTACAAGTATGGACCTTAATATATTCACAGGTTGTCACAATTGCAACTTATTCCTTCTTCATGGCTGCTCTTGTTGGACGACAATTTGTGGAAGGGAAGAACAAACCTTATCAAATGGAAGTGGACATTTACATACCAGTTTTCACCATCCTCCAGTTTTTCTTTTTCATGGGGCTTTTGAAGGTTTGCCATATAATTCTGTATATTTTATGTTACTGATGAAAAATTTTTCCCTCACAACATTCTCCATGTTGAGGAAAATAGATATTTATGAACGTGAGAATATTTTAGCATATACATATTAATTAAATTATGATACTTATATGTTGTCACATGATCAAGTAAGAGTAACTATGAAAATTAGAAGTAATGTCATGTAAGGAAAATTTCTCTTCTTATTTAATGTTCGATGAAATAGTATTTTTGTCTTAATTATTTGATAGATATTCTTGACCTAATCTTTTGCTCAAATATCAAATTCTAATGTTGGAAAAAGCATTCTTCCTGATGCTATTGACCAAATTTAATATTAATTAACTGATCATAAATTATATCTACTCAACTATTTTAAAATTTAAATTATTGATTTACATGAACAAAAAAATTTGGTTTGATTTTTTTAATTAATTCTGCAATCTAATTTTTCACAAACTTTTTCTTTTCAATGCTGAGTAATAAAAATTACTTTTAATTTACATTCGAAATATATTCTAGGTGGCAGAGCAACTAATAAATCCATTTGGCGATGATGATGAGGACTTTGAATTGAATTGGCTTATTGACCGTCATATAAAGGTAATGTGATTATTTATTTCATGGTGAACTTGAACTGTGAAAGAGTGAGACATTTATTAGAAATTAGTGTTTGGAAAAATAAAAGTCATTAATCAAATATTTTATTATATGCATGTCATTATATAAATGTTAAAAATTAATAAATCTACATAGGGAATATTTTATGAATATAGTGACTGAGAAAATATCTTTATCCACTCTTCTTTATATTTATATTATAATATTGTTAATGATTTATTCCTGCTTTTAAATTTATAGGTATCTTACTTAGGGGTTGATACTTTACTCACCAGGGTTCCACCTGTTGTTAAGGACATGTATTTTAATGCAACAGATCTCACCTTACCATATACCAAAGCTGCTGTGGCATACAAAAAGAAAACATATAGAGGTTCTGTGCATGACATGATGTGAGTCATTATTCACTGTTTTAATTATAAATATTTGTTGATAGAAAAGTTTATGTAACATGCTATCACTACTTAAAACAAAAATCTTGTATATAATATTGAGGTTGAAAAAAATGATGAAGATCAAACACATCATATACACAATTATCACTTTTGATTTCATACAATGAAGCTTGATTATTGAGGAGTAGAAAATTTAATATTCCTATTTTTAATTATTGTACAGGGTACCACAAGAAAAGCAGTCCATGTATTTGCCAGAAATTGTTGAAGAAGAAGAAGACACAGAGATAGATTTAGAGAGTAGAATTCACAATCCTCCCACCAGGGGAAGTGTTTGTTCATATAGCCAGAGTGATATAGCATCTAGGTCCCCTTTGTTGGATGGCTCAACACCCATCCATCCTAGAAGGGGCATTCCTGGAAGTGATGGTAGTCAAAAACAGTCCCAGTCTGCCACTTCTGAAGCAAGAGAGGATGGTGTTGGTCGGTATGTGATTCCACAGATGCATAACAAGTTACTTAGTAGATATTTATTGTAGGATGTAGAATTTCTTGTTCCAACTAATGTATTTCTTATCAATTACTAAGGATGTATCACAGGATACCTATTTCTCAAGATTTGATTATTTTATCATGTTAGCTTCTAAAGGCATTGAAACTTCATGTATGAACAAGAATTTTCTAAATACAATGAGCTTACATTTATTTCCTTTAAATACTCATGTAACAAATTTTCATTATAAGCAGTTAAGAAATAAGGTAGCATATCTTCATTGGTTATGCAGCAAGATTCACTGCCCCAAAACTCAGAACAGCAAAAGAATTGATTATTTATAATTTTTAGTATTAATTCTTCCTGAAAAATATTTACAATGACTATAGTTCCTCTGTCCAGGAGTAAATACTACACAATTTAAATGTATTTTCCACACTGAAATCCATTTTGAAGGCATGAACTGTTACTAATTAATATTTTCTTCTCATGAAATGTTATTTCTGTATATTTTGCAACCAGGAAAATCCTTTTTCTGAGTAGAATGACGTCAAATTTGGATCTATATTTGGATTATAAAAATTACTAATATTTTGGAAAATCTTTAAGATAATAAACAATATACAAAATATTTAAGCTCACAACAATCATAATACTTCATCAAATATTTAATATATCCCATTAGAAACGTTCTGCCATTACCAAGAAAATATCTGTATGCATACAATGTTTTTAAAGCAATAATTTCATAGTATAAGTTCATTTTATTTGAAAATATTAAGTTCCTATAAGGAAATGGTGATACTGTAAGTTTCATGTTTGAAAAGTACTGATAGCATAGTTCACCTTTCTGGTTAACTTCTTTCTAATGATTGGAAAAGTCTGTGTATGAAAACAGAATGCATATAATCTATTTTCATGCACAATGAAAAAGAGATGAAACCGTTTTAAATGTTTTCTTGAAATAATAAGTATCTTGAAAAAAGTCTGATGAAAAGGGATATAGGCACTGTACTATCTGCATGACTAGCACCTTTATAAGGCTGCAAAAGTAGAATGTTGTTTTGCCAGATTTAGTTTCAGTCCCAGTGATGTCAGACTTTTCATTTCAATTAACATTTCTCCTTCGGATTATACTTAGTTGCATGATTTTTGCTGAACTTACTTTAACCCTTTGCATTTTAGGTAGTGAACTAATTTCGTGAATGGATGGAATATTTTTCATATGTCCTTATTTAAATAATCAAAGAAAATTTTGAGCATGGTTTTGAATATTCAGGTTAATTTTTTTTTAATAAATCAATGTACTTTGAATATTTGTTCAACAGTATTAATACACTCCATAAGTTTATCATAGAAGTTCCCTCAGGATTAAACAGGTAACATTTCATAATTAATAACGGAAATGATAAAATTCATTGTACATTTCTATAGAATATGAAAACAATGTTTGAATCAGCTGAATGCTACTAGCAGTCTGTAATCAAGCATTTACCGCTATAGATATCACAAATACATTTTTTTCACACAGATCGAACTTCTCATCTCAGATCCTTGTTGGCAGCACTGAAAAAGACAGCAAAGACCATTCGGACAGCTCTTCATCAGTGGAAGAGGAAGTGATGGGGTCATCAACAGGTGATCCACGCTTGGGTGATAGTGGAATCCAAATGATTTCTATTCAACCATCCAGCACTATACCATCTTCACAAGGCCCAACTTCCCGCTCTAATACCCCTGGCCCTAGTGCTAGAAGTGAGACACCAGGTCCCAGTTATAGAGGAGAGACGCCAGAGAGTTCTGGAGCTGGACCTCCAAAGATATCATCCCGCCGAAGACCCTCCACTGCTTCATCAAGTAGCCGTACCAAGAATGTAGTTAGATGGAAACCTCTTGAGGGATCTTCATCTACTCCATTTGTTACTAGTACAGAGCGCAATTCTCCCTTCCGCTCTCTCATGTCAGCAACCAAAGGTTGTGCAAAAACCAGCCTTGAACGACTGGTTAGGATAGGACGGACTGGAGGGGGGCCTTTGCATGCTGAATCTTTACATGAATTGGCTTTCAAAAGGAGAGTGCCACCTATGAGAGCTGCTAGTCTACCAGACATGGGCACACCACTTAGTTTTATGAGATCACCTTATCTAGGATTAGGGTTAGGGGAGAATGGTTTACGTCGTGTAAGTGAAGGAGGGCAGGAGTGGCCTGATGGAGGTGGGACAGTGGGAGAAATGGAACCACTACATGCAGAGCAAAATAATGGAGTCAGTGGGAGATTAAGATCTGGTGGATCTAATAGTGCTAGTCGTGGGAGATGTTGGCCAGTTTAGTTCATAATATCCGGCTGTTTTGAGGTGATTTGTTTTTGCTCAATATTCTTCAGATTTGATTGAGGAAAGTTTTTATACATGAACATTTATGGTATCCCATATTCCACTGCAGTTTTTCTGCAGATTAGCAAGTAAGCAGTAATGGAAAAGGTTTTAACTACTACGTAATACTTGTGATAAATGTAAGATGTATAAAATATCGTATGAACATTTTAATGAAGCAGGTTAACTTCATTGTGTAATTTTGCCAAACAAAATCCTTTACCATACATAGGTGATGACCTGTTTTCTAATGAACTGGCTGTGAATCTCATGTGAGTAACGAGGTAATAATATCATCAAGTTAAAATAATTTATTTAAGTTTCAATTCTATTGCACATATCATCAGCATAAACTTATGGACTGAATGAAGAGAATTTCCTATAAAATGAAGTACTCTATCTTTTAAAAGGGAGTACTTTAGTGATAGCTGATAGGTGAATGCCATCTTAATGCCACTTAG
Source organism: Pantala flavescens (assembly GCA_020796165.1). Lineage (NCBI taxonomy): Eukaryota > Metazoa > Arthropoda > Insecta > Odonata > Libellulidae > Pantala > Pantala flavescens. Next base: position 30,357,361 of record CM036884.1, on the reverse strand, counting down.
TCAAAAATTATCCATGAGTATCTACAAATAAGTAAAGGCAGTAGTGCTTGTGAGATTTTTCAATAAGTTCAATTAGCAATAATGGAGAGCTGAATTATGATGTTAGACATAAAATAAAGATTTTTTAGAATTATATAAAATTTTTAGAAAAATTAGCACTACTTCAAAGTATAATATTATTAAAACATAAGATTGGATAACTTTTTGGAATAGTTAAGATTACTTATACTCTGAATATACATCTAATAATGTCCTTATAAAACTCATTGTTAACTCCAAGTTGATTGTATTAGTGGTACTATTTGAACTTTCAGAAAAGATATCATCGAAAGACATCTACCTAGCATAAAAATAATTATATTCCAAAGGAAGAGAAAAAAGATTCACAAGAAATAAAATTGACGGATAAAGAAATGTAAAAATATTTTCTTGCATAATCTATAGAGATTTGCAGCCTATTCCCTGTTGATACTCAATCTTGTTATTTGTTATTTCTACTGTAATATAAGTTGTTGAGATTGGTTCTTATTTTATGTATAGAGAAAATTTTTAGAATATAGTATGATTTATTTGTTTCTAAATGTATTGTAAAGGTTATGGAAAAGTTGCCTGAAAAAGTGGCACAACTTTCTAACTGAGTATATTCAAATGTTCGTCTTTGTTTAAAATCATGATATGAAAATATTATTTGTACTCACTATTTGTAATGTATATCATGAATTTATTTTCCCCAGACATATATAATGGTTTAATAAATTAATGGACCAATCAATCTTAAATTCATGCATTCATCTCACTTCCACCTAGTTAATAAGCATACAGTGACATAAGGTTTTTCTTTGTCTACAATATATCAAGCATTTCAAGAAGTTTCATTTCAAGCATAAGATTACATTCCTAAAGAACATTTATAAAAATACTTCTCCTGAAATAAGATGCCTATTTCGTAAGTTGTTTCTGACAATAATAAGAAAACTACGTAATTCGATAGATAACAAAAAAAATTAGAAAATTTGAGTAAAATAAGCAAGTAGGTAGCATATTAAGGCCAAAATCTATAAATCAGCATTAGCCATACAGAGCCGCTTCTTTTCATAAATACCGCCTACCACACGCCAGGGGACCTCCTTTGTTTTCATACAAATATTTGTAATTAAGCCAATGCTCGTGTAGCGCTATCATCGTCTGAATGGAAACTGTCAAGTGATATTAAGTCGTATTTCCGTTAGTGTTGTGGATTGTGTCAAGTAAGACATGTTAGCGAAATATTTTTTACTTTAAAGACGAGTGATAGTTAAGTTTCAACTTTCCCAATAAAAGTATGTGAATAGAGACTCGAATAGGTGTGGTAGTTCCTGTGAAAGGGACTCTGGGACTGTGATAGACCTTGGATTAATCAGGTATTTGCGCATCAGATTCCACGTATAGATTTGCATAAAGATGCCGGGTAGCCGTTCAAGTAATGACCAGGAGCATAAATCGCCCAGGGAGAGTGGAGAAGATTCTGAAGATGAAAGCGAAATACTCGAAGAGAGTCCTTGCGGAAGATGGTTAAAGAGGAGGGAAGAAGTAAGTTTGGAAAAATTAATTAACTTTTCGCGCATTTTATTGAAAATTTATAAATTTTTATGCTTATTTTCTTCCTTAACTACGCTGCTCGGCTCTATATGTTTTTAATGGATTCATTAGTTTTCGGCATCCAAGCGGTGAAGTGATTCATCATCGCTGTGTATAATAGTTATGCTCAATTCCCGCATGATTTACTTGGAAATCTCCTTCCTTAATAATGTTTCTGATTTACTGATGCTCCATGGAAATATGTAAAGTTAAAATATGAAGCAGGGAAAATATCAGCCATGATTCATTGCTTCTCGGAAAAATATCGACTAGAGGTGGGCGTTGAGTGGAAGCGTGGGACCGGATTCTCGCCGAAGTAATTGCTCTACTTGTTTAGGTATCATTTGAATCCGGTTTCTTATACAGATCAATTGTTTAGTTTATTGATAATATGTTTTCTTTCTTGATAGTTGTTTTTAAATTTTTTATCATTCATAATTTAGTGCTCGATTTCAAGTGCATCGTAATCTTAATTCATTTTGTTTCTGTTCCGGATAGTTAGCTGGTCAAAAAATTTTCATCCAAAAACGGAGTTATTAAGGTATATTTTATCAAAACATTTACTTCGAAACTTATGTCGAGCGGAATATTAATTATCACTTGATATACGGAAACTAATACACGCGCTCTTTGTGCTACTGATTGTTGTATTGCCAGTGTTAAGCGCGTCTTTTCTTAGTTTTCCTTTTCAGGATTTCACAGCTAAAAGATAGAATTTCTAGACTGACATGTCCTCAAACTGTCATGTAAATTTATTGCAAAATGTAGACACAATTTACGGATGTTTCTTCTTAGAAGATGGCACAATCATTTTATTTATCTAAATGAAATCTATAATATTTATTGTTGTCGTATCAGGTTGAGCAGAGAGATGTACCTGGCATTGATTGCGCCTATCTTGCTATGGACACCGAAGAAGGTGTCGAGGTTGTGTGGAATGAAGTACAGTTCTCGGAAAGAAAGAATTTTAAAGCTCAAGAAGATAAAATCCGCGCAGTTTTTGAAAACCTTACACGATTGGAACACCCAAATATTGTTAAGTTTCACAAATATTGGACTGACACTCACGACGATAAACCACGGGTGAGTTAATTGCATTTTTTCAATTACTGTGATCAAGCTAATTTAATCTATGTATTTTTTTTATCTTTTTGCCATTAAAATTTTATTCGTATGACAGGAATAATTGATTCACTGAATTTTTTAAACTAAGTTTTGTTTCAGAAGCAAGTATTACTGAGTTTACCAATGTTTTTTGTAAATATTTTTTACATTTAAAGAACACCATATTATTAAGAAATTGAAGTTAATGTTAAATTGCATGGCTAAAAGTTATGAAATATTGTTAGATAAGAGTGGAGAGAATTCAGTGGCATATGTGTTGATTTTCAGGTTATATTCATCACTGAATACATGTCTTCTGGATCCCTGAAGCAGTTTCTGAAGCGCACTAAACGTAATGTGAAAAGATTGCCTTTATCAGCTTGGAAGCGTTGGTGTACCCAGATTCTCTCAGCCCTTAGGTAATTATAATTCATTGTGAATAAAAACTTAACTCATTCATTCATTGTGTGTCCAAATCATTTATTATAAAAATTATTCTCTTACTAAAATCATATATTATATGTGCTTATAAAATACTGTATTTGTAGATATTTTTAAAAAATTCAGTTGAATGTTTTATTAACTTCTATACTTTGTAATTTTATTTATTTATTTATTCATCACATACAGTATATATCTCCCAATTTACAGTGACAAAACCAACAATCTAAATTATATATAATTAGATAACAGACAAAAATTACAAATTAATAACAACAAATTATAGGAAAAAATATAGTAACTTAAATATGTATTTAGCTCTTGATTGTATTTTAAGTAAAATTTTATTCATAAGTTGATATCGAGGATAGAATATGATGTTCCAACTTGGAGTTTATTGTAAATAAATAGATTATAGCTTAAAAGGGATGTACATAGATGGAAATATAAGATAGATAGTAGGTAAAGATACATTTAAAAGAAATTATGAATGGTGAAATGAAGATGAAGAGAAGATAGGATATCATCTGTGAAAACTAAGTATTTTATATAATGAAAATCAGATCTTGTTCGTAAAATTTAAGGATATTTTATTTGATATTAAGTTGATTTAATTATTATGTAGTCATGACTTAAATTTTTATCTTTAACAAATAAGAAGTTCTATTAAAAATTATTAAGATGCTAAAAAATGTCTATATCTTTAACAGAGGTGTGGAGAAGTTTGGGTATAGCTAAAGAAAGTCTATGTATTCCCCCAACAGTCCAATTCAGACTGAAATATATGTCAAGATATTTATTGTTCTTTTGGAATTTCTGTCATATTATTTAATTGTTTTCAGTTACCTGCATTCCTGTCAACCTGCCATAGTCCATGCAAACCTTACCTGTGATACCATATTCATTCAACACAATGGATTGGTCAAGATAGGCTCAGGTGAGACTCAATGAAACTATGAATTAATCCTTCCTTTTTAATTTAGTCCTCCTTGTTGCATGAAAAATCATAAATGATACTTTACTAAAAATAATCCATTGTTGTTCTAGAAAAAAATATTTTGACAACCAAAAATGGCTTCTTGATTTGATTTTTTTTTTGCATTTCGATTTGACTTTTAAACCCCTCCCATCCCTCACTTCTCGCAATTATTGATAAATACAACCCAGTCTGTTTATTTTCCTCCTCTTCTCTTGTGATTCCCATCTGAGGACCTTTAACGTTTTGGAAACTATCTCTTCTTTTAAACCTACCGCCCTTGATGTGACAAGCTGCCTTCTTTTGAACTTACTCGATTTTTTGTATGCGACAAATTTTGTAAGGGTCCCACGCTGTTGTTGCATATTCTAAGATTGGATAAACCAAGGATAGATAGCACAATTCTTTTGCTTTCTTGCTGATGCCGACTTCTCATAATGTGATGTAGTGTTCTATACATTTTTGCAACTAAGATATATATATATATCTCAATTTTAATTTTTACAAAAGATAATTTCCAAGTATTTACAGTGATCGGCTGTTGGTATAATTTCTCCATTAAGATGATACTTATGAGATCATTTTCTTATCTGTAAATGAGATTTGTTTACTTTTGCTCAGGTTAATACTCATTTTTTGTCTTTTGATCCAGTCTTCTAACAAATTTAAATCTTCCTGTAGGGCATTCCTTATTATTTTTAAGGAAATATATATAATATTTATAAGGAAATTTTTTATCCAAATGATTACCCTTAGATCAATGTTTAATTTTCTTAGTTTGAATAAAAGTGTCCCAAGCAGAATTGTGTCAAATGCCTTTGAAAAGTCTATGATAATTCCATCTACAGAATCCCTTCTATCTACTGAGTTAGCTATTTCTTGATATACATGTACTTGATACAGGTAGTTCCAATAATTTCGTTTTGCATGAGTAACCTTTTCTAAATCCATGTTGACGCATTTATTTATTTTTAGTCGTATGTATTATTCTCTAACATAAATTCATTTCTCTTTTAGTTGCTCCTGATGCCATACATCAACATGTAAAGACTTGTCGAGAGAAGATGAAGAGTATGCACTTTTTGGCTCCAGAATATGGAAGTAAGAATGATGCTCAATTTTTATGTTCATTAATTATATTTTAGGGCTAAGGACTCTCTCTCATTCTCACTTGAATTTTTGTTTTACACACACATTATATCAATGAGTTTTTTGTGAAACTTTTGCAAGGAATCATAATTTAATGCATGGGAAGTGTAAGAAATTGCTTTTTTTCTTGTCTTATTAGGGTACAATTCAATTTTTGAAAGTGAGATATGTTGAAAACTAAAACTAGGGAATGATTAATATTAGATAAGAATTGTTGGTATATTTTATCATGTTATACCAACTTCAGCCATGGACTATTTTGGAAGTAAAAAGCAAATGAATTTTGTGGGGAATTAATGCTCTCTTATAATGTTATAATCTCAAAAACTCTCTCCTTTATAAAGTTCCTAAAAAATCTGAAGTTATTAGGTTAGTCATATTTTTTACATACATATTAGAAAACTAATAATTTTAAGTGTGTATTTTTATAGTTATTAGATGCATTTCATGTTATAGCATTATGATCATTATTTCTTTCACATGTTCAACTCTATAAATACAACAGACTTTTCATAACCCTTGATCTTGACATATATCACACTTGGATAATTTTTTCTACATTGACATGTATAATGTTAATTTCTTTCTAATTTCATTCTACATTCAGGTTTTAGACATGAAAAATCAAACTGATAATTATCTCTGCATCTATACTTAAGTATTTTTTCCATATTTGAATTTTTCACTGTGGAGGTTTACCTTTCCTGGAACTGATTTTTGAAAGATTTTCATTAATAATTTAGTTTATCCTGCTGCAATTGAATCCTAAACCTTCTCAAATATTATCTCTGCATTATATATTTTGCTTTATTAATTTCAGCAAGTGTCACCACACCCAGTATGGACATATATTCTTTTGGGATATGTGCCCTAGAAATGGCTGCTTTGGAAATTCAAGGGAATGGAGATTCAGGGTCTCTTGTAACTGAAGAGCATATAAATCGAACTATTGAAGCATTGGAAGACCCATCTCAACGTGACTTTATTCGCAGGTAATTATCAAGGATTGATGATTTTGATTCATATGATGATGAATTCTCCTTATTGTCATGACCATAAAATATTAGAAATCTTAAATTTGTCATCTTTGGAGTTTTTTTGAATCAATTGTAGGTTTCAGGGTCTGTAATTATTCTTTATTTCTTGAATGACTGTGTTGAAGTATTCAAAGACTGCGATATATATCACCTTCATACTTATTATCTGCAAATATATATAAAGAGGAAAATACCGGTTTAAACTTAAAGAAAAACCAATCAAATAGTGGTCTTGTCAAACTAAGTGAGCAGGGCAAAAACAACTTTATTTTAAATATTATAATGCAACAATTGTTAGTAGTTAGTAACAGTAGCTTTTGATGTATTTCTTACTTAAAGTTTATTGGAAACTTTGTGTTCTTATTTCTAGGTGCATTTTGGTCAATTTTTATTTATAATCAATTAATTTTAATTTATAATTACAGAACAAACTCAAGAAATTATTAAATTTATAAAATTGAAAATGTATGAATAATATAATTAACTTTTTCTATATTATTTTATAGGTGTTTGAAGATAGATCCTAAAGAGAGACCAGGTGCTAGAGAGTTACTTTTCCATCCACTTTTGTTTGAAGTGCATTCTCTTAAGTTGCTGGCTGCCCATGCATTGGTTCGGAAAGCTGGTAAAACATTTTCTTTTATTGTTAAAATCATTTGTTTCATAGTTTGTTAATTTTTTAGTTCTAGAATTTTAATGCCCTTCTTACTTTTGTAGATATTTATGGTCCAGTATTTGGTTTATTTATTTTTGGTCATTAATGGTCTTTTAATAAGAAGTATTAAATGATGGATTCTGAGCTGTTTGATTTATTTTAAATTAGTTAAGGAATAAAATTTTGTGAGCAATATTACCTATTGATTATCAATTATTACAAAATATTATACAAAAGTTGGTCCTGTAGCTAGTATTCATAACCTTGACATAACTCGAGGTGGGTTATGAATACTAGCTGCAGGACCAACTTTTGTGTAATATTTTGTATTCTATTATAATGTAGATGTCTTAAAAGATATTCTTGGAACTGTTTCTTTCATAATTTGACTCTGCAGCCAAGATAGTTATTTTCCCCCCTCTAGGTCAAAGGTATTACATTAGTATCTGCTTTAATTCTTATAATAGAATTTTATGAAGTCTATCAAACTACTGTAGAAGTGAATTAGAACAATATAGGAATAATTTTTCTGTTTAAAATTAATACACATACATTACTTTATACATTATTTTACATTATTTTATAATAATGTTCTGACATTGGTAGAATAGTTTGGATTTGGACTTGATAATGATAATGTCCCAGGCTCAAATCACTGCTGATGAGGATATTTACCTCTCAAAGTATGAATATAGATGTATTTCCCTTGTTCATTTGAATACTTTACTGAAATTGTTCCATAAGACGATTTAAATTGAATAAATTTTATAGCATACTTTTTATATTCTGTATCATTATTCATTAAAATTGTTATTTTTTAAAATGTACTCGAAATCAGCAGTGCATGAAATTAACACAGAAATTCGAATGTTGTTTTTAATCTGCTATAAAAGCAGATGGGGCAGGTTTTGTTTTTTAGAAAATTAGTTAATCTTCTCACCAGGATGGTAGAATTGAAGCTTATATCATCTGAGGATTTTGACTCATCTTTCCAAAATAGTATAAAATTCTTTGTTTTCTAACAAAACAGAATAAGTTGATTTGATCTCCTTAACCAGGTACAGGTAATGGAATGGAAAGTGTGACAGAGGAGGTTGTTCAGAGGGTAAGTCGAGGACATTCCTATGCAGCACCTCCTGCTCCTTCAGATCCAACGTCTACTTCACAGGAAGATGTTTTGGCCGAAATAAGACATCCAGATGGACGACCAGGTGTTGCTGTTAGGGCTGCTGATGCTCCAGTGGCAGAAAAACTGGAAAAATTTGTTGAGGACGTTAGGTAATTAAATAAGTTTATTTACTGATTTTGGTTTGATTCATTCAATAATCTTTAAGACATTACCCTTCATATTATAAGAACCTCATATCATTTTTTTATGCTATCAATCTTTATTTCCTCAAGATATTTTTCCAGAAAAATTTTGCTGTCAAGAATAGTGGGATTTTTCAACTTAACTATTTTGATCTGTCACCTCTCATATTAAGTTATTCTCTCATTGTTGATATCTTTATGAAAACCTAGTTGATAGGCTAATTTCTGCATTGAATTTTGAATATGAGATTCATGTCGTACATAAAATATATGTAAATATACTTGACATGATAGCTTCTTAGTTTCATGAAGAATCCATGTTAATGATTGTTAACATTGATTAGATGATTTTATAGTAATCATTCATTAAATTTGTTTTTGCAGGTATGGAATCTATCCCCTTACAGCTTTTTCTTCTCCGATAGCCCCTCCCCCTCCTCTTCCAGTGTCAACGTCACCCCCTCCAGTGCCAACTTCATTGCCTTCATCAGTTGCTCCCTCTTCTAAGCCTGCTTCATCACTCCCCATATCTTCACATTTACCCCCAGACGACAGTGTTGGAGGGAGTGGCTCATCACGTGGATCTGAAGGTGTACCTGGAGGTCATCCAGGAGGAGAGCCTGGTGGCGATAAAGGTGTTAACGGACCTACTGACCCTCCAATGGATGTGGAAACAAGACGTGTTGTTAACATGATGTGTTCCATCAAACCCAAGGAGGAAGATTCCCCCTCCAGTCTTTCAGTAAGAATGTGCTATCAGTATTTGAGAATGCTGTGATCCTCTTCTATATTTTGTTATGAGGGGATGAGTTTTCATTGAGAAATTACCCCACAGATGACGGTGCTGCTGAGAATGGATGATAAAATGAATCGACAACTAACTTGTCCTATTTCAGAAGAGGATGAATCAACAGGGTTGGCCAATGAGCTTGTTCATTATGGATTTATCAATGAGGTGTGTTTGAGCTAATTTTACGTGATACTTTAGTTTGAAAAATGACTTTCTTATGACTAGTTGTTTATTTATCAATTTATAAATCTCTCCTCTGAAGCATTATGCTATTATCTATCATCCATGCCTGTCCTATTACTATTTTTCAATGCTTTTATCATACCAACTATCTCTGTACAACCTATTTTAATATTAAACTAAAAATATTTCCTTGTTTAATTCCAATATTTTTTCATCTTTAGAATTCTAAATATCATGCATATTTTACTGATTGATTGTTTCTAATTCAACCTCACTGTTGATAATGTTATTTATGTAATTTGGTTAGCGTATAAACTCATTTTTCATTACTTAATATTTAAAGATGGCTGTATGGGTATGTATAATCATTGTCTCATTTAATCATACTCCCAACTTAAAACAATGTCATATATATATATATACATATATGCCTTTAATTTAAGTTTTGAAATAAAATAATTTCAAAACTTGTATTAAAGGCTCTCTCCTAATTTAAAGCAACCTATATTCCATGAAGAGGAAAAACTTCATTCTGCTTGTTTATTTAGTAAGGAACTTTCGTGTTTAATTTCTTGTACCATTCATCTTAAATTACTGGTGAGGTTTCACTTAAATGAGGTATATTCTTGTGGAGATACAGTTAATAATCATATGAGAATTATGATAATATTATGTTAACTAAGATAATTCTAGTAATAATAACATATCATCAAAAGAAGATTAACATAGTTCTTATGATGTTTTATTTTTCCAATTTTCAACAGACTAAAACATTTAATTAACTGAACTGTGAAGGTTTTTTTGCTAATCCATGTTCTCTTCTGAATCACCTTAAGGATATTTTAAATCATTTAAGTATTTCTTTTAGATAGATTTTTTATAATATTTTAGTTTCTGTCTTCTGATATGGAATGTGATTGTTTTTTAATGTTTACCTTTTTATATTAAACTCCCTTGCTCTTCTTGTTTCTCCTTGCCATCTATCAGATTTTGAATTTCTTTTTTATTAAGTCTATGCGCAGTGTAATTATATACATCAATAAAATTGCTCTGCTTAGATCCTTTTGCTTTCAAATATTATGTTTTGCTCATCAGAAGCCTTCCGTAATATGAATATTTGAATTTTAGTGTGATCGTGCGCGTCTTGCAAATCTCATGGAAGACTCCCTCAGCACATGGTTTGGAAAGAGGAAGATAGGTGAGGAAAGGCAGTCAACTCTAATCCTTGTGACTGGTGCGCAGGCATCCATGGCAGATGGATAGGAAGGAAGAAAGAGGGCCAAAGGTAAGGGTAAGCACAGGGTGTTCTCCTTAAGAAAGGGAGTTAAAGATATCTCCTATTACAAGCTGATGGAAATGTGATGTGATTATGATAAAGAATGGTGCCTTTGTGTTAGAGGCCTGTGCTCATATCCTTTTATAGAATATACACACAAAACCAAGCCTTTGGCTCTTCTCGGAGTTGTGTTACAACTTGAATATAAATGCATAATTTTTTGTACATTTTGGAGAAAGAATCAGTGCCTGTGAAATATGTATGTGTATATAATGATTATGTAATTAATTTTATTAAATGTGAACCATTAAGAGATACTTCGGAAGCAGTTCATTCAAATAAAGATTTTAAATTGGGAACATTCTCCTTTTGTATAAGGTGCATTAGTTAAAACTGCTGTTAATGCCTAAGATGAGAACCTGCTGTTTCATTTTCTTCATGTACTCTTTTTTCCCTGTAAAGGAAATGTGATGCATAAAAGTTACTTGTATTTTAATATTTACACCTTGATCAAATGTGTTAAAATGCTTTGATGCCAATAAAAGCTTGTTTTTGAACACATTTTTTCCTTTTATTGTGGGTCATTGTTTCAGTATCCCTGAAACTCCTGGCAATTACCTCATGCCTTGTAGACATAAAAAACTCTAACTATGCAGATTTAAAATATGTTATGATATACTTGAAGTAGAATCGTCTACTTTCAAAGATAAAATGAAGTTCAATAAAATGTATCTAAAATGAAAAATACCTCCATCTATAGTTTATTATAGTAGTAAATAATAATAATTCATCTAACTATAGGAAAAAGTTGTTCTAGCAAGTGGCTTATAAATCTTCTTTGTTTGTTTTCCAGTACATTGGGTATATCAGATATCGGGTTAGGATTGGGTCTCCTAGAATACTTAATGTTTGTTTAATGACTTAATCCTTTATAACTTGTGTAAGTTATGTAAGGATTTATTTTCTTTTAATGTCTTAATTATTACCTCAAAATGAAATTTTTATTCCAAATTTACTTTATGCATCTATAACATGCGTGTTTTAAAAAATGATATGTTAAGATGTTAAAATTTTTTTAAAATTTCATCTTTTAGAGCATATATGTGAAAAAAAATGTAGGGTAATATTGAGATGTAAGTCTCCTCTTAAATCTGAACCTGAGGCCTGACTAGTTTATTAAGTAGGACTCTGAAATATATTTGTCAAATGTTTTACCTTCAGGGAACCTGGAAGCTAATGGTTGAGTAATTTCAAATGAAATGATCGAATTCTTTTGTTTAACATTTCAGTTTATGAATTTTCACACTCATAGCAAGCTTTCTCTTTGAAATTCATGAAAATGCTTATGTTATTCAATGTTAGAAAATATTGTTACTATACCTATTGCAGATCCGCAATTTTTATGCATATGTATTGGCAATAGTCATCTCGTTACCTGTTTTCATCTATCTAATGTTTTGCCTGAATTTTGTACTGACCACTGTACCTGCATTTATTTTAGGCAGCTACATATTGTATTTCTATCCAATTTTTGGATATACAAAATGATGGGTGCATCTTATATACTGAGAAACATGGTAAAGGACTTTGGTTTACTTATTGAAGCAAAAATTTAAATATTTCAACCTTATCCTCCCAAAAGGTAAATCAGGTAATGTGTTATAGCTAGAATGTGATGCAATTTTTCTAAAATTTGGTTTTGCATGGCTAATTTCATCCTCTTGAATGAATGACATATTACAGAATCTTATGTACTGATTTATATTTACTCCTACTGGATAATCAATGTCAAAGTACTGAAAGGAAAGATATAGTTGATTTAAGTGATGTTTGTTAAATATAAAAAAATACCTTGGGAAGAAAGTTACTTTTTAATTTGTACTTATATATGGTTATTGTTATGTAACCATTTTATATATTTTACTAAATACAAATCATGCTTTCTTCAGAATGCACAATTTTAAGCATTTGTGGCATTTTATATCATTCTGTTGATTATTTTTACATTTTAATTATATATTTTCTTCTGAAATATAGGGTTATTCTGAAGGAATGTCAACCAATAAAAGTTAGTCATTGATGTTCATCTTTTGCTGTCATTAGAGGAAAGTTGAGCAGACTTGAACCTAAACACACTAGTGGTCACAAATTCCATTTATCATTTCTGTGCTTTGAAGATATCCGCTTTAAGGTGAGCTATTTTATGTTATTAGTGGTAGATAATAATTCCAAAGGTATAATTGGTCATGTGATAACTGCATTTTGAACAGTTGATATATTTATAATGAGCTAGTTTTAGTTTATTTAGCTAGTATAGTTTAGTTTTAGTTTTAACTATTTCTTCACTTAATATTAGTAGAGGTTGGAAGAGGCCTTTTTTAGATGCAAATTTTGGGTAATGGTTTTCTTTTATTTTTCTGGTTCTCAGCTTGTGACTCCAAGAAAAGACAAATGCTGTCTGATAATGTTTTTTTCCTCTGAGTATGCCACACCCCATCTGTCTGTACTCAAATCTATTCCTCAAGCATGTATGATGCGTCCATTTCATCACTGGGAATTCTTAGTACTTATAAATTTACAATAGTAATTTCTATTATTTGGTGAATGATTTAGTGTTGTCTGTCAATAGTGTGACTTACTTGTTTTATTTTTTATGCTCATTAATTGAAAATTTATATCTCCATTACATAACTATCCTGAAAGCCCCCTTTCATTGTCTTGTGCCAAAATATTTAATATGATAATTCTACTTGTGAAATCAATGTTATTTTATAATGTCAGTCAAAAAAAGTTTTAAGCAATTTATTTTTACATCAATTTCTCTATCATATTTTAGCTGTCTGGACTTCCAATTAAGTAATTTGGAATGTGATTGAGGGAGAATAGTTTCTTTTTTTGATTGACTATTACAGTTAATGGGAAGACATTTAATTCTAACACTCCTATTTATAAAATTGCTGGAAAACTGTAAAATGTACTTAATATATGTATTATGAAAATATACTCGAATATAATTTTCATATGTATGTATATATATATAATTAATTAACGTAAGTTCCTCTGAAAGTTTTTTAATGCTCACACAGTGCTCAAACGAGAATTAAGTTCGATTTCATATTTTATGTTTCTGTGGCAGCATTCTTCTCATTTGGGCATCCAACAAAAGACAAGCTAATGCCAAATTTGTTCATTGATCATGGTTATGTAATAGTCCTTGAACATTTTCTGATTTTTCTGAGGAATTACCTCGAAAGATGTTCAGATTTTTCTTATAGAGATATAGTAAATGCCTCTTAGAATTGAACTCATGCCCACACTATACGAACATAGTGTACAATAGTTTCCTAATAGAAAGGAGAAATGTTCATGATTAAAATTTAGTCTTAAGGTCCCTTTAGTCAAGTAGGTTTCAAATATGCCTGTGTTCATTGCAAAAGGATATCTAGTTTATAGGAAGGCTGAAAATAAAATGGATCTATAATTTATAATATGAAATACATTCATGAGCGTCATGAAAAATTTATAAAGGCATGTAAGATGCTCCCCACCTAATATGAAATTTACATGATTGAATTCATGGTCAGCATTATTTACAAGAAATTGTAATAACAGAACTTTTAAAGGTTAGAAGGAGAAAATGTATGTACATAAGGCAAGCAAAAAGAGGAAAAAATGCAATACAAAGCCAAAAAATGTTTAGGTATCCCATCTCTCTACTCAGAAGTGTGTTTAAAGTGATACTAAATGAAGGTTTAGGATTTCACACTCGAAGACCTAGGTAAACAAATTGACTTATTATATTAATTAAATTTTCCAATTTTAATTTCCAAGCCCAAAAAGTTGGGAGGTGGCATATATGAAGGAGGTATGCGTTTTACATGTGAAAATATATATATTAATAAAGTTAGAATCAATTGGTTTTTCAGTTGTTGTTTTCAACTGTTGTTCTTTTTGTAAACAATTGTAATGATATGATTACAAGACGATATTTTTGACCCCATACCTGAATATTAAAGACAATTATGGCAGGCGGCATTAAAATTAAAAACAATAACCAATTCATCTCTTTATTACTCTTACAGTCTATGAGCGATTATTATGAGCATTGAATTTTATTTCTTTATTGTAACTTTTCTTTCTTTGTGGCTTTTCTGTCCTCGTAACTTTTTTCACCATATACATACAATATTTTTTCAAACCTTCATAGTAAAAAAATTCGGGGGTGGCTTATACAAAGGGGGTGCTTATATGTTACATGAGGAAATATGGTAATTATTAATTTTAAATATTTTTAAAATAATATTTTTTAAAATATACATCGAATATGTATTTTTTGAAATATTTTGTGAGTGTTTGGAACGGTGGAAGATGTTTAGATGATTGATCTTTGATTTTTTTTAAATGAAAGCATCCAGTGAGAAATAATAAATCTAATAAAGTAGTCTTAAATTTAGAGATTTAGTGGATGATATATTTCTTACCCTAGATGGATTATAAATTTCTTAGTTTAAAATTAATCAATCAGAAATGCACTCATCATTGTGTGTATTACTTGTATAACATAATTATTTTATATAGTTTATTACTTGTATAACATAATTATTTTATATAGTTTATTACTTGTATAACATATATTCATGGTAGAGAAACATTTATAGATTTATCATAAAATATTAATTTCCTCCATTTTAATGAATTGGTGAAGGAGGTAATCATAAGTTAAATTATTTTTTAAAATTGATTCTAATAAAGGCTGCATTTAGTTGAAAAACAAGCAAGATAGAGAAAGAAAACAGAGAATATTATATTTAATAACGTAATTAGAAAATAAAGGTAATTATGGAACGGAAATGGGTAAAAATATTCTTCGAGTGGTGGTATTTGTTACAGGATGGCATTGAGGAGGAGTCAAAAAGTTGCCTTTTAAAAATATTAAAATTGTGATTTTATAAAAGACGCTGAATAAAATTTAGCGTCTTTATTTATGATAGAAATTAATAAGTGATAATTATTTTGTACAAATATTCCAGTTTTATCACGTGGAAATTGAAGTTAAATTCGATATTTTTATGTGACACTCTAATTTGACTACATTTTAACGATTACTACTCTTTTTATTTAATGTTTGTTGTTGAGGCATGGGCTTTATTTCAATAATTTTCATGATAATTTATTCAACTGTCCCAATCCCGATGAATATTGAATGTGATTCAAAAGATGGTTCAAGTTAAAAGGACAGTACCCAAGGATCTTCACCTTAAAGCCTCGTTCATCGGAAGAAAAATTTACGTCGTTTCTCAGTTTACGCTGTTTAGTGGAATTTCACATATTTCCATCCAAAATGTATTCTCCCCTTTACCCTTTAAATGTCATCACAGACGTTTTCACTGCCGATCCACACCGTGCTTTCATTTTAAGGTAACCTATGCCTCTGTTCATCCCCTTTTTAAAGTAAGTCAGTGGAAAACGGTTAAATAAAGTGTACATAGAACACGTTCCGTTCGCATTCCAAATTTCCTCAATCTCTTTTTTTATTCTTGGAAGAGCCGTGAATCGATAAAGGCTGATTTACCAGGGCTCTATGACGCAAGTGCGACGGCGCCGACTGTGAGGTGGGGGGCCATCGGGTATCGAACTCAGTAAGGGCCCACCTCAGAACCATCCAGAAGTTTTTCATCTGTTGCATGCCCGTGAAGATGGGCAACCGAGGAACTCTAAGGACGCACTTTTGCACGGAAGAGTGCCAGGCCTATAAGAAGTACACCTTCTTTGGAGGTAACTGGCTGACCAAATTGGGATTCATCGTGGTCATCCCGTTTACTGTCTTTTACGCGGTCTTTGCTCTTTTCTGCGTCTATTACGGATTCGAGAGTATGAGGAAGATAATGAGGTATGCCGATGTTTAGGAAGGATTCTCCGATGATTTAAAGGGTATGTACCTTCAACATTATCTATGTCGATGTATGTCCTTCTGTTGTTTTAATCTTCACTCCAAAGGATACTTTTTTTGCAGACGCTCTCTTGGTTTGCATATTCTCTCGGAGGGCTGTTGGCCGTTAAATGCTTACCATCTGTTGCGCAAGTAATTTTCCCAGATCGTGTACCTCGAGCTTAAAAACGTTGCCATGCTTGCGTCGTTAAACTGTGCAAATGTTACTCCCCTTGAAACATATGGAAATCGTTCAACTGCCATAGTTTACGAAAAAAATACGATTTTAAATATTTTTTACGTTTCGTATCTTTCTAATGAATCTTTTAGCCACTGTTGTAATAAAGCTCATGTTTATTCCTAAAATTTGTTTGTTTCAATGACAATTCTTCTCAAAATTATTATTCTGAAAATCGTGCTCATTTAATGGGATATATAGAAAAAATAATTTTGAATGACTTTTTACTACTTATTCATAGTGATAAATATTACATCCTGTTGTATTACGAACGAAGACTGTTGGTACAAACATAACATCACACTCAGTATTCGTTCAGATTTTTATTTTGTCCCTCTCCTTTGGTGACTGCAAGCCAAGTTGATTTTCCAAATGCATTCTGTATCTGCGTATCAATATACGATACATTTGTTTTATAAATATAATTTTATTGATTAAATTATTATGACATGATTTTTACAAACGTATGACCTTTTGTGAGTATTTATTATGGACTTATTTGAATTATCAATGTAATTACTGCATGACTTCGAAGTTAATGCACCGTGGAATTTTTGGTAAATTACCTGAGATATAAAATAATGCAAAATGAAGTGTCCTAGCACTCAGCCGATCAAAATCGCTGTTTATCTGCCAGTTATCGTTCAATACCAATTTAATTAAACATATTGCAGCTAAAGGAAATTTTACAGTACTTCCCACAGTGCAGATTTCAAGGAAATATAGCTATTAAACCTCAAGAAAGGATGAATTTTGTGTCTGCGAATCGTATTTCTGCTCTAATGTCATGTTAGGTCGCAAGAAACTGCCTGGAGAGCGTACTCAATTGCTGCTAAACCTCGTAAATTTATCCATCGCATTTTTATCATAAATTTTATGTACACGGCCTTAGATATGAGATCGCGTCATTTGCGTTGGGAAAAGTAATCGGACTCGTCTGCTGTTGGCGAAAGGTCAACCACGACCTCGTCAATGTTTCTCGACGCCGTGTTTTTCCATTACCTCTCATCGATTTTAAATTCTCCGTGTCGTTCTTGTCTTTCTGTAAAGGCTCGAAGTAATTTCTCATTCATATACGTATCGTTGCCAACTATCAAAGGACATTGTTGTAGGGTCACCTTTTAACAGAAATGTCTAAGATAAATTAATTAATGTAGGGGTGTGATTGATTATCTGCACTTTGCACCCACTTGCTCGTAAAGTAGTTTAAGAGCCGCTTGTTGTGCAGAAGAACCTATTTGACATGGATCTATTATTGCTAAAATGTGAAATGAAAAACTTCGTAATTGGAGAAATTTCATACTTCCTCTGCTTCTATTTATTCCATCGAAAGCGAACGTCTTTCTCAATTTGCGTAAATGTACGAGTATTATTGAGTATGTTTAATTGAATACCAACTCATAAAGTATGTTTTCAATGGAGATCACCGTCAGACGCTGTAATATTAAACCGAAACCAATTCTGAAAGAAAGAAAAGCTGCCGCAAACTCAGTGACCTGGATTGTTCAATTTCTGGACTCTTGGAACTACTATTTAGTTACGCCGCGTATTTTTTGGAATAGTTTTTATTTTAGGTATGAACTTATTGAAAATTACCCTCTCAATCATGAAATTCAGTGATTGTTGATCATTCCGCTATGGTCACAGCAGAATATTTAGAATTCCACCAGTTTTCCCGTTGATTTATCGGAAAATCGATTTCTGGAAGAGTAAATAATGGATTCCTGTCAGATCATCTATTTTAATTCCTTTGGTATACTTAAAGTAAATTTCATTATATATTAAAATTAAGCATAATTTATTATATATCTAGGTTGGAAATAATAATTTTTCTTAGGATTTTCTTCAACATTGGAACAAAAATATTAGCTGAATGTTTAGATCCTTCCCTCTAGTTATCTTTCTCTCTTGTCTTCTATTACTTCGGAATTTATCGCAATGTATAAGTTATTCCTTTTAAATTGGCTATCAAGTAAAAGGATCAATGTTTTGCAATAGGAGGAGACGAAGGAAAGACATCTTTGCTCTTTTTATGTGGTTCATATGGAAAGAAATGAATTCGCTCGGTTGGATGATCTTTCTCGAATGATTGTATTCTGTAGATTTGATTTTCCCTCTGAAATCTATTTGAACGTGAATTCCACTCCTTTGAAGTCCGTTATCATTTGTTTTTCTCTGGCCAAACTATGCTTTCAATCCAAGAGAGATAAGAACTGACCCTTATATACAAAGAAATATTCGGAAAGTATGATGATCCGCACACTTTTCCCAGCGAAGTAACCCCTACTATGCGGTAGAGACATCCCATGGTGGTATTCTTCACTTGGATAGGACCGCCAGAGTCACCCTGAAGTTTGAATAAAAATTATTAGTTTTATGTATTCAATTATACTACACAGTTACACTTTTGCACAGCAATTGCCTGGTTTCTAGCATTTTCGCATAATTATTTATGGAATTTTTGTAAATAACTTATATACAACAAAAATATTGAATATTTAATACCCTGTGTTGATTAATTTTTTAAAGTTAAAAATATTGTTAAAAGATTTCCAAAAGTTTTTATGGTAGTTTAGCAATTCGTTTTTGTAGAGATTAGATCGTGAATGATAAGGACGTAAATATTGAAAAATAATGTTCATGGAAAAAATATAAAAGAAGATAAAATTTCCAGACTCCTTTTTGGTTTTATACTTACATACCTATACCAGCCCTACCAAGTTATATTATTTCACAAAAAATGTGCTGCTAATTCATAATGTATATAATATTAACTTTATTTCGCCCTTTATTACACTTTCCCCATAATTATGAAGTTTAGAAATATAATTTATACATGTTTTCCGTTTATTGTTTGGAATATTTTGAAGTTTTTTTTAACGTGAAATGAACTCATAAGGTTGAAAATTAATTGAAAACGAAAATCAGCTAGTGAAATAGTCTAATAAAGACCAACTTTTTTCTGTTTAATGCACTTACGATCCAAAAAAATACGAATAGTAGAATTCGAATGCTGTTGCTTAACATTACATTTCTGAGTCAGTGACAGCGCGTGGCCGTGGGGATTTCTTTGTGAAGGGACAGCTGCTGTGTCCCATTCCTGCTTTGTCCTCTCCCCTGTCACTTTTCCCTTGCAATTGTGCCATCATAAACCATGCGTTTGGACTGTTGCGAGAAAATATCTTTGAAAATGTGGACGTCTACGAGAATTCGGAAATATTATATATACAGTATATATAGAGCATCAGAAGTTAGTGTGATATAGATAAACTTATGAACGGAATTTTTTGTCATCACTGTTGTTTGATTAATTCGTAAAGTTTACTTAGAGTAAATGATACTAGAGTATTCAATGATTGTCAAAAAATTTTCATGATATTTCTTGCAAGCGTCGAGTCTTGTAGCATAATCATGTGATTATAAGAATCCACATTTATCAGTCAATATCTTCATCATGGCCTTTGGAAATGTATAAAAAGGGAACATTTTTGATTAAAAGGTATACGTAGGCGTCGTGTTGAGGTGATATGGAAGGGATTGATCGCTAGTCATTGCTAAATTAATACTACTTCTATTTGTGTGGGCAATAGGATACAAAGACCGGGAGGTGAATGTCCTCAGTTGCCGTTGTTTTTGAGAGTCACTATCTCAAACATATCTTCTGTATGCAATTCCTTGGACATCTGTCCATTGACCTCTTTTAGAGCATGATTCAACCATTCAAACTCTTTCTTCATCTTAATCCATCCTCTAATCCATATTATCTTCTTAACCAATGACACCTTTTTTTAAATTTTTTAATTCTCTTCTTTCTCATATCAAATCTCATTTTACTTCATGATGACGATCTCTTTCAGAGGAAAATATTAAAAAGTCATTCTACATTGAAGTCTCTTAAGTTGTTACGACAAACCTATTGATTTTGTTCATTTAGTTGAAGACGTCCTGAAAAAATAAATCACCGAAAGAAATTGGTCGAAAAAATAATCAGTATTATTTTGTATGTAATGTCAAGGGACACTTTAAAAATAGTTATGTGCGAAATACTGATTTACAAAGGATTAATGGAAGGTTAATTTAACTTAGCAAAATAGCTCGTACATTTTGATGATACTGCAATACAACGTTATGGCTCAATGATTCAATATTTTAACGAATTCATGAACTGAATTGGAATGCTAGGGACCTATCATTCCCTTATCCCGTTCCTTCAGCTTCGGTTCCATTGCATTGCATTCCATTCCATCCATTCTATTTATCACTGACTCAGTTTAAACGTATGCTTTCAGATATGGCTTAAGTCTACTCATCTTCATTTATTCAACTTATGACGTCTTGCAACTAAATTTCAGGAGAGTAAACATCTATGTTTTCCTCATCCAAAACCGGTCTTTCTACATTTTCTACTTTTCTCCATTTCTCATCATTTAAGTCTTTTGAATTTGCCCTCTGTATCAACTTCATGTTATTAATGTTGCGTGTTATTGATAACATTTTGATATAATTGGAGTTTTATGAATGGAAAGTAAATATTTTATGAATTTATAGAGTTCGGGGTGTAAAAATCGTTTCAGGTTTAAAATCTTTTCTCGCTGTCTAATGTAAAAGATGATAATCATGCTGATCTGAAGTCTAAAAACAAACGGAATCGTGAATTATATTATGAATTTAAATGAACTACATTTTTAAAATGTATGAAGAAATAATGTTTGCAAGTTTCTTAAATACCGTTGTGATAATCATTAGACCTATTTCATTACTTCTAATTGTTTTTCCTCGAATTATATTTTTTATATTATTATTTTAAGTATTGATGAGCGAGTTTGAGGTTAAAGAAGTGAAAAATCACTTAGCCCAACGCTACTCCAGGTGATGCCCGTTCAAGATATATACCCGAGGTTGAATGACAGTTGGTTTGGGTTCGTATCTAGGTATACATTTTCATTTGTGATGATCCGGAATTAAGTAAAAATAAAAATTTCATAGGGATAAAAGCTTTAGCGTAAGGAAACGTTTTTGGTTTCGATGAATGTTAAGAGTTATGCCGTCAAATTCGTATGGAATAATTAGATAATCAGCGTGTTGTTTGAAATTTAGTACTTCGACATTGGAGTTCATTGCTATTTTCTTGTGTTAGGAGAAACATTGACCTCGAAGGATTAAAAAAATAAATATCATTTGCCCTTGAGGAATCCAATTTAAAGTCTTTCGCCATGTTCAGAAAGTTAAATTCAGATGACTTGAGTTATTTTTTAAGTGAGTAGCAGTTTTTGAATCCCTGTTTTACTAATAAATTCTATCATGGATGGCTGCACTTCGTGGAACGGCATTCTAAAATAAATGAAGGACTTCTTCCTTTATTTATTTTCCCCTGTTTCACTGTTGCGAATAAATAACTGCCGTCTTTGTGAGTAAATATGAGATCATATCAATGAGTCAATGGAAGTTCAATGTTCTGACCTGGCATGTATCCCTTCCTCCAGTTGGCCATCCGGCGCACAAAATATTGTCATCTATTCCTCTTCGAAGTTTCATGGTCTTTGATTCTGCAGAGTACTCTCGAGCGCAATCTTCGATGTCGTAAATTTTCAATTGCACGTGCAACAATGGCCTTATTTCAATATCATCTGGAAATTAAAATTATAAAAATTAATTTTTTGAGTAAATAAATATTTTCGAAGAACTTTTGCATCGGTAATGAGTCGTATATTTTTTAAAATCGTATCTGTCTATTTTGATGACGATACATAAACTCTATGGCGTTCTATACCATTTGTGAAATCGTTAGTTCAAAATCTGAAAACCGCGATCAACCGACAAATCTTCTGCTAACTGGAATCAAAATATTATTTTACATAGTTATTTAGAAACAAGTTTTTACAAATTCTTCTTTCTTTCATAGTAAGTTTAGATATTTATAATTAATGATAAATGTGGTAATTAATTCTTAGGATATATCTACTATTATAGTTTTAGGCATTAAGTATATTTATGTGTACTAATCGAGTTTTTTTATTGGTATGAAGAATAGAATCCATTAGTTTTGATCCAACCGAAAGATAAAACAGCACTTTTAGATGGTAAGATATCGATTATAAGACCTCTAAACATTGCAGTATGATAAAATATGACGGTGGTAGCTTGCCATAAAAAGAGTGTAAATGTGAGTTAGTTGTCGGTTTCAGCATCGGGTCATTCTATAAGATTTGACTATTTATTACGTTATCTTACTTAAGTTAATTCCTTAGATTCTATCAACTTATTGAGAGAATGAGACGAGTGATTTCTTAGGAGGTTTTCGAATTATGGTGGACTAATTACATATTATAATCATATAGCAGTTATTTCCAGAATGTACTGTCAGTTAGCGCAGTTGTCAATCTTACCTCCTCCGAACTTGGTGCTCCCCCATCCTGTGGCTTCCACATTTTCTGATGTCTCCGGTATAGTATTTAAACATGCAGGCTGCACTAATTGGTCGAACCGTCGTATCGGCTCCGCAAGACGGACTAAGGCTATGTCGTTGTAAACGGAAAAAGAGCTGTAATCTGGATGAGTGATGATGCTAGCAACGGGATGATCTCCGCTATTACCACTACCTGTTTTAATAGAAAATTTCCAGTTATAGTTTAATTTCACGTAGTAATCAATTCAGAAATCTTATTAGACCTAAGATGGTGTATTTTGTACTGAAAAGGGCCAAAAAACCTTTCTTAACACCAAATAGTTAATACAAAGACAAAATATGCTTCATAGGGTTAAAAATAATTAATTTAGTTAAAAACTCACGCGAACGCACGCTCGATATCATCGATCGCCAGCTGGTCTCCTGTACGTAAAGCCTTCCGAGGCGGACGACGATCAATTCACCCCTGCAATACGAGTAATTATTATTAATTTAAAATTTTCATGTTTATTTTTATCGATTTTATTTATTTATCAAAAGTTTTTTGCTCTAAATTCTAATAATTGATACAATTATTATATCTATATGAGAATGAGGTATCAGCATATACCAATGGATGTATTTTAGAATGATTGCTTGGATTTTCATTTTATTTATAATTCATTAATTTGTGAATATTTAATGAAAGTTTACTATTTTGCATTTCCAATCATTTATCATTGCTTCCAAACTATTGTCATCCGCCATCCATCTGATATTTCATTTCATGGGCAATCTTAATTCAACTTAGGCGCCTTTGAATTACGGAATTTACGTACCAAGTAGACGACCTGCAGTGTGCAGCAGTCAACACATACTGGTGGCTAATCAGAGTGCCTCCGCATTGCCATAACACCGAGCCCTTCTGCTTATATAAATAACCCAGAGCAGCCTGAGAATTATAGACCATAAAAATCAGAGAAATATCCTGATAAATAAGGAAATAAAACCAATTACTCTAATACGTTTTTGTAAAAATACTTTAATTATTACTGCCGAGAAAATATGTAGATATATAAGTGTGTATTGTTAATTTTTTCGAAAGTTAAAATTATGTCTTACTTTTGATGTAATTTCAATTTATGAAATTTTGAAATATTTAAAGAAAATCGGAAATTTATTTACGAAATGTTAGGCTTATTCTTCTTTTAGGTTCGCCACCTCTGTGAATTTTAAAATTCACGGTCACGCAATTTTTGAGTTCTAATCATCTTTCGAATATAGCTTAATATATTAAAAAACACCATTAGCAGTTATCAAGGTCAATCTTTAAAACACTGCAAGACTTGTTAATTCCTAGAGGGAGATTTTAAAAACTAATATTGTGAATGAATACGCTGAAATCTTAATAAGTCACTTCATATGTGTACAACATTTGGAAACATTATCCTATTCGAAATACTTCCTATCGTATCAGGCAAGGAACATATGCTAATAGTATAAATATAGTTCCCAAGTCCTATCAGTTCTCTTGCACTGGTAACGTTAACATAACTTGAACGTTAAACCTCTCTTCTGTGCAATTAAGGGCTGAATAGAATCATTCAGAGAAGCCTCAAAAGGGCGATATTCAATTCTGGTAAGCGAGTGTTACAAACTTCACTCCTTTGGCTATCTTTTACCTTGAATGTTATTATAGAACTGCTAATTTACTTTATTTATTTAATGCAAAAATCGTCAGCGAAAAAGTATTATGTGTCTTGGTGAAATTCTGTGGTATTGTTATTCACGTATCAGATTATATTTTTAAATATATAAATATAAATGTAATGGAATTCATACTTTATATTTATCGTTAATTAGTTTTATACTCATTTCGTCAGTCCGAAATGATGTATCTGTTAAAAATGTGCGTGAGTAAAATTCATTTCACGGCAAAGCGAAGTAAATATTTCAATAACAATGAGCCAGCCATTTGAATGACCTTAACTGTTTTCAGTTTTATTATTCTGTAAATCTATCTTTAAAAGTTTAAAACGCTCTGAGTTTGATAAGCAATCAATCAATTCTTCCAATTCCTATAAATTCCTACAAAATTTAGTTATCTATCACTTCATGAAGAATAAGCAAGATGTTAGTGTTTCAATACATTTCCGAGGGTTATAACATGATAAAGTTTGAGAGCTGTCATGACTATCATAATGAGATAAGAACATTCAATTAAATCAATTATACAACCATATGTGGATATTCTCCTTCTATAGCATTTTCTCCTCCAACGATGTAAGCTACAGGCATCGGTGGTTTGTCACAGTCAAACAAAATTTCCTGCTCATATTCCAGGCATTCTAGAAATAAAAAGAAGAACGTCTTTATTAAGAGCTAATTTGAGACTGAAAACTCTCCTCTTCCGTTTAACCATGCTTGAAAATAAGTTTCGACGACATAAATACAACGTTCTCTAAATAACGGAATCTTTAATACTCTTCTAATATTTTCAAAGCCTTTAATTTCAAAGAAATAGCCGAAAATCTATTCATTGTCGGAAATATTTTTGTTTACTATGTATAACCATTGTTAACTATATCAATATTTTAATTGTAACAAAATTGACTGAAATACTTAAAATTGACATTTGTATCAACATGGGTTCCGTATTAGATTATAATCGTTAATTTGTTCCTTATTATAATTTCTCAAATTTAAGGTAGTCTTTTCCCTACGGTAAAATTGAATAAAAAGAACTAAAAATTGATCTTCTTCCCCAAAGTTTTAATTTAATTTTCTTTAACTTCTACTTTTGATTAACTGCTACTTTTCACCCGCTAATTGTAATGATCTTACCTCAGTTAACTATTTTGCCTTCAGTCATCTTTTCTTTATCATTTTAACGCTTGCTATTCATATTTATTTGCTATAGGCATCTCCGAAAATCATTTACCATCAAAATAAAAGGAGTTTCTTGTTTATTCGTTCACTGTAAACTCACTTCCTGTTGTTTTGCTTTCCATCACCTTGGTTACTTCCTGCTCCTCCGGCATAAGTCTTCTATAACCCCTTAATCTCATTTTGGACGATTATTTTTGTGGGCCCTATTATTAATTAACAAAATAATTGCTTCAATCACGAGACTTTTAATTTTTATTTTATTATATTTATTTGCAAATCAAATCAAACCAAGTATTTCTCAACAATAAGATAAATGCTTTTTTTAGATATTTCGTTCCAATGCTTTATTTAAATTTACACTTCTACAGACCTACTTATCGGAATTTTACGATTATGTATCTGGACAGTGAAAGAAGTAAATTAAGAAAGAAAAGATTTTAATTGCTTCTGTCTCTATGAATTTTTCATCTGCAATTATTCCTTTAATTCGAGAGCGAATTTTTGTTTACCGATTTAAAAGTCAAATATTTAGATTTACAAACATTTCACTCTTATTTAGCCTCAAAATTGTTGTCATATTTACCGCGTAATGTCTATTTAGCATCAAATGAAAAAGTATTTGTTCTAAATCTAAGGTAATGGTTATTTTCGCAGACAGACGTTGAAATAAGCTTAAATAAATGTATTTCATTTCTGTTTTTATTTTATGTTTGTACTTAGTTTGCTCTTGTATTTTTCATATTTATTTATTTCTCCAAAAGGCATTGTTATCTGGCGTTCCTAGTTTTGTTATTTTTGAATTTGTAAGTTACATTCTCTATAAATCATTTTCAGTAACATAATAAATAAATAATAGTTTGATGAATTCGATTCAAGCAGCGATCTTCAATTGGGTCTTCAATTACGCTTCTTCTGCTAACTATTCCTTTAAAATTATCCTAACTTAGCAGTCGAGCTAGTATCATTCTTTTTGAGAGTCTCCAGTGTTGTGTTATATTTTTAAAGCACTTCCATCAAATTCAACTTCATTCAATTCGATTTATCTTCTCTATAAACTCTAAATCTATTTTTTAATTATTTATATTAAAAACTTCCCAAAAGTTGTTAATTAAAGATATTGACTCTTCCATGTCATATTTTTCCTGCGGAATGATGGCAACAGAAAAAAACCGCGTGATGCGTAAATAATAATTATCATAAATTATCACACTTAAGCAGTCAGACACGATAGAATAGGTGTGTCGACTGTGCGATCCAAAGTTAAGGCGGAAAAAGATTAAATTCGACCTCGATAATTTCAGAATTGAGAGAATTTTTGTTGTGCGAAAGAAAGAAATTAGCCGAGGGTAAACGATATCTGAAAAAGGCGTAGTTTACTTATTCAATCGAAGTTAAAAGTTTATATCATTTCTTGGATGTAATCACGGATCCGATAAATTGGATTTCACATTAAATTTAAACTTAATTGGTAAATATCCCCACTAATTTAATTTTCGAATGAGTCATTGAAGTTTTGGATTTATCATAATCGGAAAGACCTACAAGAGGCTCTACTGCTTGCCTTCTCTCTAAATTGCCGTTGTTCAACAATCAACAATGGGATAATAAAGAAAACATAAGAAGAATTTTATGGATGCGGGTTATTCGTTTCCTACTTACTTCGCTCACTGGTACGAAGCGGTGCGGGGTTCTTCTCTGTGGCAATTAGAAATTCAGCATCGTCTGTCGGCAGAGTGTCTTGTCTATACTTTCCTGGGAAATACTGAAAGAGGATTAAAGATGATCACTTTCGCGTTGTGATTTGTATCTTATGAAGAAGTATTTCTTTCATTTTGTTAAACTATACATATTCATTTTTACTTCATTGAGTTTTGGTGGATTTTGGCAACGTCATTAAACATTTGGAGAATGCAGCGTTTGTGGTACATTACACTACATGCTCGCTTCACGAGAAAGCATTAATTTTAAATTTGAAGTAAATTATCAATTAAATGATCAGTACTCAAACGTTTATCATCACTCTAACCTATTGACCGATGCCAATTATAATAATTACTATTAATATATTAATAAATAATACCAATAATAATTCGAGTATCAAAGATTAAATCTTTTAACACGTAGCACTGAGCGGTTTATCTCCAAGTTTCATCTAATTTTGCTAAGTGATTTATCGAATTATATTTTGTGTGATTTTCGTTCAGATTTAAAAGGAGATCCAAATAATCCATAAATTCTCCTAATCTTAGTAATTTCTCTTCTTAAGCTTGTCGTTTTTATCTCACCTTTCTGTAATCTATGGTCGTCGTTCTCTCTTCCAACGGGCAGCAGACGACTGCCCCTTGCGACTCCTTGTAGAAACATAGCCCAGGAGTACTTGGACCAACTATATGCGTTAATGGTAATCTGGATACAAATTCCGGGCATTGATGCACAGGTCTGCAGACCCCTTCCTCTCCATCGTTTATGCACCAGTCTCCTGCAGGATGAAGCGCTCAAGAAGAATCACAAACAAACTTCTATTCCAAAAAGAATTATCCTAACGTATATAATCTTTATGTATTGTGATGTACCATTTATTTTATTTACTCATAACCACTTCTTTCGTAGTATTCCATCATATTACATAAGTATCGATTGTTTTTGTACACTCCCCTCACTTTTCCAATGAATTACACCTTGTAGTTTCTTCAGGAACCCTCTTCTGCAATCTGCAGTACTTGCGCATCGGATTTTCCCTCAAACGTCTCACCTTCATCCAAAAGGTCTCGAACTTTTTGGTGGTTTATTTTCTCAAGGAACCCGTTTCGCAACCTTTCCTCGATATTTGCTCTTTTCCTTGCCGAAAATTCGCTATTAAAGAGGTCTCAATCGATAATGCTGGGGCAGAACTTACTTGTGTGAACATGCATGGATTTAAAATACTCGATTTAATTGGAAACCATATTGAACTTCTGTCAATAGCAAATAGAAAATTTATAAAATGCCATTTCTCTAAATTAAAATGGAAGGATTTCAGTTTGACGTAAATACTAGAAGCGGTAACTCTTTCATAGTCCATATAAACAGATATCTCGATGTAATACAAATTTTATTTCATTTAAATCTTTTATTTTCTTCCTGAAATAGAATTCATTCATGTCTATGGCACTTCTGGATTCCCCGCATATTCACCTCGATTCAATGTGTGCCAACGACCTTCACTCTTGTATTCCGCATTACGTTTTCTCATTCCATTCGATGATCCTATACGAAGAAGTAATTGAAAAATCCTCACTTCTTGGTTACATTCCAGTTTATCATTGAGTCTGAGAAGACTTGCGTAATCCGACAGTAACATTCTGAATAGTAATTGGATACTTTGCAAAATTCTGCACATTCAGAATTTAGGCTCTAATAGATTGAACCACTAGTAAGTTTAATAGTGATTGACGAATGAAGGTCTTTAATATTTATGATTATAATTAATGAGTATTGATTATTGCTGATTAATTAATAATGAAGGACTTCGAAAGTGATTGAAATTTAATGTTATGTTGAATTCTATATATTTATATTCAATTTGATTATGACAGTTTGAAATCTTATATTTTCGACAATATTTTACGCAGTGTAAAAGTTACTTTGTATGTGATAATAATGGATGTATCTACACTATTCAAGGCGGGTTTATGATAACAGTTAATGTCTTTCCATTAAAAATTCACCTTTGTTTCTAGAGTCAAGTTAAACGATACTTTAAATTATTCTTGTGTCTATCGAATCTACATTCGAAAAGCCGCTATGGTATAAGTTATGCATTTATGATTTATAACTTACCTTCTTCGAATGCCCACGTACAGTTTGTGAATGCGATAATTAAAATTATCGCCACACAGTTTCCGATGTTTCGCTTTGAACCTCCACCCCCTTCTTGACACTCAGCAACGTTGGTTTGCTGTTGCCTCATCTGCAAATCATAGAAAAAACTATGAAATCATTTTCGTATTAAATTGTTCGTGCAAAAAAGAAGCAAATAAACATTATTAAAGTTTATATAAGTTGCGATTTTTAATTCTTTACCATATAAATCTTCTGAAGCAGCGTTAACCGAAGGTGGGGTAACTGATCTCTTTCACTCAGCGAATGTCAGGAAATCCCCAGCCATTTATGTTTTTCTTGTTGCATTCCAATCATTCCCTATTTAAGGATCAATGGTTTGTCTCCTTTTGAGTTAGATGACGATTCATTCCCGGAAAAACTGCCGAATTTTAGAGCGGAAGGGAGGACCCCTCTACCAATAGAATCTTCTGAAATGACACCGGACGGATGATATCCATGTGATATTCTAAATGCCAAATTTTCCGTGTCTCCGAATTGGGAAATTCATAGCATTAAATTTTCTTCCCTTTCGTCTGTTTTAAATAACCGAAATATCATTTCCGGCTTATTGAGTTTACTGTTAAAAAAGAAAACGTCATACCACACTAAAGAGTAGTTAAATTCATCTTTATACAAATTCTGGAAATAAACCTTTTGTCGTTTTCTTTTCAATCTATGATCATTTATTCCCTGAAAATTCCAAGCTCAATGTTTCTGAAGATTTGTAACATAACAGAATTTTCTTTTTTACCTTTCTCTTTTGCAGATATTTTTCGTTCTCAATCCCGCTATCGGAACTATCCAAGCCGATTTGAATGCGTGGATTATTTAGTCAGCTCAACAGTAGTGTAGTTTCAGAAAATACAATTGAAGCTTTGAATGAAAAGATTTTCTCGTAGGGGACGATAAATAAATTCATTATAAAATCAATTACTATCAACTATACTACAAGCATAATCAATAGTGGTTACTCGTCGTAGTAAGTATAAGAAAAGTTCGTCATACTACAAAATAAATGAAATATTTACGTCAGAGTTTCACCTTTTTCTTTTAGCGGCTCAAAATTTCGCCACAGGTAAACAATCTTTTGTTAGCCGAACCCACCTCTATAATCATAAAATCCTTGAGCGATAATGAAGAAGTCTCAGAGGAAATAAACTGAAAATGACTCCAAGAATGTTGTTGAAGAAAGCCGTTCTTATATTTAAAATACTTTTCGATAAATATGCTGGTTTGAGGTATATTGCTGAAAGTCGTTGATAATGATATAAAAATACCATTGGAAACTATTATCAACACTATCGAAGAGATTAAAACATACCTCAAGCTTGAATATTACAATATATAAATTTTAAAAAAGAAAAATTTTCTTAAAAAATTGTATAGTGTGAAAAAGTAGCAACTTACCTGTTTTGTGTGTCCCGGAAAGCAGGTAGATCCGCACCTGACCGATGGCAACGAGCTACTGACGGTCAATGCGTTCCTCATCCCCTCAAATTCCTCTCTCCATCTTCTACAAGAAATTCTTTCTCTGTAGACGCGCATTGCGTACGGTCCAAAGAGGAAAAATAGCATCAGTCTCCAAAGCTAATGAATGGATGTTTGGCTGGAAGGTCAAGGTTGTAGTGTAGAAACCTTCTTGAGCACGATCTTAACCGTGTAAATTAATCCTCTCATTTAAACTAATCCTTTTACTTTACTCCAACTCGAATTTCCGAAACGTTTTTTCATTTGATTTGTGTTTTCGTCCTTAAAAATATCATTTGTACTTTCTCTGGTGTAGGAGCACAATTTATTTATTTCTCTCATAAGGTACTTTTTTCGTATTTCAAACTGATTAACGGAATCAACCACCAAATATTTAAAAGTTGCAAATCACATCACTAAAAAGTTTATAGGTTACTTTTGTCCTCTTCAATCGCACAAATTAAATCACTTGTTTGATAAAATGTGAAGATTTCATCCCTTGCTATTTTAAAATTCACTCACATCTTACACCCAAATTCTTTACATTCGAATATATCATAATATTTTCCAATTTTTTAGTGGATGAATTTTTCAGTTATCTTTATACCATACAATTGCACTGCACCCATTTACAGAATGCCCAAATGAAGTTTTATAATTAATCGATAAAACAGCTGGAGTAGCATGGAAATGGACCACTGATAACTGTCAATCATTATTAGTTCAACATATATTATTTGAAACTACTATAATTATATTTATCAGTTTCTTAGGACCACTTCTCTCACTCTTCATACCATTTTTTTAAATTTCATATAGAATATTTTTTATGTTTTTAAAAATTGGAATCAAAGATATTAGACTGATTTTTATAAATAAAACTATACAGTTCAATGTAGGAAAATGACTTCAAACTCTAGGTATATTCTATTTGATATTTTTGTAAATGATATTGAAATAAGAAGATAGTATGAAGGACTATAAAGAAAGTAGAAATTTCCTCTAAATAGGTAGTTAGAAATTGTCCTATCATGAGAATGAATTAAGATGGAAACTACAAATAATGCTTCTGGATTAATCCTGCTACAACATTATGTACAATGTATATTTAATTCCATATGAAAGTATGTAAAAAGATGCAAGAGATTTGAATCTCTTCTTACTAAGATAATGATTTCAAATATTGGGTAACTGAAGTGGAGAAAATGGACAAGGAAAAAAACTGCAGAGAACTCAATGAAAATGGTTCCATATCTGATGCTTAAATGGTCAAATCCTTGTAAAAGTATAAATTGAATAATAAATATCTATATTATATATATATATATATATATATATATATATATATATATATATATATATATATATATATATATATATATATATATAGTAATTTTGAGAGTACAGATATTTATAAACTTAAACTTTGATATGCATTTTGAATTATCTCTTTGTCAAGGATTTATCATTTTTAGATTAATCATGGGCTCTATTTAATTACATAGATAATTATTTTAATGGTAATGGCATGAAAATGATGAATCTTTAGTTTGTTGTCAGGTCATATGTTAACCTTTCATGAATTTATATTCTGTAAAAATGAATTATTTAGATTACTAATCCTAATCTTAACATTGATATAATTTGATATTATACTTCAATTATTGTGGGCACATTTCTTGAGAAAATAAAAAAATGTATTCTAATACATAATATTCATTGCTATTTCAACATATGTGTTGTACAAAATAATATTTAGTTGTAAGATTTTTCTTTTTATATGTATTTCAGATTTTAAAAAATCTTCTATCAGACCTCACCCTAGCTAGTTTTCATCTATAGCAGATCAGATGCCACTATGTATCTTTTCTTCCTAGAAGTACTTAGCACTTTAGCCGGATATCTACTAACCTAAAACTCCTTATTTATGTAAGTACAGTATTAACATGTAAGTGCACTAGCTCAATTACAGTGGTTAAAAAGTAAATGAAAACATTAATATTAGGTTCACATTTACTTGCAGGATCTACAACCTTCTATCATGAGAAATTGTGTAGATTGAGATGCCATTGGGAATTTCCTGCTGACTGCCATAGTGCCATATTAGATGATAAAAATATTAAAAACAAATTCTCATGAGATGTTGTGATTCAGAACTGCACATATGAAGATCTAGTTTTAAATTATTAATTCTTGATAATATTTTTACTTTTAGTTCCAATTTCTTTAATTTAACAGAAGAGTATTGTTCCATTAGAAATTGATTTTATTCTATATCATTAGTTTTTATAAAAAGAAGTCTAGCAAGAAGTTACCTATTAGAGAGAAAAACTTTATTGCAGTTGAAGTAAATACTTGCTCAAATGTATTAAATCCCAAATTGATCAGAATAATTTGAATAAATCTTATTTAATTTGTAATATTACCTTTGAAAATTCAAATTCTGATTTTGAAGTAAACTTCAAAATATTATTTTTCAATTACATATTATTATATTATTTCATTAAACATTAGAAAAATATTTTTATATTAAATATTATTATATTTTTAAAATATGAAGTATTTATTTGCATTTTCAAAGAATGATTCAAGATAAATACACTGTGATGAAAATATTTTTCTAGTTTTCTATTTTCCTTGACACAGTAAGTTTGTTGCTATAACCAGCATTATCAATTATTCCATACCATATGATAACATTAAGCATGGAAAAGGCAAAGAAGACTCCAAATGCTTTGAATGTTCTGAATGAATAGCTTATAATCTTCTTTAACTTGATAATAATAAATAACTATTAATTGTTGATTTTCATTTAAAGGATGCTCTCCATATTGAGTTGTTATCATATATTCTTAATAATTAACTTCTATATTTATCAATACTGACTTTAGTTTGGAAGTGGTAAGTAATTAAATAATTTGACGCAATATTTTCCAACATCAACTAAATATACTGTATAAAGATTTATGCTCTTTATTACACTAAAACACTTGTAAATCTTACAGTTTTAATACATGCTATGCAATTTTATAAGTCAAATAAATCATAGAAATTTTACACTTATCCTTCTTAAGTATTTCTTGTGTAGGGTTTGAAGGCCCCTTTGGGTAACCTATTCTAGTCTTTTTCTTCTTTATTTATAAAAGAATAACTTCTGATATCTGGTCATTGTTTTCTAAGCTTATTCTTATGATCCCCTCTAGCTATGTTATGTGGTTCTTCTATCCTGCCCTTTAATTCTGCCAAAGTCTTTCCTCCCTTACTCAACTGAAATATTCTTACTAATCAATTAAGTCTTTCATTGAGTGATTGAACTGGGCATCTCTAACATCTCTGCAACACTGTCTTTTTTCTCCCTAAAGTATGAGTAACTGCTTTTCTCTGTAGTTTCTAAATCTTTCTAAAATTAAGTGTGTCATGTGGATCCCATATCTCGGTCATATACTCTAGTAGCAGTCTTACTATTGTTTTATATTTAATTCCCTTGCATTGCTACTACTACCCCTTAGATTTATCAACAAAAAATGTTAGATTGTAAATGCTTTTGAAATAATTTTGTTTATGTGAATACTCCAGTCCAAATTTTGTGTAGTACAAGTATCTGCTTTTATCTCTCTATTACTTTATGGACTATTTTTTGACTGGTAATTATGCTGGAAAGAAATTGTATATAATAAATATATTATATAGTGTATATCACCTAATTTTACCATTAGTAATTTTCAATAGTTAAAACTAACTCTTTCTCTCCAATTTTCTAGATCCTGAGCCTCCTTTTGCCAAGTTACCTGTGATTACTTAATTTGTCCCTTGATCTTCTTCTCAGTCTCCTCTCATGTTCTGTTATCCTTTCAATGGTGTCCAACAGTTGTACTTTCTTCTTACCTCATGACGTGCTCACATCCATCTTAGTAATCTATCCTTATCAGTGACAGGAATGTGAGAAGTAACTTAGTCTTAGGAAAGTCTACGAGACTGGAATTATCACAGATTTTTAGTAGAAAGGCAAAAAATATAATTTATTAAAAATATAATCTCTCTTATGTCAACCAACTCCTGTTATTTCTATTCTAGATACTTGAATACTTCTTCCAAGACAGCTGTGAATAATATGGGTGAAAGGCAGTCTTCCTGTTGTATTCCATTCTCAATTTTGAATTTGTCTAATTCCTCTAGCAGAGTCACAGTTGCTATAGTATTCTTGTAGGTATTGCCCAATAATTGGATGTTATCAGCATTTATTTTACTTAACTTCCAAGAACTTCCAATATCAAGGAGATACTATCCAAATCAAGGCTTTAGTGAGGTCTTCATAGCATGGTATGAGTGGTGCTCCATACTCATTTGTCCTGTTGATTACCCTTATAGCATGTACATGTACTCAATTATACCGAATCCTTTTATAAAACTGGCATATTCTCTAGGATAGGCAGAGGATAATATTTTCTTTTGCTGTTCAGCCAAAACCCTCACTAGAGTTTTGTAGATTTTGTAGATAACAGGAAGGAAGCTGATAGATCTTTAATTCTTAAAGTCTTCTTTGTTACCTTTCCTGTACAGGAGAGAACAAGATTCTTATGATCAGGAAAATCCTTCATTTCAGTCTCTGAGTTTTCTCTCTTACCTATATGTGACTGATTGCTCTGGAATGGGACCTATCTTGAATAATTAATTTTTTAAGTAATTGTCCAAAGCACTATCTGAACCTTCAGCTTTTCTATTCATGTCGTTATTTACTTTCATTAATTCTCTTAAGAGAAACGAGTGGATTTTAAAATTTCACAGAGGAAGGCGTCATTTTGTGGAATTCCATCTCGAAAACACACAAGAATAAGATGTGATCGTACTTTTTCCACAATTTTATTTTAATACTACCGGTTTTAGCCAGTGATCGCCATCATTAGTATGTACTGATAATGGCGATCACTGGCTAAAACTGGTAGTATTAAAATAAAATTGTGGAAAAAGTACGATCACATCTTATTCTTGTGTGTTTTCGAGTGGATTTTGTTGGAGTTATTAGCTTCTTCTTTCTTTTCCTCTTCTAAATTTCTTAGGTCACTGTTAAGTTGGTACAATACTGTAGACCATTGTAAGAATTAAAGGCTAAAATTGTCCTACAGTTACAGTTTTATTCCTGCAGTTGCTCTTTTCTTCTTTAGCTTTGATTATACATTTTCCTTACTTGTGTAAAACTCAATGGCTTTTCAAACTAATTTCTTAATGAATTTTTCTAAAATCTTTATTCATTTCCTGCCCAGCAGCCCTGTATTCCATTTTATAATAGATTCTATGTCATCTTTTAAGTGTGTCTAATGTAAGTCCTTTAAATTCTACATCATATTTTGGTTGTTTTGATGCCTTTTCTCTCTCCTGCTCTTCACTTGTCACTTCTTCTGCTGCTTATTTTACATTACTCTTTCATGACTTTATTATCATGGCTTATTAACTTCTTCTGGCTTCTAATATCTCTCCAAAAGTTGGAGCACCACTAAATGCTTCCTTATATAATATATTTCAATCAAAATTTGCATATGAAAAATCTGTTGTTACTGGTAATTGGAGAACGTACATGAGAAAGTATAACTGCATAAGACATAAAACTATTGAAATCTTAACCTAGCTGTATACAACTTCTATTTGAAGTTATTCTCAATTCTTAAATGAATGTTTGATCTTATTGGCATTTTATTTTTATACAATGGTTTCAGTCTTCAATCGCTTAACTATAGCATCTTAAACAGTTAAACTATAGCTCTTCAACTGTAGCTATGAATGCTGTCCAATTTCAATCAACCAAGATAAGTTTGTCTTTCTGTAATAAATTAAATCATATGGAAATCAAGTATATTAAAGATATATTGAGGTAAAATGTTTATTTAGCATTAAATAATCCACAATAGACACACTTCATAAACAAAAACATTACAACGACCAAAGCTTCATTCACATCTCCAGTAACAGATGAGGGATTTGTTTGTCACAGTTAAGTGATTTGATTTTAGTCATAAAGATTTTCCTGTGAATTAACTCCTGAAACAATCACATATAATTTGTTTTATTTCATAATCTTGAAGCCTTTTCAGTTATGTTGTGATATGGTAAATAGGGTCAAAATCATCTCTCAATTCAGTTGCAGCTTTGCTGAAATTCAAGCCATCACATATAAACTGAATTAAGTCATTGAAAAAATCCTGCCATAGTTTGTTGCCTCAGTGGTAGATTGATAGAAGAAAAATTATGTATTAGTCTCAAGTATCCCAGAAAGGCCTCGGCATTATTTTTAATCAAAGAATGTAAGAGGCACTAGTAAACAGCAAAGCTAGATATATATTTACATTGATCCCAAAATGAGATAAAAGTTTCCATTACTAGCTACTATAGTGAAAGTATATCCAAATTTAAATGCATGACCCATTTGAATTCTAATTTGGAATCTTAGAGGTCTAATGTAATAGGTAATTGGAAGTATTGACCTTCATCAAACCATCCAGGCATGCCAAGAGCTGATCACATAACTAGGAAAATAGAAAGTTTCCAGAAAAAATGAAGGATTTTGAGATACTGTATAATACCAAGAGCGGAGGTATGTGCATTGAAGGATGAAATAAAGATTTTCAACAAGGAAGTTGTTCCGAAGGCCGTAGATAAAATGATAGCATGAAAACTGTTGAGAAAATTTTCTTTTTTGGAAGAGATATTTATTCTTACTGAAAGAAGATATAACAACAACATACTGCACTTATAACATACTACAAACAGTAACATGACATAGAACTTCTATATCTTTTCAAAGGGAAAGTAATGAAAATTTAAAAGCATATGAAGGAATATCTTGGCAAATTAGTATGGTGTATAGAGAGTTATTAACTATTCCTTAATCATTAATTATTCATTGAATAATTTATCAATTAATTTTCCTTTTATATTTGCTAATTCTTATGAAAACTAATTAGTTAGCAAGGAAGAATCCCTGTTTTCAAATTAAAAGTGTGAAATTTAGCTGAACATTTTAAGACCACTCATTCATTTACCCAGCCTATCTACAAAATGAATTCAGGAAAGGATGAAGTATAATGAGCATCTATCAAAGTACAGGTTTTTATCAACAGAATGAATGAAAATGGCATACCACTCTCATTGTGCTTTGTGAATGAATATCATTAAGCTCTACAAGGTACTTTATATTTAATTTTTATTCTAATATATGTATGTATAGTTTGGTCAGTGTATTCAATAAGAAAATTAAAATTTATTACAGATGAAATGTGAAGTGAAAATTGGAAGAGTGAATAAATATTCTAAAGACTTCAAACTATGTGAAGAAGTAGATGACTCAAGTAAGAAAAAAAAGAAAGTACTGGAGGTGTCTACATTGGTGAGAATAGCAGTGATGAAAAATGACTATACAACCAAACTTCAGAGCATACTAACCAGCTAGATATCTAATAGTTCCTAACATCTTGCCTCCAGAAGTTGATTATTAATGTTGGATATATTCTTGTTATCTATAAAAAACTAATTTTGTTTCTGCCTTCAATTTTTCAGGATTCAGCTATCAAAAATTTTCAGTTACTAAGCATTATAAGTGGTTTACTTCCTGATTCATGTTATCTCAACTGTGAACACTGACTGCAAAGTATATGGATATTTTTGATTCAGAAAAATTATTTATTCATTGTAAATATAATAGATATTATTTTATATATTCCATATTATTATGAATAGCGTATTTCTGGTTATTTATTTCTTACTTTCATGTGATTTTTTACTTTTCATATTGTAAATTCCTATGAATGAAGATATATTTTTAAGTGAATCAATATTTTTAATATTAAGTGAATAATTATTTTCTTGCAGATATTATTATGTGGCAATAAATCTTAGTTACAACAATTCTCTCAATCATCCATCAAATTTATGGTAATATACTAAATAGAAAGATAATTCAGTATACTATTCAGTTTCTTTCTTTCTTTCTTGTGCTGTTTTAAAATTAGATACTGACACTGGAAAAAACATTTTTTAATGTATACTATATTGATGATATGAAAATTTTATTAAATGAAGTCATACTCATCATAGGAAATATTTTTAGGTAGAGTGTAGGAATTTTAGATTACCTCCAAGTTGTTACCATTCTTCCCTAAAAATCAAAAGCTTCTTATTTAAGCTTCATTTAGACTCAATCATTCTGCCATACTCTCTTCTGCACTGCAATGTTAGTGAATCAATTCAGGGGTAATTTAGGAATGGGGGTTAAAAAGAATGCCAATCTTTTTATTTATTCTCAAACTATTTCAGTATAAATTAATTTTAATTAAGTCTATGTTAATATTTTAAAGCAAAATACCATCTTTCATTGAAAATCTGGTTATTTACTAAGAATAATATTTAATGATGATGAAATTTCACAAAAATAAATTGTACAGACAACACAACGTGCCATTCAGTGGCATTTGGCTTGCTCTTTTGTAATGCAGATTACAATACAGGTTCTCCAAAATTAGGAGTATATACTACAATATGAGAAAAACCATTCTAATGAAGAATTGTATTTAATTAACCATGCTTCTGTTAAGTCCAAACATCAACTGAATAAAAATTATTCTTACAGTTCAATAAATTCATCAATAAATGGTCTTCACTTCTCATTATCTCCTTCTTCAAGTCCATTTCTTTGAAATCATGCAATGGGGTGAATTAAGCACTACAAGCACCATCAAACTTGGAGGATGAACATAAACAAAATGCACAACACGTCAGGATATTATACAGTTCTTATCTTCCTTCCCAGATGGCATGCTAGCTGAAGTTGACCTCTGTCTTGGTGGTAGGTTATCACTTCTTGCATAAGCCAAAGCATCATTTGGAACATATGATATCCGAACTCCTCCATATGCTCTCTGAGGAGGCAAACGGTAAACAGCTTCATCGTCTGTTGATGAGCTCGAGGATGAGCATGTAGAACAACTTCCATCCAGGGAAGCTCCTGAGCCTCGACGATATCTCCACCTATTCCAAGCAGCAGGATCCCTTGCATTAGAATCTGAGGCTGTTTTCCTCAGTCCCCATCTCTCCTCATCCATCACTTCATCTGGCATGAAGCGGACCCCCAATCGTGGGCGAGCACCTCCAGAAGCACCATCAGTGTTCCTTCTTCCCCCTTCTGATGGGGACAACAGCACACCACGTGGAGTTTGTGGAGAGAGAGGCTCTCTTGTACCATTTGATAAGATGGAGGTTGGTTCCCCAGTTGAAGATCTGCTATCTGGTGTTGGACACTCTGAAGGTGATATGGGATGGGCTGGTTTTGAATCTACAACATGAACAATGGCTTCCAGTGAGTGAGATTTAGAAGGAAGATGAGAAGCAGAGGGTAACTGGGGAGATGGAGGGGGATGAGAGGCATTGATGAGGAGTGGCGAAGGTGGTGGGGGCTGGGATGGAGGGATAGGGGGCTGAGATTGATCAGGACTTTGAACTTGAGAAGGAACTTGCTGGACAGATGGGGATAGAGGTTGAGAGTTGGGAGTTTGGTTTTGAGATGATGATGGAATAGCTTCAGAAGAGGGAGGTTGAGCTGAAGGAGAGAGTGTTTGGGTAGGAGGCGAGTGCAACTTAGAAGGTAAGACTTGTGATGAAGGTTGAGGCTGTGTAGGTGAACTCTGAGGACGGGTGTGAAAGCGCTGTTGAGCAGGATGTTGCTGAACGTGAGATGAATTTAGTTGTGGCTGGTGGAGGGGCGGATGGGTATAGCTTGGAGGATGCTGATGGTGAGGTGGATGATGTTGAGAATGGGATGGATGTGGAAAATGAGATGAATGTTGTGAATGGGATTGATATTGAGATATAGAAGGTTGTTGAGTTTGAGGATTAAGATGGGATTGGTGAGAAGCTGGATGCTGAGAATGGTGTTGCAAATGATGTGGTGAATGCTGAGAATTAGATGGATGTTGAGAGTGAGGATATGGTGGTTGAGGGTGAGATTGCTGTGAATGATGCTGAGAATGAGGTGAAAAATGCTGAGTATGAGGAGGAAGGTGCTGAGTGTGATGAGAGGGATGCTGTAATCTAGGAGGAAGATGGTGAGGATGTGAAGGAAGGGACTGAGCTAGAGGGAAAGAGTTTGGTGGATGATGAAGCATTGGAGGAGGTTGAGATGGAAGAGGTGGTGGCTGTGATGGCAATGGTGGAGGCTGGGATGGTAAGGGAGGAGGATGGGATGAAGGAAGTGGGGGTGGATGGGAAGGGATTGGAGGTGGCTGTGAAGGGAGTGGTGGTGGTTGGTTTGGAAGGGGAGGAGTATGGGAATTTGATGGAGTTTGATGGGTGTATGGCTGTTGTTTGAAAGGATGAGGAGGTGTAGGATAAAATTGACTTGGAGAGTTGAATGGATGCACGGGAGGAGGTGTTCCTGAGTTTGAGGGAGGTGGCGGTGGTGGCAACCGAGATGATTGGGAATCATAAACCTGAGATCTTCTCCTCACTTCCGGTGAGCAATGTGTCGATGCTTCATGGCTATATGGCGAGAGATAGCTGTAAAGAAAATACTTATCTTAATTCATTAACATTCGAAACAGTCTGGTAACATTCAAAAGATTAAATT
This sequence comes from Pantala flavescens, assembly GCA_020796165.1. Classification (NCBI taxonomy): domain Eukaryota; kingdom Metazoa; phylum Arthropoda; class Insecta; order Odonata; family Libellulidae; genus Pantala; species Pantala flavescens. The sequence goes on along the minus strand of CM036884.1, from coordinate 30,315,444 downwards.
ATATATATTGATTATAAAGTTTGATAAAATTATCAGAAATTTCCATTCCTAGATCCATAATTATTTTTTCTGATAGAATAAATGGGTAGATGAAATACTAATCCTCAATCAAATAAATAAATTTTCAAATATAAGTTTAATTCTAAAGAAAAGGATGTATTAAAATTCAATTTGAGATAAATTAATCATAAAAATACTTTTCTGCAAAATAGGCATTCATTTTCTCTCTTTTTATATTCATTTTTAAGTAATAGTAATAAATACATTTCTAAACGATTCATGCTTAAATTTATCTAGGCAAAATTAAAGAGATTTAGTAGTATAATTCCTTTCCCCAGATAAATGGTATAATTTTTTAGTTATAAAAAATAATATCTTCTTGATAGATATTTATCAAGAAAGTATATTGCACAATCCTCTGGTTGTAATTTATTTAATAAATCTTATAGTAAATAAATATAAATATATAAATACTGAGTGTTACAAAACTTTTAATAATTGAAAATAGATATAATAACAAACCTTTTATTTCCTGTTGTTTGAGGAGAAGGTATCTCACTTGCCAAGGAGTCATTCTGATCCATTTGCACAGAGTATGGCTCTCTCTTCCGATGCCAAATTTGGGACTTCATAGTTTGAGAAGAACCAACTTGGGTGGGAGGTTGAAGAACATGAGAATTAGAGGAAGATTTTGTTGAGGAAGAGTTATTTTCTCTTTGATAATCAGAACCAGGTACATTGGTGGTGGCAGTTGGAGTTGATAACTGATTATACGGCATATGCTGCAGTGGTTGTTCCTTTCTTCCTCCAACAGGAGGAGTTGCTGAATCTGTATCTTGTGGAGATGTGGGAGGTTCTCCTTTGCTACAAGCTATTGAGCAATAGATTGCACCTCTTCTGGGCAGAAAGGGCCTAATAAAATAAATGAAGTATAGATTCAGCTTTTCATAAAGATCTGTAAATGATCTGTATTTGTTTCAATAATTTCACCTTTTTGAAATAATTCTCAGTTTAAAATTTTCGTTATTTCAGCATTGAACTGAATTTTTTTTTCTTTTGTGCAATATTAAAAACCTACTCTCCTATTTGTCTCATCTAAAATATAGAAGAGTTACGTTGGTTCCAAAAAATCATATGTAGTATAAAAAGTTTAGTTTAATATCATTAATTTGAAGATATTCCATAAGGAAATCAGACAGTTAATAGCAGTTAATGATACATTAAAAGTTAAATAGAATTATTTATTTGAATAAATTTACTTACCTTCCTAGAAGGGGAACCTGACAAACACGACAGCAAAAACACTGTTCAGTAGCATGCCAATGTTGTCCCTCATGGCTCATCTGGCCTGAAAATGATTAATTTTTTCTTGCATTCATGAAAATTATTGACTTCTAAAACCCATCACCAAATCATATGATTGAAATAATCAACAGAATTATTATCTTTAGAACATTTGTGTATCACTTATTATTCTGAAGTAAGTGAAGTATATTCCCGAGTTTTAAAAAAGAATTAGATAATAATATTTTTAATTGAAACATGTCCCATTAATAACTGCTCAATGTTGCATATATCTTTTGAAATAATTGTAGATAATCATATGAGATGAGAAAAGTACCTTTGCATCAATGATAAGAGCATTTTAGAATAGGTTGTTTTGATATTCTTCCATCAATATTAACTTATATGCAATTAATTTTGATATAATTTAGATTAAATTTTTAATTTTAAAATAATTTAAATGGAAAAGCTTTGTGAAATGATTTAGTGTTTCTGACACTAATAGTTTATTGATTAAATTTAACATTATTAAGTAATGATTCTATGTATTAGTAAAACCTCATCTATGCTAACAAGTTAAATGATTACCTTGGTCAACTCCAATTGCTTCCCCACAAGAATCACAATATTCAGCAAAGAGAGCATCAAAACAGGAAAGGCAAAATGGTCGGCCGTCTCTCATGATGTATCTCTCACCACCAAGGCGTCTGTCGCACTCCATGCATGCAAAATGAGCCATATGCCATGCTCTTCCTTCTGCTTCTGTACATTCTTCTGCCAAGATAATCTGTAAAGAATTCCAAAGGTTCAAACTATTACAAACAATAAAAAGGCTGTAATGACCTTGTTGCTGAGTGCTTAGCACATAGCATTATCAGCTAGCTCTCAAATTCTTGAGTTTCCAAATTCAAGTCCTGGTGGATTGGATTATTCTGATATGAGATGGGATGTATTTGTATCTGTCCATTTTAGGGGTTGAAAGGAAGACTATTCTGACTATATTTTGTCCTGAATTAATAACAGAGTATATATACATATACACACACATACATAAATACTCTATTTGACTGCCTATAAGACATACTTTTTTCCTAAATTAGGCCTCAAAAAATTTACCTGTGTCTTATATGTGAAGGAATATGTAACGGTGCATAAAACTATTAAAAAATACCTTAGGAAATATGATTAAAGGAAACCACACTATTCAGTATAAACTAGGAGTGTTAAATTACGCTAAAGTGAATGGGAACAGAGCAGTAGTAAGTCATTATGTTACTATGGTACTGCACTTTAATACTATTATACACTGACTATTAAAACTTCTTCCTTGTGTGTGGCCTACTTATTAAGCAAGTAGTAAATAGATGATTTGAGAAATTTGATTCTCTTGCTTTTTTAGTTGTGTTTGTTAATTTGAAAAGAGTATGGAGTCAATATCATTCTGTTGGTATTCAAAAATGTAACATAATACATAAGTAAGTAATACATAATAAATAAGTTATATGACCAGTATGTTAAGTTAATTTTCTTGCAATTTTTCTGATTACAGAAGAAGAAGATGCTTTAAGTGAGTTTAGTTTTTTTACATGTTTTATCCAAATTTTCTTTTGTTGCAAGAAATTTCTGTTCAGTGATTCAACTTGAAGATTCATGAACTATGCCTGAAACTGTTAAAGATCAGATATAACTTAAAAATTTATTGAGAATAAATTTAGATTTTGGTCGCGACAGATTTCTATTTGATTTTAACCTAATATTCTCTTTCTAGGTGCCTTCTTTGTAAATTCCTGTCTGAGCATGAAATTTCATTCTATCTGACGAATGTCAAATGTAGAGAATTGAAAAGCTACACAGATATGACTTATCTGCGGGGAGCAGGAAAATTAAATATTCACATATTTGTTGAGTTCGTTGCTCTCTGGATGCTTATGAAGATTGAAAAATAGAAGCGTTTTTTGGAATGCCTTCAGAGTAGTTTCGATACCCTCGACGACGAAATTTCGATGTTCTCAACCAAAAGTATATTCACCTCATCGCAGGCAGAACATCGCGGTTTCAGCGTCTCGGCGTGATGTCTACCGCAAAAGAGTGGCAAGCTATTCCTTTTCCTTCTCGGCGAGGAGGTGGTGTTGGCAGTGTCCGTCAACTCTCTGCCCATGGCACCTAACCGATTGCCCGCTCCCACGAAGTAAATGAGATCCACGAGAAGTTCTTCGCAGACACAGCACGTGAAGCACGCTGGATGAGTGAAGGCCCCGGGACCAAGACGGGAAGCATACACCACCAAATCACCAACTGGAACCATCTCCCCGCACTGCAGAAGAAGCAAATATTATCTATTGACTTGGATGAAATTAGATTTTCGTCAAGATCAATCAGAGTCACATAGTGCACAATGTCTCGTTCACACAGGAGCAACCATTAAGGAATAGTGGTCGTGAATTACTGAACTTGCTAGAGCTTACTTATTTCGTGAAATTAATTAAGTACATTCTAAAGTAGAAGTATACATATTTAATTCAGTGACTTATTTCACAGAAAACGGTAGAGTAATATAAGTTTACTTGAATTAGAGGAGCAGAGAAACGAATTTCTCCGATCTTCCGATTCTCTTAACACAATTATTTTCCAAATTGATATTTTCTGCAAAAGATGGGAAACGTTGGAAATGCGAGACCAATTTTTAAAATACCTTATACAAATATTTTAATGTTGAATTTTTTAAATGGAAATGCTATGACGTGTTGTGTTAATAACCGAACAAAAAGTCAACCTTCATTAATCATAAAGATTAAGATAAGAATCAGGATTTGGTATTATATATAGAGTGATATAGTATAGTATATAGTAATTTTAATAATTTATTTATTTTAATGAAACCCTAGCATACGTTCACTTACATACACTCTGTCGACAGAGGTTGGAAATATTTTGAAAAATATGATATTATAACCCATTATTTAAGTTCAAAATCGATAATACTCTTCTTTAATGGAAATAGGAAAATTGGGGCTGAATCTTCAATCGAACATTACACATTACAACAAATTAGGTGTTGCTTGTTCAAAGAACAGACGGGAACATGCGATACTCTACTCTCGTTAGAGCAAAATTTTCTTTCTCCTCAGAACTGATTTCTCACGTTTACGAGTGATTCATGGGATTTAATTGGGCGATGGAGGAAGAGATAAACGAGCGGGTTCACCAACCGCGAGGCATGGCTGAGGGTTGGGCGCCGGGAGGGGTCTCACTGAACCCCTTCCCAGAGAGTCCCTCTTCCTCCGTGCAGAAAACAGGCGCAGTTCCCTCCTCTCCTCAGGGGAAAGGGCGTGAGAAGCGTAACGGAGTTCGTGGTCGTGCGGCGGGAGTTGACGCAGCAGCTGTCGAACCCGGTACCGCTCCCCAGCAGAGCCCACGTACGGCACCACCTCTTCGGGAAGCGCGGAGAAGTACAGGTGAACCTGTGGAAGAAAAATGAAGGTGATTCAATTTCAAGGGTAAAAGGCATACGGAAAAGTAGAACTTTTGTATTACGTATCTTAAAATATTTTCCGAGGGACTAGGAACGAAAACTGCGGAATAATATACCGGAGTAGCATTCACAATACGTGGAGAGACTTATGTTCTTGAATACTTCACAGGATTTCTATTTGTACATTCCTGTCACCGCAAGTTTCAATTGACGAAATTTGTGTGAAAGGTTGAATTATGAATACTTACAGAAATTATAAATGATTATTAGGGATACCATGAATTTCTTTCTCTATTATACATTGTAACTTGAAAATATATTCCTCTGTAAAAACGACAGTAAATGCATAAACGCGAGAGGTATTCATCAGCGATTAGGATGACAATTGATTGATCTTGCTAAGAGATAGCTAAAAATAATTTCTATATTAGCTTGTTTCTGAGAAAACTAACACCCTTTGGGTTCCTATCAAAGACTTCGTTTGTTAGTGCCTTCCTGAGTGACATTCATATTATGCATTCTAAAAATAATTCGGAATATGCTTCAAACTTTCCTTTTAGTGAAAAAGGCGAAGTAAACAGTATCGCAAGTGTGTTAGAATGTATCGATAGTCGATGCAAATGCGATGGAATTCGCGATGTTTGCGGTCCGGCGCTAATGGCAAAACAAAATCTCCACTAATAGTTCATACAGACACGTGGCGAGGAGTGGCCAACGGGATGCTCTTTCTCGAAGAGACTAATGGAGGGTCCACCATCGATACAATATTTACAATAATATTCTCGGAATAAATAACTTCTCTCGAATTGAAGTCGAATGGACGTTCGGAGATATTTACATGCATAATAAGAGTTGAACGTGAAGAGATGCCACATTCGAATACCTTACAGATTGATAAAGTATTGCCTAGAAGAAATATGCTTTTTGGCCAGGTACGTTGTTGAAACTTTCCTAACATAGTAAAATGCATTGATATATATTCTAGTTACTTCTAAATTACAATTATACACAGCATCGAAGAAAGATTTCTATAATCATCCATGTTTTCATGCTTTCTAAATCCCTGCTTCGTGGGTGTTTTTTCTCTTGGGAATTTTGAAGTTGCCTGATAAGATCTTTCTGGAATTTCTGGAAACTATCATATTCCACTCATAAATTTTGAGGTAGCCACAGAGTTTTCAAATTAAATAAGAATGTAGTATTTATTAAAATTAAAAGAGTAGCGGTATATTTTTTCGGATGACATAATTATTGTTGAGAATATGGAAAAATAAGATTTATACTACCAAGTAATTATAGTTATTAAAATTTAAAAGAACTGCTACTCGAAGTCGAAAATTCACACGATCAGAATATCGTAATCTTTCAATAAAGCGTAATAGTCTATATCTGCTTACTCATTTTAGGGAACATTTTTTCAATCCTTTCACCAAAAAGACAAAATATCAATTTGTCCATCAATCTTTTAATGTATATGAAAGTCGTATCAGATTAATTTCAGATTTTTGAATGAGAAAAAACGGTCGATGTTATATTTTATTCATCGTTGTAATTAAAGTGCATAACTTCAGAGAATGTGATTAATAATGTATTCCGTCTAGCAATAACAGATTGGGAGTTTCATGGTTTTCCTGAGGCAATATTATTAAGAATCGAGAGGCTATGGCATAATGTCTCTCAAGACCGTCTAGAGAAAGAAGGGATTTGGCAATCTAAGAAACGTAAACCTACTACACAACAAATACAAACAGACTATAGTGGCGATTAATTAGATGAGCGTAGTATTCGTTTAATTGAATATCATTACTTCCTCTCTTGTTTACGCAAACAACGTTAGACTATTATGGGGGCTAGTGCTACATATTTGTAACGCTCACTACACTGTTCATAAAGTGGAACAAGTTTTTGATGTGTTATTCGGGATACATACTATATATTCATTCGAACTGTTCAATTTTCTATCAAGAAACAAATTATCAGCGGTGACTTTTATGCTTTAAAGTATACTTTTTAACTTGCTACTATCATCTATTAGCAAGCACCCAGTTTCTCCAAATAAAGAATGTATTTAAAAGAAAAGGCTAACGGGGAAAATATTTAATGATTCGATCTCACACATCAATGAATCATACACAATTGATCACCTCGTTCGTCTTTAATAAGATTAAAGCATAGGTGAGCATCAAACGGAGAACGAGGGGTCATTCCAGAGAAATAAGGAAGCTGATAAAAGTAAATGTGAGGATCTTTGTTTTTCCTTCCGAGAGAGCACATCTTGAGTTAGAGAGCCCGGGTGCTATGCGAACCCTATAATGGGAGTTCATGAATTATTCACCCGCACAAGATGGAAACGGAATGCGCTCAATCTGCATAATCGACCGCATTATGCATCACAAAAGGTAGCATTAGTTCCGCGTTGAAAAAATCATTATTTACCCTGCATTGAGATCCGATCTCTTCTCAGATGTGTCATTGGAATGATAGGGCCACAGCGGTTCAATGGCGTCTTCTCATTAAGTGCGTTAATTGTGGCTAAGATGCCAGATTATGACGGTGGATCTAGGCGTTAAGGAGCAGATTACGAAGATCTTAACTTTAAATTTATTGGACCATTAACTGGAGCGGTTAATCGGGAAAAATATAATGAAGGGGAAGTAGCGAAGCAAACTGAAAAGGATCGTATTGCCGCCACGGATTGGATTGGAAAACGAGGCCAAATTAGTCCGATAATGAATTAGGAAGAAAATACCAGCGTAATTGTTGATTCGCGAGAAGTTTTATTATCACGCACCCAAACAAATGAACGGAGGATTTTGATCCACAAAAATAGTTAATATTGGTAATGGCTATCGAATAACGCGTCATCGTGGTACGTGGAACTAATTGTTCGAGGCATTGAAATCATTCCGTACACTTTCGAACTGTTGTTTGATATATTTATCAGTAGTCGACAGATTCCACTTTCTTCGGAACTTTATATTTATATTACGGTGGGAATATTTATTTCATAATCATATACACACGCATTACAGTACTTATTTATAATATATAATTAATTTTTCCAGATATTAATAAATACTGACATAGTAATTGTCCATAATAACCAACATTTTCAACATATGGACGATGAAATGAGATACGCATAGTTTCATACTTTTATCACGCACAAGAATACAAAACTTGACGATACATTTGTATCTTACGTATCAGAATCTTCTCGAATTAACATTTGCACCATTTGATCATGCACCTCATTAAGGTATCAACGATACTAATTTCTCATATTAAAATCTTCCTTTAGTTTTAATTATAATGGTTTATCTCTTTTACCTCTAAATCGTAATAATAATTTAGCCCGGTTAATTATACGTTTCCATATGATGCAAATCATTCTGATATAATCTTTGTATCATTATGCTGAACTTTTGTAAATCCGGTATTTGGTGAGAAGAAATTACATGATGCTTGTAACGATTATGAGCAACACTTGCAAGATAAAGAGATAACTAATAATTATTAATTTGTTCGATTCGAAAATGATGGTACTTAAAATTTCGTTTCAGATATAACTGTGGCATATAAATAAGCATGATTAAATTAAGATACATTTGTAAATCAGCTACATAGCCTATTTGTAGAACTATAAAGACTATCTGTAGAGCCAGTTTAAGACTCTTTTTGCTATCGCTTACTCGTACTATATCTCTTTATTAAAGGAGAATATTCATTTCACCGAGCTTAATGTTGGAAGCAACAGATAACAATATAGTTACTTTTTCGAAAACAAGTAATTGGCTTTCGATATTCGAACCTCGCGCCGTCTCCGCTCGTTATTTTTCTGTCGCATTCATGAAGACAGACATGCGCAGAAGGGAGAACCTTTAAGTGGCTTACCTAACCATTGAATGCTAGATGAGTTCGTCTTACCGACGCAAGTGCTTGATGTTTAGTGCGACAGTTCAGTGAAGGTGATTCTAGCTGTAAATGTATTTGTGCGGTGATTTATCCAAAAGTCAACTTCATTTTCTTCGCCTTTTCCACAATTAGCGATTTCTTGCCGTTATTTGATTTTTCAGATTGATTTGCTTCCATTAAACCTTTGGTATTATTCGCTCTCTCTTTTGTAGTTACTTTGATATATCTTTTTGCACCTTATTACAATTGTGATACATGGTCATGTATCTTGCTTCCAGTGAATGGTTATGTTTTAAAATATAGATTAATACTCGATGTTGTATGTCATAGTCATATCGTATCGCCAGTGTTGTAAGGCATGGTGTAAACATCAAAGCCTCAACTTATCCTTTTCAAAGGTGTAGTTTCGTTTGATGATAATTTCTACATCACTACTTCACCCATAGTTTGTTATATCCCTTATAATTGATATTATTCTTTACTTGTTCATGGCAACACCGCCGGATTTCTTCCCTGGTCAGCTGTTCTGTTTTCAGGTCAAACATTCCGATTGTATTCAGTCCTCCACCAATACTTGTATTTGACCATGTTCAACCAAATCCTCTGAACTGAACCCTCATTTCTTACTGTTTGCCTCGCGTGTCTTTATCCAATATAAAAGCACGGTTTCACAATCGTTCAGATACTGGGTTCTTGTTCAATAAATGGACCATCCTTTTTTCGTGAATATCAACTTCTATCATTTAATCTTTCCACGAGAGTTTTAATCATAAGAGCATTGCATTCACGGAAAGATCCCCTCTGATTAATCATTGATTATCACTTTATCACGTGAAAATACATTGTATTATACCGTAAATATTTTTGTCGGAGAAATGTTTAAAGCCCAAACGACTATTCAAATTTGGGTAATTATAAGTAAATCTAATCGTATCATCCAGCATCCGATCTATTCCACAAAAAATAAGAGGTCAGTCAAAAATTTTCTCTGGAAACCTTTCCAAGTTCCATAAAGCAATCTTACGACTGTTAATTACATATATTAGAGGCAAGGAGATGATCACGTAATCTTTTATATGGAAATTCCTTCCAGATTTATCGCTATTATTTCGGTCGCCGAAGCTCAACCTATGGAAATGAATGCGTTAATGTTTTACTCTCCGGAAGTTTTTGTCTCCCATAAAACATAGCGGAAAAACGAAATGATGGCATCCGTGGATTACTAAATCTACGTCTTATCAAAAATTCACCCGAAGAAGAAATCTGCCGCGGGCAAACTCGAATATCTCGGTCCACAATATTTTCTGGAAGCCACACAAATTACTGATGCGAATTTAAATCGCAGTCTAGGTTTTTCGGTGTTTTTTTTTAGGACCTCGGGGGCATCACGATCATCCCTCCGTCGAAATTCCCTCTTCCCTTTCGAGGGTATCATTCAAATTGAGGCCTCGTCGAACGTCGTCCTCCGGTTTCTGAAAATTGCGTAACATTAACAATTAACGGGAACCATTCCGTCCCTGACAGAATAAAAGCACGTATTAGATCGCTTAGAGGATTTTCTCATTCGAGGTGCGTCCCGCAAAGTATTCGAAATCAACCGTTATTACAAATCGTCTAAAGTTACGACTCAGGTTCAGAATGATTGGCCAGTTTCCTGAATACAAATTCAGAGAAATTCAGAAGGAATGACCGAATTCACTGTCCAATCTCTCAATCGTGGGTCGTGAAGTGGGAGCTATTTAGCAAGGAATGTGATGGAACGCGGACCCAATGGAAAAGACTGAAATTTCCATTTGTTTCGTGAAATGAGGGGCACGCGCGCCCAAGGAGCGAAATGGTGAGGAATTCACGATTCCTTCGACACAATGGCCTTGGACATCGAAAGTTGGGGAAGAATCACGCAGCAAGTGAAACAGACCCGACAGGAGAAGATCTCGAACCGTGATTGAGATCTGAGTCAGGTCGTGAGGGATGCCTTATGGGTAGCGAGTAAAGCGACCGCCTCTGGTAACCTAAAGGAGCAACTGATTGATCAGAGAGGCTGATGCGAATCCATAAAGTTGAGGAACTGATGATTCAGAAGCGATTGTTTTAAGGTGAGATGATTTATAGTTTTGTTAGTTTGTGAAAAATCCTCAGACAAACCTCTTAAGTAATATTACGCCGTTGATAACTTCGTTGGTATTTAATTATTCCTCCGTAAACAGAGTTACAAATTGATTGAGACTTTGGACCCTTTTGGTTTTGTATTATTTTCCATATGAATTCATATATTATCCAAAAAGTTACTATTAATATTTATAATGGACATTAACTTCTTGAACGATTATGAATCGGTTAGAATACGTTCAGAGATAGTGGAAGAAGAGTGCAGAAAATGACACATTTTGGTGTTCCAACCAGTCAAAATAAAATACGTTAAATAATAATAGAATCGGAATATCATTGGTAAATATAGTTATGAAGTTAGGTAAATGTATTTACACCGCGTAGATGAAAGATTGTTTAATACGACTTTAATGGAGGATTAGACTTTTAGTGATCTAGAATTTTCGATGCTATTAAATCTATGCAAAGAATGAACTAAGATGATGAAAGAGTGTATTCGCAAATGCCTCACGTTATGCTAATACAGACGAACAAACGACCATCCTTCATAAAGAACTTCCGATCAACAGATTTCAACTTGTTAAAGCTCGTTTTCATACCTTATTCATACTCGCTCCAGCAGCGTGATTCTCCGTTAATTCATCGCGGAGGGAGAAAAATGAAAACCAGACCGCTATTGTGCGAAATTCGGCGTGCGTGAAATTGGCCATAATAGGATCATCCACGCTTTACTCGAGACGAATCTCTCCTTAAAGATGGCCTCGAACCGGTCCAACGAAACCTTATAAATTTTCATCGAGAGATGACAAAAGGAGCAAAAGTTGTGAAAGCCGCAGATCACTTCAACGCACGTGCTTTCACCTCTCAGGTGCGCTTTTGTTAGAATTTTATGAGGTATAAAGTTATTCCGCAATGATGCATCCTCATAGAAATAAACTATTTTCGTATGTCATGTTCGTCGCACAAATAGGTGAGTGTACTTATCGCGAAGCATAAAAATGTTAATGCCATAACAATGCGAAATCCTCTGCGACGGATATAATATTTAGAATATCACGGTCACCCATTTGGATATCAAGAAAAGCACTTCCATCGGTGAATTTTCTGTCATTTCTTTAATTTCCGTGTCCTTGTCTTACGTTTAGTCTCATTTTTAAAACTTTTGCTTTATCCCTCACCGAACTTCAAAAGACACACTCTTCTGTGATGATATCAGAAGTAAATGTTAAGAAGCATTTAGAGGAAACTTGACATGAAATAAAATGCGTATTTGAAGACAGATCTGTTGAGCGTTATTTGGTTCCATTTGAAATTTGTTAAAATCGTCAAGGAATATTTGTATTAATTTTAAATTTTTTTTTGTTCAAGATTCCAGTTATTTGTAAAATTCATTTGGTATTAATTTATCTATGCAAGATTTGTCCGTAATTCAGTAGAGCTAAGAGTGAAAGAACGCGTATTTATGCCTACGACTAACGATTTTATATCAGAGATTTCTTTCGTCTGTTTACATTCTGACGCTAATGTACACACAACATAGCAATTTGGTGTGATTCATTCCCGTAAATAGCCTCATCATGGTTCTAGGAAATTACTTTTAACACCACAGGATGCTGGTATTTATAAGCTACCAGAGGGAAAACTAATACTGAAATATTCTTCTCGAATTCATCGGAAATCTCCAGCATACTTCTGCACTCCTTTCGAATAGAGGTAATGGATTGCGGCATAGCGTTCACATCATCATACATTTTGCACACGACTCATAACGGTTACATTCGATTAATTTTGATTAACACTACCTTGACAACCATTAAAGTGTGTATTAAAAAACACACGAGCAAACAGGCTCTTTAATGTGGCTAGGAATTTACCTCATTACGAGTCAAGAATTTTTTTGCGAGACTAATCTTAGATAAGAATTAATTTAATAAATAAGATATGTCCAGCAGAAGTATTTCTCTGTTCAGAAAGATTAAAATTATCAAAATACATATTTGTTTTACGATAATCATTTAAGAAATAGAGATATATTTATATCAAAATACGAGTAAAAAGTTTGATTGAGAGCAATAGTATGAAAGTATTACGAAGCAAGATTGTTGAATCAATTTTAGCAAGTTTACAAAACGTTAAGATACTTATTCATATTATACATGTTAACTGGTTCCAAAACGTATTTTATATTCTCCAAAATGCAATTCTCATTTAATAATGGATAAATGAACTTCAACTTGAGAGAATATTCCATAACTTCATATTATAAGTGCTGACGATACCTTTAATTAAGCAAAATGATAAAATACCTTTCGGAAGTGTATGAATTATTACATCTTTTTAAATTAAAATCAAAGATGGTCAAAAGATCGCAGAATACCTTTCACATCGGTAGAGAGAGAATCATTTTTGTTTCATTTTTAAGAAAGCTACAACAATAACTGGCGGTTGTTAAATTTAGTTTGAAGTAAGACATTATATCCTCTTTAGTTTGATTTGTTTTGTTATGATATAACGCAGTTATTTTATCTATGCAATCTTTCGAATGATTAATTAGAATTTTGGAGTGTATTTTCCACAGGTTGGAAAAAACTCAATTGTCTACTCAGTTAATCCCAAAGTTCTGAGGAATAGCAGTTACCGCCTTTAGAATCAACTTTGGTTGGATAGAATCCTTTTATTATAGAAAATGCCAATAAAATAGATTTATTCTAGCATTTGATTTAATGTTTTCCCACTGTACCGCATGAAAATGTACAACCAAGTTGAAGGATCACTGTTAGTTAATAAGCAAATTGATACAATTTGCTCACAGAAATGTATACATATCAATAAATAATTTTCTCAGAGGTATCATTAAGAATGAAAATTTATTTCTGAATATACTCCATTGCACCCAATGCCCTATGGATAGATTTATGGCTAAAATATAAGAAGTTCCTAGTAATTCTTCATACCGGAAAGATAAAGTGCAGACTAATAATTTACAAAAAATAGTATGCATTCAATGTAGCTGATCACTTTTTAATCTTTCCTCGCTAATGCAAGAAGCTTGCGTGACTTCGAGGTATATCTATACATAGGATGGACAGGTATTTGACATGTTGGATCGACGGAATACACACTCATCCGCTGCAAAAACTTCTTAAGCTCCTTCTCACTTAATGGCTAATGTTTTCTGGAGTAGCCTCAATGAAAATGAACGCCAAAGAGCACTTCGCTCTCATTCCTACGGGAACACATTGACCTTTTCAGACTCCTGACACAATGACCCTCAGTGCATCCGATAGCTGTTGTCTTCTCGTGAAAGTAAATACCCAATTTTTCTTTCCCATGAAGATCACGAAAAAGGGGCGGTTTTTAACTCTCCGAACAATTAGATTCGCTTTGCTTCGGTTCATTTTTCATTGATTCGCATCAGTGATTGTTTAACGATGGTTAATCGGTCTATATCTGATTTTACTGTTCTGTTTCCTTTTACTGTTTTCGCCTTAATTAAGGGGTCCAATTGAAGAAAATTAAGACTATAAACGGTTTGATAAAATCATATTGGTCGAAATACTTTTACTCTATCTTTTCAATGTACTAATACAAAGAGGGGCATGACATCTGTGTTACGAGAAATTTTTATCGGATGCACAGAATGATTCTCAGTGCTATTAAAAGCAATAAAATAGCCTTGAAACTGCGTATAAATGCAATTAAATGTATAAATTCTTTATTGCTGATTGACTTATCGAAGGACCATTTTGAATGTTTACGTTTGTAAGTAAACTTGGCTCTATTCTCTCATTAAGAGGAATGGACACGGAGTTCGACTGACAACCGGTTGAATGGTTAAGACTGCTGAACGCAAGCGCGGCCGTTCTTTTTCGCTTCGAAATGAACATATGAGATAGTGTAAGTTTCAAACCGAGACGTACGTGATGCTTTAGTTTTGTTTGCCGCTAACAAGCGAACACTGATCAAAGCATTCCTTTCAGGAAAGTCAAATCATCTTTGAGATTATTTCTCTTCTCGTAAGACGTGATGATGATCGGTGATTCTATTTGCACGGCTTCTTGATTGACGCTGCTAATTAGCTTCACTAAATTACGCAGATGTTAGGTTTTCCTTTAATCGAATGAATCGAATACATATTCATCCATAGAACTGTTTCAGCCGTGACTTTGATATCTCTTTACCAACCAAAGGAAATGTACTTCCGAATAGTTATATGTTCGAATGAGTGAAAATAAAGCCAACTACAACTTATATGTATCGATGTAACGTATTTATCCTAACAAATATGAGCTCGAAACATATATGGTTACCCTGGATTTTAATCTGATATTACCTTAGATATATTATAGATAGATATATTTTATTAATAAGAATCTGTTGAGACATATTTTGATTCAAATAGGATCACTAATGCCTATTTGAAAAAGAAGACTGCTATTCAAACCCAAAAAGTTCTCAACTCCACAACTATTGGAAATAATTCTACTGGTCGATCCTCATAGTTTGATAATTCGAATAGCGCTCCTTAGACGATTCTTTCACGGAACCCATCAACATATGATTCACGTTTAACTCAAAAGGCTCACCAATATGGGCGGACTTGAAAAATGGATATTACGCTAATGAATGGAAAAGAAGTCGAAAGGGACGAACGTAAAACACGGGTGAGATTGGTCGAACGATTGGAAGAGAAAGTCTAAGGCTTTTAGAATGCAGGGCCCTCGATGGTCACAGTCGTAATTTGCTCCGCGCTGTCGGGAACTTTCCATTGTCCCGGCATGCACCATCCACGCCGCGCAATTGGACTCGCCTCATTATTGGAGCGAAGTAAGGAAAGAAGGATTCTCATGGATTGGAGCCGATCGGGTTCAAGGAATCGGCGGCGAAGAAGGCAATGAGGCGGAAGGACTCCAAAAGAAGAGTCACACTGAAAGCCGGAAACCTCACGGGTTCTTGCAGAGCAGGATAACTCATTTCTCAACTCATTCGCAAGTTCCATAAGACTGCTTTGGCCTAAGAGATGCGAGTCAATGCTTAAATTAAAACAGATAGAATGTATAGGGAAAAGTTAAAGGTAACGAGTGAAGATGGAAATCGAGTATTTAAATTATATCTTCAAGTCTATTTCACGCAGACTTTAATTCAAAATACTCTTCACTTCTGAGTTGAAGAGTTTAAGATATAAATTTATAAATATTTCATTTCATCTTTCTTAAATTTAGTGGACAGAGTGAAGTTTCCTTCAGTAGTTACCATTAGTATTAATTTAACTTAATTAGGCGTTCAATCAATAAAAAATGTATAGATGCATATACGGTAGTATTTTCAATTAAGAAACGACTGCCGATGATTTCGTTATGACAAAATGACGCGAGACAAGGGAAATGTTTAACGAAGCGTGCTACTAGCACCTTCCTGTATTCGACATGCGTTCAGCAACTCTAAGGAATGCGAAGACTGATAACAGCCGTAACCTGAAATGTTGACTGCGACTCGAAAGCAGTGTCATTATACGCCCGCCCACAGTGTCAGTTGGATTTTCTCTCACTGAAGAAGCGAAGCGTAAAAGAAATTTTAATAAAAGGTTTAAAAAAAAACATTAGAGAGACTTTTCTTCCATACGAATCATCTTGATATATTACGTAAAATTACCTTATGCCGCAATAAATCTGGCTGCGTAAAGTCGGGAAGGGGGAGCTCTGAAAGGATTGTATGCGTCCGAAGAGATTACGATTCTCATGATGGGACATAATGTCACATCGTTATCATTTCTTCGAGGACAACTCGCATTCATATTCCTTCATTATCTCTGGGTGTATAATCACCCGCTATTTTCTTAAATGACTTTCGTAGAAACTTCTATCTATGAAATCGGAGACGAAGAACGTAATTAAGTTTCTTTCTAATATTTTATTACTTAACAAGAGAGCTTTTAATTGTAAAAATCTATATCTAAGTTCACATTGAAATTAGTTACGTGTATATTAATTCAGAAAACGGATTAAAGTAATATAGGAGATCTTCTCGATAAAATGTTTCCGTCGTAATATTCAGATAGATTTTTCATAGTCGTGGTTATGTCCAATTGGCATCTCCTCCGCCAAACATTGTCGTTAGATATACACGCAGATATAAATGAAACAAAAACGAAGAGTTATAGCGGAGGAGATTACGAGCTTTGCACTTGAAACCGTAAGCTTCTTGTGTAAAATGATGATACAAACATGCGGCAACATTACTCAAATTAAACGCTGCTAGTGTATGAAAGTCGATATTGAGATAAACCATACATTTATTTTTATATGATAAAGGGATTGGCGACTTTCCTCTCGCCAGGGGACTAAAGTCGAATATGTTCGGTGCATTAATTATCGCATTCTAGCGCAAGAATTGCAGCCTCTTGAACACATGCCGGGAGACAGTTAAAGTAAATCCAACGACCTATTTATCAAACTAACAACCTCTTCAAATGGCTTTCTCGAATGTCCGACTCAGGTCATCGTCACATACCAAAGGAATCGATGGCTAGTAGCGGAGTCATAAAATGTTTTTAGTAGTCTTTGCAGCTGAGTGAATCTAGAAACTCATGTAAGGTAAGGACTTCAATATCCTTTCGAAAGACTTTTGGTCGGTTGAAATCAGTATGCAAAAGATACAGTATTCTACAGCTCAAAAAGTTAAATCTTGGACAAGTAAAGTACAATAGGAGAAAATCAAAAGAGTTATTTTTACAATCAAGTTTGATTGAAGTTCATATCTCTTAAAGCTAAGCGCACGAGAATTATCAATTTGAGGCTATATTTAATAGGTAAAAGAATCTATTTGTTGACGTCACATAGTAAACGAATCGATAAATTTTCTCTTGAATAATTTAACTCAATCAGAAGTGCGAAAGATTCGGAGTCATACTTGATTATTAATTTCAAACGGTTAATTTCCATAAATCAGTGTCATTCTGGCACGGAATGTTCTACCCACCAGTTTTCATTTGAATATTTTAAAACGGAATTCGAAGTAAAAAAATATTTAACATTTTCGTTGGACGTTATTTGATCCTCGAATAACACTCATCTCTATTTCGCTAAGAGGCATTCACAGAGGAACCATTATGAAAGAGAGAGCGTTAAATACTGAGCCAAATTAGAGGTAATAATTTCAGTGGAGTGACAGAAGAGGAATATAAATATTCGAGGGTTTGAAGGCGCATACTAATTCGTGCCTCGAAGTAGCCACGGCCATTAATTGATTTTATCGAGTCCCGCGAAAGAGGCGACCGAAGAATAATTAAACGGATGCAAAAGAGGAAGATAATTATGTGTTTATCGGATAGAAGATGGTGCTAAGGTGCGAGCTTTTGTTTGCGTGAGATGCAGCCTAATTATCAGATGGAATTAATGAGACAGTGAGGTAAAAAATCTAATGCCTTGAGACAGTAATCTATTTTGATAACAGAGGTTAAAGGAAGTTGTATTCTCTCATAATTACAGGAGCGTGAGGATTTTTCTGAAGTTTGGTCTTCTTGTTCACTTTGAATAGCAATCAAAATTGAAAATATTCCGGAATTACGTCTTAAAATAGGTGTAAATAATAAAAATTGCTTATGATAGCCTCTCAGTCATAGCCTCATGTTTATTGCCGATGTGAAGAAGTTAAAGGAAAAATATAAGAGCACTCCTACCAATCTGAAAAAAGATATATGAATTACCGAACCTCGATTCGATTGATAAGGCCGTGGAATGAAAAATGTAAAGGTACGATCTCCGAAGTGTCTTCATCTCGGAATTTATCGCCGGGGCTCAGCAGGGGCGAATGAAGAGGGGATTCGAACCTCATTCCTACATTTAAATACGACCCGTTGAGAAGGGCTTCATCCTCTTTGGAGATAGAATTCTCACGGACTCCATGAACGCTCTTTTCGTCTGCAATCACGTCTTTCTCAGGAATAAATGCCGAAAAGAATTTCATTTTTCCATTATCAAAATATGTAATCATGTGAGCTTGTTGCAGAGTAGAATGATATCTAGTTAAATAAAATGTTCAAGGATTTATATACAATTGAATTAACCTTAACTGAGTTTCGTTATCGATAATGTAAGATTATCATATGCCCTATCGTAGATGATGAAATTTTGTGAATTATAATTGCAAAGCTGAATCAATGTTTCTAGATTAAACTCAGAAGATGCGACTCATACT
Source organism: Pantala flavescens (assembly GCA_020796165.1). Taxonomy (NCBI): domain Eukaryota; kingdom Metazoa; phylum Arthropoda; class Insecta; order Odonata; family Libellulidae; genus Pantala; species Pantala flavescens. The sequence continues at coordinate 30,296,468 of CM036884.1, read as the reverse complement.
AATGTTAAGTGGCGTGCTTGAAAGTCACGATTCTTTGCGAGAGACTGAACCCCAAAACGTCTACTCTATTAAAAAACTTTAAAATTAAAAAATCAATTAAATTAAATTTAGCAAAACGTAAAATAATAATTATATATAGAATATTTAATCATTTTACTACGATTACTAAGTTCATTTACCCTTTCCATATATTCATTAAACATTTATTATCCAACGTACCGATTATCCTGACCAAAGGTTTTATAGTTACCGAAGAGGCAGGAAGATCATTGATTGATTGCCAATATTTATCCAAACTTAGCATCATAAAACTCTCTGCCTTGTTCTCAATCCTTAAGACTCATCGAGATGAATTTTTCAGCGCCTATATTTCAATACATTCTCTCGTTCGCTTCTTCTCATTTGAGTTCTAATAAGAATGTCACTATAAATCTTTCTCCGATATTGGCCTCTTTGAAGGTCGTGCTCAAGGAAGTCCCACTTTCAGCATCTCCTGTAGCACTCCTTTTAAAAAGGCCTTTCTTTAAGATATCCTCGTGGTGAATACTTCACTCGTGGCTTCCCCTCGTCCTTTTTAAGAACCTGCTACCGCGTCACCACTTCCTCAAATATGATATCATCCATCGCATGAATCACGCGTGGTGGCATTCTTCATCGAATTCGTTCCAAATGAAATGACCATGATGAACGACCGCTCACAATCCGCCATTTCCATCCGCATGCTAATTTTAATAACAGTTTCACCGAGAAAGGAGGTGCCACCGTTTCCGATGATGATCGAGGAAAACGCAAAGAAGCGAATACCAAACTGCCAATCCGGAAAGGAGGCCATCACGAGCACCATAAACCATTAGCGGGCGGCACTCCTTTAATAATTTCGGTGCTGTTATGGTGCGCGTATTTGCTAACCTGCTCTGGGCGTAGTCCAGGAGGGACCCACGTGTATTCCTCCAAGGCACAGCCGGAGTCGTCGTCCGACTGTGATTGGCGCTGAGGGTCGGGTCCACCGCCGCCTCCCACCAGCCCTCCCGCCACCCCACTCATAATGCTCCCGGCCGCCCTCCTCTCCAGGGGAGGGGCCGGAGTCGTGGCGAGGGGATGCCGTTTGCTGCTCCCATCTTCCGAGACGTGATCCTCCTTCGGGCATTTGCAGTTTCTGCAGCCTTTCCTGGAAAGGACGGGAGAGTGATTTTTTAATAAGGGTGTAACCAGAAGAGTGAAGCGTGATTTTTACTATGCTTCCGGGAAATGATTTAAGGGCTTTCTATGAAAGCAGGCGAAGGAAAGTTTGACTCCAGATAATTATTGAAATATGCACGATTTTGAGTGAGTGATATTTTGAGCAGAGTGCTAATATCTGGGATAAATGATGAATGAATAAAAGCATTAAATTAGAAATAATGGTATAATATAGTAATGATAAATTTAGAAACAGAGTTTGTAAATAAATATGTTATTCTCAATCATAATTCCATTAAAAGCAAAAGTTTTAAATGAAGTTTAGCTTAACTTATTTCTACCACAATGCAGGCGTTGAAATCACCATAATAAATACGTGTTGCATTATATTCATTCGTTGAAGTCTCTTTAATATACATAGTAGACGAAAAATTGCAATCGCGTCAAGAGCTATATTAATAAATGAATCAAATATAAATTATTTCAGCTTAAATGGACTCCATTATGTCTAAATTGAAAATGTTATGATTTCGGTCTTAAATTGTACGAGTTGGGTTGTTGATTAATAACATTTCACTCGAAATTTGTATTTTCCTGAATATTGTATTACTGGAACGTACACTGAAGACAAATAATGCGTGATTATTTGCATTTTGGATGTTTGTTTATCGCTAAAAGATCTGTTTCGAAATATTTCATCTGTTCCATGCAAATTTTTAGTCTTATATATATTTTACTTTAAATGTTAATAAATAGATATTACATTTTTAAATGATAACTATCACCCAAACTAGGCTGTTTAATTGGGTATTTAAAGACTTACAAAGTTAGAGGAAATAAAAAATTGCTGAAACGATGTTTTCTGAATTTAAATTCTGAAATTAAATCGATCAGATTCCAGAGGAGAAACTTTCAATCGGTTCTTTAAAATTTCATTGGGCAGGATTAAATAAAACACTAATGATGGAACTTTTTCGAGAAACGGCTGCCTCCTTTCACCACAAACACCAAGCTTCTAGAGGGAAATACCTAAAGCCACCTTATAATAGCACTAAAAACTCATCCACTAGATTCTTGGCACCATTTGTTTTTCCGAAGCCTCTTTTACGAGAATTGCCGCCCGTTATCGAAGCAATAAAACCAAATCCAAAATCATAAACGCCACACATCGGTGACTTTAATTGTGACTTATTCTTTCCGGAAATCGCTCGGAGGCAAAGGGGGAGTGTTTGAGCAGATAAATAACCGGTGTTACCAACAGGTCGAGAACACACAACTATTCTCTCGGATGATATTCGAAACAGCGTGGGATACCTCCCAACATTCTTTCACCCTTCTTTTCCCAACTCTCTACCAAACGCTGAACCCAATCTCCACAGCGGTCTCCTCGGCTATTCAGAGCCAAAGAGCCGGACACTAATTTGAAATTTTTTTAGTCGACCCTGAAAAAGGAATAATAACACGTGAGGTGATTCCGGCAGGTTTTGGAGGAAGATTGGGAAACGCCTCGAATGCAAATTGAGGAACAAAGGGCTACCAAAACTGCCCCGTGTTTCCAACGGGACCGCGCTTAGGCAAGTGGGCGTACGCGGAGGAGAGTGGACTTTTGCGCTGGGAAATGAATGGACGGAATGATCGACTCTTGCGCAGTCACGATTCGGTCAACGTACAAGCAACAGTTTCATTTTCTTACGCACGATATTTCATTGGAGTTCTAGATCCTGTCGCGGAATAACAGTAAGTGCCAAGTTAGGCCGTCTCGTGTTTTTGGATTTGTATCAGTTCATCGGTAAAAATATCACCTCATATCCTGCTTATCGGTATTTTATGACAACAGAAAATTAAATGTCTCTGTATTTCGTAATCAGTATTCGCCTGTTCTCACTATGATATTGATGAAAAGGAAAGTGAAAATTTAGATGAATATTCCAGCAGTTGGATGATATCGGGTATAGTGGCATGTTTAAAATAGGGCTTATAACGAACTCACCACTTCCGAGAGATTTATTTGGGGTGGGATTATCTAAAAATGTTAATTCTCAGCGAAGGATAAAGACATACAAGTATAATACATTGGCTTGATCTTCTAACGAAACGTCTCAACAATTAATTTCAGATATATTCAATCAAATAGTAATAGATACATTTCGAAAATAAATCTTATAGGAGGAATTTTAGAACAATATATTGAGAAACGGAAAATATAGTCATTTTGCTATCATAATTTTACATACATTATTAAATCTACATATTACTCAATAATTAGTAAGATATTCTTCCATATCTAGTCTTTTAATTCCTTTACTGTTAGAGTCATCGAAGAATATTCCGAATGTTGGAGCTTCGAACTGGAGACACACGCTAATAGTTCCCACCCTTCACATATATATTTCAAGTACATTTGCATGCCTCCATAATGAAATTCGGATCCTTCATCACGAACTACCGTTCACAAAAATATCGGCGATAATTTATTGCTAATGGTAGCGAAAGCAATTAAAGACCACTCCTTATCTGTATGCAGAGTGCATGTTTGGCCGTGTATTCATTTCGACATCCAACAATGATGGTGCATAAATATTTTTTAATAATCTTTTCGGAATTTTCAAGTCCGATATTTATGTACGGGGATAGGAGAGAGTACATAAAATAATAGAGGAGAAAGTGTAAAATGCAATCGACTAAAACCACTTCGGAAATTCCATTGTGTTTTAAACTAGAAGTGGAATAACTCGATAATCCACTTTGCATACTAGAGCTATTTCTCAGGTTATCTGAGAAAGAGCAGACTGATAGGCGAACAGCGGTGTTGCCGATTTTCTAAAACTTGCAGCAGGAAGAGGTTTGAAATATTTTACACAGCACTATCTCTAATTTCACGAAATATAATATTTTTGTATTTAAATTTCAGCTTCTCTCTAGAAACATATATTTTAAGGTTTAGTAAAACATCCCTGTTGAACAAAAGAGGTATAGGTAAATAACTGACATATTATTCACCATTAAGTTTTATATATTCCTTTCTTACTATGAATAATCTTACGTTCTCACTCATTTCATCTTCTTTTCCATCCATCGTTAAATTTCCTTATTTGAAATTACATTTTCAACATGATTATTGTTAATAACAATTTTAAGTCATTTGAATCTACACATTATCATTAAAATCATACAGTTACCCCTATCTTTTTTTAATCTTCAAAACTTGTTAACTATTTTTACTCTCAAAAATTCCAAATTAAAACTCTTAATCCTGGAAATCTTTTTCAGGAGATGTTTAATTGAAGTAATCTGCTTTCCTCCAAATTCCTGAGTTTCGTCGTACCACTACGAGGAGGCATCAGATAGAGTTCATGGCAACCGTATCTCGAACGCAATTAAGAGCTAATACTCGTCATCCCCTCACTTTTTGAGTCGGCGAAACTCCTTGAGCTATACCAGAGCACTGGCGCCGTCGTCAGGGGACAGAACTTATCTTGTCGCGATCTTTTTTTTCAAATGTTTACGGCATCTATCGCCAATCGAAAGAGACCATAAAAGCGGCAATCATTGGGATGCTATCCTTGCGTCTCGGAAGGACGTGATGGATGCTGGGATCACGAAGATTCACGTGGCGAACATCTTTCGCTGAAGATGCAGGATTTGCCCCGAGGTCATTATATTCCGTGAGCGTATTTTTGAAGCCTTTAAAAGCTCAAAAATGAGAAAAAAGATACAAAATTCTTAGGAAACCTATTAAGAAAAGCTTGATACTTGCTGATTGTCATTTCCCGGAAAAATGTCCCGTGAACCGACTTCAATTTTTCAAGAAGAATTTCTAAATCCCATTTTCAAAATCTCAGGCTCGTATATCTTCAGGTGACAGGTGATTTGGGCCAACATTTAAACCTTCTGATCTCTTACTAATAAGTATATAAATCTTCTATTTGTGAATCAGCTAACTATGCTTCTTATATAAAAGCACCGGCATTTTTCATATTTGAATGAGAATGAAAGTTTACATTCCCATCTGAGAAGGTAAGTTGAGGTGGGTTTATAAGATAACTTGAGTAATAAATCATATTCTAGAGAGAGGAAAGAAAATATGTAAGATAATTCATTTAATTCAACGAACTTAGATTTTAAACTTTATGTACTGAAATTTTTTTATGAGTATATAATTTAAAGGAATCAGGATTATTAATTAATGAATAATATGTTTATCTCGTCCGTAGCTATTAAAGTTCTTTCCTATTTACATTTCGTTGGTCAATGTCGTACTTCATTCAGAGAAAAATGTCAACTTGCCGGAAGACACGTTGATGCACATGTATAGCACCAAAGTATAGAGCAGAAGATACATCTAGAGAATGATGATAGCATATCTATCAGGCTTATGGAGATTAGGTGCAGTGTTTCCATCTGACCTTGGTCACTTACAGAATAGCGGCTTGTGAGAGTGAGTAAAGATTCTCTTTGGCATTGTAATGTTTCCTGAATATACACAGGGCAGTAAACGAACAGGACATTTCCGGTAACCAGCAACGAGAGAAGTTTTAAATTACTTTAATGAACTGTAACTCTAGTCCTGTGAATAATATATTTCTACATCCTGGAGTGAACTGCAATTAATATGCGAAATGCACGAGAAAAATTTGAACCATTACATGTGTTCAGCTGTTTAATAAAAATATATCAACTGCTATAGGGCTATGGAAGAGATTATCGATCAAAAACGTTTGAGGTTAAGATAAGCTTACATTTTTGTTTCAACGAGGGGGAAGAATGCTAGAGAATGAATGTACTCAATTCTGAAAACTAAAAAAGGACGTGACCGTGAACGAACGATTTGTTTCGCATTCAAACAATCTCGACAGAGTAAGTACTTTCATTAGCATGATTACTACGGATATCGCTGTAGGGAAGAAATATATTTACAAATTTTGAAATAAAATATTCAAATTTATTAAATTGGATTGAAACGTTTCTCATTAGCATCATCAATTGAAGCATGAAAGTGCAAATTATCCTACTTCTTCGTGGCAAAGAAGAACCTTGACTCATTTCTCGGCCGATATGGGTTCGGAAATGCGTGTTGAAGAAATATTTCGACGCTCAGGAGTAGCATGGAATGTACCTTAGCACCTTCCGACATTCATCCAGACGCTGCGATACTTTGACATAAATGTGGAGAAGAGGACTGTAGCGCAACAGCTACCGTCCACGGAAGAGGAGCACTCGGACGTTTTTATCTCCGATGCATGGAGGCTGTTCTCGAAGAATGCGGGATGAATAAATAAGATGATATAAACCGATTTTGCGAGTCTGCTTGTTCGGGAACTGGATGGGGAAAGATAAAAATACCCTCCATGGACCCCCTTTGAAGCAAACATCCTTAGCACGCTCACGCATATTTTTCTATTCAAAGGCTTTGGGTATAAACAAGCTCCCATTTTTATTCTCCGAAAGGAAAATCGTGTACCCGTCTTCTCTCCTTTTTCATCCACCGTGCGTGAACCACCGTCTCCCCATATTGAATAAAAGGGTCTTCGGAGTGACCTGGGTCGACGAACCAGACGAACAGGAATTATTGTTTGCGAAATCCCCTTCGAAGACCAGGTTCAAAGGTGTTAAACGGCAGATAAGGTCATGAATGCGAGAATTGATGCGTCAAGAGAGTACATGAAGCACTTGAATTCGTCGGAAGAGAAAGGGACGGAGTTATTGTTTTTCAGCGAAGCGCAGATAAATTGGTGGGCGGTAGTTGAAGAGGGAGTGGGTAATGCGTCGTCTTAATCCCGTAGTGGGACTAGATACAGAGGAATGAGTGACATGAGAGATGCGCAGGATTGTACGCTAAGTCATGGTGCGATAATGGAATATCTCAGAACTGCATTGTAACAGTAACTTTCAACCTTCCGGTGTACATGCGATGTGGAGGTTAGCTTGTACTCAGCAGGTGCAATTCATCTGCCAACCTGCTTAAACTGCACGAGCTGATGAGTGAAAAGGAGGACGACGAAGTTATGTGAAGTGTTCTAGACATAATAACATCTATAATCGCTCAATATTTTGTTTTAGCTCTCTATAAGAAATTTACTTTTATTTTCACACATTAAGTATGAAACATTGCGATGTGAAAATGTACTAACATTCCAAGAAAGGTTTAACTCATGCAACAAGACCTTTTCGATAAATCAAAATATTCTAAGGCATGAGTAAATATTGTATATATTCTACAATAACATATAATATATATTTTATCTTTTATCGTCAAGATCTTTATGAAAATCTCGATTCCTTACGAAAGCTAGCATTAAACTCATGGTAATAAAAAGAAGTAGAGTAAGCCTTCATAACAAAAAACGCTGAGGGACAAACGATAATCCCTCGATTCAAACATACATCACCGTAGTATTCCACAGCTTTATTTTTATCGCATTTTCAAACTCCAACATTTCCATTTCCGAAAACCCAAAGCTCCTTATCTCTCGGCGGCATTCGCGACGCGAAAAATAAATTAAAGAATGAACGGATGTCAGCACGGAATCCACACATTCAGTTGACACGCGAGTGCGTTCTTGCGTCGCCACGTCGGATTAAGCCATCGCTTTTTAGCGCCTTCAGACGTCTTAAATCACTCGGAAAAAAAGCACGCCAAAGTGTCCCACTATAACTCGCCCGCGTTTTCATCATAAACGAAATAAAAGTATCGCGGCGACGGCACGCGATAAAACCCCTTTCTACGGAGCGCTGATCCGCTGACCATTCGCCTGCAACCATCGGCATTCCTACCCTCAGCGCACGCACGAACCCACACACGGAACATGCTCTCACACACATTCCAACGAAACCCTCGGGGACGATACTCTTCAAGCCCCGCCCACTCCACTCACGTTCCTCTTTACCTAATCCCCTTTTGTGCGCTCCTTTCATAACCTCGCAAAATGGTAGGACTGAAGGAAGGTTTAAATAAGGAGAACGCGTCCTGAGACGTGGTGATAAATGAAGGCTGACCCTTCCATATCGAAACCCGCAGACGTTCCTTATGGAGCTGGAATATCCTACCGCGATGGGTGTTCTTTTTTCCAAGGCCATTCGCTAGGATTTCGGTTCTTATCGAGGGAGAGGCACTTCTTTTATCGTCCGATCTCGGAGGAGTTGGGTTTCTGAAGGGAGTTTTCTTTCACTGGGTTCTGAATAGGCCTGTCATCAATTACTGCTAATGCGAGTGCTAAAGGATGCGTGGGTGTGACGCACACTGAACGGAATCAACCCTGCGAAAGTAATGTTCACTATAGTGCGCACTCGATCTAGAAATTAGATAGGAAGGTAAATGGGTGCACAATGAAATCTTTTTCCCCAAGTGTTGTGATGTTTTCGGTTTCTTCAAAAGAGACGTTCATTGCTAATCCCGATAAAATCCGACGCATTCCAGTATTACAATACAAATTAGGCAATAAAGTTTGACCATTCACTCGTAAAGTATACATTCCGTTTCGAATATATTTCTAACGTAGATGTAAAGGCGGAGACTGGAGTTGGATTATTTTCAATCCGAAAGCGTCGATTATAGAAAGTGTTGGTATATCAATAATGAAGAGAAAGAAATGTTAAAAAACAATAGATTATTGTTCAAACGAATTGATTTTTATTATGATTATATATATTTGAAGGTGAAAGTTTTTCGGTAAACGCGAATATTTCTTGTAATGATTACTTAAGTAGCTCAGAAGAGATTGCTTGGAGCATAGTTAAAAACCGAAATAAGTTAAAAATAACGAGTTGTTCTCCTAGGAAATCGACGGCTAACCCAGGAAAGGTTCTCTGCCCCTCACTCGGATGAATTATATTCATTTTAAAATTCCTCGCCTCTTCGGAGGAAAGGGAATGTAGATTTAGGGTTCGGACGCCGCCTCGGGCTGTGAAGGCGCTTTTTTGAAAATAACACTGCAGCATTTTGATCGAAACTGAAACATAAAACAACCACGAATACTTCACTGCCATTTGGTTTAATAAACAGAAATAAAAAAATTAATTTTCGAAACAACCTCTTCATGATTGATGGAAATTGGCTACAGGGCTTTGATTAGAAAGTTTTCACTGTTGCAAACTTATCATTCTGTAGAACTGTTACCGAGTTCCTTCTAATGGCTCTTGTTTTGAGTGATGATTGTTTCATAACGAGCACTTGATAATTCAACAATTGTAAATGTTAACTGCATCGTCAACGGAATATCTCTCATATCTTTTGGCAATACTAAAGTATTTCTCTTCCATCGAATATATAAGAAAATCTTTCAAATGCTATGAAAACTTCTTGATATAAGAAAATGAAGAGAATAATATAATGACGGAGATATGCAAGATAAAAATACTGATACAGAAAGTAACCTAAGTGAGTAAAAATTTGGAATGATATTTCAAATTTGAAACATTCATTCATACAAAAACCATGCATTTTCCTTCAATTCGATTCAAAGTATTTATTTAAACACTTGAATAACCCAACAGTGGTAAATTGAAAGGATAAATTCTCCTTACTTATAAGTTTCAATTCCTCTACAAAGGGATCAAAATAGAATGCTTATTTTCTGAATGTGTCAGCACTGTAGAATGAAATACCTTCTTGTTACTGTTTGTAATATTTTTCGGTAAAGATTTTGTTACGACTTTGATGCACTGCCTCGAGATCTTGAATCTGATAGCGACGCGTCAAACTAAGAATTCGCTACTTAAAATTTCATTCGATTTCGAGACCGAATACCTTAACAACATCGCGCCCAAAATTATTTGGCTCGATGACATTTTGATAAATGACTAATTTTCGTGTCCACTCACAATTCTTCCGAGCGATTCCATTCGGAGAAAGTTATCTTTACGAGTTCGGTCACTTCATTTAAATAATCCGGCGGAATTCGACGGCCGACCACTGCGCGAACATCAACAGGTGAAAAATAAATCGATTTCCACCAAAGGCACTTCTATTGTGAGCGACCTCGAGTTCTCTTCTAATGGGTTAATCGAGTTCGTAGGTCTTCGTTCGTGTCTCAAACACACGAACAGAATTGGTTTTTGTTTTTATTGCTGGGTTTGAATAATGGATACTGGCCGAAGGTAAACTATCTGCCTTGCTCCCTCCGGAAACACATAGAGGAAACTATAGACAAACATAATCAGAAATAACTCTAACGCCATTGACAAGACGGTTTTTTCATTATTCTTTTCTCTTGTACGGCCGTATTCTAGGACGGAGACTCCTTTAAACTTTTTAGGCTCGTTTTACAGAAAGAAGCAGCCACACCCAGAACTCGTAGGATCGGTGGAGAGATTCCATAAGAAGCTCTTCCCATAAAAATCTTCTCCCGCATCCGCCCACGAAAGCTAATCTTCAATTTGCAAGGAGAAATATTTCGTAGCGTCGGAATAAGCTGGAATTCCCATTTTCGGGTGAGATCGAGAGATAGAATGACTCGTAAAAGGGAATCGCGATTTAGACTAGATACAGAAGGGTTTACCTAACATTTCTCGGTGTCATTTTTATGGTTCTTCGAGAGTAGGAGATACTTTTATAAGTTCCTATTTTCCTAATTTCGTAGGCGTTGGAATCCCTTTTCTAGACCATAATGGCGAGGAAAAGTTATGTATATGATATCTCTGACACTGGAAATTTTAAGAATGTAAAAGTACGTCATGAAATAGCAATCTTTCTAATCAAATAATAAATTAATAGAGAAATTAAGAATTTCTCTATTGAATTAGGAATTTAATGTGTTTCAATCACAATCCTAGGTATTTTAATCTCAAATTTTTACCCGATCAACAAGTAAAGATGAACTTCATGAGAGCGTTGCCAAGAAGTTCTTTAAACACCATTCTGAAGTAATTCTTTAGATAATAAATATTTTTCACAAACACAAATTGAAAAAGTTAAATTTTCTAATTTTTTAGAACACCCGATGGATTTCTGAGATCAAAATATTTACTGAATTTCATACGTAAAAAGAAATAAATGGATGAGGAAATGAGACAATATTATGCTACAGATATGAAAAAAATAGGACTTTCAAAGCAATCAGACTAATGTAAATTTTGATTACTTTACGGAGAATTCAATACCAAAGAAAGTATTAATGCGTGAAAAATTTAAAATTTTTAAGGAAATTAATTTCGAATCTATTAAAGATTTACCAGAAATATTAATTTCTAGAGTAGAATCGCTTTGCAGTTAACGGTACTGAAGTTTAAGTAGACAAATAGATGAGAGCTTTTCCCTTTAAAAATGCACCTAGATTACTTTTGAGAAATGGGAACGTTTTAAGTGTTTCCATGTCAACATTTTCTCAAGCACTTGACGTTCAAAGGTCACCATAGGTCCACTTAAGTCTAAGACGACTGAGTTATGAGCCACAATTACAAAACAGTACTCCTTTGAGTGAACCGAAAAAGTAAAATGCTGTTGGGCGACATTTTTATCACCGAATCAGGAAATTCTGAAGCCTAAGGAATTTTCTCTGGAATAAAAATGTCGCGAGTTGTTTGTCTTCAGATAACTACGATAAAGGGACATAAAAATAATAAACAGGAATTAAAAGGAGCGATCTTTAGTTGTCTAATTCCAAGAAAATAATTGGCGATGGAAGGAAAAAAGGCTGTTGACCAGAATTCAGGTTGCCTTTTTTAATCACGAAAATATATTTTTTTAATTGTTTTAAATGATGAACAATAATAAGGATAGTGAGTTTGAAATGAATAACAATAGTTTGTGATAATGCGTATTATAATTTATAATATTATACAATATTTTTATCACAATCAAAGTAATATTAGTTCTCGGAAAACCTTTTCTTAAATTTCAGAATAACTCTCTCAAACACGGTTTAAGATTTTATCTCGAGTTTTAAAAATAAAGAATACTATCATCTTATGGGCGTTAACTATAAAACACACAAAGTGTCCTGTTGACTATTTTAGGCACGTTCCATTCTCGTTCCACATTCTTAAGGTAATTCCTAAGCCATGGCTTAAAATGTCAATTATCTTCTTTGGGTCACAAAATCATGTTTCACTCATTTTTCTAGAGATAAGGGGCCACTTCCTTCGTCAACCTCACTTACTTTTCTTGCTTCTTTTTCTCTCACATTCCTTTTATATCCTCCAAAAAGAAAATCCCCAAGGCATTCGCTTCAGAGCCGAGCTTTTTTCCCCAAAATAATCATCGTTTTAATTTTTCATTGATATTGCGATTAGGCAAATGTTTTTTGTTTCAAGATTCAGTTGAGTACAGTTTCTCAAGAAAAGTCGAAAGAGCTTTTTATTATTTAGTGCTTACGCGACGAACAATCGGTTAAAACTCAACTTAAGTGCCATAAGCGTAATATAACGTAAATCTAGTCATAGGTTTAAAAAATAAACTAATAATAAATATTTAATAAATAAACGAAGAACAATTAGTATGGCTATCGAAATAATAATGATTGCGAAAAGAAACGATAGTTAATAAGCAGATTTCAAATCTATATGATTCTGCAATGTATTATCAAATGTTGTTGGTACAATATTTGATTCGGATTAAAAAGGTAAACAATAAAACATCTAAAATTAATAAATATTAAAGCTATTAATAATCATTGAAACCTCTATTAAAAATCATTGAATTCTGCGTTTTTTGTATTAATATTTTACAAAATTGTTGTAAGTGCAGATTTTAAGCTTATTTCTACAGGAAATGGTCGATCTATGACAAACTACACTCTCCTGCTTTGATTATTTAAATTTTTTCCCGAGATCTATATTTAAGTTATTTTATGGCTGAAAATACCACATATTCATGATTTCACGAAAGAATATTTAAAGTTCGTGATGACATGTGGAATTCAAATTAAAAATTCAAAAGAAAAAGGAGCAGGTATTTAAACATGAGTACAGTTATGAGAACGGCAGGCGGAATTACATAATTACCAAGAAGAAAAACTCGGACTTCGAAGAAAACCTTGCGAAAGAACGGGAATGAAGGCAAGATGATTGTAATGATAGGGGCAAAGTAGGGAAATGAGGAAATTACGCAAAATAGGTTTTAATCCAGCGAAAGACAGTTTGATTAGGAAAGAGCGAGGATAATTGCTATGAAGGCGTGTCCCAAAATCAGATATGGCAGGCTGTCGGTTCAGAAGGAAAGGAAAATACCGTTTTAGAAAAGAAGCGAAGATATTTTAGTAACCAGCCCGCATTTCTTTGCGGGTTTTTACGAAGCCTGAAAATTAGAATAGATATTCTTCGCTGTTTTCTTCTTATTTTTCACTTCTAAAGCCAAAAGACACTCTTCTGCAATAAGAATATAGTTTCATGATATCATATATTACTCATGATTATATTTGCAATTGTTTCCTGCTTCAAATTGCATTCAAGTGAAGATTGTTTCATTCAGCATTTCTTTCCGGCGTGCGTGAGACCGGGGTTCGATACCCAGTAATTTAGATCTTTTTCATTTCTGTTTAAACTTAGTTAACATCGTTTCGTTGTTACTATCTAGTCCCTTATATTGTCTATTTCACGCTTTTTTTAACCATGGCTCAATTTAGGTAAATAATTTGATGTCATACAAATTTTACGAGTGATTTTGTTCGAAAATTATTGTTTAATAATTTATATAAATTTTATAATAATTTAAATAAATTATATAACATTAAAACAGTGAAGATAATAACCAAGGAGGGTTAACATTGAAACGTAATAGGGCGTTCTATTTTGTATATTGGACTAGAGAACCGAAAAAATGATGGCATCAAGCATCCAATTCTCATCTAAAATAATAATTAATAATAAAATCAACATTCCAATGTTATAATGAGTAAGAGCCGCATATGTATCCCGACACTTATTGATGAAACCGCCTTTTCTTAAACGCTTCGTTTGCATCGCACATCTCTGGAAAATCAATTAACCAATCATTTGCATCCGATTCTCGGCCCACCGCGTCAAAGCGATGACGCAAAAACAAACGCTGTTCGAGAAGAAGTGCCCCGCAGAGCAACTCGGTATTGATGTGAGGCAGTCAATCAGGCGTTTCCCTCTTTTAAAATGCTTCAATGGACTTACGAGGGAGTTCCACGAACTAGCGTGAGTGTGTGTAGTAGTGCGTGCGCCTCTTTCTTGACGGCTAAAAACGCACCGTCACGGCCCGAGCATTAATATCGCGCACTTTCTGAATCTTTTGTGAGCGTTTAATTCGATTGGCAGGCGTTAAAGGAGAGCACCAATCAGTAACGAGGCAAATGTGATCTTTTTGCGACGTTCATTCGGACCTATTTAATGCTTTGAAGCACAAGTTCGCCGTCCATTAAAGACTGTAGAGGTCTGAACGAGATAGCCGTCGCTTTAGAGAATGAATGATTAATATGGGGAAATCTGCGGGTATCTGTTGATGAATTCAAAGGCTTCGAATCGATGATGATTCATGTGGGTCCACTGTGTTGTGAAGGATCCGTTCTTTTTCTCTTATAAGCGCGTCACGTTAGAAAGTGGGAAATGAATGCAAAAGGTTTGTTTGTGTATTCGAAAATAAATTCATAGAAGGTAATATCCATAAGGATAATCAATTGAAATGACGATGATTAATTTAGTCCACAGAAAGTTATGGTTTGTTCTCCTCAAGATTAAAATATGTCTATTCATACGTATTGAATCCAAATTTGGAAGTTAATCAATCATACATTGGGCGTACCCGATATATTGTGCATTGAAATTCACTTATCGTAGTCATTACATTCATTGCTTGTGCCGACCAGTCTACTGCTGAAATTCTCAACACTTGAACATAAACCGCCAAAATACTATCATCACTTCAAAGCTTAGATGAAATAAATTCTGATTCATATTTCTATAAAAATAGATAGATATATAGATGAATATTTCTATAAAAATTAACAATTATTTTATATTCATGAAATAATAATAGATTCAGAAAAGGACCTTATTGATAGGACTGAATGGTAAAAGTTAGTTTATAAATAGGTCAATGATCAATAGCAGAATCTGAAACAACTAATGCATCTAGGATGTGTTCGAAGAATCATTATGCCAATTTTTTCTAAATATACAATGATTGAGTCCTTCGCAACTTAAATAGCTTAAGCATAATCATCACAATATCCTATTATTCAACCCCCTTGAATCAATTAATCCTTTATGCAAAACCAGAAAAAGACAGAATCTTAAGAGATTATTATTTTCTCTTTCACTCTTAGAGGCATAGTTATAAATACATTATAGGAAGGGACTGATGTAGTTAACCATTAAAGAAGTTATTCAAATACTCAAAAAATAAAATCAGCCACCGTAATGCTCTAGAGGAAATAATGAGATCATATTGAATGCATTCATGTCTCATGCCTAAAGCTGCTCTATAAGAGAGAGTGATCAAACTTTTAACAACTTCTTTATTCGCAATAAATGATACGAATTTTCATTTTAAGTGTATTTAACAACTGTTAACGTAAGGATTAGTAAAGAAATAATTCATTTCCTGTTCGACCATAAGGCGGAATGTTTCGCATCGAGGTGATGAATCTCACGACCTCTTGAGACCATCGCTTTTAATGATGTGGTGAGATTTGTAGCCTCGGATGATGGAAAACCAGCGTTTGATGTCCACGATTGGATGGTAATATCTGTGAGGGACTTTGACATATATGCGAAAGATTTGAAAACATATTGTGAATACTAAGAATCGTCGATAAGCTGTAGTTTTTCGCTAGCAATATGTTCCCTTTGACAACATCGCGTCTATATGATGGCAGCAGGAATCTCGATGTTATTTGAAACTCAGGCACTCCTTCTTTTCGTGTGAAGTCGAGCGCAAAATTCCGGCGAAGCGTATACAAAGTCGCAATATTGGATGAGAGGATGAAAATCTTGCAGGTGAGGATATGAGATACGCAACCGCACAATGAGTTCTAAAAGAGAACCATTCCTCGACTTCCGGAAACAATTTAGTGATCCTAAAGGCGCTTGTCGGCATGTTTTTTCGTGCGGTTGAAGCAGAATAGTAAAAGCTTTCGCCGATCTCGAGGAGGAATCTTCGCAGATGCGGCAATAAAACGTTTTAAGTGTCGGTAATGGCAGTTAAATGAGCTATCACAATGGTCGGTTCCCTGGAGAGGCTTTAGAAGGGAAACAAAGATAGGATCCGATAGTAGAGACAAGTGACGGCAGTTCGGCCGATACGAATGGGCACATTCTTCAGATAGCTGCATCTCTAAAGGGACGATTTCCATAGATGAGCAGCGTTTTTAAAAACCTTTAAAAACACGCCAAAATTCGAGCAATGTTCTGCAATGTATCAGAAACATTAAGTGATAAGATGAAATTACATGATCATTGAATTTTAGAATAGTTACCTAACAATGTCAAAGTAATCAATTTGTTTATACGAAAACTATTAAACACTGTACCGAAATGAAACTTCTGAAAGAGTAGTTTTCAATAGGAAAGATCCATTCCCCACTGTTTTCACAAGCATCATTCAATTAACATAACAAAAAATGAAAATAAGATACAGTTCACTTGAAAGCTATGTTAAGTTCTATATATGTGAACACGTATAGCTTTGGTTCTTACGAAAAAAATGCAATGACTGTGGGTGTTTCTGGATGGATCCTTTCATCACGAAACAAATCAGAGAATATGTACCCCACGAGGCCCATGAAAAAGAAAAAAGTAATGGAACAAGGGCCTGACATTGAAAGTCCGAAAGCGTGAGGAAGGCTAACGGTGATGTAAGATGGTATATACGTGTGAATGAAAGGAGGTGAAGGGATGATTGAAAAAGAATTGAGATAAAATGGAAAGGGGATGGAGAAAGAGATGAAAGGGTGGGGCGTGGACTGCTGCCGCATTTCTTCCTACCATTCCCCTTTTTATCTAAGCCATCTTACTTAGATGCCTCGGACGTCCTACTAAGAAAAAAACATTCCTTTCACGCGAAAGGGGCGACTCGACTCGGCCTGAACGGCAAATGGTAGTATTAATCAATCTACCACTAGTTGAATCATTCCTCCTGCAAAGCGACCGCCTAGCATTCGATTTTGGAAGACCGGTTGACGAAAGAATTTTGTGGCGAAAGAGCGATCGTAGCGGGAGATTAGTTTTGTTTGGAGAAAGGTGCTTCATCTTCGGGATGCAACATCTGACTCCTCTTGTATTTTGGTAATTGTGTGATCCCATGATAGATAGACCTCTCCTCGTGGTTTTCTTTCGCTGTAACATCGTAGTTCTGTTATCTGGACTTTTAAAACGCTTACATTGTTATATACATGTATGTTTGCATACGGGTAAAGATTTACTTGCATTTCTAGATTCCTATTTATTTAAAATTACGCGTAAATTTTTAAATTCTTTTGCTAATTCTTCAACATTTAAATGAGCTTACGAAAATATATGTGCAAAATGTGTTGATAAAAAAGAACTAAATTAACCAATCAAACTACAGCAAGCATAGAATAAAAGCACGCCCAATGTATGCAAAAAGTAAGAAAAATTCTTGAACAAAATAATGAGCAAAAAATTTTGCGATCGTTTTTGTATTCACCTCTATTAGACAATCCACATTTAAAAGACAAGATTTTTCCTGTAATCCATCGAACGATGATTGGCTTAGCGAGAGAACTCCGTAGTGTTGGGAGGAAATCGACTGCGCCTGAAGATGCGTTTCGCATATGAATTCACAGTGGATACGGATGAAAAAACAACCTAACGAGATCTTAGGCAAGAATTCTGGAATTCAAGAACCTATTCAGGAATGCAATTAACCAAGGACAGTTTATAATCGCGAGGGAGTGAAATGTGACTTCATCGACAAAAAATATAATGGTTCGCCCATATCAAGATGGGGTCGACGGAGGAGATTAATGGTATCATCCTAGGGAAAGATTCTCCAGAAGAACGTGGAAAGGAATGAATACGTAAAGCCATTCACAAACTTACAAAGATGTCGAAAGATTGCATGGTGACGATTCAACTTAAGATTAATTTTGGGTGTATATCGTAGATTATTTCCTTCAAAGAAGTAATTCTTGATATTATAGTAATTCTAAACCTAAGGTATTAGCTATATTGCCCACATCATAACTACGTTAATACTATCGTTTCAGCCGTACATCCAATAGAATATAATTACAAATTCTACTAATAAGTTCAGTTATGGACTTTCAAACTTTCAGTGATGAGCTATCATAAGGAATCTTACAAAACGATTCCAAAGAAAATTTATTATCGTGTGAACAATTGATGAATATAAATAGTTCATGAAAAGGAAAACTGTTAAATTTCAGGAAAAGTATACCAGCTACAATATTTTTGGGCACTGTCAGAAGTAAAATCAAACTAAACTGCAGGCAGCTCAAGAAAGCCTTGGAGATTCATTATTTTAATTCTTTATAATGTTGTAAAATTGGCTTATTCGGTTTTACTTCCTATGAAATCCCTCCTTATTCCTGAGAGCTTGGATCAATTGCTAATAAAAATAGAAAATAAAAATATTGATTTGGTTTTTATATAAAATTAGTTATTATTTAACATCTTTCCGCATACTGTTTTGAACCGAGAACAACTCAAATAATTCAAATCAAATCGATCTTCCGAAATGGTGACGTATGAGAATGAATTTTCACAACTGGAATCATTTCATTCATTTTTATTGATGTTTCAATAACTTTCAAAAAATGTACTTAAATGTTTTTTTGTGAATTATAAATCAGAGCAAGAGATACGTGATTGCCATCCGCCGCTAACTATGAATGGAAAAATACGGAATCTCGAATAGAATATGAATTACGATAATACCTGTTACCTCTCCTTATGAAAAACATTCCATAAAAATGCCAACTTTTAATGGGGATCACTTTCCATGTATCCATCCGTGAAAACGAATGCACTACCGGATGGCACACCCAACCCCGTGATCCCAGCGGGTGAACTCACCATGCACCTGCGAAAAGCAACCATTTTGCATCTGTTCGATATGGGAAGGAGATACGAAAAAAGAATTTCACCTCCAGAATGAAAGTTATGGAAAGAGCTCTAACATGGACCAAGAACAAAAAGGCGACTAACAACGCACACTCCCATCCCCTTTTGATTTTGCGGTAGCGGTAAGATAACGAAATCCCTTGAGGGGTCATTGAATAGGGAGGGAAGGCGGAGACTTCAACGCCCGAATGGAGAGGCGCGGGTCGGCCGAGGAGGAGTCACTTTCAAGGCAATCAAGTGATGTGGTGCCCGAGGCAGCGTCCATCCATCTACTTGTTCACTCCACCCTCGCGAGAGCCATGTTAATAAGGTTCTCAGCCGTTGGATAGAGGAAGAAATGGGACGCGGAAAAGATGAGCGGAAGAAGAACTAAATGGGCCTTAGTTAATATCTCACAGCTCCTCGACGAACGGTTGGTGAGTTAAAACCCATCTCTCGGGTCCATCTGGTGGTGGTCATGTCGCTTTATGAGATACACGCGATAGCGGAAAGTATTTGGGTACAGGAGGCCGCTGAGGTACCTGACAGACTTTTACATTTTCACCTCGGGATTCACATGCGTTCTATCCCAATCTTATCGTAGAAGGTACATCTAGAGGGAGTCGAGAATTACAGCTAGAGTTAGAGCGGATGAGAATGTGAACGTTATAGTGTCACTTCCGACATAATTCACGTTGCTTTGAATTTATGTACTCGTCGATACCGAATGTATATTTACGCCCTAGAGGACGTATAAATGTAAATTTCGATTATCAAAATCCTTTTTCAGAAATGAATTTCATCCAATAGTCTTTCACGACTCATCAGGGTGTAAAATATTCTTTAACCATTTACCAAAGGCAAGTTAAGAATCTCTTTTTGTACATTCAGCGCGAAACGGTTTGTATCTTCCATAAAAAGTTTTCAGAAAGCTTACATAAAAAGATAGCGTTTTCTAGCTCATTAATCTTTCACGTCATGGGCATTCGTTTTTCCAACTCAATGAGTTCAATCGGGTAGAATATCTTTGATCATTATGAATAGAATTCTAAAAAACATTTTGGATTAATCTTTTAAAAATGATTTTGTATATTAGGTTAAATTATATTATACAAAATATTCAAGTTATCTCAATTGTAAGAGTAACTTAAATTAACTGAGTTAAACAAGATGACAAAATGAAAAAAAAACGGATTTCCAAAAATATAGTAGTGAAGGATAAAGGAGTGAATATAAACTATCAACTATATGAGTCACAGACTCAGAAACACTGGTTCTTGTGCTTGGAGAGGTGTAGCAGCCACCGGAATGTAGACAGATGTTTGCTTTGAGTTTCAGATTCAAGTTTTAAATAAAAAAGACGATTTGCTAACTTTTCCACAACTTCAAGATAATTTATCGGCTACTGAAAGAAATAGAACTCTAGCTTTTCCTCCACCTTCAGAGGAAAAGTCAGGAAATCACGAAGAGCTGGATTGCAATGAATATTTCAACTGTTTGGAGAGGATTTTACTTCTAGGAATGCAGAGAGTCCAAATGGATAAAACTACTACCGTGAAGACTTTTATATTGCAGCACCTGAATAAATTTAATCCGGGCAACTACCTCGTTACAAATTTTTATTGAAAAACTTTTCCTGCCAGTATTAAGACATTTCCCGTTTTAGTACGATAATCTGAATAAGCCAAAGCACTTATCCTTTATATTTCCCTCCAACAAAATGACCGGCTATACTTCGGAGCGATACGAAGAGGAGAAGAAATGGCGACACCGGGTCGGAAATAACGATGCACGTCTGAGGTATTAAAATGTCGGTGAAGTGGTACAAACACTCTGCAAGAAATCTACTCTATAATTATATATCACGAAGTCATATTCCTTTATTATTTATTCAGAATAATAAAAGGTGGATTGACCAACCTTGTAGGTATTCATCTTATGACTTCTTATCACCTGGAATTTATTGTTTTCCGAAAAGGATGCACAACGCACACAACGCATCCTATTAAATTGAGAGAGGATGAGAGCATCTCCGAACACCTTCCTAATGGCCCATTATCACGCAATGCCCCCTATCTGAATGACGAAGAAAATACACTAAGCATAGGCGCTAATAAATATCTTATCCGAAGCTTTAAATGAAAAAGTACACCTTTATCTTGATTGCCAAGAGAATCACTCCAGAGGAGCAATATATAGAGTGAAAATTAAAATTAAAGAGGCAAATACCCGCATTTCAACTGTTGCCTCCTTAATTTCTTTGCCAAACTCTCTCAGTCGATACGAATTAAGTGGAATAGGAAAAGGCGTAGCAGGTGGTGCTAACGCGCACACAACAACGATCGACATAATTTCATTAAAATTCAGCTGTAAGCAAACGGGAGTACGCCCAGCAGGTGCCACACAAAGATGTTCGACGACAGAAAGAAGACTCGCTCGTCTACGATAGCATCTGTAATTCTCTGCCCGAATAAGGGAAAGAATAGCTCATGGTGAGAAAATACAACCAAGGAAAATATTCCTGGTTCTTGAACGGTAGAAAAACCTTCGCCTACGATTGCCTTCAAGAAAGCACCTTTTACTACTTGGAGGAAATATCAATCTAGATTCCTTCCACCTATAATTGCCGCAAATTTACCGTTTGGCAAACGGTCGGTTGTTTCCTCTGAAGTAATTTTTTTCATGGCACCCAAAAAAGGCGTAGGGAGCGAGGAGGATGGAGAACTTGGAATTTCTTGTTTGTGAGAGTTTTTTTTTTCAAACGATATTCTTGAGTAACCGGGAGAAAAATCAGGGTTCAAATCGACATGCCACTTAAATTACGAAATGCATTTCTTTTTATTGAGTGAAAGTGCGGATTTCAATCGCAGTGATTTAATTTATAACCTCAAAGTATTGAAACGCTGGAGAATAGAATTCATTCGTTATATTTATTTATTCAATCTATGAATTGATGTAGGAAAAGAAAACGAATTGATTTTTAACGCCGAAAGAGTATTTCGTATTATTTAGAGCAAACAGTCGTAAAAATCTCTCAATAATTAAATACTGGAACAGTAAGTGTTGATGTAAAGAGCTTGAATGGGATACAAACATGATGGAGTCTCTACTTCGTAAAGGTGATAAAGTTAATGTGAAAATTGTACCATTTATTTTTCCCCCGAGGAGACTAACTTTTTTGATGAAGAAATAGCGATATTTCCATTTTGTAGATTCCAACAATATGAAAGTGAAAATATAATCCTTGGTGAGAAGTGTCGTTCCAACACATGGGCTTTCTCGGAGAGCCTCGCCGTAAATTTGTCTGTGGAAGTGACAGCAGTAAAGTATAACTCTGATAGTGGTAGTTTATTGTTCATCCGTTTATGAGCCAGAAAGTTTATGAAACTGGAATACGACTTTATTGCCACCGAAAGAACGACATCCAAATTTGAGCTGCGCAATTCTTTTACGATTCGTCCCATCCGAACCATTCTTATGGGGATACGACGACATCAAGGAAAAATTCCATAAATTTGCATTCAATATTCCTCAACTTGTCAACCGATCCAGATCGGATGAAAAGAATTCTATTTGAACCATTTCTCGAATAGCATTTCTTTTGTATGAGATACTCACTATAACGATTTCGAACGGAGCAAATACACGGCTATAAATGTTTGCAAAATATTTATAAATATTATATACCTATTGCTCCGACATTTTAAACTTTAGCTCAAGGAAGGAATTATTACGTAGTTTTCCTTGTTGCGTGGATAATGATAAAATACTTAATTATTCTATTGATTTTGTTCATCATGTAAGAATATATACCACAAAAATTGTGACAACGAAGTCATAGACGTGTATCCGGAAGGAGTTGTGGTTCAGAAGATCGATATCTTATAAAACTATTGCCAAAACTAAAATTTGCTGCTAAAGGTTTATTATAAACTGACCACATTAGTGAAGAGAACGTAATCATGATTCAATCCATTTCAAAGAAAGAGACTGAGGAGATAAATGTGAACAATAATAAACACTACTGCGCAATATTTAGTGCGTAAAATAATCATAGTTAAATATAGCCTATAATTTGGAGGAAATTTCGTTGAGTTTCACAAACCACAAATGAAGGTCGTTCTTAATCAAGGTTGGTCGGGAAATCTGAAAACTTAATATGAAAAGAATAATTACTAAAACAGGAAGAAGGCTAAAGAATATATATATCATAATGAATAAAACTAACAGGATTTTATTCTAAGGGAGATTGCAGCTAATTAAAAGGCGGAAGAGGAAGTTATTTTTTTCGCATTCATATCTAACGATGCCAAACAATAGGATCATGATTCACAAGGTGTTTCTCGATTCATGCTTCTACGAGAAGATACCGAAAAGGAAGACAGGGTGTTTATCACTAACGGTAGTTGAAGGTACACGTGTAATAGTCCTTTCTAATAAAAAATGTAAAATTTATCTCACAAAAGGCACACACATTATATGGAGACCGTTTAAAATTTTTTAACTTTCATAGCCGATTTTTTCACAAACATTTGACTCAAATGCTGGAATGAATATACTTATCAAAATTTCAGGCTACAAGCACTCAATATCAGTAAATGTAGATGTACACAATAGCAAAGCAACATATCTGACAGTGATTTAGCTAAACAAGTATTTTCATCGTCTTTCATGCGATACCCAAAAAACCAACCACGTGAGTACGAAAAGCATTTGAGAATGTAAAATGTCGCTGAAGGGATTTGTTAGCTCGGAGAAGAATCGTGTCTTAATCGTTCTCAATTAGCAATGACACGCAGTCCTGCTTCATCAGATTGTGTTCGGGGGAGGAGGATTGAGGATTACTCAACAAATATTTCCCTCGTCAATTTTTCCTTCGCTCGTTCGTTTGACTTTCGGATCCGAGGCCGATGAGCGCTCTTCGATTCCTCCATAAAAGCCACCGATAATAAGATCTTATCGTTTGTCGGGATGCTGAAATAAACGAGTGGATCCAAGCATGGGGTCTCAAACTTATATAAGGTCGGTATACCTTGACGAGCGAATATTAAGCCGAAAACCGGATTAAAGGGACAAAAAGGCGGCACGGAGAGAAGGTATATTTCATGGGGGTAAGAAGTCCATGACGAGATTTTTAACTTTGACAACTCATTCAACTCCGTCCTGTTAATGTGGCGATGAGATAGCGAGAGTTGGGGAAGAGAAACCATTATGGCGTTTAATGACCATTAACACGCGCGCGTACGCGAATGTAAAGTGACTAATTAATAGAGCGATCAGACATGCCTTCTTCGACGTGCTAAAAAACGATCTCCAAGCATCCGATAAGGCGAGATTTTTATTTTCACGAGCATGAAAATAATTTGACCGCCCGGGATAAAAAAAAGGAATATCATAAAGTCCAGGAAATTCGTGGCCCTTACTTTTCGGAGAGGAAAGAAAGAATGGTTTCTAGGGGTGATCACGGAAAAGAAATGGCGATCCGAAGGGATGGTGGCAGGGGTTTATGGAAGAGGGAAAGTGGGAGGTCTGGAAGAGAGGTGCAATTACGCTCACGGAACAGGGACGCGCCCCTTTTTCGGCTCCTACGCCCCTTCCTCAAAGGAATTCCCCCCAACTTTCTCACCGAGCCTAACTCACACCCTAAAAACTCCGGATGAAGCTCTGCACGGCGGACGCAGTGTCGCCAACCGTTCGGCGACTAGTTCCGCCCGAGGACCCCGAACTTGGGCAGCGTTGCCATGCGTTGAAATCTCCACCAACAACCGTGAATCCGAGCGTACAATTTTCCGCTCGACTGAAATAAAGATTGCGATGTCCAGGCGAATGAGAAGTGGGGGTGGATGAGATCCCCCGGATGGACGGCGGAGGCCGAGTCCTCCCGCTTCCGAAACGCTCCCGCTCGACTTATATCGATTTCTTGCGATAATCGATCTACGTCAGATGGACTCCCATCTCCCGCGAGTGCGTCGGTAGGACTTTCGACCTTCCGAAATGCGTCGACTCATGTCAATGCTACTTTTACGACAGCAGATTTTAGGTTCGTCGATTCCGTTTATGACCGATCCATACTCGCCGCCTTCTCTCGAGTAGATTTCTTTTGTTTCGACAATCGACGAGCGATGCGATTTGCGTCATACGTCACTAAGAATCAGTTCAAATAAGACCACGCTAAACATTTCTGCTCAGATTCCCTCACCAGGTCGATCAAAACACAATGTCGTGTACTGATGGGATTTGACACGAGTCGAATTGATTTGCATCGGTCTGTTTCCGGCAAGAACCACAGACGTTAGTCATCAAACTAATAATTCATTGGCGTCATAATGCAAATACCGAGAGCTGCGCATAAACAAAGATCTAGGGATATCGGTATATATTAAATTATGAATTGTCAATTACAAAGACTTCCACACGGTATTAGAGTATAAATATCATCAGAAAGAATAATATTGTATAAATACGCTTACGGGATAACTTTCAGCCAATTTATTTATATATATATATATTTATTCTTACATAATTACGTTTAAAATAAAAAGTCATTCATTCGAATTACATTTCCAATATTTTTAAAGTTGACTTTCCTCTGTAAAGATTACATTTATGCATGGCTCGAAATTCAAAGGCAATTTACAAAATAAAGGATTATTGTAACTCAAAATTGATTTAAGATATTCTGCAATGAATAATTTCCACTTTTAGTTTACTCTGAAAGTATGTTTTCTCAACTCACATAGTATCACTGACACTTCTGTATCAACTGACTGAAACCTGTCATTTACATAAATGGTTGACATCGGTTAAATTATCTGCCCCGTTAACATATAAAATATTCAAATTATATCTAATAAACTATCTTTTATAAATCGATAAAGTTCTCATCTTCTTTTGACTGTATTATTTGACAATAACATTCCCCCAATTTGCCAAATTAATCAAAAGATGCCGCAATAGTTTGATGCATTTTATCCTTGTCATTTGTAAGCCGAAAGGTTGGCTAACATGCAGTCTTACAGATATATTATGTAGCAGCTTGTAGCAAACAACCGGACGCAGACGCGACCGGGAGTGGTAAAGGTGAGGTATTTATGACAGGTGTTTATAAAAGTTTCTAAAGGAGGTTAACATGGGGGTCTGTTGCCTTCGTCGCTGAAGAGTAGTGGACGGCTGGAGTATTCCCGGCGAAGAAGACTAAGTTCGACAGTATTTCAAGGTTGGCAGGGAACGCTATTAAAATAATTTTCCGAAGAACAAGTTTCGTTAAAAATACACTCAGATTTTTTCTTGATTCGGTTACGACTCTTGCTCCGGGAAATCCATTTACATGGTTGTAAAATAACGGTTCCCTTCTATCGAAGCAAAGGATGAGCGCTCTATAAAGTTAACGATAACACGACTGAAAACCATTCTAATTCAGATCGTATTTTTTTTCGAGATTCGAAATTTCATTCCATTCTGCCCATCTTATGACTCTGAATGGCCTCTCTCTTCGCCACCTGATGCTTTTTATAAGGCTTCAATTAAAGCGTATCAATAAAACTTGAGGGGAAGTGGTGGGTTTTACAAGTTTAAATCATTAAAATGATGAGCGATCCAGACACACACTTAATATTTCGTAAATTATAAGATTTCCAATAAAATAAAAGCTTTTAAGTCTAGTGCGGAGAGTGTAAATAATAAACTCGAGGTGTCAAAAATAACAGGTTTTACTGGATTCGGAAAGGACTGGTAGCAACATTGGACACTTAGGGGCAGCAAATAACGAATTCATTCCTCGATTCATTTAAAGATCATCTTTAACCTCATTACAAACTACCAAGAAGCCATGTGCTGTAATAGCCTGCGTTCAGAAAGATTTATAACGTAAATTCAAACAAAGATTATGCGGTGATTAATTGAAATAAGGAGAACCGATGAAAATATCAAGCCATATCTACGAAAATGTTATTTGATCTCATTAATCTTAAGCAATAACTCACTTATTTGCATTCAATACCCAAAGAAATTAATCTTCAATGCCGACATATATGCGAAAAAATGAGTGCACGTGTTTTAGTAGTGGATTTTAGGTTCGTGGAAAACGATACCGATAAACGCTTTTGATTCTTAGTGCGTAAAATGAATATTGTTTGCTTTTATTATTATAATAACGATTTAAATGTGTTGTATATAACTATTAATAGAATATTAATATAAGAGAATAGTTTAGGTACTTATTTGGTAGATTATTCTAATGACTAAGAAATTAATAAATTTTCAGAGTACTGTTCGAAAATGCCAAGATCTTATTACTAATCTTTTCTGCTTGTCTCTCTTGATTAGATTATACCTCTTCTATCTATCTATATCAACCAATTATTTTATGTGAATGTCACAGTCATAATATAACTTTGGTTTAAGATGTACTTGCGGTTTTTTGATGCTTTCTATTCTAATAATCTAAATTGACGCAATATGTACAGAGTCATAATTACCGTAGAATAAATTATTCCGAAATTCTTTAGTGGATTATCTGTTTGAATTAGTGAGTTTGATCTAATTTCACTGATTTATTCGGAGTGTTTCTTAACACATACATCTTATCTTAATTATGGTTTTAAGTCGTAAATATTCCGATCTATCAATGAATTTCAAAGAAATAAGATGACAAGACAAGAAATGGAATCATATCGTTCACCCTTATCATAGTGTATTAAAAAGGTATAAGGTCAATTCATGTATTATTATCATAGATTTTTTTAGTCAGATGGTTTTATATTTATTGTTCTCTTTTTATCTTAATAATAAATTAAGAATCATTAATTCCGTAGCGTTTGATTTTCAGTGAATAATTTGACGTAGTTTAATTTGATTGAAGTTTAATTTCTAAAGGAACCCCACGATACAAATGAGTGGAAAAACCTTCTCAATAGAAATCATACAGAAGTTTTCGTTGACAGAATACGTAACGTAACTATTGTCCAGCATAGTCTATTACGTAAAAATCAACCTTTTTTATTATAAAATTATTTTTCTGCATCAAAACCGCTCCTCCAACAAATTATTCCCACCGAATAACGTGCGTGTTCGGATATTCTTTCTCGTTGCTCTGTAATCACCAAGACCTCTGCGGTATCCTTCGGACACTTTTTTCCATTGTCTACAGAAATCCAACCGCAATCTCCCCATGACAAATCAGAGCAGGTCCAAAACCGCGAGGAACGTTAAGACTCAGATGGTAATCTACCATCGCTGACATCGCCTAAAATATTCCCCTGGCGACGATTAAATTCGTCAGCCTCGCAAGATGGGAATTGATAAAAAAGATTTAACAAAAGATTTACCACTTGCACCCTCTGCCCTCTTCCGGATAATTGATACACCGTTAACTTAAAAGAAGGACGGATTCCCAAGCCGCCTTGGGTTTTATTGTTTTTACGATATCTCGCTCTATTTTCACACGTTATTATGACATAACCGTTACGGTGGTAACTTGAGCCGTGTAATAGGACTTTACGGAAGCGGCAATTATTCCATAAGAAGGGTGCCGATTGTTTTTCAGTTCTTAAATACGACGGAAAATTCTGCGAAAGACCGTTCCTCGACGAGATGATCTTGGGAGACACGAAATCCTTAGAATTGGATTGAACGCGACCCAAGGCATTCTCTGCGGGTGAATTTACGAAATTATCCTCGGAAATTGTGGTTCAATTCTGAAAATTACGATATTTTGTTCACAAGAATAAATACAATCCTATTTGTTTGAAATTTATACAACGCTGTAGCATCAGAACTTTATACATTACTTTACCGTAAAAAGATAATAATCGGCAACGTTAGGCGTATATAACCCTCTCTTACACCTAACCTAAATTTTGTTCATAATAAACGGAAAGTTGGAAATACAAATGATTGTATTAAAGTTTCTTTTTATAGAAACAGAAAACATTCGTTTACAAAATAATATTTTCCATATTTTTGCAGATTATATCACATGATATTTAATACATTCAATCCACAATACCTGAGAGCAACAGAAATAGCTCTTATACTAAAATTTAAAGAGGTTCACGATATTTCCGATTTACTCAATATATAAACGCTTTACATTCATGATCGATAAGTAACATTCCACCCTTAAAAAACAACAAAACGCTAATTTTCTCAACCGCCTACCACAAGCTCTGTTACTTGCTTTTATAGTTTCCCGCTCCGAGACAAAAGGCACGTATTGAAAATGTAATCGGTGTGGAATTTGCAACTCATCCCGATCGGAGGTGAAATAAAAGCAAATAAATATCGAATCAATCAGTGGTTCGCGGCTGAGAGAGCAATCTAAAATTGGATCCTTCCTCCATAATTGCCCGCTGTCTACCATTCCGTATCGCAGACGAGGAAATCTTGATGACGAGACATTTCCATAAGACGGTCAAAATCAAGCGCTTCGCAGCACACGAGAAATGTGTCGTTCGTGAAAGGCATTTGTAATTGTCACTGGGCGAGGAACGCTGCCGACATATTAATCAACTTCAAGGCGCCCACGCACTCTCCTCAAACAAATGGACGCGGTCCAAATCATCATATGGAAGGAGATCATTTTTTTCTGACCCCAAGGAAATCTCGGAATTCCGAGAGAGAAACAAGATATCCGGAGAGATGTTAGAGTTTTGAGAGCTGTTATTAAAATAACGAGGAGTCTTCCAATGTTGAGTTGGATTTCCGGTGGTCTGTTATACATCGACTTCACGATGTTTTTTCAGAGGTGAACTAATGGGTTTCGACTTAATGTATTTTTCGTTACCTAGAGCAAATAATTCGCAATATCGCAAGGTTTGTTCTGTAATTAAATCGCCTGTATATTCACAGAAGTCCATTTATATACAGAGAATGTAAATTAATATTTGTCTAGGATTTAATATAAATAGAGGTTAGGAGACTATATAAACTCTAGAGGGTTTAAATGAGCTATTCGTAACCAATTATTAATTTTTTTTTCGATTATTTTTGTGATGATTAAAAAAAAGCAACCCATGCCTTTTTAGTTTTATGGACTGAGTTCGCAAACTATGAGTCCGTAACTACCCACAAAATATCATTCTGAAGCATGAAATGTACAAGAATGTAGATAAAATACATCTTGAGTAGGATATTTTGAAAAGGTTACGAGATACTGTTATAAGCGTCTCCTTTGCCAATTAAAATAAATCGTTAAACGTCTTAATTAAAAAATGGGAACGAAAGGAATATTAAAATTAAAAGATAATTACATATAATTGGTAAAGTGTTAAGTACATTTTTCATCTTAACCAGTATTCTCCTCATTCAACAGATTTTAACGTCAATCAAATTGATTTATTCACCCAAAATCACTGTAAAAACATTAAACAAAAGTCGATATCCTGTGGAACATCTACGAAGTGTATTCTACGGTCGGATAAACCATTTGCAGTTAAGGCAACTGTGGATAATGAACTTGGAGTGTATCCCTCATATTCAAGCGCAAGGTATGAGATTTCGTGCAGTGATGTCGATATGGATCATGGGAATGTACTCGAATACTTCCAACCACATAATCTCCTCATCTTCAAAAATTTCAATCTCCTGGCACATTACAGAAAGCACGTTCCACGTTCCCGTAACTCTATCACGGATACGCTGCATCTGTAGGAAACCTTTATTGGGAAATATCCGTTTGATTGGATCCTCCGCTGGAACCAAACGATTTCTTATCATTACGAACTCTTTGTTTCACCGAACTTCGGAATCGTCCATTCACTTCGCTGATAAAAAAATAATTTAAATCTGCCGAACAATTTATATTGTTTCTTTAGCAAAATTGATGGAAGTCACTGGCCAGTCACAGTTTTAGAAAAGTAAATATTAGAAACATTCTAACTATTCATGAGAGTAAATCAATATTCTCATTAATAAGTACACCTAAATAAACAGTGTCCGCCAGACTTTAGTCAATTCTTTTAAAACCCGGGAGTTTTTCAGCAATTAGCGATTGGTCTACCTTTACCCCATTACCTCATGTTAGATTATTTGCCTCATAAAATATCCTAGAATAACTAATGGGCGCTGAAAGTGTTCCTAAAAGAGCCTTTAGAGGATAAAAGAACCAGGTCTCTGTGGTTTGTGTGAATCTACTCTTAGCATTAATCAGACAGAGTCAAGTTGGCTGAATGAGAGAATAATATTTCGGAAATGAATTCCTCGACCACAGAGCGAATGGTTTATGTGAAATGTTGGCTTTTGCATGACATTCAGCTTGGGCTGGAATTCTTAAAAAATGAGTGGGTTTAAATAGAGGTGACAAGTGGGGTAATTTATGAGCAACATCAGCAGTCCATTTTCGCTATCAACAAACACTTCTAAGGCTTACTAATATATCCTATTTTGCAGCTCAGATTCCATAAATAAAAGAATTCATGAGTTAGTATTTATTTTGAGAATGGTTGACAAACTACGAATTCCAGTAGTTTCCGCGACTTCCAAACTAAAACCTCGAGGTATTTAGGACTCCTTAAATTAAAAAAGTCTTCCTCGCCTGAAACTTAGACCTACAACTTTGTCATTTGTGGCTTTCATTTTGGATAGTACTTATCAAACTTGAAGATTACAGTTTAAATATAAACATAGTTTGTGTTACATTCGAACTACTAAATTGAAAACTCATAGCTTTTCAAATTAATGTATCCCTCCATGTCCTAATAATCATAAATATCAGGTTTTTTCTCCATTGCTCGAAAATTAAGCTACATACTATATATCTTAAAAATGTACCCTGGAAAACTATATATCGTTATGTCTTTATATATCTTGATGCCATTTTATCGATGATACTTATTCATAAAAAAATAGAATGAAAAGTAGCCAAAGCTAAAGTCAATTAACCTGTGGAGGAGTCGCAACAGATGCGAAGTTTGAAATGCAGCGTCCACCATGATTTCTAGGCCAGAAATCCCCTCAGACGTACTCTGAGGATGATTCCATGCAAAGATGACACATCCGTAATCCAATCTAATCCTTTCAAAGACCGGTAAAGGACAGTCGCATCCGTGAGTCTTGACACTAACTTCTCTCTTACGAGGATAGAAAAAACGGGAAGGAGCTTTTATTCCTATCTGGGTAATGGAGAAAGAGAGCTTTTGGCTCAGTGACAGCGATGGAAATGGAGGCAATTGATGCCACGCCGTGGTCGCATCCGATGCCTCTAATTGCTTCAACTCTACGACACTCTCTCTGCGAAGACCGTTTCCTATTCTCTTTGCGGTATGTGAAGGAAACCGATGAGGCATTCAAAGGATCCCAGCTATGCGCTCTTATATTCACCGGAATGGGAGTGTTGGTCTAGTATTCCAATTAAATTCGCCAATATAAAATATGATAAATTATTGATTGATATATCCCTCAGTCTATCTTAATAGCTAAGCAGTTTGCCATGTGTTTTTTCGAGGGCTCTCTATGTAAAATTAAGTACTAGACATTAAATTCATCGCTCCTACTTTTAAATCCTTATCTATTGGAGGGATGAAACTATTCATTCTATTTTTTGTAGATTTATAACACTGCTTTAAAAGTATCTAATTTTATATAATTTAATACCTTTTCCCCTATTCGCATGCTAATTAATTTTCTCTTTCCATACGCATTCAACAATCAATGAAATTAGAAAACTAAAACTCCCTCTACTTCTCTTTTCCTAATTCCAATCGACAATTAATTGCTAGTCTCACAGGAAGGTCGGCTACCATTAGCTGAACCTATGTAACAGATTGTTGAGGTGTGTGAGATTCCGGTAGATACTCGGAGCTACAGAAGGATAATCTTGTTACTGCAGCGCTAATGACGAAGGAGAGCTAACGAAAGGAGATGGGAATGCGTCGAGAAACGTCAACCATCCCATTCACACGTCGCTGTTCCCTACGACCACCGGACGCGGAAACCCGTTCCTCGTCGGACGTCTCCCGGACGAGCAATGGGCTCCGCCCCACTGTGGTCCCCGTATAAATTCTCCGGGAAACATGTACCCTCTCATATTCTTCGAAAAAAAGACGAGGAAAAAAGTGAAAAATTCGGTGGTTCCTCGACGTGGTTGGTCGAGCTACTTTCGATGTTAACCCAGAAGCTCGAGCGCGGTTGCGTCCTTCGAGGATTGCGTGTCCATGGAGCTGCTCGTTTCGCCGATTCGAAGTGACAGGAATGCGCGGGCCTCACGACGATACGGCTACCAAACCGCACGCCGTGTTTCACGCGAGTGCACCTTAAGGACATCACGTATTCCTTACTTTTTTGGCTCCTCGGAGGGCATTATGAATTGGGCACGAACATAGGAGGAGGGCACCCACTTCGATCACAGTACTGTTACTTTATTAGAAAAAATTTGAAATGAAGTTGTATAGGATTCCCATCCCCTGGTTTTGTATTCTCTTGGCTCAGATCTAGTTCAAAGATAATTTTATGAGTAATTTATATTTTGAAATTTAAAACTGTTCAATTGATGCTTTAATTTTAATCACGAAATGTTAATGAAGTTGAAACAGTAACTTTCATAACTATTGCTTTCTCCGTTTCCTATCGCAGATAAAATTAATAAATTTGATCTTTAATATGATATTAAGAGGGTGAATTAAAATATTCAATTTTTATTTCAATTCATCGATTCTAATAAATAAGACGATTGGGAAGTGCATGTTCTGGAAACAAACTAAAAGTAATTGATTTATTACATTGACAAAGACCAAATAATGTCTTCCTTGAACAAAAATGTAAACACAAAATAAAATAGGGGATGTATTACGACTAGCGTGGGAATTTATGAGTATCCTCTTAATAAAATCCACTTGAACATCACCCGTAAATGTAAAGGAGATTTTATTACGAAGGGAAAATTTTATCATCTTCACGATGTGGGTATGAGATATTTAAAGCTGATATAATTCAGCGTCTGCGGGATACCAAGAGTTCCCAGTCTATGAGGGTTGGGCGTAAGGAGTACTCTGGAGACTTAAATTAAAAATGCCTTTAAAACTGGAAGATGTGACAGAGATATAATGGCGGAATGAGAACGGAGTGCATCGCTTCAATTGCTTATGTAATAACAAGCAAAGTTACTGAGGGATTATTTGTCAGCATGCGAAGCAATGTATTATCGATGCTAGAAAACTTACAATGTTTTATCTCAATTCCTGCGATATTATCGTGCTATATTTAGAAATTTAAAATAAATATTCCGATCACTTTCTAATTTCTAAGACATATGTTTAAGCTCATGAAAATCCATTTTGATTTTAGATATTTGAAACGAAAATGTAACTTTATTTCTCAAGTATGACCCCAGATCTTACGTAAAGAATATCACTGTATACAAGGATAAATAATTCTCACAGTATACTAAAATCTTATTCAGTTAATAGATACAAAGACTTATTACGTAAAATTCGGTCGATTGAAAGGGTTGTCTGGCAACTGCTACGAAAATAAACACCATCATCCTTGTTTAATATATCGTTTTAAAAATTGGCAACTACATTGGCGTTCAGTTGGAAGAGAAAAGAATATAGTTAACGGTCGTTCAACTTAGGAACCTCGATATCAAACACGTACCAGACCAACGGCCTGAGGTCCAAGATATAAACCTATTCACGCATACTTTTGGGGGTTTTAAATTTGAAATACGGCATTGGCTACGACGAAAGTGAACTCACGAAACTATAGGGGCTCAAGGCACGTTTCTTTCATGTTTTATTTAAAAGTATGCAGATAGCGAACTTCGGGAGACCCTATCTTCAACAGAGGGTGCACGTTATTCATGCGATACGTAACGGCGCCTTGGCAGCAAACGGTAAGATAATAAGTCGCATAATAACTTGAGCGTTTCTCGAAATAGCACCTCCTGGAATCGGAGAGAACACTTATCAGCGACAGAGGGCCGCTTGTCCTCACCGTCAATATTTGCCCATTGGTAGTCGAAGGAATGGAACGACTACTTTTCGACGGCGAGGATGCGGATTCCTCCGTAAACAATGCTCATATATTACCGCGTTTTAGAATCCGTATTTTTTTCATCGACGATAATGATGGAACCTCTAGGAGGAACGATGACCGCAGTAAACAAACGGGAGAAAGCGTGACTTTGGTCGTGAAATGGCCGTCACGAGATGCGCACAGGTGAGCAGACTCACGTTAATGTTTGTCGTTATCAAAAATTAGTACCGCGTTCCATTCCCATCCTCTCGCGTTTCATTTGCATAACGAGGAATTGTAGAAATGAGGCGGTCTATTTGAGTGAAGATGAGAGTTCCTCAGCACAGAGAATGGAATTCCTCAATGATTTTGTAGGATAGGTAAGGAAATATAGGACATTGAAATCGAAGCAGCTGCAATTTATGTTATCTCTGGATTTTTGTTCTTGAAATGCGTTAAATAACAAGGGTTGTGGTCTAAGTGTATTATACTGTCGTAATATTGTACTGCAGTCGATTAAAAAGGAATATAGGAAATTAAAAGCCTAAATCTTAAGATTCTTGGAATTCATGCAGAAGAAGAAGTAATTCGTCGCTATATAATCAGTATTCTTATCAATACAAGATTTAAAAAAGTCATAAGATTATGAGTTGTCAAGTAAATATTCATATCGTGATATTTGTACATCGTTTTTCCATAAACTTTCACTTAGATTTAAAGTTAAACATTCTTTTATAACCGAAATAGCTATAACTTGATTTGTATCCTTTTTAATAAGTTAAATCCAAAATTCTATTAGTAAGGAAGTTTTTAAATTTTTAATTCCACTGAAAGAGTAAAATATTGGGCTTAAATGTGAAAGAAGAAAAGGATTTCAGGTGTATATTTTCTCACGATAGTTCCCCATACAAAATATCTCGAAGAGTAACTGCGAAAGTTAGCAGATTCCTCGAGACGTGAGGGGCGTCTGACAGATATACAGCCGTCTAGAAAAGAAATAAAGTGGGAATTCTTTTCAAATGGTTGGGGTTCTTTTCTCAGGAAGTCGAGGAGTTGAGAGACTCATGAAATTTTCAATAGAGCCACATGCTTTCGTCTTCGGGTTTAAGAAACAACTTACTTTGACTCCTCACCTGTTATAGGATTGGCTTCTGAGACTGCTATTGAGGAAAAAGTCGTTGGGTTCTTGAGACGAGGAAAGAATCCATCTTAATCGTCACGATGAATGTAACAGACACGTACGTCCATGTTTTACTTTGAATAATAACAGTATTTATTCATTGCTAACAAATTAACAATACATAAAAAGGGAATGCTATCTGGTAAACATTTAAATGTAATATAAATATGAAATTGATACAATATGTTAAGCAGCTTTTAAGTACGTTTTCCGTTTACCTGAATTTTAATTCGGCGGTACTAGATATTTCCGATAGACATACACTCTTTGATGTATGAATCCTATGAAATTTTGCCTCGTTTAATTCGTTTATTTGCCTCAGAAAAGATAAATAATATATCGAGAAATCAATTCAAACTACAGTACTTTGAAAATAATTAACAATAATCATGCCTGATTTATTACTATCTCCATATTTTGCAACATTTTCAATCGCAAAGAAAATAAAGCAATTCAATAAATGATGATATATATAAATAAAATCCTTATTTGATATTAGAAGTGGAGGTTAAAAGAACTTTAAAACATTTTGAATGCGCTCATCGGAAGAAAGGATGCTTAGAAAAACAGGATGTGAAGGGCGTGAAAAAATTGTAGATCTTAAAGGTCTGAACATTTCTAACAGGACTTACATTTCCTCTCCCAGAATTTACGCTTGATAAAAAACTGAAAACTCCCTGATGATTATTTTCTTATAGAAAGCCGATAATTCATCATAGAGTACATACATTAAGTGGCACTCCTCTATCGAGAAATAAAGTCGTCGTTAAAATCCAATGTTTGAATATCGTGTGATAGCCTGAAGAGGGGTAATGAAAAAATTGAAGAGATGGGTTCAGAGCAAAAACTGATGACCACTCATAATTTACATCGCCACTGAAATGAGATGACTCCTCTTTAAGGAAGTGCAAATTATGAGTTGCACAAAATCTGCTCGGCGCGTGTAGAAGACATGGAGGAAGATTAAAATGGAGTTGTCCAAAAAATTACATCCCGTCTAACCTTGATTATATTTGCCGAGTTTCTTTAGTAGCGAAACCGCTGCTTCAACAGTATTAAATAAACTTCCCAATAAGGAGTCCTTAATCTAAATTTTAATTAAGCAAGTTATTTTCATCATTTCACCTTTCCTAATGCAGAGCATTGTTAAATTAGCTCTCTACTTGTTTTGCGATCATAAGGAATAGCGTTTCGCCATCTAAATAAAGTAAAAACGTGTCAAAGACAATAGTTTATGGTATGAAATATTTCCTGCTACGCTACTAAAGAAATAGTTAGGAGATGAAATGTGTTAATCCATACATCCATCTTAATTAATTTGTGTTACAGAAGTAAAGTTGTAACATAAATATTGATTATCTAACTTGTTTATTTATTTTATAAATGCTTCCATTAGAAAACTCTAAAATCACAAACAGATTTAATACAATCAACAGTTGATTAGTCACAGATGATATGAGTTATAATTTGAAAGAGGAAAGGCAATCTTAAAACCCTTAATAAAACTCATTTCATTAAGTAATTTAATTACCTGCATTGAAATTTTCCAATGATCGACCTTAAGGAATTTATCAAAATATTCTACGTCTTAAGACAAGAAGATGTTCTGTCGAAAATAAGGGGAAAGCGGAAGGAATATCCCGAGTTCGTTCACTTCGTAATGGTCCATGGATATCTGGCATCATCCCGTTCCATATAGATTGGAAACGCACCTCATCCTTTCGGAAAATAACTGTAACAGGTCGATTTTTCAGATTCAGTCGGATAACTTAAACCGTTAAACAGAGACTTATACATCAAAATGATCGGCTACAAATGATGGAGTAGTCGAATAGTACCAAAGCACGTGTTTTCAAAGCACATACGTCGAATGACACGAAGCCACGAGGAAATAACGGTTGGAAAGCCTCCACTACATCCCTGTGATCTATAGCTATCATCTCTAAGCTCCCAACAAAAAAAGGCCAAAAAGGGAAATGGGCAGCCCCCGGACGGCTCGGAATTCCATCGACGAACTGAAAATGGTGGATCTTTCTTTATCTCGTAATCGCCTACGAAGATGGATATATAGTTTTGCACGTCGGGATTT
The DNA here is from genome assembly GCA_020796165.1 of Pantala flavescens. Taxonomy (NCBI): domain Eukaryota; kingdom Metazoa; phylum Arthropoda; class Insecta; order Odonata; family Libellulidae; genus Pantala; species Pantala flavescens. The sequence continues at coordinate 30,258,084 of CM036884.1, read as the reverse complement.
GAGGCATCGCTTAGGCATGCGAACGAGCAAAAAAGATTCGTTTGTAATCAAAACACCGCGTAAAGAAAACCGCGATACCTACTCTTTCTTTAGGAAGAATCTCTTGGGCGAGAAACCGCCGCGTTCGCCTCTTTTCACGGAAACAGGATAAAACAAAAGAGGGAATTTCCTTCCGACACAAAGAGCGAGAGCGCGTTTCTCCGGACTGATTCCGATCTTTTGGATAAATTTTCTCGATCTTATCTCGTAAATACGTTGTCCATTGTCGAGATCCCGAATAATTGACGGTTTTTTCGGATCTTGGAAAGAAAAAAATTCCTCCGACTCAAAAGCGGATGTGAGGGACTTGGAAAGTGAAACCGGGAGTTCGCACCTTTGTTCAAAGCTTCTTTCGAAGATTCGAGACTTTTTCCAGAGGATTCTGGCAAAAGCAAACAAATGAGTCTTGAGTTTTCGTGTCAATAGACTTCCCTTAACTAGCTTACTCGCTGCACAAGATCCCAAACATGAAGCTAAATAGCTCTAAAACAGGATTTTAGTATTATTTTTACGAGTTTTCGTGATCAAGTACTAATATGGAAATCACTTTTTAAAATTCACATGTTAGCACTAGGTATTTATTTGCGCTTTCCATCATTTGAATTCTTTTGAGTATTATTATTTGTAATGGTATAGAACTGAAAAACGTCAAAAAAATCTGAAATATACATATATATCAATTTATTCATTTTTATAGTAATTACTCTTATTTAAAAAATGTTATTTTTAATAATAACTTATTCTAATTTTTCTTCTCTTAAAACCACAGTTAGGGTAATTATTTAAATTTGTGAGTATGTCAAAAATTAAAGCCATCATGTTCCAATTCATCAAAGCTTCGTGGTAAAAAATTTACTGATTGAACGAGATAGAAATTAATGCTGAAACCGACTCTTATCCATTTATATTATGGAGGAGAGCACTTAGGAATATGAAAATATGCGTTGCTCACTCTTTAAAAATAATAATAAAATATGAGATCAATGATGACTGGAAACTCTCTTAATGGAAAATTCTCCAGTAGGATTTCGTGCCGTCTCATCGCCGTTATGTTAATTTTTAAGTCTTAACGCTTCAGAAATTTTCTTAATCCGAACTCTCGAAGAAATCCCACCTGAGGGCGGGCTGCATTAGCTTGGTCAGGATGAGCTGATATAAACCAAACGTTGGCAGATACATGCACTTAGGTACATGAGGGAGGACAAATTGATTTTATTGGTTCGCCCTCACGTTAAGGAAACGTGATTTCCCTACCACAGAGCACCCGACCGAGTTAAAACCGGATCTTCCCTTTCTCGCTAAAAATTCAAAAGACATACTATGGAACCAATGAAGCGAATCGCCACCGATCAACTTAAACCAGAACGAAGATATATAGGTGGAGAAATTAGCGGAAATAATAACAGCGGATGGCATTCTAATTTCAGAATCGCCTTTTAAAACACTCTTTCTCAAGAGCGTGCCCATTTAATGGCCTGTTTTACTTTCACAAGAGACGAATTTCAACCTCTCTCTATCAATTTTAATTTAATTTCGTTTTTCGCCTTCTACTCGCACTTGTTTCGCTTAAAATTACCCGATCCAGCTCCAGTATGTCCTACGGGAGAACGTAAGATGACAAGTCGCTCTGCGGCGCGGAGGAAAATTTATAGGTAGGCATCCGTATAATGGCAGATAATCTTCTGCGTTTAAACACACGGGAATCAACCGCCAGGTCTTCGTATGTGGAGCTAAGATGATGAGGAATCAAGAACTTCGATTGGCTAAAAGATGAGGAATGAAACCAGATGGCCCTACATCGATACCTTGGGGTGCTAGAGATTCACAATTTTATCCAATCATTGTTGGAATTTCAGAGGTGATAAAACATTTAATATAGTTTCGTAGAATACGTAATAGTTGTAACTTCGTACATATTAGATAATTTAACTGCATAAACTTGAGGAAGGGATGGAAGGAAGCGAAGCGTGGGTTTTATTTGAGGAACGTACTGAAGACGGGAGAGGCGTTGACACCATTGCTTCCTTATTGCAGATTTATTGCCAGACGGAAATATATACCTCGAGAGTTAAGACGGATGCAGAATTAAATGCGCTTGCTCCGTTACGACCCAATGACTAAGAATTCGGAAGTAGTGGTAGACGAATGTGCGAGAATAAAGTTTTAAATTATTAGATGACATGAAACCTGTCGCTTGGTAGAAAGATACTACTAAGATCGCCAATAATAAATGTGCCCTGTTTAAATATAAGTCAGAGATTTTCTACTTCCAGGCTTGCATTAAAGATGCTATTCCTCTCACGGAGTGCATAACTAATTTTCTCGGCTACTTCCTTTAAATCACATTACGGTAATTCATTTGACGAAGGATTAATCGCTTCGATTTCTCCAGTTGAAGCTTTTATCGTCGTTCATTTCCCGGCTTCTATTTGTACGTCTTTCGACAAAACGAAATAAGGATTAGCGGCGGAAACTATAACGATGTTCACTTCTTTAAAACTCATCATACGAATGAGGATAAAATTATAGAAAACACATTTCCTACAAATTTCTTCTCTCTCGAATCCCTATCTTTCTAATACTACATTATGTACATTATGTGTACATTATAACAGTATTATGCTTCAAATCAAATCCCATCAAAATATTTTATAGATTTTCAAAGCTCACTATTATTCTAAACTTCACGCTAGTAATAGTACTCAAAACCTTGTTTACTCTATGTGTAAAACTAAATTTCGTAATATCTTTAATATGAGAACATATTGTCTTTTCCCATTTCGCAACCGTATTTTTTAATATGATGTTCCTCTATCCTTATTTCTTTCGTTTTCTTATCAAATATAAAAGCAGAAAACCGCCATTCATGCTTACGCTTGTTATGATGCCTTATCATTGTTCGAGCAAGGTAATTTTATCGCGCACATCAATTTGAACGTTATATACGTGCTATATTATTTGAATGGGACTATTTTTATGCATCAGGTTATAACCTAAGTTTGAGAAGGAAGCGGATGAAAAACTTCCCTAAGTCGTTGGCTGTGGTTGTCGCGGTGAGAAGAGATAGTTTGAGATCCTTGAAGAGGAAAACTCGGCAGAGAAACCAGAACACTTCTCTTCCTACGCTAAATTGTTGTCTGTGAATCGTGAGTATGAGAAACGGAAAATAAAAGGAGATTCGGGTACACGATTCTTTCATAAGAATACCAGAAATTTCAGGCGGTATTATAAAACTATTGCTGCTTATTTTTCAATATTGCCTCATTATCCAAGTAATCGGTCCGTACTCTAGTCTTAGCAAGGAATATACAAGATATATTCTTCTACCAAAACCACAAAACCTAATGAATCCTCCTCAATGAAATTGACACTAAAAGAGCAGATATTCAAGGAGGTGAAACTTCATTATATCAACTCCCAAAAGTAATCGTGGTGAGCAAGTGGGTCGAAGAAGATGCAGTTTGCATTCAGATTATTTGGCGACGTCGCGCCTCGAGGGTCTACCGTTAACGCAACTTGGTTCGATTCCAAATAACGGCTTTGTTTGGCCACTTATCTGCCCTACATGGAAGGGCCTCGCAAACAAAGTCATCTGTCGGACGGAAAAGATTTCGCCGCACAAAACCACACCTTCGGAAATAAATGGTACTCTAGTTGAGGCGATGCCGTGGGCGTTGAATGCCGAGTACACAACACCAGGGACATCTCCGATATAATAATGGAGTGCCTCTTAAGGTGCATAACGTCGGCTCCGGGAGATCGTTTTTAATGGAAGTAAACTCCGTCGGGCGACAATTCTATAATTGAATACATTTTCTCCGAGGCGATGGTTTCGCTGATGCCAATGCGCTCTTATTCCGCGAATGACAAGGAGTTTCAATCAGAGATACTCGATAGGTTGGCAAGAAATCACTTTCTCATCTCCACTTCCACTGCTCCTGGTTCTAATGTGACTTCATTGCGAATACGTTAGGTAGCGGTTTCTGTTTCATCTTCAGTGGTGAATGGAAAAACAAAAGAGGAGCGCATCACAGCAGACATTTTGTTTACATAAATTATTTAGAGATATCGATTGATGAGACACCATTCAACGAAAAGGAAATGAAAACATTGAAAATATTCCGAGAGTGAAAGAAAGCAAGAGATATCTACAAGCAAAACTATAGAATAAGATATTGAACTATATACTAGTATTTTATGAATACTTATCCTACTTTTATTTGATATTACGTAGAAATTTTATTTCGATTATATATTTGGAACAGTTTTTGCTCATTCTTGTTGATTGTTGGAATTTTACGAAGCCGGTCACAGTATTAAGATAAAAGTACAACCAACTTTGTTGCGGGAGGTTATCAGCCAATATAAAACGTCTAATCTCTATTTTAGTCACCGACATAAACGAACCTAATTCCAGTCTTTACCGTTAATACTTCCTTTGGCTTTTTAGCGTTGCATCCTCTCTGTGCCATTACCAAGTATCCTTTACATTGTGACATGAGAAACGAGAAACTTAAGCAGCCTCAAGCTGTTTCACGCTCTCCCACGCCTCTAAAAAATAATCCCCCGCTTCTAACATCTGTAACTCATGAGTCAACATCACATGTTAATGCTATGGTAAATAAGCCAAATCGAGTGGCTAGTGCCGCGTTTTTGCTCACGGATTTTTAAAGACATTCACCGTTCAAATAAGCGTGATGAAGCAATTTATCCTTCCAGCGTATCGAATTACCCCATGCGAAATTAAGGTCACCTATGTATAACTTATCGTAATCATTCGGTAAAGCAGGTGGTGTAACTCGCAACGTTATGCGGGAATTCCCGCGTAAAATCACGCCCACAAGAATTAACTCTTTACGGCTTAAACGGAGCCGTCCGGCTATAATTTTTTCATTGACTCGATCCGCTATGCATTTACCCCATGGGGTGATTCGTTATTGGTGATTTTTAAAGATGAAGCGATATCAGCGTTAAAGTCGGCTCTGTGTAACTTTTTATCCTCCCGGGCGTAGATGATGCCACGGAGAATGTATCCGAAGAGACGGTTAATAAATCATCTGAGGAATGCACCCCAATGAATAAGTACGGGGACTAGAAAACGGCTCCTATGCCCGTTAGGATTTAAATGACTTGTTATCTGTACATAGGGATCTAAACGAAGAAACCTTTTTTAAATTATTCGCCCTTCTTCGGTAGCTGTTTGTTTCTCGATTATTAGTAACGCCCAACTAGCTACAACAGCCCATGCATCGATTAACATACAAATGTCCCTCGAAAAAAGAAGCTGAAAAAAATGAGGACTGGATTAAAATATGATTCTACCGGCGTTCTTAACGCATCAGACTAATGTTACGAGGCTATACGTTAAAGTTTTGATGTAAAGTATGAGTTCTGCTTTGAATCATCCTCTCGAGCTTAAAATCATTCACGTTGCTCTCCAAATACCAAACGGTAGCTTCGGAAGTTATGAATGTCCATTCTACATTCCGCAGCAAAATAACCATAAAATTAAGAATGACTCTCATTATTTGAATGAGCATTGTTGGATATATGTATCCACCCTTAACTGTAGACACACGAAAAAGGAATTTATTTCGAGTAACATATTCAAGAGTAAGGACGGACAATCATTAGAATTTCATTCTCTCTATATTACCTCAGTCATCCATCATACATCATATACAACTCGCAATATCGCAAAAAAATTACACCTCAAGATTCATCGGAGGCTAATCGATAAAGTTCATATACGTTTTCAAGCTCTTTTTGTTCATTGCATTTCAAAAATCTTCCACTCATATAGGATATAAATATTGTATAATAGTGACCTTTAGTTTTTCTATAGATAAGTGTATTATACAACGCTCTACAATAATATACCCTAGGTTTCATGGTCGATAGCGAAGTAAATTTACATGCAAAATTTATTATGATTCCATTGCCGCACATTCCTGACTTTTGACATGGGCTTACGTTGTACGTGGATTTTTAAAGAATATGCAAACAGATTCCAAAAACTGCAAATGTAATACATGAAAATCTTAAATTCAAAGTCGTTTAGATGTAATTGAATACATCGTTCTAGTTTTTAAGCAGTGAAGTAAATCTCAAAACGCTCATAAACAATGAGTACGATATAATAAACGAATAAAATGAGTATATTGATACAAGCAAGCGATCATAAAATAAAAAAAATAGTGAAATAGTTTTAAAATCTATTGATAAATTTGAGGCGAAAAGTTTATGAAAGCCTCGTAGGTTGCTGAAATTAACATCAAGATGATAGCGGAAAGTACTTTTCTTTTTTAAGGAACTTTTTAGTTGACGGAAGAAGGATGTCACTTGATAGTCTGATCTCTAAAGGAAGCGTTACCGATCGTTTATTTTTCTAGTTGCACGCATATATAAACACGGGAGTACGTATGCATGCACACGCTTCCCTTGAGATGGAGGGAAAGATTGAATTGGAAATGAGATAGATAGCACTCACAAAATAAAAAGTGTTGAATGAAAATATCTCTTCGCTACTTTTTTAAATTCGTTCTCACGCCGAGAGAAGTCCGCAGACTGTGACCAAAGAATGGGCCCAAAACTCAGACAATTTTTAATCCGAGTAGAATTAGCGGCCCTCGATGTGGAACAATGAATGCGGTTGTCTTTGAAGCGCATCTTGAATGTCGTTTCTTGGACTCGAATCTTATCTGCTCCTGATATCAATGAGATAATTATGCACATTTTTCCACTCGCATTTCTTATCTCCTAAAAAATCTCCGAGAGTGTAAAAATAATTAAACTGAGGATTGATATGTATGAAATGCATACAATGGAACAATTTCAGTAGAAGACGAGATCGATTAATCTGAAGAGGATGTTATTAATCAGGGCAAAAGTATTTCTTCCTGGTTCTCCGAGATATACATTTTGTTAAAATTCTCTTCCTGGTTCTTCATATTATTCAAATCTGGTATCTTAGCAATAGAACGAAGCTAACGGTCCCTTACAACTGTGAAATGGCTTAGTTTTAGGCCAGAATTTATGAAGTTATTTGAGTGGATGTTTCTTTTATTAATTATCATCATCAATTAAAACTTTTAAGGGGAATTTAGACTTATATAAAGTTCAGTTCAATTACCGATAAAAAGTACTTTGAAAAAAGAAATAGACATATTTGTATTAATATAATGTGATGAAGGTATCTCGCATAATTGAGACTCGTCGGATAATTAGTATAAGCCAGTAAAAAAAGAATTTCTTACTATTCAGAAAGTACTTAATTATTTTATTTCACAGAAATATACATACCTAGTGACAAAAATCACGATAAGGCTAATATAAATACAGAGGAGCAATGAACGTAAATAATTATCACTCGATATGTATAAATTCTTTGGAGGAATATTTTCTCGATACGCTTCATAGATGATTTGAGTGCAACACTCGTTAACATCGAGATCAAAAATGAAGTGCCATGTACCAGGAACAATTGGTTTATGTGAACCCGTGAACAATACGCAATAAGAAAGGAATGACTTGGTAGATACCACCCTCAGATTAAATGGACGTGTACATGATGCTACGCATATAAAAGTCGAAACCCAGATCATTATGCAGATACCGGTCTGATATCCCACGATACTTCAAAATATGAAGAATAATTCTGCAATGAACACATATCCTGAACGCAGCAGTTTTAATGAGTTAATAGAGATAGCTTCTTAGATTTTGACGAGTGAGCTATAAAGATTCAAATCCACATTCGAAATTTCATCAATTACTGAAGGATAACCGAAAGTTTCACTAGTACCAATTCATTTGGAATGAAAGAATTCCATTTTAGATATACGCCTTGGAAGGTATATATAATATCCATAGAATAACTATCAAAAAGAGGCTAAAGTAGAAATGATACACTTGGTTTTACTTCCACACTATTTTTTGCGCTACCGGTTTCGCTAATTTCTTAGCATCTTCAGGCCCTAAATTGAAAAACCATAATGTTCCATTTATTCATTTGTATGTTCATTGAGGAATTAATGGTATATACCAATATTTTTGAGGGGTTGAATTAGCGTAATAGTTTTTACTCTATAAGAGCATTGCAATATCGAGTAATAATGTACTATTATCGGGTAATACAGAAGTAACAATGCTTATGGGTCTCTGTCTCGGTTTATAACAGACGTTAAGATTCAATATGGATATGTAGCTTCTATTAGTAAGTTTTTCGCTGTAAGGAATGCTACATAATCGGACAACAGATCGTCGCGTTTCTAGCTAATGAGATTGTCCGTGTAGTCCATAAATCGAACTACCTCGCTCGGACAAGGAGTTTTACACTCCTGCCCTTTCTTCCAAATGAAGAAATTATCGAGAGCATTCCAGACGTCTAATTTTTAGTCCGTTTACAGAAGAAAAGACGTCTTGCTGAGGGACACAAGAAGAGAATGTCCAACAGCGAAGTGTTCTTTCGCTTCGGGGGTCACTGCAGGTAGAAGAACCGAAAGGGTAGGACGAGGTCAGGAAAAAAGAGAACAGCGGATTCCGAAGCGAGCACCGCCCGGGGGTGACGTAGGTCATGGCACCCTCCCTTGCAACAAGAGGACCTTTCAAACCTCCGTCGCCTTGTATGGACGCCCCCGCAAGGACACGCAAGACAACGGAAGTGTGGCAGGAGGACGTATATCTCCGCGTAAATAATGAAGCGACGAACCACCGATTTTTACACTCGAAAAGGGAAATGGGAAAAAACCGGAGGCGGAGCGAACGTGTTTTGGGTGACAAGCAATACTTTTGGGAGTTAATCGCTTGCTGCTCATGAAAATGAGCCTTGTTTGTAGATCGTTTAGAAGCACACGTTTTCTCTCTCTGATCCGTAGATATAAAATTGCCTTTCCAGTTAGAAATTTACATATTTACGTGAATGCCATCCAACTCGCCATATGGCGAACGACGAAAGAACGAATTTGCCAAAGGATGGGCTGAAAATCGAATTACTTGCCGCAATTTATTTGGTGGATTTTATAGCAAACATTAAATAATTTAAATCCGGAATTTTTAGGAATGACGCAATTACTCTTCATCGAAGCTTTTGAGATATAATTCAATTATAACGTGCATATTTTAAAAAGTATTTACCTAAAACTAAGTGTTAATTATGAAAAGGAGAGGTTAAAAATGAATTTCTTTACTATGATAAATAATCTGCATAAGAATTTAAGGCTTCATAGAAAGCATGCATAATATTGAGGAGGTTATAAACTAATCCGTCAGACTCAGAAATTATATATACCCATTCCTCATTCTTTGAGATACACTTCCTCATTGATTTAGATAAGAATGATGGAAGGGTTTAGTTTGCATTCTAGAGACGCTCCAATCTATATTCATGCTGCTCTATCATTCAGCTGCTTCGTAATATTATTTACTAAATTTCTCTGAACACTGTCCACAAATATATTTGAAAATAGAATCTTGTAAATTTGTATTGCATTACTAAGATTGGATAAGGATAATTGGTCCGAATATTGAAACTTCGAACTAAAACTTTAAAGCACAAGAAAAATGATAAATTAATTTAAAATTCTCGAGTGTTATGAAACCTTCTACAATCATAAGCGAGTATAAGAGTTTTTATTGCGATTGAGGGAATTAATTTAAGTGAACGTAACACTCTGAATTCGTGTGACCGTTTAGTAATATTCGTTTTGAGTGATTCAAAACAAATGTATTCAAATCAGCTAAATAAATTATTCCGATTAGATATAAAGATTAAAACAAAATACTCACGCGATGAATATACATATTTTTACAACTGCCGAATTACTTAGCAGAGCTCATTATACAGAGAAAAGAGGAAATGATTTGCACGCTATGGCATGACACGAAAAATATTTCGTTCTTAATGAATGCGTATTAATGGCGAACGTGCAAATCCTTTTTATAACCTGGTGTTTCCTCGGTAAAATAACTGGCATTGTAATTTCATCATAGCGTAAGACAAAAAACAGCGTTCGTTTTTAAATAAAGTATATGATTCACCACTTAAAACTTATAATTGTTTTAATCGCTTGATACATGTCAGTGGAACACAATTAGAGTTCTTGTAGCATAAAGAATCTAACCAATTAGTTACTTTTGCGCCATATAACCTTTTAAGAGCATGATTTTGTAAGAAGAAATGTCGTTTGGAAAGAATATCTGGATTCAAATATCAATTATGTGGCAGTTTTTTTTAGAAAAATATCATTTATCCTTTTCGATTTTAACAGATAAACTATATATGCTATGTTAAACGTTCTTCTTCAATTTCATTCACTTTGCTTTGATCTTCTTGACTAAGTGATTCCAAATCTCACTGATTTAATTGTATACACATCAGAATGACGCATGCGAATCAACTACGAAGCCTCACGGCAACTCTTATGATTACGAGGAAAGCTTTCATAAAGAGAAGGAAACTAATCCAGCAATTAAGTCAGCAGTTACTCGAAGCGGAATAACGATGAGAAAAAATTGCAAGTTAATTTCTTCTTTGGAAACTCCACAGAATTCCATGAGAACTGACATGTGAGAATCTTCTGATAAAATTGTCTCGAGTATCGTTAAAATCAGAGTAAATGAAAGATCACTATTCCATTGAAGACTAGGATTTTGTAACGAAACTCTTTACTGTTTGAATTATTATGCCTAAGAAACACGCTTCAAAGATGCATTTCTTTATATGGTATGAAATTTAAGTTTATGATGGATAGTTCAAAGACGGAATCCAGAAAACATTTTATCAATCCTAAGATTAATAAAATCAGTAAAGGATATTTAAAGAAACCAAAGTATATTATTACCTATATAGCTGTAAATTTTTATTATTAAGAGTATTCATAATCAAGAGAATTGTATAGCATAATTATCTGTATATATTCGAATGATTAAAGTTTGAAGATTCGATTTCTTAAGTCAAAAAACAGGGCTCTGTGCATTGAGAGAGGGAAAATGATTAATATGCGTAGTAAAGAGTTCTATTTTTACTTCGTATTTCTTAGTAATTAGCAAACTTCAAGTGAAATGCTTCTACAAAAAAGGGATATTAACTTTTTCTTCAACAGCTAGATAGTAAGCCGGAAACATCTAATTGAATAAAATTATTTTAAATCAACCTTTATGTAACACTTTTCATCCCAATTATAGAGAAAATGAAGACATTTTCGTAATAATACGATGCAGCGCAAAATACAAGCGTATCTACTTTATATAGAGAGAAGCATCGGTCTTATGTTATTATAGAAAATATATTCGGAATCGAGAAAGCATTTACAAATCGATGAGATTTCAATCTACAAATGGATGTTTTTTATCGACCTTTAAGGCAACACTTGCACATAAATAAATAACGCAGGGAATCAACTTCTGCAAAACTAACGCGGATTCCTCGGTAATATTATTCATTGCCCGCCATTTAAAATTCTAATGGGGTGCAAATGAAAAAGAAATCGCCATAAAAATTAATCTGTTGCTATCATCAATCATAATCCACTGGGAAAAAAGTGTCCCGCAACGGCTCTCGAAATCTCGCGAGGACACCCATAAATCCGTTAAAAGAATTCTAAAGATAAAAAGAGGAAGTAATGACTAATGCTAAAAATGTTGCTCGATGGCGCGGAACAGGAATCCGAGGCGTACGATTTATAAATCAGAACGCGGTTGTGTGTCCTCTGCGAGATTATTTTCCCTCTCCCACGAGCGCCCTCCAGACGAACGAAAAAAGACGACAAAGATGTCGCGTCCGTAGATCTCATTTATATCAAAGTTTCGTGGGAGATAAATCGACGCACCTTTCATACCTCTGACATATTTTTCGGATCGAATGTTTGCTAAACGAAAGGATTTGTGGCTGTAGTATTGTAATCTGAACCAAATTTCTTAAAAGAAGGAGATGTACGTGGGACGTGCAGACATTCTGCCTTCGAATTATTGTCCCTTGGTTTTTTATACGTGAATAACAAATGAATAAAGTTAAGCAACAAAAAAACGTAATGGAACATACAGCCATTCTCATTCTGATAAACAAAAGAATTCTTTTCCTCATTCTAACCATCAAAGGTTGTTAAAAATAGAAGCAAAATATTAGCTTCCATTTTAAATTTATAGTACATTATTAGAAAGACTTGCAGGCCAAGGATGTGAGCATGGCGAGTTCATATTGATTAGATGGATACATCAATTGAATATACCTCTATTTTAAAATCGCCGTGGAATCAATAAATATTGAATTGGCTGAAGAGGAGAAATCTGTTATAGATGGCTTCGTATCATCGAGAGGAGAAATGAGCGGTAAATAATGATCATAGACGTGACTCATGATTGGAAATCTAATCGTTACACAGATTTTAATCATTAGTCCCTTCGCGGTTCACATAAAATCATTACAATATCATCTTCTTTCCGACAGGTTCGTTATTGAAAGTTAAATCCAATTCTCCGTTCTTTTCTACTCTTATCTTGAGATCCTAACAAATCCATGCATAGTGATGAAACTCATCAATTAGCTGGAGCCTTTTCATTCGTTAATTTCAACAAGTACGAATAAATTAATACGATAATACATTCCTACACAGTATGTGGCTTCAACAGATAAAGATAGGAACGAAGACGCAGATAGAACGTAATTTTAGACTTGAAATAAAGCACGCGCTAGGAATATAAACTAGGATATCGGATAAACTAGAATATTAGCTGTCGAACTGGCGATTCCCATCTCGCCTTGGGGAAGCCAATTGTGACCATGTGGATTATGAAAGTAGGCTACTAACCCCTCCTTGAGGGGGTACATCTACTTGCGGTTTGGAGCCTCGCGACGCGGTCTCACCGCTGCCTTATTCATAATGGCTTCCCAAGGGAGGCAGTGAAACTTAATAACCGACGCTCTTAATTTGAAGGGAACGCCAATCCTTGAGATTTTTCTGGAGACTTTCTAAAACCGCATCTCCTAAATTTCCACGCCCTTTCATCAAAAAAAGGAGAAAAAAAAGTGGGAGCGGTTCTTTTTCACTCCATTCCGTCGCGTGCCTTTTTTTGTTCTAACGGTGCACAGATTACACGAATTCCGGAGAAACCACGGAAAAGCCTTTTTAAATGCGTTATTAAGGGCGTTGGACGCAATGCAATCAGAATGGAGCTCCCAATTTGGTCGTGGAAATGAAGATAAGGAATAGAATGATAGAGAAAGCTTTCGGAATTGGAACCTGTGTTTCCAGGATGGACGACGTGAATACATCTTCAAAGGCAGCGACGAACGTACTGTTGGGAACAACAGCTCTATAATAGCATTTGATTTGCAAGTGTAATGGAGACGATGCTATCAACTACGAGCTACTTGTACGACACGGCCTAAATATATTATTTTCTTCGCTGTTACGCTATAATATCATTACAAAAGATGAAAGATCGGTAATGCTGTACTTTTCTAAGTTTTAATGCAATTTATTCTCATCTGAAAATGTTCATCTAAAATAATTCATATCGTAATAATAGAACGGTATTTAAATTATGTTTAGAGCGTTATTATCTGAAGGAGAAATGGAAAACGAAGATAAAATTCTTACGATTTGAACAAGAAATTTGGAGATATTATTTCTGTGTCGAAAAATTTCAAATTGAGATTATTTAAATAATAAATGAAAATTTGAATATAGTATATAAATATCCGATTAAATTATTGCTGATCACTTACGAGTACAACATTATAGAATATAGCTTATATTATACGTATTCATATAATAACAATTGCTAGATTGAAATCTTCACAATATTAGTAATAATTATGACGTTTACATTATAATCTCGAAATATACTTCTTAAATGAAAATATAAAATTGCTCGCGATCGTGATAATGTGTTCTAAATTTTACATAGAGAGCGAACAGCCATCGTAAATGATTAGGGGACCATGGATCATTGAAGGAACGAATACCATTCAGGAATTGAAGAAGTCGTTCATAACGGAATAAAATTCTCATGCGGATGGAGACGTAATCTCAGGAAATGACAAACGAAATTCGCCAGTTGAAAATTAATGAAGCCCAGCTGACGTATAAAGACTCGAGATAAATTTTAAAATTTGACGGCCAAAAGAAAACTTCTTTTGATACTAGAGGTACTTATCACAAATCTAAGAAAAATTCGAATATTGATAATTGGACAAGTTTTAATAATTAGCAAACGTTTAGCAAATGAAAGTGAATTTAATATTTAAAGTCTTAAAAGCCATGAGATTCAATAAGTTAGATGACCCACGACTATTCAATTTCAGTAATTTTTTTCATGTAAACCGTACTTGAGTATAAAAAGTTAAATTTGCCTCGTACAGAAATCAAGAAGGAAAGTGGGTGATTGCGATAAATGTGAATGATAAGCGTGATTATCATAAATTGCGCACATTTGCTACAGTGAGTTTTAAATGCTTCGGAATGCCATCTCGCATCATCTCCGAAACAAATTTCTATAATGAAATAGAGTGAGGAGACTTAGAGATTGAGATCACAAAGAAGCGAATTAAGTTGACTTCTCCGCAGAAGGAAAGAACAAAAAGATATACCCTTCGCACATTCAGGAGTGATTACTATCAACCCTGTAAGTGACTTTGCAGTTCGAGGAATTTTCCTCGGTCATTACGAGAATAACGAACTATTGAGTATACAAGAGTTTTTTAATAATTATCTTAAATCTCCGACATTTTAACGATAAGATTAAGTTTCCAAAGATAATAACATAGAACAATAAAAATGTTTCCTTCAACTTCTCTGAAATCTGTATAGTGGCAACGTCCTAAGCAAATTAAACCTCTCTGACGAGAACTATTCTTAATTATAACCCAGAGACTCTCTCTATAATTATTTATTTCACAATCAAATTGAAAATTGTACCGCAAAAATTTTCAAAAGACATTATACCTCCACTTTTACATCGTTAACTGTGCTCTCATTCGGTTACAACACAGAAAGTACGATCTTGAGAAATTCCCACGTGTTGGTTGTATACCACATACACAGAATCAGAAAGTAAAACATCATCATTCACAGAAGTTAGCGAGAGTAAAACAGTTTTTACTCCTAACTAACCCCTGAAAGCGCTCCGGATGGAAGAGAGGCAAAAAGAAACATCATTGACTCTAATAATACGCCGAATCATCGTTTTTTTCTTATCAAGGACCCGAAAATTAAGAAATGGGTATTCACTTTTCAACGAGTCTAACGGAGACGATCTTTCTCTGGGGAAGCTCCTCGTTATTCGGTGCACCCGAAAGAGCGGAGTGATTGATGACTTGTCGCAAAAAAATCGATCCCAAAGCCTCAATTACCGCTTTGGATTCTCCCCTTATAATCAACCGTGTCAGCGGAGACATTTCCCAACGTCCAGATATCGCCGGCACCCATATAAAACGGTGATTTGAACGGGCGAATGGAATCTCCGAACGAAAAAGAGGAATGCATAGAGGATGGGGTAATTAGGCGTCCACTCGACGGAACTGCGCGAGTGCTTGGGGAGGTTAAGGATAGCACTTACTCGGAATCGAGCCTGTTGCCGCAGGCACCATCGGCGCACTCATCCGCTGCCCCGCCCACCACTCCCACATCTCCTTCCTCCTCCACGCCTTCCCCCGCTGCCTTCTCCCTCGCCGCCTTGGCAGCCTCGGCAGCCAGCTTCCTCTGCTCCCACATGCGGCGGTACACCTTCTCACGCCTGGCGGGAAGCCCGCCGTGCACCCAGCACACCTTCCACCAGTGACGACAAGCCAGCACGCCACCCAAGTGCACTCCATTCTTTCGCTTCCCAGGAGAAGTCGTCGAGACGGCTGTGCTCTCACCCACAACTCCTTCCACTTTCTTCTCTTCCACGCTTTTATCGCTCTCTTTGCAAGTGGACTCCTTCTCGGTATTCACTTCTTCCTGAGTATCCTCGACCTGAGGATCCGGTATTATGTTATCATAGTCCCTGGTGCCGTTTGGAGGTAGTGAAGGGGGCTGTACATCTCCGAAACGAAGGTCTTCGCACCCTCTCCAAGTACCCAGGAACGTTCTACCCGTTTCCAAATATTTCTCCTCGACTCTCACTTCTAGATTAGGGGGTATCGGTGGCAAGGCATCCCTTTTTCTTCTCGGGGCCGCACCAGTGACCCTAACCTCCGAAGCGTTCCTCCGACCAGATACCCTCGTTGTCCGCACCTCCGGAGGCGGGGATTCCTCGTTGAGTACGTCCGAGAAAGAAACCATCTTTTCCGAAGATCGCTCAGGGGATTGGATCCTCTCGCGGTGGACGGCAATTGGGATCGGTGGTCGGTGGGTGGTGGCGGGAGGGCGTTGTTTCAGGGAGGGCATCTCGTCGGGGGAGTCGCGTCTCCACGCACCGCCGCTGCGTCGGCCTCCGATTCCCATGACAGTGGTCGGGCGGGCGAGGCAGGGTTCAGCCCAACCGTATCGGAACGAATCGATGTCTGCGGGGTAATTCGAACACGCGACTCCTTGGTGGTGCTCGTCGAAGCGACGATCTTCGGCCATGCCCACTGTCCTCGCTCGCGTATTGCACATAACGGTCCTTCAGGACGTGGGAGAGTTATCCTTGTCCTCTTCCATCTTCGAAGGGGACGGCGATAAAATCCGAGATGCCATCGTAGCAAAAGGGTATTTTATGGGAATGAGGAAGATAGCATCGCGATTCCCACTCAATATCTCAATCGCGACCGATAAATTTTTCGGATTTTTGCGTCGTCCGCTGCGGGAGATTTCAAAGCATTGCTCTCTCGACGGGAAATCGCGAGATTTTCTCCTCCGAGGTTTTTACTGCCGTCTCACGTTCGCTCGACTTATGGCGGTAGCTAAAAGGTTTTCATCGCAGAAACGATATCCTTCGTCGACCCTTATCATATCCGATGGAAGGTTGAGACTCGATCGCATAAATTTCAGCACCACGTACTCTTCAACACATTACACGTAACAAACTATGCAGAGGGTGCAAATCTCCCGCTTTCTGCACCGTTCACAACCAAGGATATCTTCCACTTTTAACGATTAGATACTCCGCGGACGCCGGGTTACAAGGGTATAAATTCTCTGGAAGGGATATCTCTCGGTATAAACAAGGGAGTGAGGAGCGACCAAACAGTAGCCACCTTCAAAGCGCTGTCCTTCCAACACCTTTACGCGCAGATGCCAGTAGCGAGATGAGTAAAGAGGAGTCACGAGGTTAATTAGGCGCTAAATCCGCCGCGCCCTCTCACTGATGGAGTGCTCCCAACCAAAGTGAGCGAGCAAAAGCGCGTTTTAACAGCGAATAATAAAAATGCCCACTCCTCACGGGGAGATATGAAAGAAGAGGGAGCTCTCTGACATCGTTAAATTAACACGTCCGAAAGAGCGTAAAAAGGATGAATAAAGAAGTGATGGCACTTAGGGATGATGCGATGTTTGCTTGTGTCGCCGAAGAAAAATGTCCTTTTTTCCACAAAGTTTCGAAAAGGGTTTTTTTGTGGGGCTATCAAGCGACGGGAGTCGTTTGCTAACGAGGATCTTGACGCCTTTATGACAATCCGAGATCGTTTTTTACGTGTCCTCTCTTTTTACGTGCGGATTAATTGGAACGAAAGACGTTTCCTTTATTTTTCTCCCGGTCACGTTGAGATGACTGATCGATCGCTGCTCGAAGCAAAAAAGGGCAAAAAGCAGCGATTGAAGAACGGACCGAAGTAGCGAGACTAATGTGAAACAACCTAATAAGAAAAAAGGAGAACGAACTCTTTCTCGACGAAAACATGTGACAAACCCACGCTCCCGAGGGAAAACAAAACAAACTCGGGATTCTTCGCGCGTCCTGCCACACACGACCGAAGCGCTTTTTTTGCCGGGAGACCACTGCAAGGATCACTCTTCCATCGTCGGCACGAAAATATTTCACGCAGAGAGAACAGGAGTTATCCCGCGTTGCACTTCGAAGCCGGCAAAATTTGCGAAAAAAAATATTACACTCCGAAATCCAAGAAGGCACTTAAAAAAAAGAGGGCCTAAGACACAGAAGTACTCCAGAAACAGTCTTCAGGGCGAGACATAATCCGAGAAAGCGATGAGTATTTTCACACGGAAATCACACTCCAGCGACGAGCACTCGCGGCGAAGACGAGAAGCGTGGAACCTCTCGCTTCGACTCCCAGAGCACAACTGCACGATGGAGGTGGTGAGAGGGGAGAAGGAGAGTAAAGGAGTGGGGAACCACCCAGAAGGGGTGACCGGGCTCTCTTGACGGACTACCAAGCCTTAGCCATTAGCTAACTCATCCACCCCTACCCACACGTTCTCTACTCCTCCTTCTACCCTATCTACCTTTTTTGCTCCCCTCCTACGCTCGCTTTTCCCCTTCGGTCTCCATTAAAGCCCTCGGGCTGACCGGTGTGCCAGTGAGAGGCAGCAACCATGGAGAGTTCCATCCTCTTTCTCCACGACCAGCGGGACCCACGTACCAATTTAAAACCTATTCTAAACCGGTTTGTTAAAAGGAGGGGAGGGTTTGTGGGGATCGAATGTGCTTCGGTCTTGCGACGAAATTATTCGTCTTTTTTCACAGCTTGGAAGCAAAAAAAGTGCGTTGTTCCTCCGTCATCGGAAGAGGTGTGCGCGATATCCCGACCTATCTACACGTCGCAGCGGAGGCGTGGTTTCGGTGAAATGTGCGAAAAGTAGATACACGATCTGTGAGGTTGTTTGCGAAGCTGACGTCATTCGAGGGAAAGTATTTTGGGATCAAACAAAGCGGATTGCTTAATTCAACTTGAGACTTATCTGGGTCTTCCTTCAAAGTAAATTGAATTTCTCTCGAGTTTTGAAGATTTCTTGAGATTGATCGTGGAAAAACTTAAGCAATATTTTCTATTTCATATATAAATTCATAACGATTTTACAAACGTTTTTCAACATAAATGTTGATAATAATAATGATCGATTATAATACTGTAAAATTTTTACATTCATAAGAAATTAAACCCGATTTTGGTACTTCCAGAAAGGTCAAAGGAAAGAATAGTCTAAAAGAGTCCCTTAGATTTCCAATAAACACTTCTCATCATTGAGCAATGAAGACATTGAAGATATTGATTCATATGAAAGCTTCAAAGGGTGCAAATCAGTTGTAAACACCGCAATAACAATTCGTGAATTAGGTATTTCAAATTCCTGAGAGAAGTCTTTAAACAGTATTTTTGCTCCGAAAGTTTTGATTTTGATTCTAATATAATTTATTATAATATTATTTTATTATTATTTATTATATATATATATTAAATAAATGTATGTATAAGTTGGACGTTTGGCAAAAGACGTAGTGGGCCTATCCTTTGCTTACGTATAAGCTAACAGGTATATAGGCGGTCAAGTAATTTTAAGAAATTCAGAATTTTGGAATGGCTCGCTGGAACTTTATGGGACTTCAGGTCGAAGGTGAAAATGGAAGCTTTTTGTGCACTATCCCCTAAGGAAAGATGTGTTCATTTGATAGAATAACTAATTTAAATGTCTTGACGTTCTTTTTCGTGGGCTGACGCTTATGCCCATCTCATACTCCTTTTTTACATCTCCGGGCTTCGATAAGTCATCCAAAGTATTTTCCTTGAGGCTCAATAAGACAATGGATAATATTTTCAAGATCGGTGATCTGTTAAGTCTTGAAAGGAACAGTCTATGATGCAACACGATGAATTCTTTAGACCCTACAACTTACGTCTTTGAAACACTAAGAGGAAAAGGGAAAGAAACAAAAAAAGGTGGAACTTCTAGGAATAGATACACTTCTAAATTATGCCTCGGATATTATTATAGGTGGTCCAACTATTTCTATAGAATGTGGTCGATCCAATTTCAAGTATACAACACGAAACGTTTTCAGTGCACCCGGAAACGAGTCGTTCGCCGTCATTTTCTTCTCGTTTTGGGCAATTATTTAGTAATTGTAAGGGAGACTTGGCCGATTCCCAGCGGTTGTGCCTCAGGAACCCGTTGTGTGACTTCCTCTGCTGTCGATCTTCCGGAGGCCCGTTTCAACGATAATTATTCACAAATTTAACTCAGGAAAGAATAATTAATTTAATCATAATAGTATAGAGCTGAAATACCGTAATTCACATGCCCATTCCTCTAATTGAATTGAAGTTTACCTCAATAATAAAATCTATTGTGAATAGAATTGTATATACAGAATAGAATTTTACTAAATCAAACAATAATTCAGTAAAAATATTAACGATGAAGTAATTCAGAAAAAATGCTTTACATTTTAAAGAAAGTAGTCCTTTTATATTACCTTACAATGATGTTATAATGACTGAATGAAAGCGAATAAAGAGAGTATGCTAAATCGTCATTCATATTGAATTCCTAAAATTACGGTTGATAACATTTATTCATACATTTTTTGATCTTCAAAATAAATTTCAGTGTCTCTAATATGATAGCAATCGATCCCAGTAATGGTATTTAGCATTCGGTACAATATTGGAGGTTTAAAAATGAATTGAATAGCAGTATCACTCCATAATTGATTATTTTTCGATATTTGCTGATAATACCTTCATGAAATGAAGTAAATTTAATTCTATTTGGTGAAAGAAAAATTGAGAATCAAATTTCATAAAATGTAATCTACTTTAATGGTTCTACAATTAAGTATATAGTATATTCCTCTTAATATCATAGAAAAAATATACTAATATTTATATTTATCGATGGAGAATTTTAATGTATTTACACGGTTATTTATTCCATATTAGTATTATATATATTACATAGTACATATATATATTAGAATAGCTTAAAATTAATTATTCAGACGTCGAATTCCTATTTCATTTGTCTTCTGCTTTTTCATTTTAAGTGTAAAATATGCATCACGCGTATAAAATTCTAAACCTCAAAATGTAATCAGAGCGCATCATTGAGCGTTCGTATTTGCGATATTTGTATCATAATTAACATACGAATGGTCTTTTGCTATCGCAATCATAAGAAAACCTTTCTCTTGTTATCCTTCGGAGCCTAAGTATGATAGAAAATGATGCTTAATATGATCACGTCTCTGCGTTTCACGAAGCCGTTCAAACGGTCCGTAATCCGCTCTATTGAGAGTATGACTTATCATTTATGTACATGAGCTGCGACCAACGCAATAGGAAGCAGAGTAAATCACTGGGGAAAGGCGCGCAGTGGAAAGAATAACAAAGATGCGTGCCAAGGCGGTGGCAAACACAGGAAGAAGGAAGGAGGTCTTTCTATAAAATCGAACGTCCGAGGGTGAATGGAATGAAAAACAGATGACTTACTACGCCCAGAAAGGGTTCCCGAAAGCGTCGGACAAGGGCGTGCTTTAAAAGCCAACTATTTATAGACCTCTGGAGGGCGGAGAACATCTCTGCTCCACCTTAAAGGAACCGTACCTTCTATCTGATGACGTGGAACGTTCAAAACATCCTCATTTTAATAGAACACCCTGTCGCTCGTGTTCTACACCCCGAACGACGGAGGTGGATGGTCGAAAGCTCTTTCGATACCAATTCACCGATTTACGATTCCTCCGTACGAATACATTGTGTTCCCGAGACATTGCCCTGAGCACGAAAAGCCTCGTTAAAGAGGAATGGGTATTTTATTCAACGGAGAGCGAGAATTCCTAGGTTCTTTGATCCATCGCCCATGGGGAATTTTTTTCTTCGGATCCAAAAGTGTCCAGATTTGATTTCCAAATGAAGAGCGGGATGATTTTCCCGCTGTTTTCATAATAATCCGTGGATGATATCCCTTCGCCCTTCGGCGCAGTGAATTGTAATGGCTGAACAAAAACTGTGAATTGGCGCGTGAAATGCATTCGAGCCTATTTATAAGAATAATCTCCGATAGAATAGGAAATTTCATGGTCGCTATGAATTGAACCTATTCTCGTAAATTGAATTGATTTGAAATTAGCATTTTATCACGAGGCGTTAGTTCCAGATTTTCATCCGTATATTCCAATATTAGAAAACCTCTTAAAATCAATCCCAATCGGATTCGGATGAAAATGTTGATAAAAGGAAACTTTTATAAATATTTATGTTTAATTACGTATCGATTCAATGCATTATAATTTTTGATAAATGCGTGATTCTGAGATTAATGGTTCTTCGGTATTGATCAAAGTTCAGAAGTGAAAATTGCTTTTGATGGAGACATAATCCCTCGAACAAAATTAAATCAGTAAAAAGAACATGATATCGTTCTCATTACCATCTTTCAATGAAAACGAATTCATAAAACATTCAACATTCATTTAGAATCATTCAAACATATGTTACTCTTATATCTTCGTAATCATTAATGAGATCGTAAAATAAAAACAGAAGTAATTCATTCCGAGCATGAGTATTATGAGCAAATTAGGAAGCAGTTCACATAATCGGTCGATTACAGATACTATCCTCTCAGTTAAATTAAATCAGTTAAGTTCGAGAATGTTAAATTGTTCATATGTGTTCTAAACGATGAAATCAGGAAATGTATACTATAGTTTCAAATGATGAGCACTAGTGAATGTGTATCTAATTAAGTATTTCCACAATTTTATAAAAAACATTCTATATAATAGAAACATTTATTTCTATTATAAGCATAAGGCATAATTCAACGATTATTTCCGTTCGTAGCATTCAGATGTTTGAAAATACCCCTAATTTGTCAGGAGATCACAACCCTAAGTGCATATAGGTCAGTAACGGCATTCTCCCTCCTGGATTAATTCACTCCGTCAAAATCTTTTAATCAAGCCATTAAGTACTTCTAAGTAGGTTCCTCTCCCCACTTAAGATACAGTTACCCGTTTTTAATATTTCCTCTGAGGAGACATTTCTGCGACTTTCGACTCACTTTTCCTTCCGTTTTTTGTTTCCTCATGAGAAACGACGTCCGTCGGAAATTCCATCTTAACTAGCTCCACCTCATGACTTAAGCGTAAATTAACATAGACGTGTTTTGTGCACTGCAAACCGGTCTTTTCTCCAGACAAGGTTACTATTGTCGACAAAACCAACGAATCGATGCCGAAGAATTCCTCGATGACAGACGATAATTAAGTGACTTCGTGGATCCGATTGACTGAACGGAATTCGAAATATCTGGAGCTTCTTCTTCTTTTATTTAAATATGAAATTTTTGTCACTGATTCAGGATTCGGGGAAGCAGAAACGTATTCTATTAAGTGCTAAATAAGACACTCTTGAGCGAAACCGAAGTATGGTTTATTTATAATTACATTCTTCGGTTTCTATTTTAAGAATCGGAGGCTTTTTTGCAGGACGATAATATTATTCTGGAATGATGAATTTTGTATCGAGGATGAATGAATTTAAAGTGAAATCTGTACTTGAGACATCACATTATGGTATAAGAATACATTCTCATATAATATTAAAACATTTTTGCCTACCTTCATTGTCAATCCATTAACTGAGAAGGAACTACACTGAAAATTTAACAGCATAACTAAATCTTGACTCAATTTTTATTCAACGACAATCTTAGGTCGATAGTAGTGGAGGAAAGAGAGAATCCATAGTTTAACTCATTCTAACTGGACTTTAAGAGCTTAATTTACGTTATCGAAGAATTTTAATGTAAAAACCTCTAATGTATTAGAACACCTTTGTTGATTCCATTCCCTTACGGAGGTATTTCTTGAATTATTATTCCTTTCAGCGATAAGGAGATATCTAACAAGGCCGTGGGACAGTGGAGAGATAAAGTTTCCAGAGCGACAAGTTCCTCTTATAGAAAGGAATCAATTTAGATACCACAGAGATTTAAGGACTAATTTAAAACAAGATGAATTAGTAGTTTCTGTGTAAGGGATGCGATACAAGATATACTTCATCGTCTTATTTTACCTTGGAAAGATCTCCAAATATATAATTTTACGTAATCGACTAGGTTGCTGGAGATTCAATGAATATTTGCAACAATTTTGAATTTTTCCAGCGCAAGGAATTTATATGCCAAAAATGGGCACAAAAGATATTTTGCTATAGGTTTGAAACGTATGCTATTCTGCTATTTCAGTTCTTTTTTGCTTACGACATTGGGTTTATGCCGATGTAAAGAGAATACTTTACGAATAAAATGTGAATGATCGGGCGTAACTTTCTGGAATACCATATGAATGAATAAGAGAGATTTTTGTAAAAATATTTAGGCATAAATGTAATTCTGAAACCTTTTGGAGTATTTCATCGAAGCTATTTAAATTTTGAACTCATCATTAGCATCTTCTGGGAAGGAAGATACACATTCCGTGAATGACGCGAGTAGTCCAATATGCCAACCACTTAATGAAAGTGATTAAGGCGAATTCGATTCTCATAGGAACTTGAGGACCACCCGCTTGGAGGGAAACCACGGGGTTTTCCTACTCTCTGGAGCATTCGAGGAATATAAACATTCCTCGGACACGAAGAGAGATTTCGAATTAAGTCTTCACCGTGCAAAACCCTCGCACTTGAGGCGGCCTTCTAAAGCGGATGGCAGTCTTCCAGACACAATACGTGAGAACGCAGCACTTTCAAATGAGAGATTCATGCACAGGCGTCCAGAGATCAAGAAATACGTCAGCGATGACACCGATTTAAATCTACGGGAGAAATAAAAAGAAGCCGTCCGTTCCATATCGGAATTCGTTGCCTCTTTATTATTCATTGAGTTGTGACATCCGATTATGTGACTCGAGGTCAATTCGTGTGACCGAAGAGATATAGCAATCGCATTTAAGTGAATGTCTATCGAAAGTGGAATTACAATTGAATCAATTATCGAATTGTAAAAAGAAGTTCTGAGATCTGTTTCAAGTTGTAAAGCCTACATTTGCACTCGACTCCTCAATTTTTTGTTTCTATGGAAGTATTTTATGATTAAAACAAATTAAGCCTTATCTAGATCAAATTTTTTCGTAAATAACTGTAAAACTAATTCATTCAAGAGTTCTTTAATTTTAATTGACCATATTTAGATCTTATCCCATAGTTATAAAAAGTTTTATGAGAATCTGTAATTAACACAATAAATAAAGTTTTATGGTCAAGATTTTAAGGTATATTGAAATCTATATATAAAATGATAAAGAACTACAAAATTTATATAAGTATAAATCGATTGAAAATTGAATCTTCAATAACGTAATTCGGAGATGAATTTATCGGAAATATCTATGCGTACATTTTTCTTCAGAATGAACTGGGCTTTAAACTCTATTTTAGCGATGATTCTTGATGTTTTATCGTCCGATTAATTCCCATTAATAGGAATAGATACGAATAAATGAATATGTTAAAACTCACTAGTGCTGATTCAAGAATGATAAATAATGGATGGAATTGGTAAGGCAGAAATAGATATCCACTTTCATCGAACTCGTGTATGTGCCGTTTGTTTCATTGGAATCATGGAATCGGGTATTTTGCTGATGAGAGTTGAATGGCTTTTCTCGGTAATCAAACAATTAACGTCGAAGCATATGCAGAATAAAAGCCACAATTGATCTCGTGGTTCGGTTAAGAGAATAAATTTTCTTATTTCTACGAATGTGTTTCCTTCAGCTTTTGTGATGTAAATGCTGCTGCAATTCTATTGTGGCTTTCCGAGAAAGATTTGGCGAATAGACAAAGCATTGGGTTAAGACACTTTCTAGGTATGAATGAATGAAATGAAAGCAACCAACCGTATTTTGTCTCATATAGCAATACATTTATCCAAATTAAAGACGATGTACAAACGATACCTGATGCTTTGGTATAATTATATATACATTTAGTATATGTTTTTATTGAACGAAAAACCGGATGAAAGCATCCTATAGAACTGTAATTATTAGAAAAAGAAGGATATCCACGCTTCCAATACATCAATTTAAATAATTATAAATCAATTTCTTCTTCGCATATTCACCCAAAATTTCTAAATACATATTACGTTTCAATATTTGTCCATCTGTAATTGTCCACTGAAACGTTTTTATTAAAATGAAAATTAACATCGAAAATGTAACAGTAACTACATATGTGATGGTACTTTATATAGTTTCCTTTACAATGCGCTGATTATATTTGAGTCAAAATAAACTAATTCAATGCGACATTCCCAAGCAGCGCTAATGTTATGCATTAGATTAGTCATGGGTGACATTCAAATACAGTCTTGGCACAGCAACTCTAGGTAAATAATTCTAATCTAATACGATTCCTTTCTTAGAGGCTATTTTCAATGTTAGACCTCAGGTATCGAGAGCTACTTTCTTCTAATAATAGACAATGCAAAACATTTCTGTTTTTTACTTATCACGTGTATAGACCCCAGGGATTTCTATCATTAAAAAATCTGGAAGAACCGTCTTTCGGTTTCGTTTCATCACTACAATTTATTGATAATAAACTAAAGCTCTCTACTCGACGTACGTAATTGCATTTTATGACTTATAATTGACGTGAAGGGTTTTTATATTTTACAATCACCCATTTAAATGATGAAAAGTTTCTTGCTATACGTGTACTCCTTTTTTGTTATTTTCGAATGCGAACTAGAGAGAACTATTTCACCTACTTTCGCGATAACTATAAAAACTTATTTGGGAAGGTGTACAGTTTATCGTACCTCGTTGGACTGTTGCGACACACTATTGTAGAATTATTACTTAAATAATAACTTATCCAATGAATGTAATGAAAAATTATTAAGCAAAAGTGACTTAAACCGATATTTATATGGTAATGTTAAATGAGATAAAAATCCGAATCCTAGAGAACCATTGCTAATATTTTAGTAATATAGCGTAATACAGTGTAATATCTTCCAAATCATCATTATCATTAAAATTAATAACAACTATTATTATATATAATTGAGACATTTAATACATAAATATAATTTTCAAGAAGTTACTTTTTTAAACTCGAACTTTACACGTGGATGGTATTAAGAGTTTGTTTGTGAATAGTGGACGATTTGTGGAACCGATTTGCATTTAAGAAAAATATTTTTACTTAAAATTTTACTTTCAAAACCAACGGTACATTTTTCCAAGATTCAACAGTACTAGTTTATAAGCCTAACACGCTTACCTGGAACTTCAAATACCGTATGGTATTTTTATGGCTCCGAACCAACCGCCGCTATTCATAAAGCGGTAATCATCATCATATATCATTTAGCAGTTACCAATAGCATTCCTCTAGTATCAATAACTATAATATATGTCATACATTATTAGTTACTTGGGTCTTCCATGAGAAATTGTATAAACAAAGTTCGAAATCATTTTCACGTGGGCAAACATAAATCACTTTCACTATCTTTAAGCTAAGATTTCTTCCCTCGCTGAGAATGAAGAGGGAGATCTTAGGAGATTCTTTGGGATACGGGATACTCCTTTCTTCTTTGTCTCGCAAACGCTTTTCTTTGCACATTCTCAAAATTCTTTCTCTGTGAAACGCCCTTTCCCTCTTTGGAAAGACTTCACATCTCAAGGAACTTTGCCAACCGATCCTCAGGATGCAGTTTCACCCGCGACGTCGACCTCTTGGCAGCCCATCTCTCAGTGTACCACAATGCCCCGTGGGATATTTGGACACTTCCGACATAAATCCCCGTAAAAACGGTTAAACTCTAAGCGTGCTTCTTGGTGTTATCCGTGGAAAAAAAATCCTCCATTCCATCACCGCGGGGTGCAAAACTTTCCGTCTCTTCTTGTGCCGCTCATTGAAATTCCTGGAGGAAAAACCCAACCTTTTGAAGGCTTCTTTTTGTGACGGGAGCACAGTACTGTCTTGGATTACCAGCAAAGGATGAAAGCGATCTTAAAACTCAAGGGAAAAAAGATAACACGGCACCTGCGGAGTTTATGGCTTAAAAGGGAGCTTCCATATCTCCCTGTCAAGGGACTAATAACCACAATCCTTCAGAAACAAGTGAATTTCAAAGTCCGCCAAAGACAACCTCTTCAGTGAGGCCTGCTGAGAGGGTTGAATGGAAATGGCCAACTTGGGAGTCCTTTTCATTGAAGGATCCCTCCACCCGTAAAAACTAACAATGACGGGATGAAAAACGATAAGTTCCTCCCGAAAGAAAGTTTGTTTAGGTTCTGATTGGCTCTCGTTTGCTATTGAATGAGTTGGCGAAATTTCGATTCGATCGATTTGAGTGTGGAAGGGAAAACACCACTTGGTTTCTGATCTTTGATGATGTCACCGATTCACATTAACGATGTCGCTACGGAGCTAATTGTGATTCTGATCGATTTTCCATCGCTATACGTCCTTTATAAATGAATTCGCTATCTTTCAGTTGCAAAGAGATTCGAGCTGTTTATTTATGGTATTTTTTACGTTTAATTAACTTTTGAGGGTTCTTATAAAAGAGTTCGTAGAAGATAGGTTATGAATTAAATCCAAATGCTGATGGATGTATTCAATTCAGTTCGGTTTCCACGCTATTTTGAACAGTATAACAGAAAAATTTACAGATATCAAAATTTTTAAATATAGGAATCCATTCCTTCTGCAGGCTATATGCGAAAACAAAGTCAAATAATAGCTCTTAAATCTAGTATTTAAATTCCATTCCGCGCTATAAAGTTGAAAATCATAATGTACACGTTGTAAAAATTAACCCTACCTTTATCACGTCTATAATTATAATTACCTATTCGATTGTTTAAAAAGGGTTGCTTAACCTCATGCTATTTAAATTCAGTAGATTCATGAAGTAGATTAAAAGAAATCCTTTCTATGGAATTCAAACTTCCAAATAACTCATTACAGCTAATGCAATATTTCTCTCGAAGATTTCTCCTTAAATACAGTATTTAAACGAATTATATATTTTCGTACATTACATGTAACTGTAAACCACATTATCGTAATATGGTCATGGTAAATATATTTCTAATTGAGGATATAAAATCTAAAACAATGTTTTAGACCCAAGACTATATCACAAGCTGAAAAGACGGATACAAATTTATACAGTCTCCTTTTAGAAATTTGATATTCTATCACATACTATCATAATGTACAGTAAAAAAGGCCGAACAATTAAGGATCTTTAAAATCGACAATAAAACACCGACTCTCACAAGAAAAGAATGATGTTCTCGAGCATTTCCTTTTCTGAAAACTCAAAAATTGGTTCAAAATTGCTTCTGCTACATGTACCAAATTTCTGAGAAATCATTTTTTATTCCTTACCAATTACTCTTATGGATGACGTATAATAATTTCAAGGAAAACTTCTGATACGATACGTTTGGATCTCAAGATATTTGAAGTACGATGCTCGGCATCAATGCCACTTGAATTTACGCGTTTAAGACTTTAATTCGCATATAAATTCATATGTGTATAATCTTTGCGTTTTAGAAAATATTCTCACTATTTCGAGTTGTCCATTATTTATTTGCATTATCAATTCCTAATAGAGTTTTTAAGGATTTTGCTCTGGATACATCTTTCAATCGTATTTTCTGGATGATTTTTGTGAACGTAATGCAATGAGTATATAAAACCCGCGTTTTCTTCTATTGACATTCTGATCACATGATTAACAAGAGAACAAAAAGGGAGATTTTGGAAACGCTAAATCTCTCAATTAATTTCCTATTTATTTTTTGTAATGAGATCTATGAGAAGCAGTTCATTGATGATTTTATTTATGCACGTATATCCATCAATTATACTAATAAATAACTGATTAACTCAGAAAGTTAATGTTCGTATATTATTATATAGGAAATTTATGTTATTTGTTATAAATATTCTATGAAAAGTTTTCCTCCAACATTATGAAGTCAACCATTCATATTAAGCTTTTTTATTGCTGATGCCTCTCGTAGAAGTTAAATAACAATCATCCATTCATTTGCCAAAACTAAATATGACAAAAATCAAAGACCTTTAATGATCCTCGTTTTAAAGATTTTTTTACGAGCGGTTACATACGTAAAGATAGGACATCCTTAACATCTTGTGATCTGAAGTGGTAGTAGTGTAATTGATTGCCTTAATCGAATGCTTTTAATTCGTAAAATGTTGACAGGTTTCCAGGGAGACAACCTAATTGCATTGTTGCAACAGCTTCGAAGAAACGATAGATAAGTGCTGCAATTCCTTATAAAGAGTTCCGTTATTCTCATACGCCAACTAGGCTAATATTAGAGAAAATCCCTGGAATCGATATTTCAAGTAGTAGTCAATCCAATTCACTGAAGTAGACGAATTAACACTTTTTTAACCTCCAAATATGGAGATACAACTTTCAGAAGCCGCCGGGCACACATACGTACATCGGTCTAGTCTCAATTAGAAAGCAATTTTCTTATGGAGAAAATTACTGAAACTGCCTCTGTTCGTGGACATCATAACAAGCTTTCGATAGTTCGCACAACCACATGAGATAAGTGCAATTCTTCAGTCAACCTTACCTTTCTATTTGAATTTCTGATTTATATAATTTAGGAATGCTATATTGTTTGTTTTTGATCACTAAAGCTGTTGAGATAATGATAGTTTTACCTCGCTAAATCAATGTTTCTCAGTATGGCATAAAAGTAAGCTTTTTATACATGTAATAGTTTAAATAATATATCCTAGAATGGACTATTTAAAATTGGAATACATCTAGCTGTTTTAATTTTATTGTCGATTACCGATAATTCAACGTTCAAATCTAATATACATTACTTGGGATTGAAATGTAAACAATCCAGATACTGTAGTTAGAAAAAAAATTATTTCTTTCGTAAGCTATATTTTCCATTTTCATTTTAATCCATCAATTTAAAAGCAATACTACGTCCGAAATTAACATCGACATTTGACACCACACTACGACCAAAAGAAAGTAAAATAAATCGGGAAAAAGTTTACCCGTTCCAAGACACTTTGATGATCCGATTAGAATCCGTTGAATGCATGATCAGCTCATCTTCGTCTTGGATGAGTTCCGTATTTAGAACTTTAACTTTAATTTTATGCTCTCATTCATTAAAGGTTTACTCTCATAAATACTTATGTTTTATGCTAAGGGCGTCATAGCTTTCAAATCAACCTTTAATGAGAAGTTAAGGATAAATTAAATCGGTAAAAATCGATTCGAAAACAGGCGGCCTTGGAATTATAAAATTCCTCGAGGGCGATAAAAATTCCGAAAAGTTAAGCGAGAGAATTATTTAACGCTCTGTCTGGATGTTTTCAGGTCTTACGGAAATTCGCTGAGATTCCTGAAAGTTCTTGATGGCAACCCAAAGCATTTTTGTTTCTCAAGGAACGACCCCTTCGATGTCTCCAAACAGTCTTCCGATATAAAGATTTCCATCAATTTAGAGGGGATGCCTTTTATCATCGGCAAAAAAGGATCAAATTGTTGTTCGTTTTTTTCAAGTATTAACATCGTTGCGATGAAGTTCTTCATCAAGTGATTTTCCCAAATAATGAATGTGAAAAGTAATGAATATACTTCAAACGGAACCTTCATGTGGAACTTTTAGTTACTGTGATAGTTAAAAATAAATTTTTGTTTCGAACTGTAATAAGTTGATTTCCCAAAGCAATATAAGTAGAGATCTACTTATTAATGGAACAATAGTTGGGCTCGATTAAATTTCTTGCAAATCAAAAAATAAAAGATCGCTGAGAGTATGAAACAGTTGATTTAGAGGAGAATTAATAAGAGAAATTATTGAATATGAATAAGTCCTCATGATTTCCTATTTTATATTCGACAGTTTCAATTTTAAGGAGAATTACCCCTAAATCAAAAGCGTTACTTTCGATATAACTTGACTCTAATTAAAACATAAATCTCGTTAAAGATAGCAGAAACTATTACACTATCTAAACAAGTGAAGAAACGAGAAAATGTAAATTAAAAACATCGCCTTCCTTCTTTAAAAAGCACGTCTTCTCGGAATGCTGGCCATGAAAAATACGGCATTCTTTTTTATCTCTTTGACAATCGCATATCGTCAGTCCGCACATTTGTGAGGTATTTCCAAGAGGACGGCGAAGTGGAGGAGCAAACGGGAGAAAGGTAGACACTGATGGAAACGAAGGGTTGCCAACTTATGAGCACGAACATCCGAAGGAACTGAGGGAAAATTATCTCGATCGGAAATCTTGAAACAAATAACATCAAAGAGTAAACTTCAGAAATTTATATCTTTGGGTTGAAATTGGCTTCTTATGTGAGTGAGAATTTTAGTATCAACATCTATCGATGTTCAGTTGATCATGTTCACGGGAGAATTTCAAGACTTTTGGATTCATATATAAATACTTTTTTTATGAATGTGTAGTTACTAGACGTAAAGGATAAAACACTACGGTGATGTTTTATTCGTTAAGCGGATCTGTTTCTAATAGTGCCATTCTATAATTTTCATACAGTTCTATGTATCAAATATTGAATGAAAAGAAGTAATTTTTTAATAATGTTAAAACCGATATCCAAAAATAATCTAAAAATAAACATCCCTAATAAAATAAATAAATTGAACGCTTTTTAACATTACTATTGCTTGCTTAGTCACTATATACGAAGAGGGATGTATAATGTAATTATGTAGAAAAATGAATTTTATTTCTCCCAGTAGCATATAGAACGATTACTTTTGATTATTACGATTACGATATCTTTTGTCAAAAATAATGAGAATGAGAGAAATTAATTGATTCTATAGAACAGATTTTTCATTTAACGAAAATATATTCCTTAAATCTTATGGAAGAGGAATCATTGAAATAAATTTAAGACTTGAATTTTTAATGGAAGCAATCGAAGAGCGTTAACAGTGACCGAAAGATGAGATTGAGTATTCTCAAAACTCAAGAAAAAGTTACTTCTAAGTAGAAACTCACCGACTCTAAGTAGGAACAGAAACCATGTTGTCATAGACACTTACCTGAAAATTAAAGAGAACACTTTATTAGAATTCACTAAATACACACAATATTATTATTTTAAGATAAAGTTTTAGATCAGTATCACCATAAAATATACGAAAAAAGTAAATAAAGTAAATATTAAAGCCAAAGTAAAGAATATCGGTATATTATCGGTCATAAGTATTTAAGGAATGCGGTTCATTATTATTTCACAATTAATTACCAGATTTTTAGAAAATGACCCTTAAAGAGAAAAATCCATTTAAAATTGATGAAAGCGGCGTACGTTTGAAAAACTATAGCTCTCTAACGAAAAAATATGCCTTCAGAGATTAGGCAACAGTTGCCTTCGGCTTTTAATATTAATTCTGAGGTTAAAAGACCCATCATTACGTGAAAAGAAGGTGGGACCAGAACCCTTTTCACTTCTAACGCGACAGAGATTAAGAATTCCTTTAATTGAAGATTCTCCCTAACATATTTCGTCACGCCTAAGACGTAGGCCATTTTTGGAAAATGATCACCAGCAAATACCATTTGCCGCACTAAAAGTGTTGCCTAGCAGCGCATGGAATCTTATTAATTAAATGTTGAGAAAGATTGAAAATACGAGAATGGTGTAGGGGTTCATAATTAGCAGCAAATAAGAACTTATAACTAGAGGTAATAATGAGGACAAGAGATTTAAAGGAACCAAAACTATTTTGTGTTTGGAAGCCATGTTAGATAATTCTCCGATGGTCCAATTTACAGTGATTGCCGTTTAATAGCATATATAATCTCAAAGATGGACGTGCGAAAGGAATGAAGAACTAGGGATCAATTATCCCTTAATAGTGAAGGTTGAATAGGTTTCGAAACACCGTCAATTACGTGTTCAGAAGAAAGCTACTGGGTAAGTGGAGGTGTAATGATATTCAAATAGATGAGAATGTTGAGTCTGACCGAATAGGCTTCAAGGATATGATGAATTCAACACAAAATACTTATCTATTGTCTACATATTTAAGGGTGAAAAAACTGATTTCCGATTAATTTGGAGATAAGTTTAATATTGTATATCCAGATAATGATGGTTTATAATGGAGACTACAAGAGTAATAAGGGAGTAAGATTATATCCAAAAATTATTAGACAAATTGTTTTAGATTCAGTTTTTGTGGAGAAAGAGATCTAATAATTGATCACTTCTCGTAATATCGATATATCGTAGAAAAATTTTTCACGTTGAAGGAGTATAAAATTTAACGTAATTCAACACCCTCGTAGTAAAATTTTAATTGAATCTATGTAACTATCTTCTATTCGATGAATTTGAATTGCTTTATTACAGGAGTACTTTCTAAAATTAGTGTATAAATACACTTAAAGTAATTTAAATTGATTGAGCTTTACTATTCAATAGAAAAAAAGCTGGTTTTTTGGATTCTTTTCTATTTTCATATCAACCACGGTTATTATATATATTTCACGGTTTAAGTTCAGCGTATTTTGCGGTTTATTTGAGTCCATTCTTATCCAGATCTTAAAACCAAACTTAAACAAGATATTGATTTCAAATTTCTCAGCAGTAAATGTGAAACAGTCAATTAAATTCATTATTTTGTAATCGTCAACAGTATAAGAAATTTTAATGCACATTATTTACTACGTTCGAAATACTAGAGTAGGTGGTGAGAGGAAAGACTGAGCCAATGTTTGCAGTTTCATAAGAAAAAATGTATTAATATTCATGCTTCGAAGATGGAAGATGGCTATTGAAATATTATTTCGATTTCTGAGAAGTGAACGGTTGGTATTTACATAAATATTGACGTTAAGGGAACATGAATAGAAGAAAGATAGGAGAAAGCTACAACCCATTCACTAATTAAAACCACGTAGCAATGATATTTGAGAAATTCGTAGTAGGATCACAATAACTCCATTATGTTTTAAATGTATTAGTATTATCTAATGGTCTATGAATATAAGATAGAATGAATAGTTTTTAACTTAACATTACCATTTATAATGAATTTATTCCTCTTTCATTTCTACAATTCAAAATACGCTGGTAATACGCATATATTATTGATATTTATTTATTAATTCCTTTCCTGTAACGTAGAAGTACAACGATTCACCATATACACTTAGGACAACTGGAAATTTACTCATAAAAATAAAGCATTACAAACGTAATGACAATGAGATCTCACTTTCACATGCCACAGAGTTCTTTTCTCAATTTTACGAGATAACATGCCCATAGAAAGTGATGTTAAAGAGATTTGGAATATCGTTTCAACACAATCGCCGAGAATGCCTTAGATGACACATTCACCCTTCGTTTTTGGTGTGTTCAAATTTAAAGTGAAAGAGATACTTTCCAATTCCAGTGTAATTTGTTATCGTCCTTGTAGCAATCCTCCTTTTCCGCTTAAATGCTCAATTTAACTCGCCCACGGATTTCAAAGTTAGAAATCTCACTTTTACACAATCCAGTTTCATGTCAAGGCTGGCCGATACCACGGCCAAGTTAGGCACTCGATAGATCTCATAGAATGTGAAAATTACGAGGAAGTTGAGTTCGAAACCTAGCAATTAAAGCAGAAGCCATCAACTCTCCCAAAGGAAGTTGTCGTCGACGTAATCACCCATGTTCTGCTGCAGATACTTTGAATTATGTCTTCACTGGAACTCTATTTTGCTGGAATGATTATTCTCTGTCGTAGGATTTAATAACAACCCTTTACAATCGTTATGCATTCATTTCAATTCCGTGCTTGCTGCTAGTTAAGAGTTTTGAATGTATAAAGTCTTCAATTTTCTTATTGCTTCACAGCAAGAATCCGTATTTATAATCTTTCTTGAATTAGAGGAATCTGAAATAGAGCTTTGACTAAAAAACTCGTTTGCTATATGTATATATTTTAGACGTAAAAATTTTAAACAAATTGGATAGATTTCATAAATTTTATGTTCGTAAAATAAAGGATGTATTGCAGAAAAGAGTCATCACGAATTGAAAAAGAATTCGAATCTTCCTCATCTCATTTTCTATGGAGGAGAATCTAATATGATGATTCGGAATGAGTAAAATGAGTACAAAATTAACTTATTTTGCTCTATAAATGCATTTATGTCATCCTGAAATCAAATCAAGTGTAAGCTCTTTTTAATTTAATGAATTTAATTTATTAAAATTGAAATTTATTACATTAGAATTGCTCGTAACATGTTGTACAATGAAAAGTATACATGAGCATTTTTGATGAAACGATTTATCAAAGATGAATTCCTTATCCTCTTGGATATCTAGGATAATTGTTTTAAAATTAGTGATGAATGATACTATCAATGAGACTGGAATCAACGTACTACACTTTAAAAAATAACATGAGCGAATAAATACTATGATTTCAAATAGAAGAGAGTGGCTTTGAAATTAATTTTTTGCTCTCTTATTATTTACTCATATTATGTAAATATTTAGTAATAACACAGGATTTTCCTTATTTAAAAGTTTTCCTGTCATTGCCGTATTTAAAGTTGAAAGTTTTTGCTTTTACTTAGAAAAAATGGTATTGATTAATATCTTAAGAATAGGATTCACAATATTGTAAATCATATTGGTAAAATCATTATTTTACAACTAATTTCGTAACTCTTAACTTTATTTATTTCAAACAAAAGAAAAAACTTAAAACAATGTTAACATTGACAATGTTTAATAAAATTAAACTAACCTTAACATTAACGTAAATTTAATTATCACTTATTTCTGCCTTCTTGGCTGCACTTTCTGTACAAAGTAAAAAGTTCAGTTATCACGCGAAAAAGGTTACAGCGCACAAGATACACTTCGATTCAAGGGGGTAACACGTGCGAGCGAGTGAGAGATTTTCTCGGATGATGCTCGACCCTGCGCACCAACTAGCTGGACGCTCCAGAAACACGGATTTTGGGCTCGTATCTTGAACGAAAATATGGCCCGAGCTCCAGCTTATATCTCAATCTATGTTAGGCTGCTCGTCACTCGAGCTGTAACACTACTTATTTATTATGAATTTCCTTGAAATTCCGCGGTCGGTCTTAATAGTTTAGGTAATTCCAAGTTGTGAAATCTCATTTTATAAATCTATTACCAATAATAATATTTTAATTCTGTAGTCTAATTCATAATAAGTTAAATTTCATTATAATTATTGCAGACCTAAGATCCTCCTTGGAAATAAAGAATCCTTTGAATATACCTCCAAATGTGTTACGGCAGCCACGAGTTTCTGATAGTTATAAGGCTCTCCGCTTAGAGCGCTCTTGATAGCGAAAGAGCAAGAAGAGTCCTACTACAGCGTCATCCAACAGCAGTAGTCGAAACAAGGTGGAGAGGAGAGCATTCTTTGCAAGGTGTGTCAGTAGATGGCAGGAGAGTAATGTGAAGGAAAAGAAGCGAAGCATTCCAAGAAGAAAAGAAGGCGGCATGAATCGTCTGTGGTGAAAGGGTTTAGCGCCTGCGGCGAAACCGTAAAACACAATGAAGGCATCAACCGCAAGGAAAAATATCGCGAAGTTCACCTCAGTTTAAAGTCATAAAATCTTGAAATAAAAGGATTTCCTGCTTCGAAGACAAGGCGCTAGAGAAAACTCCCGTTATATGCATTGAAAATCAAATTACCAGCAATGAGGGCAATACCAAGAAGAACAGTACCAACTCATACGCTATTCTGAGAATATCTTTATAAGAGATGCGCCTCCATTCCAACCTCCTTTTAAAAATAAATGGTTATTTAAAAAACCCTCCCGAATCTTACTCAGCTCAATTAGCTTTCTTATCAAATTCTTTAAGTAATCAAAGTATACGAAGCCGGCACCACGGATTCCCAGCAACTTCATTAAACATTCATTATTCGTAGCAGAAATGAGTCCGAATCCATATTTTAGTTCAGTTTCTTTCTAAGGATCTCCATTCAACTGTAACTTGGGCAGTGTGTTGAAGCGAACGAATATAATTTATTTTCAATAAATGAACGAAATTATGAAAGTTTATTATCCATACTCTAATTAAAGATAAATGAATTCCAAAATTATATATTCTATACGAAAATAAAAGATAGAAAATTTTAGAAATATGTCAATACGAACGAAAAGATTCTGAAATCAATCATTACGCTTCCTTTTCAAGTGGTTTTTAAAATATCGTCTTCAGTATTCTGAGATGTACGCAACTGTTATAAAAGTATTTTGGATTTTCTAGAATGAGTAACAGAAAATAGAAAACAAACAATGCAAATGGTATAAATTTCATAACATGATATGTTATCACCGCTATTATAATCTGTGTGTTTACTTTAAAAAGACAATATAAAACTTTTGCAATTTAGGTTTTATTTATGTATTCTCTATTCATTTAATTTAATTGAAATTAAGACAAAAGAAGACTTTAAACAAAAATAAATATTTATTTTCTCAGCGAGCTGATTGCATTTTAATTTCCCTAATTCACTATTGAAGAATTTTAGAATTAAAAGTTATAATTTCTTATGTCCACAAAAGGAGTTTTCTTCGAAATATGCCTTAAACGTATCACTAAGTGTGAAATAGAGAATATTTCCCATAGGAATTTAAAGATATAGAATAAAGAATAAAAATTATTCTATATTTATAAAAGTTAATAGTTAAGTAAAGAACTAAAGAGGGATAAAATCATGGAAAGCGAACCGTGTATGTAAGGAAAGTCTCTTGAATATCGATGCTCCGGAAAGTTTTGAATGGATGCAGCATCTCAAATGAAAAGAACGTAGAAAGAATCGATCGTAACGGAACAACCCTTCGCAAGTCTCGATTCGATATCGGAATGATGTCTGTGCAGAAAGAAAGAGTTGGAATTGAAAACTCCTTTTTATTCGGTCACAACCCCTTTCGATCAATTTAGTCCTCCTCTTCAATCATCTTAAATATCTTTTTAATTCAAACCCTGTTTATGAAGGGACGTGACTGGGTTCTCTCCGTCGCTCTAACCCTGACATCTAATTCGCCGCTTCATAATTTATCTGCCCATTCCTATCTAGTTGATTTACCTTAAGTGGCAAACATCTCTCCATTGGATTTTTTCCCCTCCCACTTTAACGAGAGGTTGACTGACGCCGCCGAGCGAATCATGCCGGTTAGTTGGGATAGACGCTCGAAATCTAGACGTCAAGATGAAACGCATCGAATTGAGCACGGATTGAGGAACGCACCACAATTACCGCTGGTATCCTACTCGAGGTCGTCAACACTCGTTCGTCGCTTGAATTCTGACGTCCAATGACGACTAAACAAGACAATAAGCGTGGATGAAAGTATCCAACAGACTCAATTCGTATGAGGGTCACTTCAATGGAACATAAGTAATACTCTTTTAGAATTGGGCCTCTAATAATAGCCTTTGCTAAGTAAAAGCAATCACATCGAAGTTATGAGGTCAATGTAACTGTAAAAGCATCTCATGTTATTGCAAGGACGCACGTATAATTTAACTAGGTTATAGTAGACGTTAATGTCTTCCTTGAGAATTCTTCTGAAGTATTTTAACGAAGATGTCAATTCTATTTACTTTAGGTTAAAAAGTTCAATGGTCTGCTTTAAAGTATGTTGTATTCTTTTACCCTCGATTTCCTCTTTTTAAATGGGATACTTCAATAGAATATGAGTGTTAAGTAAAATTAAAATCCACCTTCCTAAGAAAAGATGATTCTCCTTTGTTTTAGTCATAACAGTTGAAAATGATTAGACAATGTTTTATCTATTTTGCACACTAAGTACTGTCCTCCATCAATATATATCCCTCATTTAATTTCTAGCTAAACTGAAAACCTCATTGACTCTCGAAAAATTCCCTAAGGAGTCCAACGACGTTTAAATATGTGAAATATAAAAGGATTCTTAATGATGTCAATGGGTAACATTGTGTGAGTCACCGCTCTGCACCGTGGATAAACATTTCCTAGCAATTCTTCAGGATTTGTTTCCGATTCATTCGGTCGGATATAACTTATAAAATTAATAATGGAATTAAACTGCTGCATCATCTTCATTCCTCGTACACCTTTCCTTACGTTCATTCCTTTGGACACGCAGTCGCCATAAGGAATAGCAAACACTATAAGGCAAGCCAAGTCCTCAGTCATATGAGCAACTAATACGCACGGAACCCCGCCAGTTGAAATCACCACTCGTGATTTCAGAACCGTGAAATGGACTTCAGCACCCATTCCACTCACTTCTTTCACGGTTCGCATTGATATTTAATGCCAAACGATCATGCAACTGGAATTGACATTAGAGTAGATATATTTTTGTTCTCTGCGTTCCTGGGCAGTTGTCGATGATATGAGTAACGACTCCCGTCTGCAGAGGACATCCACTTGCTATTGGCGGTAGCGGAAAATCAAGTTTTGTTTGTCGTTTGTATCCTTTGGGTGTAGGTCGTGCGATTGGAATGCGTCGTTTTTTCCCATCGTTTCAATCATTTGCTATGATGGCTCTGCGTCCAAGCCGTTGCAATCGCTGCGTCCATTAACATAATTCTGTGCTGAAAATGAAGACTCAAACGATCGACGCAAAAAAGATCCCATTAAGGAAAAAGGAGTATCATATCCGAAATATGCACCATCATTTACGTCCTGACAGTCTGCGGATAAACAATGAAAGCATCTGGTATCCATCGGATAATTCCATTGCTAAGAAGAGGCCGGAAAGAAGTCATAAGCGTATTAAGGAAAAATAATGTGGCAATTTAAATAAATGATTCGGGTAATTTGATCCCTTTAGCGGAGGTCGGATTAATTAATTTTCATTTCTGGCTTTTTCGATGGAGGTCTACTTATTAAAGAGATAGGATTCCAGAACCTTATTAGGAAATCTTCTTAATTAACTCTCATGCCGACTTGAGTTTACGTTAATTGCTCGACTCCTTCTTCAGGATAAAATATTGTTTAAAAATGGTCGCTGAAATAACTTAAAGTGGATTTCTTTATAAGGTATAGCGGTAGGCGCGCCCTTGTTGATTGTGTATGCGCTACAGTTAATTAAACGGGGGTGAAATTATATCACGACGAAGGGGACTACCGAAGCTTCGAGAGAAGAAGACGGAAGCTGGTGCTAATGCGATAACATTACGAAGATTTGTTGCCTGACAATTAAAACTGAAGGATTTGCATCCATTGTGAGCGGGAGAAAATTTCAATTAATTATGTGAAATACAAAGTCCTACCGTATATTGAAATTACTTAGAAATCATTTTCATGATCGAAGGTGATCATATCATATATATACCAAACTTTCTATTTTATACATATTTAATGTCTTCGAAAAAAGAAAGGAGATAAAAATTTTCATTCATTGTTTACAATAAAATTTAAAGAAAATACAGTTCTTAAAGAAAATTTTAATACTCTTAGGAACATTTGGAAGTAATTAATTAATCGATGTATTAATCTCACTCTGAAAAATATTGGAGAAGAAGTATTTACCAAACGAGAATTATTAATGTGAGCCATTACTCGAAGAGGAATAAAAACTAGCAAATAAGAACGAACGCGTCATCAGCTGATGAAAAGTACACTTCATTAGGCAGTTTAATCAAAGGAAAGACTGATTCCGGGGAACAGTTTCACACGGCCCAATTCCTCCTTCCACATTCTTCAGCTGAAAATTTCTCGCGCCTCGAGAAACCCTAGGGCAAACTTTTTACAGGTATTCGGGGCGGAAAGGGATATCCTTTCACTTCCTTGAGCAGAGGAAACATTAAAATGATCCGCGGAACTTATATCGCTTCTCGACTGACCGCTATTCCCATCATCGAGAACTTCCCTTCGCGGAATACAGTTCCGTAGACTCCAATAAAGTGCTACGGTTGATTCGACAGAGGAGTTGGAGATTGCGTATCGCACGAAGAACGATGGTGGAGACGCCTCATAAAGCACCGAGTACAAATGATCTCGCACTACAAGAGGGAAACGTGTAACTTGAACTTACGACCCATCTTGTGTCCCCCCTCTCCATCTTTACTGGGAAGCTACTGGAACCAGACTCCTTCGGCCCCTAATGTAAATTCCCTGTCACGAGCTACGCAGAAGGTCTACCGGCAAAGTGATACTCCTTGCTCACTCTTCGATGCTCGTAAAATATAGATTCGATCTTTTTAGATTTCCGGAATGGTCACAGATACGATGCTAATGCGCGTTTAGTAATGTAACCTCTTTCGAGGATTATATAAGACGGCTGTGGAATGATCGCAGGGCGTTGCTTTCGGAAAATAAATTTCTTCTTCTTTGGCGGTCGAGTAGGAGAATTAACATTTCCATGAGAAATGACAATGAGAATTAACAATTCTATCGTGATTTAAGGATATTATAAACTTAAAATAAAAAATATAATTCGAAATTTTCACATTATTCAAGTAATTGTACAAATAAAAATGCATGTACATGTTATTTTAGTGGTTGAAGTTGTCTCTTTTTCATTAATCGCGTTCGTGCTGGGAATTTAGAATGGTTTCTTCTTTATAATTTGCTTACGCTCAGTGCAAAAAACTTTTTCAAAACTTTTATAAAAGGAGATTCAATACAAATTTGCCAGTTTCTCATATTATATTTCTTTTATCCCTAAATTTCAGAACTTTTACTTTTTGATAAAATACAATGATTCGAAATGGATCATTAGAATTTACGTGTAAGTTTTGTTAGATTATGTAACAAAAAGATTATGGCTTAGGATACAATAATCAATGTCAATATACATGTAGGATTAGGATTTTTCATCTATTTTGGTTTTCTCATTGAAAGACTTCGTTGGTCGAAGAAATTCTCTAATTTCAAGAACTCATAGTTAATCGTTAAATCGTAAGAAATATAGAAACTAAATAAATCAAATTTTTAAGATGTTGCGAGTTAAATAGTTTTTTTCAGTTTAACTTTTCCCTTGATCGATGCAATAAAAATCGAACGTTACATTTGGGAAAAATATTGTCTTGGAGAAAAGTTATAACCGAAATATATAGCGATGAAAGCCTGGCATGTATATGAAACAGCAATGATTACAAGTAATAAATAGGAAATGTATTTCATCATATTCAATGGGTATCAGATAAATTCAATGTAACTGGCTTCTAATATATGCTCACGAAAACTCTCCCCTTATGCGGATGCATTCCTTTATTTGGTGGATCCTTTCTCATTTGTAGAGTAAATAGTGTCCGTGTGAATAGGGGCAACGGATGTTATTTGGCCGTGGGCTCATTTGTGGTGCGACCAACCGTCCCTTCCTGGAGACGCCCCCG
Organism: Pantala flavescens; assembly: GCA_020796165.1. Lineage (NCBI taxonomy): Eukaryota > Metazoa > Arthropoda > Insecta > Odonata > Libellulidae > Pantala > Pantala flavescens. The sequence goes on along the minus strand of CM036884.1, from coordinate 30,214,762 downwards.
CTGCCTTTCTGGAATGCGATAGCTATTCTTATGTAAAAATTACACATTCGATTCGTCTGGGAGGGATTCTGTACGAATCGATGCGAACATGGAATACACGCGGAGACACCCTTTTGTTTCCTGTTTTCGTATCGACCATCTTGTAATCGTACGCTCTCACCGAGTGGAATAAAATTCCTCGACTTGTACGAGCATTGTACCCGATCCTTACATCGCAAGATAAATGTTGGATCGTTAAAATTATCAGAGGTGTTTATGAATATAAATCAATAGCATTACAAAAAGAAAAGATTTTGGAGTTTACGGACGGGATTTCGTGCAAATTAACAGTTATTATGAATAAATTTTGAGTAATCGTATGGATTTATTTCAGGTTGGCATACTATTACTTTAGGTCACTAAGATTAATTAGATCTCTTCCCTCTCACGAAACATTTCTACGGAGGAAATTAGTAACCTATTGGTAGCGATTTCATAATATGAAAGAGTATTTTTGAGACAGAATTCAGTGGGAGAGGTGAATAAGAACGAGATTAAAAGTTCTCGAGGATGTCTATTCAGTTTTATTCGTCCACAGCTTTATCTGCAGTCATAAGTTTTCTAAATGTTCTTTCGATAAACATTTTTCACATCCATCAAGAGAAGAATTTTAAAGTTTAAATGCTCACTGAATTTTGGGTAATCTTACTAGTAAATGCTCCATAAAATTCAAAATCCTTACCATTTGATTCAATGTGAAAGAACGTCTGAAGGAATCTTGATCCGCAACAAAATTTTTTTAGCATTAAGTGCCCGGGAGAGGAAAATCGCTGAGTTTTCCGAAGCGGCAATGACGCCGTTCTATTTATAAACTCCATTCAAATCTTCGTCCACTCGCAGTCCACTTATGAGCGATCGTTCTCACGAAATGCGGAGCGATATTTCACTTTTCTTTTTAATTTTCCTTTCATATAGTTCACACCTGTCCATCGACTTACAGTTCTGATTCGCTTCGTTACGAAGAGGAGCTTTCTTTTTCAAATACATTCAAAATGCGTACATTTGTTAAACGTTACATCCATAAGCAGAATTCGATTCTATAACTTTATCATAGGTACTATTTGAATATCATCTTTTCGTATCAATAGGGAACGTAATATTTTGTAAGGTTGTAAAATTGACCATTTTCTCTCTATTCCAGGAATGAAGTCCATTTTTGCCCTCGTTCAAAAATACATAAATGCATTGTTTTGTACATATTTAGGTCGTAAAATAAGCTTCAGAAGATCAAATGAGTAAATAAGGTACTGAAATTGTGAGGAATTCATCTGTTATTATCGACTTTTGAGGTGCGCGAAAAATTACCTTTAATCTCTATGTACATTCAATCAATATTAGTTTATTTAATTTCATTTATTTAACAAAGGCCTCATAAACATCCGATTGTAAGAAAATTGCAGAGGTGTACCTGTGCCTGAGATGTGTGGATATGTCTACTATCTATGAAATAATTAATGTCGTCAACTTTATTTAAAATTTATGGAGAGTAATTATGAGAAGATATCTAAGGAAATAACATGAGTTTTCGGTAAAATAAGATGAGAATAAGTAGTTACCTGATTCTTTCTTATTAACCTAAGAATACACGCAAAGCGTGAAAGTTTCTCAGAAAGTACTTAATTAAAGTGTTTTCCACAATAACTTTCAGGTTGTTTTCATTTTAGTCAAAGTAACATATCGTAATTCGTTAGAATCGGTGGCGGAGTGGTTAGCATGCTAACACTTTAACGCCAGGGCCCCGGGTTCAAATTCCGGCTGAGGCGGAAGTTTTCCCACTCAGGATATGGAAGTTTTAGAACGTCTCAACGTAATTATGAGCCAAGTACTGCAATTTCCAAAAAAAAAAAAAAAAAAAACCTTTTGCCCAAAGGTTTCAAATATATTTTATTTTAATATTCATCCCACTTTGGAACGGGAAATTATAATAATAATTGTAATTATTAATATTATATATAATTATATATATTATTAATAATTATTATAAAATATTTCTACCAAAACGGGGCCTAAAGGTTCCTAATGTATTATTAATTATTCGGCATCTTGTTTTTTGCTTTTCAGGGAAGAAGGGTCATGAGGAAACCCCGGAGGATGATGGAAACTAGTGAGGTGAAGAAGAACGTCAAAAACGGTTAAGCCGGTTGCATCACACACATGAGAAAGAGGAACATTCTTGCCTGAAAAAGAAGGTCTTGAGCGGGATTTGTATTAGAAAATCTACTGATAATGTAAAATAATTAGAAATATTAAAGAGTTTTGAAGCACGGTATATGGTTTCATTTATTTAGACCCTACGTGTAAATGGGTAGGAATGAAATGGTACAGAAAAGCCAAAAATAAGCGGACGAATGAGATACGGAATGCATCGGACGATAAGTCCTGGGCCACGATATCGTAAGTGAAAGGTGGGCACCAGTGGCGCCACAACGGCGAGGATCGGAACCGTGGTTGAAAGGTAAATATGAGTACGTGATGAAGAGGGAATATTTGAAAAGTAAAGCGTTAGGAGTACAAGTTTTATAATGGTATCAGCGCCGCAACGGCAAGGATTAGAACTAAAGTCATCAAGGTGAGTATGAGGACGTAATGAAGAGGGAATATTCGAAATGTATAGCGTTTTGAAAAGAAGTTGTGTAGATGTCTCCGTAATTTAAATCCTTTAGTCATCGAGTATACCATAGTTACAGTAATACATGGAGTATTTCTGAACCCCCTAGGCTTTAGGGGCATGAGGGTGGGGCGACTCTTTTTAAAAATCGCGTTTCTATTAAAAAAAATTTCCTTCCTGATACTTTCATTCCTTAAGTGTCTTAAATTATGTCATTTCGATTATGATGAAATGGTGATTCCTCAGGTGTCTTAAATTACTTTCGAAATTTGGCGGGTGTATTATATTATGTTCAAAATTTGGTTTGTTCCATTATCTGGAACGGGAGGACATGTTGAGGAGATGTACACCGATGTGATTTGGTGTAGCATTTCCTCCATGCCCCCCCAAAATTTGTGTCTCCATCCTTGACCTTATATACCCAGAAGGAATCCTCCGCGAAAGCGAGAAATCAAGGGAGGCTACGGCGAGGTCTGTCTATACGAGAGGGCCAAGGGTTGTATTTTGAGATATTATGAATGCGAAGCTAAAATTCGAAATTATGGAATGGTGAATCGATAAAATATACCTAATTTGTCCAAACAGAGGTAAAATTTTAAATGAATTTTTCTCTAAAGTCCAAGTAAAATGTAAAAAATGTGTATGTTTTGCAAATAAATGTCATGAGCCATCTCGCGACCATTTCTACGTTATTCTTACCAAGTCATAATGAAGAGGGAAAATTCAAAATTCCAAATAGATATGATAGAAGTTTTGTAGGTTGCTCTTAAGTCTTCGTTTAGTCGTAAATTCTTTGAATTCATGAATTAAACAAAGTTTTTTATATTATATCTGTCGGTATAAAATACGAGTGAAGTTAAGCTTGTAAACTGCAAGTAAATGGTTAATATATCTTATCTTGAATAAAGAAAGTTTTCCCGAAAGTTTTATTAGTTTCACACATTGCTCAATCTAAAAGGAGAAATAACAGGATATATTTCAATTCACGAAAAAAATACGCTAATAAACTCGAAAAAAAATATTTATTCCATTAGATTCATATGATACACATTAAATAGAAAATACATACATACACACGTTTTTATACATTGAAATACACTTAAATACAATGAATTACTTTTTAAAACAATAGAAACTATTATTAATCTTCGTTTAATCATCAATTTCCGTCGTATTAATAATAAAAATTATATAACAAAAATATTTATATATCCAACTATTATTTATTCATAACTGTTCAAAACACAACTAAAATTAATCTTGAAAAATGCAAATGATACGGCTAATAATGAATGGATAAAGTGTACGAAAGGTTATGAAAATCACACACTGCTCAACCAAGATTGAAATACATTCCGTGTGTGTAATTCGAATTAATAGTGCCCTCTTCCATGTAATTTTAGTGCATTATCCTTTTAACAACTCATTTCTTGGATCTTAGCGGGTTACAACAGTCACCAAATACGCGACGCCAAAAAGTAATCACCGGGATTAGAGAACAGAATCTGTGCTCGCTAACCATCTTTGTAGAGTAGACCTCACAGATACCTATTGCGGAATTCAGGTTTAGTGAGCCTTATGAGTCATCAAGCGAACTTAAAAACCGAACCGGCTGTATCAAGTGGTCTTTTAAAGAGTAAATAAAAATTTTTAAGCGTCTTATGAATCATGCACAATACTCAAATTTATCTAAAAATATTCGTGTTAGCAGTACCATTCTCTATGTACTACTGAGCACATTGTTTTCTGGGATCTTAGCGGGGTACGCCTTAAAAAAAAGGCGCCGGACTATAGTCAGTACGTCTATCCCAATAAGTAATCACCGAGATTAGATTCCACAGGACCTGTATTTCCTAACCCTACGAACAGGGAAGTTCCTAACAGATCCCAGATCAGGTTTCGTGAGCCTTATGGGCATTCAATCGTACTAACATCCGAAAAAAAACGGTCAGGCTGTACCCCTTAGGAATGTCAACGTAAATTTTTGAGGACCTTTTGTTATATACACTGTTATGGATCAACGCGTTGAATCAAGTAAGGTCACTGTATTTCGGTACTTACCCAGGCATCAATCATAAATCAGAGACAATTGGGTATTAAAAGTACGTATGTTGAAGTAATTGTTAGGTAGGCTTGTATTTTTAACCTAGTTAGAGTCATTATAAACATTAAACTTGCTCTTTGTTGTACTGATTGAAGTACAGAGACCTCTTTGTGACTTCCAATTAGAACCTTTTTGAATTTCGTATTGCCGCGTAATTACGTCATACTATTACGTAAAAATACACAGTTTAAATACTGTATGGTACGGAATCTTCATTTACTTATTTGTATAGTACAAATGATAATTGAGAGCGTTTATCGATTGTGCTATAAGTTTCTCTTTGACATCACCAAATCTAGTAAAGTTAATTAAACGGGCTGTATTGAATATTGGGACGGGTAAACCTTTCAAGAGATTCAGAGCGAAATGTATGCGAGAAAACCAGGGATTGTCGAAGTACACTTTTGTATTTTTATTTCATCTTAGTTTGATAGCAATGGTTCACAAACATGATTCCTTACAGTATGAGTTTATCCAGAGGAATATACGGTTGATTTTGCCATAAAACGTTCCTTAATCTAATCAATTAATCGTTCCCTAATCTTGGAGCTTTGTGAGAATATACTTTGAATTGATGAAAAATAATTTTATTCTTTTGTTAACCTTCCTCGCCAAATTTTAATTACAGCTTATTCGAAATATAACTAAATAATCTGTGTTTTCATTACATAAAAAATGTGTCAATAATTAGAATATTAGGGTCAAAAAGGTGTTTCGTTAACGAATCGACATATTCGATATTCTTTGACAGCACTTATGGTCCCATGGTGTTGTTCTTCCAGGGAGGGTTTCACTTTCCAATAAAAAACAATCTCCCGTGAGTACTTTTTCCAGAAATCTGGGATCTTCAACGCATTGCTGAAGGTTTTCGCAAACAGACACTCTCCTCTGCTTTCGGTCGTCCGTCAAGACCCTCAGAACGAGTTTGGCGCAGATCTCTCGCATCGTCAAATTTTCAGTGATAATGGTTTACAATAAGTAATCACCTTTCTTTATACTTACTTTATTACGTACGGGATATACTATTTTATCAACTCCCATTCGATCCGCGATCATGCGTACATTTAACCGACGCTCAATGGGCGTCGGTGTGGGCATCAATTTTTAGTTCGATCCTTTGTTTGTGTTAAAGTTTCAGGATTTTACTGTTTTTGTTAAGAAAATTTCTAATTTTAGTCCACGTAAGGCGGTAATATAAGAGATGAACGCAATACTTACAAACTTATACTCTAGATTTACTAAAGAAAGATAAAATATTACTTCTTTAAATATAATTTTCATGAGAAATTACCTTTTGAATATAAGCGGGGTTGAACCGTCACAAATATGTGCCAGACACGGAATACTATGCGATGCCCAAGAGTAAACACACGAGATTAGAATCCATCGAAAGACTGTGTTCGCTATTCCTTAGAATAGGATAGACCATACAGTTTCCCAGTGTAGAATTCAGGTTTGGTGATCCGAATAGGTCATCAAGGAAACCGAAGATCCAGTACAATATCAAGTAGTACCCCTGAGAATATCACGATATGTTTTACGAGTACGCCCCATTATGGGCACTATTATAGGCCAAAGCGATGATACTGCAGCGGCTACTGCGTCTCGGTACTGGCCAAGATATCAGGTCATAGTTTCTTTGAGACTTCATAGACTTTTGAGCATTTAAAGTACGTATTTCACTTTTGTTGTTAGGTAGGCTTTTAATTTTAGCCTCACTACGGTGACATTAAACATTAAAATTGCTCTTTGTTTAATAATTTACTAAATTATTGCTTCTCTATGTTCCGTTTGACGTAGAGAGACCTCTGTATGTCTGAAAATTAGAACTTTGAATTTGTATATTGCCGCGTAATTACGTCATACTATTACGTAAAAGTACGCGTTTTTCGAACAAAATTTTCCTCTTCAATCTTTTTCCTTACGTTGAAAAGGTTCAGGAACAAATCCTTCCAATTTCATTTTCCAAAGAATGTTCAAAGTGGCAGCTACGCGCTGTAGTCTCCCATTTATAATATACGGGGCCATAAGAAATATGTGGTCTTTCCTTAACGCGGAGTATAGCGAGAACATGTACCAATCGAAACATTTCTTACGCTGATCATTGCTCTTGAAGTAAATGATGATATTTGGCGGAAGCGGATGGCATAACTTCTTCTAGGAAGAGGGCGATGTGTTCATTATCTAATAAACGGTTGCACTGCATTGGAATGCTCACAAAAAACTCTGAACTTTTTTGATTTATTCGATTGTGAAAGAATAATAGCAGTGATAGACGAAGATTACCGTGTTTATGATTATTCCAGGAAAGCCTAATGTGGAACGTAAAATGCCTATGCGGTTGGACTCTTAACCGATCATTTGAGGCACGAGATTGAACTAAGGAAGGGGATAGCTACATTCTGAAGTGTGTGGAGTTCATGCGGTAATTTTGTCCTAAACATTTCCAATTATTCTGACCAGGATAGCATTGGATAGAGGAAAAAACGAGTTTCACTGGGGCGCTTTACTTTATTCATTAAGAACAGGAAATAAGGATCATTGGAGGATTCTAGATTTAAGCTTCTTCTCTTTATACGAAATTCTAAAAAATAACTTTTCAAAATATAGCGAACCAAAGCGAATTTTGAGAAATTGGAAAATGAAATAGCAGAAATGTATTGTAGAACACATTGTGGAAACATATTCGTTATTAAGAACTACATGCATATAAAATCTCAATTACAATGCTGCATGTACATACTATGCCTTGCCTTCAAAAGGAGACATCAATTATTAATATTACTTTTTAGATAAGCACATTTATAAGAAAAATCCACAGGAAATAATTCAATGTTAGAAATATTACTATTGAACATGTACCCTATGTAAACTACCAAGTAAAATATATTATCTTTGTTGTATCACGTAAGTTATAAGTAACAGCTACAGCTCGACATGATATGGATACGTTTCATGGTAATTCTTAGTGAGTAAACCAGATTAAGGCAGGATTACTCGGAATTTAAGCCCGTAAAATTTTTATCCTAGGGTGAGCTCATTCATCGCGCGTCAGATCGGTATGCAATCAGTTCCACGTGGTTAACACGGAAGAAATTCATCTCTTTAATAAGAAAATTCAATCTGAATTTGCTGTCTTTTTTCCAACGATTTTCTACCTTCCCCTCTAAGATTTATCGTTCCGTCATTAACGCGCGAAATACCTTTTCCCTTAATTTACCTCGTGGCTTCCCCATTTATGGCGGAGACATACGCTATCGCTTTAGCTGTCTATAAATCGAGTTGCCTTTCGATCCGCTCGACTGCACGGCGAAGAGTTAATTCGTGAAGTGGGCGCGAATTCAGCAGATGCCAACGACCGCATCTTCGAGAGAAAGGAATTTGGACACGCCTCTTTCCGACGATGGCATCTTTTCATTCATCGTCAAAAAGATGTTTTGGTAATATTGATAAGTTGCCGATGATATTTTATGCGTATTACGCCAAATTACAGTTTCCAGAGGTGAACGAGAAATTATGATTCACTTGTCGAAAAAATAATCACGGTATATTCAATTTTGCCATCGACGAAAGTTGCGATTGCCTTCAACGAACGTTCGTTTCACACACGAAGGAATAGGCGTGTATTAATCTATGCATCGAAGTCTCGCGGGTTAACATAGTGAATAAACACATTAAGATAAGAGTTGAAGGGGCAACAGGAATAGAAAGGAATGGGAACGTTTCATTTTTATCAACTTATGCAAATGAAAGCGGATACATTATAATGTGTCTCTCGTGATAGACGTATGCTGGAAGCGGTGCTGATTTGCATAATCTTCTACCAATCAACTGTAAACATAGCGTGTGCATAAAAATCGCAGAGAACGTAAATTGAAGGAGAAAGAGCTAGTGAATGATTGAGGTTGTTAGTTTCTCGGCAACTGACCACTTTTCGTGCCATAATGATAAACGTCAATCCTAATGACATCGGAGGCTGCGGTCAGCGATACATAAACCTTCCGATAGGTTCACATGTCCTAGAATTCCCTACTTCTCGCCTTTTACTCGATAAAAGCTTCCGTCTTTTGAGTCGATCATGCGACGTATAATCAGCAATAATAAACTGGTTTTCTTTACGAAATTCTTTCGAAGCATAACTAATCACAGGTGATCGACGTAGTTTTACTCAATCTACCTACGCAAGAGAAAATTGCAAAACATAAAATCTTACGAAATAATTTCAGAATTGCGATAGCGATTATCATACATTTTTTATCCCTTAATACTACTCTGTTTAATAATTCTTTAATACACATCCAATACTACAATTTATCCTCAAAGTGATTTGAAAGAATTGAGTGAACAAATAGTGTAAAGCGTTCTCCAACATAAGGTGTTCATCATATCCAAAATTAGTTCGTAAGCAGAATGTTGGATGATTCCCTAAATATTGCAACCCTTTTCCCGGATCCTTAATGGACCTAACGGAAGATTCGGCGGGACCATTAAGAGGGTGTATCATATTCTCGCCATCTTTCCACTGTATCGGATATCCTCAAACGGTTGTCACGGTAAACGTCGAAGGGAATAAAAAAACGAGATGGACGCGCCGGCTCAAGGTCAATCCACAAGGTCGACTACGAAAAAGCGTTAAAAAAGGAGAGCCTTTAAAAGACATTGGGATGTGTTGCATGGAGAGGAGGGATTGGAACGCAGCACATTCAAACCCAGAGGAACCTTTTTTACCGATTGACGGGCAAGAAAGAGAGAAACGGACTTTTGGAAAAAAGGTATAACCAGTTTACGAGGAGCTTCAAGAAAGTAGTCACCCAATGCGAGTAGCCGGCTATTTTTTTCTCTTCCTACTTCAAGCGCTGCCAACCTTTAAGTCTTTCGCGCATATCTCTGCATCGGAGTCAATTTTTTATATCGAAAGATCAGAAAGCGTAGCTCGTACGGGTCGCCAAGATCCTTCTCGGACCACGCCTGATGCGTTTCAGACTAAACAACGCTGGCCGCTTGCCCATCGAAAGAGCCTTCGGAAATTCTTGAATCTGTAAGAGACGCGAGTAGAATGGCGCGTATTGACTTCGGAGAATAGATGTTGCAAAAAGGAGTCAATGCACTTTTTTCCGGGTTAAAGCTCCGATTATGGGGTGCGCTTTTCTTTTTGGCATGTTTACTTTGTTGCGAGCGGCTTCCTGGTCTTTCCTCCCACGTTGTCAACGATACAGAAAATATTGGAAACCGAAGCGGGAAGTGAATTTTAGGTGACAACGAAGCCCTTTTCAATCGATAGGAGGCTAAAATATTTTTGCGGTGTCAGTTGTGTTTGAATTTATTTGTTTGTGTTTGAAAACAATCGATTTCCGAAATACTTTATATCCACCCAAAATTAGCAATTTAAATTCTATATATATAGCCTATAGCTTCCTGATTCAAGGATGAAATCTAAAATATTCTCTTGCAAGATCTACGTTCAATAAACGACGTTAATATTTGTCATTATTAATTAAACAACAATTTATGCGATCAGTTACCAAAATCTATGGAAACTAACAAATCAACACTATATCCAGCTGCAAGAGCATATTAAGAACATGAGAAAATGCTCAGAATTATGTTATATATTCAAAATCCTAGTTAATTTTCATTATAACCTTGGTTCACACACCCTTATGTTGTGTTATCGTGGGTCTTTTTTGAATAGTCAAATGAAGTTTTTTATTTGACCACCCCAATCTTTTCTATCAACCGGTATATCTCTTCTACCAAAATTTTTTCACGGTTTATTTCATCCTCAGGTACCTCAAATTCATCCTTCTCCTCGACCACTCAATGATTAGGCCACTGTCTCTATTTGCATATCTTATTTTGTCATCTCATTAAAACTCGTAATTTTTATTCAAAGGCACTCAATCTTTTTCATCGCTCACAAAACGAATTGTCTCAATCGGAGACGAAATGCTCTCAATTCGTTGGAGAAATTTAATCAAATAACTTAATGGAACCATTCATCACGCGAATCTCAGAGGTGAGGATTTTCAGAAAGGACCAATTAATAAGAGTGTCCGCTCATAAAATATGCGCATGTTTAGCATCTTTTCCCAATAAGGAGTAAAAAAGCAATAAAGGAGCATCTGCAGCCGCGGGGGGCGTTTTTCATTTGTTTCCGATGGCGTGAAATTGGAGTTGAAAATGCGACGATCGGATTCGAACGATCTTACGGTTGAGATAAAAGTGTCAAGTAAATACGCATGAGTCACAACTCAAAATTCTTCCTTTTGATTCCGGTCGGATTTGCATACTGAGATTGTATCGGCTGGCGTATTAAAATTCCGATGCCTTGATTAAAAAACGGAGTGAAATTCTTCGATATTGAACAGCTCAATACGTACACTTCTCCCCACGGGAATATTCCATTGAATTTGTCGCGAAGAAATGTTACTCTTTCATCGACAGAATTAAGGGCCCCTCATTATAAATAAAATTCCTTCGGAAATAACGAGCGAGCTATCGAATCTCGATATTGCTAAAATTTTCTTTGCATGAAATTTTATTTAAGAAATTTTTACTCGTACCTTTTCGAATGTCGAGATGATACACAGATTGATACATATCGTATATCAGATTTTTTTCCGTTAAATAATTATTTTATGCAAGACTCAGTCATGTGATGATTAAAGATCTAAACTAAAATACAAGATTTTATCAATTTAAATGATTATGATCAAAATAACATTATTTTAACAATAAATAATTCTTTATGTAGAAGCAGTAGGCAAAAGATTAAATTTATTTATAATGAAAATGACGAATTAGAAGAATAAAATATGCGCCATTCAAACTTAGATACATTGATAATAGAACGAAAATTAAGTTCCAAAACCTAAACTGCCAAAACAGGAAAATAATAATAAAACTGAATTTTGGGAACATCGTTCTTTTATGTACAACTCATTTTCGTTTCAATCTTTTAAGTAGGCACCTGTAAATACAAATAATGATACTATAAATAACTCGAGTGATTGTAGAAAACGTAATAAGCTCCAGACTCGGCACCTTTTAAGGAGAATCCTCATTCCCATGAGTTAAAAACGAACTGAATTATTCTCCGGCAAAAACGTAACGTTTGAAAGATCTCCGGAATGCGGTGGTTATCGGAAAGTCGAGATGCAAGTCGCAAAGTTGGCAGACCTGTTTCACACACAGCTAACGATTCTGACCAAAGGCACATGTAGATCGGAGTTGTTAGGATTTTTTTAAGGGAGCGAAAAGTGGCGATATGAATAAAACAGCTTCGTTTGCATGAAGTAAGAAGCGTCCGCTGCAGCGGCAAAAAATGATGCGAATTTCCACTTAAACTGCGATTCCAAACTCGCTCACCTACGCGTCTTTCCGATGCTTTTTTATTCTGCGTAAAATCGATCTTGTTTTTTTCATGAGAAAGTGTTCACCTGAACGGAAGAAGAACTGCTAACTTTGCTCTGTTCGTCAAAAAATCCGGTGAATTAGAAACAAACATCTTTTGGAGCAATATGCGATGTCTTGGTTCATAGCGCGAGACTGGGCAGTTTCTTACGGTGATCTCATAGTGGAAAGTTATATCTGGCTTTCATCAAACGGTTAAATATGCAACATCTGTCCAGCGTATGTCTCGTCTAAATTATTGCCATTTCCGAGGTATCTCATAGAGACGGAGGACTTTTATTTCCTTGGCTCTTTCATTCATGCTCAAAATGTCAAAGTTAAATGCGATTTTGTACCATCTGGGTTCTTGACATTGCCTTGAGATATAACTGTATAAGTTAATTCGATTTTATTGTACAATAACTCATCTAAGGGCGATAAATATTTTCGCCTCGAAATGAAACGAGCAAATATCATAACTGGAATAGGAGCAGAGTAAATTTAAGTAAATTATTTTTTTATAATGAACATAAATTTGCTAGTGATCTTATAAAGATGTTTGGTTGAATTCAAAACGTCCCATCAATTAATCGCCAATTCATAAAACAACTATTTTTTAATAAATAGCAATTCGTAATTAATAAATATTCAAGAAGCTCATTTTTATAGCCAACTAAACTCTACAATGTAACCTGATATGCATTTGATGATGTGAGTATCAAATTTGCTTCATTTTTCATCCTTAATCTCAAAGAAGAGTTTTCTTCTTCCGTTATTAAGTGAACTATTTAATTCTTCTCCATTCTATAATATGATTGAGATTGAAATAAGGTATATGATTAGAAAAAGCCAAGTAATCATGAAGACATATCAGTGACTTGTTACCTGCAATCGAATTCTTAAATTTCTATTTGTAGCCCACCTTTGAGTCAATATACATAAATTACGTATTATTTAAAAACATTCTCTAGAATTACTAATAATAGATATAACATCACTTCTACATTCATAATCTTTATGAGATATCATCACTTAAATTTAAGCGGGGTACAACAATCACTAAAAAAGTGTCAGACGCGGGACACTATGCAGTGCCCAAAAGTAAACACACAAGATTACAAATCATCGAGAGACTGTGATCGCTATTCTTTAGAATAGGATTGACCATACAGTCCCCAATGCGGAATTCGGGTTTGGTGGGCCAAATGTGTCATCTAACGAACCGACAATCAAGCATAATATTATACTGCACACTTGAGAATATCACGATATGTTTTACGAGTACGCCCCATTATGGGCACTATTATAGACCAAAGCGATGATACTGCAGCGGCTACTGCGTCTCGGTACTGGCCAAGATATCAGGTCATAGTTTTTTGAGACTTCAAGGACTTTTGGGTATTTAAAGTACGTATATCACTGCTGTTGTTAGGGAGGTTTCTAGTTTTAGCCTAACTACGGTGACATTAAACATTAAAATTGCTCTTTGTTTAATAATTTACTAAAGTATTGCTGCTTCATGAACCGATTGACGTAGAGAGACCTCTGTATGTCTGAAAATTAAAACCTCTTTGAATTTGTATATTGCCGCGTAAATACGTCATACTATTATGCACGAGTACCAATTGTACAGCTTTAAGTACTGAGCAGTGCAAAGTGTGCTCATTTATCAATTTTTGAAATAGTAATGTTGATTGCAAGCTCTTGTTGGCTGTGTTGTAAGTTTTTTATACATTTTTGCAATTCCTATAGTTAAAAGTTGAGTTAGTATAAAAATTAGGTTAGGATAAAAAATTTTCGGAGTAAGTAATGGAAATATACAATATGTCCGAATTGGAACAGAAGTCCACCAAAACTATAGCCGAAGTTGGCAGCAACTTCTGCTTTTTAGGGAGGCACATGCAGAAAAGAAAGTGAACGAAACAGGTATTCTTATTGTTAATTTTCCGAGATACCAGGTACTATGTGGACTAAACCTCTCTTCAAAATTAATTTCACCATCCCTACTTAAAATCGAAAAAGGTGATATCATCATCCCGAACTTTGGTACCTTTCCGTGTAAGACCCAAGTGATCAAAAACTCTGATCTGCCAGACACTGTCCTGTCAGTTTGCTGTTACTGCATCTTAATTAAAAGCAGTCCGCCCTCATAACCGAAGACCTTTTTTAGTCTAAAATGCCGAGGCAGGAGTTCAGATACGGGAAAGGGTTCCCTAACGAGTATCAAATTACAATGTACGCCGATTAAGATTCTGGGTTTATGCATAAGAGACAGGTCATCGTGTTTCCCTGCTCTTGTGTAGGACTTCCTTCCTCCAGCAGATGCCCTCGTGTCCATTGGAACCGCTCGTGATTTACTGGTGTACTTGCGGTCTTCGTAAAAGTGAGAGGACAAAAGGGTAGAAGGAGACGAGAGGTCATCAGGATGGATCGAAGGATTCATCTAATTAGAAATACCGCTTTGAATAGACCGTTGGATGCACTACCGAAACGGGTATTGCAGGTTACTGGTGCAACTATTACAGTTAAATGGCAGTGCCTTACTTAGAAGTAAAACATCCCGTCTTGTGTGCGAAAGGAGTCTTCGGATGACGGTAATGCAACGATGAATCGGCGTTCTATGGGCTGGCGGCGTTTTTTCAGATGGGTAGCGGACACCCTGTGGTGGGGTCAATGAAACTCCTCTTTGATGTCCGTCACGGATGATCAGTTTCTATTTAGTAAAGTCACTGATGGCGATCCTACTGTCGCACATACAACCACTAAGCAGAGGTGTCATTTAGGGAAATAAAAATAGGACGAATTTAAGTCTGCAAATGAAAAGAATCTATCGCTTATTAAGCACGAAGCTTATACTCTTTTTCTGTATCAAATGTAATATACAGGGGAAACTAACTTTGATATATTTTCATTATGCTCTTTTATTTCTTTATAATAGTTTATCTTCTTTCTTCTCTTAACAATAGCTACCTATTAAAGTACGTACTTGCTGATGGAGTTTATCGTGCAAAAGAACGTAATGAGGTTTTACAAGACGAATCTCTGGCGATTAGGTTTATCAGTGCTCATTCTTTTACTCTCAGTGACTAAATTTTAATAGAATTGTATCACTATATACTTTTGTAGACAATAATTGTCGAAGGAATCGCATATCATTGCGCTACTATATAATTAAATTTATAAAGTATCCTAAATTTTTCTTGATTAAAGAAAAACCGCAAACTTTAATTGTTCTTAATAGTCATAAGACGCATTTAAAGTTTCTACATCTACATAAGTACCCTCCAAGCCGCCTTTCGGCGTGTGACAGGGGATGTAAACACCTATTTTACGATATCTCGTATTTTAGTCGCATCACTATCGCGAGAGCGGGAAGAAGGAATTCTTAAATCGATTCGCAATAGCATCTATTTCGCGTATTTTACGAGCATTATCGGATCGGCCTTGGTTTGGCTAAGTTTCGGCCTAAGTTTGATAACTAATTCAAATTATATATTTAAATAGGAAGTAGAATTCCATCGTAATGTTTAGGAGAAGTTCAAATAACTTCACCAAATGATTTCTTAGATCCCTAAACGTTGTCTTCAACAGGAGATAGGATATTAATCATTGAGCGTAAATATAACTTTCGAGGGATGGAATCAGTTGAAGCGAGCTCCCGACGTATAGAAAAGCAATTCCCTCCCCTACAAACTTATTTCCAGCCTTCGAAACTTCTGCCAATTCCAGAAGATATTTCCATCTCAAATTTTACGGTCAGTCTGCTCTCAAAATTGTTCGGATCCATAAGCTACGCAGCGCAACATTTACGAAAGAGACTATATTTAAAGGCCTCCCCAAAAGGCGTCATTTCCGGCCAACCCTTTTTTCCCTCACTACGTAATTCGTTACCGCCGACACATCCGGCCGAATAAATCGAGTGATCGGAGACCGCAACCTCGGCTTTCGACCATTTCCCAGGCATTTAGCGCCTCCGAGATCAGTGAAAGCGTGGAAGAATGCACGCGCCACGGATCTGGGAAAAAATTGTGAAAGTCGGAGCACAAAAAGCTCCGGAGATTTCTCTATTCATCCCCGAAAATTCGGATGTTTTTCCTCTGCAATTCGTGAGATTGGCGCTGATTCGAGGACTGCATTTCGAGAGAACACCCTTTTCCGGGTTTCGCCGAATTGTTCGGTGATGAGAAATCCACACACAATTCTTAAGTAAAAAAATCCCGTTAAAAAACAATTCTTTCGATTTCTCGCTTACGACTCGACCGCATATAAAAACAGTGAGAATTTGTTGAATGAAAACAAATTAGAGATAAAATTCATCTTTCGCAATCTTCTGAGATGGTTTTCAAATTCCCAATTTGTTAATAATAATAAATAATAGTGTCTTGCCTTTAAACACATGATCAGTTAAAATAGCTATTTTCACGCAACAGAAAATAGAATTTATAGTATGTTTAATATTTACAGTAATTTATATTATATTTATTAAATTTTGGCATAATTATACATTACAGTTAAAGCAAGAACGATATAATTATTCCTTTAAAATTAATGTTAAAATGGATTTACAAACTGCAAAACTTTTCAAAAAGGATGATACGTTAGCATTCGAAAGTTCATCGTTGAATATACGTTGGTCAAACTTTTTATTTGGTGTTGTTCATCTATCATAGTCGTTAAGTTCAGAGGTTATTTATTGTTCCCTCCCTGTATCAAACAGTTAGGTCTACTCGAAACTAGGTTATTAATAATTTTGCTAAATATTTATATTCTAAGCCATGATATTCATAAATATATTTCAAGTTTACTAAACTTTCAATTTATAACGTATTAAAAGTTAATACGTAATAATATATGTTTATGATATAATTTATAAAATGTCAATTATAATGATTGTGTAACGTTTTCTGAATTCCATGATCATTATATGGTCTTCCGATAATCACAAAATTGCAAACGAGCACAATATAACCAATTAAATAAGTCCATATCCCGTACTAAGACGAAGTGCTAAACGTAGGAATAATCGAGTAAACTGTTAATTAGTACCTTACTGTTATCTCTGGAGTCGAAGGAATTGTAGCCAAGAATTTAGAATTTATTGCCGTTCCAATCAAGAAATTTGCAATCTTCGAGTAGTATTAAATACTTCCTTCAGGAATAACACGTGACCTATGATAAAAATGGAACTAAGTCACGCTAATTATGAATACAGTAAATTAGGCCTTAGAGATAGAGATTTTAAAGGGCAATGAATTCATTCGTAGAAAATGAAACTGCTTCGTTGCATACGTTGAGTAACTTTCTAGGGCAGTGAGAAGGTTACTAAGAGACCCATTGCGGAATAAAAACCGTAGCGTGAATACATTAAAATCCCGGTAAAACTCATTATTAAGTCATTAACCCATTCATACGAAGAATCTCTTTTTTCTCAGAGGAAATGTCGAAAAGGGCAGGAAAATCGCAGGCGCCCGTAATGTAGCCTCAATATCGGCGACTATCTTAAACTTGCACTTTTAGTTGCGCAATTGCCTCTATTTTGCTATTTACCGCTCGCTTCCCTCGCAAATTGACGTTTCGTGCTCTCTGATTCATAAATCATGTCTCGGCGTGCATAGAGTAAATAACGATGCATTGGTTTAATCGCCGGCGGAGGAATTTCGTCCCATAAAAGGTAAGTAGAGATGAAGGAGACAACGTTGATTTATGAGAAAAATAACAGATTTGATAAGCGAATCGATCTCATACGGGAGTGAGAAAGCAAGCCAAGGAAGTGTAGAATAAGTCCATGAATGAGATATTAATGCAGGAAATACAAGAAGTGCAGTTCGCAATTCTAAAACAGCCATTAAATGGAGGAAATGAAAGAGGCGATCGTAATAAAGTCACGCTAAATGTGGTTAATGAGATGCACTATTTCCATAAAAAGGCATGTCGCAGATCTAATCATAAACATTCAGATTATATGAGTATCTGAAAAAGGATTCTTTAATCTTTTCAATTTATTAAAACGTCATAATTTGCAGCTTCATTTTCATTCATCAAGATGAGGTGGATAAATCGATATCATACAATGAAAGCGATGTTTTCTTGTCATGATGTAATGAGATATATTCGAGAGTAATGGCTGTTACAGTAATTGAATATATTTTACTACTTTTAATCTACTTTTAACTTCTCTTTCGTTTATCGAGTAAAATTACCGTTCTAGGAAACATATTTGAATAGAAATTGGTTCGAGACTCAAGTACAAGTATCAATGTATATAATACCTTTAACTTAATGATTTACAAAAAAATGTTTTCCATACTCTTAAATATGTATTACACGAATGTACGAACTTTCAATGCCGCGTATATTATCTTTTTTCTAAAAATTCCTTAAATTTTTTACCTCTATACCAAGTTCCCCCTTTATAAATGTTTTTCTAGACCTTGCATAACAGTCACAGACTGTGAGTATATAAATACGTAAGTATATTTAAAGTTATTACGTCCGTTTATTCTGACTTAAGCTCAATTTCTCATATATTTCTTATGGCATCCTTCATTCGGTCCTCAAATTTCCTCTTTTGATGCGGTGTAGAGTTTTTCACATTCTCAAGAACTTGGAATCTCTAATAAAAGGCATTTTGAAGGATAATAGTTTCCATGTTATTTCAGGAGAAGACAATCCGAATGATGCTCTTTGATTTACAACTCCGAGCAATCATCAAGAAAGCAAGCGTAGGGAGATGAAAGCTTATGGCTCGGTTAGGCAATCCTGCAGTGTCCGCAGCTATTCCAAACGGCATAACATGCCATACGAGAAAGGCAGCAAATAGAAGTCAGGTTTATATCGTGGGACCATTTGGAAGATACTTTTCCACAAAGCGGACCCTTTGATCCAAAGAGAAAACTATTCGTCCCAAGCAATGAAAATTTCGCATAAATTTCATGCTTATATGCGATTCCGAAAGGAAAAAGAATGGAATCGGAACAATATTCTTATAGATAGAAGATGGAAATCGTTCCATCGTGACGGAATCTTCCCACAAATTGGAGTTGGGCAAAGGTATGCTTATTTCACAACGAAGATATTCGTACAAATTTTCACCCACGCACTCAACCAATGATGGCTCGTAAAGCTGAAAACGGTCGTGTATGTATATACGTTTTTATCCCCGAGTTGATTTTAGTCGTTTCTATCAACTGACTCTGTTTTACTTCTGCCGAGAAAACTTTTTCCAAGGTTAGATTCATTGACAGACTCGTCAATGAATCTTCGTTACCTATTTGTCAATAATATATAAAATATAGAATTTTCTTTGGCTAAAATAAGTTGAATTGCTTGAAATTATAAGAATAATAATCTATAAAAAGTATTATCAAGAGATTTAATTCGTTCCAATTTTCAGAACCCATTGATAAATCAAAATATTTCAAAAGTCTTTGTTCCGATTTCATCTTTGAATTCTAAATATAAAAGAAATGGACAATGGCAATGCTTTCTATGCTCAACAACTTATCTTTTTAAGTTTGGATTACTGATTATGAGACAATTTATTGATTCCTTTACATATAACTTTAATTGTTTTCTATGCTTGTACAGTATAAATATTAAATTGGGTCAAAATTTGCACTATACGGTTCGAATTTTTAGAAGATTATAGACCAATTAACAAGTAATTATCAAAGCGAAGTTTCTCAGGCGAAACTGCAGTGTGAATTAAGTTATCAAATTGATCAAAAGATGGAAAGATAGGCTTTGCAGCAAGTGTCAACGCATTCGCAGACATTATAGTCTCATCATTACATCACGGACTCTTTTTTCGATAAGCACAAGTGGACACTTCGGTCGAATCTGAGTGCGCCTCTCGAGCATCGGTGAACAACATGAGGACCCATTGTTCAGTTGGGTCCTTCAGATTGAGATACGACTTAACATTACGACATTACACCGAAGACGTCCGGAGGGCCTCGAGTCAGCGATAAGTCATGTATGCCAGAGAATAAAAGCTGCAAATCGCGAGAGTAGAACGTCGATCTGGATGAGTGAGGTCAAAAAAAAACACACGAGAGTATAATCTGAAGCTAATGTCTGCTGTTTCAAATGAGCTGAATGTATCTTCTGCGGCTCCAGAAAGGGTTACGTGAGAGGTCGGAATGAAAGGAATCGGGTGTCAACGAACCCTGTTAAAAGCATCGTGATCTTCGATTGGAGTTTAACATCAATTAAAATTCATGAGGATCCCACCCAAAGTTAAAATCCCCGATTCCCACTGTAAAGAAGCTGAAGAATCCGGTTATTTTAGGACTTAAATGTATATTTCTTCTCCTTAATGTATTGGATTTCTAAGATTACGATTCCGAAAAATTTAAATCTCCTTTCCGTGAAAGCCTATTTGTGAAAGCAGATTTTTCTATTTCTAACGGAACCCAAAATTCATTTTATATGTTACGAGGTTTTCAAACCGTAAAAAAACTTCGTCTACAGGTACGATTTCACGAATTTCAGTTGAATCGCTACTATGCGCTACTACAGATAAAGGGTGGTAATTACTCCTTCCATTAGCATTCCGAAAATAATTTCTGCTTAAGAGTTATTCTGTTTGTGCACAATGCTGTAAGAGTATCTTAACAAAATATAAAGAGGTTTTCAAAATGTTGTTTCATTCGTTAACATTTTAGCTTTCACTGCAACTTAATGAATATAATAAAATTTTTCGAATCTCCTGCTGAGTAAAATTAAAGAATAGAATTTCTTAAAATTCTTCTCTCCATCTTTTCCTTCCGTTTTTCCAGAAAATGTCCCTGCCTCACATATAAAGTCTCTCAGAGAGTAAGGTTTCACTTCATAACCATTCCATGGATCCTTAAGAATCCTTTTCATCAAGAATTTCTCGCTCTTATAGCTTTTTTACGTCTTTTAATTTTATTTGGAAGTCTTCCGTCGCGTCTTCAACTGTCAACTCAGATTAAATGAGGGAAGGTCCGTGAAGAAATGTTGGAAAAAGTGGATATACTTGAAATATGAGGAAAAAGTTGTCAATTAATTGATTAAAAACCTGTTTTAATAAATCTGTTCCTCTATATAAAGAAAGACAAAAATACGGAGTACAATAATCTACTTTATTTAACATTGTTTTTAGGAGTATGAAAAAGATAATAGCTATAATTTATTGCTGTGAATTGATCGGATTAACGTTTCTCTAAAATATCCATCATTTATTAATCCTCTTTTAATAAGTGCCGATTGAATTAGCGAAGATTAGCCAATTTTTTGCCTTGAAATAAACTCACTTTTAAATATCCGTTTCATACTTTCACGTCCTTTACTTTCAAACATAATTTTAGGTCATCGTTCATAGATTGGATAGAGTAATTATAAAATGAACTTAAGCTCAAATCTGGGAGCTAATCCTTCTTGTAACTTATTTGTCCAGATTAATCATCATGTCTGTATACAATTCACTTCGCGATACATCATTCTTGGTTAGAAATACATCGTTAATATCTAAAATATACGATATTTGTTGGATTTGTAGTTGCTTACATGATAAAATCTTATCATTAGATTTTGTACTTCACTATGGGATATTTGATACTAAATAGGGTTTTATTCAAGTTTTAGAAAAATAATTTACCTGTCCATATCGTCTCCTAGAAGAAATTGATTCTACAAATCGTTTTCTTTCGCTCTTTTAATAGTAATCCAATCCTAATATCACCTCTTAAGGATGTAACAGAAACAAAATAATTTCAGAGACGCTATGAGGCGAATCTTTCATGCATGTCCGCTTTTAGAAAGAGAGGCTGCATCCAGAATGAAGCGGAAAATCACCATGGCGACACAGTGGAACTGCATTTTCAAGGAAGATCATAAAAATGCACTCACCTCCAAACGTGCTGAGCAAATCCTGGGCAGAGGTCTCCGCAGACCGTGCATGACCTGGGAGGGAGTTCTGGTGCGGTGGGCGGTGGGGGCAGCGTTGGGGGCGGCGGGGGCAGCGGCCTGGAAAAAGGAGGAGGCACTCTTGGACCGCACGGCTGCTGCAGATGATTAGGGTGGGGCCCGGGCAGCCCTATCGAGGCAGCACTTCCCACGCGCTCCTGCAATGAATAAAAGTTTTTTGAACCGTTAAAAGGAAGGGCAGATGGTTTGATAAGATCGAAGAGAAGGTTACGACTTTCTTAGGAGCAAATACCTCACCGGAAAGAGTTTCGGTGGCGGCAAAAGTATTTTTCCCATGGAGAGAGAGGGTTCGCTGAGGAAAAATGCAGAAATTCAAATGCATGGGCATAAAATTTCGACGGAGTCTACAAAAGTGGGATTTCTTAAGCCACATACATTTAACTGAAGAAAATTATTTTCATCCTTGCATTCTTTATGAAGCGAACGAATGTGATGGATAATTGCGGACAGTGGTAACATATATGAACAAAACATCTCTTCTATTGATAACTTTAGTAATCAATGATATATATATTTCCATGATTGACCACTACATCTGTGTTAAGAATTTCATTTAAGTTTCATTATTATTCACGTTTTCTAGGAAGTACTCGAACGAATACGGGCACAAGTCGTTAATCTAAATAAATAGTGGGAGAAATTTTGATAGTCGAAAAACAATACATGCTCATGGTCTAAATGACCTAAATATGTATAAAGATATAGAATATTTTTTCCTTAGTCAATGAATTATTAGCAGAACTTTTCTGATTGAATAATAATGTTTTCAAAATAAAAATTATTTTCGATATTTATACATATTTCTCCAACTAAACGTAATCAAAATATTATACAACGTTATTTATTTCTGTAGGCATGTTTTAAAATACCAAAGGACGCACAGCAATGAATCCGATAAATATATAGGGCAGGTTGAAAACCATTTAAAAAGAATTCCTCTTATATTATGGCCGCTCTTGAAAGAATTTTCAACTTATGAAGACTTCTCACGTAATCGAAAAAACTAATTTAGGACTAACAGAATTAACACTGCTTTCTTAATTGATTCCAGGCAACTTATAATCTTGCGAGTAGTTTCAAATAACAACATTCTGTTCCTCTTAAATTGATGTTAATTGGAAGTTCAAATGTCGCTTTCTCTCAAGAAAAGTGAAAATTCTACATTTACCGTAAAAGATACAATATACTGTAAAATATTTGTTCTGAAATATTTCTTAATACTCTCATTATTTACGCGTATTTAAGAATCTCTCGTTTTGCGTTTAGAACAGAGAAAACGAGCGGAGCCGACAACGCTTTAAAACTAATTAATAGCTCAATCGTTCGTTGATGTATTTGATTTAACGACACTAAAATAAGGAGTAGAGATGAGCCAAGTAAACGGTCCACGTTTAAGGCCTTTCAAGTTCTCCTAATCCAGTACATTCCCCACGATTGTTTCTTTCTCGAAGCACGCATTAAGTTGGTTATCGATGCACTTCGAAGAAACCCTTTCCTAGAAGAGATAGAAAAGCTTTCAAAACGGTTTCCTTCGAAATCTAAAAGCGCTTGACAATGGAAGCAGACAGATATCCTTCCGCCTTCAAACTGCCCGAGAACATGCTTCAGCAATCACAGAGGCAGAGGCGAGGGTTTTTCTAATCTTTCACAGCTCTCAGGGCATAAATCACGTGGGTCAAGCGGGGGCTACACGTGTTTTGGAACTGGTGTTGCGCGGAATAAACACAGGGGAAGCATAAAGTCATCGGTGGACATAAATTAGACATGTCCTCAGTCCCACTGATGCCACTAGAATTCCGCTCCCTTTCAATTTCGAGAAATCCTTCGGTCACTGTGGGAAACTTGTGCTCTGTCAGAACATGAATAGGTGTTTATAAAGGGATTTATAATTTACATTTTACCTGTTAGAGCTTTAGGCAGTAGAGCCTTCAAACGGAAGTAACAAAATAATCCGCTAACCTGTTTGGGACGATTGGAGGATTAAAAGAAATTTGCTTAATTTTTCGTGGCTATTATATACTTATTATTTATGTAGTTACAAATTTTCACATTGATTCTTATTATTTATAATTATTTTCACTATCAAAGGCAATTCAGTCCTCAACTTAAATTCCTAGTACATAATTACTTTTCATTTTAATATCCAAATATATCTAAAACACACTAATATATTATTTTTCAATATTATTCAATAACTGATTCAATATTATTCAATAACACACTGATATATTATATTTCAATATTTTTTAATTTTATGATTCGAGAGTAGCTTGGATTTTTAGGGAAGGGGTTGATTAACGAAGCCAATCGGCTGATTATTCCATTTATTTTATTTTAGAGAAAAATGACTAAAATTTATTGTGTGTTCCCAGAACTTTCTTTGTGGATTGAAATGTTAAAATCGAGACAGATTGCTAGAACTCGCTAAATAACACGTCACCTTTCTATTTTCTTCATAACCCGAGGTTTATGATACGGTAGTTCCAAGAGTGTGTAATATCAGATACATCTCCTTCTATATAGAGAAACACATAGCCTATCCAACTTAGAGTCTGCCAGACTGCCTCTTAATAAATTCTGGCGTTAACCAACAAGTCACCAGCGAAGCAATGGGAGATTCCAACGACACTAATTTCAAAACCGGTTCCAAGAGCCCAATAGCGAAATAGCAATCCGAACTCAGGTGGTAAATAAATTATCTCCGATGACTTACGATTGTCTAGAGTTGCGTTCGTTTGCCAAAAGCGTGCCAGTCCTTCGAACAAAGACTCTATTCACGAGCCGATGGACAAAAATAATAACACGCAACCGCGGCCCAGATACAATGCTCGCCTCCGAGCCAAAAGTGCCATCTTAGTTAGACAAACGCAAAACAAAACCGAACGCGGAATTCCATCTCGAGGAATAACGCTCGGAATCGCAAAATGGCGCGTGAATTATTTCGAAAATATACGTACGCGCATTAAGAACAAACTTCGGGATTTATTAAGGGATGGCTCTTAACACGTGCGAAAGAAGAAGAGGGAGTGTCTGACGGCGACGAGCATGCGCGATTACAAAGGGCGACCCTTAGAATCACGATCTTGAATCAATCGAGGTAACGGTTTGTCGTGTCTTACAGGGCGACGGCAGAACGGTCACCTCTGAGAGACGAAGAGCGGAAAAGGGCGGCAACTGAGAAAGGAGAAGATGTCTCTCTATTTATCGCCTTGGGTTGTGTTTAGGTGGGAGGATCTGAGGCGAGATGGAAATCGCCAATTGCTTTTTATGGACTGCGAAGGAGTTATGAGGAAAAGTTTTGCTCGAATAAGGGCAACTATAAATACGACCTCTCTTCATCTCATATGCATTCGATATCGTTTCATCGATACAGTGAGAAGCGAAGCTTTCATGTGCATAAGTTTATCTTTACTCTTCTGGTATTTTAATATGCATTTAAGGCGATGAAACGAAAAAGTAAATCTGACTAAAATTCATATAACCTGACACGAGACAAGTAACAATATTTTTCATTTTCTGCTAGAAAAAATAATTTTGGCAACCTAATTATCGTCCAAATTGGGGTATTCCTTTGAAGATCCTAATATTTTATATTCCACTTCAAATGCGGTGAAAATAGATTTTTTTGAAAGAATGTAATAACCTTAAAATTCACACTATTAGTTATTCATCAATTATCATTCATTACAATTGATTAATTAGTTATCCACTAATTATTGATATTTTCACAATCCCAATTGCTTCCGTTTTTTACGATAAATTTCTAATATTTGTCCAAATACTATTACAATCTCCCTCAAAAATAGATACTAAAATTCGAAACGGAAAGAAAGTATAAAAATATATCTAATGTTATTTTTACATTTGTATGAAAGGAAGGTTCGAGGTTTTATATTTTACGAACAAACGCAATAACGTTCTAAAACATTTTTTATTCTTGGTTACGCTTTACAGAACAGAACTTTTAAGTGCTAAGGAATCGCCAAAGAATGAGATAAACGATTTAGTCTTTATTTACATTTCACGCCTCTGCACTTGGATCATGCTATGTGTACGTAATGAAGTTTCGCTTCAAATATTAAATACAGCGAGATGCGAAAACACTACATGTGCTTCTATTTCGATAAGCATCGAGCATTAAAATTATATTAAAGTGAAACTAAATATGCTGAATTCATACATTTCTTTACGCATGTAATTATATAACATTTATTTTCAAAAATTAATCTGAAATCAAATTCGTTATTTCCAGACGGAACTCATCTTGCTCTACATTGCTTAAATTACATACGAATTCCCAGCGTATCTCATAAGTTGATTGTGGGAACCCCTGCAATATCTTTGATATTTAATTCGGCTTTTGATAATCTCTCAATCCTCTAAGAGCAGCACATGATACAGATATTGATAGGATCTCTCATTCCGCACCTGACAAAATCAACTCGTTATCAAGTGGGCGTACTTTCCAAGGCTCGATCACGTGGATACGAAGTGAATCATCGACAGATTGAAGATCTTGTCTCAAGGCCGAAGTGGAATGAAACAAAACAATAGGTCATAAAGTAAGTAAATATCCAGATTTGTTTTATATAAAAATATATGAACAAGAAGATGTAGGTCTACAGAGTAAATGGATTCAGTCCAAGATGGATATTAGTTTGAAAGTAGTATCTTATGATGCATATGTTTTTTGAGTTCAAAATTAATATTGCCCTCTATTTCTTACAGTACATTATTTTAGATAATATCATGTGGAAAACAACACAAGAATTCTCGTAGTTAATCATAAGATTAAGAAAAATTTAGATTGGGTCAAGAAACTCACAGAAATTTTCCAATGAGTCACCGCATTGCGTTTGAGTCTAAAATTAATTGTTCTAAACCTCTAAGAATTTTTGGGTAAATCTAGAGAAATCAGATAATCCGTTGTCAACCTGAAACATTTGCAATGTTAACTTTGAGAAAGCCAAAATAACTCGAATGAGCTAACTTTATTTAATTGGTTTTAAACCCTAAAACCCTAATTAATATTCTAAACCATGAAAAGTAATCCATTATAATTATACTAATTTTAATTGGATTTTTTGTTCATAGCGCACAGACTATAGTGGTTTTTGCGGATTCAAGAGAAATCAAATCTGGAACAACATTCATCGAAGGTTCATTGTTCCAATGCCACATGGATTGCAAAGAATATTTAAGATGGTCTGGAAATTGAAAGAATAGAAAATATAAATAATATTAATTAGCTGGAAATGATATACGTCAATGACAAAAATGATACTTATTTTCATGATTAGTTTTGCGAAAGGGAAATAATAATGCAAATCTTTTCCTTCGTAAGTTATCAGGCGCCTTAATGATGACGAGTGAGTCGGGGAGTTTGTTTATTGAACTGCTGAAAATGGAGGATGACGAGGGTATTTAATGGCTGCCCACGGAAGAGGGCGTGACGAACAAGAGACGCAGCCGTGTTTTCCGATTAGTTTAGCAGACTGTAAAGATGGAAGTAATAGGACTATATCTCACCAAAAATTAAAACTCTACCGTTCATATCGCTTGTTCTTCTCTTCTTGTCATCCCACGTAAAGAGCTTGGAAAACAGCTATTCTGATTGATGAGTTTTCTTTGGCCCTCTCATATGAGTGCTTGTATTTCAGAGTGATCTTGAGTTAAGACTGTTATAGTCGTAAAATGACTCAATTTTTGTCTATCGTAAATCTTGCTTAACGAATATAATAATTTATAAACTGTCCGCTTTAAAGAGATAATAAAAGAATGATTCGTATGTGTGTATATTTTCTAATATGAACATCTAATAACGTATTAACATACCCGCACAATCAACTGGGCGGAATATTTAGAGCACTATTAGCAAATATTCTTTTCTCTAGTAACAGTAAAAGGTAATCAACGAGGCTTTTGTGTGCTCCGAAATAATTCAGAATTTCAATGACCTTCCCACTCAAGTCCACCGAATGACAAGGAATGACCGAAACTGGTTGCTGGAGGAATAAAGAATGCTTTTTGAATACCTGAGTCTGCATATCATTACTTTGCTGAATGCCTCTAATGACCCTCCTTTTTAAGAGCAGACAAAACTAATCACTCCTTTTGATCTATTTCAGATTAAATCTTTAGATTAGTTATATATTCTTTTATTGTCATCTAAGGCAATCTATCGTGTGATAGGTGACATCTATTTTAGCCACAACCTTTCATCACATTACCATTCCCTTATAGTTCCTCATCTTTAATTTACAATGCTTGCCAGCTCGGCTCGGCCAGCCTGGAGAGGTTAGAATGATAATATTCTAACGATTTTCAATGGGGCTCGGGTTCAAATCCCGCCTGAGGAGAAAATTTAACCCTCAGGGTATGATATATGATATTGTGGATGTTTGTGTGGTCATTGTGAAGCAAAATAAAATAATAATTACAAACTAACCTTTGTTGGTGAACTTCAAATTTACATGATTCCTTCAGTTAAACGTTTAATTAATTCTCATTTTATCTGTTATATAGTTATCAAAGGAAAAATTAAGAAAAACTTTTGTTTTTCACCTCTTTGAAATGCAGAAATAATAATATTTTCCTTCGTAGGGATGCTGTGGACTCTAAAAAATAACATGTATGTGAGAAGGGAGATGCGATGCGCATGGCGGAATGGGAAGAATTTTAACGCCCGACAGTCGATCTAAGCTTCATTGTCGTTAACATGGTGCATTCATTGTGACGAAAAAAAAACTATCTCAAGGACTGTGGAATGATCGATTGCAACACTCAAGGGCGTCCTTAGATTAAAAAGTCGGATTTGGATCGTGGCTTCTCATGCTATGAAGATGCTGAACATATGATATACACGATGTTCATGCTGCATCTCATCCGATCTGTTCATAAGGTTGTTTTACGATGGAAGCTAAAAGACACACTATCTTTTTTATACTTTGTAATTTCTATTTGTTATACATCAATGATAGAAATATAAAAGAATTTCCTGAAAACGATGAAATTCAATTATCAAATAATCCGTGTCTAGAATAGCTATTGAACGAATGAATTGGGAAAATATTTTAAACTTCGGATGATTAGAATTTATCTAAACTTTTTTTTAAATTTCCCAAACTGTATTAAAATTCTTTAAATATAACATTAAAAACCTTACCATATATACCTTATCATTTATTCGATGTGAATTCTTTCAATTTACAATATCTCTCAGAATGTAACAAAGAATTACAATGAAAGGTCCTCACGGGTAAAAAATCTTCATTCAGTATGCTTTTACTTAATATTACTTGAATATTATTGCTCAAAATACGCTTCATATTAGTTTGAACAACCATAAGACTCGACTAAATAAACCATTTCTAGTATTCTATCTACGCTCAGAGTAATTAAGGTCAAGAATATAAATTTAGCAACACTTTTAGTCGCATTTGTCTCACAAAGTGTACCATTTTTTGCTTCGGGTAATTTGGAAATCACAGAAAGCGTGAAATATATTTCCGATTTAGTTTCGAGGTCGAAGTTTTTTCGATTGCGAAAGAATTGGAAAATGGGGAAAAGGAAAGCACGATTAATCAGAATTTGGACAGTTTCGTATTGAAATAATATCCAGCTCTAATGAGACGGAAACATTGGTTTTTAGTGAAATCAATTATAAAAAATATTTTCGAATGACATAAAAAATATTTTAGATCTTAAAAGAAATTCATTCCAAATATTTGTGGAAGAATCGGAGAAATATTACATTTTTCATTTGATTTCATTTCCAGCGATTCCAGGGATAAGAGAAAAAGCGTCTACGTAAGAGAAGTAAGAGAAACAGCCCAACCTATAACTCGCTGTTTCGAGAATCCCATTAGAGTCGCCTGACATCCACACATAAAAGAAGGCAAAACAAGACTCTGATTACAATCGCAAGGAGTCGAAAATCAGTTCGGAATATTCATCATCCGATAGGCACAACTACAGCTCCGACTTCCGGACGTTTAAGGAGAATCTGATACAAGAGGATACAAATGTAAGGAATTTCTAATTGTCTGAATGCCCCAGAGACGTCTTTGCCGTTGAGGACTCTGGAATTCGAAAGCATCTTTGGCATACATAAGTGGATCGTACTTGGATTAGTGATAGTTCAGTAAGAAAGCGATTAGTATGTTTGTAACCACTTTATGAATAGGATTTCAACCAGACGCTACATAACGTAGTTCGTTAAAGGTATTTGGAACAGAAGAGGTCATTACTAGTGCAGGGTATAATTTTCTCGTCATGGATCCAATATGAGAGCAATTAAACCACCTGTGGAACGTGTTGCTTGTTCTCACAACAGGCCACCAAGGGTTGACATCAAGACCACCTACGATAATGAAATATGATTTTACTTTCTACACGTTGAGCGAGAAATTATATATAAATTAAATATATCTTTTTAGAACACTTATGCAAAATGGAATTTTGGAAAAGACTTCAGGAATTAATTAATTTATGACTAAATACCAACGAATCAGTTCATTTGAGAGCGATTACTGTGTTGCATGAAGCTGAGAAAAACTGTATTTTAAATGTATTCTGAGATTAACATCTTGAACGCGAATCATTAATGTTAAGAACTTGACTGAATATTAGGGAAAATATTGGTGAACTTTTTAAGGTGCCGTCGAGGATATTTCAGTTTTAACCACCATAACTCTACTTTTATCAGCTTTCGATCCTTTAAGAAATGAAAGAACAATATCTTCTTTCTTTATTGCCGAGTAAAAGTTTTAATTACCTCTTGAAGGATATGCGTACAACGATTCTGATTCGCATCTGTGAATCATTTCAATTAATGGTTATTCTGAAGTGGTTCGTAAGTGCGCACTCGTCTTTGGCAGATCGATCGAAAGTATCGGAAGAGAAATACTTTCCTCCGCCGGTCACGTGACCCCTCTTCTTTCATCGGCGCGTTCTTAATATCTCCCGCGAGACGCAGAAAAAAGGGTCGAATCGGCAACGCCGCACTCGAGATCGTGTGAGAATGAGGATGCACCAGTTGGGTCCCAAATAGTCTCTCTCAGTGGCCTCCGTGGAAATAGGCCGAAGGAACAAAAGGTCGTACACGCCCACCAATCCAAGTGAGATACTTCTTTCCCTCTCAAGTAAACATTTTCAACGACCCCTTTCAGAAACGCTCGCAAAAGACAATGTACTTATATCGAAAGTCCATCAATTACTTTCAAGTGGACCATAAAAGTTTCATTGAAGATTTATATTATTTTCCTTTATCGTCCTCCGCAACTTTCCGCAAGATCTTCTTTCTTTTCGAATCTATTTTGAGATGAATACCACAGGATGATTTAGCTTTGCATGGATCGGAAAATGTGAGCGAAAGCTGTACATGCAAGCGTTAAAATTTCCAGCTCAATTATAGGGAAACGAGCCAGAGCAATTGGTTAAGGACTTTATTCCTGTTTCAAGTTGATTGTGGAGAATGAAGTTACAGGATGATTTTTAGTTTTCCTACATAAAGATTTTTCAATTAATAATATTATTATTTATCTGTACAATATGTTTATATTTCGCAGATGATAAAGACCACTGACAAGGAAGTCAATCACGATGTTAAATAGTAATTATAACGTTTTAACCGTTTAATAAGAAGATTCTATGAAGCACTCATTTACGTTTTAACTTCTTATAATTTGTTCTCTAAAAACTTCAAGGTTTCCTTTCCACAAAACTTCTTTTCTTTCTCCATGTTTGAAGCCTTGACTTCGAGATCTCGATAATCACTTGGAAAACCGATCGTTCGCTACAACTTTTCAGCACCGAAACTCAATTCACGAAACAACGAGAACCATCTGAAAATACTGTCGAAAATTCTTTGAATCTATCCTTTTTTAACTTGAATCCTAAGAAACAAAATTAACTTAAGAGAAATTACAGCTTAAATATTTCAATCTTAATTAATTAGTATATCATTTAATCTTCTATTGAAAGAAAAATCTATTTTTTAAATCGGTTGGGGATTAATTGTGTTCAAAGTTTATTACATGAGATTTCATGTAAAGTCTCGAGAGAAAAGAGATCAAATCAAAGCAATTTTAATAATGTAATATACGATTTATTCCGAAACAAAGATTGATTAACAAAGCAACGACTACCTTTTCCAATATTGCCAACAATATCAAATGATCCTTTAAGATATATTAGGAATGAAAATAGCTTTTAAAATACTTTTCAAAAACTCGTTAAAAGACTTCAAGGTTAAAAAACTGAATGCTAGAACTTCTGAACTTGTATTCCGCAACGAAGAGATGTTTACCTTCCTTTACTGAATTCCTAAGGCGATACTTGGAGCACAAAAAGCACAACGTCCTTCTCAAAATTTATTACGAAGATTACCTCAGACAAATTACCTGAGGAGAGCGATCGAAACCTGTCATCGAAATAAATTCTGCTCAAAATAGAACGGGGCAAATATCATAGGACGTGCATTATTGTTTATTTGATATCCGTCGGAAGAACGTTCTTCCCGAAGAGTTTACGAACAGATAATAGAATCAAAAACACCTTCTTTCAAAGGAAATCGTGCTAAAAATTCAGACAACGCTTTGACTGTAGGGCTTTCCAAAAGACTCAGGTTTGGCGTAAGCGGTCTAAAATTCGAAAGAGGGATCGGCAGGTAAATTGTCGGTTTCCGCGGATATTGATATTGGTGGGAGCCGTTTATATCTCTCACGTTGGATCCTTTTCGGGGGTCCATGGATTCGCATAAAAGGAACGCCTTACATTTCGAAGAGGCGTGAAAGAAAGGTGCCTTCGAACGGTCGTAAAGAATAAGAAAGATCTTAGAACGGCGATTCAGACTGAAGGAGTTTTTCCGACTCTCCTTTTGAGGAGAGGTTTCCTTTTGGGAAAGTCGTTTCGCCAAAGTTTTCGACGGAAACGTAATCGCAAATCAAAAAGAAAGACTACCGAAGTTTTTGCGCGGATTTCTCTGAAACTCGTAAGTAAAACGGTGCGGAATCCGTTGTCTCTATGACGATGGAGAAATGAGAGGAAATTGTATGCGCACATTCGCTATATTTGTTCGCTGAGCTGTATGTTGACGATCCCTTTTGCAAACAAGACGGAGCTCGTTAACCATGACACCGTTTAGAACACTTACACGAAGAATAATCGACGGGAGAAAATATGGAATTTACCTTGTTAGAAGAGAAGGTGACGAGAGGTAGATCTTCCGGGTGCTGCGGTAAATATTTATTTTAAAAATACTCTTCGATCATTCTATCTTCGTTCATCGATTATATGGTTTTCAATCAACTGCTCTGTATGATATTGATTAAAATAGAATAATCGAAATAAGCAAAGCGCGTTTGAAACGAGGAATTCCGAAGGTTAAAGTAAAGCGGAGTCAAGCACTCAAGTGCATGCATTCTCATATGTAAGTAATGCAGCCCCATCTTTTCGAATGGGAGTGCAGTGAAAATAAAACGCGACGCAACCATTTAACGAGAGAGTGTTCGAGGGCTTTCGAAGGAAGCGATAGAAGCCGCATTCCCAGAAGCATCCGGTCTAAAAGGCATTCGAATTCTTGAAAGCCGCGAGGAAAAGCCGTCCGAGAGTTTTCGAGGAACGATCCGATGACGTATCCGGAGATAAAAACAAATGCGCGCCATTTACGAGTTCGCATTTTTTCACTTTTTTTTCGGAGTTGAAATTCGTGTTCGAAACTTATGGTGAGGGCGTTCGTCATTCTTATCTTCGCCTTACATAGAGTGGCACTTCTCATGGTAACACGCCTTCGAGTGGCGAAACGGTTCTGAAAAGATGTATTAGCCACTCCAAAAATCATAGCTGTAAGTTTTACCGCTGTTATCGAATGGTTTTATGGAGGCGAAAATTGTTATTGACGAAGATGAATACGATTGGATTTTTGCCAGAATGTTTCGGGGAATGTAAACTTCCGCTTTGATAGATTCCGGAGTGCTTCTGGGAATTCTGCATACGATATCACTCGAGCCAAGAGAAAAGGCAAGTATGTATGCGGACTCCAAACTATTGGAATCCTTATGCTCACTACTCTTAAAAACTCTAACCTATAAGAGAATAGATATAAAAGACGAAAATAGAAGAACGATGTACATTGAGCAAGATAGCACAGGTAATTTTAATTGATATCAGAATGGAGTCAAGAATTATATAATTGGATGAAGTAGACACGCAATAATGGCAATATTCCATATATCTATGAGTACCTTTTGATGTATGAATTGTTGTAAACCAAAAGTTTCGAAGACATATTATAAATTTAAATCTAAGGTAACTTTACGAATAATTAAATCTTTTTGTTGTAAATTGTCGAGGAATAATAATATATATTTTACTATAACTCATCCAATATTCTAACCAATCACTCAATAAAACAATAGACAGTAGTTTCCAACACAACTAGCTGAGAAATACTCGTCAATAAATGAAAGTTTTTAGCAGTATTAAAGCACTTAATCCTAGTTAATACATTTTACTCAATTAATTAATTTAACATAAGGAATACGACAAATGAATAATTCCGTACTCTGATTCAGGATATAACTCAATGAAGCCGGCAACTTTTTCCTTTGCGGTTAAAAACTACACACCGCATTCACATTGTTCAAGCTTTCATTCACGTTCATAAATCATTTTCTTCGCGCTCAACCTCAAACCAACCGCAAATTCTTACGTTCTTAAATGCCACAGTAAAGTACAAACAACCACGACTTGTAATTTTTTCTTTTATTAGGTTTAAATTATGATAATCTTTCGAAAATATTCGGTCTGGATTGAATCTTGCAATGAAATATATACAGTAATTGATAGAAATTACGGCAAAATACATTATAATTTCATTTTTATTATTCTTTCCTTAGAGTATGTCTTAGTTTTCGTCTATTTTACCTATAGAGTTTAAGTTATAATCAGAACCATTGCTTCGGAAAGGGAAGTTTGGGAAATTTACGTTCATAAATAGAACAGAATTAGAATAGCTTACCCATGAAAATTTTCAGCCCCTTCACGGAAAATCGAGATGTTTTTAAACATAATTATTGAAATTGTAAAATTGAGATTTTATAAAGTATGAAAATTTACAAATCTCTTCATCCACATCTATGGCAGTCGACAAAGTTACACCTGAACATTTATATTTCAAAATAAAGTAAAGTTAAATAGGTAATAGAAAATTATAGCATAAACAGTTATAATCAAGATAATTCATTACAACCAAAAGTGATGAATCTGTGAATGATCACGATGGAATGTTTTATGCACATTAGGGAAGAGTTACCACTGGGTCTTTGCCTACATGTAATTTTTTGTCTCTAGTAATAAAGAGTATTTTAAGATTTTTATAGGTCATATTGATGGATACCCAAATAGGTTCTCACGGTGGAAATTATGGAAATATGCGCGTCTTTAAAAAAATTTATCTCACGGTGAACAAGAGTAAAGTCGATGTATTTAAGAATGGCAACAGACATAAATCCTTTACACTCAATATACTCTGGATGATTAAAAGCAATTTTATGGACTAGAAAACTGTACTGATGGCCATCTCCTAACAACCTCGTTTTATAACCCACCATTTGGTTACCAAATACCAAACATAATTCTATCCAGCACACTGTTTGACCAGGAGGTGCGAAAAGAAGCTAGAAACTGGAAGATGGAACGGACTCTCAATAAAATAAGAAAAACTTCAAAGATCCTAAAAGCATATGCGTCATTTTGGCTTAGATTCCTTTTATTATACAATTTAATTCCCGCAGTAAATAAACATAGGACGAATCAAAGCTGACTATTCATCTTGAACCCAAACTCTAGCTTCATAACGCTAAAAATATTTTTAAAACGATTGATTCTTAGAGGAATCGCCTTAGTGTATCATTCTCGATTTAAATGTACACACCTTTTTGATTTGAGCTTTAAGATTTTTCTAAAAGTTCCAGTTTTTTCATTGGCTGTTTTAAATCTTTCAACATTTTAGTGTTCATTTGCATATTCTCAAGGGCAACAGGGACTATAGCAAAATAAGTTTCCATTAATACTCTCCTTAGTAAACTCATAAAAAGGGTAAATTAGAATCACTCAAGGTCTTTCTTCAAATTTCAAGATAGAGCAAGCTTCTAAGTAAGTAAGTAAAACGGATGTTGTTTGCTGATTTTATAATTCAAAATTTTCTTCACATTTTAACAGATTTCTTTAGGATACTACCAAATGGGTATATTTTCCCGTAGAGTTTCTAACATACGAATGCCGCATATAGTGAACTAAAACATAATTAAACGTTCCATGATGAAAATCTAGTTCTGCAACACTTGAAATCATACTTCTCTTTTAATCTATAATAAACGAAAGATATGCTACATTTCACTTGAAATTATGTCCAAATATTTTTAAGAAATATGAGATAATGTCAATAAAGAATATCCATCGATATGTTCTACACATATTACTCAAGTTATATTCCCTCCATTGATAAATAACAAGCCAAAGTAGAGACCGGATGCAGACAAGTCATCTCCCGTACATTATTGAAAGCAGCGGAAATTCCTTCCCGACACCCCTTCTCCCTCGTGTTCCGCCAATTTTTTTCAATCTCCTCATTTTTATAAGGCAGTTATCGATGCAGTTTTATTCGTATAGAGTTTCTCCTTTCAAAGAAGATTACGATCTCGAGGCGACCGTGTGGAAAGCCGAAGACGGACTGAATGAAACCCGATTACTTCTCTCGTAAACAACTCCTGACGCTGCCAACTCGAATTTAAATCTTTCCGAATCGATATCCCTTTAGCCGTCGGAGAAAATGGCGCCAATTAAAGAACCCATAGACGAACCTGCGGTGGATATTTTTAAGGGCCGCTGTAAACGGGGTTATAAAACGATAGGCGAGAGCTTCCTTTTTTCTATTTTGAGGACTCCACGAGATACTACTTTAATTCAATCTGATGCAGACTAAAAAAAGGCGCTACAAAAAAATCTCGATGGTGCTTGGAAATGAAATAACAATGACTTGTTTATCTTCAAGAAAAGAGGAAACCGTCAATCCAAAACTCCTTAAAACAAAATGGGAGCTGTTCAGCGGTGATTGTGGGCAAAAAAATGAAAATCAGGTCAGGTGATTAACTTTAACAAAGGGCCTTTTATAAAATGAAAGGCTCCTGGATATCTCAAGGTGTATAATTGAATTTTTTTTGGTAGAAAATACGTTTTCCAAGGAGGATAAGGAGCTTACGTTCTCTCACGACATGATCTTGGAGAGCTATGGGTATTACAGATTCATGACTCTCCCTATGTGACGGTGTTAAAACAAGAACTGGTTTACGAGCTAAGAAAATTTAATCTTTAAGAGACCTATATAACTGGTATACTACCACATCAAGATGGTCTGAACTTAACCTTTTTCAATTTCCTCTTATAATTTATGTTTGTATTGGAACATTAGGAGTAAATGCAATTCTATGATACTGTTATCTGTTTTATATCGAAGCTTTGAGGGAGTTAATGCGTTAGTGAACGTTTAATAGTTGAATAGTTACTGTTTATATTTGAGAATAAGTACGTAAATACGTTATAGATGTTGCAGTACATTCCTTAATTCATTAACCAATAGCATTGCATTATATTCCCGTTCACTATCGTTTAAACTCAACAAGGATGAATTAAAGAATACTTTTCTGAATTCATTGGTACTAAGCTAGGTTCTAAATTTTACTCATTACTGTACTTATACTGCAAATGGTCATTACTTCCCATTAATTCGGATGAGATGATAAAATAAGCTATGTATCCACTCCGTGGAATTTGTAAGCTGTGAAAATTTATTATGCCTAACTTAATTAAACTAAAATATTATCAAAACATGACTGTGATGTATAAATTTAAAACAAACGTGACATTAAATGAAATTTTTTACTTTTTATTCTCAATACATCTACATCTACATATTTATGTATGTAACCAATACTTGGTTTATGAAGACTTATTAATGAATAGAGAAAATAATTCATAAATATGACACTGGATTTTATTGACGGTATTCCAACGCGTGATAATCGTAAAAATTGCAAAACATTCTCATCAAAACAATACTGTCTTGATATGTGTACCATAAGAGTCTATATTTCGATTTTTAAATCAAAACTGCGTACTTCTATCAGCTAAATTTCGGAATACTGTGGTAATAATCCTAAATTAGAGATCAATAGCAATCATTTCCTCTATCTTCCTCTATCCCTAATCAACTCTCTTTGTGTGAATAATTTCCTCTGGATAATCAAGATAAAATTTATATCCCTTGATTGAGTGGAAAGTAGTTGAAGTTCATTATTTTTATTTAATTCTAGCGATAAAAAGATAATGTTTCTCTTAATGCTACTAGATATTTCATTATCTTAAGCAAACGAGAAACAGCAAAAACTGCAACTGAATTAACGCCTTAGGAAATGTAATAAATCTTTGCGCCGATAATGCATCAGGAGAATTTTCAATCGACGAAGTTCACTATCGTTCTAAGCATCAATCTTATTCCAACCTCTACTTCTCCGTACTAGCCACCGAATACAATTGACGTACTAAATAGTTCAATGCACGTAATACCTAAGAACAAAGACTTTGCATTACAAAAGCTGAAATATGTGATATGTAGACTAGAACATAATTTCCTCCTTGAAAATTATGTTTAAAATGCGATGTTATGATACAACAATAAGAATCATTGAAAAGAAAAAAAAATTCTCTGCCGTCGTCAGGTATGATAATGATGTCGTTCCTTATAGGATAGTATTATTTTTTAGTCCTTTCCTAAAAAGTCGAGCTTTATCATATTTTAATAATAACCTCGCATTTTTAACTTTTTTAATGGTCACCGCGGATGTATGGTTATGTTTTTCAGACACAAAAATCTTTTCCGGGGATACTAATAATGAAATCGTGGAATACTGGTTGTTATAAGCCTTCGGGCGAATGAGGAAGTCTTTCGTAGAAAAACTGAATGAGAGAGACAGAAAAAACGTAAATGGAAAACTCAGGAAAGTAGCAGATGATCTGCAGCAGGTGCTCAGAAAAGCAGGGCTGATTAAATACTTAGGATACACTAAAACGCGCTAACTCGTCCATCCTTCAAATTGGTTAGAAGGAATGAATCATTCGTGTGGAAAACTCTTGAGGATGCGTTTTGATGAAAAAGAGATTCCGTTGAGAGCGAATTAGAAGGAATTTTTTAAGACTGAATTAAAGAAAGAAAAGGTCTTTTGATATAAGGTGTCGTAGGGCGTAATTTTTAACGGTGTAATAATTATTTATAATTTATTTAATTTATTTTAATTATAAATTTAATCTTCTTCTGTTGGCGAAGGAGCATAAGTCGTAACCGCTGTCTTTACTAAGGCGGAGAAAATAGAGAGAGTGATTTTTACTTTTTCTAAAATCTAGTAACTAATTTCCTACACGATCATTCATAACTTCTGATTTTTGCAACTGTAATTAATGACGCTTTGGCGGGCATTTCCCCATAATGCAACGGAAATGTCGAGTGCGACTGAATTTTCTTTGTGCGTCACCAATTATGGCTTCTCCCCTTTTATTACGGATGGATGGAAATTATTCTCGAACTTCCTTCACGTTTCAATGACGAGCAAAAAACGATTGAGGTAACTTAATATCTATATCCCTTTGCGATACTGATTTCCCATCAGAAGAATTACGATAAAAGTTCTTGGGAGGCTTAAAAAAATAAACTGCAAAGAATAAATACTTGTACTTGAGAATACGGAATTATTATTAAAAAACTTTATAAGAGTTCAATACAAAGGAGCTGGCTTACAATCCTATTATTAAAAACATCGATACTAATCTATACAGCAAAATATTAAAAAGGAAAATTCGCACAAAATATAAGAATCTCGTTAAATAGCAATAGAGAATATGAGATTGCATTTGATGTGAATTAGACATATATATTTAGAAGAAATACAAAAAACTATGTCTCTCACCATAACATAAAAGCAAGCCATGAATACTATTCTGTACAAATACTTCAGCAAAGAGCAATTAATTTCTTAGTTTACAATTTAAATGAAGAAAATTATAGGATTCCTATTTAGGGTACCGTTTCAATATTTATACTGAAGTTTAAAGGAATTAGCAATGATCACCAAGATAGCCTAGTAATTCACAAGGAGAAATAAAATCTGTAATTGTACCAGTGGATCCTGAGCACAATGGACCGAACCTGCCTTCCATTGTCCATGAGGAACTCGTATCAAATAATGCCCAACGTGTTACCTCTGTAATTTGGGTTAGCGGAGGAGAAGGCGGTGTCGGAAGGAAACGCGTACAATTCCAACAGATATGAACTTCCTGATCCCTTGGAAAGGGTACGCACCTGCTTCGATATACATCCGTCGCCAGCTGCTGTCCCACGAACACATTCGTTTCGCTTGAAAAAAATAATCAACTCGTCAGTGGTTTCTTTCCACCACCGAAACAAATGGCGTCCGAAGAGAAAGGTAACGTCTCAGAAGAAGAGCGTAATTCACAGAGTGTGGGAGTCTTATCGTAAAGACCACTGGATTCGGTCGAACTCTCCTGCAAACACCGCTTCCTTAACATCGGAGATACGGCTATGAGCGGCTATTACCGTAGAAACAACGCAATGGAACAATCTTTCACATGACCAACGCCGCTCTCCCACGAGATTCGCTCCCGAACCGCGTGACTGGAAAGAGGGAGGGACTTCTGTATCCAGGAAACACAGTTGTGTTAGCATTCATTCGGAAGATGATGCTTTAAAATTCGGAACTTATATCGAGGTGTCCTTGGGTTATGCATAAAATTCCAGAGTTTATTCGTACGTGTATTTATGGTTTTTCAAGACGGAACCAATAATTCCAAAAATAAAACGCTAGGAATATTTGTAGAAAACGAACTTTAAATGGGAAAGGCTATTCCAGTTTCCTCAGGAATTTCAGACGCCCAACGAAAACATTTTCGCAAATTTACGATTCTTGTCCATTACACGCTTGGAAACTAAAATATATTTTTCGGGATCACATCTGCTTCCCGGAGGAAACAGCTTTAAGATTAGAATCATCGTTTTTTTTCTTTCTTCAGCTGATGTGGTCAAAACTTGAAAAGTATCTGGCATAGTATTTGGAAAACTGACATTGAGGTTAAATACGCGTCTACCTTTTACTTTACTACGTACTACCTTATTTTCATTTCATTTGCCGGCCTCGTTGGCGGAACGGTTAGCATGCTAATCTTCTAGTGCTGAGGTCCCGGGTTCAAATCCCGGCTGAGGAGGAAATTTTCCTCTCAGGGTCTGGATGTCTGTGACGTCCGTTGTTGAATTTGAAATCTCACTGTAATTGTCCCGTAAGAGGATGTTTGTGAGGTATTTGTTAATAAATAAATAAATTAATAAATAAATAAATTTCTTTAGAAAGAATGGTTCTCTCCTTACTTTTAATATGATCCTTCAATTGCATTTTAAAATTCAAAACGAGTTACTTTCAATTGTACGTGAAAAAGTGAATATGAATATATAAATAAGACTTTGACATCTAATATTAAAGCCATTTTTAAAGAATTTAGCTCATATACCTAAAATGTTTTTTGTCTAAAACGAATATATGATACCACAGGAAAAACACCTATAGTCATAGAAGATGATCGAACGTCAGTGGTCAGTGAGAATAGATACGTAAGAATTGAATACATTAATCATATTTATAAACAAATTATCTGAGATAAAATCCAACCGTGAGATCAGATATTTAAGATTTAATTTTTTCTTTTATGATTCAGAATTGCTCAACGAACATTAGTGTATTTTTTTCAAGGGAATAAACCAATTAAAACCATTCTTTGCGAACACGAAGTACATGTATTTTATAAAACCTTCAAAACGGTGAATTGAATTAAAGGCATTAGAATAACCACAAGAGCGCATTCCTTGTTGTACGTGCGAATGCCTTGGGGAGATAGCACTTCCCACGTTTTTTCCCCATTTCCTGATGGTTACCTAATAGCTTCTCAGAATCCAAAATCAAGAGCCCCCACCTCACATGTTGACCATACCAACCTCTCCTTTACTACGTTTTATTGTTCCTAAATTTTTTCCGTGGAACTCTCAAATTCTTCGTTTGACGCGAAGTGAAGGCTTCCTCTTTAGGAAAGGTCTTCTTGTCACCTCTCGCTATCCAATTGGTGAATTTTTGCTGTTATGCATTTTTGCCGTTTGCTGAATATGTCAACGTAATCTAGAGGGAGTGGTTATGGGTTTTCAATGAAAAAGAGGGTGTGAATAAGTAATTTTTTGATAATGTGTAACGATACGTTGAATATATATTAAGATAAAAATCAGTCCGCAGGAGCCGAGTTTGTACGTAAGTTCAGATTTAGGTGATAATTATTGAAATATTGAGGAGAAGATTTGCATAAAATAGATAAGCTAAGGATTTTTTTAAAACACTAAATAATCTATCTCATGTCTATCAAAAGTTTAAACATTGTAAGGGAAGATTCCGCTATTCCTGACAATTAATATATAGCCATATTGCTCTAGTTTATT
The DNA here is from genome assembly GCA_020796165.1 of Pantala flavescens. Taxonomy (NCBI): domain Eukaryota; kingdom Metazoa; phylum Arthropoda; class Insecta; order Odonata; family Libellulidae; genus Pantala; species Pantala flavescens. Next base: position 30,172,066 of record CM036884.1, on the reverse strand, counting down.
TTATGCTGTGTTTTTTTTTTCATGTCTATTTTTTTTATGTCAGGTCATGTCTAGAATATTATCTTTAACTTCTTTTATTAATTATTTTGAGTAGGTTTGTGCAGTTTTTTTATAACCCCTTCTGTAAGGGTATTATCCTGCTTCGGATACTTTTTTCATAGTCTCCTCTATGTATTTTAGTCCACATATAAGTGTTTTTCTTTTTAATATCAATGTAAACCTATCTCAATATAAAATTGATATTGAAACTCTTTAATATCGCCTGGAATAAAGAAGAATCATTATTATAATTATAAACTGAGGCACAGCGGCAGTGAACACTTCAAGTTAAGGAATATAAAAGATGGATTATACTAGATTTAGTCAAAGGATGTATGTGAAATTATGAGGGAGATAAAATATGTATTCACAGCTAAATTCGATTTTTGCTGTAATACATCTAACAATGAATCTGCAAAAATAAAACATCCCCAGTCATTGCTTAAATGTGAAAACTGGAGATAATTTGCGCAAAAACTCTGCACTCATCTTTCCCAGGATGGATTTCTAAAGAACTAAAAAATTAAGAAGATATTTCGCTAACAAAGTCACGGAAATGATCGGATGATACATGAGGACATAATGGACATTAAACTTTTTTCCGTTCAAATGCAAAGGTGAGACTTTCTAGTGTTTTTCACCCAACTCACTCTTACAAAAAATCAACCGTTAGTTTCCCTATGTTTAGCTTTGAAAATCAACATTACTGAGGAACGGTTCTCGAATCATTCCACAGATGACTACCTCTGTTTATGAGTAAACAGATGCGACCACGCAATATAAAAGCCTGGGGATGTTTAAACTTCGTAAAAACGAATCTTTATAACTCTTGCAGTCACTCGAAGGCATGCGAAGTGAAATGTCTCTTTGAGGGTTGACGTGATTGTTGATAGTTAACCCATGGGATATGATGGGAAGAGTCGGATAGTATGCTGAATGCGTAGTTGAGAAAACAAAAGAATCTCTACTACACGTTTCGCTTGCTTTTAAAACGTGAGGTAATGGCAAAACTTGACTTACCTCCGTTGACTTATACCGATAGTTAGTATTGCATGCTAAGCAGCTTTTCATGTTAGCACTACGTTTCCTATAGTGTTTTACGAATAGCTGTGGTTTGGTGATCTTATGCTATCGCTGAAAGCATGTACAAGTACATACAAGCGCAAAATATTCTATTAATAGTCTGTTAAACTTTTCGAACATTAAAAACCAAATGTTCGAAGGATTTTGCGTATATTGAAATATAAATAAGTATCAATGACATGATGCATAAAATTTGACATTTTAACATGACTATAAAGACGAATAAGGGATTTATTTTCACGACTTGAACTATAGGCAATTAATCATAGGAAAATGGCTATTTAAAGGGATTGATTGATGAAGATGAACATAGTATTTTTGTTAGTAATATTATCGGGAGGGTTGACATAATAGCAGTCGAGAGGTACAAATCGCATAAAATTTGAATTGAAAAAAAATTAAGTATACGTCAATTCAATAAAATATGATAAAAATAAAACATCTAACCATTACCAAGGAGGGTTTTTCCAACACCGAATGGTGGATAATTAACATTTCAAGGATGGGGTTCCCTGTTCTGTAGGAAATTGAATAGATAATAATAATAGTAAGAAATAGATTGATTAATAATATTTATTAAGCTATTCCTATCTTTTTATGCTTCATAATATCGCTGTGTCACTCATTTATAATATAAAATGGAAAGATTTTCGTTCCATTCGAATGAGAGTCCTAGTCATTTTCAAAGCTCATTAAGTGCACATAAGTAGCATCGTAAATCAATGGAGAACGAGCTATGAATGTTGGGAATTGAAATAACGAAGCGGTCTATTGCAATTCAGACATCTGAGTAGAAGTGGGAAAAAGAAAAAATTAAATTATGAGTATAATTAAATATGGAATGTACACCTTCGTAAAAAAAAGGTGGTAACGATTATTGAATATTCAAAAATTGTTTGTGTGCCATTTTCTCATTAACTATTGATCGATGTGATCATTTTCATCTTCAAGTTCTCAAATCATCCAACGTGACTGACTCTCACCAAACTTTATCGGGAAAAATTAAGAATTGTATAAGTCCGCTATCTATGCTCACTTTATTCCAAAACCCCTTTCTCTTTTAAGTAACAGGAATTCTTCATTTAGGAAAGAACGGACGTTATAAAGAACTTGGATTTATCGAAAGAAGTAGAAAGGGTATCAATAAAAGAGACAAAGGACAATGATCCAAAGCTTTACGGGGGCATCTGGGAAAAGGTGTCTTAACTCATCATGAACATCGGTAAAGAACATCTAAAACATTTTAAAAATTATGAATTCCATCTTCAATTCCAACCATTCTGGAAATCTCAGTATTTGTGGAAAATGTTTTTATTTTGAATTAAGCATAGTTCAGGTGACACTTCACCAAACGAAACACTGGACCGAGAATCATGAACAACAGTAGAATTGCTACTGTAATTCCAAGTCCATTCTACCTTGGTTATCATCCACGGCGCACAGCGTTCCTGTGCAATACCTTGTTCCTTTTGCTACTGTAAACCCATTATGGATGCAATTACATAGAATCCTACGAGGAATACAAAGGGCAGGAAGTTCAGTTGATGAAAAGGTTTTGGGGAATGCTGCAGAGGTCTTTTAAGAAAAAGAATCAATTGGAGTTCTCTCACAGAACATCTCCACGCGACTGGGAAGTGGAGGATGTTTCCATTCCTTTCAAAAACGAGAAAAAATCCATTTGGCGGCTCAATTCACACCTCTTTTGTTCTTAATTCATCGAGGAAGGGAATTCTCTATAGAAACGGGATCATTAATTTCCCTCTCGAGAGAAAAAATTGGCTCCTTAAAACTACCAACGGACGCATAATTTTCTGGTTTTCTTCCTCCTTTCTTTGGGAATGGTTTCAACGCTTTTCCGAGTCGTTAAATTCTCTCTCGGGCTGTTCCGCTACTTGGGAGAGATGGCGATGATATCCTTAATTGTAGTTCGGAGCGATGTAGATGAGAAGTCGATAAAAGAACCGAGTGCCCGTGTAATCGTCCTGATTTGCAAGGCTTTGATGAAAAAATATACGACGACACATTGAAAAATTACGCTCTCTTACGAGAAACGGTCGAAGCGATATTTATTAAAGGACGATATCGGCTCAATCGGTCGATAAATACAGAATATATGTGCTATCGAATGCGAGGAACGGTTTTATACGGCGTTACATGGGTTTAATTTTGAAAATTCCGGAGGTAAGGGTGCGGATTTTATTGGGGAGATCTCAATCTTGGATGAAGCTCCAAATTGACGGATTGATATGGATTTTATTACGTTTCCAGAACTGAGTGAAACGGATGCGTCTTTTGGCCAAAGATAAATAAAATCGAATAGAAAGACCTAAACGCAATGAATCTGCAATAAAATTCGATTGCTCATAAAGGCGCTGATATTATCAACACCTTTTCTTCTTAGGTCTCGATTCAGATATACTCTGATAAGCATAATTTATAAATATAATTTACATCTAATATTTAACAAGAAGAAATGCGAGACAATAAAATTAGCTTCATGGATAATACTGTATAGAATGTCAATTATTACATTTTTGCACAAAATAATCAATTCGCAATAATTAAAAACAAATTTAGCGAAAATATAACCTTATAGCACCAAAATGTGCTCGAAATACACATTTTTTTGTTTAATAATAAACAGTGCAATACATAGAGCATTAGAAGGAATGCTCGCGGAAATACAGAGCAATCAAAGTAATCACAAAATAAAATCTATATCATCAAAATTCGAATTAATTTGTTTTGTAAAACAATTCTTCTGATGATTATGTTAGTCTAGTCTATAATATCTTTTCTAAAAATTCTCCTAAAGAAATAATAATTTAAATATTTTTAGGTAAAAATCCTGATCGTTCTGATACTTGCCTTCAAGACTTTGTGCTTTTAAAATGTACATGTGTATGAACGTATATTAAATTTAGAGAGTTTTTCTCATTTATACACCAAAGAAACCATATAGTAAAGATCCGTTGATTGTAATTATGTATGAACTCAATCAAAGGTTAGGTGTAGAAGATAAAAAAAAACTATTTCGAGATTTCTGATTTCAACTTCCCGTTGGGCTTGGAACGGCTCAAATTTAATCGTCAAATATTTGGCGCTAAGTGGATTTCCAAATTATGAGCTTAATTTCCGGAAATAAAGAACCGGTAAATGGAGGGCAATGTAGAGCTCTGAAAATGTTAAGTGAGCATTACAATGTGAAATTAGTGAAAATTTCTCATAAGATGATGATGAGGAAACATCTGTCATAAACGAACAATTCCCTTTAATGGACTGCACCTAGTATAATGACCTAATCTGAGGAATATATTTAAAATATTCTGAAATGAGAAAAGATTTTTAATCTCTCCACAAATAAATAAAAATTATAATTCATAAAATACTCTAATTGGATGTAGATTTAATCCTTTGCTCTGTCTTCTTTAGTTCACCTATAGGCATTAGTATTAGTAGAAGTGTATATAGAGATAAATACAAGTGTTCAAAAGGAATTATCCTCATGATAATTACAGTTTTCAAATAATTTAGGGATATTCTTTAATTTATCTTCAGATAGTTTTAAATAATTGGATTTCTATTTATGAGAAAGGAAAAACATATCATTAATACTCTAAAAGTTACTTATCAAGTATGGAACATGGAACTCGTTTTTCGAGCCAACGTCATTATAATTTTCTTCCAGAAAACCGAGTAAGTGGATCGATTGCGCTCGATTTGGTATATTGAGGGGCATATTTAAGAAAAGCGCTCGTCCTTATAATATCCTCATTAGTAGATATCATCTTCTGAAATCAATTAACTAATGCGACCAACCGAGATTTCTTTTCGCTTGATGAAATATTTAACGAGGCTTTGAAAAGCTGTCATAATTAATGATAGTTCGAAGGAAAAGAATTGAAACTCAGCCCAAATATGGCTGTCCATGTAAATTGATAGAGGAAAACTCATTTAGTTCTTTCTTTCTTTAGATGAGCATTAGAAAATTCAATGCAATTCATTTAATTATTTGTAATCGTGTATACAAAATAAATTCCATACATAAAAATTTGAAACATCACTAATAGTATACTCTAGGTAGGAGGAAATATCTCAACAACTGAATTGACTTGTGCCGGAGATAAATTAAAAAGAAAGTTATACATTTATTTGAGACATTAAAATATCCATTGGGTTTCATGAATTACTCATTTAGTACAGTTATAGCTTTACCAGTAGACCAGATTTCACATCCAAACCCAATGCAAATAATATAAAGTGTATTAAATTCACCAATTGAGTAATTAATGGGTTCCATGAATTAATCTGATTTAACTGTGGAACATCTTTCATGTGAACTTTTAGTTCATGAAATATATATCAATACATCAATCAAATCAATATACGATACATTACATCATTAAATCGTCAAATTAATTATTTAAAGGGTTTTCATCAACTATTAAACTTAAAATTGCGAGTTCAACCTTCATATAAGTAAAAGATACCCTTCCTTTCAGAAACTGTTGTAAAAGCTAATTTACTCAAATGTAAAGTAATGCAGTAGGTGGAGTACTGCGATAACAGAGCGAGCTAGTAACTGAGGATATTAACTCTCCCGTAAAATTTAAACTTTCGTATAAAATTCTTCAAGTTTCTATAGTTATTGCGTGCAGACAAAGAAATTTATACCAGCGAAATACTTTCTTCTCAGGCAGTAGAATTTGATCATTCTGACCGTAACTTTTATACTAAAAAGGATTAACTTCATTATTACAATATAGTGTAAGTATTCAGCCTGCATAGTTTCTTAAGGAATGGCGAAGCATAAAGTTGGCACTCGAGAAGACTACGAAGTGAATGCAAAACATCACAGATGCCACCTGCCTTGGACGCAAGAGGGCATTACTATTAAAATGCGAGATGAAACTTTTAAGGTCAAAGATACTATAAAGTCGAGTGAATGCGCAGCTTGCGAAGAACTGCATCTATTAAAAGGTACTCAAATCCTGAAATATATTCGGTATGAAGATCGTGATGTCTTCCATATGAACTTCCAAAGGAAATAGTGTCGTAATTTAAAGCTCTTTTTGAAAATATATACGGTGATAATGATTGCTTAAGAGGTTAATGAAACGCATATTCGAGATGGTTTCCTTTTTACATATGAATTTCAACGGGAACGTAAGGAATTGAGGTATACGCAATGTTTCAAGAAATATTTCATGAGTTCGTGAAATCACGATTTATATTTCATAGAGATTATGAATTATATAGAATATTTAGAAATATGATAAATATGTAGAGTGATAGAAGGCATGGTTATTAATGCACTATTATTATGTTCCAGGTACTAATATTTCAGTGAGAAAAATAATTTTAAAAAGTTAAATACAGCTGTAATATAACATTGTTTTATTATTATTAATAATAATTAGTACAATAATATTAGGTTGAAATATAATATTTTAAAATATGATTAAATAAAGGAATGGCTTCAAGGAGATCACTACTAGAATTTTCGCATAAAATCCTAGAAATATAAATAATATTAGAAATTTATTATGGCAAATATTATTATTATTATTATTAAGGTATTAAATATGTTAAAATACGCATGCTACCATTTGAAGAAGATCAAAAGCAATTTTATTGCAAAACATAATAATAAGAGCGCAAGGATGTTTCACATATCATGTCCACTAACTGGAAACCTATTCCATTCAACTTTGTAAGTCTAGCCGATTTCATTAAAATTCTTCACTCGCCTGTTTATAACGTATCTGTTTTCTGAGGCGAATACTTAGATTGGATGGGAAATGAATCTAAATTCTTACATCACCCTCGTTCATTGCCCATAAATGAAGCCGATGGGATTGGAAAATGATTTCTCCTTAAATTAGTGCAAAAACAACATCAGATCTCAGATTATCAAGGAAATTTTAAATGGAACACGACAAAATCATTCCAGAAATAGTAAAAGATCTCAGAGAAAACCAATTTTAAATTACAACTAGGCCAATTAATGTAATGTAAGATAAATTCAAGGCATTGGTTGTCTAATATTAATTTTTTATAGAGATCTATTTAATTAGGTAAATTTTTGCAAGATTTTTCAGTTTAATGGGATATTATATTGCAAGCATACAGCATTTTCGTTGATTAATTGATATTTTGCACATTTTTCTAAAGTTGAACTGTCTATGACTTTTAATAATTGAATGTACCATTTGGATTGAATCTTTTTAAACATTCCTTTTTTTAAACTTAATCGCTATTGTCACTATTTGAAACGTGTATATATACACAAGAATAGTTGGAAGTTATTGCATTTATAATTAATTGCTTTACATAGAATATGAGATGATTCACTCAGTAGACTAAAAGAGAAATGCCTCGGGAATTGGATTAACTAATAAGTTGCCAATTTCTTCAATTATAAATAGCATATTGAACTCTTTTGATTCTCTTATGGGAAAATAAGGAAGTATATACAGTTACTCGAGTAGTTCCAATTGAAACGCATCGGAGGTAATTGCTCCACATTCTCCGATGAGAGATGAATCACAGACGCCATCGAGTATCGGGCTTTCTGAGTTGATTTCACTTAGCTACCGAAGTAATGCCATCCTTATTATCCTTAAAAAGTATAAAAACGATCAGGCTCGGCATTTATTTATTCCATTCCTAGAATATTTTATTATAGGCCTCCTTAGATTTCCAAAGAATTTATGTCCGCAGTAAACTTCTCAACTCCTTGCAATATGTTGTTCTTTGAAAGCTATTCGAAAATCCGCTCTCCGGCAACCCGGATGAACTTTTATGTCTCCCGGCGATTTTTACTAGCAGCAGTTGCCTTCCCCACTCTCTCATATGGGAAAGTATAATTAACGACTTAAACTCATTGTTTCGCGTAGGCGTGCTAAACAAGCGAACGCAGGCGAGCGCACGCAAACGAATTCGCCCTCTCCACCAATGGGAATGTAGATGACGGAGCCGAATTGTAAATATCACACCGTTACGGCGCTATTAAAAATTTTCCTCTCATTGTCTCCAACCACAGCCTTTCTTTCGAAAGTTACGTCGGAAAAAAATGATGAAGTTGCGCCTTAATTTGGGAGCCTCCTCGAATTTCAGCGCCTCTCTCTACGCCAAATGGTTTTTACTCACCGCAGAGTCCAACGGAGCGTGCCGTCGTGTGCGCAAACAGGACAAAAAGAACGCCATCTCGATATTTTAAAGATGAAAGATTTTATGGAGTCTCCGAAATGTGGGAGAATTTATGCGGGGGTCGTATCCCATACTGTATAAGGGCTTACTTTAACCTATTCATTCGCATTGTTAAAGAGATGTAATTGAAAAGATAAGGATTAAAATGCTCTCATATTTTGCGAGAAACGATCCCATTCCTGGGCGTGCTAATTATAAGCATTTCGGCCCAAAATACCTCTCCTGATTTAACAGATAGCTTAAATCACCAAGGCAACTAAAATGAAAATAATTGAGGCGTTATGTATTATTTATTCAAATTTGAGAACCCGGACCTGGAAATGTGAGAGCCAAAATGCGGTGGTGTTAAGCAATGAATATGTCCATGTTGGATAGACACGCGATGGCGAATCACGAATGAGCATCACGAAGTAACGCACTTTCCCTGATTCGTCCCATTTCAATTCTCCGTGCGCGGTGCAACAAGTTTTTGAGTTTTGAGGTAACAACAAGCTCTTGGCTACGTCCTTCTTGGCTCGATTGGAAATATTCCTGCCAACAGCAACTGCTGCGTGTTTTCTCTCTGCAAGGATCTGCATACACTTTCGTTGTTTTAGAACAACGGATGCAAGAGAATATTTTTCGATCATTTTTAAAGGAAAGTCTTCGTAAAAGTTTCATCGTCGTATTTAAAATGCTAGGGCTAATGAAGAATTCAAAATTGAAGAAATAAATATCGCTAGTTCTTTTATAATAGCTACATCATTATTAGATTTTAATAATAAGAGCTGAGGAAACTTCAGTTTACCTATAGGAAAATTTCCAAAATTATGGAAAGTTATTTATATTTTGACTTAGGCATAATTTGTTTCTAAGAATATAATAAAAAAATACAGAAATAGTTTGCTTTTATCTGATAAACTATTCGTAGGAGAGCTGACATGGACTCGGCTTAGAAAGACCGGAATTAACAGGATAGTTCATTCATAGTATTTTCTTAGATTGATTTCTATTTATAAAAGGTTTACAAATTCACCGTTTATTCGTGGAAGACGTGATCGGAGGTCAGTCATTTACGTGACGCTCTATTCATACTGAGGCTGACCTTCACCTTTTATAGTTTCAACATGAACTAATCATTAGCATAGTCGTGATGCTCCGGAACAACCAGGACTTACTGTAAACACCAGAGAAAAGGATTAACATGCGGAACAGGAAAAAAGAGAGTTTTGAATCATCAAATCAACCACACGCTAAAGATGAAATTAGATTTTTATACTCCGATTATTAGTAACTCGAGGCACTACAGATTTTCATCGATGGGGTATCATGTTCTCGTACCATAAAATTTATTATTTTGATTTCGAATACATATTATGCTACTATGATTTAAATTTTGTTGGAGGTTACAGCAATTTCGATGTGGTAAAATTTGTTCCGGAAAATACTAAAAGTGTAAATTAAAAGGCAACACGTGAGTTAAAAACGGACCATACAATTGAACTGAGTCGTGAATGAGACGCATTCGGGATATCTCGAACAGTGGATCTCTGACGCAAATTGAATTATGAGAATCCCCAAATCATCGATGGAGAATTATACCTTTTCATTTAAATAAATCATTTTTACCTTAAATTATTTACAAATCATAGTAGCTTCAAAGTAGTAAATATCAAGATAGATAACATTATTTATGAAACTTTCTCCTTTGATAGCGACATTTTCTCCACAAGTCATAAATACATATAAGAGTTTACGTTGAAGTGAAAAATGAGAAAAATAATCAATCGTAAAAACATTAATACTTCTAACAGTAATTTATTTTCTTTAGTTATTCGATGCGAGAGCGTAATTCGAAAGGAATGAGATGGCGATTCGGTATTTCAGTCCCTTCATTCGTTCGCCTCCTACAAAAATATAACCAGCGGTTAGATTAATGTGAACGAAAAGAATTTGTCCGTTTCTAATCTCATAATAGAGAATCCCATTCCAAGCGGTTGCCACCTTTCTAAAACAACGCGTCAGGAGGTGTTTCTTCCTCTTTCTGTGTTTACTAACCGACGGAGGCCATGTTTTTCTATTCGTGTCTTTCGAATTAATGGAACGCATTTCAGAGTGAATTGTCTTCATTTCCAAAGTGAGAGATGTTTTGATTAATCGTAAAACACAGTTTCTCTGATCCCGTCCCTAGAACGTAAGGAATTTGATTTTCAAAAATTTTATTTAAACTTATTCCTTAAGAATAATAATCCTTTCTTACCGAATAAGTTACTAAAACTATAGATTAAAATTTAAATAGTAAAATACGATAAGGATTCCTTGAATATTTTTATTGAGCAGGTTTTGAATATTCATAAAGTAATTTCCGATTAATAACGATATAGTGAATTGAAAGCAATCTTGAGATGTTGATGAAATAGCATTACATCCTCAAACAAACCGATGAATGAATAAAGAATAGGATAACTAAATTTTATTGTATACCACGTGATGTGCACAGCGATACAGCGATGTAAAATCTCGTCAAATGAATGATAGAGGCTTCAAAACAAAGCGCACTCTTACCGTTAACCCGTTGACCTCATTTATAAAAGAATAAATGAGGGATGTTTATTGCGGAGCAGATGGTATCTGAGAGATGCCTTAGCATGACCGAAATCCCGAAGAACGCATTAAACTCTGTGGGATGCGAAGGCAGAATCACGAACTCGTGAATTCACGTTTAGAGGACTGATTCACCGGATGCAGAATTTGCTCATAAGAAATCGAGAGGTCGAAAGGGCACATCGAATCGAAATAATTGTCGTTCGTTTGGATTTATCCATGAAGCCGAAAAGGTCGAACAATATCGACAGCTCTTTGAAAGGCAATAAGTTCACATATTCATTTTCCATTATTTCAAAAATAAAACTCTTTTAAATTCCATGCTTCGCACTAATATGCTCTGATTTATGTAAAAGCCTTATTTGAAATAATTCATTTTTCATAGAAAATTACAATCATCAATTTGAATTTATAAAATTGAGTGACACAAATCTAGTATTTTCATCAGTTTATGTCTATGACTTGATACACGGATTAAGGTTCAAATGGGATGACAGATTAACACATTGAAATATATTCATGTATAAATTCCTTTCGTAAAAAAGGACCGGAAGGAATTAATAAAAAGTAGGAGTGGTTGTTTCTTAATCATTTTGGACGGAGTTCAAAAGAGAGGAATACCTTAGCATTTTAAGTGAAACATTACACATTGCTCGCATGCAAAGGAATCTGTAACAAAATGTATTCGGTGACCATACGGTGAACATGTATTGTTCTTGTTATTAAGATGCCAATTTGAAATTTATATAGAAATATGATAATTATACTCGATAAAATTACCTCTAATATAGCTAATATGCACGAAATATTGTTTTGTATCATAATTCTTCAAAGATCCTAGACAGAAAGCTCACTGTCTTATTCTCAGTATTTAGATTAACTTATTTCTATTAGACAAGGAAGATCAATATTTCGTAAATAGTCTCTCAAATTCTAGAATAACTGATATTGAATATTTATAAAATATTCTGAGAATACCTGGTGATTTCAAAGAATTAAGTCATCAAATTAGTTTATGGAGAAATGTTAATGAAGATGTCTAGATTCAAAAGCGAATTCTTAATAATGTTTATGGTAAATTGTGCACTCTATAAATACTGTTAATTTGCATGAAAAAGCGTTCATTTATGCTTTATTTGATCTAATCTACATATAATTGGAGCAAACTGTTCTGCGAGTTTAAATTAGTGATCTTCCAATATGCGCATTCTATATCTCTTTTAATTTATGCGGCTCTTTAATATACGATTAAAACGCAGGAAGTAAGTCTTTGACTATCTCAATGAAATTGCTTCTCTCCTTGACATCGTTTTACGTTAGACACATCTTTAGATCAAGTATTGAAGATATTTATCAGAGTCATCTATTTGTTTTATTTTTAACTTTAGTACAATAAAGTTCTTGATGGAATTTGAAACGCTTTATAGTGAGCATCAATGTATAGCCTTCGGTATAGAGTGTTTACTTTGTATGTAAATCACTCATAAGTAAATGATCGAATACAGCCTTGGCATCATTTTTCAGGAAGAATGCGCTTATCTGAGGAAGTGTTTGTACTGCTAATTCCCTATCGTGAAATGCAAAGGAACAGCAAGAATCGATATCCAATTCTATGATTCTTCATCAAAAAGCTTGATATATAACAAAATCTGATTGCATTGAAACTAGTCGAATCTGAAAAGAACGGCACAATACTCTCATGTGAATAGAAATATTTCATGGAATGATGGAATTATCAACTAAAAGAATGTTAATATAAATTCTGAATTTTGTATTAGCTAGTGCTACCTTTTTATCGCGTATTGTTATAAATTAACATGTATTCGAACAGCGAGGAGTAGGTAAACGCCACGCACTTATTTATGTTGCGAAATTTGATATTCGATCCAGGAGTAGAGGGAAATCCTATGCCTGCGTAAGGGAATCGAGGGAAAAATGTGAATTTTTACTTCACGAGTAGATGCACCGTAACGATACCTACTTATTCATCCCCGTTCTCTCGCAAAATCCACTTTCCACGTCATCGTGTTTAAATGGTTAAATAAACATTTCAGAGGCCTCGAGACATCAAGGAAATTGGATAGGAGCTCTCAGCTTTACCAGGGCGAACATGTGAGGGCACGAAGGAATGAGGGCGGATGCATGTTTTTTTTATCGAAAAAGAAGGAAAATAAAAGACCTCGAGGCTTCTTACGTGATCTCCTTCCCTTTGTCTGTACCTCACGTAAATGAAACATCAATCAAACGTCCCCGAAATCTCGCGTCCGACGAAACCCACGGACCGCAACGGTTGTCCAAAAAAGAAGCTGCGATCGGAATAACTAGCTCGAATGGGCATCGAAAGAGGCATAAATCATGCGTCGCAACACCATTTCGGTATGGATGTGTGTTGTAGCGAAGCTTTTGTTATGAGGAGAGGTTGATTCAACACGCCGACGAAGGGTGCTATTGATGTGGAAATGGATGAGAGAACATGCATGGAAGAGTGGGCCAAGAGTTATTGCTATCCAACACGAGACGTTTATGCCCGTTAATATATCCTGGAATTAACTTGAATACGATATCGTCGACTGAAAGGTGTCTTCTTTGTCCGAGTGCATCCTACTCCTCTTTCAATGCTCACATGGATGTAATGCAAGAACTCTGCTTTTATTCATAATAATAAAATTTAGAATATAATTTATATGAATAAAAATACTGATAATTATACAATTATAACATTCCTATTATAGAAGTATTTTATATAAAAATTTTATTTTTTGATTAATTATATTACACAAAGTTAGAACGAATAACTTCAATTTTCTATTCGTAAATTTCAAACTTGTAATTAAGCTTATACATATTATTGTTGACCATCCTTAGACATTTATTGGATAAACCTACCGGTTGTGACATACTGATGCTCGATTTAGGAATGGAGATATTAATTTGCCACTTGATACAAAATTTACAACATTTGCAGTATCTCAAGGACGATGTGTGATTACACTGATGGAATTCCTTACAAACGATTTGGAAGACTTCTATTCAAGCACTTAATACGTGGTTGTCTAGAGTAAAGTTGCTATATATTGTGGGTAAAAAAGTATTAGTAAATCCAAATTTCGCATTAAACAGCTAACCTGCTGAATTCTTCCTCAAAGTATACAAAATTTTAATTTCAAAAGATACATTAGATTTTTTAAATAAGGAGTTTAGTATCTTGGATATTATAAAGGATGATACAGTAAAATTTACATAAATGGAATTTGAAGGATAGATAATCATGTTAAAACATGACACCATATTTTAAATTCGATTAAAATTTAATAAAAATGGTTTATTATATAACTTTGTTTTATTTATATTATTAAAATAACTATAAAATTTGAGTTTTATGCTTTATCGTTGAGAAAAATTTTCATTACCAACTATCAGAAACTACTCTTAGAATAAAAGAAAATTACCTTATAACCCATAATTTTTCGATGATATTAACGAAATCAAGTAAAATTTGACCCTTAAACGGAGATCAATAAAAATTTATTGTAATAACAAAGCAAATTTATTTGTAAATTTTTCCTAATAACACCGACATTTTGAATGATAACTTACACAAAACTTGATTGGTCATTAGATATAAATCTTATGGTGCAGTATAATTTACGTCATGATCAAAATGATTTAATTAATATTTTCTTGATTAAGCACAACCTTTTAAGACTTGAACACAATAAATCAGATCGGAAGATAAAATACCTTCACATCTTGCATTTACAAATAAAAGAAAGTAGAGAATTAGAAAATTACTGACATATTTCCTCCTGATATGTTAAAGAAACTGGTTAAATCACTAAGGGCAAAGATGGAAAAATTTGGAATGGGGAAACTAATCACCCTCGAAGATCACTTATCAAAATGAGGAATTTTGGAAATATTTCTGAGTAGGAACCCTCCCGCTTCTTTGGGAAGTTAAAAGAAGCCTCACATTAAATTTTATGAGTTCCACCGCCCACTAAACTACCTTGGAAACCTCTCAACAATTATAGTCAAAGGTCATCGCCGGCATCGGGTTTTGGAAATAAGCAACGGACTTGGAGGAGTTGAAACATTATTAACATTATTAAGGAGTACTTGTATCTTTTAATCAACCATGAACCATAATGTAGTTATATGAGGAAGTCATTAATATTCTCCGTTTGTAGTTAAAATTTGATATATATGTATCCTATGGTAAAACGGCTCTAAATTGTAAATGATTATAGGGATTCAGGAGGAAAGTATTCTGATTCTACTTGTGATTAAGTTAATATCAATAGGGTATCTCTAATTAAGTGAATTCCCTATAAAACAAATTAAAAAACTTGAATTCGTCTTATTTATACAATTATAACTGTCAAATGACGTAGACAAAGGAAAGTATGAATTAATTAAGAATTCATAATTAATATAATGGTAGGTATTCAGCAAATCATTTAACATCGACTGAATTCATTTTTGGTAAGATACATGAAAAATTATCGGAATCTATAGTGTAGGTGTTAGTTATTTTATTCTTGTGCTCTCTCTTCCGCGGTTTCTAATGTTCTGTTGTCTATTCCCAAAACTTTTCTAATTAATTAAAATTTCCTGCATTATTGTCAAATTAAATTTTATTATTTTCAAGGCAGGCTGATTTGCCTAAAATATAGAAAAACTCTCACTTCACTGTAGCTATAGTAATAAGTTAAATTCCATCATCTTATCCGAATGTCGTCGAAAAGTATCAGCAAATGTTATAATGAAACTATTCAATTCGAAATCGTCCCCATAGCAGAGCATCAATCTCTCCGAGAAATAACTGTGTATGAAGGAACAAAGAGGAGTTAATACACAGCTACGGCACTCGGTCGCCCTTCGTCACAGCCAGAGATAGTTTCGTACCCAAATCAAAACTCAACTCGACGTCAAGAAGCTAATCTCAACCTCCATCTTCTAAACTGCTCCATCCCGGGCGCGACAGCGTGGAATCAAAGTCATAATTTTAAATTTGATTCAGGACGACTTCTCAGAGCGGAGCGTAAAAAATACCTTTTCATCGGAGCCTTTAAATAGAGACCTTTCTTTTGCGGCAATTAAGTGGAGAAACACAAGCGCGGGATTATCCCTCCTTTTATTTTTCCTCTTTCGAAGGTGAGAAAAAAAGTTGAGCACTCGAAAGGCGAACGCGCATCACCGACTCGCGACGCCAAATATATCCGGAGACTTCAACGCCCGAAACTTCCCTATTTTTATAACTCCTAAATTCCCGCCCCCGGGAGTTTCATGGACACACGCGGAGCATCCCCCTTTTTAAGGGCGCTTCGGATCCCCTCCGGTGAAGCAATGCAACACTCGTCCGTGCCTTGACCTCTCGAAGGCGATTTCACCGCGGTTGACACCTGCCTCCTTCGAACCGGCAACCTCGCCCCCTCACCGCCACCCTCCCCCACAGCCTCCATGGAGCCTTCCCCGCTCTCCTTCTCAGATGAGTTGCCGTTCCGATCCGTCGGAGACGCCGTCTTCACCCGGAGGAGGATGCTGGTGAGGGTTCTCACCCCCAACGGCGAAAGCGGAGGAAATTGGACATTTGCAGACTAATTTGGCCAACTCGGGCGCCGTTTTACGAACGTCGGTGGTCGGATACCGAAAATAATATTCGCGATTATGAGACGCTTAGTCCCGTGAAACTATGAATAGAAAGGACTGGTTGGATATTCTGGAATCGAGCAGGAGCGTGATCCGCTTTACTAAATGCTGCTACCGCATTATAGCCGTTACCCCATCTCTTCTATCCAGTTGAATTCAAATGGTAACTTACGAGTGAAGAAATACTGAAGAGAACGTTGCAACGAACTTCAAGAAATAAACCTACTTCGTTCATTTGATGCAATATTTTCTGCATAGTTAAAGTAGGAAAGATTAGATTACCTAGTATTTCCTATAAATAAAGATAAACTAAACAAAAAAACAATTTTATTAAGATATTTTAGGAAACAATCATAACTTAATCCCATTTATCGGTGATATAATACATTCAGGCAGTGATGCGTAATTCAGATTATAATTCGTGTTAAAGTTATAATAAGGATAATTAAAAATTGTAGAGATACCTATTAATTTAGGTAATGAATTAAAAGGTAAAGCAATGAAAAAACAACTTTTTCTTTACTTGGGAGTTGATCTAGTTTTACAAAACACGATCCTATTTCATTCTAACAAGGAAACTTCGAACAGGAAATAATCCATATATGACACTATGTATAATATGTTACATACACTAAAAGATTCACCTCCACCCGTCTCCTACATGACACGTCCATAAATCGTCTATCAATCAATGATGACAAATCATTTCGAACAAAAATTACATTTAAACAAAAACAAACTGAAATAATGAACTGCCAAAATTCATTGAAAGCTTTTCCAAATCGTGTTTCCTTTCGATCATAACTGAACGATCCTCAGATTATCAATCGACAATTAAACCGTAGGAAATTTCAATCAGAAAAAAGTTCCCTCAACTAACCGGAGATAATCAGGCGAGTTAAATGCAGACGGACGAGAGACGTTAAGATATTCAAGTTTAAATATTCGTGTCATGGAGTGCGCCCGAATCAACCTCCGCAAAAATTCTCTCCTCTTTACTCAAGACTCTGCCGTATATTTGCTACCCTTTGCGCTGTGATCGAGAGTTCCAGTAAATTTCAAAATGGAGGAACAAAAGCGGAGGAAAAACCAAGCAGCGAGATTCTTGGAAGATGTCGGTGGAGAGCAGTCGGTGAAAAAAATGTTATTCCCTTTGCGTCCCAACGGATGAGTTAAGTTTGCCCACTGCAATCGTAATTAGAACTCGACCGCATTAAGCGTCCCACGATGACTCGAGCATTTCATAAGTAAATGGCAGAAGACATTCTTCGCTCCCAAGTTGTGCGCTGCAACAATTCAAGGGAGTCTCGAATTTGGCGAGACGCCAGACGAAGTATTCTGGCGGTCCCGGTTATTTCGTGGCATGTTTCCTTTGCCCTTTCAAGTGGTTAATCGTTCGGGGGTCGTTATAAAACACAGCACGCCGAAAACTTTGAGAATATTTCTGTAACAACCGCTCTTCAGCAGAGTAAATACGACGTCGAGATGCAAGATTATCTTTTTCTCATCTTTTTTGGTGATATCTCTGTCTGGAAAATTACCGAGCAGTCAGAGCACGCAATTTCGCGTTCGTTGGCTATGCTATTGAAAAACGCGTCATCGCGAGTTCACCGGGAGTTACCGCTGCTTGGGAAGATAATGGTTCACACTAAAAGTCAATTTTAACACTTAACACTTTTTACACTAGAAAACGAGAGAGTTTTTATTAAAAGGGCACAAATATCCAAATAAGAAAATTATTAATTTAACAAACTGAACAAAGATATTTCATCCCTAGGAATTCGAAAGAAGAAATTTAGGATGAATTAAATTCTAAAATGTATTCACTTTGCAACCGTTATATTTATTTCTTTAAACATTTAAATTTCAAACTCTATTTAAGTGTCTATAGCTGAGGATAGAAGAGAATAAAGTTATCTTCAAGCCTTGCTAAAGGAAAAAAAACAGATATCCTCCAAGTTATTTTTCTACAAAATTATATTACTAAATATTTAACTTTTATAATTAGGAATACACTCTATAGGAATTATTTATTTTTTGTATTCGAGTCCATTCAATTATCAAATAAAAGACCAGACATAATGAATTCTTGAGTGAAGCATTTGTAAGAACGCGCCATGCATGATTAATGAAGAATTGGCACGATTTAAACTCCCAATAAGATCTTTGCAGCACATGAGCATAAACTGTAATGATTCTTGAATACAAGCGATCTAATGTTCAAAAAATCTTAAGTTAGAAACAAATACCGATTGTATAAGAACCGACATAGTTTAAAGGTTCAGACTATCCACTATCGCCACTAAACAGACCAAATATTAAATGATAGGTGATGGGTAAAAGATGGGAAACCGTAAGGGAAACTTTTCCTTTACAGTCAGATTTACGGATACATAAAAGATCTTTCGCCGTCATCTGTTAAACCCAAAAAAAGCTTCCCGTTTCTTGAAGAAAATGACAGAAGTTCCGAAAAAATCCGTTTTCATTGTCCTCCTTTCCGAAAGAAATTTAGAGCAGAAACGAAAGAAATTTGGAGAAATGGTTTCAGCGTTTTATGAAGAATTTTCCAAAAATCTGTGCGATTCTCAAAATGACATCGGAAATGTACTTTTTTCGCCTTTCTCGACCACAAAATATCTAAAAAGAATCGAAGTCCAAATGTTTAAGAGGGATCAGAAAAAAAGAGCAGATAACCGGTCCTCGTCAAAGGGCGGGAACTGGGTCTCCTCCTTTATCTTCAGATAGGAATTCCGGAAAAAATACGGATTTACCGTTGGACCATTCCGACTTGAAATTCCGGATGCCGGCTCCCAAACGAAAGAAAGACGCCACTGAAGTGCGTCGGAGGAATTATGTTCAAGTAGAGATAGAAGTACTCCAAATGTCGAAATATGAATAATTCGGGAATATTTAGAAATAATTTATAGAGTTTGAAAACATTCATATAATATCAGTCATACTGTATGTCATTATTATGCACGAACGCGACATTTTTACAAAAGTGAAAGAATAATTTAACAATTTGATATTATGAGAACTATGATCAAGTCACCAAATATAAATGAACATTTTTATTTTCCGCTCATCATAAATTGAAGGAAAGGGATCCAACAGTGAGGTTTTTATTTACACAACTCTCTCATACCCAAACGACATCTTTGGTTCAAAGCGTAAGGATGTACAATTTTCCACTGCCCTCTTGTTAAAATATTCTTCACGTTCCGCTATTTGGCAGAAGATAGGTAAAAAGAAAGTTTTAATAGACTTTCTACTTTTATCTATTTTAAATACAGATATTATATGGAACTGGAAGTAAAAAAAGGTAATGAAAATAGCTAGGGAACTTTGTCTATGAACTCTTTCAAGGCTTCAAGAAAAAATAATCATTGTCTATTATGAATATAAAATCTATTCCTTAATCATCCCTTGGTAAACAGTGAATAGATGCCCTGACTGGTTCATTAAAAGACTTCAAATACAACGAGACTTGTTTTTTTATGTTCACTTAACTCGCAATATATAAATTCAAAATCTTGCTTAATTATTTAATATTAAACATATAAGTAAACTAGCTTTTCAATCAATTATAATAATTTTTATAATGTGTACCACTTGTGGAACCATAAGTAAATGGCCTGAGGAAAATTATAATGTTAATGTTGTATAATGATTTGATTGGTACATTAGCAATAATGTTTATTGATACTATAGAATGTCAGAAAATAACTGGAACATGTTTTTCATAATACACTTACAATTTTATACTATTATGAGGAAATCAGTTTCAATATAATGAAATTAAACTTGAAGATAACGAAATGGTTGCAAACAGTAACGAAAGAATATTTCAAGGAAGTAAAAGTTTTCGCAACCTGAGTTATCGATTTCACAGTCTGATATTTACTCCAAATATATTTGCGCTAATCGAAAATACATTACCGAAAACGCATCATTTTCATTTTAGTCATATCCAATTATAAACCGTGAGATAGAAAACAGCCTGTGAATGACTAAAAACTTTTCTAAGAAAGTGCTGCGTAAGGAAATACATCCATCGAAATACCGTCCTTGCTGTCGCAATGACCAGAAGGAGTTGAGCGAAGGATAACCGAATTTTGTCACGGATTAGAGGTCCGCATGACTTGAATATCTCCAGGCCTCGCCCTCCGAATAACTAACGCATCCACTACCTGAATGTCTAACTAAGAATATCCTCGATCCAAGCCTCGTGTTTACCTTACCCAATCCTTATACTGTGTAATACAAAAGGCACTTAAATGTATTATATGTATATACTGAAAAATATTTAACTTATTTATTCAGTCAAATTAGGAAATGTACGGAATAAGACTTTGTTTAAAGAACTGAAAAGTTCTGTTAGATTATTGCATACCGAGTTTTTTGTTGTGATTTTCCTTCTACTTCATCATCATCTCGGTTTGAAAAGGGCTATCTGCCCAATTGTCCATTCTACTCAAGGATTATCGATGAAGTTCTAAATATATAGCTTCTTCACATCGTTCTTCCAATAAAAACCATTAAATACTATCTATTCTCCATAGATTGACCAGTGTCAATTAGACTTTAAATTGGCAACTCCTCCCTCTATTAGGATGGATTACATCAAACTGAATAAAAGAGGATTAAAATGGTATGATTGCTATATATTTGACTCAAGAATGTGTACCTCATGTTTCTTTGGATTGATTAGTTGTTTCACGGTGGTTAAATTGAACATCAACTCAATCGCTTGATCGCAGAGTGCAACACGCACTCTGAATTTCGAGGATAATCGTGCTGATGACCACTGCCGAAAATTTCGTGGGTGCTGTCAAATCGATCTCCGATTCTGATCCACTCTTCCCTTTGATGCGAAACGAAAAGGTTAAAATCAGCGTGAAGTTTCCATTAGTGACCGAAGAAGATTTCCTCTTGAATTCACGGCTCGCAATGCAAGATCTGCATTCCCATGATCGGAAATAACATGCGAAATTATTTCCCATCATCAAGATCTTATCAAATCCACTATTACTTATAAGGTTTGACGTTGGATTACAGGCTCATTAAAACATAATAAAAACTCAGTTTTTCTCTCTCATCCCAAGGCCAGTTCAGATGGCCATCCATCTTGAGAACGGCCGACCCTAAAGCAGTCAACAGGAGTGATCGTTTGGGAAAACTGGTTCATCCCGTGTTGTAGCTAATTGAAGCAGCGAGCATCAACTTTCCAGCCGAGGGATGAATCGGAAAGCCTTAGAAGACGTTTTCGAACGGTAAAGTGCGATCCCACAACTCGAGGATATATTTCCATAATGCGCTGGTTTCGCAACTTCTCCGCGAACTCCGATATCCGATCAAAAGTAACAGTTGAATGAAATTTATGTCAAATGTCACGAAGCAATTAACCCACTGACATTATTACCGAGAGGCATAAATGATGGAGGGCACAAGGATTTTCCAAAGTAGATTGCGTAACTAGATCTGATTATTTTTCCTCTTCAGCGGAGGAGTGCGTGCTCGGTGAACACAGAAATAAGGCTTCCAAGAAAAGGATTATTGATATAGCAAATGTTTGTTTAGATTAATCAAACATAATCACCTGAGGAAGTATCTGGTGAGATATACTCAAATGTTGAAATACGTTTAAGTTACTTCTTTATGTCTTCAGTTATAAAATACTAGATATTTGCAAAGGTTTTATTTTTTACAGAATTCAAATATTAAAGCAATAGAATTATATTCAAATATTTTCAATCATAATTTTACTGCACTCTGTATAATTAAACTTTACATATAAAAGGCTTATAATTCTTTTTTCTCGAAGCTGGCGATGAAATAGACAAAACAATAAAGAAAATTAATAACATTTCAGGGTACAAGTTTAGTATTTTGACTATTTCCTGATTTTAGGAAGCACGTAAAATATAATAAACATATATATTATTATACGCATTTGCATTTACCAATTTCCTTTGTATTAATAGTCATAGTCACTTTACTTTGAGAAACATGATTTGATATTTCATCGAGTACTGAACTTCAAGAAGTTAAGGCCGCTAGTGTAATTGGTGAGACAATCAGCCCCAAGAATAAGAAAAAGCCAGATAATTGGTTATAGACGATCTCCAAATGATGTGTTGATAGATGCTACTCAATAAATATCTTTTCATCCTTCCGGCGCCTTACGTATGCAACAAATGACATGTATGACCAAATTAATTGCGCTTTACATTACAAAATTATCAACACTATTCTCACCTTTATTAAAAGCAAGTTGCTATTTGGTTTTGGATATTTATTTCACGAATTGAGATTAAATAATGTTAAAACAGTGCTGTGCATCCCTAAAAAGCACAAATAGTATGAGAAGTCATTTCATTGTATGCTTAAATTTAAGAGAGACCTCAATGCCATGACATTAATAACATCTTATATACTTGTATCCACATCCAACGCAGTGTAATCGTATTTTTTCGACATCTAGATTGTGGGCGTGAGGGATCTTTTGATTGCGGAATCCCCCTAATTGTCCGAGAATTAAGATTGATTATCTCGTTTGTGAACGGCAATGGCGTCATAAATTGTGCTATTAATTCCTCCTCCTATCAACGCGCGATTGTTTGCAACGGCCAAAACAGCCTTTTCCTAACAGACTGAATCTCTCCTCGGGCGCTTTTTTTCTAAGAACGGAAACACGTCAATCGGCAGGAATTTCGAGGAGATTTCCATTCCTTTTAAAAATATGTAGATGAGAATTCTCTGGGGCGAGATCGCTTTATGTAACCATGGCATGTTGTTGACGGAATTATATAACGACTTGAAACAGAGGCACTGATATAACGGTGTAGGGAAGTTAAATGGCTCGACAACTGGAAAAATAAATTATACGCGTTTGGACCGGAAGATTGAATTTGAAGAATATTAATAAATAACCCTCAAAAAGTGTTGCGTGACATCGACACTTATTTTGAGGAACATCATTTTTAAAGTAGGCTATTCATTCTTGTAGATGTATTGATTGTTAAACCTCATGATAACTTCGTCTGAGATATTTTATAAAGAAATGTATGACATTTTTCTTACTCTATTTTAAAAAGTATATTTTTTCTGAATTATTTCCTGAATATCATACTATTCAATTAAAATTTCAAGATATATCTAATAAATGTCGAAATTTGAGTCGGAGATTTATTGAAGATACTGGTTTATTTCAGTCCAAACTGACTATTAGGCCTCCGTATGGGATTAACCGAAGAGATATTGGAAGCTTAAAGGATTATTGATGACACCTAGCCGAAATTTTGTTTCCGCAAAAGATAGGCAACAGAATCTAAAGGCAATAAAGTCAATGGTAAGGAAGATATTAGGCTGAGAGCTAAAAAGCTTACATAAAGGGTTAACCTATTAATGACTTCACCAACACACGAATACGCAAACCATAATTTTCAGTTATGCTAAATGATCGTAGCATTCCCGATCATAATCAAGGACGAATTTATAGTTAGCATTCTAGAAAATTATTTTCCTACCTAAAATAATTTTTCCAGGAACAGAGAATAAAAGACAAACATCGTTCGTAGTCAACAGAAATGAGAAGCCCTTCTTGACAGCATCTGAGACAGGAGCAATCCTCTTCGTCATAGCACCATGACTCAGTTGTTCATTTGTGTGCGTATGTATGCGTGTACAAAGGTGGTGGAGTGTACACAAACAAAGGTGTCATTCATTTCGCGCGATATATTTAAGTATTTAAGTATTTCACTCTAAAGTAACTAATTTTCCGGCTTTCTGCACTTCAACGGCTTTCTTACACAATGATTGTTCTGATCTTAGAAAATTTTCTTACATGAAAACTGAAGTTTTAGAAAATAAGTATCTTGTAAATTAATAAAATTCTTTAAATTGAGATTTATGAATGATATTTATGATTTTAAGCATAATAAAATATCGAACAATTAGTAATTAGCACAGCGTTTTTGAGCAACGACTTATCTTCGAAATGATGGTAATTTTGATGAAAAGAGATTAAACCTTTATTTAAACAACATCTACTTCTTGTTTCCTCTTTAACAATGTCCAGCAATTGATTTCTCCTGGTAGCGAACGATTTTCAATCAGAATTAGCGTAAGCAGACGTCAAGACGTGATAGACACTTGGAGGCATTTAGATCTGCTCCTATTGTAACAGCTATCAAATAATTCCGCCTCGAAGAAGCTTTTGAAACAGAAGTAGGCAATTTACTCTATGGAAATAGCGATTGAAAATATTTCCCGCCTTTGAAAAACCTAATGACTAAAGGATCCTTTCCATCTAACGCTATTTCCATATTTCATTCACAGCGCCTCATAATCGCATTAGTTACTATCTTACTCAGGTGCATCGATAGATGTAAAGTATTGCAGCACGAATTCTTCAGAGAAGATTAAAGAGATGTCTGCGATACGAGTTAATCCCTTTATTTTTCGCTTTGCATCGTTAATTATTTTATCCGAGACGTGCGAGTCAGCGTTTGGAGTAACATTCCACTTCTTAATGATGGCGACGGATAATGGAATCTGCGGTGAATGTGTTCTCGTTGCCCAAAGCGTCAAACCCGAATTCACGTGGAACGAAAAAGCCTTTCACTCGGGGATTTTTTAATATCTTGTTGTATTGTTCTCGAGACGAGTTAACATTTTTTGTATACTCTCTTATAGAACTCCATTGTGAAATATGGTGCTCTACTCCGTGAACTTTTCAGCAGAATGTTGCGATCCCCAATACATTTTAGTTCTTTGTATTTGTGGTATGTATTCATAGAGATGCAGAAATAAATATTCAAGTTTAGTTTAAATTTGAATTCCTCGTTTTTTTCTATAAGAATATAAATTCGATATTAAATTATGTGAAATAACTTTTAACTTTGCTAAATACATCGAAATTCACTCATCGATCATGCATAACGTTCGTGAAGGACAGTTTAATAAAGATTAATATCTCTATTTATTCACTAAATCAACCACATTCTTATTTATTGATAAATTTACGTATGTGATGATCGATTTTTATTAAATCGATACTTTACCCTCTTTCTCTCATCTTCTTTTCTAAATTCCGAGATTTTCATATTTTGCTCCCGATTAATTTTCATATTTCACCAAAATCGAGTTGCATTTTAGTCTCATATTCTCAATGCCTGTTAAAAGTTAAATACTAATGATATAATCCCCGTCCATACAAAAGCCATTAGACCAATTCCACCTTCTTTCAGCATCATCCCTCGAGTGTTAAACGTTACGGAATAAAAGTTGATGGACCAAAAACCTTGGAGAAAGATGATATCATTCTTCCGCCCGCTACGAGGGCCGGGATCTTTTTTTCATTCTCCTCGCATAAAAAGGAGGGAAAAAATCTCCTCCAATGACTTTCGTCTTGTTCCATCGATTCCAATGCACCATGTTTGCGCTCATGTATATCCGTCTGAGCCGAAACGTCAATATTTTCTCATCGAGAGATGCAATTAAGAGCACAAAATGGTGGATGGTTCACCGAAGGCAAGAAATATCTGTGGTAAAGCCGAAGTTTACAGAATTGAACTGCACGGGATCGCGCTTTCGTGATTGTGGCGCTGACCGCTGGAAACTCGACACGCGTTCGTCCTTTTTTATAATCTAACGCCTCGGTTGCATCGATTCATACGCACTCATTTTTTTCTCTTTCGCTACGGGTAAGACGATTTGTACATGGCTGTATTGGATTCCGGCAGGAGTGGAATTTTAAGAGGTGTGAATGAGATGACATTTATTTCTGCGGCTAAGAGATATTCCCGCGTGAAAAGAACCAGTCTCGGAACACGAAATAGAAAAGGAATACGAAATCATACTTAAGAGTTTCGTCATTCACTTTGATTCAATTCAAAAGTCACGAATGAGTAGCAAATCATATGGCGATGGCAAAATTAATATGCGGTGTATTGAAAGTTTATCTACAAACAGGACTTGAAATACTGAATTTGTAGATGTATTTGTTTATAATTTGTTACTAGATTAAACGTGGATGACACTTTCAATATTAATTCATAAGCTTTATATTATACTCCTTTATACTCTTTACTTGGTATCCCCTTTCGAATTCGTTTTGGTTTTGACCTTCGGTAAATGTTGCCTGTATGAATAGAAATAATTGGCGCAAATTCCTCAAAACTATGATACCAAGTTTACCGATCCATACTAAGAACAGACATCTATATAAGACGATTCGATATATCATCACAAACAATCGCTCTTCCCCTTGGACAGAAATCGGTATTAAATCATTCTCGAACTACAGAAGAAATACCATTTTTTACTCAAGTGACTGCAATTAAAGAAACCCGTTTTTCTGTGATTTGTCATACTTTTACCTTTTCACCAGCCTCAGATTTTCTCAACAGATCAATTTGTAACACTGTCAACAAAGCATCCATGAATTTAAATGAGTAAATCATTCTTATGGAGTATTCCATTTCAATTCAATTCTATGTCCTTATTATATCGTTTTAATAATAAATTAATCTTTAAATTATATAATAGTATGTCTTTTACGAGGGACAAAGAATTGGAAATTTCAAAACAATAGCGATAATTTTGCTTACAGAGTTATAGTGTTTTTGGAAAGATAGTTGAGCAATTCTTTACGCAATCTAAAGGAGAGGATATATTTCATGATAAACGATGAAAATATCTCAGACTACGAAAGATTGAAAAGGCTCGGTATCATTGAACGATTTTTGGAAAACTCTTTACCGAATTGTAGGACCTTTTTCCCCCTCGCTCAGATATTTAGAACGTAATGTTAGTTCCTACGAAGAGTAACTCAGTAATGATGGTAAAAATTTGGTTAAAAAGTTTACATACCATCATCCGATTATTTATTTTTGGTAAAATATACTTTAAGCGCATATATTATAACGATTAAACGTATGTCGACAGTAAATAACTTTTCTGATGTTTACATTTTCAAAAGCATATAATGCTTAGCATAAATAATTCTTGCTAATCATGAATCAGGTGAAGCGCCAAACAAGTTGGTGCTTATCATGGACGATGACAACTGAATCATGTCCAGCATAAAAGCTATCCTTTCTGTTCCTCTAAGATAGATATTTCGGTATATCATCGACAAACATGACGTTTTGAAGTGTCATTAATAACTCAACCTCTGGTTGGAAATATTCAAATCTGTCATTTCTCGATTCCTACCAAACACTTGAAACATCATTTGATTCCTTCTACCATTATTCTAGTGCAATTAACCGTTCAGCTATTCACTTCGATTCATTGCATGAATCATCATTTATGTACATTCTTCTAAGTTAGAAGCAAACAAATTTGATTAACAAAAAAGTTACAGGTTCTAGGAATATATAATCAACGTCATATGTAATCATGAAAAGTTTGTTTATTCTTCATAAAAATACGATTTGACAATATATAATTACGCTTAGTGATGAAAATATCGTTTGTAACGAAGGAATCCAGACGAAAAGCAGAGGGCAATGTTAGAGAGATACTTTTCAGAGAAATAAAACCAAGATTTGGGTTCAACGGCGGGGTAATGATGATGCATTGAGCAAGCGTAATTATCTTTGGTATCCACGAAAAATTTATTGGATAACGCTGTCGCAAAAACGTAACAAATCAGAAAATAATACCGGAGGAGAAATGCAAAATAACTTTGAACTTGCTCTCATCCCGAGATAAATATGAATGCGTTCGCTAGTGGTCATTTTCGACGGAAAAGAGAATTGTGTCAGAGAATCTTAGAGTAATCATTCGATCTATTGACATTAATATCTTTCGACAACGAATGGAAACGACCGAGAAATGCAACTGCGAGTTTGACGCGTCGATTGGAATAAGAACATAATAACGCACGAACATATAAAACATAAACACCTGGAAATAATGTCTAAATCTCAACTAAATACTGACGAGAATTGCTATAATTTGTTAAAGTAGAAGGTGAAAGATAATCTATCTGCTCAGAAAAATAAATTAGCTAGTAATTTTAGTAACTAGCGAAGTGGAAAATAACTCTCTACGGCCATAGTTGGAGTTAGTGATAGAGGACGAAGCTGGTCGTAGTAAATGGGTTGTTTTTCAATAACGCCGCTTCATTGAAAACCATTATTACGTCGGTCACACCTATGAATTAATCTTTTCTGCTCCAGAAGAGAACTCATTTCGAATGGAATGGTCGCCCATTGTCCAGAAGGTTTGCTGTTACGATGAGAGAAAGGTTCCAGAAAACAACGGGATAACTTTGTATGAAATTATGATAATATCGAGCAACAAACTCTTTCGTGTTCGATTACTGTCTTAAATTTGGATTCGGATATATTCCCGGTCCCGATTATAAATCATGGCGCTGTTGAAACAAGGAACTTCAACTCCTGATGTCAGCAGCCTCGAGATAAAAGGGTGTCGCTTTCTCACGTTTCTATACTTCCCTATCTTCTCAATAGTCACGGGTGATTAATCAAACGGCATGAGTAATTATATAGGCGCTTGAAATATTCCGCCCTCGCTCTAGGAAATGCACGAGATGTATGAAAGCGAACCTAAATCTCTTTCGATGTATTTGATATCGATTAAACTATAATTATGGGAGGGATATGAGATAATCTTTCCGATTTGAATGGCAATCTACCCGAGTAAATCAAACTAATCCAAAGCGTCTTGCTCAGCCTTCCATATAAGTTCCAATCTCTTGATCACGAATCATTTTGTGCAAAAAAGCATTTCACTTTCGCCCCTTTTTCAGTTCTCATCTGTCACTGTCAAGTGGACGAAATTACTTTAATCAATGCCACGTTCTTCCGCGAGATTCGGAAGGCCATTCATTTGCTACGATTTTTCGAAGTTATCCTCGGCCGGAAAAAAATGAATCGAGAAATCCGGAACGTGATATCATTAGGTGCGGGTTTTCCGAAACGTGAAATCACCCGGCAGAGTCGCCATCGCAACCAAAGTGAATAATAAGCAAATTCTATCGATTTTTGAGGGCGTATCGCACACGCAGAGATTTGCATATTTTCGGTCTCGAACTCTTACCCAGAGAATTACATCCATTTCGAGTCTCATTAAAGATGAGAAACTTAGCGAAGAATCAAACGAAGAAGTTTACAACTAATAATGCGTACGTCAATGAAACTGTTAATTGTTAATGAAATAGTCTGACTACAAACGTCCTGCATAAAGATATAAAAAGTCAAGCTTCCAGTAAATACGTAAACAAATAATGGAAAATAATTTATAATATAAGTTCTATAATTAGTATGAGTGATATTAATAGAGATTATATCAAATTAAAATATGCTTAAAAATTGACACCTGATAAGCTTTAAATTACGAAGATATGTTTTGAGAGTTGACTATTTAACTCATCATGAATCTACATCTCGTTAAAAAGAAATTCTTCAAGTAGTTATAAAGATTCTTGGTTCTTTACTTATCATCTTAAAAAACTAATAAAACATTTTTAAAATATATCTCTAAATTATTTTGCATTTTCCAAAGAGTTTAATCATATTTCGCTTCTAAAATTTCTAGACATATATTGGGGCGATTAATTTGCCAGATTCTCTAAGACAACTAAAGAGTAAGATTGAGTAATTTCAGCGATGACCGAAGGAAATTTCCGCCAAAAGGTGGAAACTTTTCTCAGTTTCTATATTTTTATCTTCTGTCTGATTCCATGCAACTCAACTCGTATCTAATCAACCGATGAACGAATAAATCACTCATAATATCATACTCTAGGCTATTTGAAATCATTTATTGCTGTATGGTATTTAATCGACAGAAAACTGAATTGTAAAACAACTTATCGGAATAGATAACGTTATGCATAGTTGAATCATAATTTCCTACAAAAACATTTCTTTGTTTTAAAAATTTATGAAAGGAAAAGATCGCGGACTCTTATTTATATGTTACTATCGTCGCTAATTTTCTAACAAGTAAACTCGAACTCCTAGTCATAGTTAAACAGATATTCCCCAGGTTTCCATAATTCGATGATGTTTTAGCACTTTTATCCAATAAAGAAACCGAGTTACCAAACCGAGTAAACCGAAAAGAGTTAATTTACCTTCATGATGGAGTATTCGGCGATATTTTTGCCAGTCACCATTGAAAATGGAAAGCTGGAAATTTCTTTCTGTGTACATTTCAAATCATGCGTTTATATGTAAACCTAGGTTGAAATAATTCGACTTGAGACGATTTGAACGTGGTCAGAAAATCTCAGATAATCTCTCTTCAGAGAAAACTTGTTTCTGTAAGGATGCTATCAGTTTCCTAAGCATATTTGTATAACATATTTATGTATAATTGTTCAAAATAAAGGAACATATAGATATTTTTAGAACATTACATAGAAGAAATGATATTGCTAGTCCATAAACCAGAAATGAGAAATGTTAATGATTAATTTTATTTAATATAAAAGATCACCACGATGAAATTAATTCAAAAGCGACACAGCAGTTATATTTTGCATTTTGCCGAAAGAATTGATTGATCCTTTATAGAAAGAATGATTTTTGAAAGTAAAAAGTATCTATAATGATCGGATTGATTTATTCATTGCACCAAACACTTCTAGCTGAATCTAAACGTCCTGAAGAAGAAAATATCATCAGTAATAGATTATTATCATATTAGGCTTACAGGTATTATGTTAAAGAATCGTAACATACAAATCTTGTCATCATCCGATCATCACTGGAATTTGACTGATAATTTGATCTATTTGTTCCGTATATTATGCGAATAGATTGAACATCGATTTTGTTAAAATTATAATTTAAAAATACCTAATTAGATATTTATGATGAAGGGTTTCGTAGAAGGTCTGTATAAATATAAAACATTTTCATTAAAGAAAGGAGGTTACGGACCATAAAACTCGCATCTAAACCATGCTATCGAGTAATGAATTTATACGATGATAGTGCTCAATGAAACGAAAAAATTGCAGCAAACCTCCCCACCAATACGACCAAGATATGACCAATACGGCCTTCTTCATAGAAGTGTCGAAAGCCAGCTCACATGGCCTACTTGCGTCTTTATCCTTCAACGGCTAACTGGTCAAGAATAAGATCTGATGTAGATTTCGGCATGACGCATTCGTGTGTGGGCTCCGTCGCCGAAATAAACCTTTTCCTTTCTCGCGTCCCGGCGGGTGCTCGACACCCGGTCGAGAGCGAGGGTAGGGCCTGCGATATATGCCGACAACGCACCGAATGAAATAGCTTGTACTGACCATCCGTTCACTTTCAAGCTTGGGATCCTGCTGCCTCCGCCGCCCGTTCTCTGCACCCTTCTGCAAATCGCCAAAAAATCCACCGGCTTCCAGACGCTCCGACGTCCGCCGAACCGAATTCCTCTCCGTTGTGGCGAACGTCACTTCACAGCGGTAGGATTCGCATCATCCGCACAAATCGAATCCAGAGGAAATCAATTGGCTTTCACTCAGTGGCACAATGGAGCACACCAATGGGAGAAAGTGATTAAAAACGATGCACAATGAGAGGGAAAGGGGAAGCACCGAACACTGGATTGGAAAGATCCGCGTATACTGTTGGCACTTTCACACGTCACTCGAAGATCGGAGGCTGCAAGGCCACTCTCCTTCTGATTATTTCCTTGGACGAGATGAGTCCTCGACCCGATGGATTCCGATCATAATGACTTCATGAGGACCTCTTGGACGACATCGCTGGAGCGGGACTCGTCTGATCCAACAGGTTGCAAAGCGGAGGAAAGACTCGAGGCGGTCGAGGGGTTGGTCTCCAGAAGGGGGAGTTATCGAGTGAGATTGGAGTGGGGTCGGAACTAACCCCATCCTTTCCCCACCCACGCCGCGCCTCGCTGCCGCCCCTCTGAGACATAGAGGGGGAGAACAAGTGCTGCCTCTTCCCACGAACTAAATCGTCCGAGCTCGACAGGTGCTCCTTTATAGAGGGAGTTTTCTCCCGTTGCGAAGGAACTGCTATTCCTTCCGATAGAACGGAAACGGGGAGTGGGGGAAAGGGTGCAGAAAAAAGGTTTCGAGGTGAATAATCCTGCCGCATCGCCCTGTAGTCCATCCACCTCCACTCTTGAGGAGGAAAACTTCTCATGGAGATTGTGGAGGTGTGCGTACACCTGAGCACGCGCTTATTTGAGAAAAAAAGATGGCGTCCACTGCATTTATTGCTTCTCGTTTTCCGGCAGCCCCTCGAGAGCCCCTGCGAAGCATATCGCAACGGTGGTATTCCGTGATGTGAATGTGACCGGAACGTGCTCATGAACAATCATTTCCAAAATAATAAATAAATAATGAATAATAATAGCTATCTTAAAAAATTCGTGAACCTAACCATGTGAGGATTAAATTTGGTAAATAATTCTGAATGAAAATATCTTTGGACTGTTCCGTTCCATATTCTTCTGGTGCTTGGTTTCTGGTAATGTTACTTCACCCTAAAAATGTATCACCACTACCATGTTTCAGTAACCGTTTCTTAGATTATGTATATTATATATATATTTAGTTTCATATCGTTAAATTTATTCAGAATGCAAATTTTTAAAGTATTTCTATAACTTTAAATATCTACCGAGTACCGATCTACCGATATTATCGAGTATAAGCACCCCCTAATTTTTTTAGTGAAAAATTTAGGAAAAAATATTTAATTTATTAAATTTAATAGAAATTAATTTTACTCGTAAATTGTTTAGAGCTTCGTCAATAAATATTTGCTTAGTTATAGTTGTGTTATTAATTCACTCCTGGTTTTAGAAAACGCTACATTATTTCACGCCATTTTTCAGTATATAATTTATACCTTCCTTGTATAAGAACCCCCTCTTTTGAGATCGAATTTCTGAAAAAGGGGTGCTTATACGTAATAAAATACAGCAAATCAAATAAGTGTAAATTTTAAGCAGCTCTAACGTCAGCAGTATTCTTAAGAACATTCCGGAACCTGAAAATTTAACGAAAAAGCTTTTAACGTTAAGGGACCACCATCGGGATAAGTGCTTGGTTAGTGTACATTGTGTATAGCGTATATTGTTGGATGTATAGCTATAAAAATTTGTGGAACTGACATTTGATTTCAAATTCTATGAGAAAGAGCAGCCTAATGGCTTCTATCTCTCTAAATATAGGGTCATACAGCCTTCAAATGGTGAAATATCTTATTTTAAGCCCGTGAAATATTTTGGGGACCTTACTTCATATTACAATTAACTTCGTGGCTCCATCATCTTTGATATTAAGAATGGACATGGAATATGTATTCTCCTACATACAATTTCAATGCATAAACATTTAAATATTGCCTACTGCGGTGGAAGAAATCAATATTCTGATCAATAAAACATATGTCAACAATCATCTAAACATCAATTAAAGTAAACGACTTTAAAGCTTTCCTCTATACTCTCCAGAAACTATCCATTGAAATGGTCTTCTTCTTTATCCAGGTCATAGATTTTTAACGAATTATATCATACCGTATGGGTTGATAAGTTAATAGTACGAAGTATCGGCGAAATTCTTCGCTTGAAAATGAACGTTAGAATTGTTCTTGAATATAAAAATAAATAGTGGATGTTGTTTAATGATCTGTTGAAAATTGATCTCGTTTTTCCAGTTGGGCGATATACTTTCAGTTTCCTAACCTCAAGAGGTTAGGAAACAAGTCATTTAGCACCAGAAAGCGAGGAGAGAAGAATATTGTTCAATGTCCTGCATCAAATGAAATATTTTATTTTAGGTAGTAGATTTTATCAACATTCAGTTGCGAAAATTAAAGAAACGGTGTTTTCGTTTTGCATCCCCCCTTTCCTCATAAAATGTAGATGGAAATAATGAATTCTATATTTATAAATATTTAGAAGAGAGCAGAAATGTTTATCCCCTCGGATCAGGAACATACTGTAAAGGACACCTACATAGAAGAAATCTGGTTACAAATTAATGATGTCTATTATGCTAATAAAATGAAACTTTTAAAATCGTTAAGGATTTTCCGCCGTTGTATTTTTGATCAAATAAATTTTATATTTTGTCAAAATTTTATTAAAAACATATCGAGGAGGCATCTCAAATTTGATATTATTTTTAAATCAATCTTAACCCGAATTTATTTTAGTTTTACTTAACAGTCTTGTTAGAGTCAGCTAACAATCATTCTTAGCGGTAACGAATTTCTGGCATGAATGTTGACTGTGAGTGATGAATGGCGAAACATAATTTAAAATATTTAAATAAGACGACCATTTTATCTCATATTATGTATCTTTATTGAAAATTTAATTCTTTTTTAAAAACTGTTGAGCCAGGCTTACTTTCTAATGAAATTTAAGTAATTCCTTTTACCCTTAGGCCAAAAATAAGATTAGGGATAGGGATATCTTTATGCTAAATATATTTTGAGTGCCCGCCAACGGTTTGAATTTTCCTTAAATCGATGCATGAGCTCCATAGCTTTCCATGAATACATATCATATAACTAACAATAAAAAACATGTATAAAAGTACCTTCTATAATATTTTAAAGATTTTCCATTAACCTATATGTATACGAAAATACTCATACAAATAAACGAAGGATTGAGCTCTAATTCATGTGAATTCATTTACACAAGATCGATAGGAATGTTCTTTCGAAACTTTATGTTATAATAAAATTGATCCAAAACCAAAGCTCTACCTGGAAAAAGTTGATTATTTTTAATAAAAAGAAAAAAATTGGCTAAAACTCACCATTTATTAATATTCATTGCTCAAAGACAATGTAATCTTCAAAATTGAATCTAACCAGAATAATATATGTTTTATACTGCTTCGAATTACTGCTTTATCGTTACTGATTTAGTTCGACATTGATAAAGTCGGAATAATATTTCTCATTATGGAAAAATTTATAAATTGTCTTAATTTGCACAAAGAAAATGTAACACATGTATATTAATGATCATAGAATAGGTGACGAAAGTTTCCTTTTGTAAAAACTTGTTAGAAATCTAAAAAATACGAGTGAAGAGGATGTGACGACATAAAATATTACCAGAAAGAGATACATGTCATGGAAGTAATGTTCGAACTGATTTACATTGAATACAAAAACTTATTTACTTTTTATCTTCATAAATATTTTTTCGATAATAGAAAACTATCCACTAGCAGTGATTTGGAGATAAATTCAAAATATATACTTAATATTCAGGGTTTCTTATCCTTTAAGGTGTATAGATATAATATAGCAGAAGTATGTAATATAAGTGCTAATATACACTTCATTTCACAATCAAAATGGATACAAGGATTTTTAGACAGGAAGATACAATTTAATTTAAAGAGCAATTACGTGAACATATTAAAATATGATAAAACTGTTATATTAATAATGTATCATATACAAGTAGATTGACTGAAGACTGAGAGCTAAACAAACAGTGAGTCCTAAAAAGCACTAGACATTGTTATTTTAACTCGATTATTACGGCCGAAGATCAGGGGAGAGGGAACGACAAATGAGGGCAGCGATCTTGGCTGACTTAATTTTAAAATTTTGGACTGTCACTATCGAGTTTTATTCTATAAATAACGTGTAATTTCTGAAATATCCGCCATTTCTGTCTAGGCCAACCGAACAGTTCTCCCTTACGACGGGTATCGGCATGTTCGAGCGATTTTTAAACTAGTCCAGGTTAAAGCGGCTGAAATGGTCCACAAAGCGGTTTTCCATTTCGTCGGGTATAGTACAAGCCGAACGATTTTTAAACTGGCCAACCGAACTGACCTTCTCTACAAACTTCCATTTCAATATCCTTCCTCTGAGGCTCTCACTGCATATAAAGAATTATGCTGAAGGAGATGCACAGAAATCAACACTCAAATTTACCTTTCTGCTCTTTTAAAATATTTATGTACATTAATTAATTTTAATTTTAATTTTTTTATGTTTTAAAATTCTACTCTTTGCATCCAAGGTCCACAATCCTTCCACACAGGTGCCTTCAAACTTTCATCACATGGTTCACCTAAAAATATGATTAGGGGAGTGATTAATAACAAATGAACGTATGAAAATTTATAACAGATATTTCATACTTCAATTTACCAAAATAATGCAAAGAATGATCATTTCTTCTTCATATAAACTTACTCACAAATTAATACCATAGGTAATGATACATGCTTTCTTTTACTGCAGCTGTAGATGCACTGACTGCTTCGGAAGAACCTAAGACAGATGGAAGCAATTAAAAATTTCAAAATACTTAACGCTCATAAATTACATGATATGGACCCACCAAAAGATCATTCCTTGTTACAGATATTAAATTACAGATCCACATGCCTCTATGATTGTTGCTTGGAGTTCTAAGAATTAAATTAAACAGAGAGAATATTTTTTTTAAAACATCTATTCATACAGAATAATTTCAGTGAACTAAGAGAATTGTTTTCATACACTTTTCCTCAGTCATTTACCTCAGACATCTCCTTCTTCTGAAGCTCCATCCGCCCACTAGGTATTTTACGGGAAATATGGGTGATCATTTTAATACTCAAGCAAATATCATTTAGGATTCAATCACTATATAAATTATGTATACTCTTTACAAACAAGAAGCATATATATAATTAAAACACCACAAATGCTGATATTCATTCACACTTTCACATTATCTACATTCACTCACAGAAATCAATCCACAATTTTACCTTTAAAATTTCTGCTCCTTGCATCCAAGGTCAATAGTCCTTCCTCAAGATAACCTACAGACATCCAGAATAAGGTTTACTTAATCAAATAGGTTAGAGAATGATTAGTAGCAAATGAATAAATGAAAATTTAGAACTGGTATTTCATACCTAATTTTACTACAATGAGGCCTAAATATTTATTGCTTTTTCATTTGCACTTACTCTAAATTATACTCCATTTCACATCATGAAGAGACCACATATTTCTTATGGCCCTGCTCATTTTAAACAGGAGATTCCAGCGAGCCAATGTGGATTTTGTTGAGAAAAATTAAATTGATGGAATTTGATTTTAAACCTTATCAATAATTAGGAAAAAGATTTGTGAACAACTAAATGCAAATTATTTGTTTAAAAATTATGATAATGGAAGGAAAAATAAAAAAGTTACACTTTCATGAAGTCGTGAGAATCGGTTGCGATTATGTTTATCATAATATAATTATTGCGATTATATCAGAAAAAAGAATATGGAATCAGTTCCTCAATTCCAACCTGGGTTGGTATGTCTGAACGTTAAAACAAAAATTTTGTTACACTTTATTGAAATATCTAAAATAATTTTTCATTATTAGTAATTTCTGTGTAAATTACTTTCCTTAGTAAATCCTGGAATTGATGTTATTATATTATTTGAAGAAAAGAAGTTGGTTTGTAACTTGGAGGTATGCCACATCAATTTATAGGTGAAATTCAGGACCAATATATGTAGGCTATGCTGGAATAATTAGACTTTGAATGGAAACTTGGAATTTTCGTAGTTAAATTTATATAAATCTCATTTGATTTTGCCTAGGAATTATTAATTCTTTTAGAGGACTTTTTCAAGGTGTTTGCTGCTAATTTATAATGATCAAATAATTTTCTAGGGCATTTCTGGTTGAAAAGGAACTGCAGTGCAACTAGAGATCCCATTTAATTGACTGATTTAGCACTTACACTCCATGAGAGTAAAACTCACCAAATACTTCTCATCATGACTGGTTCAAAACCGCACTTTTATGTTCCACTGTGTATTTTCTTTACTCAAAAGTAAACTAAATCTCTTCCCGCTAAGAGTGTTCTTTTAAAACACACTATTATTACAGAATAATGTCACAGGAATAAAAGATAACTATTCATACCACTTCAATTGGTCAGATAATTGAGACCTCTCTTTCTGCTGCAGTTACATTCTCCCATCAGAGTTGCCATGGAAATTCGGATGATTCCCATACATTCTCAGCAAACACCTTGACAAAGTCCTCTAAAAGTATTAATAATTAATACACAAAATCAAAAAAGAATCAAATGGAATTTAAAAACAAAAAAGCCAAATGATCACGCAAGCTACAATTATTCCATCACACCATTCAAATATTGGTCCAGAAATTGAATTTTGAAATGCAATGGCATACGTCCAAGATCCAGGGCAATTTCCTTCCAAAAAATATCCTAAGAACATCCATCCCAAGACTCACTAAGGAAAATATTTTACACAGAGATTAGAAACAATGTAAACTCATTGCTGATATTTTATGTATTAAATATTTCACATTAACTTCATCCTCCTCCTCCTCCTCCCATCAGAATTGCCCTGATAATTCATATGATCCCCATAATTAACATCAAACATATTGACAAAGTCTTCTAAAAGTTTATATGAATCTTCTTTGACTTTGTATAGTAAACATAAATACTTTTAGAGGACTTTTTCAAGGTGTTTGCTCCTAATTTATGGTGATCAACTTAATATCATGGGCAATTCTGATTAAAGGATTGAACTGCAGTGCAACTAGAATTAAATAAGAAATATACCAAATATAATAACTTACCAAATGCTTTGCATCATGACCCAGGTTTAATATTGCATTTTGATGTTCCTCTGCATATTTTTTCTAATGGAAAAGTAAAGTAAATCTAACCTGACCTCAGAAATAATTTTTTTTTTAACTCCATTCCTTCAGTATAATTTTACAGAGATAAAAGATAATTATTCATACCACTTTCCTCAATCAATTAAATGGAATTCTAGTTGCACTGAAGTTACATCCCTCAAACAGATATGCCTAGGAAATTAAGTTAATCACCATAAATTAGCAGCAAACACCTTGAAAAAGTCCTCTAAAAGTATTAATGTTTACTATGCAAAATCAAAGAAGATTCATATAAACTTAAATACAAAAATTCCAAGTGTTCATTCAAACTCGAATTCTCCATCATAACTTACAGATATAGGTTCTGAATTTCAACTTTAAAATGCTGTGGGATACCTCCAAGTACCAAAGCAACTTTCTTTCCAAAAATGTCATAATAACATC
Organism: Pantala flavescens; assembly: GCA_020796165.1. NCBI lineage: Eukaryota > Metazoa > Arthropoda > Insecta > Odonata > Libellulidae > Pantala > Pantala flavescens. The sequence continues at coordinate 30,132,400 of CM036884.1, read as the reverse complement.
CATCCCAAGATTCATTAAGGAGAATAACTCTAACTCTTTTGAGAATTGCATCCCCAGATATAATATCTGCACCTGAAAGCCTTTAAATAGAAGGAGGTTATATTAAAATATTGTTCAGAATACTAAATACTCATAATCCACATAATTCCAACTCGCCAAAGAATTGCTTTCATGGCCCAGGTTGAAAATCAAAGTTCAAAGAGCCACTATGTGTTCTTCCCAAGATAAAAAGACTTAGCATATCACCCTGATCTCAGGACGATTTTTAAGAAAACGCTATTCATTCAGAATAGTTTCACAGATAAAAGAGATTATTTTTTTCTTGGAGATATATTGGCTAGAGTTTTAAAGTGCTAGCAAGAAGCATAGCTCTATATCTATTATATACTCCTGTTTATAAAAAGTAATAAAAAGAAGCTGGTAATTATAGGCCCACCTAATCATCCTCATTGATGGGAAATGTAGTGGAGTACAATGGTGTTAGCTCACTAATGAAGCTTTTAGATAGAGTATATTATTTCATCAAGGTTTAAGAAAATTCAGATCATACAAAACTAAGATAGAACTATGCAAATGCGATATTTTAAAAGTAGTCAAGAATTTGAAGCAAGTTAATACTATCATCCACGATTTTAAGAAAGATTTCGTGACTGTTCCACACTACATATTATTTTAAAAATTAAAATTAATTGTTATTAATATTGGATCAACAGCAATCGAATCTACAAGGGGTATAATACGTAAGTAGCCTAATGACTTACTACTAAAAAACGAACAGCAAAACTTGCGAAGAGTATCGAACGTTAAGTTCGATATCCTATGTTGCCAAAGTGTTATTACGAATAGTCAATCGAAGATTATACGGAAATTTGAATGTCAAAATTGAATCAAAAAGAAGAAGGACCAAGAGATATAATTTAATTATATGATTACAACCATCACATTATATACCCAGCATCTAGCAGACAATGATAAATTCTATGCGATATTAAAGTATATTAGATATGGATAGATTAAAATCTACTGCTATTGAAATCGTCCACGATGAAGTATTATTCTTCTTTTAAGTTAAATACCGAATGATTAGAAATGTTTAAGAGTTAATGTATCAACAATCACTAGGAAAGTTTAATTATTATAAATTTAACAATTGAAAATCTCTCTTGAAGTTATGTCGATGTAATTCACATTCACATTAATATGTAATAAAAATGAAAATCAAATTTATAACGCAAGCTGGTTTAATTAATATACAAATGTATATGGAATGAAAATGAAGGCCTTAAATGCATAAAAAAACCTTTCAAAAATCTACAAAAATTTTTTCAATTTAGAGAAAAATAGGATTAATTAAGTGCCAAACACTTTACGAAATTTTCGATATCAATTTTGAATTATTTCTTATCAAAAGTTTAAATATTATAATTTTAAGTCCGAGGACTCACGGCGAAAGGGAAGAGAAGAGATACCGAGGGACTTAAGGATGCTATCACGTTTGGAATTGCGAAATTTTGGGGTACGTAGACGTAAAATGGAGGAGAAAAAGTTTATGGGGCGGTTTTGGTTTTTAAGGGTTGAAGGGGAAGCGGTCTGGACAATTACCGAGCAGTATTCCAAGATCGGAATAATACAGTCCGTGAAAATTAATTTTAGGGCGAGTGTGTCCCTAATTTCCGTGAAACGAAATATCATGCCGGTCAGTGCCATGGACCTGGAAGTCACCCAGTTTACATGGTCACGAAATGTTAGTTTAGGATCAAAGATCACGCCTAGGTCCTTATGGGTTAGGAATCTACATATCTCGGCGTTATTAACGTGATATCTTGATGGATATGATATTTTCTTTTGACTAAAGGACATGAAAGGCGACTTATTCGGATTAATTTTTAAGTCCCACTTAGAGGACCAATCCTCAACAGCGTTGAGAGAAAGTTGTAATGAGTGACAGTCAATTACGCTGTACACCCGTCTGAAAACCTTACAGTCGTCAGCGTATAGAAGGACGCTACTTCCAGTGGCTTCGACTGTTTCCGCCAGGTCGTCAACATATAGGGCAAACGGTGAGGGCCAAGAACGCTACCCTGGGGAACTCCGGAGGGTACGGGGGAGGATGGGGAGACGTATCCATCGAGGACAACGCGTTGGCTACGCTGATTAAGAAAATTCATAAGAAGAGAAAGGAAAGGTCCGTGAATATTGAAACGATGCTCTAGTTTATGTTTGAGAAGGTGATGGTTGACGGTATCAAAGGCTTTGCTGAAATCGAGATAACAAACATCAAGCTGAGAAGAATTTTCGAAAATGTATATGATGTGATGCTGTAAGACGGTCAGATTAGTGAGACAGGAACCACCGAGAAGAAAACCATGCTGATGCGGAGAGATGTAAGGAAGAGAGAAGACGGAAAGAAGACGGTTATGAATGATGCGCTGATGAGAATGGACAGTATAGGGAGTATGGAAATGGGCCGATAGTTTTCCACCAGGTCTTTACGGCCGTTTTTATGAACCGGAGTTACATTGGCAGATTTCCATAAGGATGGAAACGATCCGGTGGAGAAGAACTTATTAAAGATCTTGGTAATTGGGCGGTATAGAGACTGGGCATTTTTACGGAGGAAGAGGGGAGCGATGTTATCTGGCCCAGTTGCTTTGTTGGTGGGAATATTAAGTAATAGATTTAAGACCTCGTTGTATGTAGTTGATGTAAGTGAAAGGGCGTTGGAGCTCACAGGGTAAAGAGGAGGAAGTGACACAGAATTGGAAGTAGCAGAAAAGTTGGAGGAGAAGTATTCGCTTAAGGCGAAGACTCTCTTTTCATTTTGGTAGGTATGGTTACCGAGAACTAACTGTTGAGGGATTCGTGAAGATTTTCTTTTCAGGTTCACTAGTCCAAAAACGCTTGCAATTCCCTCTTATATCAGATGTGATTTTTTCTACAAATAGGGAGTAATCCGTTTTCAACAATCTCCTTGTTAGCCGACGAAGCACACTGAAGGTATTTCGCGTGAAAGGGTTTGGAAACGCTTTCTTTAGTTTCCACGCGGGTTCTTTGTTTCGGAGGGCGAGGGCAGTCTCGGGCGAAATCCATTGGTCCCTTTTCTTGGAGATCCTGCGGGTGGGCACTAGGTCCTCAATGACGCTATGCAGAACATCATAGAAAAAAGATAGCGAATCGTTGGGGGGGCCATGTTCCAGGATGTCCCAAGGCAAAAGAGAAAGGTTAATGGCTGGCCAGTCGGCTTTGTTCCACTCTTTAACCGTTCTGGGGGCAGCAGAAATGGGAGGTGTTCGGGGGAGGAAGATAGGAATTGGGAGTTCCAAAGACTCATGATCTGACTCGAAAATGTTCCGACCAACGGTTGGGAAATCCAGAAACTCCGTGGATAGGATTAGGTCCAATGTTGCCAAGTTCCTAGTGGGGTTCAGATAACACTGGAAGAGATTGAGGCCGTGCAAAAAATGATCAATGAAAAATTTATCGATTTCGATCGCACCAATGGCGTTCGAAGGAGAATTCCAGGTGATGGATAAATTGAAATTCCCAAAAAGAATCACATTGCCTAACGTAGGAGCCCGCAGAACAGATTCGAAGCAAGCTTCTAAGCTGCTCAGTTGACTACCCGGTGGTCGATAGTAAAAGCCGACAAACAGTATATCTGAGCGTCCAGAGTGGTTGGTGGTGGTCATTTCAATCCACAAAATTTCACAATCGGTTTCCAGGTCTGGACGATGCTTGGTTGAGAGTCTCTGGTTAAATCCAAGTAGATCTCCGCCCCCACGACTGTTACGATCGCGGCGAAAAATGCTCCGAATCACTAACGCTTGAATTCAGCCAAGTCTCTGTGAAGGCAATGATATCGAAGGACGCTAACTCAGCTAAATTGACAGACACTGCGGAAATTTTGTTTTTCAAGCTTCTAGCGTTTTGGTAGTAAGCGTTTAACACTTTATGTGAAGGACTTGATGGATAATGAGTATGCATCGTTAGGATTAAGCGTAGAAAGGGCAATAGCAAGAAACACTGGAGCACAGAGAACACCATTAGATTGGTAATCACGATGGATGTCCAAAAAGTTAAAATAAATAAAAACACAAAAGAAGACACCAATCAATCAGCACAATAAACGGAGCACAGACGAACAACAAGATTCACGAAAAACACACAAATGCCATAGTAATAAAAACAACTTTGTAAATTTCCACAGAAAATTGGTACCAATATTCTAATTTTCCTAACCAAATTTTTATACCAACAATAACTTTATCTTTCAATGCACCAGAAACAAAAGAAGATACTTCTGTATTAGATAGAAATCTACTCTAAGACTAAATATGCACAAACTAATGCTGCACATTTTAAGTACTCATGTATTGCATTTTAAGTATCTAAATCTCAGGAATGAATGAATAACACTCTAAAAAATATGAATATCTTATTGTATATTAATGTTTACAAACATTGAAAACAAAATATTTCTGAAGCGATAAACGACTTTTTGATCGGGATTTTACGTATTTTATTTATATCTTCATCCATTAGGAGTTGGATTGTCAGCAGAAATGGCGAATTATATCAAGGATACTAAGAGGACATTAATAATAATACCACGGCAATTTGGCTGCCACAAGAAAGATAAATAACTAAAGCTATTTTCATATAATTAATTTAGTATCAGAATAAAAACAATAATAATTAACGAAGAGCTCGTGTACATAGAAAGTTTATATTAAAGCAGAAGACTGAAGTGCGAATATTGGAACAACGATAGGAATCTAGGCTGGACAACAGAGACTTGATTTGAGTGACGAGAAAAGAGGTATATTAAATGTATAGGATGTATATACAGAACAACAGCCACTCGCAGTAGAACTACTTCAAAAAGGAAGATTAAGTCCGATAAATCTCCTGGTCCCGGAGACATACAAGCCCGGGTATAAAAAGAAGTTCGGTAAGCGTCGCTCCTTTTCTTAAAGTAGTATTTGAATAATCTCTGAGGGAAGGAAGGGTCCCAAAAGATTGGAAAATCGCGAGCGTCATTCCAATTCTTGAAAGCGGAGAAAAGGATGACCTATCGAATTACAGACCTATATCTCTAACGTCACTGAACGGTAAGGTAATGTAGCATATAATCGTTAATTCTTTAAAGCGATTTCTTGAAACTTCAAAATTCGTTTAAACTCCTGCGCACCATTAGGTCCGATAAATCTGCTGGTCCTGAAGACATACCAGCCCGGGTATAAAAAGAAGTTCAGTACGCGTCGCTCCTTTTCTTAAAGTAGTATTTGAATTTTAAAAATGTCTCAAATGACCTTCAGTGAAGACGGCATCACTAAACTTCTGCGCATCATTAAGAAATAACAGCTATGATAAATGGTTTGGGAAACGCATAGACTAAAGAGAGATTAAGAGAAGGCTAAAATTATAATCTCGGAGGTCAGAATATTCAAAGTCATGCATAGGACACATGGTTTCCTAATTCATTACCTAAAGATAATGCCTAATTTGGAGAAAAATAGGATGTATTCCATTAATTACGTAAAAGCAAGAAAATGGAAATACTGATGACATGCTATCAAGAGAGTGAACATTTTGATCTTAAGGATGGAAAAGATTTTAATAATGAAGAATGGACAGTTGAGACAGCTTTATGAACTTCACGAAAAAAAAGAAGATTGAAGAATTCTAAAGGAAACCAAGCATAGAAGAAGAAATGGGAATAACAACCTTTAACGGAGAAGTAATGTAACTAATTTATGGATATATCTAGACAATTATCAGTAATATATTTTCAATCCATTGCTTACCCAAAAATGTTAATGGTCCACTCTAATGAAAACATGAATAAAGTTCATAAAAGTACTAACAATGGACGACAGTTTGTACCATCTAAAGGATGGACTTCTGTTAAGACAATCCTGTTCCTTCTCCATTATATTCAAGCCATTCTCCCACAGCGTTGTTCTTCGTAAGATGCACTTCATTATCTGTTCCAACACTTTTCACAAATCTCACTTAATTTGCGCACACTTCAAACACGAAAATGTCAAATTCAATACACATTAAACGTATCCATCTTCCTGTTTTAATATAATATGAAGAGGACGCGACTTCTCAAAAAGATAATAATGAAATTTCTAATCGTAACGCACGTTATTCACTTTTCAAGAAGAAAAGAATGACTGGAATTTTCGGTCTGCATCGTAGGCATTTACAGACGCTAAGTATTCACGTGTTTCTTAGATACTGAAAAACTGATTCATGCTTGGTAGCGGTGTGAATAAGTCATATTCAAATTTCCAAGAGCCACTTAATCCCACCTATTTTGATCAATGTAGTCAGATTAACAGCACATATAAAGAATATGGAAAAGTCGGATTTATCTAGCAAGCTTGGGTACACGCGGTTTTTGAAACCTTTTTAATTTACACTCTGCATAAATATTATTATCTCTGATCATTTCCATGGCTTACAATAGGGATTTATATTAATCGAAGCAACCTGGCTGGACATACATAGCGTGAGACATACGCTAGAGATCTATGTAAATGTAAATACCCTGTTAGCCACCTTCGTGCGTTTGGCAGGGAGTGCATGTATCAATATTCTATGTATCTAATCGAATATTTTAGCGTATCACTCACGGAAAAAACGAAATCTTGAAACTTTTTGTTTTAGCATCTAAGTCGCTTATTTTCCTCACTGAGTTTGAACGGCCTATATTGCAAAGAGGGCGCATTATATCTTAGATGTCTTACGTAAACGAGGTTTCTCTGAACTTATGTAATCATCTATTTTCTAAAGACTTTTATCCCGAGTTCTTAAGCATTGCAGTCATGCTCACTGATCGATCGTAGCCATAAATACCTTTCGTTGCACCTTATCTATTTCTCGAGTTCATCGGTCGACGGTGTCAAATAATCTACGAGCATATTCGAGGTGAGGCCTCACGAACGCAAAATACCATCGCTGACGGACTTTTTCTTTGCTTCTTCCGATGGCGACGAACTACATGAATCCATTTTTTTCGACAAATCGCCGAGCTCTTAGGAACACACGCCTTACGTTAGCGGCTACTACAATAAACTGCAAACAAAATTGAAAATTTTACCATAAACTAGGGACATATATATAAATGATATCATATCATCAAGTGATAAGCAGTTGTAAATAAACATAAAATTCCAATGAAAATTAAAAAAGAATGAATTCTTCCTTGGGCTCTCATAACTTTATGCTCTGAGGTGTTGAAAATATTCACAATGCAAGCAAATTAAAGAACGCGTATATGAGAATGTACTTTGATATTTCATTTAAATTTCCTTATTGTTGAAAAATAATAAACATGAATATTGAAAACACAAATAAAACATAATAGATGTAAAATTAGTTTATTGAAATGTTTCAGCACTTACTTTTACAAAAAATAAAGCTGCTTAAACAAATAATACAAATGAAGATGTATTTATATGAACTTGGTTTAGCAAGCAAAATAAACAAAGAAATATGAAAAGTATATTGGATGAATTGACACTTCCAGAACTGGTGGAATTGTTTGATTGCCCCTTCGAGACATTCCGATAGATTCTTCCAAAATGAAGACCATCTGATAAATGAATGTGCACTGGATTTTTTAAGTCTATAGAAGGGTGGACATCAGGAAGAACAGGTTGTCTGCCACTGTTGCTAGCACCTTTTAAAAGAATAATACATGAAAAATGTTCATATGAAAAATCCTTGTTTGCTAGAAATTTTTGAAAAATATATAACTATTGGTACGTCAAGGATAATTTAATTTGTTATATGTAAGAGCCGATTAATTTCTTAAATTGAAATAATCATTGGCTTTCTAAATTAAAACAATACATTTCTCAACAAATAGTTGACCTGATGCAAAACTAAAAGTATAGCTGCATAGGATATATCTACAAGTCTCTACTAAGCTAAGAATTGTGGAAGCTGAAATTTTGCTGATCCCTAAAATGCATTCTTCTGGTATGACTTTTCATTGAACCAATGAGAGCTAATATAAATATCTAAATTTTTCTGATTATTTTCAGCTTCAAATCATATCCCATATTATATTCCATATCATCTATTATACATAACTGCTTCGGGGGGAAATATCTATATACAGTCCGGTACAGTTCCGGTTAATCGTACCAAATCGGGACGCGATTATTTTGGTCCTAATAACCGGCTGATCCGATTACACGAACATGCCCGATGTTACAAGACGAGACGTCGTTTTCGTTATTTCTTTTACAGATGGACAGCTGTATCTGTGCGGGATTATATCAGTTATATTAAACTTTGTTTAGAAAAAAGATCGTTACACAGGAGGTCATGAGTTCGATTCTAGGTGGGGTTATGATATTCTCCGCAAGGAACACACAGAAAATTTTAAACACTTTTCGAGGCACTACTACTCATGATTTAATCTTGAAACTTGGGAGGCGTTTAAAAGCATGAAAAAGAAGCGAATAATAATTTGTCCTGTTGCAGATTGTCCTTAGTTCGACCCCGGAGCGGGTAAAATGCTGCCATAAGAAATGCATGGGATCGATTTTCAAGCAGTTAAAAAAAAATACTTCTCATTGGGTCAAGACAATGAAATTTCATGTGGCTATACTTGATATATATTTCTAAGGAAAACTGCTATAGTTTTTTGCACCTTTTCATGGGTTCGATGCCAGAGAGACCCGTAATCTTGATTTTCCCCATAAGAAATACATGGACTATATTTCCGAAATTTTTTAGGGTACTTTCCGACCGCTTGGAAGTTTAAAACTTCACACAGGCTTTGAAGGGCCGCATTTAACATAAGTGTACTGAAAAAATGTCGTAGATGGTCGATGGTTCGATGCAAGGGGTGCGAACTATATATCCCCTTATGAAATACTTAGGGAAATAGGAACTCGTTTTGACGCACTTCCTGAATGAATTTTCTTCTGAAATTTTCAGCGTTTATAAAGACAATCATACTCAAGCGAATTATTCAAGTATTTTACGCAGGATGTCCTTGGTTCGACGCCGGTGCGCGAATAACTCTGCCGCAAGAAATGCATGGGAAATCAAAATCCATGCAATGTACGATGCAAAATGTACTTAAGTTTACATTAAGCAGAATAATATTTTGAAAAATCTTATTTTTTATTAAAGTATGTTTTTTTTTCGATTGCTTGTTGTAAGCAAGCACAGCATTACTCGTATTAAAATATATCTTCAAGGAAGATGTTTTGATATTATGCAAAAATTTAATAAAATAGTTCATCAAATTTATACAAGCTATGGAATAAGAGAAAAAGATGCATAATCCTTTCCTTGTAGAAGAGCTAGTTATCATAATATTTCTTTTAATGGCACTGCTTCAAGAAGTGAGCATGATGAGAAAAATAATAATTTTTTACTCTCGACTAGAGTATGATAATAGAAATCAAAAGTATGTCATACTTTTATAAAAAATTAGCATAAGAGAGAGATGAATGTAGATAATAATAAAGTAATGATATGAAAGTTAAGAGTGTTCTTTCCAGGGTGAAAGTATCATGTGACCTGTTTTGTAAGTTCACTTAAATCTTATGGCCCATTAAATGCAGAGAACTTCTGAAACGGGTTGCATGACACATTCATTCTGGAAAATATAGTCTTCACTTTCATTTTATAATGGCTTTCCTAAAGTCACTCCTAACCAGACCAATTTTATAAACATAATGACATTTACCTTGAAAATTGAGTCTCTCGATCAAAGCTGAAAGAGAATCTCTGTCTAAACTAGCATTCACTTGAATTGCACTAGGAAATAAGCTCCTTTCAGTCCTTCTGTGCAAAAATCCACGGAAGGTAGTTTGCCATTCAGAATGCTCCAAGAGCACATTATCTTCTCCAAAATCCTGCAATTAGCATCAAGAAATTTGAATTTAAAAAATCATAATTTTCCATTCATGATATTCCACTTCTATTTATTATTTGTCATAGTTAAATAATTCAAATAATTTTAAAATCAGCAGTTTTAATCCAGTTCATTATTGATAATTATTTATACATATATACAGAACACGAATGTCCAGCCCTAACTACGGGGGCCATGTCCTCTCTTGCTAATTTTTATGCAATGGTCCACTCCACCTTATCTGGGAAAAAAGGGTTTATTCAGAATTCAAAATCAGGTTTATTCATAGAAGAAGGCCTGATCAATATCCAAATAGTAGTGTTTGCCTAAGGGGCTGTAAGAGAGCCTGGTGAATTATTTCCCTTCATCTTTCAAGCATATATATTTCATGCTCATAATATTCCATGCATCATAAGCTCATCATAATTTCATGATGAGCTTCTGAGATGGCAATTCATCTGGGCAGAAAAGCACCTACAGTTCAGATGTCCAGGAGGTGGTAACTTTAAAGGGTTCCATAATTGTCCATAAAGTCCCAGTCATGTCGCTATTTTTCACTTCTGTTAAACTTTAAGAATAGAGCTACTAACTTACCTCTTGCAACCTAAAACTGCTGCAGCTTGAAGAGCAAGATCATGTCTTATAGAGCAACTGATTGATTCAGTTTAACAGCATAAACTGATCAACAAGAAATAGAAGAATAACTCAGACATAGTAGAAAGGGTCTGACTGACACTCACTTGCCCGATGCTCAGTTCCCTGGCGCTCGACTGACCAACAGCTCACTTTACTGACGGATCAATTGAATAGCTCCATTCATTGACCGACATAGAAACTAACAGACAACTCGCTCACATAAAATTATTAATGACTTGAATGAATGGGCATAAAGACAAGGATATTATTCTTCAGCTCTTTACACCAATAATGAAGTTTGAAAGAATGTATACATAAAAAAGCTTGGAAGCTATTTTAAAAATCACACATTACAAAAAGTTATTCATTCTATGATTGTCACTCCCTTATAAGCAAAAGAATCTTAAAAGAAAGACACTAACCAAACATTTCCCAGCAACACAAAAAGCTTTTTTTCCAGGCACTCCCCTTCCACACTCAGTGCCAAATGGAAACCATCCATCAGGCCCATTAACAAGGTAAAATCTGTGCCTCACACTCTCATCTTGGCAAGCTACTCTGCAAGGGCGATCTGGATCCACTATCAGCGAATAGGAAAGGATAAGGAAAAGAGTTTCATAAAAACTATATAAGTATGTACTACCTGATTTTCTTGTAGGGTACATTAACTAAAAATTTCTACCTTTAAAACCTCATATACATCACTCAATCAAATTAGATAAAAATAGATAATAATGAATAAAAGAAAATACTATGGACTTGAAACAAATATTTAATAGAATATAAAATATTCCAATTCTTTAGCTTTAATGTGTGAAAAGGGAACTGCGTGATTATCTAAAAACATGTTCAACAAATATAATCAAAAGTGAAATTTTAAAATTTTTCTTCAGAAGTAATATTAACAATGCATACATAAGAATAACTATTTAATTGTAAACTATACATATTTTGTCATAAGCATGCCATTATAGAAAATTCTCCTCTTACCAGCAGATGGTGATATCTGCATTCCTAGACCAGACAGCCTTCTTACTTTTTCCCTGTACCCAGAACATACTTGAGATGCATGCTCAAAAGGTGTTTTTAGTCTAGCACATTCCTTGAAAGAGTAAAATATAAATTAAAAATAGAAAGAAAAAAATTTACTCACATCATTTTCTTATAAATTTTACCTATACTTCTGAAATTGGTCATAAGAACCATCACCTCCATCATATTAAAATTTCATTGCCTTTTAATAATATACTATTGGAATTTGCACATATCAAAAATAAATATATTTCAATTAATCCTATGCTGAAGCATTAAATTGGCTGACATTAAATGAAATTAAATTTTAAAAGTGTTATATCTTAATTAATCATTCAAAACCTTTTAATTTTGTTAGATTTTAAGTTTTTTGACATTGATAAGATATATACTATATTTTTATGTCAACTAAATACAATATTTACTGCAGTTTCTGGAATGCAAAGTTGAATACTGGCATGAGGGCCCTCACAGCTTCCATCAATTCCTCTACACTCCCTTTCCACAAGGCGTAAACCACTGCCAGGAGCCATACATGCAAAATGACATGAACTACCACAAGCAATTGATAGAGAAGATCCAGATGGCTGAGGAGATGGTATCAATGGAGAGCCTGTACAGGTCAGAGAAGTTGCAGCCCTCCATGGCCCCCATGACCTTGACGCCTGCTCAATTATAGCTTGTGGTTGCGGTAAGGTATTTGCTTGCTGAAGCATGTCATCATTATTATCAAATACAGAATCTCCTCCTTCACTCCTGATAAATTCCTAAGGAATGTATATTGCATAATAAGTTAAGTTATATAAATGAAAACTTTATAAAAGATGCAAAATAATATATTTTGGGTTGGGTTGAATTTTTTAAGTTGAATCAAAATACAAATCCTGAAACACTAATTAGGATATAGTAATTTAGAACAGTACCTGACAAGCACCATCAATACAATAAGATGGCCTACTTCTATTGTATGCTTTTGTTAAGCATGCAGTCCCATCAGGGAATTTCCATCCACGGCTTTTGTAACCACCATTTTTCTGGAAACACCATACAGTACAAGCTTCAACAGCTGCAATATGAAGCATAAAATTACCCAAAAATATTTTAATTTTGAGAATCATTTTCAAATATTAAGCATGAAAATTTGTCATTTAAATGCAATTACCAATAAGTTAAATACATACCACATAAATAATCAGATATTTTTCAACAATGAACATATCATACAAAAACCAATGATGCAAGTGTAAAAGTGAAATTAGAAAATATATATCTAAATTATTTTGTCATAGAAATATTACAACATTGAAAATTCATTGAACGCTAATGTGATTCTCAAAAATTTTAAATAGCACAAAAAATAGAAATTTTTAAGACAGGCACCAAACCAATTTTTTCATTTTATAAAGTACTTTAATTCTTCAGGTTAATGTTAAAAGTAAGAAATGAACCATCTCAGATGGCTTAGATTTTCCACTCAGTCCTCTAATGAAGCTAAGTCTCAATCAGTCATAGAAATTGATTTGGTAAGGAATCATATAAAAACTCACGATTGCTGCTTAAACGTTGTGATCCTACACCTGTCATAGTTTCATCAACATCTTGAGCACGTGAGCATACATCTACAGCATAATCCAGAACATTCATAATTGGCACATTGGCACACTGCAAAAATAATACAGCACAGCATTAATAAAAATAAGAAGATAATTTTTTTAAAGACATTGTACACTTTAAGTTCAATGTATACATTAAGAAGAATCAAGTGAATTTTGATAATTTCATTACAATCATAATTTATGATTATATAATGAGAATGACAGGATGTTATCAATAAGAAATATTTTACCTGATGAGCATGGCAAGTTCTGTATCTCCTCCTGCTTACAAGACATAGTTGTGAGGCTTGCTTCCCTCTAGATGACAACAAAAACTTAAAGTCAATATGTGCTAATAAATTAGACATTCTTGATCTCATCACTATAATCAAGTATGAATTAAATTTAATTCACTCTAAGTATACTAATATTAATTTTAATTAATAAAAATATTTTTCAACACTCAGAAACTAACCGCTGTCCATTACACTTTTGGGTTGAATAAGATATTCCAACACTTCCAGAATGTTGACGACCGGGAGCAGGTCGTAAACATGCTGAAGCACATTCTGTCCATGATGACCATCCTTCTTCCATAGTAATATCATTAACTTCTCCTTGGAAAATGGGAGAATTTTTTTCCACACATTGGCCACTCCTGCACCACTGGTATAAAATAAATGTTATCGAGACAGTATAAGTTAATAATAATAAAAAATCTTTAATTGGTAAAATTGGGACTAAAGGGTGCCACCTTCTATTTAATTTTCATTCTCTGTCACTGGGAAAGAGAAAAGGGAGAGAAAAAAAGTTAAAGAAAAGAAATAAAAAAACAAGATTTATCCTGTAGAGAAGATAAATCTGTGTTATTTATGCTCAGCAAAAATTTCTCCACTGTAGGAAAACATCCATAAAGAAAATGCAAATGTGAAAAACCCTCAAGGATAAAGGAAAGGGTGAAGAGAGATAAATTTCAGTGTAAGTAATATTGTTTATGTTCAAAATTCAGAAATTTACAAATCAAGTTAGGGAAAAACTTTTTCAGTAAAAATAATGGAAACAGTCATACATACAAGTTGATAATCTTAACAATATGTCAAACAGAATATAACAAAAAGTACATTGCCTTATATTTACATATGTAAAGATAAAGTCCAAATGATTTCTAAATTATGAAGAATTAAAAATGTAAATAAGTGCATGTGATACATTTAGAGCATTTAAAATTCAGAGAATACATTGAGGTGATATATAGGTATCTAATAACTATTCCAGAGTTAAAATAGGAAGCTAAAAGAGAGATAAAATAACAACAAAAAGGAGAAAATATGGTCATCATACAAGAAAAAATTAATACCCCCAGGTCTCAAATCGAATTTCATATCTATTTTTAATTTGCTGCTCTAGACTACTGAGCTGTTTGTTATGGGAATCCTTGACAAACAGATACAAACTGGGTTAGAGTGCCAGTATAAGTAGATGCGTACCAAAGGATTCTGAGAAAGAGAGTGATGATCACAATACTGAATATAATAGAAGCAAAGAGGTGAGAAAATCATCAAACAATGAATCTGCTCTTCCATACCTTCAACATCTTGATAAGAATAATGCAGAAGGTTATATGGAATAATTGAAATTCTACGTAATATTTTTGTATTCAGAAAATATTCAGAAGCTTTTGTTTTTCTAAGATCAAATATGGAAAAGATAATTCATGTCAGTAAGCCAGCAAATGTAGGATTTGTGAATTAGGAGAAGGCTTTTGATAATTTTTAGTGGAACAAGTTTTTCCAATTACTGGAAAAGAAAGTAAATGACTGCAATGAAAGATGAACTATCTAACTAGTCTTTAAACACCAAGTTACCTACCTCTCTGAGGATAAAAGATAACAGGAAAGTAGATAAAGATGTAGCCTGTCAACAGTACTGTTCAATTTTTAACTTGAGGGAGCACAAGATATGAATATGAAAAAGGTCACTTTAAAGGGAAAGAAATTAGTATTTATTTATTAGTATACTTAGTATTAGCATTGCTTTGCTGATGACATTGCAGTTCACAGAAAGTGAAGATGCAGACATCCCTAAAACTCACAAGATCAACCTCTCCAAGTATATGACATAAACGTTAATAGAAGAAAAGGATATTTCCTAATTCCTAAGTGCAATTTGAATCATAATTGAGAAAAATACAGCCCTTATAAGCATGGTGCTGACGATCAAAACTGAAAAATGTTAAAGATTAAATGGACAGATAATGTCAGAAAAAAAAAACAAGAATATAAAAGAATAGAAGAGTTAAGAACAATATGGGGTATCACTTTAGAAGTAGGAGCTTCTGAGGAAGTAAATTCTGCTACAAAAATAAAATGAAAGTGAGCAATTTTTTTCATAATTAAACATTTTATTCATACCTTTGATAAGCCACATTCTGTACCCTCAAGAGCTGGGTGAGAGGATGCCCATGTGAAGCGATCTCTTCGGCACTGCAAATCTCTGCATATACCTTCTTGAAGAGGAACTGCACGACCACTTCCTCTTCCATACTTTAGCATACCTGTTATAAGATACGTATTCTCATAATTTTTTATCAAAATTAAAAGCATAACCAGTATATTCTTTCATTTTCAATTCAAATTTATAGTTGTGAGAGTATTATTATTATCATTGAGGTAAATTTATGTTTGATTCTTCTTTTTAAAATTGATATATTCTGAATAAATATAAAATTTTCCCTTTCAAATTGTATTAAATGATGATAAAATGAACAACAATAAGGTTAAATAAAATTTTGAAGAAGTAACCTTTTAATAGAAAAAAAATTATAAAAAATCCCTTCTATTCTTTCAAGAGTTGTTATAGAAATCATAATTTGCATGTAATCTTTATTAATTAAATAAAAACTTTGAAATAAAACTTCTGAATACAAATAAAGTTTATTTATAACCAACAAGCATAAGCTTAAGATTTATCATGAAGTAATACTTTTCTTATAATATGAATAGTATGAATTTTCCTGAAATTTCAACATAAAACTTAGCCCAATACACCGGAGAGATGAGATAATTGAACTATATAGTAAATTTAAAAGACTCACACTGCTGGTCAGCATTGAACTTTTCTCCAGGCAATAATGTTCCAGCCTTGTGGTCCAAGTGACGTGGTGATGGTTTAGGTTTATTGAAGAGGCATGCAGACTGCGATGTACTAGAGAGAATTCCAGAATTATTTATGTGAGAAATGTAATATGAGTAAAAATGAGAAACATTATATATATGTTCATATCTTGCGGCAAAGGGAGGGCTTGTGTTCTTTAATAATTTTGAGTGCTATACCAGTGATAGCTTACAATCCTGGTAGGGACATCCATGCTGGTAAGGTTAAATAAAGGCAATAAGCCAGATTAAAAGTGAACCACTATCTTAGACCGGAGATTAGGTGGCAGTATTGTATGTATTATCATAGAATCGAAAATAAATTATGTTGGATGGGTCTAAAGGTACAAAACCTTCCCTCCACCTTATTTTAATATATTACAGACTCTTGCTAAGTCTTGAAACTACAATAGCGCAAACTGATTTATTCTTTATTCTTACCCAAGAAATCTCTCCAAAAATTTTCTACTGCAATGGGACCATGTAATTTTCCCACTTCCCAAAGTTGGTGACATTATGTGAGATGATGGATCACACGAGTTTCCAGTGTTAGGGCCATCATGCACCATACCAAGACTTAAAGAAAAATTTTAAGTGCTAGATTAGATTTTCATAATATAAATATTAGATAAAGGATTTTTACTAGTACAAGATAGAAATTATTACTACTGAAGAGCTTATCTTAACACTATGGGATAATATGACCTAAGTTCTTTAATATTGATAAATTTTAAGAGGAATAAAATTTTATTCCTTCATTTATTCCTATATTTATAAATTCCTCTAAAAACTACCTATATCAATCAGAGCAGTTACGAATAATGCGAAAATTCGGCTTAACCAATATTTTAATTGAATTTCATCATCATATACTTCGCAAATTATACACAGCTCAACGAATTCTCCCGCTAAAACTGCAATCTGCAGATGTGTAAAGGATGTTTGACACGAAACCTGACTCTGAATGTATATTATGAACTCATGAATTTCCTTTAGCGTTTGGATTCGAAGAATATGGCAAGACTGATAGGAAAAATGGTATTTTAAATCAAATTTATCTTCACAAATATATTGTAAATGCGTATTGGCCAAAATTTTGTATGCTCTTAGGTTTTTATAGTAAACACAGTCAAATCAATATGTAAATAACTTAGGTCTCTTTGATTACGAAAAAAAATACAATTAATGAAACCTACTTATGCCCAATTTCATGTGCAACTACGTAAACACTTTCGAAATGACGGCCTTCGTTTAAAGTGCAGCTGTTCGTGCCTGTACACATTCCCCCGACTGGCGCCAAGCCTGAAATAATAGAAAAGAATACTTTGTATTGAATTTTTATAAGAGCTCATAGTTTAGGAATTGAAATGTAGAAAAGGGGGTCTACAGCTATCCCAAAGTAATTTTCCTAGATTTATTAGTTGCACCAGCACTATCTTTGGATATATGTTTTCTCAATGATATTTTGAAGAGAAGATTAATAATATCTCTCGTCTTCTCGCAAAACAAATTTCATAAGAAAATGTAGCAAGAAATTGCATGGAGTCTAAATATTTAATTTATCTATAACAAAATTATGTACTACTGATGTTAATTTAATTTCAACACTAAAAAGATTAAACTCCGTACCTGAAAATAAAAGCAAATATTTAATAACCAATCCCTCCACCTTTAAGATGTTTAGAAATATTAAGATGTTCTTTCATCATTGTTCCAACTGGTAGGATTTACGGCTAACATTTTCTGGATTCTTATGATTCAATTATTTAACTACCTTCAAGTGAAGCGGTATGATTTAATGGGCATGAATATTCAGCTTACACTGAATGAAGCTTGAATATGAACAGTAATTAATAGTTTACGCAGCTAAAAATCAAATTAAGATCATAAAAAAGTAGTTTCCGTAAAATTTTCAATTTTTTGTTATGGGCAGATTATGTGTTTCGGTTGGTAGCAGACTCGTATTTAATTACCACTAAATAATTTTGATTGATATGCATAAAAATATATATCTTACATCGATTACTATTCACTTAAGTTTCAAATAAGAAGGAAATGAGCAGAATTTGTGCCAAAAAATAGGCATAGGAAAAATTTTGATATCCCTGCTCAAGATTCATTTAATCTCTTTACAATACTCACCAACAACTTGATCGTTAATCTTCCCATTTTTACCAACGACATAGAGGTCAAGTCCAGTGAGGAGCAGGGCATGGTCCCACTTTTGGCTCTCAGTTACATTTAATTTACTTTGCCAGGTACAGAAGCTAGCAAGGTATCGGTCAATATCGTGGGACCTCACGAGAGTAGGTGGGTCATGACGAAGAATCTCCAATCGTTTAATGATAAATGAGAGTTTCCTTCCGAGAGAGGGATCCTGATACAACAACTCCACCTAATAAAAAGGTAAACAAAAAAACCTTATATTATTTTCCACACTTTTGATCCCCAATTCAAATTCTGAATTTCATATTTTTATTACATATTACTACAGTACATATTTATTTCCTATCAGAAAGCTAATTTTAAGGTATGTTCGATTGCAAATGTATGGCTTCTGAAGTAGGATTTTGTCCAAATTTATATTTCACTTCAATATATACTTAAATAACGCTTGGAAAAATAAATTTTAAATACAATTAATTGCGACATCTCTTGTCTAATGTTTTCGATAGATAAAATATCAACACACACTATGAGGATAAAAACTTTTACCAGACCAAGTCACTGATTCACCGCTTTCGTCAGAATAAATCAATGTGTGATGGAAAATTTGATAAACCATATCATCATTATGTTGGATGAAGAGCCAACCTTGAGCACTCTTTTCATCTTGCGAGGCGGACCTAATGACATACGAAGGCCGCAAAGTAAGGCTTTTGGAACGGACTCATAGCAACAAATGGAGAAGAAAGTGTATGAATTGCAAACAAATGAAAAGTGAATTTTTTTCTTTGAAGAAGAAGGTTTTTCCTAAAAACAAAAATATTCATAACTCTTAAGATGAAACCTACATTTTACAGATGATAATTTAAAAAGTTGATGATTAATATTTTCTAAAGTGCCTTTCAATTAATTTTCTCGAACATAAAAATATTATGAATCATTAACTACAGTTGTATAAGCAATGATGTATTGAAATACTTACGGCGTTGATCATTGCCAAGACCACTCTCTTGACTTCTCTTTCTGTGTCCACAGGAAAGAAATTCTCCTCCATGTAATTGAAGAGATCGGAGTCTACGAAGACGGCAGTCTCGACGTACAGAGTAGAAGATTGATGCCTCAACTGAGAGCTTACTATTGAAGGCGAACGGATGGAGGCTGAGACAACTGGTCCGCGATCACATCCCGGGCGGTATCTAACTCCTGATGAAAAGTTGCACTCGTCCTTGGATTTCCTAGATGCCATTTCACCTAAAAGCGGATTTTCTCTTCTGAAAGGTGAGGAATTTACGGAGATTAATTGCAGAAGAAATATTGCCTTCATTTACAAATAAATGTATTCTCTAAAAATACTTTATCCATTCTCAACAATCTTTACAGACTATCTGAGAAGATACTTCAGGAATCACTTATTGGGGTTTCTAATAAATAAGGACCTCTGAAAGAACTCAGTTTACCTAGTTTTGGTGCTCTGCTCCCGAATCCAAGAGGAATCGGTAGAATTCCAGCGTGGTTCTAAAAGTAGTCCTCCTGTTTCTCGTTTTAGGATATGAGCGATGGATTCAGATCTTCTGGTAAGTCTTCTTCCAGATTCCAAATCGCATCCTTGACTAGCACTCAAAGGATTAAGCACGAAGTGGTAATCCTCCCCACGCGTGAATATTTCTCCTTTCTGAAGACAAAGGGTTATAACTAAATTTTAATTCAGATGAATTTGTTTTTTACATTCTACATCTCCTTCAAATGTGACACGTAATAATTGTCAATTAGGATTTCATCCGTTCTAACATGTATTAAATAAGCGAACAAAGTTCTAGTTCGTTTAAATTCTCTGCTCGGATATCGGCGACCCACCCTAGTTTGGTCCCGCACGGCTGATTTAATTCTTTGCTCTTACGACCATCGCCACTCACCACTGCGTCTCCGCATATCTCCATTGCTGCCAGAGAGCCTCTTCCGGTTCCTCTGTAAAGTCGAGGGCCTCCGATGCCCAAGCTTTCGTCGTAATCTGAGGAATATACCCTCCGAAGTCGTAAACGGAATTTTCTTCCGAATCCTTTCACTTCCAATGTAACACCGCCTCCACTTCGCCATAATAGACGAGGGAAAGTTACTTGACCTGATGGTTCTGAAAGGAAGAGTAAAATATCGAAGCAATAAAATATATCCAAAGAGGCGTTAAGTAATTGTCTCAATCGCACTATTTCCTCTTCGATCTAGTTAAGCAACCACTATTTTTGCTTAAGAAGATCTGAATTCTGAAAAAATTGAAAAACTTTAAGATATTCGTTATAAGATTAATTAGATGAAAACTGTATTACTCTTTAATAGCAGAAATTGAAAATGTACGAATATAATATTGATTTTGCTTTCTTAAATTTTATATCGCTGCATAAAAAGCGTACTTAAACTGTTTCAGTACGAGCATTGAAAAACATGTTGGATTGAGAAAAATTACGTCATATGCTGAAGATATCGTCTAAATTTCTTCCTCAGTTCGGGGAAATACAGCATGTGAGATAACATTGAGCTTTGCAATTATAGTTACGTGCTGCATCAATCTTTTAGCAATTGTTTCGAGCGATTTCGGAATGAATGTTGCGAATATTTTGACCTCTAATCCATGTGACCAAGGTTAGGCGGTTTGTATGTTACGAGCCAAATGAGTTTGCTCCGACACGCATCCACCCGTTTCCGGTCTAAAATAAATTCTTCAAGCAGAAAAGAGTATAAATCGCTTTTTTCCAAAGAATTTTCATGGAGCTAAAGGCTGAAATAATGTTCATAGTATTCAATATGAAGCGGCGAATCTATTTACAATATTTATATGTGAATTGCTAACTTTTATCAATATAAATATTGCCAATGTAAAAAATGGAGTGTATCAATTTCCGACCGAGCATTCGAACTGTTTCAGTTTCGTTAACAATAAAAAAGCTATGAACAGTCGAGAAGAAGTTCGAATCAATCATTAATCCATTAATTTAACTTAATTTTTAGGAAGATCTGCAAAGAAAGGCTCTTCGTTTCTCTTTTGACGTAAAATAATTATTTTAATGGTCCTACAAGAAAGAGTATGCTCAAGTGGAAATGGGACTTTGAATACTTTTACGATTAATTTTACGATCTCACTAAAAAGTTGATTAGGATCGAGTCCTGGTAATCTTAGAATTTTCCATTGCAACCTAAGTAATTGTATTGCCGAAAATTCACCTAAAATTAGAAATTTTGGAATTTTCATAGTACGTATAATGATATTATATAATTGGAGAGGTTAAAAATAGTTAATAGTAATAAAAATAGTGAGAAAACTCATGACTGAACCCTGCACCAGGAGCAATTTCTTCCGATCTATTGCTCCGGGTAAAGAAGTTTTAGTAAACTCTCGCGACTGTCCTCATTTGGATATCAAACGAAATCTCACGCTCCAAATCCGCTTTTGTTCAGCTGTGAAGGTGGAGAACGTCTCTGCAGAATAAATAATTGCGTTCAGCCTTAAATTGACATCCGTTTCATGTTCACTGAAAATGATCTTCAGTATACAATGATGCAGAATTTTTAAATGTAATGAAATTCCGCTCATTTCGAGTCTCGTTATATTCTTCTTCTCTTATCCATTTTGCGTGCAATTATTTACAGGATAAGAATTCAAATAATTATTTAAATTCCTAACCTAAATTTTTCTAATATTAAATAGAAAAATGATTTATTCTTCAACTCCAATGCTAAATAGTGAAGATCATGCGTCTCATCATGATTGATACCATGTAAAAGTGGAATCCTAAATTTTCAATGAAAGTGACGACAGTTCTATTTTTAATTGCTTATTAAATATTAATTTAATACTTAAATAGTACATTCTTGGACCCTAATTTTTTATTTATAATATTTGTCTCATGCAATCGCTAAAAGCTAAATCTGTTGGCAATTTCAGAGTTACATGAGTATTTCGAAAGACAGTTTACTCGAAAGATTAAAAATATTGATGCACCGATAACGCGCCATTATTTCCTTCGAGATTATTTCAGGTTTCTTCAAATTAAAAAGTACCCAAACTTTGCATTAACCAAGCTCCTTATTGGTGATTTCTTCCGACTGCTTATAGTTTGTTCGAATTCCTGATTTAACTATTTTTCCACTAACATTAGACAAGCAAATAATATATATCAATTATTAGTACCTTACCTTTGTCATACTCTCTATTTTTTCATACCGCATTATAAGGAAGATATAAGTCATTATTTCATTCTATGAATAAAGGAACATCTTTCTCTTATTATATATTTCCGAAGACAATCCCTTAATGCTCTAGTGAATTGGAGTTTGGAAACGTTCGTTGGTCTTTGAAGCCTCAATCTCAGGACTGCCAAATTCACTTCCAACTTTCGCTTCGGCTATTTGATTGAAAAGCGGCACCTCGGGTATAACGCCCAATTTAGCGGTTCTTCAACTTAAATGCTGAGGCAATTAAAAGAAACGGAATAGCTATAATCCTACACTAACCTTACAAAAAGAAAGTATCTCCGGAGAATTTTCACATCGTTAAGCTCTCAACACTTGAATAGAATTGTTTTGATTTATTTCTACCGTTAAAATAAATTTTGGATAAAAATTGTCTTAGTGTCTTCATGATATCTCGTGAAGTGACCCGCTTCTGCAATAGGCTACGTTCACCTGACACGGATATCATGAGAAATTTCCCCACTCCATTTGAATAATCTGTCCATTTTACGGAGGATTTAAAATTGAGTCGAAGGTCGAAATTTGTTGAAAAGATCAAAAACTAAATCTCGCGCTTTTTTAAGTTTTCAAAACGCATTGAGAAATTCCGCCGCAGACTTTTCACACGATGAACCTTGAACTATTTCTCACATTTTAAATTGCTTCACATCCAAAATGTTTACCTTTCATAAACCAGCACATTTTCAAGCAAAGTATGAAAATAAATATTCATCTTTCCCTTTTGATTATTGTCTAATTTCGAGTACATTGGGAAATATGTCGAAGTGTGTGTCCTAATATCTGAATCGAGAATTGTTTTCATTCATCAATTTTTATACTCTATTTAAAATTTCGGATATTAATTCTAGTTCCATTAGAAAATCAAAGTAAAAACAATTTTATTTTATAGTTCGTATGTATAATATAATGCATAATGTACATAAATTCATTATTAAATATACCTGCATAATTGCATGCTCACCTAGGTAAGTATCGTTATCAGCGGAAGGTGTGTTCCTCGAAGAATATGGGTCTGAATTAGAATTCGATTGGATGGATGACCACGAAGACGTCCTAGAGAGTTCATCCCTTACTGGAGGATTGAAGAACCCCTACGATAAAAAGTAATTTCAAATAAATATTACACATTAAAATCATAAAGTTGATTCAAGCACTTACGGATTAATAAAAATTATGAGATCTTGTATAAACAGATCACGATAATGAATATTTATTTCGCTGAAATATTTTGTTAATTTCAAGGAGACACGTTGTGAATCAAATTCCTCGTCAAACTTCCAAATCAAAATCATCATCAAACCGACAACTCTTCATGTAAATCAGCTGTAGAGTGTGTATTTTATCAAGTTTCTTGAGCATTCAAATACTTTCGCCAAGTAAAGACTGCTAGATTTGAATTGAGAAAGATTTTGATGAGTTAGGAGAAGAAAATTCTGAATCGATCGAAGGACAAATATACATGAACTTATAATGGAAACGAATTGTTGCATTGGAATTGAAAGAGTTGCAATAGATATGTATGTATGTACGCTGAGTATTCTAATTTATCGAATATAAGCACCTCCCAATTTTTAGTGTCAAATTAGGGAAAAGGATTTTATTTATTAAATGAGGTTGTAGAAATAAAATTCATGACTAATAGTAATTTAAGTAAGTAAGACTAATAGTACATACAAATTAATCTCAGTTTTTAGCAAATGTTACATTATTTCATCCCTTTTTCAAGTATATAATTTAAACCTTCCTTGTACAAGTACCTCTCTACTTTTTCGGGATCAAAATTTGGAAAAAGGCAATACTTGTACTCGATAAAATATTGATAAATAAAATTATTATTAAATTATTGAAAATAAATAAATAAAATTCTGATAGTAAAACCTTACTCACATCTCGTATACTTAACTGTAATATTAGAAACCTCATCGATAAATCTAGAATCAACAAATCCGTTCTATGATTTTTATTTATTCTGCTTTCTTTTAAAACAAGTTTGGTACGCTAAACGTCATTGAATGAAAATTTCTAAGGTATTCTTAACATACAGGTGTGATAGAAAAAGTACGAACAAAATTAACGTATGAGAATATCTAATTACAACTATCACAGAATGAGCTTCTTAGTTTACAATCCAATAGTTACCTTCAAACGTTCTTTACAAGATAAATGTTCTTTAAAACTTGCATATTCTAAAATTGTCCTATTTCAAGAAAAAAACATTAAAATTCCTAATGAGCTAATATTTGAATAGCAAAGAGGAAGCAATTATGGGAATCAAGAAATAATATTGAAATTCCCCTTTTCCTGCGTCCTTGAGTTTGGAAAGTATTTGGAAACTGTTATAATTTATCCATTATATTCTAATGAGTGAAATTCGCATAGAAATCTTTTTTGGGTGAGAAAGGTGGTGTAAAAGTAGGTAGTGACCATGGTAATCGAAAGGGTCAATGACAAAAAGAAACAATTGAAAGTATGCGTCTGCAACATCATAAACTGCATAATGAAATAACCATACAATAGCTCTTCCTAAGTATGAGATCCTCCCTATAAAATATAGTAACCTTCGCACGCTTTCACAAAAGACCTAAGATTCTCTGAATCTTAACTGGCTTTCATTTTCTGCTTCCATTCTCTTCAGTGGACGCATCCAAACATTAGCCACGACAGTGACCCTGCATATGAATATATAATAGAATTTCTGAAGTGTTAATCTTTGAAGATTACATGAAACTCTGAACCAATTCGGGAGAAGTCGCGTACTTTCGGCTGAATTTATGTTATTTATCTTAAATCAAAACTATGATATTGAAGACTGGGAAGATTTAATCGGAAAAATCATATTTCTTAGCCTTTTGCTATAATTCACTCATTCTTGTCCACTAAAATTAAGAGCAATAAGTTAATTCTACCAAATAGGAGACGAAAAAACCAAATTATACGAGCATATCTAAATTTTAAATATACAAGCATATTTTTATAAAAAATCGATTTTAATGAAAAACTAGATCATCGTATCATAGGCCTCTAGCATCAGTAAATATTGGCACTCCCAGCGATTCCTCTGTTAAGAAGATAAAAGAGGGCTACTACCACACTTTATGAATTTATGAATCGAAAGGGAAAGTTATCTTCCTCTGCTCCTTAAGATTTCGATACCTCAGTGGGATCAACTTTCCCTTGGCCAAATCGCCTCCTCATCGTACATCACATTGTGCAAATGCATAATCTATGATCATAACACGATCTCGATATGGTTATGAAGATAAATAGATCCGTTAGTAAAAACCTCGCTGTCTTTTACCTGCTCAGCATTCAAATTAGCAGGAATTTTTTCATAGATCAAAATATTCTATAGACAGAGTGGCACCTCAGCGGGAAGTAATATATAATATTTAAGTAAGATTAGGCATTACTAATAATGAATGAATTAATGAATTTTCCTAATCTTGATTTCTAATGAATTTCCACTACATGAATAAGTTTCATGGTCCAGAGAGATATCGGTCAGAAAATTCCCATCTAAGAAAAATATGGGTTCAAATTGACAAACAATTGGATAAAGGCGTCGCATTGAGTTTGAAATCCAAAGGTCATGAATTGAAGAAATGTGGAACACGGCTGTCGAAGAATTCGAAGAATCAAATCTTGTAGATGCTAAAACTCCGGTCTAAAGAGGCGTTCATTACAAAAACAAGGGATCGACAAAAATGGCCTCTTCTACGATTAATTTTTGAGCAAAAAAATATCTTCGGCGGATATCGACGAAAGAATATCTATTTTATTTCTCTTTTCTTCGGCAAAACTTTCAGCGAAGGCTCGCATATGAACGATGGCCAAAAAGGATTCTGGACGGAGTATGTGGAATTGAATTTAACAATTAGAATGAACCGGTGTACTACGGTGATCATCCTTGGGTAAAATCTTCTCAGAGTCACCTGATCCATTAATCCTCCCATTGAGCGTGAATATGCGGACACAACGTTCGACAGCAGAAGGTGCAACATGGGTGTGCGGAGGAGAAAAAGGAACCATCTCCTGCACATCCTCTCCACGCTCCGCCTGCAGACCGTGGTGGACACCACGACCGCGTAGCAGCACTAGCGGATACTCTGTGAAAGGAAAACAAATGTGACTGTTATTTCTTTCATTGGAAATGAAACAAGGTGCGGAAAAAGAGATGCTGAGAGTTATTTTTGTCCAAAACAAAGCAGCGATGGGCAACGAGTTACCCAGTATTTTAGGAGGAACCGAAACTATATACTGTAACAGAAAAATATTTAGAAAATTATTGAATTTGAATGAATTGGTCAGTTATTTTGTTAGGAAATTAACAGAAAATTCACTTTTTCCATCAATGAAAATATGTAATATACATGTATAATAAGTGATATTTAACTTGCAAAAGTTAATATCTTGTACGTTTTTTGTAAATTTGTACATCAGTTCTTCATTTTTTCTTTGTCATTAAAAGACTGATTAATACCTCAAAACATAAATCTTAAATACTTCATAGTATAAATGGAAAATGATTATTTCTTACATTCTTCAAAACAAAAGACGGATTTAACTATAGAATTTCCGTTATTATATTCCACGTTTCTTATTAAAGTAATTCCTATGAATAATTATCCAACTGATGAATATTTAAGCAATTAATAGTGAAATAAATCGGTGAATTATTCGTATAGTAATAGTTTTAGTATCTTTATCTATATACCCTACTGATGAAAGCGAATATAACTTAAGCTTTCACGAAAATGTTTTTTTCATCGATTTCATAAAATGTTTTACGTATCATTACAAATCTCTCATGAGTAGTCTAAATAATTGATTATATAATATACATAATGAATGAGATCCTTTCAAAAAAAAGTTTCTCTTCTTTTTGTAAAAATTTTAGATTATATCTCTATCGATAGATAATTGGTTAAGAGAAAAAACAAGGAAGTGTGGAGGTGAATGGAATATGTCCACATATCCGTCCTCTTTCTTTATTGTGTATGACATGAGAAGTTACCAATCTTAATGCCGTTAAATTTCATTCACCGAAAGACCAAAATGTAGTTATCCAATTCCGATGGATCATTTTTGATTAGAATGTGAAGGCGGTCATATTCAGATAAACCTTTCGGATGATTGCCTCTTTGAAAATAATAATGCAATAAACGACAATTTACCGTAGAAATGAATCGGAGTCTATTAAAAATAAAAATGAAATGGAGTTAAGGAAAATACTTATATCTTTATGGCTGATGAGATCAAGGAGAAGATAACACAAGGAAAAATATGAGTTGTGAAATTATGATAAAGGCATTTGATGCAATCGTAGGCGTTTAAGATTTGCTTCTTGAGATAGATATAGACTACGTAAGCACTTCTCTGTAGTCTGCAATATTTATTCCTATCAATCCGACATATAACAACTTGCAAAGTCTTAAGGAAAGTTTCTCAAATGAGGGTGTTTGGATTTTATCAAATTATGATATTTTATTTGATCTCTTGCACATTATTATTGATTCAAAAAAGGATTATTCATTTTAAGTAGCATACTGTGCGCAATCAATGGTTTTGGCAGCACAGAATAAAGAAATTCTTCGATATAAATATTATATTTTTTTTTAATACATTTTAGTCATCCGTGCAATCTGATCACTTTAAAGCCTAAATTAAATTCGTTTGTTCAATTACATGTATCAGTATCGATTCCGCAAATAATTCACATTTATAGTCTACTGTTTGATTCATTTCATTAATGAGCCCACATAATGATATGAATTCGCAGGAAACTGAATGTATATGCAATAACAGTACTCGTACCTCATTTCTACTGTAATAACAATATTCGATTTCATAAGGCTCAAGATTGAGACTATGAGATTCATACATTACCTCCTTCCAACCAAACTTATGTATATCTCAGGAATGTAAAAATTATGTCCACTTTAAACTATGTTCATATTATATAGTTTTTCCACTCCTCAAAATATACTACGTTAAAACCATGTAATTTCTTCTTTCAAAAATCGAAATTCTCAAAGATAATCTAAAAGTTTAAAGTCCTATAGTTTAAGACTGAATAATATTATATATCTATGGCTAATACGGTTATTATCACATATATCTTTTAATAATGATTTCCAAGTTCATTATCAAATAACTTTACGACTGAAATTACTGTAATCTTACAACATTACAAAGAATAAAACTAAAAAAAACTGCTGAATATAATTTTTTTAAATGCTTTCAATTTTATGTGCAATTTTACTCAAAACAAAATCTTAAACCCATTTTATATATTTAATCTTTACTTGACGAAAAACAATAAATTCAAGTACAAAGTTTTCTCGAATTTCCATTTTTAGAACATACTAATAATGGAACAAAGGTTCAGGAAAATGGATTAAGTTATAAAAAAATTATACAGTGACAATAAATGTGTAAAAATATACACCACCAACAACTTGCATTACCCAAACAAAAGATTTTTCTGACGGTTCTATAGTGAACTGTATTCGTTTGACATCGCGATTATCTCGCTCTGTTTGTAATATGCCATCTTTTTGCTTTAAATTGTATATAATCATGCGCGAATTACTGTCGCAGTGCGTGGAAAATAGCAAGGTTCACGAGATGTCTTTTCTCTGCAACATGACGCACCACGTTCTACCTTACCGTTACTAGAGAACAATTCAAATTCAGTTATCTCTACACAGTTATCATTTAGTTGAATCCTCTACACAAAAGCATCTTTTAACATGGAATTGCATTTTTAAGTATCCACTATAGAGAGAAAAAAATAAATATATCTGCAGTTAATATTTAGTCGTTTTCTTACCTTATTTTACGTTTCTTACATAATTTACCTCAAATAAACGTAAAATGCATTTGTATTATAATATTATTGTCAATAAGACGAAACTTGATACCGATAATTTACTCTCACATCACCTTTTTGTACAATATATAACATAAGCATTTTTCTGTTCTACAATAATGATTTCAAAATCTGATATACAAATCAATCTTATTTCTGTTTTAAAATTGCTTCTTCATAAAAATCAAATTTGTAATATTTGAGAAGCAGAACATACTTCATTAAAGTCCAACGTAAATACGCCTTGTTTGTAAACAGTGAATATATTAGTTACACGTCCTTAATCTACACGACAAGGTTAAAAACTTCATTCGTCATATCACAATGGTTCAAGAAGGTATCTTGTACTCAAAATCTTATGTGCACAGAGTACACTTAAAAAGCTAAGTTTCGAATCTGATATAATAGTTACTATAATTTTTCGCTAAAAATATATTCAGTTTATCTGAATGCTGTATTAAAACGCCTCACAAATATATTTTGTTGATGAGATTTCCCCGAAAGATGGCGTCCAAGGATCCTCTGATTTTTTATTTTACTAAGGTGGCAAAAACATGGTTTGTTCTTTCGATACGGAAAAGCGAACCAAAATGTTTCCTCAGAAACGCCCATGTTTTAAAAAAATGGCGCTAAGGAAATTTAGCCATGCGTGAGGATCGAAACGTAAAGGGTGAGTGAAAAATCACGAAGCGTAGAGAATGAGCTAACGTAAAAAACTGTATTCATTGACAGCAGACGAGAATCTTGGTTCCGCCAACTTCACTTTCCTCTCGATTTTCAAGTGAAAAATACCGGTCCGATTACAGAAGTTTTCCAATTATATACTTAGATAATGTTTCCCTGAGAAATTGAACTCCTACATATTACGATGAGACTACTCATCATATCTCATAATAATGACAAAATGAGATACACAGAAAGGGTTAAGCCATCATACTGTCAAGTCTTTCTGGTTGGATATTTCAGATAACAATATTACGACAATAAATAAAAAACTGAAACAGAATGATATCCATTAAATCTCGGATAAATTATTCATAACGATCTAAAAATCCTATTTCAACGTCATTCTGGTGGTTTAACTGACGTGAATATTCTTGATGTTTTATATAAGAACGATGTTAGAACCAAGATACTGTATAGAAATTGACCGGCGCGAGTGGTATTCTATGAAGTTAATTTTAATTTCGTCGATTAAAATAGTTTTCGTAGATATCGAAAATTTTTATTAATAATAATTTCAAGAGTTCAAGAAGCTAACATTAAACAAGGACGAAGCAGCATTCCTCTAACATTTAAGAGACTTATTCTTTACTGAATATCTCTAAATTAATGGCATAACTTTCTATGAAATGTGAATGAGTTTGAGTCCAGTCTCCATTATTGCTTATTTTAGTAGCAATGTGTAGAGATATAGAATGTGCACCTTCTCAAGCTGCTAACTCTCCGCAAATGTTTCCCTTCTGTGCGATTCCATGCTTCACTTCTGCATCCAAATGCATGAAGGAGCGACGGGAAAGATACCGAATGCAACGAGGGAAAGTAGCAAAATATTATTCCAGTTTAATTTTACATGCACCAATGCAGTTTTACTGCACACAATGCGTTCCCATCTCTTCGTCCGTGGAGAGCTCTACAATCTTTCAATCTGCATCAAAGTCAGGGGCTGAGGTTTGAGTGGAAAAGGGTCGACGAACTCCACCATATACACCCTCTTTAAACTTCCGTGAGATTCAGCATTCATTGCATCCCTTTTTCCCACCATTGGTGTAATATCAGTGCATCTTCATGCTTCGATTGGTTACCAAAATAAACCTATTTCCCTCGGCTTAAGCACAAGTTTCCGACAGATGAACATCAAAAACATTGCGTGACATTGATCATTGGTATCATTTCGTTTGACATAACTAGGTTTTGAGGAAATACATTACTTAACAGTATTTGCTCTCCAAATTATCATCTAATATTTTTTGTAAATGTGTGAGAAATAATCAAAATTCGACTGTTTAAAAAATATAATCTCTACGTACGGTATCAAATGTTAGTCCATTACCAAGATGGATAAAAGTCAAAGCTTCCCTGATTGATTTCACTGTAATAATTTATTTCACTCGAGTACCTGAACATTATTTGTTTTCCTAAAATCTCAAAATAATTTAAAATCGAAATGTTTTGAACCAACATATTAATTCGTACTTCACGAAAGAAAGCAATCGTTATTTTTTAGAAATGTATTTAATATGTACGAACTTTACTAATTTTTATGAGAGAATCTTGGCCATTGTTCGTTTTCCCTGTTGTACTCTCTCTATAACGGATAAATTCCTCGTAAATAAAAATCACCATTATCTTTCATTTATATTTTAATTTTAATGCATCATAACGAACATTATAAGTCCAAGATAATGAAAAAAGACACTAAAAGGTTTATTTTACAGTTAGTGGACAATGTATTCGTACAATGGAGATCCATATCTATGTTCACCATTCTATGGTAATCGCTCAAATCATGATGGTACTGATAAATCTGTTATTATCAGAAAGAACCATTATAAAGCAACCTTGTTAATGCAGCATTATGTTTATTTGATGTATCGAAATATTCTTTGGAATTATTACAGGTAATTAATAATCTCAATTCTCAAGGATCGAATCAAAACGAACTGCTGACGTCATTGCAGCGTAATCAATCAATTTAGAGAATTTTATTTGCCTAATAAGTTACTGGAATTCATTTTTGCATGACTAAAGCATGGATATAGAAGAGCAAACAATATAGAAAATGAAAGTGGACGCGTGTAATCTACTCGCTACGCTCTCTCTCTTGCTCATTGTAGATAGATCTGTCATGAAACTTGACGAAAGGAGCAAGTACTGGAAAATATCCTCTCATAATTTCTGTTTCCGCAATTCCTATTTTTATTAACCCAAGGAATTCGGCGGCTGAATGAATTTTGTTTTAAATTACATGAATATGTACTTCCATGCATTTTACAAGCTTAATAAAATCATTTGAATATAGTTGACTGTTGAATAGATAACAAAAGAAAATATAATTTATCATTCACAAGGAAATGGAAAAAGAATCCGGTTTCCATTTCACCGAGAATAACATAAGAGGTCATATCGAAAATCTGTTACTTTTTGAAGAGGGCCCCATGCAGTGAATGATGAAGTTATCCATTATGTATTTAATATTCAACCATCATTAAGGTATTTCATTTGACAGAAAATTTACTCTGTGCGATACTTGCAGAAAAAATATTTTTATTAAAAAAATATCTTCCAGTTTTCTTGATCCTTAAAATGAATTAGCATCCAGGCCCCAGTTCACACATGATGAGAATTTCTGATTACGACTCGTGATTTTATAATATCTCGTACTTTCTAAATGAGTCCAACTTCCTGCAATGCACACCTCTCATGAATATACGCGCTCATCATAGTTCATCAGATACAAGGATAGTTTACGCTCAAGTGGGTGGGAACGCTTTTCTCTCATTGTCAGCTGCAGCTTGAACATCCTTTCAACAACAATATATCGATGTCACTGTTTCGATAATATCTGAGTAAATAGAGTGATCGAGATTCTCTTATTTCTCGCGAAAACTTTTCAAAGGCGCGTACCGTTCAACTTATTTATTTATAATTTATTTTATTTTTATTTAGTTATAATTATAGATACAATTTAGACCATAGAAAGGTTTCATGATTATTTTACAAGTCAGTTAAACCGGATAGATTATAATTCAATTGATCCATAAATTATTTGTTACCTCGATTCATTCTCCTGAATGCGCAATGTAATTATTCTTATGATAATCAGATAAACTACGTATATTTATAGTAATTTAAATTGAATTAAAATATCACTTATTTTCTGTTTAAACGCTTGGCATTAACGCTTTTTCTGGACTTCCAATACTCCCACGGGAAAGCAGCTAATTGTTAAGAGCACCTCTTGCATAGGCAACCAGGGTCATGTCCTCCCGCACCATCTAATGAAGGCTAAAAACTCAATCGACTCCTCGTAGATGAGTATCGAATTCCTCAAGGGCATTAGAAACAAGGTCTGAAAACAAATTTTCTTTCTCATCCTTCGAAAACGGTAAAAATTGTTTCTTCAAAAACGTACAATGGAATGTCTAGAAAATATTTCCTACAAACTTTCGCTGTTATTTTGGATAATTACAAATTATTGTGAGATCAAATCCGATCCGATTACAAAAATTGAGTTAACTTATTCTAATTACAAACCATATGAAAACTTTCAATTCACTAATATTTATTTATTGGTACTATATTTAAGAATTATGAGGAAGAATTTATGAAACTGAATATTATAACCTCAATAATTAAAGTAATGTAAATTATTTGATGTGAGAAATTCTAGGGAATATTAAAATGTTTTTAATTCTTTCAATGATATAGATATTTTTCTTTTTATAGCATACTGGTCTGTACGGTAATCTTCGTTAAGTTCATTCTTAGGAAGAAAATGTTTGTTACACAAAAGGTCAAAAATCTAGTTTGTGGTAAAATAGCTCAACAGTTAAGACTGTAATTTAAACTTAATGACTATATTATGCAATAGGATGACCCACCCGCCCACACCCAGAGAGCCGGTCAGACGTTCAATTTCTGACCTCTATGAATTACTTTTAATATTATGAAATAATATGAAGCTACTTTTCTTATTTTTCAAAAATATTCGTTACAAAATACTGTTAAATCCCTCTTATTTATTTGCATCGATATATTTTAGGGATTTTCTATTTATGTTTAAATATCAGTTCGTTGTATGTTATAAACGGTCTAAAATACGTACAAGATTACATTTTTTACTAAATTATTACGAAAATTTAGCCGTGAAAAAATAAATAATGCGTTAAAAAACGTGAAACTTTTAAATTGACCGTTTATGGCTCAGGGAATGAGTGCTATAATCATACAATTATTAAAAAGGCCTCGTATTTCGTCGTTTCATTATCCAGCGATTAGAGAATAATAAATTATGATAAATATATATTTTACATATTCATTATTGCATAATAATTTCTTTCTCCATAGTATCTCAACACCAATACATTTTCTAAAGCTCTTCATTAACATTGGTAACAACCAAATAATGAAATTTAATAATTCTCAATTTATGATTTATGAGACCTTTAACTATACTTATTAAATAAATTTCCTGGATCTTTCGGTCTGATCTGAAGATACTTTCCCGAATTAAAACTCTAACTCACTTTTCAAAAACTTTTGTAAAAACAATATTTATTTATACATAATACTGTTCATAAATTATCATAATGGTGAGCTTAATTGTTACAGCAGTAATTCACACCAACTATAAAATATGAAAAGACTAGCATAAAACAATTCGTGATTGCATAAAAATTTCAATTTCTCTTTTTTTGACGAAAATTTGTAATGATTGAATAATTAGTTAAGCAATTATTCAATTCAATTTCATCAAGTTTGCTTTTCATTAATGAAGGTCAATTATGATATAAAACCGTATTGTTCAGAAAACAAAAAATAAATCGTTCTTTTCTATGAGAGCCTGATGTAAATGGGAAAGAGAATTAAAAGCGGAACAATTCAAAGATAAATCTCTGAAATGGCATTCATAACCACGTAACTGAATGGCCTTGACATCAGTCCCATGCTTCAATCCCGTCCGTGAATATAAACACTTAGCGAAGTTGTCATAGTTAATGGTCTCCTATCAAATCATATCAACCTCAAAGTAAATATACATAATTCAATTTATTTAGAATGATAGAGCATGAGGTAATATATTACGAGATACAATGTGATTTCAATGCTGCACTATTGATTGTTCACTAATAACTTAAATATAACTGTATAATCATCCCTTCGTATAAAAGCAAAGAAAATTTTATTTTACATCCGCAACAGAATTTATTTAACGTTAATTTTTGTGAGTTTCTTCATTAAGAAATTATGGTTGGAAAACTCAAAATAATTTGAGAGAAATAAGTATCATAATAAATATCTTTGGACATCTTTCATTTAAGACACTTATATTGACATAGTAATTGTTTTTGGTACAACAAATATGGATATATGGATACGGATAGTACGGATATAATAAATTGTAAATAATCGCATTTTTTAGACCCAGTTATAAGTTGTTGTATGTCCTCTGATAAAATTATTTTCACGATTTAGAAGTGACTCATGTTTTTTAAAATTCTTCAATATTCTAAGAAAACTATTTTATATGCTAAAATATATCTGACAAGGCTCAATAGTTATAGTGGCTTGATAGTTTTAGGATGACGCCTAATTTATAAAAAACCGTTGAACTTTCACTCGTGAGCCCTTCTAGGATAATGTTATTGAACAATTATACATAAACACAATTATTTTATATAAAAGCCGTGTTTAACTTTCACCTTTTCATAGTAATTCAATGAAAAATATGATATGGTCGGTATCATAGGTACATTACTATTTGCGAACCTAACATTATTTCGATTTAAAAATTTTTCTGGGGAGCGAATTTGAACATTAGGACTCATTTTGTCTTTAAATTCACTTGTTTAGTAATGACTCTCCCTGTCAGCTTTTAATATTGCTTGATAATAAATAAATAAATTTGTAAAATAAAAATAGAAAAGAATAAAGTGAGTTTAAATTTACTCTATGTACAAATTATTCCATTTGAGCCACTTGCATCCGAAAACAGCTGAAGCTGTGAAATAATATTAAAATTTTTCAAAATTAAGCATTTTACCTTGATTTGGCACAAGAAGAAACACCTGGGATTTTAAGACAATCACTGGCAAGAATCATCCAACGAATCCTTTATAATTTCCATAACACTTTTAGACTTATCACTATCTATAATTTCACAAATCTGTAAACCTTATTTTTAATCACATGCGAACTGAATAAAAGATTTCTCTGTCAAATGCAATCGCCTCTTCCAAACTCTTTCGCGTCTGACTGACTACAGGTCGAAGAATAGTCGGCCACTGGAGC
Organism: Pantala flavescens; assembly: GCA_020796165.1. NCBI lineage: Eukaryota > Metazoa > Arthropoda > Insecta > Odonata > Libellulidae > Pantala > Pantala flavescens. The sequence continues at coordinate 30,095,800 of CM036884.1, read as the reverse complement.
TGCGACGAGAGTGTAGGATTCCACTTTTTCCGATTCCCGCGCTTCGTATACAATGGGATTTGGGTGGGGGAAACAGCAGTGAGAGGGAGAAAATTTTGATGGCGTGGGTGGGAAGTGATGTATGCCGTTGAGGAGGGGAAACGGACAAAAAAGACGAACTAAATTGACCTGGAATAACAAAACTAACGGAAAGCTTTTCCACTAGCTACAATAGGAGTAAAATCTTAAGCTTCCGTTTTCTTAAGTTGAATGTGTCCTAATTTTACACTCAATCCAAGACACGCCCATTATCCTATGGAATTTTAATTTGAACCCTAACTGGTCTCTAATGTAAATGTGTTAGTCATTTGAATATAAACTATATGATGACTTAAATTAAAATTTTAAAGGAGCGTCTTTAATTTTCTGATTAATGAAATGGACATTTCTTATTAGGAATGTAGACAAGAATGAATATAATATAAAGTTCATATGAGAATAAATGCAAATGCGAATATTCAAAGTTAATCTTATTTAGCTTAAAAAAGAGGACAGCTAATATAGGAGTCTATGGAGTCTATTGTGATTCTTTAGTCTGTAACTTTACGAATTACACCAAAACCTTTGGAATCAATCATTTACTTCAAATAATACGCAATGAACATTTTTCAAAACTTTTCCTAATTAAAAAAGTGGTAAAATCTAAGAGTGTCTAAGGTTCTCTTAGAGAGGAGGTCGAATGTAGAAAATTGTTTCGAAAGGCGATAATTTGGGATTTTAATTTTGAATATCCGAAAGAATTAAATTCTTGAGAAGTTTTCTATGAAACCATTAAAGCAATTTCTTTCATTTTGATATCTGTAAGATTTACCGAAAAGGTGCAGTGGTTATTTCTTTCTGAAGTGGAATTATATTGTTCAATGAAATTCCTGTTATTATGATTGCACTGAAAAGAAAGAGTGGATTCTACAAATTGATGTTACCGCTCATAAGTATTTCGCTTCTCGCAACAGATGTCACTATTTGTTTTCTTACTTTCTGCTAGGCGCTGTCATACACGTAGATATGAATTCTTGTGAAATTTTTAGTATTTTCTGATCAATTTTTATTTAGATTATCTTATGGGAAGGAAAATTAAACTTTTAAGTTGACATTATATCTTACAATTAGATATTCAAAACTTTTACGAAATGTGGGTCTTTGGTTACGGATCTCTGATCTGGAAAGCTGATTTTCCTTATGAGAGGAAATTATTTGGATATATCACTGGCTTCTTGCGAAGGTTCTGGCAATCAAGTGAAGATCATAGGGGAGTACCCGGAAGAGTTGAGTTTTAGAATCTTAAATTCATTGAAATTGTAGATGTAATTTGGATATTTATTGTGGAAGCTAATTTAAACGAAGTTCATGTGTAAATTAAACATTTTCAGCCTGGGCGCGTAGTTACTCTGGTCCCGACGGAAGACTCTGAAGTGAGTAATTTTTTTGCTTCCAAGAAGAAATATTTTTCAAAATACAGTTGCTGAAATAATCATAAATTGTAATTAAAAATGATGAATTTGATTTCTTCTATTTAACGTTTCATCATGTTGTGAGAAATTTTATATATTTATCTACGATATCATAATACTTTATTTCGTTGATTTGTTTCCTAAAAATTAATTTAATGACGGTCTATATCAGATCATCCATTTTAATCCCTTTTTATTGCTATACGGAGTAACTGTCCACCATTAATAATGTTTAGACAAACTCCACAATTTAAAGGGCTACCGGACCAGAGTTAAAAATCATATTACTTTGTTCTTTGATCAGGCAAAGGTGTGGGGGGTGGCGTACAAAATTAACGACGAAATAGCTCCAACGGTGGCCAATCATTTGGATTTCAGGGAAAAGGATGGTTATGAAAAGAAAAATATAACATTTTATCCTGTGCCTGTACCAGCTCATGATGATTCTGCATTTAATGCTGATGATTTAGAACCATTCACTCTGTCTGTATACATAGCCTTAGGGAATAACAAGTTTTATGCAGGAGAAGCAGATATAAATGAGATAGCAAGCCAGATCTATAAAGCTGTTGGACCGAGTGGTCCTAATAAGGAGTACTTGTTAAAGTTAGCTGAGGCTACTCGTTCATTGTTCCCACAATGTATTGATCAGCATCTCTTTGATTTAGAAAGAAAAGTATTAGATTTAGAAAGGATGAGTGAATAATTATAAATGAATTATTTTTGAAATTTCTCTTAGGAAGTATCATGTATCTATCATCATCTATGTATCATTCCTTCTGGAAGGAATAAATCCGGAGTATTTAATATTTTATTTCATTCAGTAAAATACTGTTATGTTGTTTTGTGAACATAATTTTGCTTTCAAGGTATATAATTTCAGAAAAGAGTTCTATTTACTCTCTATGCATTTCTTTCTTGTTATTGTGAGTTTAATGCTAATGAGTAGCAATTTGTTCTCCTATATATTTAGATTTAATACTTTCCCTGTAGTTTTAATCTCTATGCAACAATAAACTTGTCCAAAACAAGCATTATTATATTCATTTAAAGAATGAAAAGGTATGATGAAGAAATTCCTTCAGATAATATTTTAAAATTTTTATATTATATGATTGAAAATACTTATTTTTCCTTAACTAATCACAAAAAGCAATCCAATTAGAACAAAATATTATGTAGTCTGCAAAATTTTGATAATTACCGTATTTCCCCATGTATAAGAACCCCCTTTGTATAAGCCACCCCCCCATTTTCTGACTATGAAATTTTGGAAAAAATATTTTACTAGAAAAACAAGTTACAAAGAGGCAGAATTTAAGACTCATAATAATAGCTCGTGCATTTCTAACGCGTACTCCCACTTCACTTATGTTATCGGTGTAGTAACAAGAGGTGGTGGTTTTTGATTTTAATGTCGCCAGACATCATCGTCTTGTAATATTCAGGTGTGGGGTCAAGAATATCGTCTCGTAACAATAGTATCACTTACAATTCTTTACAAAAAAGAACAAAATATGGCTAAAAAAGCATTTTTCATGCATAAAATTTTTACCTGCATTGTATATGCCACCCCCTACTTTTTGGGCTAGCAAATTTTGGAAAAAAAGGGTGGCTTATACATAGGGAAATACAGTATATCTTGGTTTGAAATTTTGATATAGATAAAAGCTTCATTGTTGAGATAAATGTATTCTAAGAAAATATAGATAATATGATCTTAATGATTTTATTTCATTTACTTAAAGAGGCATTTATAATCACAATCTGTATTCTGCAATTTTTGTCAGCAGCTTTCCTAGTTTCTGCAAGTTTCTTTTTCTCTTTATATTACTCAGCTTTACAAATTTTTACTTATTTCATTATTTTTGTTTTCACTGAGTTTTCAATAAGCTGTAAATATACAGCCAATAAATTAGCTTCAACTAATAGGAAAGTGATTATTTTTATTTCATCATTCTTTCTTCTATAATGATTATACTTCAAACATTATAAATTTATTCTGAGGTATTGTAACTATAGCAGAAAAAAATATAAAATCAGAAATCAGGTTGCTCTCCATGGCTAGAGTAAATGACCCTCGATTGGGAGATCTGGGTTTGAGTCCCGGTCCCTTCAGACTTTTTGAATCTGGGATTATTTGGGCAACGTGGGCTTCCCCACTTAGTTAAGGTAATGCACATGGGAGAGGTTATTGTGTGAACTTCCATTCCAAATCAAGTCATCTACCCATAAACAAGCACAAATATTTTCTGTTCGACCCAAAATCATGACTATTTTTGCATATAAATAACCTTGTCAAAATTGGAAATTTTAAATGTCTTTTATCATCAGCACCAAAAACACTATTTATTGAAGATAATGTAGAAAAAGAATAAGATCAATGCAAGATAGGTAGATATTAACTTTTACATAAATAGTCTAACTTCATCGCATAGTTTAAATAGGAGAGTAAAATAGCTACATAACTGAGAAATGAGCTCACTTGCCTATTTTTTTACCTCTGCTTCAACTACATGAGGTGTTACGTATCTAGAGAAGAAATTACTTTGCTGAGCCTCAATAAAAATCAAGTTAAAATTATGAAATCAATGCGTGAAGGCGTGACTTCGTGGAATGCCATAGTAATAAAAATAACTTAGTAAATTTTTTTTTGGAAATTTACTAAGTTATTTTTATTAAAGTTAAAATTAATTTTCAAACAATATTCTTGGAAAGTAATAAGATCAGAAGTTGCATTTAAAATACGATCATCAACATTCCAAAAATAATGGATTGAAAATTGTTAATTGAAGTAAAAGGAATTGCATAAGAAATGACGTTTGTGACCTGGATTACAATCTTATGTTAAGAGGATTTTAAAATATCAAAGAAAATTTTCATTACTTATACTTGAGCCCTATGATTTATGAAGGAAAGGTAATGCGCATGGGAGAGGGTATTGTATGATCTTCCATTCCAAAACAAGTCATCTACCCATAAACATAAGCAAGCACAAATATTCTCTTGTCTGTTTAACCCAAAATCATGACGATTTTTGCACATAAATAACCTTGCCGAAATCAGAATCGTCCTTTATCAATAGCACGAAAAAACATTTTATCATGTTCATAACAAAGTGTTTTAGAAGTGAACCTAAAGAAAACCCTTCAAGATTTTAGGTACAACGATAATGCAGAGAAACAGGTTCTTATCTCTCTTTACTTTGACTTATAACTCACCATTCCATGTAAAAGCTATTCTTTAATTCTGAAGTATTTTTATGCTTTTTACCCTAAAGCATCTCTAAATTTAAATACCACAAAAATTACACATTTCACACTCTTCCACTAAGTCTATTAATTATTACGTACCTTTAAACTGAAATTAAAGGTTTTGACTTACCATCTTGACACTATTTATTTGAAACTTCACTGTCTTATATTTACTTCTGTATATTCCTACTTATCATATACTTTTGAGCATTAAAATGAGTATGACAACGATACCCACTGCAGTTAACAAACCAGATTGATTTCAATCAGGTAGAACAGTGCAATAAAATAAATTTGACTAGATTCTTAACACATGAAATTTCAATTCTGTAACATTTCAGGCTCATAATAGTCAATGTAGAGAATGATTTTTGAGTTGAATGTGGTTTAAATTTCCTTATGGTAACAACAAAGTTAATTACTTTAAATCCACACTATACATGATCTCCTCTTACAGCAGCCAGTCTTAAAGTTTACTTGCTGGACTTACTATGACCTAAGGAATGAAAATTCCAGTATATAATGACCATCTAATTCACTGCTTTCTTCAGTATGATACATTTATAAAAGGAAGGAGAGGTCATTCCTCTTTCTCAATGCAACAGAATCCAATCTTTGAAATTTCCATCTACAGTAAGGTTTCTACCTAAGAATGTACAGAAGCACATTTACTTAAATAATATGAAAGGGTACTTGGGATATTGAACTAGGGACAAGATTTAACAACTCCATCATACTAACTCTGAGCCAATATATCCAATAATCAAGAACTACGAATTTAACGAGTTAATGCTATTTTAACTATTTTAAAACGGAGATAAGGTTTAATTCATCATCTCAATATTTTGTATTTGCGACAATCAGTACTAATTTTTATTCTCACTAGGATTATAACCTTTTCCAAAAATTACTGCATTATGCCACCTGCAAGTTGAAAAAATTAAGCCTAGTTTTCACCTCAGCATATGTTAAGGGAATTGAAGAAACACTTAGTACATATTCAAAAATTTATTGAATGAAGATGTTAAACAATTGTCTTTACAAGCTGACACACCTCAATAGTTCCTGGAAAGAAAAGAATGGTATGAGATTTTTTAATTATGAAATTCTTACTATATGAATTCTTAAATTCTAAATTTCTATCAGTTCACAAAAAGTAGGCTTAAGTATGAATAAATTTACAATAAAATTAATTCTTGGGAATTTTTGAAAGGATAAAGGGCGGTTGAGTAAGTGTCAATACAGATTCAGGAAGTACTATTAACGTGAGCCACAGCTGCTTGGTTTATATCAGGACATATTAGGTACATGAGAATCAAAAAAGAATATAGACGCCTTTGTTGTCGGATATTCCATAAGTTTCTGCCATTGTACCAATTGCTAAAAAATCAAGATGATACAGGTACAGACAATAGGATCAAGAGCAGTTACTGAGGGGATGTATTTTAGGTAAAAAAAAGACTGAATTTACCATATAGATAAGATAATGTCTAAAGCGACTCAAAGCTCACTATATGAGGATTTTAGGGAATGGAGAACTAGAGAAGCAAAAGAATTAATAAGATACATAGTCATAGTAAGACCTATATTAAAATATGCAAAAAATGTAAGGGATCTGCACATAAAATTGAATATCAGGAAGATTAAGCAAGTGCAGAGGAAAGCAGCTAGCTCTGTGTTAGGGAAGCATCAAAATGTTTAGTGTTACAGAAATGTTAAATTTACAGAATGGAATTGGGGAAAAAAGGATGGGAAAAATTAGATGATAGGCTAACAGTATATCAACTATAGGCATATTAAATGGAAGAGGCATGGATGGAACAAACAACACAGGAAAGGCATTATATAGCTCAAGGGGATCACAACCAAAAATAAAAACTAGGAGTCAAGGAATAGTAGAGCAAAACTTTAGTTAAAAATTGGAGGATTTAAGGAATGGAACATGTTTCCTGAAGGTGTCTTTAAATACTCACTTAAATCTAAATTAGGGTTTAGAAGAATATCAATATGACTTGCTAAGTTTGGAAGAAAAAATTAATTATGCTTCACTTAGATGTCTTCATGTTCTAACCATTTGTAGGTATATTAAACCATCATTCTCATTTACGTCCAAAGATTCTTTTAAATGTTTGGGGCTGAATGTTTTCAATAGAACTTCAAGTGTGTATGTACGTTAATGAAACAAAGTAAAGATATCAACATCATAAAACACAACGCTAATTAATCAACCACAGTGCATTTTAAACTTACTTAGCAAGTACGCCGTCCTTTTTCGCTAGCCTTACAATACAGTCATCGGACTCTCCCTATAAAAAGAAACACACGAATTACTTTGGATACCAAGGTAAAGCATAACAGAACACAAGAATCAGAAGCATTCTCTTAAAATCCATAAATTTAAATTAACACCATAGCCAACTCACCATCCTTCTGATTGCACCACAAATAGCGTACATCTTATACGTTTCAGTCATCCTGCCAGTGGTTGGATCAACATCAGCAATGTTTATTTGGATTGATGCATGATCTTTGGCATGAATGATTCTATTGCTCGCGGAACTGAAATACAACAGTACATTGAATATAATTTTCATGGATTTAAAAATCAGTACGTTACATATTTGAATAAAACCACGTGTGCGTTATGCATACCATTTCCTTGGGCAGTACAAGTCAACAAACTCGCCAGCGTCGTTCTCCATGGTATTAAAACTGAAAAATATGTGATAAATTCAATATATTAAGCCGCACTTCGTTTCTAAAAACTATAAATAATGATAGCAATGTGTTGCATTCGTACTTGACAAGCGAAGCACGCGAGAGAAGGGAAAACGGAAGTGGAATGATGGGAAGGCCAACGAAAACAGCGCCTCTACTAGATACTCCGACAACAAACGACGTTCGATAAATCTGAGCGGATAGTTTGTGATGTGGGTGGATAGCACCGCATTCTTGTGAGAAACCCTACATTGTTAAATTAATTTTCCTTTATTGTGGATGCTTACAATTTATCTACCTGTGATATTTATATTTATCTAAAAAGGATAATCCAAATTTTTCGAATGTAAAAGGTAACTTAATGATCCCTGAAAATAAAAAATAGCAATCTTTTTACCATTCAGGAGATACTGTTTATTAGCCCTTTTTATTATTCATATCTATTAAATTCTGTAAGGGAATAACATTGAAAATTTCTTATTGCATCAAATAATTTTCTTCACGTGAAAGTAAAAAACTTGTTAATTTTTTCGGATGCTAGGTGTAAAAGATTGTTAATGTTTCATTATTTATTGAAAATATTTTGGAAGAGGAACAGCATTATATTGAATTCAAAATAAAAACAAGATCTTTTACTCATTTATTTATTAAAAAACTGAGTTCAAATGTTGGCATTTTTATAGCTTTATTATAACTTATTTTTTTTATGATACTTTATTCACAGATAATAAATTCATAAATATGCAGAAATTAAGTCTTAAACCCATTACTGATGGATATAGAGAACATAAATTTTTTGATTATGTTCACTCTTTAGCTTAAGAAAGATATATTTCCATCTTTGGCTAAAATTATACAGATTTGATTTCATTGGACAGTTTTCTCATTTGGTACTTTTTTCGAAATAATTATAAATATAAAACCATTTTCACACAAGAGGATGGCAAATAACACAGATTTCTTCTCACTGAACATCATTTCCACCGAAAGTTTGGTGAATAAATAAGAATTCACAATGCTTTTCTTTCATATATATCCCGGTATTGAAACCATATTATATTATAACACAAAATAGCCATATACATAATCCTATACATTAGGATTTTGGTTCACATGATTGTTTTTCTATTGGATCACAAGATAGCAGTCCCATCATATTTTGAAGCATTTCCTGTTGATTTTCCTCATCTCCTTCTTCATCACAGAGTTCTCCAAGGACATAAAGAAGAGCATCATTTTCATAAGTAGGAAAAAAGTACCTGAAATTTATATAAAATAAAATATGAAACGTAATTAGGTAAGGTTTATAAACTATACATCTATATATAGTATTTATTTATAATTATGCATGTCCACAATTATGAAAATATTAGTTAAAAAAGGCAAAGTTACTCTCCTAAGTTTCCTAATTGCACAAATACACAAACTGTGGAGCAAACTTTATTCAGAAGATGAATTCAAAGTATGCTAATGGTTAAATATTTTTTCAATGGCTAGGAGCAGATTAAAGGGAGATAAAAGCGACATTTTGTTTGATACTTGATAAAATTAGGAGACATTTAATTTCAATTGAAGAAATATATATATATATATATATATATATATATATATATATATATATATATATATATATATATATATATATATATATTATATATAGCTGATTTGAGGTAATATATGATATGAATTCACTGCCTATACTATATAGACCATGGAAAATTTGAGTGCTACCCCTGACTTTCTGACCTAGGAACAACCAGGAAACTGACCATACCAATCATGGGATCAATCCTAGAGGGACCTAAGAATGCACCTAAATATTTTTAAGCACTTTCCATGTATATATAAGATTCAAAGGTAACACATCTGGACCATACCGCAATAAAGTGCAATAAGTTTCCTATAAATGGTCATGAGTCTCAAATTTGCAATTTTTCCCATGAGAATAGATATGATGGATTTATGAAAATTTATAAATGCAATTCAGAGTACATTGAAGATTCAAATCCACACAATTATTCTTTAATTTTAATTTATGACTAGAGACAGGTCAATTAACTATACTCACTCAGGCCAATCCCATAACTTGGGACTTGGACATGCAAAATGGCTCGCTTCAGTCATGTGTGCAAGCAATGCTTCTCTCTTTGCCTCTTCTTGCTCCTTACCATCTACTAAATTTCTCTCACTACTTCCTTTGCTTCCATTTAATTTCTCCTCTGGATTCTTTAGGGTTTCACTCACAGGCCACTCACAAACTATGCAACATCCATCTTGAACCTTCCGACGGATGTAATTCACAACCTTTATCTGATATAAAAAGAACAGAACCATAATATTTTATAATTTAAAAGACAAAAAAAAATAATTTTTAATTTTCATAGATTATATATTTTCATACTTATTTTTTTATTTTTGAAATATCTTTTTCATACAGTAATACAGTTCTATGCTATAACCAGACTCAATTAACTTGTTCTTTTAATCCAAGCTGAATAGAATATTTTATTCCTTGATAGGGTTAGTAAGCATACTCTAAATGTAATCACTCAAATTGAAATTTTTTCATGAATAATCCTCTAGTCCTTAAAGTTTATTCTATTATAGGATTGTTAGATAAGAAATCTGAAGAAAATTTTTTAGATTTTCATATAATATCATTACCAAATTTTGATTCAAGGTATCACAATTAGGAATAAATGACAAAGATTTAAAGACAAATACAGCACAGGTTGAAATTATGTAGAGCAGGGAAAAGGGTTGAATGGGATTCACTGGAAAAAGGAAAGGAATTAGGGAAAAAGTAGGATAAAAAGTAAAATAATGGACTGGATGGTAGAAAGAGTGAAACAAATGCAGTATAAGAAATTAAAATGTAGGAAAACCTTGACGAGGAAGTAAAGGTATGAAAAAGGGGAGGAGTAAAAGGCAAATAAGTTTTTTGAAAGAAGGCTAAGTCAATTTAAGTAAAAGATGCATATTTAAATGGATATAAGGGGATACGGTAGACTAGAGGAATTAAAATACAATTATATTGATAAACAAGAATTAAGGCTGCAAGTGACTACGAATAAATGCCTTGAATGATAGGCTGGGACTTGAACCTGGAATTTCTCTGTATGGTATATCTTAATAGCTTGGTATAATGTTCTCATGGATTGCTCAATAGAGCACAGCAGCTGAGAGGATATTGAGAGATTTAGGTTCAAGTTCCAGTCCAGCCAGACTATTTTAGAGTTATTCCCGAGAAAAGATATTATTTTGAAGAGCACCATGGAGTAAAATCTCTTATCCTCCAAGTTGAGAAGATCAAAGCCACCATGCTCTTCTCTCATGTGTGCTATAACCGACACCAAGTCAGCTCCTTTCCATTGGCAGAAGAGACAATTAACTTTATTTTGGGCATCATCATCCTCTTGCCAATCTGACCAATCTCCACATACATCACCTCCCACTTCTTCATCTTCTGACATATTAGGCAATTTGAAATCTTCCTCATAATCCTTTTCATTCTGTAAAAATGGCCATATTTGAATTAATTTCAAATAAATGTACTTGGTTAAAGAAAAGCAGTGGATTGAATAAAAGTTATTAAGTGTATTTTCATGTGCATGTATACATTAAGACTGCTTACTATAACTGTGATTTTTGCCTTCATATATAACAATATGCTTTCTATCACAGCCCCAAATGGTCCAAGCCAGAATGTGTTAATAAATTTAATAAAAGTTCTTCACTAAATAAATTATGGCTTGCCAAAGGGTTTTATTATTGCTTCATTTATTTCATTAATTAATTCATTTCTCAACAGTAATTCTTTGCAATAAATGTTTTTTATACCTGGATATCATGCCAATCTTTCCCTCTTTCAAGATAGTTCACTACATAGAATCGATCATATGATGAATCTTTAGGATTTATTCTCTTATGCTGCTTCTTTCGCATGTGTTCTTTGAGCACAAACCAATCAATAAATTTCTTGTGACAATAAATGCATAGCATTCTGTAAAATAAAGAATCAGCAAATTAGAAAAAATTTTTAGATTGAAAGAATAAATCACCATAATGACCTATGATGAATAGATCATGAATAAAAACAGAATATATTGAAAATTTAACATTCCATATCACTACAATAATTGAGTATTTATATTACAATGCATAATATTTTATACCCAAGATAATTGTAACTGTACACCCCTTCATTGAAGATTCACAGATTGCATACTTGGCCAAATAAATACTTTCAAAATAATATCCAAAGAATCAAACATATATAAGATATATGCCTTAATATTTAACATCATAACATAGTAAATTTATTGAAAATATGTAACGAAAATGTTCAAATTATAGATTAAAATTTTACATTTCAATAATAAAAACAATTTCCATTTCAGTCTCTTTCTTTTTGTTGTTCTTTAAAATCCATGTAATGCATATCTCTTAACTTTACTTTAAAAGTAATCAATTTGAGCAAAAAAACATTCCATCTAGCTTAAAAAATAATTCTGATTCAAACACTAAATTAAATCTAGGCGAAAATTTTGAATGCAAATGGGAACAAATAAACACTTGAAAATTTTGACAAAGGAATAAACTGTAATACATATTATATATTAAATTATATTATTAAATGCATAATATATAATAAACTGTCAATGGATAATTGGTAGGAATGAATTATCATAAATTGTCAATTCATTAAAACCATAGAGGGGTAAATGAAGATGATGATCAAATACTTGCATAGTAAAAATAGCTCTAAGTATTAAGTCTACAAAATATTAGCCAAATGAATTCTCTCAAATATGGACTCAAATTTAGCAATATTACCACTCAAAAAAATATGTTATTAACTCAATCCCAGATCTTGCAGTTCAGTTGTCCAGCTATTGAGATATCTAGCGAGAAGATTTAGACCCGTTGTTAAGCGATACTTTGCAGGGCATAGGCATATACAGTTTTGAAGTTATGAGTTCACTTACATACTTAACCCAAAGCAGAAAAATAAGAGATATCTGTGAATATCTCAATTTCATTCTCTATTTTAGCCTGTCATCCGGTTATTTCAATTATTGAAGCCTAACCCAGAATGGGTATTAAATTTTTAGTAAAGGCTTTATAATGAGCTTTTGATGATTCATAATGTAATAAACTTTAACCAATGACTAATAATTTTATGTATAATTATCCTGGTGAATAGACAATCCCTTCTCTATGATACTTAATACAAATATATACTCAAATTATTTGAAATGATACAAAATGGCTAAAACACAATACTAACTTTCATCTTAAATTTTAACCTATTGCAATGAAAATAAATTCCATTGACTTATTATATATTTCTCATCTTGAGATTTAATTTTGCCTAAAATTATTACCTAGACCACTTCATAACAAATAAATTATATTATTATTTTACTATTCTATTATTATATAAGATAAATGATTACTATTTAATTTGGCGTTTGAAATTTTCATGTACACTAATACATGCAGAGGGTTTAAGAGCAAGAAAGTGAGAGAGCTTACTTTAAATAAACCTTAATCACAGAATATATTTCTCATACTTACTGATCAAGTTTTTTTTTAAGTTTGTCAAGCATTGAATCAATGAATACTAAATTATGGGGATGACCCAACTGAAGATTATGGCCTGAACTGAGATGCTTGAGAAGTTCTATTCGACTTCCTTTCCCTGTAAATAAAAGAAGGGAATAACTGCAAGAAAATAGGGTCATAAGAATGACAACTAAAACAGAGATAGTATTAATGATAATAAAAATAGAGGAAAAATTTCATGATTTCTACTTTAGGAAGTCACTTCAGCTTACTGCTTTGCACTAAACAAAAATTAAAAGAAAAAATTGTTCAAAGGAATTTTTTAAAATTAATTATTTGAAAATATAAATTTTAATAAATGATGTTTCTAATAATGAAATTATTTATGAGAGCATATATTTTCAAGGAAACAATACCTACAACAATAATATAATGTCCAAAACAAGAAATAAATTTGTAGAAGAGGTTGAAATAATATGGAATTACGTAAAACTTTTTATTTATAAGTAAAAATTTAATTTTATTGCTTTCCATTTTTTTTCAAACTAAACTTACCAGAAAAGGAATCCTTACAGAAGAGACAAGATCCCTCAAAACTATCATCTGCTCTTTCCCATTGCTGCCACTGGAGCACCCATTCCTACAACCACAGAATAATGAATTACATCACTCATTTAAAAGTAAAAACTAAGTTATATATTTTATTTTTTTGGATACACTATATCTGGATAAATGAAGTACATCTGGATAAATAAACTGACTACCTCAAACACAACATCTGTTACATTTGAATATATAGAAATAAAGATGAGCTTGAAGACACTTACTGTGACTAAGAACATTTAGCTTTATGTTCTCAGCAGCTACAATTTCTTAAATAAATCAAACATAATTTCCATGGGGAATTACAAAACATTCCTTTAACCAAAACTTATTGAATGATTAATACATTATAAATAGAAATTATTCTTATAATGGTCTCTAAAAACAAAATTATTTTCTCACATAAATAAAAATATCAATGTCATAAAGTAGTTAAAAATCTGTTGATAATAAGTTCAAAATAATGATCATCAAATAATTATATAAATACATTTGTTAGTTTTGTTTAGTTTAAAGGGTATACTCACAAAAATAAAATCCTTACATTCAAAGAATTCAAACCATATATTAGGAATAATAATAAAAAAACTTTAGTACTGACTTAGGCCTTCAATGATTTTTAACGAAACAGAAGTAGATTAACAATAAGATATAAGAAATTTAGTTCAGAGATAACAGAATTACACTGCTGAAAGCAGGACATAATGGACATAAGATTTTCATACATACATTGTAACTATGTGTCATTTAAATATCAATTTTATCAATAGAAATTGGACTTGGATAATTTTTTTATGTTATCAACGAGAGACAAAGAGAATAATGATAATGGTACTTCAGAACTATTCAACTTCTTCACCACAGTTTTATTAGATGTATATCAGAATTTAGATCTAAATGTTATAGTACTTCATTAATAACACATTTTATGGGAGGAATTTGGAATTTTATTCATTTCAAAATATGACAATTACATATATGCGTGACATTCTATATACCGTATTTTTCGGACCATAGGACGCACCTGACCATAAGACGCACCTGGTTTTTAGAGGAGAAAAATAGGACAAAAAATATTCTGAACCAAATAGTGTAATAAAATATTTAATAGTCTTTATTTTGGAGGCGAGATTGAGACTAAAAAGTCTCTTCTTCCATCTAACCTCTTTAAAAAAGTTTAAAGTACCAAAAGAATTAGAAAGAGAAAAATAATGATTATAAGAAAGATTTAAGTGGATATAAAAACCTAAAAAAATTCTTAGAAAAAAAATCCACTGCAGGAAAACACCCACAATGAAGGGGTGTGTGAAAAACCTGCACAAACCTACTGATAGAATTATCTAAAAACAGAATACTAAAATTTCAATTTTACAAGATAATCAATGAGTCAGATCATGTTAAATTTGAAAACATATCTAACTAAACAGGTAATTAAAAACATTCAATGGTATATTTAAGATGATTGCCAAAAAGAGAGGCAAAGTGTAGATAATAAAATTAGAAGATATTGGACTGAGCTGCAAAAAAAGAATGTTTCAGGACAGATGCATAGTTAAATGAATTGGAGGTTAAGAGTGAAAGGAGCAGTAGAGAGAGCGTAGTTCAGTGCTGTAGAGATGTGATGACTGTTGATACAGGAGATAAATTGGATACATGATTAAGATAAGTAAGACATTTTCTTCTGAAAGATCGGGTGGATATGGAAGATTTTATGTGGGAGGGAATGGTATTCCAGAGCGTGTTAGCAGTTATAATAAATGATTTGTGATATGTCTCCGTTCTGTGGTTCGGTATTAGTAAATTGAATCTCCCTCTAGTATTACAATTATGAACGGACTCAAATCTTACAAATTCGGAAGAGATATTCAGGAGATTGCGTTCGCAAAACAGTGCATGAGAACGTTAGAATGTGTAGTTGTTTGCGAGTTTCGAGTTTTATCCAATCTAATTTTTTAAATGCACCGGAAATATGGTCGAATTTTCTCAAATTAAATGTAAATCGAAAGGACACATTCTGGATGCGTTGGAGCTTAATGGCTAGATCTCTTGATAGATCTTGGTAAACAATGTTACCGTAATCAAAGTGAGGCATGATCAATGAATTTACTAGTCTACTGAGTTGAAGGCTTTACTAAAATAATGTATAACAGAATTTAATAATGTATAACAGAATAATATTTGATCCTGCGGGTCGGCTGCAGTGGGTCCCGCTGCAGCTCTGATTCTAATGCCCGGCATTAGTGTCAGCGTCTTAGTACAGCGTCAGTGTCAGTCTTCTATTCGGACCATAAGACGCAGGCACTTTTCTCCCCACTTTTTGGTGAAGAAAAAGTGCGTCTTATGGTCCGAAAAATACGGTATATACTTAAAAATAGCAATATAATTATAAAATACCCAAGAAGTGCAAAAAATTAAGAATTTACAGAAGTTAACACACACAGGACCAAAACGACAACAAAGTTTTTTATCTTAAGAAACAACAGGCACAGATGATGGATTTTGAACGAATTACTCACCAGCCTCTTCTTTTGCAACCCTTCCCTCAATTCTCTATCCTCAGGTAGCTGATCAGAAAGAAGATAATATGAGCAGCTTGTGTCTGCATTAGGTGTGTAATCGTTGGGAGAAACATTAATCCCAAAAAAGAATTCTGATGGGGGATTTGAAGCTAGCCTCGCCTTCCAATAGGTGCAATAACTAAAAGAATAACGAATGGAATTTTTTAAGCCGTTTTCATTCAAAAATGCACTACAAACGAAATTTGAATTGTTAAGTACCTTATAAGGCTGGGTATATGTTGTGAGTCAGCTATGACCAATCTGTGCTGGAAAAACATATGCTGCAATAGAGCTATTTCGTTCCCTTCCTGGTCCAACCCAAAGTGCTCATCACAAAATATACATGGTGCAAGAGGAGAAATATGTGGGGTAAGCACCGGATCATAGTTAATTAAGGGAGAAGGCAGAGGCCCACTCTTCGAAGGTGTAGTTAATTTCGATGATTCACTATCATTGTGGTGAACTAAATGAAAATCAAAGAAAATTATTACTAAAAGTAATTTTAGACTACTATTAACGTATGGATTACTTGATGGAAAAATTAAATCGGAATCTGGAAATATTTTACACATTCAATTCATCAATTAGTTGAATTTAATATACATAAAATAATTTGTGACAAGTAAAACATGATATAATTAATCTACATCCTTAAGCACTGACAAATTTAATACCAAAGAACATCAACATACTTAACGCCAAAGGATCTTCTTTGCCGCTCATATCGCTTTAAATCTTAAATTATAATCTTTATATAAAATAATATATCATCTTAAAAATGTTATTAATGAGAAATATAGTTTTATGATAACAATACTTGAGAACTACATCCTACAATTCTATTTTAGGTGCGCTAACAAGAGATATACGATATAAGAGCCGCTAAATATGAAATACTTTAAAAATTATAGAGAGCAACATAGGAAAGTCACTTTGAAGTATGTAAGGGCAAAGAAATCATTTAGAGCATCAATGAAAAAGGAGTTTTATATTATTTTCGAATTAAATACGGTAAAATGATGAAAAACATTTTTAATTAACTAATTTAATGTGTTGTGATTTCCATTTAAGAACGAACTTATGGATTCCAAAAACATGCAACGGAATTTTTTGGGCAACAAATAATAAAAGCTATTGTTGGTTAAATTTCCTAGGGAAGGCCCTGTTTTGGAAACGTAGCTTCCATACAATCCGTCTGATTGCGAAGTTCAGCATTAAAAAATAGTAGTTCCTAAACTGGCCTATAACTTGCTTATATTTGAATGTTTAAGGTCAATCATCTAAATCTTCATTATTCAGTAAAATTATAAAACACTTGATTGAAATTAAAAATATGTTTTGAAACTTATATTTTTATTTCAATTAGTTATTCATTAAGAAACTACTTAGAGTGATATCTTACTAGATTACAAATTTTAAAGTTTGACATCACACCGTCCATACATTTGGCTGAAATTTGTGGCTTATCTGATGGCGTACAAATACTTAAAACCTAAGACCATTGAAGAATAGAGGAAATGCATTAGTTAACAGCAAATAATTTGTAATTCCACTTTTTCTGTGCGATAACTACTTAAATTAAGAAAGAGATCTTTGAGTAATTAGAAGGTACGATAATACTCGTACTCGTATAATGAAAAATGTGATGTTTCGGCAAGAAACAGCTTTTTGTATTTACATTAAAATTAAATAATTTCATTAAAACCATTTATAAGAGCCAATCTGAATTGGTTATAGCTGTTTTTGTGATAAAGAATTGAGTATCCAATTGCCATCATCGTATCCTACTAATGGAACAGGTAGGTGAACACTGTTGCCGATTAATAATGCAACACTATCCAAGTATCTAGAGTAAAAACATGCTGATTAACTCATGTTTTGAGTCTCTTCATCTAACACTGCTTGCGCATACCCTCTCTTTCTAATGATTCCTACGATTTCCAAAATTTACTTAACACTAGATTATAATATGTTGGGAAATATAATTTTATAAATTTTCTGCTAGTAAAACGCCAAAAATATCTTACTTTTCTATGCACAGGTTACCCATGAGCCCATATGAAGAATGGTAATTTTGAGAGAAGTCTACTCATTTGTACAGCGTAACACTGAAATATGAATACAGATACAATTCTTTGTACATCTCATGCCAATTAGTCGGTACTAAAGAAAGGTCGGTGGAAAGTTGAACCATAACATGTAGATCGCGCCCTATTTTAAGCCAGCTAAATGCTTGGTGATATGCCAAACGAGCAACATGGAGAAACGTCTTAACACAGTTCATTGAGAAAATTTCCAACGGATCGCAATCTCACAACGAATCATGAAGAATCTCATTAAAATTTTATAATTCGAACTTTTATTATGAAACTATTAGACACTAAATGGAAAATCTAATATTTGAAAACTCTCATAACTACTGCCAGTTATTGATGCTCCTGTTAAGGTATTTTACGTTTTTAAGTCGTAGGTTTTCCCTTCCCGAATTTTCAAATATTTTTGTCAATCCATCTAGTGATTTGATTCTTTTATTCAACGATAAGAATTGTTATCCATTCCGATTACAAGGAATTTATACTGTAAATGTAAAAACACAAATTGACAGTAAAATCGAATGATACATAACGAGAAGTGAGATGCTCAATTTACATTGGAAATTAAATATTTTAAAAGAAACTATATCTTCAGAAGCAATATTAAGAAAATCATATCTGCGTATATGAGCAATGTGTAAATTGTTGAATAAAACTAATTTAACGGTATTATAAGGGCTTATGAATGCCACTCAGCGCACCTAAATTTAACGATCCGTCGATTTCCTTATGGACAATTATCTGTATATTTTAAGAGAATTGTAATGTTTGGTTTGTAGAATTGTATTTTAAAGCAGTATCATCTTGTATTCGTGAAAGTGAAGACAAATGCGCTAATCAAGGAGGCATTTTATAGCTCAATAATAATTAATATATATTCTTATCAACGATTAGAATATAATTTCGAAAACATTAGTATTTATTTGTTTCTTCCATAATATATCAATACTGCTGAATGAACATAGCAAACTCAACGTCTATCATAATTATTGTAATGAGTAATTTTCAATAAATAATTGAACTAACAGGCCCTTCAGAGGTTCTTCTATACGTAGTGGACTGTAGGTACCTACGTAGTCTAGTTATGGATTCATAGAGTAAAAAAGCTCACAAATAAATGGACATAAGTAACATCTTATACATCGTGAGTAAACATGAGGAAAGTGCTACTACTACTACTACTTGCTACTCTACTCTCGATATATCTTATACCCTTTCTTGGAATTATTGAGTTACACTTTGTTTAACGGTGAAATTTTAAAATTCAAATCGCCCAAGTACTTAATATCACTTTTGATAGAAACCTTAATTGGGAAAACAAATCAATTCAATCGTAGCGAAGGCATAAATTATGTGATGAGGAATCTGAGGGGCAAAGAAAAAGAAAAGGAATATTTAATGCTTGCAAGACCAATTTCAGAATACGCGAAAACTGTGTGGGGCCCTATCAATGTAGTCAAATAAAGAAAATAGAAAAAGTGCAAAGGAAAGCTGCTAAATATGTTATGGGAAAATTTATAAAAACGGAAAGTGTTACAGCAATGTTAGAGACTCTTGCATGGGATACACTGGAAAAAAGGATAAAAATTAATCAAGTAGGTTGTATTTAAAACAAAATTACAAGTAACGATGTTTGGGTATCCTTTGAAAATTCAATAGTGAAACCCGATATTTTTGGTAAAGATAGCCATAAATTTAAAATTAAGCTTCGGCGGCAATGAACAAACATAAAGATGTATTTTTTCTTCTCTGGACTTCTGGACGAAGAAAGTGATTGCTTGACAGGGCAATGGTGGGGTTCCAGCCCGTGACCGCTACGGTAGCCGAGAAGACCTGTAATGAACCCCGAAAGCTCGAGTAACAGCAGTTAGATAAAATATTTTAAATTAATTAGGCGAATATTATGTATTTAAGGGTGCAATAGCTTAATGGGCATTCTCTGGTTACCATGTATGTATTGTAAAATATTCATTTATTGATGTTGAATTTTAATTATTTTACGTTTATAGCTTGTGTGTATATGTAAGTACAAATAACTGTCAACAGGCTTACACCCTACGAGCAGTTACTTTGTAATAATAATGCAGCATTAAATCTATCTGGAATTTCAATTTTTATGAGCCACTGTTCCCTGTTTTTGTTTACGCAAGCATAGTCTTTACAAGTGCTTTCATTGAGCAGCAACTCTCACTTACATTATTCTCGTTCCTTGGAGAATAATTTTCAAGGTATTTAATAAGTAGAGTTTAAAGCTCGCCTCGATAGTTCTCCAATTTCGAATTCCCAACGCCAAATAGGAAACCCTTGACTTAGTTGTTGCTCCGAAGGAGAAGCCTTTAGTATTCCTAAAAAAGAAAAAAGAGTGGTGAGTGAAAAGATCGATGAAAGAAATGCCAAGAAAGAACCGCTGCCAGTTCAGAAAGTAGGCTTAAATTTATTGGAAGTTTTCATGAATTTAAATGTGTGGATGATCGAATTTATACTAGGAATAATAATGCTTTTTAATGCTATTGTTGAGTTTCCAGTTCCGTAAAATACATTAATGAAGCTTACAATGCGACGAAATAAAAATAGGAATGACGTTCGAGTATTATCTTATCACAGCTTTAGACTGTGAATCAAGGTATGATGTCATTTAAGTTAACCTTATTCCAGCGGCAATGGACGAGGGACAACCCATCCTGCGATTGAAAGATATCTCAATAACTGCTATGCTTAGTAGTTTTCAGCGGTTACATATGAGTATTCGAAAAGATAAAAAGACTGCCATTGATGCAAATTCACTCAATTGAAAATTTTAAAATATTAAACTATCATGCTTTGTAAGTGGTTCAAAGGAATTTGACGAATTTGTAAAAACTTCTATTAAAATGGAAAATTCTTATTAAAGTGTTATATTAATATCCCCTTTTCTATTTATTGCATCCTTTTTTTCTTCTAAACTATAATCCCAATACATTATACTTCGTATGATAAAAAAGAGTAACAAACGCACTTCGAAAACGTGTATTTTCATTGTAATATATTTTTTAACTCCTAAATTCTTTAGAGATAAAGGTTTTATCAAAATCAAAATGAAAACAATTTTGAATGTGTTTACTTTGCTTAATCATCTGACACTCCTTGATGAAGAAAGCAGTAAATATGAAACTACCTCTAAAAACGGCCTTAGAATCTCTACCATTGCATATTCTGGGATATATAGAGGCTATTGAGAATTTTTACCGAAGAATGAAGTGATATAGCGGATGAAAGAACAACTTCCGATGAGAAGGTACAAATTTCATGTGAAAGAAACTGTGTATACTCAATATCGAGGAAATATTGTTTGAATATTTAAGTCTGCCAAATATCCTCTTGATTCGAGCTATCCGCCCTTCGTTCAAAGGGGTCATTGACTTTGTTCATCCTCAATCCAGTATAAATTGGCAGCGAGCGTCTCTTACGAGACGGGGAAAAACATAGGAGCAAATGACGCAATGCGAATGACAGAAAGACATATGAAGTCTGCGTCGCATTGAAAATAGTATAATGAAAATTAAGCGTAATCGTCGTTTCTCCTTCTGAATGCAAGTATTTTGAGACGGCGACTCTAGTCGCCCAATTAGTTTTTCAGTCATGATGCATTCAGGAGATTAATGAAATGTTTAAATTCGGCTGTGATAGATTCAGAGGCTAAAATCAATGATCCTCCATCGGCATGCATCAATATAACGGCGAACGACGATAACTTATTGCGGAATTGTGAATAATAATCAATAATCAGGAAAAAAGGAAATTTCTTATTCCTAGGAAACCATTGATATTTATTCTTGATCAAATTAAATGAGATATAGGGTAAAAACATGAAGTAAATGGTAAGACCAACCCAGCCCTATTTCTTGGTCTAAATTAGTTTTGGAGAAAATCGCCCCATACCGGACAAACAATCTCTATAGAACATGAATCAATATAAGCTATCTTAACATCTGTACAATTTGAATGATCTTTTTATTAATAGGTTATTATTTGTATGAAGAAACTAAAATAAATATCGTATTTATCGTCAATATGATTTTTCTCGAAAATCCTTTTCACTGTAAAAACAAAACATTTTAAGAGTAAGATTTACCGTGCTGAAAGCAAGAAACTGCCTTTTTCTGTAGAAACAGGATGCAAAACCGCTAAATAAATTAGCCACAACGTGTGGTTTATACAACTAATTAGATTCTCATAATCTGCGTGCATGCATTTGGCCGTCTTAGACGGAATATGATCCTTAGAAAATAGAGATGTATGTTGGAAACTGTAAACTATTTTCTCTTTACTCCAACAAAGTAATACTAAAGAAGTTCATTACATTTAACGCATTCATCTTAAAAGTCTAAATCTCTAGTCTAAAATCGCTAATGTTATCTAAACTGACTGAAAAGGATCATTTTATCATTTAATAATTTTTTTCAGTCCTATGTACATATATTATTTCTTTTTAATTTTTTATAATAAAGTTTTAAATCTTAGAGGATACTTACTAGTCAAGATAGAGAAGTATATTATTTTTATTATGCATATAACCAAGGTTTAAATTATTGCACACTGTACTGTGAAAGCTTTACATTTATGCAAGTACGTATTACAAAGTGTACAAAAAATGTTGTGGTAAGTTTGATAAATTAAAGAAATTGAGCAAATCAAAGCTATTTTTATCCCTGATCGAGCAGATAAAGCAAAATGTATTGAATTTTAAAAATATAATATCAGCAAAATGATAAAATTTTATTTTCTGCAATCAATCCGGTTGAAACATAAATATATTTTTGATTTTCAATTTAGAGGACAGGGAGAGTGAGCATTTAAAGACGCGCATCTCCATCGAATGTCGCAATCGACAGCATATAAATGCATAAGAGGTCAATGCCAATGCTTTGGACGAGTTCATGAATATGACCTCTTGATAAAATAAAAAATTGTTTACTTTCCTAAGATGACTAATTGCTTTTCTATGGAATTTGGCATGCCGAATAAAATGAATCTATAGTAAAAATAAGGATTAAAATAAAAGGATAACCGATTAATGTTCATCTAATTCTTTCAATGACTTTGGCATCAAAAATAACTTGAACTTCCGGACTGATAGAATTGGATTTTTCGAAATGACTCGTAAAATTTAGAGTTACGTCTCAACATCTTTAGGATAACGGAATCTATGGCATTATAAAACATCAATAAAGAAAAATAATGGGCAATAATCATTCCTATCGTATATGTCCCTGAAAAATCTACTAAATATTATCCTTAAAAGAGATAGCTCAAGGAAAATGTATAACTGATCGTATAATTATTAAACATATTGCAATTAAAAATTCTAAATAGGCAATGTGTATAATTTTAATGGCAAATTTACTTAACTTTTCAGCTCAAAGAAGGCATAAAAATGTAACACAACCATACAAAGGAAAAAGTAATGCAAGTTTATCCGAATTATTTTTTCAAATATTCTCGTACATGTTCACGAAACACTACCATTATTGTAGATCGTTGTCGCTTGTCTTTAATTTATCGAAGGTTATGTCAATGTTTAAGTAAAATTAAAATCTTGCTAGGAAGCTACTTGTATAGTTATGAACTACCATCAAACATCCAATAGAAAAAATTCAATCATTTCGTATACATTGTACCGACTTAGGATAAGCAGATAATGTTCAGAATGTTTGTAACTTGATTAAAAGAGAGATAACTTGTACTATAATGCGTAAAGAGGTATCCACTATTTCGTATTTGATGTATACGCAAAATTCTTATCTTTCATGGCATTAGTAGTATGAGAGATATCTTATATCTAAGATACCTCTCATACAATTACGACACAAGCGTGAATAACTCCGCTTATTTGGCACGAGCGAGGAAAGAATGACATCGTGCAGCGTTATCAGTGACGTTCATTCCCAATGGCAGAATCCCAAGTGCGATGGAGGAGAAACGTTCACAACTTCATTTCCTCTCGGCGCTTAAATTTACGTAACGGGATGGCGAATATTTCCTCTTTAAAAACGATAGATGTGAGATTGATTACCGCATGAGAATTTCATGCAAACGGAAGTCGGAATTAAATCCCTTTAATGCTTAAAGATATCTCTCAATTGTCGTTAAGGCAAACCTCACTCATTATGACTTCTAACTCCCCTTCAAAACATGCGACATTGAAACTGCCCCCTAACGATACAGACTCATGTTCCAAGATGTTCACACGCTTCACTCTAATTTAGATAATATACGTATTCAATTTATTGAAATTCGTTTAAAGATCATTTTTATTTACGTTAGATTATTATGTATCATACTAAATTGATATGTAATATTATACTTAACTCTCAACCAGGCTTAAACGAACCTTGCGGTAATTTTTGAATTTTAGTTTACAATATATTAGGAACTGTTAATTAAATTAGAAGTTTCAATCAAAAATTTTAAAATTCGCCTTCTCACCTTCACTTCACCATCTCTTAAAGAGGACTTCTTAAACCTTCGTATGGTTACTTTAGCTCACTTGATTTCCCATATTGTTATGTAATAAATATACTTTCTACGGAACTTGAAACTGGAAAACTTACACTTTAAAGTTCATCTCTTAAAACCTTGTTCACATTATTGCATCTTATTTTTTAATGAAATCTTTCATACTATGCAATTAAATAAAATATCAATACTAACAATTTTTTTACTATAAAATATATATAATACAAATACCTGTTATCCTGTTTATTATAATTTTTAAGAGAGAATTCCAGTTAACCAATCATTTACGTTGAGGCAACAAACCGATATTTATTAGTTTAAAAAGAACTGAAAAATCTCTCCTTGTGGAAATAATAATCAACGAAGACATTGATTTCTTCCAGTGCTAAGTTTATTCATCAGTACGCACCGTGGTGATGGATCATTTTTTCTTCTCTACTTCATTCCATATAATTTCTAGATTAAAACGTAAGATAAATCTATTAAAGAATCATTTTCGGTCTCTTATTTATGCTTAAGCAAATGTACTCAAATCGCGCAAAAGGTGAATGCTCACAGTTTTGCAAATGCAGAATCTTTTAAAAATCGATTGGGGTTTACTGATATTGAATGAGACCAACTTCACAATTTGCAGCGAAAATGTTCTCAGAGAAATGGAGAACAAAATTTTTAATAGTTCATGAATGTATTGGACAATTAGAGGAAAATTTTATTCTCCAAATGAAGGAAACTATTATATTAGGGTTTTATAGCGTTTGAAGGAAAGACAGATGGCGTGCAACTATAGATTTCCACCGATACAGGATTTAATTTATATTCAAAACGAATCTAACATAAGTCACATCAGTTGATTTTGCTCAACATGGGACTTTAGGTTCTATATTGAAGTATTGATTCGAGGATTGCCCATACAAGAGTTCGCCCTGTAATCAAATGTTGCAGATGTTTTTCCAGTAAAAATATTTGTGCAAGATGCTCTGAATCGTTTCGACATATTCTGTTCGAAGAAAGGAAGTGTAAGAGGACCGACAACGACCGCTTTAACAGCCAATTAATTAGATCAATACCTCCAAGGATGTTTCAGCGCATGTCGATTGCTAGGATACAAGGATACTGCATACATATTAAGCTAAAAGGCAGCTTATTTCCCGTTGAGATATATATGTAATATAATTCATCAACTATCGATATATGTAATAGAATTCAAAACGAGATAATTATTGAAATTTTATTGAAATATTTTATCAAAGTTTCCATCTGAAGAAGAATGGGCAATAATGAAAATTAAATAGCAATAAATTACGGAATGGTAATATTTGGTGGGATTAACTTCAATTCTTATCTTCGCGAATAATTTTCAAATATTGTCACACTCTCAAACTCAATTTCCTAATTCGAATATGGGTTTTCTCGAATTTAGTTATCGATAATTATAGTTTAAATCACTCAAATAAAACTTTCTAAGTTCATATAAAAATGCTATTTTACTGAATTTCATCTGAGTCATTAATAAAATTCATAAAAAGTTAATTAAGTCTTCTAGATTCGCATCCAGTAGTCAATCCAATGCTCTTTGGAAATAAATAGAATGAAGGTATTTAAAAATTGTAAATTTTATTTGAAATCCGATATATTTTAATTCAAAATTTAAAAGAACAGTGAAAATTAACGGGTATTCTTAGTATGAGTAATTAATGCAATTGAACACTTATGAATTTGCGAATGGGGCTAGACATTGTTTCGCTTCCGAATACAGTAGATACACTATGTTTCCTCATCTTTCTATGAAAATACGATTTGAGATACAGATAAGACGCTTCTTTGTGTAAAAAATGTCTACATTACAGCTTAGTAAAGAGTTATATCACATCTTTATCCACACATTATTAATATGAGAGTAGTCTTTGGTGAACTTTTATTTCATTATGGAATTCAGGAAAACATTATGCATGTTAGAATACTTTAATATCAATGATAGCGCAATAGCGATATTTCGAATAAGAAAGATGCATTTCGTTTAGAACGATAGTTGTAGACGAAACATAGACTATTTTTAGTAGTATATAGTTTCTTTCCGCGTTTATGAATTCTTTTATGGAATTTATTTACACATGTAATTAGATGAATCATGGGAATTCTTTGTACAGAAAGAAAAGTATATTGCACACTACTTTCCAATATCAGTTAAGTTTATTTTTTGAGCATATCTTTCGGATTATACATGTGATATCTACAGCTCGCTCCCGCTAGGTTATTTCTTATTTTTAACCTAAGCTCAAGCACTATTTCTGGAGAGTAGGTGGTTTGATATCATTGTTTACTGTTAGGCTATGGACTTCATGCGGCAAACCGTATTTGCGAGGAAATCACAAGCGTAAATAATGTAAGATTGTAAGATTATCAGAGAATTAATTTGTAAAAATGTATATTGTATTTATTTTATCAGTTCTTTGTTTGATGTTGATTTACGATTCATTAAACGAACCTTTTCAATGTAGTTGAAATATATAAAAGTGAATGACACGAGTTTCGTATAGCTATACATTGTTACAAATGACATATGCATATGACATACGTACAAATGATATCAGCGTCAGTTTATCGCTCGTACTCATTCACGAGACAGTAAGCTGAGAATCGAACAGGTTGGTTTACATGAAACAAAATCCATAGTTTAAATTCAATAAATATTATAAGAAAACTTTCCTTATGTAAATAGGTCGTAGAAATTATCTTGTCTTGGCAACAAAATGAAAATCATCGACAAATTGAGAAGTATGCGCCAACGAGGGAGTTAATGCTTAAGCGTTGTAGAAACAAGCAAATTCGAGAATAAAAACACGAGCATCCAAGCTTTAAAAATTAAACCAACATTTAATACGCTCTTTTTCAATTGTGTAATCTGTCTATATAATAAACCGGTTTTAAATCCCACGAAAACTTACTTTTACTTTTTCTCGTAAACATCAACGGCGCTATTTATAGATAATCTATCATCTACGTCATCAATCGCAATCCTCTCAAATGAGAGCATTGGTCGATAATCACTAAGGGTGTTGATAACCAAGGCCAGAGATAATGGGGTCGACTCTACTCTTCCGTTTACGAGCGGAAAAATAAAATGTTTCTGAAGGACGAATTCTATATAGTTATGATACTTACACTACTCACGGATTCTCTACAGCCGCTAGTGCGCAGAAGTATGGAGATTAAGACGTAGTCTCACTAACCTAAGGAGGAACTGGTTGAAAAATGTAACGAACTAACATCATTATTTTTGTATCGCATTTTATGTAGTATCATTATTTAAGTTATTGAGCATAATAAAGTTAAAATTGAAGTGACGATTGATTAACTTCTGAAAGGAGACGTCAAAATAAATGCAAAATCCAAGATTTTATCAAATTCCTCTACACTAAGCTGAAAAAGTTTTTCTCATTCTCATTTCACACGGCATTTGTTTAGGAATGTATAATGATGTTATATTATGCAATCTAATTAATCATTCGATTTGTGTAAAAGTATCCACAACTTTTCTCGTCGATCATATACATTTCATCAAGGTTTCAAATATTATAAAATGAAAACTGATCAAATATTTAAAATTTCATTTAAAACATTTATTAAAGGGAATATATAATTGGCATATCTATGTTGCCATTTATTAGAACATCGAGTACTTCAAAGTGATGCCAAAAACATTTTTCTGTTGGAGTTATCCTCATAGTCTTCTCGTAACTTATTAAATGTTATTGTTAGTTTATAGTGAAATTGCTAGCGAAATATCAGAAGAGATACATATCCGGCATAGTATGTTTATTGAGTTTCGCAATATTAGTAACGTAACGATTTTACATAATGTATGTTTAAATTTTATCCGATTGCAATAGGTGCCAAATGTGAAAGGGAATTTTTCAGTCCAAATCTAGTACATCTGATCTTTCATCGATCAGGATGACCAAAGACCTTGGACAGTGAAATATTAACTAGGAGTTTGTACTTCTTAGCAGTCGATTCATCAAATATCATAGTTGTTTGCTTGAGTTGCTGCTTCGATGTTAAGTCATTATTTTCTTATCACGTGTATAATGCAATACAATGCTATATCTTTGGTTAGCTCAGCATTTAAATATAGTAATATTTTAGTTTTTTCTTGTTAGCAGTCAAGTGTTTATGGATTACACGGTATTCTAAGATCTATCATTTTAGCAAATCTCAAAGAACTTATCAAAAATAATCTTAGATGAGCAAAATACGACTCCTTATTTCAAATTGCAGAGGTGGAGGATGATCCCTTCTCGAGCTTGAGCGAGTTGGCCCTTCCTATAAGAGTCTTCACCGGGAAGGCAGTTCACAGTCCTTCTCTTCTTTCACTAATTTACTTTATTGAAACACCTAGGAACCACATCTTTACTTTACATTAGAATAACCATTTTTCCATTGCATACTTCTTTAAAGCATCATGAATAATTAGCACCCCGCTTGAACGTGAAAGTTACAGAAGTGCCCATAAGTGACCTTATGGCTTATGTTGCTTTTCTGCTCTCTCTATCTCTCTCAATTATTATTTAAATTGCGAAATTATTATGGAAGGGCATCTTAAACCAGTTTATGCCAATTTATCATTTCCTATCATTTCACATTATATTTACCATTTAAGGAAAGGGAGAATGTAAAATATTTTGATTTGGTTGAATTGGCGGATTCTTTTATTTTGTAAATACGAATGAAAGGTTTAGGATATAACTATACGTATAGCTACGATATTCCAACGCTAAGGATGTGCTTACCTACCTTACCAATTTTTTAAATATCGAGGTTTGAATTTTTTCCATAAGATTTTTGCGTTTATTTATAAAAATTGACCTAGATCAAAAACTTATTGCATATTAAAGTGGGAATATTAATTAAAATTATACAATTATAAATAAACATTCATTGATCGAGGAATTAATAAGTTTAATCAATGATATTCAAATTATTTTTCGTTTTCTAAATGTTTTGAAATTTGAATATCAATGAAATAATTTTGATTCTGTTTCTCTTCGTGCCGTACTTTAAAAACTTTCAACTGGTTTAAGGAGTAGTAGTCAAAAAAACTTGCATCTTACCTGCTCCCACGCTCATTTCAAGAGTTGACGGTAATTATTACTATCAGAAAGCGGGATTCCCCTTAATAATTTAATTGGATACTCTTTCGCAAAATATTCTCGCTCCAATTCGAACACGTCATCTGTGTAATTACTTTCCTGAATTAATAGTATTTTTAAAATAGTACAGGTTTCATCACAATTTAAACCTGGCCCTGGAGGTCTCTGGCGGATTTTAGGGAACTAAACCCCTGCTAACAATGACTGCTGACTTGCGCTGTTCCATGGTGCGCAGAACGTTGAATGTTTTAGTGAGTGATCGCAGGTTATAAGTAGGCCATACGAATTTCGCGTTCACCATTCCAAAGTGTTTATTTCCATCATGTTGAAATTGAGCGTAAGATCCACTTTCGCGAATTTCAAGAGGTTAGTGTTTAGACGAGTGACGATGCTTTAACGTAGATTTCTGGTAATCTTCAAGGTCGTGTAATATCTCTGCCGACCTCTTATCAACTTGACAGTGGTATATGTTTGTTTTTTAACTAGACCGTAATATTTACTTATCGCTATGAGTAACATTTGTTTTCCAACTCAATATGTAATTGACTGCGTTGATGATAAGCTGCCATCGAGAACACTTTTTGAACCTGAAAAACGAAGGTGTTAGGGGTTATCATTTCTTTACTTCCTTTACAGATTCGCCGCTCGTCGCTCTAGTTCTGTCATTGCGAGGCCAAAATTCAAAGATTTTAAAGTAAAAAATGAGCCTGTGTTAGGTAAGGATAATTTCTGTTATATAATTTTAAGTATCGTTAATAATGTAGTTGATGATATCAATTGCATTGTATTGCATCGTTTCAGCGTATTTGAAAGGAAGTAAAGAAAGAAATGAGTTAGAGTCCGCTTTGAAAAGTGTGGCTTCAAATTGCGAAGATGTGCCTATTGTTATTGGGAACGAAGAAATTAGAACTAAGGATGTTAGATACCAAGTTATGGCAAGTTGTATTACTTTATCTTGCAATTATTGCAGTGCTTAAATCATCAAGGCACCTCTTGTAATTATTCATTTCTTTTTTTTCTCAGCCTCACGATCATCAACATAAGATCGCAAAGTTTTACTATGCAACACCCGTAAGTAAATCTCATTAAGTTGTTTTAATCCTAGAAATCGTAATTTTTATGAAAATTAATCCAACCTTTTGTATTCGAATTTATTTTAAGCTTTACTTTCATGAAATTTGTTAATATTCAGTTATATACTTGAAGTAATATTTCAGTTAGAATATAATTCAGTGCAATAATTTGTTTTAGCGAACCATGGGTGATTTCTTATACACCGAAGAATTAGCTTATTGTTCATTTCTAGCCTTAATTTAACTTAGCAGATGAAAGATATTAAAGAAAAGAAGTGTGTAAAGAATTTTTTACCTTATTATCTTGAAATCCTTGAATATTATATTCATCATCGTGGTTCATCTGATTGGTTTCCCGTATTTATTTCAAAGATATCTTATGTCATATAAGCGGCTGAATATTTCACTTATATTTCTGCCTTTAACAGTTGTATCCTATTTTTAAATTGGAATGTATTTGTGGTTGAGATATGTATTTTATATTCTATTTTTTTCATTTTTTCATCATTCAGGATTTAGTGCAGAAAGCAATAAAGGTGGCCAGTGAGGCAAGAATACAGTGGGACAAAGTACCATTGGAAGACAGAATAGATATGTGGATGCATGCAGCAGATCTAATGGCAACCAAGTACAGAATGGCATTAAATGCTGCTACCATGTTGGGACAATCCAAGACTGTTGTGCAGGCAGAGATTGATTCTGCTGCAGAACTGATTGATTTTTTCAGGTAAGTTAATTGTGCACTTGAAGGAAGTATATCTATGTTTTTGTAAATAGCTTTACTCATTTTAATTTTTGTGTAATCTCCATCAGCTATTTTGAATCCAAAATCTGAGCTGAGAAAAAAGAGCCTCCCTGAGCTCTCTTCAGTTCTCTCTGTTCCTATCCAGATATATTAAATCTATACCAGCTACCCTTTTCATTATTTATTACTCATGTTATTCTTCATACCTAAGGGTTGTGTTTTTGTTTACCTGGTGATTCCAAGCATGCATTATTTCACCATAGCACCATTGTATAAAACCCTCCACATTTAAATCTCATGTATGAACATTTGCTCATGATGGTGTCAGTACTAACAGCTTTGAGATGTCAGTTTGCCACCTATTATAATAAATCACTAATTCAATATTTCAGTGTTTCTTTAAGTCCTCATTTATTTCTAATGGGTTTCTTTTATTTATTGATTGATTGCTTTCTTACTGAATATGATGCAAATCTATGATTATTAAAAATCCCTTAAATCCCATACTTCATTGATTTACAAGTATTATTTTCACCCAACTTGCCAAGTATAGTATATTTTTACAAAAAATTCATGAATTTTGTGAGTGATTTGATACTCAATTTAACAGATGGTGTAAGCATTAATCTTTTTCAATGAGAAAATGTTAGCTTAGTGGGAGCTTGAACAAGTCAAAAAACGGTTATTTATGGTACATAAATTGTATAAATAAATGTGATAATATTTTTCTTAAATACTTTTTAGACAAGCATAATAAAATAAAATTTTTAAGGCATTTTGTATTAAATATTTCATCCAGAAGTATTTCTTGCCTTAGACAATTGTTGAGAATGCAACATTTATCGAACAGTAATATTAAAATAATATTTCTATTCAGGTTCAATGCATACTTTGCCAAAGAACTTTTGAAGTATGATCCAATCAGTGAAAATCCAAATGTAACCCGAAATTCTTTGAGGTACCGGGGACTGGAAGGATTTGTTGCTGCTGTTGCGCCCTTCAATTTCACTGCCATTGGAGGGAATCTATCATACACTCCAGCATTGATGGTTAGTTGTGCTTTAATTATTAGGATTTACTTTATTTTTTTATAGTATATAGGTCTTCAGGGCATTTAGAACTGTTGTAAAGGATCAACTTATGATGTTTATTTGAGAGTGATTTTTATGTCTACTGAGTTTACAGCACTTAATTTCTCTAGAGATATCTGAGGAATCTGTTTCTATGAGAAAAGAGCTCTTTTGATTCAAATCATAACAAATTTCACATTTTCATTTTGAACTACTGTTCAATATAAAGAGGAAGAAACATTTGTTTTTTACTTGAACACCAAGCAAGACTTACAGATAAACTTAATAAAAGAAGCAAACAAGTAATCTAATCTGTAGAAAGAAATCTTTAAATATTTTGTACCTTGTATGAATAAAATTTTAGGAAATTGAATAATTTAAAATCTATTAAATTAGTTTATGTATTTTTTGTTAATTTTGTAAAAAAATTCTGATGGAGAGTTTTGTACGGAATTAGGGAAACGGAGTTTTGTTCAAACCCTCTGACACTGCTGTTCTCTCGTGTTACACCATCTTCAAAGTGATGAAGGAAGTTGGTATTCCTCCAGGAGTAGTCAATTTCATTCCTTGTGATGGCCCAGTTTTTGGTGATACTATAACAGATTCTCCACTTCTTGCTGGTATCAACTTCACTGGATCTGTGCCGTGAGTTGGGCATATGAAAGAAATTCTCTTTTACATTCTGTCCTTTATATTTGAAGTCTATATGGCATTGAGAAGCATATTCCTGCTGGTGACAAATTTTTATCCATGATTTTTCTCTGCCAGGACCTTTTTGAGACTTTGGACTCAGGTGGGACAGAAGATAGCAAAATATAGAAATTTCCCCCGTCTTATTGGGGAATGTGGAGGGAAGAATTATCATTTCATACATAAATCAGCAGATATAGAGAGTGTAGTTAATGGCACAATACGTTCAGCGTTTGAATATTGTGGCCAAAAATGTTCTGCCTGTTCTAGAATGTTTGTTCCTCGTTCACTTTGGCCATCGGTATGTATAAATCTCACATCTTTGGAAGAAAGAATAAGTTGAAAAATATTTGTGTGCATGGAAAAAGTTTGTCATTTTAAGATGCTGTTTGCAAATATTTATTTGATGTAGTCTTTTTGGGATACTTTGCCTTCTGAATCATGTCATTTAGAGGTAGTGATCAGTGGATTGGAGGCAGAAGGTAAGCAGAAATACCTTGATTCAAAAATTTCCATTAAATATTATTATCTTTCATGTTATGTATTACAATTGCCTATATGGGTGTGAAAATGCATAATATTTTTAAACCAATGTAGGTGGAGTTCAGTCAACTATTCTATGTTGAATCACTTGGCCATTTCTCCATAAAAATTGAAGTTGATGTACTTATACAGTTTTTCCTTTGAGATTTACATAAATCAACAGAAATACTTTTAGTTTATCATTCCTATATTTACAACTTGAATTGCATTAATATGGATATTTTTCATAGATTACTTCTACTAATGAGTGTGTGCAAATGTATGTGTCACTTACTTTGTTTGATAGGTAGCTGGAGAAGAACATTTTGTTTCCTAATTTAGAATAAATGATAACTATTTGCAATTTTTACTATTATTATATAGTGTATATGGTCAGTTTTGAGTATAATCTTTTGACAGATCAAGGAACAGCTGTTGGAATTGCGTAATAAGCTGAAAGTGGGACCTCCTACTGAATATGACACCTTCATGAGTGCAGTGATTGATGATAAAGCATTTGAGCGAATCCGAGGGTACATAGAGCATGCCAAGAATACGAGCGGAAATAAAGTGATCGGGGGAGGGCAGTATGACAACAGGTGAGTGAGTGTGTGGCCCCATCTGTGCTTCTGAAATGGTCGTCGTACAAGGAGATGAGCCAGCAAGGCCGACCCCCCTCCCACAATAGGCAGGGGTATTTCGTGCAGCCAACCATTGTGGAGGTGAGCGATCCGAGGGACCGGTTGATGACAGAGGAGATCTTTGGGCCTATCCTGAGCGTATATGCCTATGAAGACGGTGCAGAGGATGAGGCGATGTCCCTGGTGAAGGAATCGACGCCATTTGGACTAACAGGAGCCGTGTTTGCTCAAGACCAGTAAGTTAAATCAGTTAATGTAAATACACCTATTTTATTGTGATTTATTATACCAATCATAAACATTTTTCCATGCCCTACTGGATGAGTATTTGTTTTAATATTGAAGTAGATTTTCTAAAGAAGCCATTACTTTCTTTACCTCCTGAACTGAAAAAGGAATTTCTCTCAAAGATTCAAATGAATGATTGTTCTTTAAACTGCTCCATGCGGGTGAACCTTGCATATTGTTAAAACAATATTTGTTTCTGATAATTAAATTTAGTAAATATTGCAGGAAATAAATTAGTAAAATTTAACAGCACATTGCGGAATAAATATGAACTTAAATAAGGCTATACCTTAGATGAACGTTTGTCAACCGCTGTTCTGCGGCGCACTAGTGTGCCATTACATGTTTCCTGGTGTGCCGCAGGATATTCTCGCAAATTAGTGGCGGTGCGGTAAAGAGTTTTAAAATACTGTATTATTTCATAATAAAGCAATTGTAAAATAATTTCTTTTTTTGATTCCTATTCAAGAGAATAAGTTTATATACATAGTCAATATAGGCACAGAGGTAAATTTTTTTAACATTTTTGAATGGTGGTGTGCCTAGGGATTTTTTTCATGAAAGTGTGCCAAGGCACAAAAAAAGGTTGAAAAACACTGCCTTAGATTATAATATATCTTTGGTGAAATTCATTGAAGCCATGGTGAACCACTGAATTTATGTGAGTGATAATTCTAATATTTGTCAAAATTAACTTAGCAACGAATGCAAATATTCAAAAAAATGTATATCCTTATTCTGAGGAGATATTGGTTAAAATTTTCTTATATTATTTAGTATTGTTTACTTTTTCAAATAATTTGAAGCTCTTATCTCTTGAGAGAATTATTTATTTGCTTCTTTTTATAGATTTTTAAATTTGAAATTTTTCAAAATTGTTACGACACCCCATTCTGTAATGCTTTATTGAAGGAAAACAATATTGTCTCCAAAATTTTTCATATATTTGTTTTGTTCTTTGCAGAAAGTTCCTGGAACATGCAGCTGAAAATTTGAAAATGACAGCAGGGAACTTCTATTTGAATGATAAATCTACAGGGTCTGTTGTTGGACAGCAACCATTTGGTGGAGGTAGACATTCAGGTAACTGAGAGCCCAAGACACAGTTATTTAGACAAATATGAATCCAATTTATGTATCAATAGCCTGTGTATAAATGGATAAGTATATTTTATGATTGAAAAATCTACATCCTTCACATCTTACCTATGATATAGATCCCTTGTTGACTCAATACTGTTATGAACTATAACAATTGTTTATTCACAATATAATTTGAAATCTTTTTATTTCTATTATAGGCACAAATGATAAGGCCGGTGGACCTCATTATGTGCTACGATGGACTTCTCCTCAATCCATCAAGGAGACTTTTGTACCGCTTAAGGACTGGAAGTATCCATACATGGAGAATTAAATTTAATAAGCATTTATTTTTTGAGGCATTGGGGTGATGCTTGTGATGTACAGCTGTGAATCTGTATATGTGAAATGGTGCCTTAAGCAGAAGCTGATGGCTGACCTATTTAAAGGAAGGAGGCAATAATAATTTTGTGTTAGAACCTTTGGAGTAATGACTTAAGCTTAAAATTTCTTCTGAGAAATGATTTGAATTGAAAATAAAGGCATAGTTATGTTCCAGAGGCTGTATTGGAGGCGGAGATCAATGTTAACCACTGATTTGTGTATAGTAATAATGACT
Source organism: Pantala flavescens (assembly GCA_020796165.1). Taxonomy (NCBI): domain Eukaryota; kingdom Metazoa; phylum Arthropoda; class Insecta; order Odonata; family Libellulidae; genus Pantala; species Pantala flavescens. The sequence goes on along the minus strand of CM036884.1, from coordinate 30,059,140 downwards.
ACAAAATTAATAGAAAAATTTTCAGATGGTTTATTTTCAAAATAAACCTTTGAATATGTGAAGGTGGTGGATATTATTTATTAGCACAAAATATTTTAATTTCATCATTTATTCTCCAATGTACATTCTGAATGAGCAATAGAATATTTGATGATGTAAGTTAACAAAAGTATAACAAAACTTATACTGAAATCAATCTTGTGATTTGAAAAAATATGCTTAGAATTAACTAATTATTACATATTCCACAATTTCCTGATATCTGTAGGTTACTTGAGACAAAGTTCAAAAGACTGGTAATAAGTTTCTCCTGTTTATGTACAGATTGTTCATTTTATTTTTTTGACAAAAGTTGCATTTTGCTCTGTCAAAATAATTTGGCAGATGCTACCAATTCCTTTTATGTGTAACCACTTTAGTCTGTATTTCTTTCTCCCTCTTGATAAACCAATTGTTGATAAGGTTCTTGTTCTCCCTGCCTCAAATAAAAGTTTTAATATATTTTGTGTTGTTATTGGTAAAATTCCAAAATAAACCTAATGAATGTTGTAGACTATTATGAATTTTCAAATCACACTATTTAAAATGTAATTTATTAAATCTACAAATCTTAAATGAACCATTTATTTAAACATTTCATTAATTTCAAGATTTTTTGGAAGAATATTTGAGGCATATCTGAGATAGTCCACTTTGAACTAAAACTGACAAAATGACTATTATAATGGAAAATTAAGGAGAATAGTTAATTTAATATGAATTGGTCTATGTTGTCCAAATGGAAGTAAAGATAATTACCAATGTACTTGATATTCTTAAAGTTAAGGAAAACCGGTTAATCTTCTGGGGTGTTCTATTAACAAATTTACTGTTGAAACTATTACTAGCTCTCCTTATTTGGTTATTAATGAAATATAATTTTTTTTATTTAACAGACTAAATACAAATGTTTGGCTCATTTTGTTTTTAAAATAAATGTAATTAAAATTTTCTCATTCCTGGATATAAAATATAGATCAATCACAAGTGCTTTCATATGAACAAGTCTTGATAATGGCTATCCTAAAAATGTTTATACTAATTTGATAGAATATTTAAAATTAATCATTGATGAATACGTATCATTAATTCATCAATTATACATTTATTTAATCAGTTTCGATTTCATTTGTGCTCCCTGAGAAAATGATTATCCAAAAGTTAAGTTCTGATAAACTTAATTAATAATTATAAAAAAGAAACATAACATTTTTCAATCATAATCTGTAAGAAAACTTCGTTTTCAAAACATATCCTTTAATATAAAGGGACAATAAGTTTTAGTACATTCATTACAATTATTTACAAAGTATGTATATATTTTGACATGGGGATCTGACTTTCCTTATTATTTTTGTAACAGAAACTTGGAAATAAAATCTTTCAAAAATCCAACTATCATAAATCATTGATGAGAAAAGAAAAAACCTGAATTGGAAAAAGTACATTAACCTTAAATTCACGTTGATACAATACACCAGCCACCACAAGTCATATGGGCTGAACTTTATGTTAACTAATTAAATAAAGATTGAGATCTTGAATTTTGAGAAAGAAAGCTGACATGAAAACAATCATTAACAATAATTATTACAATAAGAAAGCGTAAAACATTACTTTAACATGGTAGATGATAGTCATATAATCCAAGAAATGTAGCTTACAATCAACAGATTCAATGGTTTTACAATCATAGCACCATTATTTCAAATCTTACAAGCAGCTTACAAAATATTTCTCCAATTCATGATATCTACTATAATATGAAGACCATAACCCATGTGAGTGCGAGGAAGTATGATAGTGCCACTTGTATTTTTAGATGCTTCACCATGTTAAAAAATTATTAATTTTTGCACAACTGTCTTACCTCTTTATTTGTGAATTGAAAATATTAAACTTCATGATGTTTTAGCTCATGATGTACATAAACTATTCTCTATTCAGCTCATTTGAAGGTAAAGTAGGTCCAATTTTGATTTTCATTAAATTCATAAAATTAGACATTTTTACTTTGTGCTGAACAATCAATATCATCCAAGTCAATATGATCAAAGATAAAATTTGAAGAGATAATGAAGCTGACAATTTTAAAATTAATACTGATGGACAAACTTGCAGAAACTTATCACTGTTACTGTAGAACTGCCATTAAAATACAGTAAACCAAACAGCTTTCTTGACGTTATCAAGATTTTGATGCTCACAAAATATCTTTAATTATCTTCATTCCTTTTTCAAATTTAGGATAGAACGGAATTGATATGACAAAGATATCCAATGGGGATGGATATTTAATGTTTCAGTACAACCCAAAACATATGAAGTATCAATTCAAATGCAAAATATTTATAAATGTGAGACAAATTAAAACAATAAATTATCATAAACTCTTTTAAATTGGCCAACAGAGAATTTAGGATCTATGCAAGCTCACAGTTGTGCTTTCCATTACTGACCATACTCTTTTAGAGGCGGTGTTGCGAGTTCAACATATCGAGCAGCTTTTAGATCCATTTTCTGGGAAGTAGTCTTAGAAATCATCAGCACTACATATTTATCATTGAAGAAGACTCTTCGAAATGGAAATGGATCATTCAAATTATGAAAGAGAAATGGGCATATAGCAGGTCTGTCCTTTGAGTCTGGGTCTTCTACATCCCATAAATCTGTCATACCACACCCACTCCTGAAATTATAGATCATAAAAGTAATGTAAATACGAGAAAGAAAGACATTAATGTCATACTAACAAGTAAACTAACATTCTTGCTCCAAAACACCAAGTCTCCTCCAGGACCACATAATCAACTTTCATTTGTAGAAGAGTCTTGTATACCACAGGGATAGTTTTCCGACTAAAAATGGAGTAAACTTTCTTGGTCCTTTCCCTAGAAAATAAAGAGATTAAAAATGGAGTATTTTTGAAAGTTCTTTACAATGTATGTAAATTTTGTACCATAGTTAAAATATTTTGAACAGGATTGTAAAAGGACTTTAACTATGAAGATAGAAGATATGAAGATAAAAATTAAATAAAATACAATCATAGATATCTCTGACTTTTCCATAAAAAAATAGAGCTATAGCTCATTAAATCAGAGTAATATGAAAGAGTTCCATAAAAGGAAATTTTTCAAAAATATACAAAGCAATAGGAATACTGAGTTTCATATCTGTAGTTAATGTATATGGTTAGTTAAAATATAATATCACCTCGTATGTTTTAGCTGAAAGAAAAACATTGTAAACTGATAATATGCTTAGTATTATCAGGTCCTGATGGAAGGCAATGATTGTAAATACATAGGAGTACAAATTACAAGTAAAATACAAGCAGACCTCATATCAGCAGCACAGTAAAAAATTATGAACCACCTTACATTCTGCTATTGAGGTTTTAGGAGAGAGTAGCTACAGTTCCAAAGAATTGACAAACAAATTATGAATTAGGCCAATCTTAAAGTGCAGGACAAGAGTATAGTATCAACAGCAAATAGGACATATATATTAAATTTAAATGGTCCAGAAAATGGCAGCAAGATATGTCCAAAAAATTTTTAAGGACTACAATGTCATAGAAATGCTATACATTTTGGGATGGGACTGGTAAAGCAAGTTATTTAAAGAAATGAGTTTTAATGTTTTAGAATAGAATCTACAAATCTCACCTGAGTCCTGCATCTTCGTAATGTGGATGGTTGACAATAGGTCGGCCTGTTGAAAGGAGGAGGTTTGCCATGACTGGCATTGGACCAGCAAAGGATGCCTGAGGACTTGTTTCTGTGCGAACCCACTCAATCAATTCTTCAAGAGGAACATTGCTGTACTCACCTGATATTGGAAAAATATGTCTTTCATTATTACCGTACAATGAACAAATTTGATAATGTATAAAAGTTAATATAAAACTTATGAGCTATGGAAGTAGCTGAGAAAATAATGAAGAATTAATATAAAAATCTTCCTTATTTATTTAAAAATAATATTTTAAGTAGCAAATTTTTGACATATCAAATCATGATTCTTTATCAAATAAGAGAAAGCCTCCATTAATATTAGAATGAAAACTTGTAGTCCAAGGAAAGGATAAATGTAAATCAAAGTTTGAATATTTAAAATGCTCTTTTGATTTCTATAGTAAATACCCAAAGTACTATACACACAAGTATATATACACAATATCATTAGAGATTTTAATATATGTATTATCAATTAAATTCTCACATCATAATGGTACTATATATATGTATAGTTTTAATTTTTGTTGTTAACTAAGTTAAAATTTTCCTTGCTGTAGCGTAAAAATATTTAATTATTCTGAAGATAAGTGTAGATGAAACTTGATTTCACTCTAATAGTACAATAAAATTATTAGGAAGTAAAAGGAGTACCGCACAAGTAACACATATATTAATGAAAAATGGGTGAAAAGATCAAAACTTTTCAAGCGTTAATATAATTAGAGAAATTTTTTTGCATTAAGGATGAGAATATTACCAATAATACTTCTTTGTTCAATGATATTCTTGATTCCCTGAGCACTCATTCCACTAAGCAGCACTGCCATTAAAGCCCAATGTACTTCAACATTTCGAATAACAGACCAGTACTGCAATTATAAAATGAAATATAGCAACTGTAATTCTTGGACAGAAATTGAATCATGTACCTTAAAATAATCGTACAAAAACTTCTCCCATATTTCTTTATAAAGGTAATTTTGAACTTCCTACATAACTTATGTATTTACACTCTAAAGTTATTTTTCAGTAAGAATATAATTACAACATAAAACTTCAAAAATGTATTTATCTATTGCATATTAATCCTAGTCATTTACCACAAATCCTTAATTAATAGACAGGCTAGAAGAATTTAAGAAAGGATTAGGAATATCTTTAGGAGAAACAGACATAAAGTAAGACTGACATGAATGGAACTCATCCCAGGATCTTTTAATCCCCTTTTCTTTGCAGGCATAGAATTCCTTTCAACTCAGGAGCATTATCTACTGCACTAGACTCATAAGGATATAGACTGTATAATGAGATAAAAAGAAAAAGAGTACTCTAGGTAAGATAAAACTTTAATGGCCCTGTTTATGGAATATCCTTAAACAGCATATCCAAATGTTCTGGTATGATAGACTTAGGAAGATCAAAGTTTGAGTCTGTGTTTTGTCAGACTCTTTATGTGTTTGCTTCTCCTTGATATATTTTCTAGTCGACCAACTCCTTGCACAAAAATAGTATTGATTAACCTTGATTAAAACTTTACATTAGGAAAATAAAATTGAGTTTTAACTGACTATAAAAATATATTTTATCACCATTTATTAGTTTTCAGCCATTTGTTTAGCAACAAAATAGTTAGTTATACTGCCAATATTGATAATACATCATTATTTATATAAAAACAGTATATAATTGAAGAGAATTTTCCCTTCAAACCTACTACTGGTAACTATGAAAAAATACTATTATAGAGTATTTGGATTAATTACACTTGTTGTCTAATGAGCTAAAATTAAAAACAAATTTGACCAATTCAATTGACAATACTTAATATGAATAGCTTATATATAGAAATTAAAATGGATTGTACATTCCATAAAGTGTAATTTGTCTATATTAACTTTATGATCTGAAGAAAATGTAGAGACGTTTTGACCATCCTTAAGCACAGAAATATATTATTTACCTTCCTGGAAGCGAGCAAAGATGTAATCACACAAAGATGAGGGGTAAAAAACAACTTCAGTCTCATCACCAAAATTGCCATTACTGCAAAAACACAGAGCTGTCCAATATTGTACATAACATCAGGCTCCCAAATATCACCTACTTTCCTCCTGCAATATTTAAAAATATAATAAAGCATTAGCACAAACTGTTAATTTGCTGGTAAAATGATATTTTACTTCTTACCATTTAAAGAATTTCTCGAAAATCATTTACTATAAACAATTTTAATCAAGAATAATAAATAGCTTAACTATATGTTTTGTTACTTTACACTTACTGTGGTTAATAGATACTTATTAACCACTGAAATACTTGAGAGAATTTTTCATTCAAATATTTCTGCCAAGCATTCAAAAAATAAAATTATTAATGTATTCCCTTATTCCCTACTTTCACCAAACTTTTCCACTTTTCACTAACATCACAAATATAAAGAAGCTCAAAATTCCTTACCTTTTATTACTACAGTTTTCATCATTAAAGGTCAAGTAAAGTCCACGCACTGCTACTGCTATAAGTGAAATAACAGCTGCAGGCAGTAAAAGTGTCCAAGATATCTCTTCAATTGTGTCAAGACCTAAGAAATCAAACTCTGGTGAGCATGTGTAGAGTAAAGTATGAAAATTCTTGAAGGAGGTGAACTTGGATCTCAGCAGGTCAAATATATGAGCCTGTAAAATACAAAAGCAATAAAGAATACAAATCATCTTTGTGAAAAAAACAATCATTACAAATAATTATTACATTTATTTGAAATGAAAAATTAGCAAAGCTGTTGAAATTCAGGCAACCAAATCAATTCAAACAACAAATATATATTAAATATTTATAGCATAATTTCAAGTTTGTCTTTCATGTGTGTGTCAGTGATTTTTGGCCAAAAACTGAAGAGCCCAAAACACAATATCTTTTAATTCTGTTGACTAAACATACATATGGTTTTTTAAGTTGGCCATTATAAAGGCAAATGTGTTAATACATGAGTGCAAAATGCTTAAAATTTTGATTTCACCAGACCAACTTGATTTACTTTCAAGTAGACTAAAGATTAGAATCTAAATCTAATATAGTTAATGGTTGGATTCTTAAAATGTATTGGTACTTCAAATAATGAAATTTTCATGAATAATGCTGAATTCAATAAAATAAGAATATTGAAAGTTTAAAGAGGCAATTAATTTGTGGAATTCTGTCATAATCTGTCTTTGGAGTAAAATAAAGTCAAATAAAACAAAACCAATACTATAATGCATTCAAATTTTTTTTTTAAATATTGATTGGTAGAAGATACTTGTTTCATTTCTTCAGACATATTTTCATTGAGAAATCAATCTAAATAGTAGTATATTTAAAAGCATTATTAAAATTAATTAATATTCATAAATTAAAAGAAACTTACATCATCTTCAGTACCCATCAGTTGAGCTAGCTTTGATTTCAGTGACATAGCACTGATAATAGCTAATGGAAGACCTACAACTAGGCGTACAACAAACCACAAGAGTGGAATGCTATTTTGCTTTGAATACTCGATCTGATCAAGACATGAGGCATTAGTAGGTTCACTTCCTTCAGATGGTGAGGGCTTCTTTGCAGGCCATAGATATGCTTCAGATCTTTCAATGATCACAGAGAAAACAAGAATTGGAGCCAAAAGACAAACAAGGAAAGAAGAAGCCAATAAATCATTTCCACAAAGTAGAGCAATGGAATGTTGTATTCCAACCTAATGAAAAATACAAAAGAATGTTAATTACCTTTCAACACAGTTAATGATACAATAAATATATTATGACATTAAAAACATTAAGATTTATTAAGAGTTACTTTTTCATCACAATATTCTACTTTCTCAGGATTGATGCCATATTTTATGCATGTAGTGTTGATTAAATTTTGATGAATAAACAATAAAAATTTTTCTTTGATATTCAAATATTGAAGATATTTTTATAGTTTAAGTATAATTTAAGCAATTATTTACAGATTTTTACAGCCATGAATAGATAATACCTAAAAAGAGGTGTATAAACCAAATATCTTCTTCTCATCCTTGACATCATCATAAACAAGCAGAAAATGCTATTATTTTTTCTAAAATTTAAAACATAATTATTTCATATAAATTACTTACTGCCATCCCAACAGTGTAAACAAGAATAAAATGATGGCTCACAATGCCCACCAAGTAAAGACTAAAAAGAATGACGGCCTGGGTTGCTAATACAAATTGTGCGAACTGCCAGGTTATCAAACAGAGATTAGAGGAAATCAGGATAGCAGCAATCTGAAATATAATATTAATACATAATACATATTATTACCAGCAATCTGTATCTAAAGAATTTTTTACATCAAGAATAACTTAACTAAAACTCAATTGTTAAAAAAGTTGCAGTATATCTTTACTTGTATTTCTTTATTCAACAGTTAAATAACATGCAATTTAAAATGTTAAATATATTGCAAACTCAGTATTTCTGAATGCTTAGAGGGAAATACATAACAATACAGGATTTTGAATTAAGTATTTTGTAAATTATTTGGTATTTGCATACATTTTAAAATTAATTTTCTTGAGAAAGTTTAATTTTCACTTAAAGGAAAGACAAAATTTTTTCTTTGGCTGCTTACATGCTTTAATGATGGCTCTGCTTTTTTTCTGAGACAGTTTGTAACCATAAGCATCTGTATAAGGAGGAGAGGATAGCAAAAACTCTCTCTAAGAGGTGGTGCCCATTGAACACGAGTGCACTGTAATTGTATTAGGATTACAAAAATATTAAGAATTCAAATCAACTAGGTTACTTTCACAGGATAGAGATTTTTTAGAATAATTACTAATTTTCCTTCTATTATTGCAATAATAGAGTAAATATAATAATACAATAAAGCAATAATTGACAGCAAAATTGCAATAAATTAGATTTTAAAGATTGAAAAAATATAATCGAAATCATATAAAAATGTATTATGAGAAAAAAGTTACAATAAAATTTAAAATCATCATTTCAGTTTAAAAGAACATAGAATAAAGATGGAAGTACTTACTTCACCATGGTTATAGAAGTAGCAGGCTACTGCAAGAAACCCACCTCCAATAGATCCACTGAAATTTGTGAATTTAGAAACTAAATGTAATAATTATTATGTAAACTATACTTTAATTTAAATATAATCTCCCACAAATCTTCCTTTTTTGTTAACATTAAAATAAATATAAATTTTGCATTAATGCAATTTAAATGTTGAACATGGATGGAAATATTGTATTTGAATAATTAATAATGAATAACTTATTTTCATAAAGATACACATCTTAAATAGTATTAAATGAATCACATATCAAACTAACCTCAACTGAACCCCAAATACAAAGAGTGTGGCAACTGTTAATCCTGCCATCAACCATACTCCAGTAAGATAAAAGTATGCAGGATCACCCAAACCTTCACAACTGAGAACAGGAGGAAGACCTCCACCTCTTTCAACCTGCCAACATACTTTGTTTTCCAATCCTAATGAATTACATGCCCAGTCATACATTCTGTACATAATACCCAGAAATAACTGAAAATAATATTTACACAGATGAGTGAATATATAAAGGAATGTATCCATGCGAAATATTAGTAACTAAAAAAGGATTACATTGAATAAACCAAATTTCATTACCTCAGGATACAAATTGAATCTTTTCAGAGTATTTATCACTGAAGGATACTCAGTTACATTATTGTTCATGATATGATTAACTCCATCAGCAAGTGTTTGAGCCTCAACGATTGTCTTGTAATAGTAATAGTATAAACCCTAAAATAGAAATCACAACAATGATTAGCTAATAATCACTAACATAAAAACCATTAATATTTTACAAAGACGCTCACCATTTCAGTTCGAAATGTCATTTCTCTCTCAAGCGTTGATAAATGCGAAAAATGCCGGTCATTTTCAAACATTGTGGAAACATGATAAATATGAATACAAGCAAAACCAAAAGCTAAATGTTCATAAGGAGAAAGAATAAAGATAATAATTAGTAAACTTACAGGAAAATTAAAAATAAGTACATGTTTGAGCAGAATGACAGAATGATCTTAAACGAATCTAACATAAAAACATATGGATAAATGCGATTCAGTTAAAAAGGTATGTTTACCAAGAAAGGCCACAGCCAAACTATAATGAATACAGTTCCAATGAGACTCCATATCAGCTTTTTGATTCTGCTCCGGCTTTTTTTTAGAGGTTAATGCATATCTTGGATTTTTTTCTCTTTTAGAAAGGCCACCAGTTGCTTTCTTTTTATCAGCATTGCTATTAATTATCACAGTCATTTTACATTTCTCGTCCAATATTTTCTACATTGGATAAAAAGTAAGGGATGAATTTACATGAGTTACTCTCGTCAAAGAAATAAACCGCACTTTATGGCTATAACTATCACCACAGAGCTCTGATTAATTTTATTTCACCTGTAAACGATAGTATTCGCGCTATTTCAAGCAAAAATCTTCTATTTAAGAAGAGACCGATGGCTTAGTTCCCCGCATAATGCATTATTTACTTGCACTTGAGTGGGCTGTACTTTTAGTTCATCGTAAACCGTAAACAAACGAGCCGCTATCGCATGAAACGTCGGCTTCCATGCATGGCTCGTAGGTCAAGCGAATACAACTCTGTAATTAATACTATCTTCAAAGTGCAGCCTAACTGGTATGGTGGCAGCACAGAGGTTTATTTTGATTCAGTACGGTACATAACGGTACGATACATAAGAAACAATTACAGCTGGAATTTAACTTGATTCTTACTTTAACACAAGTTCAAAGCATGATCTATTCACTTTATTTCAGTGTATCTTTCTAAAAAGGCCCATATGCGCCAAATGATATCCTATATGATTTACGTATATCGCTGGTGATACAATTCGTTCACTTTCTATATCTCTATCTAGTTCTAGTATCTTTGCTATCTTTAAGATTTACAAATATATCTATCCATGAAAATATGCATGCTTTTGAAAGTCTTTGTTCTTTCTTGAAATATTATTTTTTGTGGGTAGTTTAATGTTTAGCGTTTTCCAATAGTATTCAACATACCGTAATATTTCATAACAACGCTATTCTGAAATGATATATTCAGAGGGAATTATATAGAATTCTGTATGAGATGGAGAAATCAAATTTCCATTTTACAAATAATCAAAAACGAATGGTTTTATGAATTTGATAGTGATTATCACAAGCTAATAATTGCTGATTTTGATTCAATTCTTGTTCACCGATTACATGTCATTCTGATCACAGTCTGAACTTCTTTCCTTTTATAATTCCGGAAAAAGCAAAATTATCAAAGAATGTCACCAGCAATTAATTTGGCTCAGTGTCATGTCGTTTTGTATTGATGGAAAAACAGAATCACATTAAAGCATTCATAGCAATTATTTTATTGTATATCAAATGAACCTTGATTTCGGTGGATGATAACAATATTTTTATGTAAAACAACAGGGGTTTGTTCAAAATATAAGCAAACATCAAAGATTGAGCTAAACACTATTTCTACTCCATCTATCAAATACGGTAATTTTAACTTTGTCACAACTATATGATTTAAAAGAATAAGGATGCAGTTTTAAAAGTAAAGGCATGTCAACTCTTCAACCACACAAAGAAATAAATTAAGAAAATATCTATTATCCTTAGTATTTCATTATAACTTTAGTCCTTAATTGACCACCTTGAAACATCTACTTTTTTAATAGTTCATCTTAAGAAAAAATGTATATTCATTTAATTTTTTTATTTTAAAATAAATTTGAAAAACTCTAGTGGCTATTTTTGACTAACTAATTAATTTAATGCAGTTCCATTCAAACCTCTAAGGAGATATGAATGTAGGCATAATTCTATTGCATGCTCATAATTACATATGAGTATTATATTTGAGTATATTATATGAGTATATGCAGCAGTTCCCATTGTCTTCATCAGTGAACGGTGAATCCTGTAAGAAAAGTATCAGTACCTTTTGCCTGTTGATTTATAATGGTATGTTTTGTAACTTTCTTTGTTGGATTAGCATAATACTGTTGATGGCTCCAATTCATTCAGTTTCTTATGTGATTTCTTGTCTAAAAACTCCAAATTCGTACTTTATGATGAAAGTCCAAGCTTTTTAGAATGAGAATTCCTGTTAGCCATTTTTGATAGGTGGATTGATTACTACTTGGAATATTGTCATTAAGTGCATTAATAATAATTGCTCATTAGTTTTCTGTTCCAGTGTTTAAAATGTGTAAGTGAGACTCCATACATAGTTCAAACACTGCTGGAAAGTCTAAGAATGAAAATTTGAACTTTTTTACAGTGTTCATCTTTATCAATATCATTTTTATGTAACTTGAATTCTTTCTTTATGAAAGTTTTGCACTGAATCATTATAAATAATTACATATATGAATTTTAAAAATTAGTGATACTTATGGATGTTATATTAGAATTAGAGACATTATAAATGCACTGAACTACCTATTGAATTGTTAACATGAATATTCTTACATTCTTACATTATAAAAGTATATATCATTGAAAATTGCTACATCATTTGAATTAAAATTAATTTATTTAGAATATAATACAATTAATTGACTGGTATTATTAAAACAAAATTGTATACCATGACAAATTATTTATTGAATATAAGTAATGATGCTTTAGAATGCAAGAATGATATGAGAAGAGAAGGAAGGGAATTTTAATTTCTCTCAATAATAATTCAGTTAAAATAATAAATCAAATTGTTTTTAACTCTTATCAATAAATTTCAAGTATTTTGAAATTATTAGTGACAATCTGATAATGATTCTGATAGATGATAAAAATGTATTTGTAATGTAAAAGTAAGTGTCAATTAGTTCGCTTATTTATTGGCTCATAGCTCTCATAATTTTTTGATTCTCAATCATCTTTGTCTAAAATTTCTAAAACCTTCTCAATCAAAACTAGTGTATAGCCAGGGTATTGACTTTCAGCAGGGAATCCTTTCAACTAATGTTATTTACAAACAAAATAATCAAGAGTAGGAAAAGGAATAGAAAACCTAAAGATACTGGAGATGATTACGAAAGCACAGTCCAAAGAAAACACAGACATTTCATACTTACTCTTATTCTTCATAGATATCCTTGCCATAATCACAATCAAAAGATACCAAAATGATGGAGTGCTCAAGGAATGTGCCTAAAATCTCATCCCAAAGGAAACTACTCTTTTACAAAAAATTAAATATCTAAAAATTGAATACAAAATATGGTGATAAAGAAACAGACACTTAGAATAGCAAAGAAAGATAAGATCCTTACAATATACAAAATATCACTCTTATAATTCTTCTGGAAAAATATTTTTAAAAAATTGTTAATAAGTTGCTAAGATTAGTTATCATATGAAAATCATCATAGCATACATGAATTAATAGTGCTTGAACAAATCTATACCTCTCTATCTATCTATTTGTTTTTACAGTATCCTCCCTCTCTGTTTAAAAAGGCCTGTCTGCTATACTCTGCTAATAATTAGATTACTGATAAATATAATCATATATAATGCACACCCTTCCCTGATAACCAAAAGATATAGTTCTTTCCTTTCCCTCTCAGCTGAACTGATAGGATATCAATATTTATAAACTCCTCTATCATTCATAATATTAGCAGTAGATTCTAATGGTGCATTGTCAGCCTAAAAAGAAAATACTGCTTCTTCTTGGAGGCATTGTATTTATACAGAATATTAATATTCTATATATTTATACTAACATAGAAGAAGAACCCCACACTAAATACTCTTATGCAATTCTGAGAATATTTAATAACTCCTACCCTTCAGAAGATTATTACTGACCTAATCATTGTCAGCTAACATCTTCACCCACCTCCTGGTGAACAGCACAGAATTTAAAGCCCTTTCCATCTGCATTATGAACAACTCTTGAGACAGAATTGGGTGCTCTCTCTCATCGTAGAAACATTTTTCAACAATTCTTTCTGAGAACTTAAAAGTGTTTGAGACATATACTGGTTTATCTGGCTAAACATAAATTATAGGCGTATTACTTGTTATATGATAATAAGATAATAACAAAAGTGATAAGCTTTTACAAAATAATGAAATGGATATCAAATTATACTATTTAGTTCTACAGTTTTTGACAAATCAATCACCTTCTTGTCTTAGATCCTTATTCCATCTAAAGAATACCTATATAAAATAATATATGATATAAATAATATTAAATATAATATAAATCTGGATAAGGTCAGTTTTCTTCAGCACTATAAGTAGGATTTTGTCTAATTAGTTGGAAATGGTTTTTCAAGATAATCTAGTAGGAAGGGCACTAACAATGCAAAATTCCACATACAGTAATATATTTACTGTGACAAGTTTAGAATTAGACAAATACCATAATAAGTGGTCCTTTTGTGGTCATTGCCTGAAGATGAACGTCTAATTTGAAAATGGTTGCAATATATAAAATATTCTAATTGGAATTTTGTAAAGTTATTGTCCTCTATTCTTACCACAAAGTAAATTCTTTGATTAGATTGAATTTATTGAAATATTCTAAATTAATTAAATGATAATTAAAAAGTCTGTTTATAACGAACGGTTGGATTACTGTTGAAATTTGAAGTTGTACTCACTAAATAATTCGTTTGTTGGTCTTCCAAGACTCTTGCAAGTAGTGCTTGATTTCTGTTTTTAAATCCGTCATTTTTATATAATTTATTCAGACATGTATCTTTTCTAATAGCATGATTTCAAAATAACAAGGAGATATATAATGAAAGTACATAAATGAACTGAGAGATTTTCTCCTGCTTATGAGAAAAAGTTTACTAATGAAAGTTTATATTGATTTAGTTTTCTTCAAATCTTATTAAGCAATACTATTCGATATAAATCATCGAGAAAATACGCACAATATATAACAATACTCGGAGTAAAACAAAAAATTTAAACTGCACATCATTTCCTTGGTGTGAAAGTTTAGTAGTTATTTCACTCTTTAGAATTTCATTACACAAACTCTTGAGTCAAAGACGAATTAGCATACAGTATTTCGTTATTACTTTCAAATTTTCTTCCAGTTTCTCAAAATTCACCTCCCACATGATGTAGTTAATTATCATCTGCTCCCAATGGGTCGAAGAAAGAATAAGGTTGAAGTACACAAGAGCTTATGAAGACAAACTATGGATCATATGAATCGTTAATTGCTAATGAAGGAGTCTACTTAAGAAAACTGGAAAATTTTTTTCATGGGGATGTCGAAATATTTGAATTGAATGGCTGGTTTTGTTTCTCTACTATACGTAGCTTATTATCTACTATATAACGCTCAAAGCTTAATCATTTAGAAATACTGCGCCGGTTCGGGATATCAGTTAACTATCATATTCGTGGATGGATGGAGCTAGCATCGTATGGGAAGACGAAAGTGCTCTCGCTCCTCTGGCGGCAGAGCGACGAAACTCAAATCCGCGGTCTTACTTGGATCTGTTCTCGTTCGAGTGTTGCTGCGTTCGGTCGACCGCGTTTGACTCTGATAGTGACATAGGCGGGAAGAAGGCCTTCGAGGGCGGGAAATATCTCTTCGTGTCGTCAAATTTTTCACAAATTCCATTCATTCCTTCGAGGAAGTGTTCCTACTAAAAGAAGCTTTTTCTGGAAGAGAATTCTACGGGCGTTGGAATAAATTGTGAAAATTTCTTGCGCGAGTGGCATTTGACACTGAAGGATTGTTTGCATTGTGCAAGTGATATCTTCTTTGATAATTGGAAAGAGCATAAGTCTATCTGCGGAGTAGGAAAGTGGGTGCCGATTTTGCTTTAAAGGTTTGGATGTGGTGATTCAGTTATTGAAAAAGTGTCTTCGAAGACATTGATACACTCCCTATTGTGATTTTCAAAGGATACTTCCAACTTCGTGTTTATCATATACCTATCGCGGAAGAGGAAACTTGTGTGAAGTGTTGCCGTTCTATCATATTTATCGGAAGCGGAGAATAAGCTGCCCGTCGAAGCTCCTGAAAAACAACTGTATACTCACAGTGATTAATTAGTGATTTGGCTGTGTGCCCTTTGTTGGAATCTGTGTTGTGGTCCAGCAAGCATTTGAATACCAAAACATATCTCCCGAGAGAACATTTTTTGGTATTTGATCGGCCAAACACTGAACTCAGGTCGTCTCTCTCCAAATATATGAATATTTTCGTCAATCCTTCGGAGGACCGATTGAAGTGGAGATGATCGGTCCTTTGCAAGCGGGAACGTCTCCCGGGGTCTTCTTGTGGTAGTGTACATTCAGAGCAGCATCTTGAGATCTCGAGGTTATTTCATCTCTTGCATTGGAAGTTGCGGAAGATACGCCCTCTCGCGGATGTGCAGACTCCGGGGAAGGCAACAGCTGTACGCGCGGATCTCAGACGGCCGCTGAGTTGACATCAAAAGGTGAGCGATGTACAACTCAAATTTCCATCGGATAATGCAAATGGTTTAGATAAATATCAGCTTGCGTCTCGAGCAGTCTCCAAGATCCGATGGGTTCTGCACTACTTTCGCCGAAAGGGCTTTCGATATAATTGTTTATGGTAAGAAGAGAGCAGATTATAGCTCTATTCGTCGCCTCATCTTGAGCTCGATGATGCCTTTATCTTCAACTGGAAGTAAAATGAGGTATTGGGAGAACTAACGAGCTAGATGAATTAAAAGATCTAGTCGAGTTTTTTATTAGGAATTCAGCACAAATAGTAGCTGTTTTATATTTGAAAAGGCCAAATAATTCAAAAGAAACATTTTTATTTAAAAAGAACTTTAAGATAAAAAAATAAGTGGTCTTTTACGTGGTCCATATGTATTGCCGGACCATTATTAGATGGAGATTTCGTATCATATTTCAAAACAATGGGTTGAGAACTAACAGTACTGGAAAACAGGAAACAGAAAGGGATTAAAGCATGTATTCTGTGACACATTTAATATGAATATTTAGCCCAATCTTATGAAATTATCAAATTGTTATTTTGGTCCTGTATCTCACTTGGGATGATTGGTCAAGGAATTAAACCTCGGCAATGGTCAAGCTTAAGTGTAAATAAAAGAAATATATGGGTGTCAGGAAGATGGGATTTATAGACACTGCGCAAATTTAGTATCATATTACTTTAATTATTTTTGAATCATCTTAATTCATCTAATAATTCCGTACGGATGGGATAGTCTGAGGAGACATGTTCCGGAGAAGTCCGATCTTTCCAAAATTCCTTGTTTCTACGAGACACGCTTATCACACCTTTGCTGGGGATTTTTTTTCTTCATCGGAACTCCGCAATGGATTTCTGTAGCCTAACGGAAAATATGTATGTGCTAAAAGGAAACGAAGGTTTCGAATCTGCAATCTCGCACCTAATTATAGGATATATTTTAACTACTGATGATTGTGTGAAATATAATCTGGATTATTACGAGAATAGAAATACACCAATTGCACCTTCCACCATATATAAGGAAGACATTGCAATCGAGAAACTTGAGAACATCTGGATCGAATTTCGCAGTCTCTCCGTCTCAAAATAAGTTCAAACTGAAAATCAGCTGAAGTTTTTCAGTTTATCCATTATCCTTAGAATTGGGAGTGAATCTGAAATAGTTGGAATACTTGTATTTATTGAATCACTTTCAAAGTTATGTCTAACCTGCAGTGATATGCCACTTTTGTACATTTATTTCACACTCTCTAGAATTGTCGAACTTCCTAATCAGACTGTCCGATAAATACTCTATTGCACTGTTTAAGTATACATTCCTGAAACCTGATCCTCAACCAATTTGATGAAATAATTTTCGATTACATTAATATTCGATTTAGATTATTATTCGAAATAATTGTTGACTTTATTACATATCGTTAAAATTTTGATTCATTATTCTCATAGTAACAGCTAAAGTATACTTCTTTCCAATATGGAATTTGGAAGGGTACTGAATAAAGGAGTAGTAATTTCCATCTAATAATATCCCTTTTTCACATATCATCTCAATGAATTCTCTATAAAGATTTTCACTCATAATTTCAGTGCTCGTTAAGCGACGGTCCGTTCACGGGGCGGTTGCGTGATTACCGAGCGGCCGTGATTTGAACTAAATCCTTCACGGAAGAGCACCATTCGGAATTGAAATTCCGGACACGAAGTCTCTATTCATTTCGCGGCAAGAATAGGACTCGAGAATTTATTCCGCTCCCTAAAAAAGATTTTTAAAAAGGCGAATCCTCGTTAAGAGCGACTATTTTGCACCTGCGAAGAGTTGCTCTCGTACGTGCGAAGGGACTGTTTTCTAATTGGTGCGATATTTGACCTTGGCACCTTGAAGTTCCACCAAACGGAGGGGTTCAAATCCCTTGCCGTATCAATTCCAGTAGTATATTCGGGAGTCAAATGAAATATAACTCTAGACATGCGGTAAGCCCGTCGCATTTGATCGCGACCGGTTCGGACCCTTCTGAAGGTAACAGAATGATGAAGATGAGAAAATTGAGTACTTCGAAGTTTATTATGAGTAAAAGGACGTGTTAATATTTGACCATGGAAGTTCACTAATTATTTTAATACCTTAAAATTTTAATTCTGAAGGATTTTGGGAATTCATTCATGAGAACAGGACGGTTTATATTCACTCGCAGCTATTCTAACTGCTTTTGACTGTTGAAGTTCCAGATGAATTTCCATGTGCATATCGTCGGGTGAAGATTTAGTGTCATTCGAAAGCCTCTGCAGATGGATCTTCTGTATCCATTAAACCTTTATAAGTAGCACTTTTACCAACTACTAATACATACCTTTTTACGGTTATAAATTGCATGTTATAATCTAAAAGTTTTGTATTTCCTCACCAAATGAGTGTACCTATCGGAGCCTTCTCCGGCAATCTGCTTGCACGGTTGCCGGACTCGAGGATGTGCGCCTTCCCGTCGATAGCGCTTACTCGAGAGAACATTTCTCGTAACAAGAGATTCGCGTACAATTTTTAATGGTTTCATTTGGACAAACATTTATAATACCTGGATTAATCAGCTCAATTTAATCGAATTATATCTTGCAAATATGTAGTTACCAGAAATCATTTATCTTTTTCTTTGCAAATATAGCATGATTCGAATAATTCGATAAATCATAGAAATTGATCCAGTTGATATAACGTGCTAAATGATATTCTTTACAAAACTGATCTAAATAAAAAGCTGAAGTTTTCTTTGAAAATTTTTCTTTTTTCAAAATATCGTTCTTTTGGGAAAAGGAAATAATTTCTGTATCAGCCCAATCAGTAGAAATTTCTCGTAAATTAATTGCATTTTATTGTTATAAATAATTTCTTAAATTATTAAATATGTTTTGCTTCTTTAAATCTATGTAAATACTTTTCAATTTTCTTTAAATATTTCTATTGCCAATATCAGCGGGATTTAGAAAATATAGTTTTCGTTAAATTTTTTTCTTTTGTTATTTTGTACTTAGCAACTGTCTCCACCTTAGAAGTCGGCTCATTCTTTTCCGCATTCCCTCTCACAATTGCTCTCCCCCTTTCAAACAGCCCAGGGCCGTGTTTCATTAACTCGTAAGACATTGTGTTGAACTCCGCTGTAGGAACTGATTCTGAGATGGCGCTAAGGGTTACATACGCACGAACGCATTCAAATTACAAGTACTGATTTAGATCCTCAAACGGCATTAGCGTGTATAAAATAATCTTCATTACAATAATTATAATCCCTCGTTTTCTTTGGAATTAAAATGAAGAAACCGGAGTGACTATAAGTCGTAGTGATGAATGTAATGTAATTTCGTCCTTGTTGAAATTGCTCGTTCTGTTATGGGAATACAATTTGAACTTCGCCAGATACTACGTTTTTCAGAGCTGGTAATTAAAGTGAAATCGAATGACAACGGAAGTATTTTTGACTAAAAAATTTCATTAAATTTCTAAAATTAAATTAAAAAGTACTATTTCACGTTTTATATTTTGGTATAAACGATAAGTTATGTGCTTCTTACATTCAAATAGCTGCTAATTAACGTTTGTACTTAAAGCTTATATCGTCCGCAAGGCTGCTTTTATCTTCCTTAGATTCAACTTTTCTGTGTATCAGATCCTTATAATTTGAGAATTATCGTTTATATTTGCTAATATTACTTAATATTATATGCATGTTATAGAATTATTACTAACAACACCGTAAATTGATAAACTAAGAAAAGAGTTACTTTTTTGTAGCTCTCTTTTGATACAGGGCTATTTATCCAAAGCTTTTCTAGTGTTGGAATTTCAATTGTTTTTTATGAACTTAGTTATTCAATTGCTGCGGTATATGTGTAAAGTAGCATTTAATAAGCGATGGAAAGAGTACGTAGATAGATCCGGTGTACCGATAGGCTTAACAGCCAAATGACCAGAAGGGATTGCATTGCCTCTTTATTGGACTCAGTCATTGAATTTTCTTTTGGTAATCGTTAATCGTGAATTCTTCACGAGTCGTGATTCTCCTACTCCGAACTACGTTTGAACTTAAAATTTAAATAAATAACTGTTTTTCGTCGGTTTTATCGAAATCAGTATCGAAAGAGCGAACGAGTTAATGTAGGAATCGATCCGTGGACATTTAGTTAATTTATTTTTATTAAACATGAAATAAACTTAAATTAACATGCTTTTAGATTATTTAGAATCAATGAGTGAGATTTTTGCGAATAAAGAATTATTCTCATCCAATTAATTTAAGATCGAATATTATAATTTGTCGAGTTTCATTTTATGAACGAAAAATCTTGTACATACCGTTTAAAAAAGATAATTTCAAATCTGTTTTGATGAGTTATGGCATTAAGTCGACAATGAAATATAGAAAGGAGGTTTTACTTTACACTAATAATTTTTGACATTTCATAAATATCAGTATTTCGTATAAGTAATGAAGAAAATATCTAGACTCAGTTTATGGTGGATCCTAATATACGAACTCGTGACTTTGAGATATACTTTTAATTCTCCGTTTTGGAAAATACATGAAATAAATAAACATTATGGAAATGTGAACACAATCGGACAGATTCGTAAATCTCTAGTGTTTATTACTTAATAATTTAACCGAAACTTGTTAAGTGGTAATTTAACGAAAAAGAATAGATCTGCAAAACGCTTCTGTGGGAAAAAAATGAACTCTTAGGGTTAAATATTCTATGCGATATTAAGGAAAGTGATCCACGATCAGACATGATATATTTCATAAGAAAAAGCAATCCTTATCTTACTCAATAATCTAGAGATATCGACCTGGCTGTTCGTATTCTAACCACGGTCGTAAGAAATTCCTTCTGCGGATAGCCTTGGAGTGCTATCAACGCCGTTGCGTGTGCTGCCATCTATAGCAGTGAAGATGATGAATCCGCTTCTATCAATAATCACAGGGGATTTGCGTGATAGTCGTAGATGGAGGATTGGCATATTCTTCCCATATTCAGCCGCTTCTCTATCGGAATGTAAATTATGCAAATGGTTCGTAGTTTAGAGCTCTCGTACCGCTCCTGCACCGGAAGTAGAAGGATAGATATTTAAACGAAAATAAAGATAAAAACAATGTCTAGTTAATTATAATATTTGCATTATATTTGTAAAATAATGGTATAAAGAAAATAATTTCCTAAAAAAATCAGATAGACTTTTTTCGGTACGACTTTCACGGAATAAATGGTTGTTAAGAAGTAAGAATTTACGTCTATTTGTGAATTTGAGGAAACGTGATCAGCTTGAGAAAAAAATCTTAACTACTCCTTTTTGTTAATAAACAATAGATGTGATTGGCAGCATTTACAGCATCACGATGGAGTATGATTGGTGGAAATACTATCTGAATTGAGGTTTCATGATTCTAGAATTAATGCTATGAACATTACTGAAATTTATTAACTTTTTTTACGAATTTCCAATGAAAGGGTTCGTTTAAAGATTCAGCGGATTTATTGTTTTTTGCTTCACTTTTGGACCATTTTCTCTGCCATCTTAATTGAAAGGTAACCTCTTCTTTCTTCCGGTAAAAGGAAAACCGGACTAAGTTAATTGGAGTAATCAAGACGTAGGTTTGGACTCCCGACCACTATTCCAATGAGCTGATTACATCTCTATTTTTTCCTCGAGCGATAGGCAAATGAAAGAAATGCAAGAAAAAGGAAACGTCCCTGTAAAGCTTCGTCGAAGGAATGGAAATTCCTTCGGAGGCGTAAAGACACGTTTCGCATTAGAAAGGGTCAATCGGAATAAAAGAAGGCGTGGTCTGGGATTCCTTAATTAGCTACGGATTCGAGGAGATTTTCTCTTCGATTGACAGAGATTTTCCATCAGTGGAATCTCTTTTGTGAACGATTAACTGTCAGATCCAGATGTATCAGTTTCTATATTATTCCCTTTCCTGAATTAAAACTTCTTTCAGCCTTCTAAACTCTTCAAAATACTAACCCTCATCTTCAAAAACAAACCGTTTTCGAAAAATTATAGCTTATCAATGATAATTAATTACAGACTATTGTTAGATGTGACCATAATAAATATACTATTATATACAACGAGGCTAGAAATGTAGATTATTTTTGTCTTGGAAGTGATATTCCGTAATGAAAATCAAATAATACCCACATCTATCTCTCAGTTTAGTATTTCGCTCATTCAGTTGTTTTCAATTATTATAATTCTAAAAAGTGATAATATGCTGTTTTAACGATTAAATATTTTTTATTTGAATCGATTCAGTTTTCAGGAGGTGATTAGAACTCTCTGACGCAAAAATTATGCTTAGATGCTCAAACTGCAACGTAAAACTAAATATTGTATCTTGCAGTTATTTCACGAGAATTAGAAAGGAATATAGATTTACTGGTATTACAAATTCTATATCTAGAGTATTATTTAATTTTCAGTAATATAAAATTATTCCTTCAATAACTTAAACGAGTTTTCATCTTTGATCTTTCAAAGTTTCCAAAGCCAAAAAATTCGATTCGTTAGATGAAGAATAGCATAAGTTGATGGACTTCCGCATGGAAGCGTTTGTGAGGCAGTTTTATTTCTGTTACTTCTAAAAATTCTTCTTGAAACTCTCAGATATAATGGTCCCGAAACTAATAACCAAAGAAAGTTTTGCAGTGACCGAAGATTATACGGCCCAAGTTCCAGAAAATGCCCCAGATTTAGGCCCCGAAACCACGTTTTCTTCGGGAGAAAATTTCACGGAAGGTTCTCCCAATCAGCTCTGCTTTTTGTGTTATTCTTCACTGTAGCCGAGTTACGGAAGTTCAAACAGGAGCACCCATGTGTTGAAAATCAACTGTGATCTTAGGAAGGCCGCCTGAATACTTCCAATTCTTTCCAAACTAAATTTACGAAAGAAATTAAAGATGTTTCACTTCATTCTTCAGTCTATCTTCAAATAATAAATATTTTATTGTGTGGAATCATTCTCGCTAGAGTATTTATTAACAGTTATCATTATGACTTATTCTTATAAGCTTATTAATACAAATTAGTATTTCAGTTGGATTGTTGTTAAAATTTTGATGAGGAACACCAAAATTTTGTGATGGAGTCATGTCTTATTTTCAGTTAATGATTCTGTTTATCTTAAATTGTCTATTAGACTGATAAAATGAAATTAAATATGCCTCTTCTTTCAATTCACAACTACTCATTTGAGCTAATCATGTTGAATCGAATCGCCTGTTTCTCAAAATCATATTAATTCTAAGTTTAATATGAGCCCCTAAGAAAGGAGTTTCTCTGATGTAGATAGCGTTCAACAAGTATATCCATTACATCATTCAGTAAAATTCCAAGTAGTGAATGTTTCATCATCAATAGGATTCTCGAACGAATAATTGTCGATGAGTTCACTAGAAGAATAAAACCAACACTGAGCCATCTAAAGAGAGCCAATGGGTTATGCTTTCGGAACAATAGATCTTTCAAGAGCATTTGAATGAAGAGCTGTTCGTGTGCAACAAATCCGATATTGAATATTTATCGGTGAAGAACCTTTTTGCTATGGATTAAAATGGTTTTGGTTCGAGGCAGGGAATGGGATACTCTTCTATTCGAAGTTAATATTTTATTCCTTTTTGAACGATTGATATTGTACATATTAGGGAAAATTATTAATGGAGTTCGAGTGTCGATCATGTCTCTAAATTCACTTCTCCATAGCCTTAATTTCATTCGCACGACTTGTAAAAAAAAGTAATTGACCTTTCGTAAATATAACGAAAGAGGCAATCAGTAAATGACTAATGTTAGCAACTGCTAGATGTCCGAATTTAACTCGGAGTGTCCTGTTTCTAATATCCCCCTTAATTTATTTGAATTTTTTATTTTAAATTAGACAAAATTTAAAAAACGCAAAAAATATCTCAGCATGGAAAGTTTAGCTATTATGTTTGAATATATATATCTTTTCAAGAAATACCGAATAACCGAATTGAACCGGTTCTACTCGAATTCAAGTGCTCATCCTCCTTGCTTTGAGCTTTTATAGTTCCAACCCTTAAGGAAGCCATGCATTTAGACGAATGATTAATCTTTTCACCTCCTGAATTAGAAACGTCGAAAGTTTTTCTCAACATTACATAGTCACCATTGGCTCCGAATCATTTCCTTTTCTCGTAACTTCTCGAGAATACGTCGTCATCACGGATTCGAGTAAATCGACTCGGAAATGGGAGATCGTATCACTTTATCATAAAGTCCACACGTGTCGCATCAAACAATGGAAGTTCGCATCATCCGAACGGAGTTCAAAGCGAACACTGGAGTTTCCGATGCACCTTCAAAAGAATGAGTCTTATTCTTGAAGAGGCTTTCGAAAATCGGGGACGATGTTCTCTTAGAGGAAAGAAACTGAAAGGTCTGACGATAAACAGAGGATTACATTGCTTCACTTTATGGTAGAGAGAGTTGAAGTGCAGTATAAACTCGTAGAATAGGAATGCAAATAGTAGTTTTTCAGGGGTGTGTTCGACCATCGATTTGCCTAGTTTTTTGCTACGGATGCCTATCATAAAGAAAATCATACTCGACATAATTTTGATTTGAAAATAATTTATAACATAATTTAACCATGAAAGAAAGAGCATGTAACTCCATGGAAAGAGCACGAGAATCATATTGCAAGATATCCTTGTTCTTTGGAAATGAGAACTGAAGCTCAGAGGTTTTCTTCGTGGTCGAGGCTGTATTATTCTCAAGTCACTTTAATTAAGGATCGAAAAAGCTAAATCTAAAAAGCTAATCGAATAGCTAAGATTCGTTGTACTTTTACTCATCGAGAATATTTCAAATTTGAGACATTGTTGTCGATTGAATAATTACAGTAATTTTTGTTTGAGAATTTTTCGATTTAATGATTTATTTTAGGCAATTTATTCATAAACCTAGGTACATGAACAGCATTTCTTGAAAGCTGATAACGTAGACTGTATTTTCAAAAAAGGAACTAGCGTTTGGCTTGCGTTTACTTTGGTTGTCTTTACTTTTTAATGTTTAATTATAATTTGCTCTTACAGTTATAGACAGGCAATGGATCCATCAAACACTTCGATAAATTCTAAAAAATTGATTTTGATTGTGTGGAGTATTTCACTGTTATTGTTAACTGATGTCATAACTTACTAAAGCCTTAAAAAGGCCCATCGAGAGATAGACTCGTATAGGTTTCACTTCTCTGGAAGCTTCTTTGTTTCGTTTCTCTAAACACTCACAAGTCGAGGGCTTTTGGTCAACAAAATCCGCTTCTGCGTACCACCTCAAGTTGAACCCCACAGGAGATTTGCTCGGATGGAATGTGGGGTCTGTAAAGAAAAGTCCGAATAGGGAAATAGCTGGATTCGTATAATGGTGATATTCTGTTGTTGATATTACGAAGGTTGGATGCTTTTATTCGAACCGTACCCTCGCCAAAAATTACAATATTAAACCCGTTTATGGGGGTATTGAATACTGTTCTCAATAGATTTTAAATTTGGAAACTTTGACGGCAATTATTTTGATTGAATACTTTGAATTGTATAACAATTTCATGACGTTAATTATTAATGTAGAATGTGCATGCAGGAAGAATTACAGAACAGTTATTTCGCACACTACGATTCTCATTAAGGTTTATCGTTACTATGTTGGAATCGAACAAACAGAAGACAGGCGTTTAATAATATTGACCCAAATGTGAAGGGAAAGAATGCTTCGAAGGTGGCGAATGTCTCTGATGAGGAGGTCAATGGAATTATCCGTGTGAAAAAGGAAACACAATAGCACGCCGCACCAGCAAATTCTCATATGAACCTCATAAATTATTCGGAGAAGAAATGACGCCAGAGTTTCGTAACTGCTGCGGAAAGAAGTCGATGTCAAAATGAATGACGAAGAATTCCACGAGGAAATGCTTCTTTGCCAAGCGACTGCATCTCCTGGGAGACTTGCAGGATTCAATCTCTTGCACATTTGGTCCATGGAATGGAATCGTATAGTGCAACGGTTCTTAATCTAGCGGAGAATTCCCTTTTCGTTATTTTTCTGCAATTTCTGTTCAAATCTATTTCTGTTAGGTAAAGCATTGAATTTATCTTTGTATTTGACAAACTTTGTTGCGGACGAAGTTTATGGTGAAAAGGTCGATATTTTTTCCTAGGACTTATTGTGAAAATTCTTATTTGCTATAAATCTTTTTTCGTTGTTTATATCTTCGTTTTCAGTTGTAAATTAGCCAAGAATTCTCATCGATAAAATATTATTCCAATTACTTTGGAATGAAAGGATGACTGAGAATTATTATTTTGATTTTTATAATGGTAAAGCTTGATCAGGAAGTTTTCAGCAAATTCACGTTTTGCAAAAGTAGACACAATATCACAGAGCTTTTAATTATCGGGAGTAAGAAATGAGTGTAACCAATTACTTCTTAGAGCATTAGTTCGGCATTCCACCGAAAATGTGGCCCAAGATTAATTTGAAAAGCCCTGTGGTTCACCGAAAACGAATTCTTTTAGCAAATACGGTTTTCCTGCGACATTTAGCAGGTCGATTGTACAAAAGCAACTCCTATTGGATCTCCATTCCTCTTCTGCCCTCGAGTCCCTCTCTTTCCAGGAGACAAAAGAGCCCTTCTTTTATATCCCTAAACTCTATCATCTTATTTTCCTCTTTTCATCTCTTTCCTTATTTAGGCAGCCTTCTCTTTTTGTTTCGTCAATTATCTTCCTTTGCTACCGCTATTCCTCGTCTTCTTCTCATTTATCTTTTTTAACGTCCTCGAATGGAATTACGAAGTATCCCTATTACATTCTCTAAATAAAATTAATGGCCTCGCTAGTGGAAAATGATGATTTACACCGGAAGATGCTTCTATAAATGTTTAACATTTGTTGCGATATGGGTTGAAATAAAATTAGACAGTTTAAAGAAATATGACGAAATTTATTTTAACAGCGATATATCAATTTATTATTTTTCTCTTATTCTGTATTGTTTTACTGCTTTGATCGATTCTCATCAATATAAAACTGCGCATGTCTATTTGAAAAGAGAGTATATCTCATAAAAAGCGATCTTAGAAACAGGATTTGCTCTTGAATTTGTATCGTTTATTATTAACGTCGTGCCAATGAAAATGAAATGAGAACTATCCGACGGCTAAAGAATAGGTTCAAAAACACACAATGAAACACGCGTACTATATTTATTTTTCGTTTGAGCGGGAATCAAAGTGAAAATACGTCACGATTCGTTGCCCTAATTTCAGACGAAAGACGTGGTCAAACGGACTCTCTACGAACGAATATTCACGGAGGGAGACTGAATTTAGTCGTCTCTTTAAAGAATCGCAATATCCTCGAAGGGCGGTGAAGTCACATCTTAATGTACGAACCTCTCATATCCCTGCTTTCTTTAGAGAATTCCCTTTAATGGTTTTGTGCTCCTATGCACCACTATTATTATGCCTGTGAAAATCCCAGGAATATACCTTGGGACGAAAGGGCAAAATCTTTCGGATTGAAAAGACCAATTAGATTCTACGTAGAACTATGATTTTCATCTCATGGCATTAAACATTCAAGTATCCCATTTACGAACGTATAGAATGGTAAAGGTTTCGGCATTCTTTAATATTAATTAATTGAATTGTTTACCAGATTTTATGTTCGTGGACCAGGAAAGTTTATAATGCATTTTTAATGTTTAAATTTGAAATAATATATTGAAGACAGAGGTGGGTCCTGGGTTCGAGTCTCTGTCACTTCACTGTTTATCTCTTCTTTTTAACCTTCGTGACTACTAAATTACATTCTTTGAGTAATAATTTATTGCTTTCCCAAAAGAGTTCAGTGATAATATTTCATCAATATAATTATATTTTCCATATCCATTCCTTCCAAGGAAACAATTTTCAGAATTAAAAGAGTTATTTTTGCCAACGAATTTTCTCTCAAATAAATTAAAAGTAAATCCACCTGGACGCGAATTTCTCGAAAATAATGAATCGATTCGGCCGAGGATTTATTAGCACACGCGGGAGCTTAAATTGGGACTTAATTTAAACTCATCGATCATCCATTTGCGCACGCTTAAGCAGTCCCCCAACCCCTCCCTCCAGTTCCGGAAAGGACCAGCGGAGGCGCCACGGTGCCATCTTCAGTTGCGGATCAACTTGTACACGAAGGGAAGGGTCGAGACACGAAAATAAAACATATATCCATAAAGCTTTGAGTAAATTTACTTCCTTTAGCGTTTCCCAAGTTCTATGATACTCAAAAATACATCCATACAACGTGTATGTTTCAGAAATACGAAAGATTGAGTATATTTTCGGCTTTGTTCATTTTTCGTGTCCTCCACTCACAGTTTGAGATTTATATATTATAGATTCTCGATAATCTCGTTATGATGTACTGTTCGTAATTGAACCTCCGAATTGAAAACCCTAAATGATATTTTATGAAATATCAGATCAAGGTATAATGAAAAAAAAATCCTAACATAATTTCAACACCAATTCTCATTTTGTAAATCGTACTCGATTTGAAAATATTTCATGAAATAGAAATGATTGTATTAGGACTTGATCAACCGAAGAAATTCAAAAGAAAATATGAATGTGAAATAACAATTCTTGCAGTTTCTTGTGTTTTGTTATAATCTAACGCTTTTAAAATACACTCGTTGAGTTTTTTCAAGTTTCGAATTTTCAGTTATCTACATTCTCTTCCAAACAATACCTCACTTATCCTTAAAAGCTTTTCCGTTTTGACAGTATCAAACTTCACGATAAAGTACATCGAAGTATACCATCAGTATATATATCTATATCTCTATATACATAATTTACGATCGAACTAGTATAATGGCGTACGTTAAAAAATAACTGTCAATCTTGTTTCGAAGTACTCTATGTTTCTATTTTGGATTTTTGCATTTTACTACCTTTCCTTCATAAAGTTTTGGACGTCCGAAGAAAGCCCTCGGGGAATGCCATGAAAGGTTCTCGGCAGCTGAGAAGGGTTTAGGCTTATCGAACATTTCGCCCGGGGATCGTGTCCGAAACTCCGTTCACAATCATCGTTGCTTCTTTGTTTTCGGGAGCATGGATGGAATCATTTGCGATCAAGTTTTCTGTTACGCTCATTAATGCTGATTAATTATCAGCTTACACCGAGAAAATCAGGCAAGAGATGATGATTAATCATACAGACATTGTGAATGACGTAAGAGAAGGGTCTTTAATTTCTCAGATCGGTTCACAGGAGAGAAATTCTCGAAACTTTGCTTAACTAAATCGAAGCACTACATTCGACAAATTCGATAGTTATTTGGCGGTAAATATTTGCGTGATGCACAGAAAACTAGAGAGAACTATGTGTAATGAATGATATAATAATAATTTAATGAACAGAAACAGGTTACCCCAAAAATTTTTTATAATTAATTCATAATAAATATACATCATATTTAGGTGTAAACAGCTCATCGTAAATGACAATTTATTTCAACTTCTACTCCTCGAATAATTTTTGTCTCAATGTAACAGTATGTCCCGCCTATGAAGAGTTAATATTATCTGTGAGCTTGTGTCCATCAAGAACAATAAGAGTTTTAAGGTGAAATATTTTCCGTAAAATTGATTCAATTTAATATTGTTATTGAATTCTGCAAGTGTTGTTCATAAATAAAAATCTGTTAACGGACAATTTCTCTTCGTCAAATTTCAATTTATGACGGCAAAGTGCAGAAAATTTTTGAGCAAAAACTATAAAATGAAAAGTAATGTAAAGCATCTTGTCTCTGCATAATGTTTTGGAAGGTTTATCTTGACATTTTTTATCATTCAATGTCTTTCTCAATATACACTCTGTACGATTGTCATGATATGTATATGATATGAATGTAGCCTTGATTAGTTAAGCATCGCGCTGTCTGTTCTTCTGGTACTCAAGCAGTTAATACTACGCCCATAGTCAGGATGTAAATCATAGTAAATAAAAGGTACAAGAGAAATGTTAAAAGTATCGATACAGTAATTGTATTTTAAATGTCTTGCTGAAAGGAGAAGATAGTTAAAATATTAAAGGAACCTATTTTTAAAGTACAATGGTCGAAAATTTCAAGGGAATCGACTTTCATTTAAATATATATAAATAGAAACATGTGGCCTTTATATGAATTATTTATGATCATTTTATAATGATTATAATAATATTAATAAAATGTAGCTTGTATTGAGTGATAAAAGTTAAGAAATTCCAAATTTTTCATTTTAATGGCAGATGAATTTTTAAGTTTTTATCGCATTATATTGTTTAAAGGGTAGATTCATTTAACTAAAGAAGGCGAATTTAAATAGAAATGGAATGTTTTAAAATAATAAGAGTCCTATTTTCGTTTCGTAGTAGTCGATTAAATTCCTATCCTTAAACGGAGAGGCAGTCTTGTCTTGTCTTATCGAATTTCATCCTTAATTTTTATTACGAGTGATGAAGATCCATAGCAGATGCTTCTAAGTAACCGCTTCACAACAATCCGGGTGATAATGGAATCGACCGGCGTTTGTCCAGAGGAAGTTAAAAAGTTATTTGGAAAATTGAATTTGTTGGAGGGAATCATGATCTTCCCGGAGGCAAGAGGTAAAAGTTAGAAAAGAAAGGGAATAAGTTGCGGGAGCGGGAGATGGATGGGTACATTAGAAGGGATGGTGGGAGCATAATGGGGCCGGACCGAGAAGACAGTTACCCTGGGAAGTAATAGATGGTGGCCAAGTGGAAAGATTACTCCTGATTAGACATGATTGGAGAGCAACAGTCAATTGCATTGCCGTTTAGTAAATGCGCGGTCGATGTTCACCTCAAAAGATCTATTTCCATTAGCAAGTTCCAACAAAGATCCTTGTTTAAACGTCAGCTACACGAGTCGCTTTTGGAGCAAATCAGTCAATGGCAAGTGAATTCGATTCCTTTGCATAAATTAAATATTATCACAAAAGGATATTCTAACCGAATAACGTGTGATTTGATATACGCACGAACAAGTGATTATTTAAAGTTACATACATTATCAAAAAAGAAATTCCCACTAGTCGGTATTCGAACTCGGGACCGCGTTTTTACAACTAAAACGCGAAAAATAATTCTGAATGATATGACGATTTATCAATACCATTGCTTTCAAAAGAAAAATTCTAGGGAATTGTAGCTGAATTATCTTATTCATTTATTATCTCTAAGTTAATGTATTGTATTCTTTTAAATAATTTTGGCAAAGTCATTTGAATCGCATTCATAAATATTGTTGGTTTATGTATCTGCCAATCATAATACATCTATATTTAACATCAAAATAATTACAACCTTAATATGTATATATTTTGACCGAAAATTTAGTTGATTATATAAGAATCTTCGGTTTAAAAGAAGGGTGAAATTCAGAGATATCGGAAGAATTGTTAATGATAATTAAGGTTCTAGATTCGTCGGTCATACTAAAGTAATCCAACGACAGCATATTTAAAAGATAAAAATCCATTTCAACGAATCGAGACGCATTGTTGGAGAAAGGGCAGAGAAAGACGAATTTGGCTAAAGAACGAATAGTGTAGAAACGTTTACAAATGAGCAACCGATCCTTAAAGAAGGCCAAAAGGTCTTTGAAAGATGTATTCTCTCTATGGTCGAGTTCCGAAATTTCCCATTGAATGGCGTGTAAAAGGAGCCAACTAACGCACGATCAATAAGGGCTTCTAGAAAAAAGATGTTTTTCTTGAAATCAAAGGAAATGTTATCAACCTGCCAACATCCTGTTGGTTATTTTGAGGCAAATGATTGTATAATCGATGAAAGACTGTTTAATATCGATTTAGATTACAAAAGGTTTTTTTATTACTGTAGATATACTTTCTAAAAATCCGCAATTATTACCTATTCTAACTTCAGAGTTTTGCGAAATCGAATATTTCAATTATTAATTAATTAATTATTGTTGAATCAAGAATTAAAATGAGTTTCAAAATGATTTTTTTGGTCATCTTCGTTCCACTTCTAGAGGGAAGTTTTTAATGATTCTAAAAATAAAACAGAGCCTGACCCCCTCAAGGTGAATAAAAAGTGAGGCCTTGAGATTGTGGAAGAGGAATGTTAGGACCACTTCCGATTGTGTTCTCGCCGACGGATTGTTGCACAAGTTGGATGGCCTTCCTCCAATTACGAAATTGCTCGAGGAAATCTTTTTGTCGCAAGTTGCGCTCTCGACGGGAACATCGGATCCTTAGACCAGTTCGCCGCTCGAGCTACTCCGGGAGTACGTCTAATCGCAGCCTCCGATAAAAAGAGAGATTGTCATGTTAACGAGTCCTGTTTCTGGAAGATTTCGTTTTTCTTTTTTTAGTATCGGTTCTTTGAGTACTAAAATAATTGGTACACAAGAAATCACTTTGTTTACCGAGCTTTTAAAAAAATAAAAGGAAAGTGAGTTTATAGGAATTACAGTTTCATCCTTAAATGCCTTGGAACGTTTTTTTAATTAATTGAAATAATTTTTTTGAAGAAATATATTTGATTCTTGATATTTGTTGACATTTCAATACAATTTTCTGCATTATTATTTCACAATAGCTTGATGAAAATAAGTGAAAATAAAAAAGAAAATTTATCGTTAACAATGATTTCGAATATAATTAGTCATATCCGAATTAAAATCTTTTAAAAATTTATATATTACCAAAATAAAATTTTATTCAAAGCAAAGTTTCCGGTAGCTGTTACAGTAATTGATTTTTCATTCACTGGGAAGACAAATTGTTCAACAAAACCAGCAAAAATTTTCAAGCGTGGAGAATTAGAAAGATGAGTAATGTTCACAGGCTAGTGTAGCTTATTGACGACATAGAAGGTTAATTTCGCCCGAGGAGAATTTCGTTTCCACTTAAAAAACTCGGTGTTGCTCTCTCTTGTTCCGAAGATTGCCAAAAGAGGCGCTGCATGACGCCATCGATTATCTGAACCATAAAAGAGTTGGTGGATTTATCTCAGCAGGAATGCTTCCAAAAAGGTATTGGGGCGAAAGTTTCGTTCAGACGTGTAATTATTTTAAATCGAGCCAGCGGAAGAAATATTATCAATCTTCAGGGAGAGACTCGGGAAAATATTCCAGTTAAAGAGTTCTTCCCTTTCTATTTTAGTCATGGTAATTTACGATATTCCAAATCACTTGAGCGTATTTCGCTTGCATCTCATTTCGTATGATTTCATCGATCCTCAACATTATCCGTTATTTTTATTGATTATTTAGTGATCAAATCCCCTTTTGTTGACTGGTTACCATGGATAACTCTAATATTTGAATTCAAGAGAAGTCGAGAGAAATTTTAATTATTTGGGTATTAAGTAGTGAATATGATGTTTATGCACACCAGTATATAAGTCCTCGAACTACATGTTTTTTTTTAAATTTACAATTAACTTATCTTTTGATTAATTTACATGAATCATTTACTTCAATCTCGTTTCGAGAATGAGGTTACTCCTGCAAAAGTTGTCAATTCCCACAATTAATCCTTTGTTTGCACCAAAACTTCATCTTTATGGGTAGTTTCTCAGTTTCGGGAAAAGATGGAGGTCCCATAGAGCGTGTAAGAGGAGTTTGGTAAATCAAACATTATTTATAGAATTTCTCTTAGTAGTAGAGCGTGTATGTCTTGATGAAAGATATCCTTTTCTTTGCTAAACTTGCCCAATTTCGCTTGTCTTTTTTTTTAATTGGTCAATCATTTGCTCAATGGAGAGATAATCCCCTTCACTTTCCACATCGTCTAAATAATTATCTATGCTTTTCCGAGTTATAGTTTCCCATTCTTTCACTGTCGCTATGTCTCTTGAGTATAGTGGTGGACCGAAGTTTCATCGATGGTCTCTAATCTGCACAGAACATCATTTCTCCTGAAAAGGATCATTCATTGTTCTGATCTTATTTATAATCTTATAAATTATGATGATTGCAATTTAAAGAACTTCAATTTTTCTATTTATCAAGATTCTATTTATCAAGTGCACATGATCTTATCATTCGAAGGTCTCTCGAAAAGGTGGTTGGATTTTCAGATATCACAATATCAAACGTCCACGTAGAGATCTGCGGAGGGTCTATCTTAGGGGAAATATATATTGGACATAACGCGCAGTGTCCACTCGGAGTTGGTGTGTACTCAATCCATAAAGATCATCCCGTGAAGTGAATCTTTCTGAATGACTTGTTCAGGCAAACACGAATAAGGTCGGGACCACAAAGGAAGAAAAATTGCACTCCCATTCTTCTTTATCATCGTCTTCTTAGACTCCATGAAAGGAGGACAATATTCTTGTCTATTGTAATGCTGATGTAGAACCCTTATATAAAGATTCAAACTTCAAGGTTGGATAACTCTTCACCTTCAACTGCATTCAAGTACTTCAAAAATTACTTTTTTTTTCTAATATACCGCGAGTGGAGAGTGAGTGCATAAGTATACGAGTGTCGATCCCTGTATCAAGAGATTACTGCAGTGTATAATGCATGTCTTGATAATGTAACACGTATGACAGATATGCTTGAGTAGAGACTAAATCATTTTGAAAGCAGAAATATCGATTCGATCTAATCATTGTTTCTAAAGATTCATCACTTAATCTTTCTCGGTATAAAACTTCTTAACTCTGAGGTCATAAAAATAATGGGAAATGATGAATTACGTCATATATTCTCGATAAAGAGACGATGTTTTTCAGATGCT
Organism: Pantala flavescens; assembly: GCA_020796165.1. Classification (NCBI taxonomy): domain Eukaryota; kingdom Metazoa; phylum Arthropoda; class Insecta; order Odonata; family Libellulidae; genus Pantala; species Pantala flavescens. The sequence continues at coordinate 30,023,946 of CM036884.1, read as the reverse complement.
GTTATTTCAGATTCTCTCTTGTTGTTGGAGGATAAACTTTGCTCTTCTAAAATTTTGATTTTAAATTCATTCTCTATGTTATCAAATTTCTCTATTTATAACCCTTATCTATAGATCTAAACTCCTGAAAATTCGAGACAATTTACGTGATTTTGGAGGATAATAAAAATTGTCTTTTATTTATCATGTCCATGATATCTCCTCTTGAACCACATAGGATATCCTTTCTAGGTTGACATATGCGGGAAATCGTGTCCTACAAAATAAATCGCTGCTATATTTTCACCCACAACACTCTCGAGCAGAATTTAGATAAAAGATCTCCGATAGATACTTTGTGGCGTTGACATAAATTGCTCGAAAGTAATCTGGTCGTCGAAGCCCATGTTTCCAACTTTATCTAGATTGGGCTTCGGTAAAAAAATCCCAGCTCTATCGAGTGCCTATCTTATCCAACTTCGAATCTCTTATATCCAAAAATAAGCCTTTTAAGCTTGTCATACGCTCGAGTAATCTGAAAGACTTCCCTTTCGTTGAAAAAGACGAAGGTTCTACTTCGCAGTCGGTCGTTTGATTCATGATTCAAATGATTTTTGCAACACCCATATTCAGAGGTGAAACCGTATCAGCGGTGGACCAATTTGTTATTGAATTGCAGGCGATCAGATAAGGCAAAGATGGAAAGTAAAGAAAGTGTTAAAAACCATAATTAATCCGCTATCATTCACAATGATTCTCTTTGAGGAAAGATGAATATGATCATACGATTCGATTATAATTCACGAATAGCGACTTAAGAATTTCAGATAGTAAGAGAAATAGTGGAATGAGCATTGCATTTTGAATCTGAAGCTTACACTGATTCACTCCCCTATAATTTCGCTTTTCTCACTTCAGTTTTTTTCATTGTATTCAAGTTGCTAGCTCATCCAGTAAAGTTATTTCTCCTTCATCCTATAATAATTTATTTATATTTTTTGTGGATATAATCAATTAATTGGTTGATTTATGAACACAATTGATGCTTAGTAACATTTTGAAGATTGTAGAACCAATTTTCAATGTTTATGTCTTTCAATTTGAATGTATAAAGAATAGATATGTGATCTTTATATTTTTCGAGAAAGTGACTAACCGAGGAATTGCTTAAAATTTGATGAAAGACCAAACGCCGTATGATATATTGAAATATTATTGACGCCTATTTTAATTAATGACCTGTCTGATTGGGCATCGAAAATATCCATTTGATTTATTTCAATTTTATCTAAGAAACGGGAAGCGAGGAAAGATTTTCCTTGGGGTTGAAAAATTGAAATTCACGGTTAAGATATAAATGGACATTTTGGCTCTTTGGAATAATACTGACATCCAATTTTTCATCTCATTGCGTGTTTCGCTAAAATTGTGTTCCAGGATTAGTGTAATTTGTCAGCTATTGACTTATAAATGTTTCATGATTTCTTCCTACAAATTCGGTCAGATCGGAAATTTTGGGAAGCAATTCATAACTACCGTTAGTTTTCTTCGATTGATAATTGCGTAGAAGATTTCACTCCACTCTCTTTTGAAGCAAAGATCTCAAATGGTTTTTTATGCGGAGTGTTTTCTTTTTACAACATAAGATTTGAAAAATTTTTTCCGCCAAAATTCGGGATGTTATTTAAAAGTATTCGTTTGAGTTATTTCTAAAACCAGTTTTATATGATTTAGAAAATTTTTATTGGCGTAAATATTTGGATAGCTTCTCCAAAAGGCAATCAAATGATGCTGTCGAAGGAGAGGATGTGAAATTCGAAAGCGTCATGCCCACGTATGTACTTAACATATCACTTGAGGAAATGAATGGTATTTGGACCTCATTTGGACAATTAATGCACATTTCCCTTCCCTTTATTTACAGCTTCAGATATCAACGATTCCTAATGAGAATAATAAGAACCACGGTTCTCGCGTTTAACAGTGAATCAACGTTGACGATTTGAATACTTGCCAATCATTTTAGTGCCGAATCCAAACGCTTGGCTTCGTGCCAAAAGGAATCCGAGCCAAAGGTCAGACGTTTTCCGGTGGAAATATTGGTCCCGCAAAAAAAAATCGGGAAGATGAGTTCTTGCGAAAATTCTCTCATTGATTTCCATCGGCGAATTCCTCGTCTGGAGAAAGTGTTGATTTTGCGTTGAAGTCTAATGAATAGAAGACAACTCCATTAGGGGGCAAATGGTTGCAGTTCGGCCCAATAGCAGATTTCGATTGCACAAACTTTGGAATTTATGATTCCAAGTTTCTCCATTTCCCGCTCTGAAATCTATCGCATCTCCAATACTTCCATTTATAGACTAAAATTGTTGCTCCGCTATTCGACAGTATTCCCACGCATCCCGAAGGATTTTATCATTAGCCATGGCAACGAGTTAATAATATAAAAATTACGTTTTTAGAAGATAAAAAATATGGTAAAAATAAATAAAATTCACGACGCCAAGAGAAGTTATTTCTAAATGATGATTTTCCGGTAAATATTTTTACAAAGTTTGGCATTTTGGATATAAAACTAATTTAAAAATTAATAAACGAAATTTTGTATAATTTTCAAAATTTAATAAATTGGTATTATCCGTTTAATTGCAACATGCAGATGTAAAAGAAAATAAACTTTTGAGTATAGGATAAAGGATAATGTAAGTTTTTGAATCGATGCTATAAATATTTATATTTGTTTTCAGTAGAATTCGTTAAAATATTATTTTGTTTACGTCAATGTATATTTTTTTCGACAAGATGAAAATTAAGGCATAGAAGATGATTTGAAACGTGTTAGTTTTGACTTATGATCAAAATTAGGAGAATAAATGATGAGACGAATCCCAAACAATGATTTAGGTGATATATAAATGACATTTGGAGTCGGCGGATCCATAATGCGACCTTTGGCCTCCAAACGTTGAATAAATGTCACGATTTGCAAATTCGCTCGCTGAAAATTTGGCAAGAGTAAGCATTTGAAGTATTATTGCGATTACTTGGCATAATTGTGGTCATTACTCATCTATTGGGATTCGTACGCTCAAAATTTTCGTCTGTAATATTAGGTCAATACGAATTGAACCCACTTTAGTAGCATATGACGCGTGCATATTTAATTCGTTACAAATTGCCAACGAATGTTTGCCAAATTTCCAATTCATTTTCTAATTAACTATGATAATTAACAGAATAGCTGCGGTGTTTCAGTATGGCAGATGGTACTGTTAGTTTGAATAGGTAGACCATTATATGAGTTTGAATACTGAATGGAGAACGGTGTAGGAAATATAAAGCTTTCTTTTAATTAATGAATCATAGAATGTCTTGATAAAGAATAAAAACATCCAAGAAAGATAGAAACATATCCCAACCACTGCATATTTGCTCAAATGTAGTTTTCTCTCGAAATAAACATTTTTATAGGCATAAGTTATTTGAGGAATGATTAATAATTATTGTGGGTGAATGAGAAAATCCTAAACTAAGAAATTTGAATGTATAAAATAACTTATTATCGTCAAATATTGAAATATAAAACAAACTTGATTCGTATTTGTTTTTGCCATTAAAAATATGCAATGAAGTGTAAAAGGGCATTCTTATTATTCCTATACGTAGCTTCGTTTTACTACTAGCTTCATTTCTCTGATAATTAATTAGAACTATAACAACGAATGAGAGAAAAGTATGTGGAAGAGGACCTTTATATATTCTGCGTGTTACTAAGATTAATTATATTAAGATTGATTAAACATGTAAAACACTTTTCCGTGCCTAAATTATGGCTGATTATCATATTTGCATTTAAACTCGAATAAGTTATAGATTCCATTAGATTAGGAAATTTAATTTCTTGTGATTTAGATGTGAATTTAATTTTTTAACGGTTGAGGGTGCCCAGCGGTATAAATGTTGGGTGCTCGGAAATCAAATCTAATTAAAATCGGAAACCGCGTACCGAATGTTCATTGAAATAAAAGGGAAAAGCGCAATTGGGCCCTCCTTTTTAATTGGCCGTTTCTCACAAAGAGGGAATCATTATCTGGGAAAACTAAAATAATCGATCTGCTATAAACGATTCCGATAAGCGATTTGGAGGGCCAAAGGAAGGCAGAAGAAATTAAGGGATTTAAAGCGAGATAAATAATTATCCTTGGCATTGTAATCAGATGAATTTGATTCATATATCGCAAAAAAGGAAACATTGCATGCTGATTGTTGCCACTTATATTATGATCGGTTCTTCAAAAGAGATTATCATGAAATATAATTCTATATATAATCGCAATACACATTTATAAATGCTATCTGTCGATATATTCACTTTTTTCTATTTGTTGCAAATTAGTTTCTTTCATTTAAATGACAGATTTTTAAAAAATGATCATTCAGAATAAAATGAGATGCATTTTCACGCATTTGACGCTTATTAGTTGAGATTATTATTATAGTATTAAAGATCCATATGCAGAGACGTTGAATTTGAATATCTCGTAATTGAAGACGAATTCTGGATAAGCTATCATTGACTTGTGGGAATGACAAATGAGGCCGATTAACTTTAAGGGCAGGGAAGACAAGGAAAACATGGATCAGTGATTATCCCTGAGCGATTAGTTGAGATTTCTAACAGTGGCGAATGGCATCCGATAAGAATTAGCGAACTAATTTATTGCCATAAGGGCAGATAGCTAAATCAAACGAAGCTCATCTTGTATCACGATCTAGTGACGAGCGCTCGTGAAATCAGGAATGAGGTAACGATCTTTCTTTTTTTGGAAGCGATTAGAATAGACTCTATAGAGCTTTTTATCCTATTGGGGGAAAAAAGAGGAGTTGTATCAGCCTGTGGAATCGACCATACCTCGAATGCATGCTCTTCACGGTCTTTGGGTGAATTCTAAAGAGCCAATGGGCGTTTCTGTTCGGCTAATCGGTCACGCAAAGGAGAAATATTGGAAATGAAAGGCCGTATTAATGAGGATCGAAGATGAGGAGCGAAGGAAGAGCCAATGAAGAGATAAAGGAAATGCGTCATCCTATCGAGGTTGAATATATAGCTAGACGGCTGATATCTGAACCACTTTTTGTATAGTTTCGATGAATCGTTAGCTGTTTCCTGTTGTATAATACAGTTATATTTAATCGTTAATATTACAGCGATTTTTCTGTGTTGTTTTTCACACATTATTGCGTTGCTGATAAGGAAGTACGATTCGTTTCTCGTTTCGATAGAGGTTGTTTACACTGAAATGTATTTGTAACTAAGTTTTTGAGTAGAGCCAATTTATTGAGATACCAACTCCTATCTCCCATTCTTCCAACTATTTTCCAAATAATAATTGAACGTTATATAATAGAACATTAAATGTATCGAGGCCTATATCATTTTGAGTCATTTACTTTAGAAAATGGTTCGAATTATTCAAAAGTAGGCCCTTATTCATGTTTATATCAAAGAGAGGAAGTATTAGTAAGACAACGCAATCTGGCTAAATAGTTATTCATATAGATTAATGAGAACAATGAAATTGAACTTGAGAATCAAAACAAAGCTGAATTAACGTTTATAACAAAATATTTTCTTTCCATAATGCTTCGTCTTTTACTGGTTTTGTATGAGTGAATGACGAAGTGAACATACTCACGTAGATGGCCTATAATTCTAATCAAATTCTGAGTGACGTAGCACGTTTTTTTAGGACCGGAGCACTGACCCTTTTCTGTATTGGCGAAGCGTAAGGGAGAGAGGTCAACTGTGTTTTTCTTTTAAAACCAAAGAACGACTTTTAGGTGTTCTTTCTAAGTTTTGGGACACAAATCTCGGCGTCACTGCTGTCTCTCACGCACTTCTTAATGAGCCTCAAGAGAAGGTCGTTGATCTGTAAAAGTTGCACTCTTCGCACAATCGATCCCCTGCAATAATAAAAGTATTCTGATAACATAAGGAACAAGTAAAATTATTGTCCTTATTTCTGCTAATACAGGAGTTTTCTTTAAAAAATCTGCGTGAAATAGGATTTTTGCGATGGATGGGTTGATCATAGTTAAGAAGAAAATGATTTATTGCCATGGATACGATCGACTCGATCTCAAATATTGTTGTATAGATTTTTACTTCTTAATGAGAGTATTTCCTCTTTAATGAAAAATATGGTTTTTAATGGCTCCCTGAAATTATTATACGCATTGAAGATGATTGTATGATGGAAATTTTAGAGAAAATACAAATTTTAAATATCCAGGAAAATGAAAGTTGTGATTTTATGAAGTATATTTAATCCTAAAAATTTAAAATAGTGTTTATAGAATTCACCACAGTACCATTCAAAACTTTATGAAAGAAAGCGATCATGTTTAGTTACTTATTTTCAAACTGTAACGTGGTACTATTATAGATTGATTTTAAGACAAACTTTGATTAGTATAACCGTCTGATAAACATCGCATTCGTGCTTTGGGATTCACATATAAATAGATGATTTATAACTGATGTGTTTAACAATAATTCTGTTAATCGTAGGAACATTTGATATATAATGCCAGATCAATATGAAAAGGTATTGGAATCTAAATAGCTTCCCTTCATCGCGAATAAAAAGCCCTTGTTCCATTGCTCTCTTCCAATCTAATAGACTCCACTGCATGAATAAAGAAAGGCCTTTCCAAGTTTTATAAATTGAGCATCGAGGCATTTCCGCTGAGATTCGCATCCCATGAAAAATGCACAACTCCCGCCGTGAGTGCTCATCGCGTTCGATACTAACCTTTTAACCCCTTTTACATATTTTAATTGACTCCTTGTTTTGCCCTCTTTTATTATCTGCCCAAAGACACGCATTGCTTACGAAGCAGAACTGCATTCGACCGGAAGATGGAGGAGGCTAATGAAGGGAGCTCTTTTTTATAAGCGGATCACGGCTTATCACGATATCACATGCGACACAACCGTGTTGAAATTTAGAGGAGAAGTTAAACGAGCCTCTGATAGGTTTACCCGGAGGACGTTCTTTTTTTCGTGATACGGCTTATTTCGTGTCCTCGTGTTGCTTCTTGTAAATAGACGGGGATATGGGCTAAGTAGAAATAACTTGCGGTAGGGTTTTGAATTATTCATTTATTTTGTGCAGCCGCAAGCACGTAAGGGTCATTGTCCATGCCTCTACGTATTGCAAGATAATGTTCTGGAACCGGAAATATCCATTATTCGGATCTTATGAGGTGTTGAACCATTTTTTCTTTCTCTTCTATTTTTCGTTGCTATTATATTTTACGTCCAAGATGCCATTGTTATGATATAATTTATCAAAATTTAACTATAATCTAAAACCTCATTAATTTTCGTGTACTATAATTCTTAAACGTAATTAATATTTTCTTTAACGTATTAAAGTAACTTTGCACGAAACATCGCTCGGATTAAAGCGAAAGAATGAAAGAAATTAAAAACTTCGGAGAGACAAACTCTGCTTTCTGTTCGGTTGCTCTGATAAATATATTAGTGATGTGCATTTGAATGTTAACTATTCTTGCAATTTGAATGAAGAGACCGAATATGAACAGATGAAAGGTTTTCATCCGAAGTCTTATTAACTCTACTTTTGCTCCAATTTCAGGAAATGGATGTTTCTTTTTGAGACTTTCTTAAACGGCTTATTACTCACTTCCATTCCCTTCTCCCATATTCTCTCCTCCCATATTTCCTTTGCTACGCTTCGGTTAAGCTACGACGTGGCCTTGATGGATGTCTTTGCTCTAAAGTGCTGTTAGAAGTGCGTGGTTTAAAGGTATATCACTCGTCAAAGAAGCCCTATTTGGGATCGGGCGAGCCTCGTTTTTTTCGTAATTTAATAGCAGATGTTTATCTTCGCTTCGAAAGTTTCGATGTTATATTTCGAATGTCCTTTTGTTGGAATTAATTCATGATAGTTTAAACTATGAACAAATGAGTTGAAGTGAATGAGAAATATCGAAAGAAAATAATTAATTACGAACTTAATAATATTAAAATATATCAAGATTTTTCATTGAAAATATATTTCCGTTTTAAATTGTTAATATTTCTTCTTTGTTAATTGATATTGAATTTTATACCTTTATTTATTTAATTCTTTATAAATTAATAATATTTTCCTCATTCTAATGAATATCCTTATATTTGTTTCACCTGGTATGTATTTCATGTACTTCTGAGTAAAAAGGGAAAAATTCCGGATAATGTCCATTTTGTTATGTATTTTGTAGATTCTTTCTCAGTTAAATGCTTAACAAATGACTGAAACAGAGAAAAGTATCAAGTAGGTACATAAAGTACGATTTGTTAGAGGAAAGAAGCGAATTCTGGTTTTGGAATCAATGAGTAAATGCTATGAGTGCATGATACACAGCAGTAACGACAGAAAATCAAACTCCTTAATTCGTATGCTCGCTACCTGCATCGCGGCGAATTCCAAATAGCGAGGTTTAATAATGTTGGATCACACGAAAAAAATCGCAGCGCACGGGGATCCGAAGTTAAAGGTAAATAGAGGGCGAAACGGGTGATGGGAAAAAATCTACCGCCACAGCAAATAGGATTTGGTACCGAAACATAGTTGCAGATCTCTTGGAAGCAATTGCCATCTGACATGTATCTTTCATGTACGAAATCGATTCACTTTGGAACCTTTATACGTATCTGTAAGATAGGAGAAAACATATCATATCTAGATTGTTTTAGAATTTGATATAACACTATTTGCTAAAATAAGTTTTTATGAATAAGTTAAATATCGGATTTATTATATTGGCGTACGTCATTTAAACCTGAAAGATGGATTATTTTATGAATTTAAATTCTCTTTACTCGATTTTTATTGTCATATTTTCAAGTATAATAATGATGTTATTTATTAAGGGAAATACTAAATAATTTTCATTGGCATTTCATTTTAATATTTCTCAGGTTTCCTGTATTATTTTTATTAAGTTCTTTAAAAAGAGGTTTTTTATGCTTAATGTTTGTAAGTTAATGTAAGATATGAACAGCGGCCCAAGTTTATGTTTTGTGTGGTAAAATTGAGAATTGTAAATGTGCTCGAAAATCCTCAAGATATTTCCGAATGATATTTTTCAACATAACGAAACTCCTGGAATAGGAGTTCATTATATGCACGCGATACTCCCGTAAAAATGCCTTTCCATGATGAAAAGGGATTGTCTTAGATATACTTACACCCCATCCACTCCCCTATCTATCGATTAAACATTTGAAGATCGGTGAGCTATCTTCTCGAATGAGTTGATATGCTATTTGCTTTATCCATCGTATCCATAGACCATCGTACAGAGAACACAATCATATTTCATTTATAGTTTCGAAACCTTTGCGGATTTATATGTAAGAGTATTTAATTGTAAGAATTTGCTACTCTTGGGATTTGGAGTTCTAAAATAAAATATGTTAACTTAATTACTATAGGGAAAATGCTTTATTTTACCCATTAGCAATTAATTCGGTAGAATTAGACGATATAATTATGAGTGACTGGGAATTTGTTTAATGGTTGCACATTTACCTAGAAATTCTTACAAATCTTGCTTTAACTTGTAAATCTTTGAAACTGAAAGATATTACATTTTTTAAGACATTCATATCCTAATCTGCAGTCAATGCATGTTTATAGTTAATGGTAAATCATTAGAACAGATCTCTCCAATAACATAAAATTCTTTGATATTTTTACGAATGTTATTTATTGACCGCGGATTAAATGTGAATTTGAGTTTTATATATTCCGATTTGAAAGAGAGGCAAATAACTGGCGCGTCATCGTAATTCAAAAATTCTTGCTCCGCTGTAAGACTTTTCCCCTGCGGCATCTATACCTTCAAAGAAGCCCGAATATCACTCTTGATTTATTTCTCGAAAGCAGATAAATCGATTCCTTAAGGACTGATCTGGATATTTACTCTGAGCCCATCTTGTTTCATTCCCTTGCCTTTTTGAATCCCTCATTTTCCTCATCCACTTTGATATATGGCACCGAATATTCGGCTATAAATAAATAAGCTCTATTTTACCGCTTCAAATCGCTTGATATTAGTCGATGGGATTAAACGAGTTCCCATGGAGACGCATTTATATTTAGTCCAAGAGTTCTTCGAGAGACTGATCCTGTTTAATGCCTTTTACATTTGGAAGCTCTACGGAACGTCTTAAGTTTATTTTGACGCTTCCAAAAAATCACATATTTTTAACGCAATATTTTTTGGGATTAAATGGATCTTTGAGTAATTTGCTCGCAACTCGTTAAATCATTTCCGAGAGGACATCTAGCTGTACGTCTTTCCCTTGAGTCTAAAACCAATTCACGTTCAATTTAGCTTTCCTTCCTCTTCTTGTCGTAGAAAAGTATTTGAGTCGGTGATTGAACGTGAAATCAACTAATCGTAAAGATCAGTTTTGCTCCAAAAGTAGTTTATGTAGTATTTTATCGTATAACGGAATCGAGACATACTTTTTTCCTCGTGGTCGAAAGTTTATTCTTTAATGATGTCTTGAACGTGGCTTAAGATTTGAGATTCATTCCAAGAAGTTCGAAAAAGTGGATTCGATTAATAGTTAAAAACAGTGCGGTTTTTTAGAGTTCTTGTATTTAATTATAGAAACAATAATACTACTTTAATGGATAAGTTAAATGGTTTCATAAATTATTTTACGCAGTAAATATATATTGTTAAAGTATTCTTTGACTTGGTTGTTAGAACAATCACTCCTTTCTCTAAAACCATTTACTAATAAAGACCAATACTTAAAAGTGACTAGTATTCTTTAAATGGTAATCTAAATTAGTATACGTTTTCTCCGATCTTTCAATTTTATTTTATTTATATAATGAAATATTTAAGTATTACCTTTATATTTACGAAGGATTCTTCCCATTTTAACTCCAGTCATTTGAAAATGTTTTAATGATAATAATAATTGAATTATCTCAGCTTAGAGATCTATATTAAATGCTAAATAAGGAATGAATCCATTTAAAAGAATCCTTTTGTTGTACTGCATACTCCCGAACAACAAATACTCAAACGAGTGAATTGAGATAGTTGACGTGCATAAAAAATGAAGAATTTACTGAAGAGCGGACATTTGTAAGGGATGCTCTTAATCGAAACCTCTTTTAATGGTCTCTAATCCTCCCTTTTTAATCGCCCTTCGTTTTTAATTTTGGCGCACCATTTTTACGATCTAACCACTCGCTAATTGAGATACGATTAAATTACGACCACGAATATTTCCACGAGAATTTCGGAAATATTTTCGTAATCCTTGTTGGGATTTTCCTTCATTTTAGTGAAAGTGGTAGAACCCTAAAATCTTTGTATCCTTTTGTATTTCATTATACTTTCTAAATGACTTAAGTCTCACTTTTCTTTTTGAAATTCCCTTCTTTTCTTTCAGACATGATTCAGATGTTGTACATGCGTTACAAAATTATTGACATGGGATTCGCTGTTATGTTTGTTAGGACTTGAAATTATGAATTTACTCATTTCTAATCGGTGGTGTTGCTGTTACTTGAATTCTATTATGTATTATACTCATTATTTTACGAATTTTTACTTGTACTGTTTTTTCGCATTTTCTTTGAACGCGTTACTTTTCTTCCATTCTTGTTTTAACCTCAAAATTCGCTTCTGCTTTTTTGAAAAGCTATACTTTTCCATAAAACAACATAACACAACAATTATTGCTTTGTTACTTTGTGGAAACACATGAGCTTGCCAGTCAGGTTTTAAAAGCTGCAGAGGAACAATTAAGCCAAAGTAAAGTCTTATTGAAATGTTAACAGATGAAAATGAGAGATAGAACTTGGTGGCTTCCTCAATTTATTTATTTGCCAAGTTCTATTTCTCATTTAATATGTCCTTCCACCGAGTGCAGTCAGATCAAATCGAGCGTTTACAGATGATTATAGCCATCCTCGTATACTTGCTAAGAATGATGAATTTATTGTATCAGCAAGCGGCGTCTTCAAGTACTGAAGTAACCATTTGATTTTCTCATGCTTCACAACTCGCAGTCACTTCTCAGAATAATTTATAATGAAATTCAGGCGTAAGTCCTTATTAAATGACATTGGAGGAGAGGAATGCAGATTTTGGTAGAGCTTCCTGTTGCGGTCCTCGTCAGCGTGCATATGCAACTCATTTTGGAACAACTGCTAGTAAATAGTTTGGAAGCAGATGGCCCAGGAACAACAACAGAATGAACTGCAAGAGGAGCTCCGAAGCAGCAGCTGTAGCATGCGAGGAGAACTTTTGTTATATCCATGGCTAGCAACGCGATAGTACCACCGTATTTATTTGCTCAGTACGTCACATGCCATTTATTAAATGCTGATTAGAATAAGAGTTCCATTTTATTGCTTATCCTAGTATATATTCATTGATGATAGCATTCCCAATGTGAATATGGATGCTCAATTTGAGAACAATGTCTAAATTACAAGTCCAATTCTCAGAACCAGTCTATATTCCGATAAAAACTCCCGTCTAATTTTAGAGTTATTCTAGAAGAGCCATAAACGCGACTTATTTTCTTATTTACCAGTTTTTCTCCTCCGTCGTTTTTATTATTGTTGAATCATAGATGGAACAGTTTGTAAACTTAACCAATTTCACTGAATAAGTATGGTTAACCCACTTTCGTAAGTAGGTATTTCGTACTTTCCGTTATGCTCCAAAATATTCTATTTCAAGTTATTAATATATACTTGAGACTCAATCTTAATTTTAACCAAAAACTTTGGTATTATTAGCCCTCAATCCTGAGTGTGCCTTTAAGACATACTTTTCTATCTATTCTCTACCTTCCATTTTCTATGTAAAGGTGGAATTTTTAAAATTATATCTAAATTCCTCAAGAATACATTCCTCTCTTAAAAGTATTCGTAACTATACCATACTATCTCTACTTCGCCTTATGCAATTCTAAATTTTCTCTGTTTCGTGCGTTACTATCAGTGCACTCCCATTATTCCTCTCTATCTCCAATTTACTTGAACCTTTTTCCCTTCTTTTCCAAGACCCCATTTGCTTTTATCTTTGCGCGCTCATTTAGTGCATGTTCTTGGACATCCCAATAGAGATATGAAGAGTAATGTGGATGTTGAACAATAGTAAGCGAGATTTCGCCGCGAAGTCATTTGATCCCTTCCAATTTACGGTCGGACGATAACAGCATCCTTTAGCTCTTTGTTCCTCTTTTAAATAAACTTTGCCTGTGGTTTAGCCGAAGATTAGAGCGACTGAATTAAGGATAGTGTGCGCTGCTAATCAAAGCTTCGTTAACGATAATTACATCAACCTTCCGTTCATATCCACTGCAATGAAATGGATTTGGAAATAGCTCTTCTCGTAGGTTCGTGCACCCATTTATAGTCGGCACATTAATTTTCAGATTGTTTTAATAATCTATTGTAAGTATCTTTATTTGTATTTTGTTTGAATATTTAATGGTTGAAGTGTACAGCTTGGAACTGGTACACTTGTTCTCTGCAAGGAGAAAGTACTCATGGCTGTGAATGCAATAGAAAATTGAATTACATCTTCCAAGAAACCAATCCAAGAAACATTTATTCAAATATTTGATGAGTTCTATGATTTTGTGATAGCTTGAAATAATAATATATGGAAGTGTTGATTGTTTTTCTTTTCTGATTAATTCTTGCTTATACTCAGAGGATGTAAGCATTTGAAATATCGAAACAATTTATAAAAGCAAGGAAATTCAAGTTTCGACTGTGGATTCTTTTTGATTTAGATATCTTCATTACAACCTTTCTGAATATAGCGTTTTAAAATAAACTGTTAATCATCAACGGGATTCTTAGGAGTTTAGTTATCGTTACTGCTATTCTGTTAGAAGCACAAAAAAAGAATATCCATTAAGTAGGTACGATTATCTCTGGAAGGTAATAAAGTTCCGTACAAATTAGGAATTCAACGTAAATTTTCATTAAATATTCTGATCATTTCTAGGGTAGGTAAAGTTACATCAACACATTACTTATTATAAAATAATATCTTAAATTTATAAAATCTGTCTCCGTAAAGTAAATGTTTGAATTAGTATTGGAGAAGTATCGGAGTTTCGATGTGCGACTGCTCTGTCAATATATAAAAATAATTCCTTTCAGGGTTTGTTTCACCGATGATTTTTCCTTCTTTCCCTTCCAAAATCATTGATGGCAACTTTTATTCTTCAATAGCTTCTATCACATACAGCGCATTGGCACTCATATATCACATTCACTCATCCCTTCAAACAGCTTCTTTCGCAGATTAAATTCCCAAACACGTCATTACCAATCGCCTTCCGCGCCTTCGGATTTCTGCGTTTCTTAGAAGACGTAAATCGATTATCTGTTTGTGCCATCAACCGTCTTATTCCCACCCATGCTAACGACATCAATTCTTCGCTTTATCCCTATTGATGGATGGTTTGATGGTCGGTGCCGCTTTTACACCCTTTTTTATCTGGATTCGTGCCTAATGCTCCCGAACCGCTTGCTCAAAAAGCACCCGTGCAAAACATGTGCTTCAACGCCCCCACTTTTTACTTATCATTTTTACTTTCATTCGGAGAAGATCTTGATTTATTAGGATTAATAATCAATAGGATCGATTTAAGAGAAATATTATGTTTATTAGCAGCGATATTGTTGAATTTCAACTTCCGGAATTGAAGTTTCGCGTGTGAACCTGCGTTGCTGCTTTGTAGTTGATTTGTCTGTCTTAGAGCCTAAGAAAGATACCATAAATGTATGCAACTTATTGGTATAAACTTCATCTTTTATTTCAAAAGCCATTTACATCGAATTCATTCGTATTTAGTGTCGAAAACCACTCAATTTTACTTTAAAAAAGGAATATGCAGATTTAAAGAGTAGCGAATTATCCTGAATTATTATTTAATTTACTCCATCAATTTAAATTATGGATTATCAAAATGTAAGGTTTTATCGTCGTAAATACTAAATCTCGATCTTATTTACTAGTTTAAATGAAAGAGGAATATTAGATATACGAAAGAATAATGGAGATAAAATATTCTCAGGGTTGCAATGGCAAAGGAAAGGAAAAATATATTGAAACTAATTTTTTGTATTGTAAAAATATTTACCTATATTATTTCTTCGCTAAGATTATGAAGATTTATGGCTTCATTTTTTGCGGGGGAAATAAAAACTCTCGGTACTGGATGGTCTTTAAATAACTCGGAATGTCTCGAGAAATCGGGCAAGATTTGAAAACGTACGCGAATTCTTAGGGAAGTCGAATATATCATGATGATGAGATGTATCCGAAAAGAATCGGGAAAGGGCAGCATAAGGAGAGAGTAAGACAAGGATTTATGTGATAGATATGGAAATGGGATCGGCCGGAAAAGGTTCTGATTTATCAAGAGGTAAAAATAGAGATACATCGATACAGACCCTCCTTTTTTGCTGGATTAACTTGTAGTCTTTAATTAATAGCTTCAAAATGGAGTCTTATTCGTGCCTTTAAGATGCTATCTCGATGCGTCGATATTTTCCGCCCTCCACTGGATACTTATAAATGATAGGAAAAGTGGGAACATCTGCGAAAATATTTATCCGATGAAATATGCGTATCGCTTTCTCGACATAAAAAACAAGATTTACAGTATCTCGGGCTTCTAAAATTTGCCTCCATCTTGAGCCTTCCGTCATCTGTTGTCAGGCGATGAAAACCTCTTCCGTTGCTTATTAACATCAACTGCCCCAATCTCTTATCTGTCGCATGGTTATTAAGTTCATTTACGTGAATGAAATGAATTGCTGTATGAAATGGTTTTTATTAGAATTTATTTTACAAAACCCTCTAAAATTTACACCTTTTTATTATGACCTTAATTTAATTATTCATATTTTTAGCATTGTTCAAAATATTGCTTCCTAAATGTAACTGAACCCTAATTTTTATAAGAATGAGATTAAAAATGAATTTGAATAGATTTTTTATCAAATTAGGAATACAAAACGAAAACTATAAATAACTATATAATATAAAAAAGATTTAAAGCAGTTTCTTGCTTATTAATTGAGAATTACACCTTATTATCTTTGACTCATCTTTTTTTTAAATGCAGAAATTCACATATTCCACTTAACCTAACAGAGAAGCCTAATTAAGCTTAGGACTAGCTTTGAAAATAAGTATTGTGGTATTTTTCATCTAAATTGATCTATCCATCTTAGCTTGACTTCAGTATGAGTTTCGTCTCCATTTTTTCACTTGTGTCGTCATTGGAGGAATTCCCAGAATCATATTAACTAACGAAGAGTTATTTCAAGAACAGAGCATACCTGATATGTTGTCTTAGATTCTGTCGTAACAAATATCCAAATTGCTAAGGATCTGTCTCACGTATTTTTTCCTCAGGGAAATTCGATCAGAGAAAATGATGCAAATGGAGTAAAACGTTTGAAAAGACCTTCTCAATAGCTCGCCTTTTCTTCTCCTCCAAATATTTTTATTTATTCTCTTTCATCACGCCGCTTTCTCTACCATCACCTGATGTTCGTTCCAGATCAAACCCTCATCCTCTTTTGTTTATTCGAATTTCCTTTCAGATACTTTAGCCTTCTTTTGTTCCCGAGCACAATGTCCACAGCTCTCCCCTTTCATTAAGCTCACCATATCTTTTCTACGCTGGCTTTTCTCAATTATTTATCCTAGCAACGCAGTTTCGAATGGAGACCTTTTTCTGACCTCCTCCCTTTCTAGTGACCTATAAAAGGCCTTCCTAAAAAATAAAGATACCCTTTGCCTCCACGACAAATCACATTCCTCCTCCTCTTCTACTTGCGTTCTTTTCAGCCCAAAAGATTTGAAGATGATCTCGCTTGTTAGGCACAAATTATGGAAGAAGTCTGTTTTGGATTGTTCCCTTCTCTGTTTACTGTCTCAACGAATATGTCTTTATTTATGAAATTAAGTCATATTACCATCTAGAAATCAGGTATAGTCTGTTTGCATTTCAGTGCAAACCTGTTTATAAATAAAACTATACGCTTCTCTTTTAGTTATTACTGAAAATACTTAAATACTACATGGGATGATATAATAACATACATCTTAGATATTTTATACGCTCAAGAAAATCCAAAACTTAATCATATAGGCATAGTTATAAACACTTACATATAAATAGTTAATATTTAGAACGTTTTAGAAAGAAAGCGTTAATGCTTTATCGTCAAAAACCATCGGAACTTTAATCCAATGACGTTTATTTGATTATTTTACTTACTTACTTTAAGGATGTTACCTAAAATACATTTTTTGCGATTATATATTTTCCTTAAGAAGAATTTTGGACTCGAATTAGTTAAGTTTTGTCCTGCTTCATTTCCTTCTTGAAAAGTGAATGACAAAAAAAAGATTTTATGCATTGAGTTCAAGTATCACTTCCCATCAAATGCAGTATTATAATTGTTGATGGCATCTAGTTCACCTTTACTTGTTTGGGAAATGGAAATAAAATTTTAATAAAACAAAATAGTTAAAACAAACGCTTGCATGGATGTAACAGACTCACCGTAAATAGTTAATGCTTTGGAAAATGAAAACTGTTGATACTAAAAACCTCGAATTGTATTGCAATAGCTGTAAAACAAAAAACATTCGGAAAACTAAACTCTCCCATCAGCTTTAACTGAAGGTGACCTGGTTTCATAGTCTTATAATAAACGACACGATATATGAAATAAACCTTAAACAAAATGAAGATAGATTATACAATTGCGTGATTAAATGTTTACGTAACTGATTCTCTTTTTTAGAAGTGATTAGATATTTGTATTTTTTTTAGCGATCCCTTAATAGCTGGAGGGTTTGTTATTTTCACCTGTAATCGAAGCGACATTAAAGAGATTGTTGAAAGAGAGGATATGAATGAAATAATTTTTGGAAAGAATTTCAAGCGATTCAATCGAAAGCGATCTATATTTAATGAAGGCGCCATTGTTTTTGCTTAGACACAATGCATTAGGAAGGAAATTCGGCTTCATTCAGATCTCCCTTTATTTTGTCCCTTCGCTGTATCTTTAGCCGGGAGCGACTCAGGGTGAGATAAAAACCTTTCCTTGATGCTCTCCACAGGGATGCTTTTAGTGAGCGATGCAGGAGGTGACGTCCCTTTCAGCAAGATGAGGAATCGGAAGAAAGGGAACTCTTGCCGGAAACATGCTTTAGTTACCCAAGTCACTGTGGCGCTGTATTTGTTCTCGTGAGCGATTTTAGCTGCCCGAATTAATCTCTATCCGTTTGAAATCCTTCGCTTGGAATCTATAAGCACTATACCCTTCTCCAATTCACCATCGGAATTTTTAATTAACGTTGTATGTATTTTAAATTAAGGTTAATTTTTGAGTGTTTCTTCCATGTAATTCGAGAGGCACCGTATGACATGACTGACAAGGGCGGAAAAAGGAAAGTATAAATGATAAAGGGTTGTGAATACATTTAAATGTGGAGGATTCTTTATCACTATTTTTGGTTGGCTGCTTTTGAATACACTTTTTAGGACATTCTGATGATCGATAAAAGGCGTGAAAACGTGAGAAAAGGGTGTGATTTTGAGATACGATATTTTTAGAGAAGGAGAGAGGAATGTTGGAATGAATAGAGGTTCGAATGCGAATTTCATAAAAAGAGAACATTCCTAAAATACCTATTCAATGATCCTGGATTTAATTACCATTTCGCTCCTTTTTATTGTTTCCAGTTCTATTGTTATCATGCTACATAACTACGCAACGAATATTTCATTATATGAGCTACATCGTGTCAATTTTAATGAAACAATTTCGTTTTCAAATACCATTACGGAATACAGAATTTTGACTGTAATACTTTCTCGTCCCTCATTTTTCCATTTCATTTCCTTATTGAAAATTTAGCTCGTAATTTAGCAGCTATATTCGAGTCCTATAAATTAAATTTTGTTTTGAAATATTTAAAGGATTCACTCAAATAATATTGTTATTTTAATTTATAAATTACTCATTAACATTGTTATTGAATTGCTATTTTTTATTTGGTATTTTTCATCTCTTCTTTCTGTACATTTTTGTTGAAAAACAGTATTTAGTCATAGAATTGTTATTATTCATCGAATACGATTGTCATTATATTGTCATAAAAGAAATTTTCTGAGGAAACTCACGTAGAAGACAGCATACGAGTTATGATAAAAAGTTGATTTTCAAATTTAGGGTATGATTATTTATCTTGAAACGTATGAAATCTTTAAACCTTGTCAAACTTGAACTGCTTATCTTTTTTTATTCTTTTATGCACCGTGTCCGACGAAAATTCTCGTCGAACCGTCTGCATAAAGGAATAAAATACCCACGAAAATGGCGCAGTCGTCCTATTTCTGAAATCAGTCACCTGAGTTTGAATAATGTAAGGCCGAGGCGAAGGAACAATTATTTTGAGCTTTTTTCTGGTGCAAGTTAACTGTTAACTTCGGGTGGTCGCTATACATCGTAGCCACGTTCTTCCATTCTTCCTCCCTTTTTACAACATCTGACCTCCATCGCGCATTTCGGTACAATGAGTCTCCACAGTACACTGCACTTAACCCACCCCTTATTTCGGCAACTTTCCATCCACAATTTCGGTACCAGGCGACGTATCGGCTCTTTATCGAACCACTTTCACACGTGGGAATCATCGGAAAAAAATAAGCACGCACATCTGTCCCATTTCGACTTAAGAAGACGTTGCATAATGGCTCACGAAAATGGTGCACCCGTTTGATCGAACGTACGAATTGTGACGCCGATAACGACCGAGAAAGGTTTCGTGACAACCGCTCACAATTTTACGCTTTTAGGAGTCAATTTGCCCCGAGGAAGGGAGAAACAAATGGACTGGTTTTCATGGAGGGAGGCCGTAATAACGATTGGGAAATTGAATCTGAGAGGAGATGATACATTGGGGTGTCCGAAAATTAGTTCGAGGGCTTGAAACTGAGAGTTGAGGAAAGAATTTGATGAACTCGATTTTTCAAGGGCTGCGAAGTAGATCTTTAAAGGAGAAAAATAAAGTTGCTAAAATAAATAAAGTCCTCGAATCAGTGATGTACACAGCGATAGTAATATGGAATTTGATTCAATTACGGCATAGTAGTTTGATTAGATTTAAGCAGAGGATATAAAGTATATGCGTACTTTCATTCCATGTTTCATTCAGTAATTTAAATATCATCGAAAAATCTGAAAAATTTCGGTATTTCTTTGGGATTCATGATATGTTTGTGAAGGTAACCATCTAGTAATGCATATTCCTATTAGCTCAAAAAGTAAAGCAATGGTTATGATAAATGCCTCTTGATACTCAAATTCCGTCAGAAAATAAATTCGGATTTTTCGATAACTTATTAATTTTGGGCGTAATCATCTTTCCCATATTTGGAAAAAGGGTGTCGAGGAAAAAGGAGATCGTATTCGGAAGTTATTTAAAGGAACCAATTTTATCAAAGAATTTTCTCGATATTAATTAAACATCCATAAAACCAGAAATTCTCAGTTAATAACCAAAGAAGAGGAAAGAAAAGTTACGAAAATAATTTGAGATAATACTCGTTTCTTTGACCTTTAATTTTTTCATCGATGGAGGGAATTTTAATTAAAGTTTTGATTAAAGTGATTGATGTCGTATCAATTAAAAAGCTGTATTATTAATTCATTTACAAATAATTAAAGTTTTATATTGGAACATAAATAGATTTATTTTTTTTAAATCTCTATTTACAATTATAATTTTTTGAGAAATTAAATTTACTATATCTTAGATATTGAAAGAGTTATATTCTGAATGATATTTTTAATACGATGTTTGTTTAATCTTTCACTATAGAAGATTAATTTTTTAATTGATTCTTTATATTATACTGTTTTTGATCCTCAAGCTCAGTTCTTAATAGGGATTAATAAAAGAATATTTGAGTTGTTTTTAATTTAAAGAAGATAAGTTTTGGGAAAAAGAAATTTTTGTAAGCTCTATAAAAAATATAGAATTTTTCTAATTCAACGAAATATTTCTTGTTTCATCTGTATTTCATCTCCCTCCTGTATTGCCTCTTACGTTTATTAATTTACCTTTTGGAGATTCTCGCCTTTCTTCCTGAAGAATTTGTATAAATATACTACTTTATTTGCTCTTTCTGAAGATATTTCTCCTATTTTCCAAGTGCTCGGTTATTTATATTTAGCAAAATAGGTAATCCATAGTTAAGTTCTTCAGAAAGGTTACTCCAGTACCATTTTTACCAACTCAAATGAATTTTCTCTTTTGGAAGGTACACGTGTCTCAAATAGTTATAAATATCCTCTCTCAAAGAAGTTAACCATGGATTATTATTGGGTCACGTTGACCTTTAGATCATCTGACCGCGAAAGATTTTTTCCTAAATAATTCAGAAAGGATATTCTCTCACTAATATATTTTCCCCTGCAACCACCTTGTCGTCCGATATAATCTAATTTTAGTTAAATATATTTCTCAAGGTCGTTCATATATATAAATAGAGGACCAGTCCAATTACGCTTCCCTGCGGAAAGTCTGAGGTTACTTGAAGTATGTTAACACTTATTCTCTATTGCATTAACTTTTATCTCTTTTTGAAAGGAACTTTCAGTAGTTAAAAATAGATTTGCAGGTATCTAATCATGAACTTCTGTTAATTCAGTATATTCGGGTCAACTTGCTTTCTCGTTTTCTTAGATTCTAGAAAATCATGATTAATAAAGCTAAAAGAGATTCGCAAGAATAAGTTTGAGGCAAACTGTATTCATTCTTAACGAAGAATATTGGGAGTTCCAAGAAAACAGGAGAATGGTAATTGCTTACTCCATAATTTAGCGATCAATAAAATTAAAGGGATAGGTCTATCATTGGATGGTTCCTCCTTTAAGCTACTTTTAAATATTGGGATGAGTCGGAATGTACCAATCTTTAGGGAGTTCACCAACGGTGCAAGATTTTCATAATATTAGCTAGAGGGAAGTAACTACTTCAACCGCTTCTGATTTGGTATGCCTTCGGGAATAAGACCTTTATAAGGTTAAATATGTCGCAAAAGTTTACATCTTCGACCTCTGTGAAGGTGATTTTCGTCACTGCCTTAGGGTGATCAACTCTCGGAAGTTTACCTTAATGCGCAATTGCACTCAAACATGCTACGGAAAAAATCATTAAAACATTTGTTTTTCCTTAAAATCATTGCTGATGGTACCATTATTATCTTTTAACGACCTCTGTGTTTTACGTTAGTTCACACGCACGCCCGACCAAGCTGCTTTTTGATCCCTCTCATAATGTTTACAGAAGATTTTCTTTTTGAATTGCCAGAGGGCATCTCTCACGGTTCGTTTTGTTTCCAATTTCGCTTGTTTAAAATCGCTTTCATCTAATCCGGCTGCACAATGTTTGGATGCCTAACAGTGGCTTTTAACAGAGGATACAAACGAATCTTTACTTTGGAGATCATTCTGATTGTTACTCCATCTAAGCCGGAATGTTTAGAATACAAATTTCTTCTTGAGGTCGCAATATCGCCGCACTCAACAGATTCGAATAATCCTCAGTGTTTTAAAACATGACGCTGATTTCATTCATTAGAAATTGAGATGGGTTTATTACGAAATCCTTAAACTTAATTCTTGAGTCAAGATTTGTTTCGTTTTCTCGATTTTTATACATCACTAATATAAATTTAAAAACTGTAATGGTGTAACTCTGGCCAGATACATCTTTGTAACTACTTTTTGAATGTACTCCCTCGTGTTAGTTCCGTATTTTAATATTCCTGCTTGGATTTCTAAACGTTATTTTACTACATTATTTTGTGATACGTTTAACAGTACTGTGAGAAATACTATTTACAGCTCGTATCTTGTGCTGAAATTATTACCCCTGTAGCTTATTGAATTTTCTACGTAAGAAATATTTGAGAAATTGAAAATTATACATTTTCTCCTTGATTGTTTTAGAATCAATCCGTCTAATGGAATTAATGCGCAATGAGATAAATGTTTTATAAGTGGCTATATTCACGCGGTCATGAATCGATTGAAATGTCAGATATACGGCTTTCTCCTTTCTGTTTAGCCTTATTAGCCCTCTCATCTCTCCTTCATCAACGATTCCTTTCGTTAAGCAAACGTCCGTTTCCAGAGGCCTTCTTAGGATTTCGATCGTTTTGTAATCGCGGCGCCACGCCCTCTTTACGGAACCGGAAGAAGTGTCGTCTTTTGTCTCTTGGCGTGTGTCCAATCATAACGGAAGAATCGACTGCTGACGTCACCAGATGATAATAGCCACGTAGGACATGGCGCTCTAGATTTGCACTTGTAAATAACTCGAAGAAGTTGGAATCGTAAATAAAATGGTAGTTATGAGTGTTTTCCGTCCTGTCGAAATCTGGGAAATGTGGAGAAGAAAATGGGCTCCGGAGAAATTATTGAAGCTATATTTTTCCCATTTGGGGAAGTGGGCTCCTCTGCGGGAAACGGGTTTGTTGTTGTGCGTTTGGCACATTGTTGGAGGGAAATTGCTCCAAGTATTTGCGCAATATCCGGTTGAGCAGAATGACGATCGTAAATTTCATAATCGATACGTAAGATTGTACCAAGGAAATAATTGAAAAGGTGGTGAGTTTATATTTTGGTCGATAAAATAAAGATTATATTCGAATGTTTATTTAGAACAAAGAACTGGCGCGGACGTTATAATTCTTACTGCGGCATTTACATTTCCCAACGATTTGTTTCGTGTGAGACGAAGTATATATTGATTATATTTTGAAAGATTTTTGAGTTTTCTGATATGCTTATATAAAATTAAGTTTTATTAGTATTATTGATGGATAAAATAGCTGGAGAACGAAACTTTATTCATATATTCGAAAAATCGGTAAATTTCAACTGTCTTGGCAGGGATACCTCGCATTCCTGTAGTGTATTTATACTTATATTTATAATTTTTTATAAATAAGAAATAAATAGAGCGAAATTGCAGAAGAATTAATTTTTGATTTTAAAGGAAGAATATTTTCAGCCAAATATTCTTTAGATTCCAACAAATTGTACTCTGTCTGAGAAACGAGTTTTTGTTAAATACATAATATACAGTCCTCCGATTGCCGATTGTAGTCTCAGTAAAGTTATAGATCTTCAATAATTAAAATCGAATATTTTAATATTCATTTGGAAGCTCTAATGTTTAAGGAATAAGAAAAGTGTGGCACTAATCGGAAGATGTCGGCGTTTAGCTATGCCACGATTGTCATTGGAATGAATGATTCTACCGCAAGTAAATGATCGACACAATCGACGACGTAAATAAATCAGCATGTAAACTTCATGTTTCTGCCTATTTTCGAATTTTTCTTTTACTCGCAAGAACTTGTAACGAAGTAATAGACCGATATTTCAGCCTCTCCTCCCTGAGGAGGGCAGCGTTGTCTCAATGTTTATGGTAAGCTTGCAATATAGCCCACGTAACTTTTCGAGGGAAAGGGAGGGAGTTGGCATTCAACAAATACGCCGACAAGTCAAGGGGGATGAGATAAGTGAGGCGGGGGTGGGTGATATAGTGGAGGGCATGTGAACAACCCACGACCCTAACAGGAGAGGGAGTGAATGTTCTTGGCACCTACGAGGCGAAGCTTTTAAAAGGGACAGTCACTCTTAGCAAGGGGAAAGGATAAAAGCAAGAATGGAAATATCGGAAAAGAAAGAGATGGAAAGAGAACGGATTATTTGTAGCGAAATAAAAGAGGATTTGAAGAAAGGCACGAGAAAGAGAAGGAATGTGGAGAAAATGGTGACAATTGCTAGGAATAGATCTTTGGAGTGCATATATTGGAAGAAAGAAAAAGGAGTGGGAAAGTGAAAAGGTTGTAAATAAGGAGGAGAATGTTTATTTTAGCAGAATCAATAAGGAAGAAAGAAAGGAGATGAACGATGAAGAGGAATAAAGGAGGGAGTAAATTATGAATAAAAATGAGGAAGACATTTTGCTTATTGGAAGTTGGCAATGTAAGTAACCTCTGACGAAGAAAATATGGAACTGGTAAAGAAAAGAATCGGACGAGAGAAAGTTTGGGATCCATTCAATAGGAAAATAGTGCGATGATGTGTGTCCACGCACGTTGAGTAGGGATAAATCGCCTTTGAGGTTTCACAGATTGCATTTGCGCCCCTGGTGTTCGTGGAAGAAAGAGAGTTTCCCCAAAGGAAGTGGCATCCCCTCTGAGAAAATGATGTATGAGATGTGAATGGGCGGTGGCCGAAGGAAATGAAACCAGCCCCGGAAGCTGCTAATAAACTTGTGAATGTGCTGGATTTCCTCCGCAGACCAATTTGTGTATTGTTGCCGGTTGCCAATTTCGGGAAACACAAAGGAAGACAGACTTTAAGGACGGAGCGTTTCTCGGGGAAGCCATGGCTGAATCTGGATGAGAATTGTTCAGACCTCCCCCGGAGTTGACGCCGTAAATGCTATTCACTTTCCACGAGTAATTTGAATGCGTTAAATCTACGGCGTATATTCTCGTGCATTATCCTCACTGTTATTGTTAATTACTCCACAATAACTCGTATCTGTAATTGTATTGGCGTTGAATAAACAAGCGACGGAAATAAATAACCGGGTACATGCTCGTGATAAATCATCGTAAATTTTAGCTATGAATCGTGATAATCAACCAATGCTCCATCGAAATCGGTATCTCTCGGAGTCTATCTCCGTGATGTAATTAATTAGTTTGTTATCGGAGAAATGGGACATTCCAATGTTTTCGTTTCTTTCGTTTTCGAACATTCTGTTGTTGCTGAGTGATTGTTGTGGAGGTGAAAGTTACTAACATACCAGCTCTGAAATTTTTTTGTTTTTAATGCTATAATTTTCTTTATGAATTCCAATTGTGCTCTGTCAGATAAATTCAATCATTTGATTTCTATATTTAGGTATAATTTATTTAGGCTCTCTTATGACTCTCTATGAACTTAATTGAAGAAGACGAACATTATTAAATTAAATTTTGCATTAAGTTAAGTGCTTTATATAACTTGGATAAATGTGATAGTTAGATAGATATTTGAAAATTATGAAGTTTTACAATGAAGTGTATTAGCTAGGTTGGGAATGCATGACTTAATACTTCAATTGTATGAACAACATTTTTCCCCCAAACATTACATTAAAACATCCATTTCTCGGAAATGGCAAACTAATTTATTTCACCGTAATAATCGAATTCTTTTGGTTACAACTGAACACCTATTGTGTATCATTTTCTTTGGGCTTTCCTTCCTTTATACATACATCTGCAAAAAGTGCCATTTCTATTCTTTGCGCTCAATCGAAAATAACTCTCTGGCTTCATTGTGGGAATTTCGTCCCAATTGCGCTGTATCATTGCGTCATCTAAGTTACCTCCCTTTCCGGACTTCGAATGAAAAGATTTTAGTATTGTGGATGTTTTAGTGGATAGGTTGTTCAAGGTCCAAATTTTTAGATTCGAATTTTAAGTTACACTGATAAATTATAATCAGCTAATAAATTGCATAAAATGTTCTTTATGATGAACTCAAACAAATTATTTCCGTTGTCCATTATATCATAAATAAATTTAACTATAAGCTATGATTTTTATAATTCTAGGTATTTGTTTATCATATTTGAACCTAATTTAAAATATCAAAATTCCTCTTCATGTTAAAAGTGACAGATTGAAATGCTTGGTCAAACTGTGCTTTATTTTAAGCTGTCGTAGTTCCCTATACATAAGCATGCATTTACATTCTCACCAGTGAAATGAATCGTACTTAAAATACAATGATGGAAGTGAATAACTAAATTATAAAGCTCCACATTACTAATCATTTGTCAATAAGAGTTCCTATTAAAAAGTGAATGGTATGGGGAATTCATCTTGTTCACTTAACGCTTATAAATAGTTACAAAAATGAAAAAAGATACGAACTACATTTTGAGAGAAATATATAACTAGGACTCAAGAAGAATTGAATGCGCAAAATGATCTGATATTACTAAAATTTTCACTCGAGTCTTTGATCGTTGATCTATGACAAAGGACATCTTAGATATACGGTTTTTTAATTTTCATAGTATCCTCATACCTTTTGTAACACTTTTTGTTATTTTCATTCCTCTATGTACCCAATGTCTGTATAAAATATTTCAGGAAAACCATTTGCTCTCTCCTAAACCAAATTACACGTCCTGAGGAAGGTAGCTCTAAAGATTGAAAAGTTTGAGAGGTCAAGAGCCCGAGATCGTATCCCAGTCTCATGAACGCGCATATAGTCTATTTCGGTATTTTCTTGAAGTTTGATGGAAGACCATATTTCCTAGTAGATCGTATCAACTCTCCTGAAATATGCGTCGTAGTATATTCTAAAGAAAGAATCTCCTAAACTAGGATAATGAGGAATGACTATATTTTCATGTATCAAAGTACGAGTTCCTTTCGCAGCCAAATAGCGTAGGAAATATCGTAAGAACATAGCGGCTGATAATATTGACGCAGAGTCATAATTCAAAGATCCGAGATTAACTTCCCTTCGTCAACCGCATCAATTCCTCAGCCACCGCTCATTTTTCGACCTTTTTCACTCATCGTTTGCCCATTCTTCAACTAGGTGTCACCCCTTCCCCCATTACGGCTCCCCTCGAGGGAACGCTAAATGGTGTGGTGCATTCAACAGAGGAAGGGCGGAAAAAGGGGCAGAGGTTAGGGGCAAAAGGGTCCCGGCAGGGGTAGGAGTCGCCCGTGATGAATCCCAATACACAATCGCTATCCCCAAAGGTCACGCCGTATCACGAACCTAACGATTTTGATGCATGGGTAGAGAATGTTGTCTGCCTTTGCTTGGAATCCCTTTACCCGAGTTGCATATTTTAGCCAATGGAATGAGGAAGGCATTATCCTCATTTCGAGGCTTTAATTCATGAGCGTGCTCATTGGCTTCTACTTAAGGCATTGTTGGATGAGATTGGAAACTATTTGCTTATTTTTGATAAGGGCACGTTCCAGCTGAATTTAAAATTCTCTATCATCACGAGATGTTTTGTGGAAAGCAATGGGTGGAATTTTCACCGCTGAGATTTATGACGTTTAATGTAAGGCTTCGCTATCATTTTAGGAAAAAATTTAATTCTGGAATTGGGCTTCCTAAGGATTTATATACTCAGATATATTTCAGTGGATTTTTCAGAGAATATATGTATATCAGATATTACAAAATTTACGACTGTCATAACTCTGGTAAAATATTTAAGAATTTCACATTTGAATAGATTATTATATGATATCAAATCAATAATGTATTTGCTGATTACAACTATTAAGTTTTATTCTCTGATATAACTCATGAATTTATTGTAGATCATCATATAAATAGTTTACATCATGAAAACTGAAATTTGACGCAAATATTTTATTATTATATATCCGTACATTATGATGCGTACAATTTTATTTATTCGTTTGTAGACATATTTATAGCGAAAATTCCTATACATTCAAGAACATTTTAAGTACTGAGAAAGGTTCATTGGGTTTATATTATTATGTCAGTTCGAAATCATTAATGAACTACGATTGATAATTAATAAAAAAATAGGTAGAACTTTCAAAGTATTCTTCTTTTTACTCTTAAAAGTTCGAAGAGAGGTCAAATTTGGAGCTGATGTAAGAATAATTTGATTATATCAGTTTTGTTGACCGACTGATTGTTAGCGCTGAAATTTGTTTCATCCCAAACATCGAAGATAATTTTAAACCATAAAAAACTTAACTTACTTTAATTAAAATAGGAATGCTTAACGTTGGTTTATAGAGGTGATTGCACTCAAGTTTGGTGGTCTAATTTGGTGAAACGACAGACGGAGCAAGAAGAATGCACGACGTATTTCTTTCTTCGGAAAGAATTCTTTCGCGTGCCGTTGGGTCATTAACAGAGCATTTGGTCCGACGCACGCCCTTTCGGTTGAGGCGAATACGAGCTGCTAGTTGATTGGATCGTCACGTTCTGTGGCAATGTTGCTCTGATCGAAGTCGCATCCATATTGGTCAATTATATCGTATACTATATGTAGTAACGACGGAGGCTATCGTTGCTAAGATTTCGGTAGTTTTTATGTTAAAGTCAACAGATATCAAACTTTCAGCTTTTTCTATCCGCAATGGTAACCAGGATTCTTCTTTTTTGCCGAATATAAAAAACACCAATATTTTTAGTTTAATTTACCTTCAAATAATATCAAACAGTTTGATAGTATTTTCATCGCTCAAAAGTCGTATGACAAAGTCTTCAATGATGGAGCAAACTCTTCTCAAGCGATTCAATGAAAATCTCTGTACTTTAAATTCCGTTTCTTCTAATTCTTATTCACCTTTTAGCGTCACCTGCGTACCCTTGCGTTTCGCTTTGAGCACTCGGAGCTACTAATTAGAAAACCAGAGGAATAATTAGGAATGGCGTGGAGAGAAGAGTAAATTGGAATCCACTTTAACTGCTGCTATTTGCTCGTTTGCTGCTCACATTTGCTTGGAATTTGTGACAGAGCAGTTGTTGCGCAGATGGTTTTATTGTTTTGTTTTGAGTGCTATGGATACACAGTAAACAATGGATCGCGAACTCGCATTGTAGGAATGTTGATCTTTCATTAAAATATTTAATTTTACTAAAATTAAATCTCTTTAATTAAAGTTAAACATTTTAGTATTGGCATTATAAGTATATAATTTTTAATTAAAAGTAAATAAGTTTAATTTCAATAAAATATTTAACATGACTTTAAATGGTGTTCTAAATGGGAGATATCATTAACCAATTCTAAGAAATTCTTTCGTATTCACTCAGATATTGGATGATATAAATTTTACGTTAGTTCGCTCTTTTAATATTTTCTTTCAGCCATTCTGCTTTCAGTTGTTTTTCTCAGGTAAAGATGTGGATGCTCTGATTATTTAGTAACTTACTGAGAAATCGACAGTTGACGTAGAAAAATTTGTGTAGACGTCTGGAAATTCCTCCGTTCACTCATTTCTTAGAATCCCTCGATAATGGAAGGTCCGAAGAGCACTTTGGAATCCGAGTCTGATCCGGTATTTCCCCTAGGATTCCTATTTCCCAGAATTTCAATCTAAATCTCTAATTCTTCAAGAGCTTTGTAGCACTTGGTCTTCATTTAATTCCGAACTAGTCTTATATTTGTTCAACCGTGCAAATGCGAGCAAATATTTTAGGACATTTAGAATCTCATCTAGGTTATGAGGAATGATCGGAAATAAAAACAAACTTCATTTAAGGTTTCATTAAGGCGTTGAAACACGCAAAATGAATTAATTCATATTTTATTAATTGAGTGAGAGATTGATATGTTGATAGAGTGATAACAATCCAAAGGATAATGTTCAAATATTTATTTTGATTTATTGAATATTATTCTCATATATGACAAATATATACTCGTTGAAGTTCCGTTGCGTTGGAAATATTGTATTCGATGTTTATTTAACTGGTACAATTTTAGGAAAAAAGAAAGGCAACTAAGAAACCACTCGGTCGCTGTACGTATTTGTTGTTTATCGTTTCTATGAAATAGATATGCTTCCATCCAAACTCAGTTATGTCACGAACAATTTTTAAAACGAGCGCTTTTTTTCTCTTTCGTAAGTTACTGTCGTTTGATTTTTGGATTTCGATCAAAATGCCTTTGATCTTCCGTCAGCAATTGGAGGATGGATTCGATATTAATGATATTAGCTTTGAGAGCTTCTTTTGAGATGCGAACTCTTCCTCTCAAACTCTCTTTTTGCCGATTTTTTCCTGCCATGGCGAAAGTGAGTACAAAAAGAATATTTTTTCGGGTTTTTTTGCAAGTTCCGATTGAAGTTCGATGACATATTTCACGGTCCCGCAAAGGTTTCTTTTCATTCAAACATCATTAAGAATCGTCGAGTGTTCGCTCGTAATTGGACTATCTCTCTCAAATAGAGTTACAGTTTATTATTTTTTCATTGGACTGCCTCGAGGCAGAGGATATTTCATCTCTTATTTTAGAGATCGTGTACAACTGTGTCTCATCATCTCTGTCGTTTGGAAAAGTTAATGGACCTTATCCATCACATCCGAAATAACGACATATTGTACGTATCAAAACAGAATGATCGCAGGCTTTCCTTCCCACGGAATCCGTAGGGACTTCTTTGGTAGTGTGGGCTTTAGTTTCACTCTTTGAATCGATGAATTCCCGAATTGAGAACCAATACCCCTCGCACACGCGGTGAAACAACAATTCAGAGGAAGCGTTTTACCGTGATGCTTTTTGGTCACGCGCGTGCTCTTTGGGGATCCATTTTCTCTCGCGATGGATCGCATCGGTTCGTGATTGGTGAATGCATTTTTTCAAGCTCTCCCCAATGAGTTTGCCCCATCGCTGAAGGCCCCACCGTCGACTGAAGGTGCTTCGGTCAACAGTGGTAAATACGCGCGAACTGTGTACACAACCACTGATTGATTTTAGTCCGACTTTCTCCTTTGGAAACTTGATCGCACTTTGGTTTTGCACCAATCGCCATTTTCGACCCTCGACACCATTCCTATAACACTTGACGGCGGAGAATTGAAGTTTGCACAATGAAAGGAAGGTTAAAACTAGGACGTCTCAATGTTATAGCCGTAGAGCACTGCAGGTGAAAGGTTGTATGTGAACCCTTCGTTCGCTTTCCGATATGTAGTAGTGCATTTAACCTTTCGCTCTTCGATGGATTCTGCGAACTATTTCTGGAATAGCATTTCTCATGAAACGACTGATTCTAGGTTTTATTTTGATAGTTTTCTCGAAACGACATTGGTAACAAGACGACGTATTTCAAGTTTATTATTATCATTATTTATTATTAGTAATTATTATAAAGTAAATTGGACTCTTCAAAGGAAAAAACTGAAGTTGAAATTTATTTAAGTATTTTTATCTTAAGTATTTAAGCTTTATAATGGAGGACCCAGCATTGGTCCAGCAATTCATCCAGAATGTTGTACTTAAATTTCGTCTGAAATAAAGACAATGATTATTATTATTATTAATATTACTTCATACAATTTGTGTGAACAGCAGTATTATATTAGGAATCGACGTTATTCTAGTAAAAATTTTTAAACCCGAATCATTCAACATCGATAATTTATAAGATTTAAGATCATAGATAAAGCAAAATTCATTCAGTACATTTAATAATATCAGGGTATAGAAATATTAAAACCATCATAAAAAATGTCACGATTCTCTAAACCTAAACTACGTAGTGTCATGATCGATAAAACATTTAGAGACGAAAATCAAACAAAATCACATCGTTTAGAAATTCAATAACCGAATAATCTTTATTATAACCTCAAAATTGCTGACTGCTCTATTCCCGTCTCGTCATCTCTATTACAGGCTCTCTGAACTTGAGCATTACCAAACTTCTATGTTGGATATATTTGACTTTCGCTAAAGAACGTTGGAACAGTAAACTTCGGAATATTTAGAGGTGTGAGTGGAGCTGAAATGCAGTTCGGAACTCCTGCTATGATTTTTTTAGGCGGCAGATTCAATAATGCAAATAGAGACATTTACACGTCGTTCCCAGGCCCCTTATTCACTCGGTTTGATATTTCGCGAACCCGTGACATAGATACGATTTCAACGACATCTCTCCTATGGAATTGAAACGTCCGAGTATTAGGAAGCATTTCTAGGATAACGTGATTTTTTCACCATCGCGAATACGAGGATAGGTAAAGAAATCCTTCTTTTTTTAAAGCGATACGTCGGAGACCATGTCTGCACGGGAATTTCCCATGCATACACAAAGAAGAAATGAATAATTCACTGATTTAGTGTTTCGGGATGGAAATATTTGCCTGAACAGTTTAAAGCCGAATCGGCTTCTGGAAATTGAATTTTTCAGTCTTCCGATGAACGTGTTTATTTTCTAATCGCGCGGCAAATATTCTTATCGAAACCCAGTCTAAAAGGACAATTCCTTATCACTAATGCGCCCGCGCGCCTTTATGTCAGCAATTCCGCATAATAAGAGAGTTTTTTGAGTTTTATTATCCAACGTCTACGTCGCGTCTATTTTCCTTTGGCTCGAGGCAATTGCGGGGGAAATATCGAGGAGCGCCGAAGACATGGAGGTGGGAACGCGGTGGTAAGAAACACGAAAAGAAATATTAAAGGAAATAAGAATATTTTAAGGTGGATTTTGAGGAAATGGAGTCTTAAAAAATGAACTGAAAATCGGAGAAAGGTTTCTTGTGAATAGAAAGTATAATAAGTGACAGGAGTGGTTGTAGTTCACAATTCGTGAGGTCAAATTATATAATTCTATATTTTTCTAGGTATTTTCTGAAAGTATCCATTTATGATATATATTCATGATATGATATTAAATTATATTTGTGAGTTGGTAAGGTAAAAATTTATTTTCCTCGGGAAATAATCCCTTATACTGTAATAACTGCTTATTTTCGTAAATTATAGATATGAATGTTCTTATGATCGAGTAACTTAATATCACTCGAATAAAAGTAAAATCATAAAGTTGTCCGGATATTAAACATTTATAAATTGCTGTGGAGTTCAAAGTTATTTTATATGATTATGTATCGATAAGAATTTCTCAAAAAAGCATAGATAATGAATGATTATCGCTAATAGTTGATGATGATATGAATGCGCTTATCAACCAATAAATGCTCTCGAATGTTATAATTCGTCATATTATATTATATATTAGTATATTATATATATTGCTTATTGACCACGTTACCGATAGGTTGAATTCTATTTAATGGAAGAATAACCGTATTTCAGAGTGAGATAAAACAATATTTGACATAGCACCACCGCATTTAAAAAATCAACGGTCCATATTGTTCTTTATTTGACGCGAATTTTCAAAATTTACTCATAAGCCGCAAATAAATGTTTGCTTTGCGTGTAACCGAGCAACGCATCCGGGTATGCATTTTAATTTTTTATTTGGTTGAAATCTAAAAATATATTTTCCTTTCTCTTTGTTTTTCGTTAAAGAATAGGCGTTGCAACGTTTTAATTAAATTAATCAGAATTATTGTGATATGAACATGAGATATTGTGAAATAGATAAGATACTTTGCCTTTGAATGTTTTTTAATACGGTACATAAAAATATACTCATCAAAATTACTCTTCTATCTTGAAAAATTTTATTGTTGGATAATAGCTCTTAACCCTAATAGTGCTCGTTTCACAGAAGTCTATCCTCATCAATGCGTGAGTTGAATTAAAATGAAGAAAATCATCAGAATTTGGAAATTATTTTTCCAGAATATTTTATAATGTGTTGAATTACATGAAATAGAATATAACAACTTATCACCGATATATTCGTTGCTAAAGGAATAGATTCTCGCCTTAAAAATAGCTATTAAAAAACTATCAATTTCCATTTCTTTCAATCATTTTTATTCAATAACTTTCTTTGTGCTTTCTAAAACGTTTATAGACGACTAAATATTAACTTAAGGGCTTAAATCGATATTTTTATGTAATATTGCCATTTATTAAAGATATAATAGCTATTATATCACCAATATTGGTGATTTTTCCAACCAAAAATATATCACCAATGTATAGTTTTATGAAGATTAAAAAGTTTATGAACTGTTTTTGTAAAGTTAGTACCCTGTATCGTTTTTTTCGCTCAGAGTATGTCCAAAATATGTTGGCTATTTAACGCAGACTATTCATTGAAAAATGATAGCAATTGGCGATAAAGTTAAGTCGAAACTTTGTAATGAAGTAAAAAGGGACTGAAAGAAGGATGTGTTAGGATGAAAGAAGAAGGAAGATGAGGAGGTAAGTGAGGGATGGAGATTAAGGGAGATTTATGGGAGAAGAAGGAGCGGTGGGTGGGGTTCGCTAAGGTTTGCTTTAAGAAAAGGAATTCGCCCGAAGCCTTTTCCCGCGCACTCGAGGAGAAAGAATATACGATGCGCTTTTTGGAGTTGCAACAAAAAGGAAATCTCTAAGACGAGAAAGAATTGAAATGTACGAAGTGCTCAACCGTCGAAAATAGATTTTCGCAGTCATGAGCAAATTTTTCCTCGGCACATTTGCATATTCGTATAAATGTATATTTCTTGAGTAAAATATATATATTTCAAATCTTTTATAAATTTATTTATACATGGAAACTTTCTTTGCATATTATTCGAATAATTTGATTTATTTTCTATACATCTTTTTGTAACCAGGAGCGAAATTTGTTCAATGAATGGATTGATGACTAAGAGCATTCGCTAATCTATTTTTTAATACGATAATTGCGGAATGTTAATGTTATCTTCCTCTAATATTCTTGTTAATTTTTATCAGAGTGTCGTCGTTTACATCAGCTCTTTGGAAGAGGATTCTAGAATGAGGAATTTAGGAAGGCCTTCGTGTTTCGTTTGGTTGCTTAGAATATCAGCCCGCGTTCTTCTAAAACTTTCCTTCATTGCCGTCTCACAGCATTTTAGAATCGACGGTTACTTATTGAACAAATGTGAAAATTCAGCAGCCATTGTTGTGGAATAATTTCTTAAGCGAATATGAAAAATGCATAAGAAAGGGAATGTTATTGTGATTTGATAGAGGAGACTGACAAAGGATGACATCTGCAAATCCGTCCACTGGCGCAGTCTTGGCGAATTGATGTCCTTCAACATTCTCTTGAAATATTCCGTTTTTTTTGGTCTGCGAATGTAGATGGCAAATGGAATCAGACGTCATTTCGCAGAGAAGTGTTTATCCCTTTATTCTGCCTCGACCAAATTTCCTTCAGAACGTTCTTTGTTGGGATGAAAATGGAGAAGAGGTTATAAATGAATTTCGCTTGCTTTTGTGGAGATTGGTCTGGAAATTCTGAATTAGTCCGCTAAACTTTTATTAGCCGTTGTTTGTGTGAGACGTTAAAAAGGCAGTGCCTAACCGCCTATAATTGTTTGTAGAATTCATGCATATCACCTGCTCTTTAATCCGTGACATATGCAGAAGTAAGTCTACTTTTTCCTAAATTGAAACATTCTAAACCACTTTCTGCATTGGAGCTAAAGTATATTTATAGGTTCTTCATTATTGTATTATTATAGTTATCGTCTGATTTGAATGCAGTTCAAGTTGAAGTTATTTCTTATGCATATAAATAATTCAGCTTTATTTTTACCGTTCAATTTTTCGTATGCTACTCTTTTTAATTAGTTGAAATATATTTTTGGGAATTAAAGATTTCTTCTTCTGTAATAATTTGTCTTTCTAACCTTCATTACATGTTTATATTATCATATATTATATGTTCGTGTCGAAAGAGATTATTCTAACTTAACATACTTGGCGTAATGTATTCAATAGTAAATTCTTTTAACAAGTTTAAGATTCTGATAAAATCGAAATTAAAATCACTATCCAGTAGCGATGAAAAAATGTTCTTTAGAAAGTGGAAATTGGGAAAGATTCCAAGTCGTAATGAAGTTGGAGTACTTTCCAGATAAAATGATTTCCAATAACTACTGAATTCTAAGGAAATTCGTGCTACTTTTTCAGACAAAAAATTCTCCAATAATGTCCTGCAATGGAGATGTAACTGAAAGAGAATGGGTGAAAGGGTTTCTTAAGAAAGGGGGCTATACGGATGGGAAGGAGATACTATTTCATTTGTGTAGATTTTTATATTTTTTTGTAATGAAATCGTATGAATTGTTACTTTTTATGCCTAAAATACATAAAAAGTCTGAGTTCATCGAATTGAAAAGCAGTAAATGAAAATTCTGAATCGATGAAATATAATGAATTCAATTACATGCGATAGCGCTTCTCTTTAAAAGATATTCAGATAAATCGATCATATTCTGTAACTCATTATTCTTCTCCGCATTTAATATACAAGTGTAATTTATAATAATCGTACGAATGAAGGAAATTGTAATGTATGGCTCTATATAATTTACTCATCTTCCTTTTTTTTGTTAAAGATAATTTTGCTAAATTGAAGCATAAAAGAATTAACATGTGTTTTAGAATATTCACTATGTTTATGGAAGCTTCAATTTTTAATTTATATATAATCGGTGACTAATGTAAATTTTAATAATCAATACTTCCCCTGTCTCATCTAAAATGATACATTTAATTTTTTATTATATTTCTTCCGAATGTTCATTTAAAAACTGCTTGTTAACAAACATGGTTGTATAAGAAAGAAAGAGTCGCTCGGAGTTCAAAAGACACACCATTTATCTTCTCATATTTAATATCTCTCCGAATGAGTCAGCATTTTGCTTCTAAATTTGCTAACCTCACGATGTACTTGGAGAATTTAAGGAAAAGAGGTTAAAATTAAGGGAAATTGAAAATTTACGAAGGCATCATTATGGCCGCATTTGACCGCATTAACGTTGCTCCATAAAGTAAGGCGACTCCCTGCGGAATCATTTTATGTCTTATGTTTTGCCTCCGATGCTGTGTCATCGCGTCGGAAGATCTTCTTTCATTCCCCATGGACCACTCCCATCCGCTCCCGATGTCTCTCACCAATTCTATTGCTGTCCATTAATGGAAAAAGAAGGAATTTGGTTTGAACGAGGCTTTGTTATTATTCTATTCGGAGAATGGAAGTATAGTACGCGTTGATGTTCCACTCATACTGAATATGGCACAAAAGGTGTGAATTGAATTCCAAGAGAATTATGAAAACATCAAACGTGAAAAATCTTTATAATTCTTAATATTGTGTTCAATTACAGATAACCGTTTTCATCCTTTTATTAGTGATAGCAATGTGCGTTTTTATTTAAAATTTCAGATTCGATTGGAGGAACTATTATTACTGTCGAAATAAATCGGAAAGGAAATATTCTTTGCCCAGAAAAAAGATTTTGTTCATTTTCTTATTTAAATTGCTCTTAATTATTTGTAAATGCATAAATTTAAATAATTCACATATATTTTAAGATAAAGGAATTAGAGTTAAAATATTTTTTACTCGATGTTCAGCATCAATCAATGAATAGTGACTTTTGTAAGTTTTTACCAATGATAATTATTCAATACAATTCTTTTCTGTTTCATTTCTATGGACAAAAAGTAATATAATGCTTATCTTTATATTTTTGGTTTAATGGTTATTTGAATTTCGTGTTTTGTTCGAACAAAAAAGCGCTAGTTGGTTGGCCCATTTGTAGTATAATACCTTTGTTAAAGATAGTATAATCTGTAGCATATGTAGCGAGCGTTTTTGTGGAAAGAAACATTTTTTACTGTGGAAGCAGATTTGTTCATTATTTCTGAAGCAGAAATCTATTTTTCTATGAAATTCTAACGATTAATATAAAATTAGAGAATGAAGTTGGTTATTTTAAGCGATCAATAGTTCAGATTAACAAATTACTTTAGCATTCTCTTTTCGAACCTTCCTCTTTGCAAAAGGGGGGAAACTCTGTCCCGTGGGAGACAGATTCCTTGTGCGCCACCCAACGCCAAGACAGCGGACTTCGGAGGATTCGACCAATCTTCGGAATGTCAAAGAGTGGCGCCGATGAGGGCTCTTTGATGAGCGGTCCAGACGCACCAATCCGAATTCACATGGCCGCTCTTTACATTCATGACTGTCTTCCATTCACCCTTCGGCGTTTTTCGAATGGACTCCCTCTTTCGACCTGTTGAGTCGTAATTGTCTTCTTAAAGACGAATGGAAGTGATGTACAGAGAGTGTTACTATTAAGTTCAGGAAAAGTATCGTCTTGTTCCATCTGCTCCCGTCATACCTAGTAACCAGTTGAATGATTAACGTATCTCTAACTGAGTTTCGAATGGAGTTTGATCATCGTTCTTTATCCCCGACGGCAATCGAATGAGATTTGTTGCTCTCTACCTTTCCATCAATCCAAACCGAGCGTCCGATGGGATATTTATAAACAGAAATCGGGCGATACAAAAGAAACGAAGCGCTGCCGAAACGTCCTGCTTGATGGCTTATCGAGTGTATGTTACTTTTCCTCACCTGACAACTACGTATACCGAGTGTTATATTTCCGAAAAATACGAGGTTCTTCTGGAATGAAGACCGATCGATAACTACCCTCCGCGTTTAGTGGTGTGGGCGGCGATATAAAAGTGTGATTAATCTCTACGGATGATTGGTTTCCACGAAAAATGTTTTGTTGAATTATTGAATACTTATTGCTGAATGATATTGCGAATGATTTGGTTTAAGAAATTCATTCCTGTTAAAAAAAATTGATTATGAGTTTACGGTTAATTACAAACGACAATGCGGGGTGCCATTAAATTAATATTTCAGTATCAATTCTTATGTGATGATTTTATAACTATTGCCCTTTCTTAATTTTTCAACTTACTCTAAGTCCCATATCAATTAATTTAATTTCAAAGATATTGATGTAATTTTTCGTTCGATCAACTCGATGAAATGGTAGAAATATGAGAATAATATTGATGATATTGATAAGAGTCAACATGTGTGTTGGTAGTTTTTACCAAAATTATAAAGTTTTTCTCCATATTACCAGAATTATGTACATAAAAATGAACGTTATTGTTCTTTGTACAGTTTTAAGACTTTACTTTTTCCTGGTAAATGTATTATATAATGTAGAAAAGTACAGAAATCAATGTACATTTAATGTAATTATACTTTAAAAAGCAATACTTTTAGCAGATTCTGGATTAGTAGTTTAAATTTTAAGTTATAATAATTATCATTATATTAACAAAATATCAGCAAAATGTATTTTTTTTAACGATCACATTTAAGATGAGAATTTGAGAATATTTAAAATTATTGATAATTGCTCCTAAAGTTTTCGACTATTTAATAGGATCAGCATTTCCCACTGACTGCAGATTAGAAAATCATTTTTTGTTGTTGTTACCAAGACCCTGGTTTTGTGTAAAAAAGTGAAAGAAATGAATGTAATGTAGAGATGGTATTGTTATATTAATTATGGTTACAGTTAACATCGGAATTATTATAAAATTGAGACTAATCAAGTTAAGAACAATAGTGACGGATGAAGTTTCCGATACTTAACGTTCGGCCGATAGTATTTTAATTTTACATAGGAATGGAGAAGTCCGTTGTTTTTCCCAGTACATTAGTGTAATGAATTTGGACAGTTACTGCAGGAAACGAGTCTTACAGAGAAAGCAATTAAAGGAGAACTTGGTGTATTTCATGGCAAAGAGCACTTGACCTACATGAAAACGAATACATTTGCAAAGCTTAAATATTATTTTTGGCAGTCTTATTGTTTTATACACATTTTTTGTAGACAAATAAATTTTACAGTCTTCTATTTACGAAGTAAAGTAGTTCTACTAAATTTCCCTGATAGAAGGAGTTTAGTTCTTCATTGTTCTATCATACA
This sequence comes from Pantala flavescens, assembly GCA_020796165.1. Taxonomy (NCBI): domain Eukaryota; kingdom Metazoa; phylum Arthropoda; class Insecta; order Odonata; family Libellulidae; genus Pantala; species Pantala flavescens. Next base: position 29,983,339 of record CM036884.1, on the reverse strand, counting down.
CGTGTACAGATAATAATCATTAGCATTTTTACTCTTAGCGTCTGTGCATTTAAACACAACGGAGGTCAAGGTTTATCGATTGCAGAAAAATATGGTATGAATTCTAACTCTTGGTTCTCTCCAGTTATGAAGCTATAGATTTCTTTCCAAACCTAAATATTTTTTTTTCTAATTATCTTAAGGTCTACCGCGAGACCGGTTGCCATCGAAACATGAGGGATGCACCTTCAAATAAATACGCGACAATTTCGCAAGTCTATCTTTTATAGGCTCTCTTCTTCGAGATATCCTTAATTACGAGAGAAACCCACATACGCTGCAAATTCCAAAAATAGAGTATTAAAAGTGAATCGAGTGGAAAAATGATACGACCTTGAGTGTTGATAATTCTTATAGCCATTTTAATTATCGGCAGTGTTACTAGGTCACGGCGAGAGTTCGCAGCTGCTAGACAAAGGCTTTTGGATCATGCAATGAAGGAGAAAGAAAATCACGGCAAAAATATGTACGCCGATGACGTAGAAAATTGAAAGAGACTACGAACGGATGGAATCTCGAAATATCTTCCTTCATTGTGCAGATGATAGCGGCACAGTTTCTTTTTTGCAGAAAAATAAACAAGATTTTTCGCCGTTGACTGAGGACCGGTTTACGGATTATTGGAATTATGCCTTTTCCTCTTCTAAAAGAGCATCATTTGCGCATTCTCTCTTCCTGGGAAGCGTTTCCCGGTCGCTCTTTGTTTTCGTTCCGTCGAAAAATTCTGTTTACTGGGATCTCGAAAAATGTGTAAAACCGGCTTCAGCCGAGATTATCATTGTGCCACTGGAGATGGCGCCTTTGTGCCCATTTCAGTCGAAGTTTAGGCGAAAGAGTTGACAAATGGTTTGAAGTAATAAAATATCGCGAAGGTGTTTCAATTGCGTCGATTTTTTTCTAGGTCACAGTTCATGCATTTTGATGGAGGAACGTTTTCCGCAACGAAGTGGTTAGCTATTTTTGGAAGAGTATTTCTCAGTATCTAAACTGAATTTTTTGAAAACCAAAATGAATTATGCATGAACATAGCATTTCAATTCTCTCCTTCTTTTTTAATATAAATGATAATATTGATGCAACTAGAGAGCATAATATGTACTGTATCATAATTTAGAGGAAATACAGATATTCTTTGGAGTTAACTATTCGTGAATATGATTGTAATTAACCAAAAGTTTAAGACAGGAGTTCGTAATTGAGGATGTTTAGTTTAATTTGAATTGAAATTTAATAACAATTTAAGTTGAAAAATCTCTTCAAGCACTTAGCATTATGTACTCATTTTTTACTGTCCAATGAATAATATTGAAAGCTATTTTCTTGTACAAAATGATGGCGAATATAATATATTCCCATATATTCTGTTACTTTAAGGAAAAAATAGAATTCAATGAAATAATTAATTTTTGCTTTTACGTTTATATAGTAGTACATATGAATAATTAGATTTTGAAAAGCCTAAAATAACGAATCTATATTATGTTTAAGACCAAAAAATTAAGAGAGTTTACATCAACCAATAAGCATACATATCGTCAAATTTGTGTTATGAAACATTTTAGATTGATACGTATCTAAACATACTCAAGATATCCTATAATCAATATATTGCTTTATCGGATAAATATATATCCATAATTGTATATTTTTTATAAGTAAATTATTTTTAACATATTTTCTTTCGGTTGGTGATTAACAAGTATTCTTCTTGCTTATAACTGTTTTATGTAAGCATATGAAATTCAAATGATTTGAAGTAATTCGATGAGTTAAATATAAATATAAGTGTAGCATTTGTATATTCGTACATCGCAAAATCACATAACCTACATTTAAGCGAAGACTAATATCGGTGGAGAACAACAATAGCGTGCGAATTGCTGCAGCTCCATCCGCATTCTATTACCAACAATATTCAAATAAAAGTCAGCCTCAACCAAAGTGCTCGCAACACACACAGGTTTCATATTTTTTATTAATATTCTGTAATCCCACCCGAAAAACTAACAAAGGTTTCATTCATACGCGGTCGACAAAATATTCGATAATTTATTTCTAGTAGTTAATCAATCAATAAGGTCATTTTCGTTTTTACTCCGATAATCTAATTAATTTCCCATCAAAAGAGAAATATCGGCTTTCGACGAAATAAAGGAAAAAGCGGTGGAGCTTAATTTGAAAGGCCCTCAAAATGAAATTATTTATCAGGGACCGCTAAAGCTGCGCTACTTTTTTAATCGTTCGATTGCGAAGTGTACGTGGATGCATTGATGTGACGCATAGAGATTTTAGAGGAGACTGAGAAGTATAATATTAGGGAACGAATAGAATGGAACTTAGAAATATATTGGGAAAAAACATGGCACCGTATTCCGTGGAAAATTTTTGTTTCTCGCATTTTCTTCTGCAAACCTCAATGCTAAGAATTTTCATGAATATATTAATAATATTTTTGAAAAGAAATAAGAATATTTGTATTCTAGAAAGGTCAGATCTTTATCAGATGAAACAGAAATGTTTGCTTATAGCTAGCTGGCTTACATTTTGAATGAATTCAATAAAGTAGAAGCGAATACCTTTAATAATAGTTTATCCTTCACAATGCCATGGTTTCCTTGTGAAAAAGATTTTGGTGAAAGTTTACCGAAAATTTTTCATAAGCACTGTGACGTATAATTTTGTTGGCAATACGAATAAATTCACTGGCTAACTATATAAATAAATGGTTCGTAAATATGGAAAAAATTTATTGTAAATTTCCAGTTATTTTTAATAAGTTTGTTTCAAGATGGTATATTTTAAATCAATTAAATAAGTATACAATAAAGTAGTTTCAATTTTTTAGATTCCAGTCGTAGAGTTTTTCCAATACTAGCTTGTAAACATTGTTTTGAGCGTCATAAAAATATTTTCTCTCCAAAACTATAATGGGAAGTAGATTTTTATACACTTATTTTTCATTAAAAGTCCATTCTGTTTTGATAAAAATATCCTCAAAATTGGAGGGATAATTAATTGTTATTCCTCTAATTCGTACAAATAGATACCTTTTTCTTTTTATTCTCACATCAACACACACACTCATTTATTTACTCAGAGTTCTAGTTACAGTTTTCGATTGCAATGCAACCAATTGATCGGTAATCCAGTTCACAAGTAAATGTCCTCATTACCTAAATGTGACCCGGACTCTGGCGAAGGCTAATGGACGCTTTAGGTTGCAACAGTATTTATTAATAGGTGAAGCTATGGCAACGTCGTTATCCTCATTGTTTAAAATGGAGTTTAGTAATCATAGTCTCATTAAAGCGATTACACTCTTTCGATTTCAAATTTCCTTTCTCACCTAATACAATTACGCTCTATTAGAGTATAGCTGTTACAGTTGAACCTTTAATTTGTAATCCTGTCCGTTTGGTTTGGAATTACTTTGACTTCTCGCAAGAATTCTAATTAGAGAATAATATATTTATGACTTATCCATTCGAGTAAAGTAGCTGATTATATATTTATGATTCTGGAAGTTCGGATTAAAAACGTCCGAATTCGTCATTATTCTTCATATTAAGTAATTCATCGTGAGGAAACTTTAACGATCGTTCATTGCTTTTTATGTGAGAATAAATTGCATCTGACATTTATTGGGTTCAAAACACTTGCGAGCGACACACTTGTGGAGAAACAAAATATTAGAATGAAAACGGCAAACAAGGGTTCGTACATATCCGAAATATTATCTAACCGATGTGTCGGTGCTCTTGTTTTTCATCCCCAATCGTCCTTCTTTTTCCTTATCTCCCCCTTTTATAGCATCTTTTGCCCGCGGAAGGCTCTTTTCCCCAAGGGCTTTGAAATGCGACACTCTCTGCTTCGTCGTTAAGGACACACCCTAAAAAGACTCCGATAAACTCTTCTTTGTTCTTCTCCGACTGAGAAAAACTGGCCATCGGCGAGCTTCAAAGGCTCTCTTGACGCCCTTACAATTCTAATCCTCCAGTTGACGGCTGCCTTTTTAGTCGTGACCTCGCTCCCCTTAATCCACGTCTTGTTACGGAGGCACGCGTGTTTTGCCATCTTCCTTCCAAATGACCCCAAACATTCACTCCAAGTGACAGCTTTATTGGGCCGAACCTCGCTACTGTTGAAAGTAACGACGCAGATGTACCTTTTCTAGTTTTTTTGTTTTTAAGGCAATAACGATTCTGGAAATATTTCTATTATTTAAACATTTATATATAATATTCCCATCTTTTTATTTAAATCTAATTCAAAGACGTATTATTTCAGTATGCATCTTCCGTACACTATGAGTATATCTGTTGATTATTAATGCAAAAGCATTGTCTGGTTACTTTATATTTATATTACGTACCAAAAATTCAATAAAATAAGTGTAAATATTCGATAAGTTTATCGAAGTAAATCGGATGTGAGCAGAAGATGACCATTGAAAATTGCTTTTGCGTGGGAGAAAATAAACTTTTCCTCGAACTTCCTGCTTTTCCTCATTCCCTCTTTTCCTTCTAAATCTGACCTTTACTTTATTTTTCATCTAATCAACTCATCCTTTCACTCACAACCTCTTCTTTTTGTACCCCAACCCTTTTATCTTCCTCCGAGCATTTTCCTTTTCCCGGAAAATCCTTCCTTTTCTCCTAAAACGATGCATTAGTATTTGAAACCTTACTCGTAATCCTCTTTCCTACGACATCTTCTTTCCGATTAACACTCCTTCGTCTCTCCTTTTCTTCGTCCCTTTGATATCCGAGAGTGTTATTTGTCGCGTTCGCTCGGGCGTGTCCACAAAAAATGTCCATCTTTCCTGCTTTTGATTGGTATGTTTAGGAGTGCTCGTTTATTCCTGTGTTATCTCCCTCAGGAGGGGATATCGGTGGCCGAGTTTGCGATTACGACTTAAAAAAAAAACAAACCGAGCATGCGCGATTCCGTGCCAATGGAAGGATCGGTCATTTTTTTGTGGAAAAATATGGTTTCCATTCTGCACTTTTTTCGACAATTTTTGGGATCCAATAACAAGTGCCCGTGACGTCACAGAATTGTTGTGCTCGTAGAAATTTATTTGGGTCAATTTCAGGCATATTTATTTTCCAGGCAGCAAAAGTTATAAATTATAATAATTATATGCTCATAGGACGAATTTTAAGTTGGAAACTAATGCTGAAGAGGGGTGATAAATTGATATACTTTAAATATCTAGTTTGGAATTACCAGAGTAATTTAAAAAATAAATTTTATAGTTTTTGCATTGTAACTGTTTGTATATGAACTAAAAGAATATATTTAATATTAGCTTTAATTAAACAGAAAATTCTTTGTTTTTCTTTAGTTTAGACTTCATAGTAATTTGAATAACTAAGATGTCGTATAATAAAGCGGAATGCATACAAGTAATTTGAAGTATGGACATTGACGTCAAATATGATTGGGATATAATTCGTTTTTAATCTTAACAAATGACTCGGAGTTAAATTTCGGAGCTATATTTTGCTAAAATTGTGTCATTGGGGATCTCTAAAGAATGAGCGTATCATTAGATTTTCCTGAAAATAATTATTTTTGCAACTCCGCAAGCGTGAAGTTCATTTCAGTCAAGATAGCCTCGCCCGCTGGAATTCACTTCCGTGTGACGCTGAAATGTTAACATTTCCGGAATATGCGTTCGAGGGAACGAACACAAACCCTCTCCCTTATACATTTTCGTTTTTATCTTCCCCAGTTTCCGGAGAGATGTACTTCTGGAAACATCGATGATTTTGCTGCGTATAGTTTGAACGGTTTATTTTCATTACTACATCTTTGGATAAGTGAGTACATTTGTTGGAGCGCAATGATAGGAATCCTAATAGAAAATCAGAATTTGTTAATTAGATTTTGTAAATGTATCAGCAAAGTATACTGATTCTTAGTTTTCTTTCGAGGAATGAATTTGAGATTTTTACGGATACGTCTATCATATAGACAGACAGACAGTGTTGCCATCCTTGGCTTCTAAAAGTACATGAAAAACTTAAGGCGTAATGGACTATCTACTTCCGAATTCCAAGTTTTAAAGTATCTCTTTTAAGGGAATTGATATAAATTGCTATTTCTCCTCAGCAATTAACCACTTACGATCGTCTTAAAAATACTGTTTACTTTGTCTCGTTGAACCTCAATGTATTTTCATGGCCCTAATTTTTTCATGCACTTACTTGTTTGCTTGATTTTCACCCTCCCCCATCGGGAGCCCCTTGCATTAGAATCCCCCATTTCGAGGGCGATTATTAATCTTTCGCTCACCCCTTCCTAACACCCTCTTACCTCGTGGTTGCCCTCCCCTTGCATTTGCTCTCATCCCGTGCACATGTTTTTACCGTAGGCCGTTCGTCAACTTTAATGCTATATCTCCCATAGCCACTTATTCCTTCTTTATCACCGCATATATTCAGGGATATCTTTTTTGCATCACACTAATATTGAAAATAAATGTATAGTGGAGTAATATCTACACATCAAACGACCATAGCGATATATTTGCTAGTTCCATTATTCCATTCAATACTCAATCAATCCCGTTTGTTACATTTACTAATAAAATCCTATTTATGTAGATTGAATGTATGATTTCATATTTTACAATACAGCCTATCCGGGTTCCGGAAAATAATTATGTGTTGTATGTTGTTGTAATGATGTTATAATGCGATGTTTGATTAACCGAGAATTATGACGGAGAAGCTTAGAGAAAATTAGGCTAATAATAAATTATCATATGAAGTAAGTCATAGCTTTGTTAGAGCTTGTTAGTTTATTTATGTTTCTAACATTCATATTATTGTAACGATGAATCTATCAGGAGGATCTTTGTTATAGTTCTTTATTGATATGAGACTACTTGCCATATGAAAGAAAAGTGAATCTTTTGTACATGCATTCGCTATGAATTATTGTTGCAAGAATCAAAGATAAGTTTATTTCCATAAATCATACTCAAGTTTCTTTGACTCATACTATTTTAAAGGCAATACTATTCGATTTAATTTAATAAAAATTGAATTGAATGTTAAAGGAAGTGTTCGCGTTGTATATTTCAGTTTTATCGTAGATTTAAAGTCCCTCAAAATTAATTACAGCAATTTATAGGGCTATCTTCACGTTGCCCGAGTGTAATTTTAGTTATGATCCGTATCATTTGATTAGATGATAAATGTATCATTTAAAGCCTGGTTAATTTTAAAAGTGATGAATTCCTCTCGGTATATCATAAAGATGGCCAAGAAACTGTTCACCTCTCTGTACGCATTATCCTTATCTTCTCTCCCCCATCCATATATCTCGTTGTCCTTTTACCCTCACCCCATGTCGAATCTTCGCCATCCATCTCTCTTTCTGCACCTACTTTTTCTCCCCTTCAACTTTATCCCTCTTCACATAATCCCATTCTACACGCTCCACAACCCGTCCCACTCTAACTACCCCCTTAAAAAATTTTACGCTTCCCGCTGCGTCTCCTTGGATCTCCAATTTTTCTCAATTTGCATTGCGTGGCACAGGAAATGGCGGGTGATTTGGGGCGGTTTCTTTTGGCTGATCGTGTACCGTTGGGCGGCTCCCCCCCTCAGGGGACAATCGTGCTTTTTCACCGATCAGCTTTCCTGGTAAACTTGCGAGGAAAAAAATTCACCACTCCCCCCTTTGTTTTCACATTTCGGAATCCAAGGAGTGTTGATGCATTTTTTTGTCGAGTGGAAATGATGAGGGATCAATTTCAAGAGATATTCTATTGACGTGCCCACACTTTGGCATAATTCTTCGTTTTATATCAGAGCACTTTATGGCTCTCAAGCAGTTTGTTTGATGGACTTAAATCGTGGCCTTTTCGCAAGATGATAATTAACTTACACACATACATGCATACACAATGTTATTCAAATTTAAGAGCTTTATATCTATATATCTCACAATTATTTCCAGAAGCAATGTTAAATTAAAGATAATTCAAATCAGAGATTATTGATTGATCTTTTATCCTTAAAATTCGTTATAAATATCGTACGTTGGTCTCGAAGGCGCTTGAACTCTGTCGTCGATAATGTCAGCTGTAATGTCGTACACAAGGCTCGTCTTACAGCTTGCTAGAACAAATGAGTCACTGAAACCCTTGTTTTATGTTTAAATGAATAAGACTTGAAGAGTAGATAAGTAATCGATTTTTAGTTTTATTGTTTTTACCTTTAACGTCATATTATTTCTTATATGATAATGTTTTGATTATCAAATCGTTGCTCATACCCTTCAAGCTTAGTCATACATATAAATGACATTTGTAATCAGTTAATGATGATATATTTTATGAAATATTTTGACTACATTTTGTAACTCTCATATTCTATTCGTATTATAATGAAGAGCTATATATAATGAAAGCGATGCCCAAAACTCTTAATAAAAATTATAATTTCCGGATGATCATTAGAATCAAAAAGCACTTTCAAGGGCCTACACCATAACGAGGTCTGATTAATTAGCTCTATTGAAAATAAGCCATTCTGAGGTCAAACCATTGACCCATCCGTTCGAAGATCTTTTAAAGGGGGATTCGTTCGTTGCCGCATTATCCGATTCCTACCAATTCATCAAAGTGCGTAGTAATAATTTCTTGGGAATTAAGTTCGGAGGGAGCAACCCCCTTAGGGAGGGTCTAATTTCGTGTTTTGTTTCCGCCCGTTGCTCCTTACCCATAATTCTCTGGCTCACTTGGTATACGAGACCTACGTATATTTCTCCCCCACTTTTCTATTCGTGACTCGAAGTACTCTCTCAATCCGCAAACTGCGATGGTCACGAATATGATTTGCGTTAAAGAATTCGCTGGAGAAGATAGAGGAATGGAAGAGTTTATAATGTAGATAAGTGACGAAGGAACATTTTAAAGGGAAATTATGAACCTAGACTGACTTTAATAATAGTTCGACGGCAATGTGCTTCGTACAAATGACATAATGGATATACTGCGTCTTGAGACAAACTACAAGCACTTAATATTTTTTAATGATAGCAATGAAAAGTTTGTACTGTACAACTCCTAAAAAAACTTAAAATTATGAAAATATTCGGTTTCAAAAACCAAAAATTGGTCACTTACTATTAAAATTTCAACCTCATTCATAAGGTATATTTTTACAGTTGATATCCTAAATAGCTCTTTCGCTGAAATTTCTATCTGCCAAATCATTTGATCTGAATAGGAATCATAAAATCAATATTGATTGTAAATGTCAATCACGATTCACACTCACTATCATTAATAGTTATTCAAAGCGTATGAGTATTTCAAATTATCATTTTCTATTATCATAACTAATATTTATATCAAGATGTTACAAACTTAAATTAAGTAAAATTATTGATATACAAACTTGAATACGGTATTTATGGCATAACTCCTTTTCTATTAGAAAATTAATATATTAAATGAAGTCATACAAATAAATTGCAAATACAAAATGCAACCTACAACATTTCTAAGTAAATTTCAAAAATGGAGTACCTTCATAATGGGTTCATTTAAGTTGTACGCAGATTCTCATATTACTCAATATGCTATCCTTATAGAAAAGTTTTCCAGAATACCAGCATTAGAATATATTCCTTTAAAAATCCTTGAAATACTTTCCATTAAATTTTAAAAGTATTTCATTATCTTGGTTGTTCACATTGGACGATGATATTCTGTAGAAATTCATCGCACAAAATGCACGCGGACATTGTTCAAAGGTCATCCGTCTTAGTCTCTTAAGCCACACGCCTTGATGAATTTACTATGGTACAATATATCCTCGTACAGCTCCGATGTTCAGCGCAGCACACATTCTCGTCGTGCAAACCTAATGTTACGCCGTTTTAATGAAGAATGCTAATGCTTCCCTCGGTACGGAGGTCCCTCGTTTTTCCTGAATAAATGAGTGAAATAAATAATGTTTCGGACGAGACTCGTGGATAACGAGAAGTATTGAATTTGACAGGATGTGGGTCGCGTACAGAAAAAAGAGAAGCCCCGCGGCGAGGGAAAAAACGTCCTTACATAACGAACGCGAAAACATTTCGAATATAAACAAATAAACATCGAGTTAAGCGTTACTTTTGTCCCACGTTGGAGAAGGAGGTAGCGACAATGGCTTCGGGCCTCGAGGAAAGCTATTTGTGGCGAAAATTGCTTTATAGAATTCTTTACCGCTTGTAGAGGTGTGGGGTTGTACTGTGCGGTCCCAGCCCCACTTTATAATGACTTACGCAACTTGGTATCTCAACATTTTCATACTCCCTCTTAACTACGTTTCCCCGATGGGGAACTCTCTTCCGCCCATACCACAAGGACTTCCGCTTCGTCGGACAGACTTTCGTTCCGATTGTATTTGTTCGTGGAGAACAACCCCTTTCCCACTTTCCGAAAAGACCTCCCCCCGCAAATCCCTTCCTAATTCACCGTCTCCACTGCGCATGCGCGGGAAAACAATTCCATTCTTATCTCATGTCTCCATCTACACACACATCTTTTCCCTTTGTTTCCTTCATTTTTGGAGATTCCCTTTGATACCGCAAGAGGGGAGCTTTTTATTACTCGTAAAAGGATTGCATGGAAGACGTCGTAATCTTTGTGAGGGGTTCTTTTTTATCCCCAATACTTGTAAAATCGCTTTTTACTCGTTTCGTCTCGTTTCCATTAGACTTTGATCATTTTTTTATACAATTTAATTTAGTATCGTAATCACTCAATATCTTATACAATTGCTTTTTTAAAAATCTATCATTTATTCATTATAATTGTATATTTTTTGATTGAACTCCATCCATAACTGTAAAAAATGAAAAATGAATATTAGTTGACCATCATCCCTTGCTCTGTCCTTATGAATCCTATTTTTAATTTCCGTATAGAGATTCAACCATTTAAAATTCTTTAATCAAATGATATATTAATACATTGACTTCACTTTTAAAATAATTTTAATAACTGAAGTATGCCAAATATCCTTTACAATGCTCCCCACTTATCAGTTTTTCGTTCCAGGATTATGCCCTGTGAATTATAAATCAACATTATGCTATAAAATTATTCCTTATTCATATCTTTGTTTTATGAAATATGTTGAGATAATTAAAAATGCATAAAATGTGAAATTTAAAATCTCTCAATAAAATTAAGAATATACCATTTTGTGCAATATTAAGATTTTTCTTCACTTTACTTTTCGGATAATTCATACAATGTTTTTGACTATATGTACCCAAACATGATTCATTCAAAAGAATGAACTTCATGAGTATCTCGTCATAATAGTGTGCTCTTCGATCAGAAATTCCTTAACTCAGTAACAGTTTAATTTAAGAATCCTTCCAAAACTGGTCCAATGTTTCTCTTATTAGAACAACAAATGATCATTATAATATGAAAGATAGAAACAGTTTTATGTAATATACTTCCTCTAGACTAGTATATACGATCTAGTGTTCCTCTGAGAATTCGAGGAAAAGAAAGATGCTCAAATTATCAACATATATGTACATGTCTTCCCAAGGGATGTTCATCACGTTGACAGTAAAATTAAATTTCCAAATAAGGCGTTTGCGAAGATAGGTTGGTGAGAATTCAAGTGGAAATAGATATATCAGCGCTCGTGAACAGCATGAGATGTTGCGGTGGATCTTTCATTCGCCACTTGGAGTAGCACTTTTGTTTTAGGATTACGTTTCGCTCCAAATAGGATTAAGGCGCTAATTAATTCAGGTAAAAAAGGGACGCTTGAAATAACTCGAAGCGGAAAGTTGGGTAAACTGGTTCGTTGAGTCTCTCGTCGGTGGAAAAAAGAGCGGACTTAAATGCTGCTTCATCTATGCGTGTTTCCAAATTAAATTTATTTCGAAGCTAAATAGCGCTTTCCATAGGATATTAGAAAAAGTTTTGTCTAACGTTAGTTACGGATTAAAACTAAGAGACGCGAGTACGAATATCCCAAATGATTCAAAAACTACTCATGGAGCAAATATTAGGGATTCTCTAATTTTATGTACGAAATCTACTTGGTTAGAAATTTAAAATAAATTTTAGTGCTTTGGTAGCATACATATACTACTATTTGAGATCAATATCTCCGTTTTTGTGATTTAATAATAAAGAAAAAAAGTAGAATGGACAGTAAAAGATCAAGTTTACAATTTTTCATGTATTATTAATTTTTAAAAAATCATAAATAAATTTGTTTAAGAAAATGTTTTTAAGATGGAACGATGGATTGTTGTTGAGTTGTATAAGTTTCAAATATTCTAAATATTACTATAAAAAATTCATATTTATAAAAATTTCGGAAACTTTATTTAATTAATTAACGAGAACATTTTTTTTTGACTATTCTAGTTAAACTATGTCCACTAAATGACTTTCCACACAATAAAGGCCATTATGAACAATCTTGATTAGGGTAATTTCTCGTGCATGAAAGTGTACTTCTTGTCTATACATTTAACATCCTTAATCATCTTACAGTGCCTCGAGGCACGTTTGGACCATTCCAACTTTCCTTTTTATCTTCTCATTCTGGTCCATCGATCTCCTTTCTTTGTCCGTCGAGGCTTCCATCGCAGATTCGCAACTGTTAATTTTTTCATCTGCGTTGAGAAGAATGTCTCTGGAAGTGGATAATGGAGAGACGTCTAACTTTGTAGATTCGAAAAAAGAAGAAATCGCTCTCTTCGTTTCTTTTAAAGAGTTCCTTTTGTGGATCACATATTCGTCAATTGGTTAGAGTACTTTTATAGTGATGTATCTTATGACGCAGTCAATTTATTTTGAAACCATTGATTAGTATTATTAATCTGTATTAATGTGTTTGAGGATTTGAAATTCCGCTTAAAAAGTTTCGATATATTCGAAGTATTTATGAGTCAAGGAAAAGGATTTTTTTCACTTAAGTAGCTTGACAATTATCAATGGTCTTTTTTAAGAAATTCCTTTAAACTTCCCATTCTTATATTTAAGAATTATAGCCATCAGTGATGTTTTTCTTCTCTCGTCCTGTCAATAAAACAGGTATACCAAACCGTAGGAGAAACAGCGTACATTTAAACATTTCGATAGTTAATTTTAGAATGAAATTAGCAAATCCGAACACTGAAGTATTTTTACGCTAAAATATGGCAGTTATTTTAATTTAACACTTAACATTTATGTATCTTTTGCATAGTTTCAAGTCCCACAAAAAAGAAAACTTTTCTATATCACCAATTTTTTATTCTTCCGATGAAGTAACCGAATCAGAGCGTTTCCTTAGCTCTGATTTAATTAAGTGTTTAGGTCAGTTTTGTTGACGTATCGCTTCTATTGGAGGTGAAATTAATTCCTCGGAGAGGACGTCGAATGGCCGCTGACGGGGATTAATAGCGGAGACGCTTTCTTGGAATCCTACACTCTATCACATTGCTGCTCATATCCCATCGGGAGAGGTAGTTATTTCTCTGGGGAAGATGTCGTCCGCCGCGAACCACTAGCGAGGATTGCCCGCTCCATTTGTAAGCGGAGCAGATGCCCTGTTGAGCAGCTGGGTGTGATGTGCGGACTGAGGTAAAAGGGTTGCGCACTGGGTTGATTTTTTTTGCTGGGACGGGGGATTAAGCAGTGTCTCGCTTGTTAATTTGTCACTTATACTTAGCTGCTCCGAGCCTGAATCTTGTTCGTAAAGCGGCGGTTTGGCAGATTTGTTTAAGCTCTCTCTCGTTTATTTGGGATATCATCTCTATGTTGTCCCTCGCAACGCATCTTCTTTATATTGTGGTTTATGAAGTGTGGTCGCTATGAGGACATTTATGCATGAGAATCCTTTAAATTCCAAAAATTAAAGATCTTGGGTTTGCTGCTGGTTGCTGGATTATGAAAGTGTTAAAATTATATTCTCCATAATCTTCTTTCAAAATGAAACCACGTTAGATTGTTGGAGAGGTTATGGTTTTATATCCGTTGAACATATTTAATTATTTAAATCCTTCTTAATTAAACATGAATAACCAACCATGACTTTTATCAACCTCAGCTTTACTGTTGTGTGCTGTTTATTTCCTAAGCCTCAATGCATTTATTAATATAAAAAAAATAATTTCCTCTCTTTCAATTTCGTGTACAATTTTTAATTTCAATTTTAATATTCGTGTTTTATTTTTAGCACATCAATATCCTCATTTTAATATATTTTCAGTGAGTAAACTTTTATTTTAAAAATTCTATTCAATTTGTAATGTTGTATTACGAACAGTGAATTGGAAAGGGAAACAGTGAGTTCATTTGCTTATAAAATAAACATAATTCTCTTGACAAATGGGGTTTTGGGATTCAAACGAATGAGCTTATTCAATACAGAATATAGAAAGTCAGTCATTAAGCTCAAATATATATGAATCATTCATAAATTAGGCGATTAATGAACGAATGGTTTTTGGAACGTGATTTTGATTATTAATTACTCTCGAAAGAAATTCGTTTGTCTGGAAAATATGAAACTTTACTTCTAGAAACACCGAGATGCTATAAGATAGTGGAATACACAGTCTCAAACCCTTGAAAGAGACAAATGAAGCGGAGAAAACGTCACACCTTAGAAGGCAGAGTATTTTAACACCGCCTCTCTTCTTGGGAGGAAGCCGTCCAGACCATTTCTCAAACTCCGGAGGAGGAAACATGGCGATCGCGGGAAATGATCGAACTGTTGACTTGATTCATATTTCATTATCGCCATGTTTGTTTCCCCGTTTAATCCGTTTACATAATCGATAGCCAAAGTTATTATCCCTATAAACTAAGTATTCCGTAGAATCGTTTCTTGAAGGTCGTTCGATGGTAGCGCCAATGGTGGCCGGGTTTGTAGTTATCAGTTTAATGTCAACCCATCTTTATTTTCTCATTTTCTAGAATCTTCCCTTTCTCTTCCCCTAATTACTCTTAATCTACGCGTCAGTCACGGCACTCTGAGAATCGCTCTCCTTATTAAACTCATCCTCCCACTTCCCATTCCATACTTCCGTCACACCCACGGAATTGTACTTTTCCTCCATACGAAGTCTTTTCGCTTCAAGTTTACACTTAGGTAAAGGGGTAATTCAAGGCTTACGCTGTGATGACGTAACACAGTGAACACAATAAAAAGCAATATAGAATGATAATGAAATGTACTCCTACATTTTCTCTCTCTTAAGGTCCTGAAAAATCTCACTCAACGTCCCAAAGTCCTTCTAAAATCGATCTTACTTTTGGTATCAACATCGCTCATTCCGATGGACGGAAAGAGACACTTTCAGGTGGTCAGGGCGAAATGTACCTCGAGTATCGTTTTCTGCACCATTCCTTTAACGTTGCAACTAGGAGGAAGATTTCCTTCTTCTCTTCAATTGATTCCGAATCAGTGTTATTTTCAAGCCAATGCATCAGCCGTATGAGAGTAAATTACTACTGCAGAGTGGGTATTTCCATAGACGAGAGTTAGATTTAATATTTCATGAGAGGAAATGAGATTCTAAGACTCGAGAGGAGGTTAATTGAATCGTAATGATGTTGCAAAAATGCAGATAATGCAAGTCTTTTATTTCAAATTTGATCCTTGGATTGGGTGTTTATATTGCGAAGGAGTTGATGATGATTACATCGAAACTTGTTACAAGAAAAATTGAAGATAAATGTAATGACTTTAATTCTGTAACTTTAGTGATTGTTGAGGTTAATGCTTTATTTTCGTCCTTCGAATGTTTCTGCTTATGTAAAAGTAGAATATCCTATCTTCATCATGCAATTGCCTTCCGATTCCACCAAAAAAAACGAAAATATCCAGCCACTTCCATTTGCGAACATTAGCAGTACTTGGATTGGTTCGATATTCTAATTTAATAATGAAAATCAACGTCAATCTATGTCTATGCATATTTATCGGAAGCTTTTACCTTAAAAGTAGGAAAGTCATCGATTTGGTATTTCGTAAACGCTTTGGTTTTCTATCCGTTAAAATGTCGATCAGTACAAATACTGGAGCCTTCTCCTGAAAAATATAAAAACTGTAACTTGATAAATCTTAAGAGTCACAGAATGTAAAAAAATCCTCACATTACTCAGCTTGAATGGTGAAACATTCATGACATGAAGTGTAGAAGAGAAATACTTATATTCCATTTATATCTTCCGATTTTTCTACATCTTCAAAGATGAATATTTAACTAAAAGTATTAATAATTCAATATTTTTAAACAGAGGAAAATAGTTGACTTCTAACGCAAAAATAAAAGCTGGAAGAGAAATTATGAAGAGTTCCGAAACAAAATTTAAAGGATGTAGAAATTGTATAAAATTCTTAACCGTAAATTGGAAATTTCTGCCACATTTTTAAGCTGAATCTTTTGAAAGTAGAATTTTAATAATCATTTATAAATATTCATTTTACATTCTTGGACTGTAAACTTCGTATCGTATCGTATTTATGTCGTACTCCTTTGACATTCCATGGTAAAAGTAGAAGGAGGTCATAAACTCGAGAAAGTATTTCTTAGAACAGAGTATCATACGTGGAATTAAACAGAAAGCGACGTAAAAAGAGTTTAGAATGGAGGGATCTTCTTGTCCTGGGCATTCGGTTGATGACGTATACGAACGGGTCGATGTGGGAGCTCCCTCTCTCGGCTTCTCGCTGAATTATTGCGCGAGAGTGCGTCGCCATGCATTCGAATTCATAATGCGATAAAGGATTCCACTCACCCGAAGAACAACACATCTTCAAATTGCATTCGAAGTAGCCCAAGCAAGGGAACTGCGATCAGACACCACAATCATACTGAAATCATACACTTCTCTATATGAGATCATTAAAAGCCTTGTTCCGAACCGCTTTTTATAAGACGAGAGATTCTAATAAGTTGGAAAGGTCACTTGAATCGATTTTTTTGAAGAACCTAAGACCCCAAACAGGTACCATCAGATTCTAGGAATTTGATTCTAAACGACTTCATTTGTATCGCGTGGTGATTGATCTCTTCTGGATAAGAAGTTCTTTTCTCGTGCGAAGCAAATTCCTCAGAAGGAAAATGGAAATTAGATGATTAATTTACCAATAAAAATTATTCATTCTCTCTTTTCTTAAAATATTCCGCTTCTATTAAGAGAAATGTTTCCTTAAAAAGTTGGATAGGCATGATTAGCGTGTATTTTACAGCGATTTACCATTCATTATGTTTTACTTGATTGTTTGTTTTACAATCATTGGCGGACTATGTCTATTTTTTATATATATTATTAACTATTGTAGTTCTGTCTTCTATTCTTGAATTATCTATCGCATATTCATCTGCAATGACTAAAATGGTGCTACAGACTCAGGATTCAACGAGTCCAGAATATAAATACTGCTAATTCATATATGTAATTGATTTTTGAGTATGATTGAGTAAATAATAGTAATATCGTATCAAAAGTCAGAAAAAATGAGAAATATTCGTAATTATGTTGAAAATTAAACTCAGTAGGTGTGGAATACCATCTTAATAATTATTAATATATTTTGTTTAGTTTAAATTCCGCTAGCCTATATGCGGCTTACACGTATGAATTCTAACCTATCTCATTCACTGCCTATGTGCTATATATTTAAAGGGCTATAGATGGTCGAAATAATTTGCATCTTCATGTCATAATAATACAATGAGAATCCTTAATTTAAGATTTTGCATGGAAATCTTTCACTGCTCTAGCCCTTTTCTTAAGGAATCCCAGAAATATCTACATTGCGGATTGACTTTGTAATGTACTACTATTGAAAGATATTTTCTAGTAACCACTTTAATTGACGTAGAGGTTTCTTTTATCAAGTTTACAGTACAACTCCAAAAAGTTTGAAAATTCAGAATTCCTGTAATTTTTTATGTATAGAGTAGAATTTATTTTACTGTTAACGAACAAATTTATTTGTGGCGTACTGATAATTTGTGGGTATCGAATCGAGGATAATATTGAACACGGTATTTTTCTAAGCTGAGCGAAATTTCAACAGAAGCCATTTCTATCACATTTATTTGTATATGTATTAGTATGTATTCAAGCCTAGATATGAATTTTTCAATAATGTTCTTTTTCCTTTATTTTCAGGTAAGAGTCTTAAGCTGTTGACCTAAGAGAGGAAAACTCCTCATCTAATTGGTAAACTGAAAGCATGCCCATTGTAAATATAGATTCTGTTTGAACAGTATCATAGAAAATAGACTTTACGTAAATAGTAAAATACAAGGGAATAGGTATCGAAAGTTTTCATCATCAAATATTTTGATTTTTATTCCTTTAGCCTATTTGTTAGTGTACTTGGAGATCTTGAATAGAGAGTCACCTCAAACATTAATGGCTACCATATAAAATACCATTTTAGTATAATTAAGTTGTATTTTTAGACCCGAATTCTGAGTATGAATGCGAAATAAGACGTAGAAAGTCTTTTAGAAGTAAGTCTCATGTTAATAAGTCTGAGTTGGTAGTATTTTCTAGACTCGCGGCTCTTTGTAAAATTAATATTTAAAATGGACGCTATAGTCGGCATGTTCTTTGAATTTTACTTTGGGAAGCTGTTTAAAGCAGATATCTACTTAGCTAATTGGATTCACCAAGAAATTTACGCAACGCGAGTTCTAGATGGAATTTTCCGAAGATTTTAAAGCAACTTTTAACGCCGAAAAAGGTCTACTTATCGTAAAAGGTTAGGTGCGTGCTTCGTTGATGGTTTTCAGGATTTTCCTCTGCCTACGAGTAGTAAATATCAACGTTATCAGAAATACCCAGATATTTATTTATCAACAGAACCCAATGTATCGCCGTAGGATCTTCGAATGGTCTTCCACGGAAATTAATCTCGAGAGTTCATCTTGCCACGTAAATGGAAAAGAGCTCCCTAAAAATACGCGTAAGAGCCTTAAATATTCGGTAGCTAAAGACGTGTAATAGTATCCAGGCGATGAGAGCTTGTCTCGATGGAGAAAAAGAATCATAAATAAGGAAAAATAAACCTCTTCGATCTCCTTCAACGGCAGCCTCTTCCACTTTATAAGGCACCTTCTAAATAAAAAAAGAGGAGCTAAATTCGCAAATGCTTTTTTACGTTCGCGCAGATGGGAAATTGCATTATAAAGGGGAGATGGAAGAGAAAGTGTCTGTGAGGCAGGTAAGATGGCGGATTTCAGCGGGGCTCTGATTAGCTTAAGGGCGATGGCATAAAACAAGGAAAGATGAAAGGAAGGGGGAGGTAAAGTGGAGAGATAATAGAAAAGGGTTTTACATCGCATTATTTTGCCTTTATCTGCAGTAACCGCGCAGTGCGATTTTTTACTAGGGCTGCTGTGCACTATGTGATGGTGGCGATAAGCCGGTTTGAAGGGGTTGAAGTGGTTGGGAATTGTGGGGTGTGCAGAAGCGGCAGTTGATGACACATAATAAAGAGCAACGAAAGCCATCCGAAGCCTTGTTCCGTACAAAATCAGAGATGGGATTTTCTTGACTCATAGAGCTAAGCTTTTTAGATCCTCTGATTTGAAATTTACATTTATGCGTTTCAAAGGATTGCTCGATTGAAGTATGATGTAAACGGATTTACCCATTGATAAGGCTAATTCAAATGGAGACATTGTTGACTGAATGCAAGCGATCTCATGAAAAGTGGGCAGTTTCCACTCTGTTATATTTAACATAAATAAAATCATTTTCCTTTGACTGATCTTGCTCTTTGGTCGTAGATTACACTTCGCCGAAGAAAAATAAACTGTAGAATCTTACGGAACATTGTGTGGAATTCAGTAACATGTTAAATATGTAATATGTTTATGTGATATATATATATATATATATATATATATATATATATATATATATATATATAAATTGTTGTATTATTCTGAAAGTATGAAATATTCAAACTCTCTATATTTATAATTAATTTTATTATGGAAATCATTCGATTTTAGAATTTAGTATGTAAATTAAGATTTGCGTTAATTTAAATTTTTAACAGCGATGAAGGGGATGGGATTTAAGGTTTAATTCCAGTTTTTAAAAACTTAAAATTTATCGATCTTTGCTAAAACTATGATGTTTCAGATGAAATTACTGCAGCATTAATCTGACCCACTATAGATAACAAAATATATACGAATCTTTTGAATTTTAAGGTAAAGAAACTAGTCGAATACATCATATTACATTCAGATTCAATCTAAAGAAAGTAATGAAGTTAATAATATCCTCTTTTTGGCAAAAACCAGATTCAAATGCAATATGATCAACATGCAAATGTTTGTGCGAGATTAAATACATATATTATATATCAAGAATGGAACGTATAGCTGATGATTTTATTCTATCAACCTGAAAAACATATACTATACTACGAAATATAAAACGAATTTTAATATTTTTGGAAGGGAACCTGAAATCTGGATGAAATCAAGGATTGAAAGCGACACTCTGAGGTAATTTAGCGTCATCTCTGAAGAAGAAGAAAACATACATTAAAATTGCTTTTAGCTTTTTTGAATTCAGCTTAACGCTAGGAGATTAAATAAAGCTCGAGAAAACGTGCTTTCTTCTGCATCACCTCCTCGGAGTATATTCCCCCATCCGAATAGAAATCCGATTTTAGGAGATTAGGTCACATCTCGAGACGAAAGTAAATTCGAAGAAGAAAACATTTGAGCGAATTATGGCGAGTAAACATCAATCACCTTCACATCTCCAAAGTAAACCTATACGAGAATCTTCATACTCCCGGGTCCAGCATTTCTGAGGAAACTTTTACCTTTCGGGATCAAAAGAGGAGGAGGATTTTTAAAAGAAACTCGAGTTCATATTGGAGGGGAAAAAACACAGTCCGCATACCGGAAGGGGTTTGAGGAGAGAGAAATATGCTTATATGGAGGGATCTAATAAAAAAGGTAAGGAATGCAAGGGAAATCTAGCTCTCTGCAACAACATATATGAAAGGCTAAAAAGGAGAGGTAATATTTAAAGGGAATCTCGAAGGAAAAGAAGGCTCTGTGAGAGAAGAAGAAATGGCTGGATGGGGAAAAAGGAGAGCCATCTTCTGAAGAATATTGGAAAGAAGGTTATCCTGCTCTGTGCACGTGGCGAATATAAAAAAGGAATGGATTAAGCTAGATCGGATAGAATGTGACAGTGGAGGCGACACTTGGCAAAGGGAATAGAGAAGATGATGAGAGCGGAAATGAGAGAGAACATAAATTGGTAGCGAAAATATAGAAAAAGGGAAAGGTTTGTAGAGAATCGTGAGTTGTGACGTAACGAAGAAAGACGGGAAAATGAAGTATTCTGTTAATATGGAGAATTCTACGAAATTGACTGCATACGTAAATATTATACATGGGAACGGATTTTGAATGTGAATGCGATACTGTCTATATGAAATAATTCACTTAAACAAATTCTTTCATCGAATACTCTAAAGACGAATTATTTAGCATTAGCTCTCAGTGTATTGTAGACATTTAATAGGTTAAAATATACGGATGGGACGAGATTGGACGGACAAAGAGCAAGATCCAAAGGAGAAGATGTGAAAGGGGAGATGATAGAAGGTGATACGGAAGACGGGTTCATTTGCTCGGAGCGTCGGCCCTCATTTCCGAAGACTCAGTCGCACACGAGCAGGTGATGAAAAATATTTTAAAAGCGATTTGGAGATGAATGTGTGCGTTTCCTTGAAACATGGCGAAGGAAAATCTAAAGGAAGGAGAAGGGAAAATAAAAGATGAGGAGCAAAATAGAGTGCTTATGAAAGGAAAGAAGTGAGGAAAATGGAGGAAATAAATGTTCAAGAAAATAAGGATTTCACACGGAACGGTATGACTTGCAAACCAGTTGAAGAAGTAAAAGTTGAACAAGCAAAGGGATGGAATATGTATGGGAGAAAATCTGCCCAAAATCAATCTCTTGTATATAAATTTCCGCTTCAGCTGTTTGTTGAACTATATTT
Source organism: Pantala flavescens (assembly GCA_020796165.1). Taxonomy (NCBI): domain Eukaryota; kingdom Metazoa; phylum Arthropoda; class Insecta; order Odonata; family Libellulidae; genus Pantala; species Pantala flavescens. Next base: position 29,961,254 of record CM036884.1, on the reverse strand, counting down.
ACGAGGATAAAAGTATGAAATGTTAAATTTTGTGCAGCATCGTGTACAATATCCTGGAAAAATCTTTTTCGAAGAGCGTATTTCATGAAGGAATCGTCAAAAGATTTCTGTACTGGCTGATATTATTTGATTCTACGGAATTTCTATTACAAATGAATGCTCTTTTTTCCCAAATCATAATTCCTCACTTGAAATGCTCAAAATGAGAAATAGGTCCCATCAAAAGTTGAAATGGAACATAACTAAGTTTATATCGTTCGAAAAGTCCAATTTACTGTAATAGGTTATCATGTAGTTGAACCTGAGTACGATTATATTCGAAGCAATGTCGATATGAAGTCCCGAAGCTATTTGAGAGTACGGATTTAATGAGGTCTTAAAGTTAGTTCTATTCATAGGAATCTCAGTGAGACGCAATTGAAGTTTTAACCGAAATTGGAAAGTTACGATGCGTTGCCTATGAAGATTTGATGGGGAAATTGGAGATGAGTGCGTGATACGGAGGAAAATTGGAAGCAAAGAAAACATTGGATGAAAAACCGGTCGAAGGGTGGGAGTTTAAAAGTCAAGATGGTGCGAAAGAGGGAAAGATCGAATACAGGATGTGGGTTTTTTGAAAGGTAAGGTTAAGTGACGGGGAGAGAATAAGTAGGGATAAATTGAAGGTGGTGAAGATGCTATCTCTAGAATGAGCTTCTTACGGTGGTGCGAAGGGTGGTGAAAGGATTTCGGTGAAAGCAAAAGATGTGTTGACGTTGCTCCTATGATAGTAGTAGAAGATGCTGGCTTTATTGCGAGTTGAAGTATGGGAAAGGTGAACTGTAGCAGTAATCTCACATCAACTTTGTTCCTGCTGAAATAGTCCACAGAATCTCTTGTTTAAGTTGTACTTCCACTTCTCTCCTCATTCCGTTCTTCTAGGAATTTCCACTTTGCCTCTCTCCCTCTTCATCTTTCTGTTTTCTTTCCTTAACTGTTTACTGCTCCCTCGTTTTAACAAATTGGTATCTAGTATTACGTATCCGTAGTTAATGATTTGCCAATACGGTTTTTCTTTCCTTAATCTGTCACATGGTAAATTTCACCCTAGGAACATTTAAAACTAGATAAGTGAAATACCACGTAAGTACCTAGGAAGAATTGTTTTTGAGAAAATTAAGCTTATTTCCCTATAGTTATCGTACCTCCTACGAAGTTTCTATTTATTAATCTGTAATTTACCCCCTGCCAAACGCTGAAAGGTGGCTCGCTTTCTAAACTTCTATTATTAATCTATGGATAATTTATACCGAATGAATTTCAATTACTAAACCTGAATTTTTTCATTATTATTTCATCAGTAAATTGACTACTCAAAGTTTCAGATGATTATACGTACAGCATTTATAACGGCATTAATCATAAACCTCCCTTTAATATATCTTCTTAATCAAGTATCGATTTTCAGAATACTCATTTCGTTCTTCATATTTTTTCTGGGGCTCCCCTCCTTAGCTCCCTTTTCTTTCCTAGAGTCGATTGCTACAATAACCCTTTCCTCTTTTCAATCGCTCTAGAGTTGCGAAATGTCGTTAAGCGATCTTTTGTTTGGAAAACGCTTTTTCATAAAGGTTAAAAACCGATAATCCTTTTGATCTATTGTTTTCTCGTTATGTTGGTACGGTTTACTTTCTGAATAGGATATGGTGATTTCATCTGTTCGAGATCCTTTTGAAAAGACTTAAATGAGGAATTCTTTCAATCCCCTGTTGAGAAAGTGCGGCCTTCTCTTCATTATTTTCTTCACTTCATTGATTGTCCTTTCTTACGATTGTAATGGGTTTAAAGTAAATTTTTAGAATTGAAACTAAATTTTAAAACATCTTTCTAAAACATCGCTAAACTTTTTCGCACTTACAGTTCAAAATTTTAGTTTGCCCTTTTGTCAGTTTCTCTTATCAGAACTATTCATTCATTAGAAAATTCATGCATTAGAAAATCGTGGTTCTATTTAAACTAAATTTATATCTCAGTAGGATATTATATATGAATCTCTGAAAGATTTTTGTTATATAAAAATTGTTTTTCAAACTCCTTCTTAGCAATAATTTAAAACCATAGTTATATGAAAAGAAATTTACATATTTCATCAAGAAAATATATTCTTTGGAAAGTGTATATAAGGACGTAATCGGAGTGATTTTAATGAATCATTTGAGAAATAAAAATAATAAAAGAATCATTCAATTTTAACTCAGTTTTAGAAGCAATGTTAGTGTCCAAGCGAAATAGGAAATTACAAGGACAAATTATAATCGTTCTACATATAGAATTAACATTCTTCTAAAATAACCATTTCAATTGCCACTCGCCTTCCTGCAAATAACAGAGAGAGAAAAGAATTATAGATCAAAGCATTTTAGTAGAACATTTAGTCCTATGAGACAATAGCCATTCTATGAAACAATGCTCTGGTTACCATATTTCCCCGCCGCTTCTCAAACCCTTTATCATAATTCGTTTCTGTGGAGGGCATGAGCAGACAAAGAGGTTGTTGAAAGAGATTTTGAAGGGGGATTTATTGTTATGAAGGGAAGAATGTATGTGGTGAATATAAAAATAAACGAGAAGAAATGGGATGTTAATGAAAAAGGAAGAGTAGGGTAGGAAATGAGGCTAAATGATATAAGGCGCAAAGTTAAATAGGAGAGAGTATAATTATTTTTGTGACAAGTGTACAATGAATTTATTTTTTAACGTTTTCTTTAATGTAATACTTACAAAAGTAATACTAAATAACACTAATTTATTTTCTGTTGTACAATCAAATATTCATCAATAATTTCACCTTCAGTGAAGAAAAGACAATAAGTGGAATAATGAAATGGAAAATGGAGTAATTAGACTTTTAAGTTAATATGAGAGTGGTCCATGGGAAAAGTACAGTATATTACATTGCATTAATGTTTTGTTTCTCAATAACACCTCCGTTTTATCGCGAATTAACTCTTAGTATTTTGCAGATTCGTAATATTTCCTTCTCATATTTTTGTATATTTTTATGTTCATTTTCTATACTTCAATTCCTTTATAATCTATCTACCCTTCGTTTAGAACATCTCCTAATTTATTTTCCTTTTCACTTACAAAATATTTTAAGTATCTTATTTAATAAGATCCGTGCTCTTCTCAGTAATTAACATCTGAATGAAAGATCTTTCTTTGCGACATTTAATGTGTTTTCCGTTAATTTATGGAAAGACTTCAATTATTTTTTGCCGTTAAGGACAATCTTGTTTGGCATCCAAGTTCTTCTTATTCGATATTTGGTTTATTGCTTGATTATTGGAATTCAATTTCATCTTCTGTTTAATGATGAAATAAAATCTTCATAAATATCCTTATATGAAAATACCTGACCCTTTATTTGGAAATAGGGTGATTCTTTATGCTTAAATATGAGCATCTTAAACACATTGCTTCGTATTTGAGATCTTCTTAACAATATTATTTTCTATATCTTAAGTTGTAATGGCTCTCGACAGATTCCCTGAATATTCTATGGCCGTCATTTGCGCAGCCATTTTCATTCCCTTCCGAGATATCAACAAGATACGAAGGGAAGCATTTAGCAATTTCGTATTCACTTAAAGTCTCTCGAGGACCCAAAAATATCGAATCTTACCTTTGCTTTCTCGAGATGAAAATTTAAAGGGAAATTTCGTCGATATCTCTGAGATCCGTGAATTCTCGTCTTCCTCTCTTAATCCATTAATACTCAATCGCACCTTTCACTTCTTCTTTTGTCATCTCAGCAAACTCCATTCCCTTCATATAAGAACTCTATTACGTTACATTCTCGTTCTCCTGTCGTAACATTTATTGTAAACTGCTTTTGATATCTCTACTTGTGTTTCAACTGAAGAGAATTTAAGAATTGGTATGATATACTGAATTTACCCAGTATGTAGTAAACATTATCTTTAATCAAATAATGATTCGTATTAAATCAGCTAATGATTTACAGTAATTTTAAAAATCGTTACATCTGCTTAGATGGATTCTGATCGAAATAATATACTTGTCGTCCTTATTCCTTCTTCCGTGGATAACATTAGCTTATTAAAAGTTTGAAATAATTTCGAAAATATTTAAAATCACTTACAAATTCAGAAAATCATCCGCAAATATCTCTTCACTATAAAGCAGAATTCATGCAGAAATAAAGAAGTTTTGATTAATGGCATTCTACTTCATTTGTATCCGATTCTTAAACAACGTTATAATGTTTTGGTGGTATGGTATTTACTGTACAGATGAATTCAAAATATTTCCATTCCCTTTTCTTCAACTTCTCCAAAACAATGTCTCTCGTTTTCCTTCCACGCAGTTTGGAATGTTTGTTGGCTTTGCACCCCAATGAGGCCCTCGGACGTCGAATTCCTGCAGAATAGTACGAACAACTTCAGCACCAACTTTTTTAATTCCTCCACTTCCTCAATAGAGCACCTCCTGGGAGTAGATGACAAATGTGTTCACACGCGCAGTGGTCAACCTTCCTGCGAACAGAGACCACCGCTTTTTAAACTGGGGAATAAAACTCTTATATCAATGGGCAGGATATTCGAATGGTAATGGATCCAGATGGTTGTGTAGTCGAAAACGTGCGTGGGGCAGAGCAATATCCAACGGAAACATGTTTTGTTCGTGTTTTAAAGGAATGCGATCAAAATTGAAAATTCAAGGAATTATTCCGGCGTAGGTTTTTGCAAACTTTAATTTTGAGAAGTAGAAAATTGCTTAAAATCGATTTCAAACGCGTATCTCATTGAATTGTTACTGTTGGTTTTGGAAGTATTGTGCCCTTTTCAGGATTGCAAAGTATTTCTCTTTAAAACTCAATTGCACTTCTGTCTTATATTGTATTTAGTGAGGGAAGAGCGATTTTTCGAGGGAAAAGTGACGTATCAATGTTCAGAATCGTAATCATATATCATAAGTCTCAAAATTTAGATGAAGTACTAAGCTTCATGTGGTATTCATGGTTTATTCACAAGTATATTATATTTTAAGACAGTATTAGAGCCATCTTGAACCTGGTTTCTTTACAATTTTTGAATATATTTTGTATTTTAAATAAAGGAAAATTATAATTGTCAGAGAATTTCAAGAAGAGCTATGAGAATCTTTGAAAAAATATCGTACCGATATATTGTTTATCATAAAGTATTATATGACATTATAAAGATTTTTAATATGAAAATATGCATCATCATATCGCAAGGTTAGATGCAGTGAGATTTGTTTTATTTTTCTTATTTTATTTCTAGGATCGTTAGAGTAATGGATCTTTTAAATTATTTGTCTTCACAATTCAATATCTCATATTTATGTGATTCTTGAATCGACCGAAATTTTTGAACATCTTGGTTGTTTGTGACATTCGTTATTTATGTCAATTTGATACTATTTTCCTCAAATTGCCTTTCATTCAGATTTCTATTTGAATTACTTCCATCTCAATCGATTTATTTCCATTCACAAAGAGAGGATCCGACAGATTCTGTGCCCTCAATATCAACACAAAGAGGGAGTCTGCAATTACTGGGTTTGGTCGCCGAATGTGTTATTGGCCGAGGTTTTGGAAGTAGCGTTGAGTCTTATCCTTGCAGTTTCCGGTCCATTGGCTCCCTTCGACGACCTTTGGCCCAGAATCTGCGACGATAATTTAAATTCTGCCCGGGAGTTTGTGGGCAACTGATGGTGAGGTCAAAGCTACGAACATTCTACAACAAAAGACGTAAAAGAAAGAGAAACGTAAAGCTCCTTCGATATTTAAACAGGGCTTTTAATGAAGTTTTTCTGTAGAGTTTATTCGGGAATCCTTAAACTGGCAATCGTTTGTGGCAGTGGTTTACCTCCGCTTTCCCTACCGTAAACGTAGGCCGTTTCTCATTTAGCTGGCTGCCCTGTTGGAGGATTCCTCGTGGTCACTGCCGAAATCGTATCTGTCGTCTGAAAGCAATTGCTTTAATTTATTTCCACTGAGTCACTTGCAGTAGAAGCTGTTATTTGTACCTGTCTTCTGAAGTAATGATATATCATGATGAAAAATGATCCAAGTATATTGTGGACGATAATAATCTTTTGATAGAACTTTAAAGCGGGGGAAAATTTACTAATTATAAAGAAATGTCAGGATTTTTAAGTATTATATTATACAGAATTTTCATGTTTTCTTTTAATTTAGAATATATTCATGCGTTATGGAGATTTATGAGCAGCATTTTAAATTTTCAGTTATATAATTATTTATTAATGAAATCATAAACAATTGTTTAATTTTACTTTTTTTAATCATAATAATTTCAAGTATTTTAATTATACCTAACCAAATGTTTATCGCTTGAAAGTAAGATTTTTATTCTCTACTCGCTAGCATTTTCTTTCAAAGGGGGAAATTGCGAAAGTGCTATTTGCTATTATTATTCACACATTGCTGAAAGGTGGGTACGAGGATTATAAATTCATCAAGATCAAAATTTATTTTGAGAATAATTTGAAACAAACATTAAAATATTTCTTTTTAATTTGATATTTTTAAAGATTTATTATGGGTCATGATTTATTAAATTTATTATATATCCACATATAAAATCAAATTAGAGGAAGCATTTACTGAAATTATAAAATTAAGTTCATTGTGGATCATATTCTTGGGCTGAAAGAAAAAGAAGAAAATTTCGTTTCAGATAAATTATTCATAAAGTTACTCAGTGTTGAATTGCGACAAGTATGAAGTAGTGAGCGTTACATGTGCTCCATTCGTAAGTTCAGAAGATATGGCTCGAGTTCGAACACAATGCGGAAATGGGAGGAACTTCAGATCGAATTGCCCTCTAAATCTTTTCACTCCAACAATATCGTCATTTTCTAAAGATATATATTTTTCCTTTGATACACGTAAGACTTTTATTCAATACACTGAATTTACAAATCAAAGACAAAATTTTCGGAAAAGGTATTTAAAGTTAACTTATATTTATTCAGTGTTTATTTTCCGGATTTGATTATAATCTATAGCATCCTTTATTTGAAATTTATTCCTGATATATTGATTTATAAATTTATAAATAAAGGTGCACGATAAACTGATATATATTAGTAAATTAAAAGTTTTAAGATGCTATTATTTAGTATTTATTATTAATTTAATCATTATGATTTGTTATTTTATTTTCCAGTCCCTTAGTTACATATAAAAACAAATTTTCAGCGGATAACGTAGAAAGCCAAGGATGGGTCGCTTCAACGTAAAATTCGACCATTTTCCGATAATTGCCTTATTCTGTCGTCTTTATTTCTCCTCCAAATATGGAGTTTGCCGAATTCCTCCCTAGTGATCCATAGCGGGAATTGTTTCCATTCCCACATTTACGAATTGTTTCTATAGGCCTACAAATTTGATCGGAGGGGAACTCAAACAAACTTTTCGCTCCTTTGTCACGGCTTCCCTTTGTCACTTCAATATTTAATTCATTTCTCATCATGGTTTACTTGCGCTTTTAAAAGCAAAACGAGTCACACTTTACCAGACCCTCATTCTTTCGAATGTTTGCATAAGTTTGCTGTTTTCCCGAAGGTTCCCAAAAAAACGCGTCTTCAAAAGTGAAATATTCATGAGACTTTTTAAAAATTCATAATCTTTCCATTAGCGATATTTGGCATATTCACGAACGAGATCGAGTCTGGTGATATTCTGTGTCTATGAGCGTTTACAATCAATTTAACTGAAATTTAATATCGGAATTTCGGAAACGAAAGAAAACAAGAGAATTCGGTTCGCGTGTTGAGCCATACGCCAAACAAATTTGAGGATCTGTTTTGATTTTCCCAGTCACGTCAGATATTTAATTTCCGCCAGTCCTTTATAATCACCGATTTCATTAATATATGTTTATTGTTAAAGGAAACCCACTTTTTTCGATTGGTATAAAACGAGTAATTAATGTTAAGCGGAACAAATGCTTATTAACATTCTGTGCGCTGGAACAATCATGGAAAAAATAACTGTTTATCTATACCATCAAAACTTAGTGTTTAAATCAAATATATATAGAATATATTTGTGAATTAGTGAATTTGAAATGATTATAAACATTTTTAAGGGTAAATTCTGATAGAATTCTAGATCAATTTTCGATCGATGTGCAGCTTCCCTTCAGTGAATAGGAAACGCCATGGTTAGACATCGTCTCGCAACTTCTAGAATGCTATGAATACAGCTCTGTCTCCGTCTTTTTTTGTTCGCGAACTACTGAATAGCTACACGTTTCACCTTAAAGTTCGAACATGGCATAGTTGAAGTAAACTCGTATCTTGCCTGTGACATCATTCGCTTCCTATTTAGCAATCAATTTTAACACTCCTTGGTTTGATCCATCGATTCCTTCAATAATCCATTAGGATTCTCTTTCATTATTTCTTTTGCTAATGCTTTACGTCCTTTCATCGCCGAGTTTCCATCGAAAGCGATCCTTTGTTTTTTCTCAGAAGAGAAAGTGATTGAATCGATCGGTGGACAATGGGAAAGTGTCGCGGTGGTCGTCGCTTTGTTTGAAGGGAAAAAATATGGGAAATATCGGAGAGGGATATGTATGGATGAAGATGGGCGAATATATGAGAAGGAAAAAAATGCGACAGGAATGATGGGGTGAAAAAATTGATCGGATAGAGAAAGGAATTGGGAAGTGGTTTTCCGGAAAAGTGGGAAACACTTTGTAGAGCAAGAAATGAAATGGGAGCAGTCATAGATATATCTACCGTTGGATGTTTATTGGTAATCAATTCCTTTTGCTCGCCGATAATTCTCTTAAAGGGTAGCACGTTTATTTGTATCGACCTTTTCTTGTTGGTAGTCTTTCTTTATTAGAAATCTACGAACGTTTTTTGTTTTTGGTTTTTTCTTCTTCTAATTACATTTAAATTTAGCGTTCTTTAACGGTGAGATAACGTGCCTATAAATTATCATTGAAAGTGTTTCTATATCGATCGTTTATTATTAATAGTTTTTAGGCCAAGGAAATTGCTGCATTGAGCTTATATGTATTTATATATGTTCATTTAATTTAGTAATATGCTCAATATTGACGATTCCATTTCTATAGCAACTCCAAGTTATTGTCGAACATTAATTTATTTGTATGCGAGGACAGTGTTAACAAACATTGAAATGAGCAAACCTTGTCCTACTTGAGGTGACAAGGGATCGATCGGAACAGTTGAAGAGCACCAGAAGCTGTAGAAAGGAGGATAACATTTAAGGGAGGCCTTTAACCGAACCTTTGATTCATCCATGCTTTTAAATGCCGTGATGCGCACCACTGCTCCAGCACTAAAATAAAAGATGTCCTGCGGCGAGGATCCATTCTTTAAGTTTTAAAATCTCTAACAATTTAGACCATATATGGATTCTGCTCTAATTTTTCCCTTAGTGAAGATTTATGTGCTCCATTTAGGAAAAAGGATCCTCTTTATTCTTAGGCGTTTTATTTGACTTCCTTTTAAAGGAGCGGAGGTATTGGTAGAAAATTTGTGGACTAATGGTTAAAAAACCAAGTGATTAAGGATTAGTCTATGAAGTGTGATAAGTCTCTCAACTGTAGAACTTCAAAATTACAATTGTAATTGACAATGGCCCTATTTTAAATGTTCGTAATTTAAGACTCTAAAAGTTAATGTAAAGTAAAATTTTATCCAAGATTTCTCGGATGAGAAGTTCATCATATTCTTCCCATTTTCATAATAAATATAAAAGTATGCACCTAGATGGAGTAGGAAATTGATTTTCAGTTTTTTTAGTTTCGTTTGTTTCACAAAAAATAGATGTAAGTTTTGAAGGATTTCAAAATTAAAATTACAACCGAATCTAAGTAATCATTAATCATCAAGAAATTTGTGATGAGTGATATAACGAAATAATGGGTATACCTAGGTATATATATGTATGTATAGAGAAGATAATTTATCCCAAAAAATCTCGATAAAGGTTTTTCTTTCAGCTGGTATTGTGTGAAGTTGCTCGTGCCTTTATTTGACCGAAAGAAAATTTAAGATCTGAAAAGTAAAATCCGTTACGGACGTATTATTTCAGAGTATCTTCAGCTATGAAGAGTCGAAAGTTATTAATGAGTCGGAATCCTTGGATTGTTTTGGATTTCGTTTGCGCGGAAATGACGTATGCCCGAGGACACTGCAGGTCATTCCTCTTTCGATCGTAGCCGAATTTCGGATGTTACGAAAATAATGAAGAACCTTTCTTTTTGCATCGGTAACAAGTTACGAAGGCCTTGAGGTTTCGAACCTCTCTCTAAATGAAATCCCAGCGGAATATTTATGAATGGAGGCGACATGCACCTACGTGTATCTCTTTTCCAGGTGAGAGATATATTAGTGAGTCCCGAGGGAATTTCCAAAATGATTGCCAAACACGTGAAGGGTGGAGCGAGCAAACATCCGGTGGAAGCTATCCCGCAGCCCCCTTTCTGAGTGACTGAATCCTTAAAGCCCATGCAGTATCCATCCTCTTTCCAAACACGGATCCTGAGGGTACGGAAAAATCATCCCTCTTGTTTATCCAAAGCGTCCTTGGAGGCACTGACTTATTTCCACCCCCGAGAAAGGGGAAAGATGCATCCGAAGGAATTGGGCTCTCCGCGAAATGAGTGACAGCAAATGAAAGTAAACAGATCGTGATTGACGAACGGCAAAATTCATCTGGAATATTAGTCTGATTTGAATTTTTTTTTATCGAGAACTTAAGATTTGATTCCTTTTGTGACGATTTCTACTATGTAGTCAGTGTTTTATTTGTCGATTCACTAATCGTAATTGCATTTCCCTCATTATAAATCGTCTTTCGTCTATACCGGAATGGTTTTTGGACAGCGTCTGCTAACTCTATATTTTCGTCAATATAATTCAATCAATATTAAATTTAATCTTTGTAGTTATTCTTTTTATAACATATAAAATTAAATTTTAGCAAAAAGTCACAACATTAAATTGCTTTCGATTTGGAAGTGAATAATTTATTCATCAGTTCGTATATTCGATGATTAATTCATCATTGTTTTATTATATATATCTTTTACGTATCTGTTTTTGGTGAAATATATTTTAATTTTGGAAAGATCGTAAAAATACTTTGTAGATTAAATACCTTCACAAGTAATACAAAAATGTCTCATTATATTCTTGAAATACATTATGTTGAAATATTACTGATCTTGGATGAATGTATGTACATATTTGGTGTCGGAGACAAAGGTCGAGTACCTCAGAAAGACATCGAATTTAAAGAGGCGCACCAAAGAAATTCTTGGACCAGAATATTCGGCTAAACAAACGAAAGATAATTTGAATTGTCAATTATTCAAAAATCAACATTTTCCTTGTTGAATGGTTTCGCCCCAACTCAAACAACTGCTTGTGCATCTCTTGCTTGGCTATTTTACGTATGCAAAACACGGTCGACCAAAATAAATAAGAGCTGGGATGCATGTTAAATTTGGTACGGTTTCCTGGAAATAGAAGCGTTAATTAAGAATAAACAGGAAATAAACCCGTTTCTTGATTTGTGTTCTGTGACTGTTGAACTAAAAGAAATTAATTCTTATTCGATTGTAATGCGCCTTTTAATGCACGTCTTGAAGTTGTCTTGAGTCGTTATGGAGCTCTTAACATTCGAATGATTATTTAATACGTTTGGACGGTTATTATACTAAAAACAAATATTCTAGATTTATTGCATTGGCATTGAATAGGTTGTTGTATTTTTACTACAATTACAATTTACAGTATAGTACGAAATATCTTAGTATTTAATTTATAAACAAGTCAAGTAAATTGAATCAAATGTTTTTCTATTTAATAATTCATACATAATATTAACCTGGTTTATTATTAAAAAGCAGTCAGTTGACTTTTTTATGAATTACATGCTGAGATGTTTCGTTCTTATTAAACTTTTATACTTTATTATTATCAGTGCATTAATTTTTACGGTATGTTCCGGTAAAGGGGGGAATAACGAAACGATAAAAACACTTTAATTCATTGCCATTTAACTGAAGCGTAAAATGATGATGGGGTGAATTATAAAATATTTTTCACGCGTTTGGAATTATTATACGAAATAGCACTCATATTGCAAATAATCGATTAATCCAAAGCATTTTATAAACGCACTTGTAATTAATGATAAATATCTATTTAGCGAATTGGAAAATAACCAATGAAGTTAAATGAGCTTTTCAATTTTTCGAATAAAAGTAAAATTACAAGTTCTCCAAAATTTATTATTCTGGCGGTATTTGACAATTCCAATTACCATATTCAAATGCTGATAAACTATCCAACGATTGGATTGACCAAACTCTTCATTACCACGAATAGTTTTATGCGCAAAAATTATTCACAGTAAAATATTTGGTTCTTTTTTGAGTTAAACAATACTATTGTTAATAGGGAATACTCGTACATTTGATAATTAACCATCAGTTGATATATAATTATAGTTATATATCACATTGTCATATGTGTGTCTTTTAACGAAATTGAAAATTATAATTGTTCATCGAAAGAATTAAGAGGAAATGGAAAAGTTCGAAGGTAAAAGGAGATGGATGATGAGGAAGTTGGAGATGATGGGTTCGAGATTATGAATCTCAAAGAGGCTTCCGATGAACAAATGAAAGTGGGAGATGATAAAACGGAAATCGAGAAAGACGCGAAGGAAATGAGGAATGCTTTCCATTCAAAGCAAGTAATCCTAGGAGGAACTTATTTCACCAAACGCCAAAATTAATTGGTGGTAGTGCTTCAAATGCGAAAAAATAAGATAAATTATCATCGTTTTTTATAAATGTGAGTGAATCTTTGTTATAAAAATCAATGAGAAGGGTAATATAAAGATATTTCTCGACTCAAAGGGAAGTGGAAGTTCAATATCCATTTATTATTTAAAATTCTTAAATTGCTTCTAGTCAAATTCATTTAATAAGAGACACTTGTATACACCTTGAATAATCCGTTGGAATTAATAATTAGTTTTTTTAATGAATTATTGTACACATTCAATGATATTTTTCTCTCTAGATGGCATCTGGAGTCTTAAATTTGAACTCAATGATGGTGCTGAATTTGAAGATAAAAGATGAAATATTCTCTTTTTGATCGAATTTTAAATATCATACATCTATTGAACGATTCTTTCCCTTGTTGTAAAAGAATGGATAATCTAATTAGTTATCAATCATATCCTTATGTAACTAAATATACTTCTATCCATAGTGGTAATTGCTTCGTGGAAATTTATTTTTGCAAATATGTAGTAATGCAACTAGTTAGGCACCAGGTTTTAAATGGAATCTAACTTTATGAAGCAGAATATCTCTTACGAAGCATGAAGTTTGAGACTGAATATTTTAGGTATCCGAAGGTGAATCAAATATATGAAAGATAAATATTATTTCTACGAGGGATTTTAGATTAATCACATAGTTTTAAGTCCTGAAGGAAAACGGAGTGTGTAAGAAAACAATACGGAAGTGATGCTTCAGAAGAAGAGGTACTAATGTCAGTATCAAATTTAGACACTTGAGAATTAGAACTTTCGTATTAATAGCTTATGAAAGTTACTGAATTGCTTGATTTTTATACACTTGTACATCGATCCTCGTAATAATATGAAGATATTTTAGACCACAATCCGCACTAGTAAAGTCGGTGGCAGTAAATTAAGACCATAAAAGTGTCCTCTTTTCATTCTTAGCGATCCATAAGAAGGGAATGAACTTTGCTGGGACTCCTCCTTGATAAACCAAAGATTAATTGAGAGGGAATGGTAGGTGGTTGTTGGGTGTCTCGGACGCCGTTGATTGAAAGCGCATCCCAAGTTTATCGCTTTCCCACCGAAAACGCCTTCCGATCGATATTTATTGGATTGATTAAACCGATCTTGTTCCTTCGATACTTCGACATCGATAGTTCGATAGATTCCTTGTACGTTTTATATATTGTATGTTTTATATATTTTTTATTAAAAAGAAACATTTATTGTTTTCACGTTAGGATTTTAAACTATTATGCAGTATCCGATACGGCGATCTACTCGATAGTTGTACACTATTTATTCTTATTCTATTTCTTCTAACTATTTATTAGCAAATCATTTCTTTTTGGATTCAGTGTATGAATAAATAGAAATGTGGAGAATTTAATAAATATTACAAATTGTATTTCATTCTTCGTTAGAGCGTTATCGGAGAACCTTAATGAGAGAAACCATAAAAGAAAAAAATCTTAATCATTACAACTTATTAATCATATCTGCCTTGATAATAATTATCATCAAAATATTTTAAAATTTCTACAGCGTACAGGAATAATAGTGAATATACACAGTAAATAAGAACATTATTTGGGGAAAACAGATATAAAGCCATCTGTTTATCCGAAACGAACGCCTTCGTGGTTAAACACAGCATTGGTGTGTTTTAACCCGTATTCAATCAGCTTACATTGCCATGGGAGCAATGCGGATTAGATATCCAATTTCCATCCAAATTCGATTGGAATTAAGTGTCGTTGAATTCTTTACGCTTTCTTTCCAACTACAATTTATTAGTTGAAGTATATATCAGCCTAAACAATAATGGCGGACAAAAAACTCGTTTGCGAACAAGACTGATTTTATTAGACTCGATTGAATTCTTCCGCCGGCTGTTGAGAATCATTTCGTATGTTCGATGCAATTTATATAGAAACAAAATGGATGCCATCACGGCCTTGTCTTCGAAAGGGCGGAATTACAAATATATCGGCTGTGACTTTCAGTGCAATTTCGAATGAGGTTTGAGATAACTCTTCCTTATGGGGACCATCAATTGGGGGAAGTTTTCCAGAGATCAGTGTCCAATTGGTTTGAAAAGCCGACGGTAGAGAGAAAAAAAGATATTTCCATCGCTTCCTCTAATAGGAACCAATTTTTCGCTTTCCCATTCTGGAACACACGACCACTTACGGGAGCAGAAAAAGTCTTTCGAAATTTCCATTCACCGCTTGTTTCGGCTCCAATTCGTTTCGGAAAATATAAACAGAAGCGGAAACGTTCAATAATTCATGCGCACACCAGTTTCGCATTCACCGTTTTTTAATGCCGTTACACGGGCGAGATTGGTTCTCGGGAAGCACGCGTCGCGGGGGCAGTTGACGAAGGCGATTATTGCTTACGTCATTTGGTCCAAAAGGAGCATTCTCACGCGTGAGCACTACTTTTCTTACGGAAAATAGATCGGAATGAAAATGCACATTTTTATGTAAATTAGAAGATTTGGATGAGAAAGAGGAAATGATTTTTTGCTGTAAAAAGGTTAGAAATCTATAGACGAGCGTATATATGAATGATAAAGATGTTCACGTAACTGAAACAGCTATTTGCCAATCGCAGATGAGCGGATTATTCAAAAATGTAAATTCAAGTTTGAGTTGGAAACTCGTTAACTTAGGAACTTGTTAAAAGTGAAACAAGTAAAATTTGTTGAATTGTCCTTCGCTTTTAAAAATATATGCTTTGGATATTTTTATTCCTCTGACTTTGTCCAAAATCATAATTTTCATTTAGAACGATACCCGATACTTTTATTATTTTATTAAAATATTTCTATTTAAAAAGGTCGATGAAATAAGAGTCTTGCTGAAATTTAAAGTTGGAAACTTGTGGGAATTGTCTAATTGTCTTTGCCTATTCTTAACTATTAGTTCTATTTCATAGGAAAATAGGTGGATGAAGAAAGTGAAGTTCAAAATTAAAAACAAGTCTAACGAAGGAAATAAAGGAATGGAAAAATAGTAATAAATTGATATTCGGATAAATACTGCATATACTGTGACTCAGATAGGAAAGGGTGAGTTAAAGATTGCAAATATGTGTGAGGCAAATATGCATTTCTTGGGAAAAATTCAACCTTTGGTAACGAGAGGTAAAAAGTGGAAGAACAACGTTTGTGTTTGAGGGTACGGAAGTGGGAGGAAGGTTCCATATTCCGGTTTTATTTTTCGGCGAATGGTATATCTTCGTGACGGCAAACAGTTAAGAAAACGTCGGTTTTTCTTTACAAGGTAGTCATTTAAGAATAAAACATGAGCGGAAATCGTGATGGCTTTATTCAGATTATTGACCTGTTTATTTTTCCATAAATTACATATTAATTCCATCCTTCTGGAGAAAATGATATGGAGAAATTATACGTGATTAAAATACATGTAATAATTTTATTTATGGATATCTTTTGATATTTGGAATATTTGTCGTAGATTCTGTAATTAAATTAATTTTTTTATCTTTTCATTTTGAAATAAATACGTATCTTCTTCAATTATTACTTATTGATTATTATTAATTATTCTTTAATTCTTCGTAAGGAGTCAGTAGTCTTTGAATACGATTGCCTTTTTCAAAGAACACTTCATCTCCAGTTTTCATTAACTCTTTCTCGTAGTTTTACATATGGACATAAAATCACTTTGCAGTACAAAAGTCTTAAAATAAATCTTCTTTTATATTAACATCGTTTACTTATCCTTTCCCAAAATCATCTTTCCCATTTTCGGGGAATGAATGGGAAGATTTCCAGAACCCTATCTTGATCCTATTTAGCTTCACAATTCAAAATATTCTTTTTCCTCTGCAGGTTGTCATTTTCATAAAAAATATAGATCAATATTTACGTACGCCTCTTTTAAAAATAAACAGGTAATTACTCTTCATTTATCATGACATGCCGTTGAAAATTATTTTATTCTATAATTAATGAAGAGCCTGAAATTTTCTGTTCTATTGAACTTCTCACTCGTGGTAGCATAGTCCTAATTTGGTTTTACATGAAACCATAGCGAGATACATAAAAATTACCGAACTTTAGGATTACATTTTTTCGTAAAGTAATTTATTATTGGAATTAATGGTATTATATTTCGGCTTTACAGGCTAGTAAACTCTGTGCGAGTAAGGTTTCCATAAAAAATTCTCATATTTCCTCCTTCGAATAAGCTAAATTAATGCCTTCGCAGAAACTTTCAATTTGGGAAGAGTTCTTACGAGAAAAAGCTGCAGAACTTGGCTAAAAGGAGGGAATGCGTTAAAGGGAAAATGAGGAACTCGGTTAGCAAGTACGAGAAGAAGGAGATGTAGAGGGTGATAAAAGAAGCGTGGAATTGCCGAGAGGCGATAAAAATTTGGAGAAGTGTAGTTTATGCTGGAGAGGGTCTCCATAAACGTTATGTTGGGAAAATAATTTTCCACTGTCCATCGTTTTCGTCGCCAACACGGAAACCACAGAGATCATGGCTTTTTTCCCAGTATGTTTAATAACTTGATGGGAGAGAATGACTCCCTGCTAAGAGGAAGATGAAACAAAGCTCTCTTTTGGGACCTTTTATTTTTTCGTAGCCAAGTGAATGTTTCCTTCGACCATGATGGAAGATTACATGATACTTTGGATCATTTTGGCCGATAATTTTTAAGGACTGCTCTTTAAGAGATAGCGAAACACCCTTTCTGGAGCTAATTTATTATGAACACTACTTAATACGAACTACTACTAGAGTCGTATCTAAAGAAAGCCAACTAAGAGCATTAAATTGTGATTTGAAGTCGAATACTTAAGTTTATGAAGAATTATTCTTTTTGCTACGTTTTGTATGCATTATTTGACAGTTCATCGGCTATTTATCGTAATATATATCTTTTTATAGGTGCCAAGGGATTACTTATATTACACTTTGATCTCTGACTGTTTTCGTAATTGTATAGGTATATTTTGGTTGTATTGATTGAAGAATAATATGAATAAGTATGAATTTCCATTTTGTCAAGTATAAACTTTGTACTTTCTCAAGCAAGATGTTGGACATCAGATGAACTTAAACTGCAATATCGACCTCATAGTTTATCACATAAATATTTCTTATTTAGTTGAGTATCTCTTTTAAAACGTTTTGGATAATTTTTGACTCGGTTTTTACTAAGTTCACCGATCCATCCCATAAAATTTCCCCTTATTCGGAAAACACAAGTACTAACATGTAATGGGAAGCAATCTCATATAGCGATAACATACATATGAATATCGAACGTCCTTAAAGGCTTCATCTTTATAGATGCATCCGTTGTGGAAAGTAAACTTGGATTAAGTCAAATTTTATTATCGAAGTATAGGAAAGGAGTAATTGTTCAATAACTAAATTTGAATTGTTGCGTCGGATGAGTTACAGGAATTATATGTAAGAAGCGATAAGTTGCGTTAAACGATTATTTAGCACTATTAACAAGTATTTTTAAATTCTCTATAGCCATGCTGGAATATTATTTCAAAAATCTAAATGACTTATTGATTAGATGTTGGAAACTATACCTGGACAGATTATTATCCCAAGGCACATGTTAACCAATGCAGATTTACGTGTGCATGTTTTCTCCATCATATCGATATGTATTAATCAAGGGAGGCGAGTACATCTACAAAAGCAGATAATGCCCTCGAGGCAGCGTTGCCTGAGAGATGGTGGCCTTATCAGTCGATTGAGAGGATGTGCAGTGGTTATCGGATGACCTTGTTTAATGACGCATTGGCCATTGGACAGTGCGTGCTCTGATTATGATGTCCACTTTGATGATGCCATTGAGTGAATGCGTCTTGAGGAAGAAAGGGATGACCGCGTGGGTGGAGAGCGAATTCAGTGGATCGTGGTGAAATATGCCCAAAGGACGTTTATGGACCGTGAAAAATCCCTCTTCGGATAAGTGTACGGCATTTTGGAGAGGAAATATAGATGGAGAGTGGTACGTGGTCAATCTGCAAAAAGGAGTCAATGAGAGGAGAAGGAAACTTTTAGAGATCCATTTCAATCAGAATAAGAAACTTAATCTCAATGTTCTCTTTTCCTTGCAACGAATAAGAAGCGGATGAACTGTTCTTTTCTAAACGTCCTCCTTCGATTCTTCAAGACTTATATTCAAGTATCACGTTCTTCTAAGGTAGATAGAGAAGTAGCTAACTTCAAAATTTATCGATAAACTCATCTAACTGCATAAAATCTCTTGATTGCTGTTAAAATTATGTACGAAACGTTGTTTTATTTATTTTATTTTTGTTTAGTAGTATAGATTTAAAATGGTTTCTTATTTGTGAGAATTTCATGTAAAATTAGGTATTGGCCTTTATCTACTATATGGCGTTCAAACCTAAAATTATATTTCCAAATATTATTATAAATGGCAACTCGTTAATCACAACAAAATGTGCTTTATAGTCGATCTTAAACGATAGAGTATTGCAGGTCAATACAAAAGTTAATAATGAAGAAGTTAGAATGAATGCACAACCTTAGAGTTTCTCAGCTAGAAATTAGATACGGTTAATTATTGGACTCGAGAGTTATTAAATAAGTAACTTATCAAGATTTTATGAGTTTAGTTGTTTTCTACTTCTTAGATTTTCATGATTTCTCTAAACTATTCCATCGCAGTTTCAATTCAAATCAACAATTAAGTTGAAATTGCAAAGCAAAATTCTCTTTTCATAGAGTGCGAAGGCAAATGTAAATGTTCAGTACAACGATTACAGTTTGGAATCAACTTATGGAAGTGCCTCTCCATATGGGCGCATTATCAATTCTGTAGCTTCTGTTCGAAACGGGTTGGATGTGTCTCTCGTAATTGGATCTCTGTCCCCTTCCATTGGTTTGTCATTTGTCTATAACACTTTTACGTGACGATACGTAAATGGTTTACGTTATTTAAACTTTGGCAATAATATTTTTATATGTTCCACTTTATTGAGCAATTTTACTTTTTGATGTAAAAGGAAACCATTTCATTTTGCACTATAACTATCAAGGTTAAAAGGTTCGTCGAAGAGGTTTTGAAATTTAAAGCGAAAAATTAATGAACTAAATCTAATAATTCCAATTATTCAAATTAAACAAAATCCAGGAATTAAAACAGTGTTTAAAAGGTTTGCGATGGAATTTCCTTTCATTTTGTGTTGGCGCGATTTGTTTGATTTACATACAAAATAAATTATCGAATTAAGGCTAATACATTAGTTTAATAAAATGGAGATTTTCCACTATGATAATCTCCATCGTATTTATATTTATTTATTTTTATATTCGGTATCTATGTGAAAGGCGCAAATCCAATATTTGGAAAACTCAATGCAGCTTGTTTTTTGAAAAAATATTACTCTGATATTGTGATATGATTTTCAAGCCGTAATGGGCCATTAAGCATTTGATAATTTGACGAAAATGACGTTGAAATCATACAATTTATATTAATACATTACATTGTTATTTACTTTATGAATTCGGTAAGAATTAATGAAACGCTGTAATTTAAGTTAGTTTTTGTGGGAAAGAATTAAATAAAATAAGCCAGTTTTGAGAATAGATAGTTATTATAACATAACTTGATAGGGGAAATTCGATCTCTTAATACTTGTTTCTGCTTGTGCCCTTTACATTCGAATTAACTGCTCAAACGTATCTAATCTATTTTCATTACAATAAAAGAATTATCAAATTAAATATAACCAAACAATATCTTTTCAAAAGACAGTCCCGGATCTAGAATTACAAAATTACTTAATTTAAAGTATGTTATTGTAATTATAGGATATCGTAATAAAAGAAAAGGAGTAAAAATTTGGACAGAATAAAAAAATGACTGAATATGTGGAACGAATCGCAGGTGAATTCTAAAAAGTAAACATTGAACATCAGTGACGCCTTTAACATTGATGAAAGCTATTGAAGGTAACTAAAGTATCTAGGTGGTTAATTAATCAAATCGTGATGGATGTGTAAACACAGGATTATCGACGCATGATATATCTCTTTTATTTTTTCGCATTTTCTCCTATTTTTTTCCTATTCATCCGAGTTGTGAAAAAAGTCCATGTCATCGGCGTCCAGGTGACTGACTCGTGGGATATTATTTGAGTAGCGCTGGAATCTACAGGATCACATATAAAAGCTCGTTTCTGAAGGATTTAATTAAATCCTTGCACTCGATCAAAGTCTTCCGCTGGAGTAAATCCCCTTTCGATGAATCGCATCGATTGCACCGATAAAAACGCGCGATC
This sequence comes from Pantala flavescens, assembly GCA_020796165.1. NCBI lineage: Eukaryota > Metazoa > Arthropoda > Insecta > Odonata > Libellulidae > Pantala > Pantala flavescens. The sequence continues at coordinate 29,940,066 of CM036884.1, read as the reverse complement.
ATTTGGTGAATTCTGGTGTAAGGGGATGGATGCAGAAAGGGGAAGATTTAAATGAGGGCAGATATGAAGAAAATGAGGAGGCAGATTAGGGAGAAAAAATCCTGGCAAACAGTGCGCTCTCTTTTTGCCATTCTAGCATTTTTAAAGATTTTTAATAAGGGAAAACGCATGGAATTTAGAGCATTTTAAAGCTGAGAGTTACCAACGTGTATCAGTGATATCTATACAAGTTTTATGTTGATTCGAACTCGCATTCATTTTAAAAATATTCGTAATTTATGGAGAGAAAGTGAATATATGGGAATTTTTCGCCGGAAGCAAATTGATGCACTCCTATGTATTCGTTATCTGGGTTATGTATATTAAAATATATATAAATGGCGCAATATTAAAGAAAGAAAAGGACATATTCGTAAAAAAGTAGAATCGTTTATATTACGGATGAGTACAAAGTAGACTTGCGTAGAGTGCGTTTCAAATTTAATTATTTAAAAAACTATTTCACATAATATTTTGCCATTATTTTTTCTTCATCTTGTACATTTAATTTTAAACGCGTATTTTGTTTCACTTAGGAAACGCTCTTTCCCGTTACTTCAATCAAATAAACCATAGAACAAAGAATTACAGCAATTTAACACTTATAAATGTTCAAATAGTGAACCTAGGATAAATTATATAATTTTTCTCATTCTGTTTAATTTATAATGGTGGTCAATTCTGCTGCCAGAGTATTGGAAAATAGAAAAATGTATTATTGATGAACGAAGCGATGAATGGATGAAGATTCTGAAACATATGCTACGTTACGTAAAATTACTGATTCACATTCCACTTATTTAATTTATTAACATATTCCCCATAACGCTGTTATATGATAACTTGATTTGATAAATATAATTATATTTTTTCATATATTATTAGGGATGGCTGTAATACTCAGGAGTAACACATTGCAGAGTGAATGAAAACAACGTATTACTTAGCTATTTGGCCATATGTGTACAAACCAAAATACTTTCTTAGAATTACACAATTGTTATTCACTGAGACTGAGAACGTAATCAGAGAATTATTAACTCTTACTCTCTTGTAAATTCACGCACATTTTCGGACAATATCGCATTCTCTGCAAAACAGAAATAAACCTTTCCGCTATTCGTGGGCGTGAAAATTCATCCTCTAAATTGTAGCGCGTGCGACAAAATCGGTGTTTCATTCGTCGTAATGATCACACGCGTGCACACAAAGCAGGAAGTGTGGTAACAACCGTCCCTCACCGCACGTTTTGAGCCCAATCTCATGTTTGACCAAAGACGAATTGGGACGTTTGGATTATAGGCAAACGCGTCAAATAAATGTAACGCCTTTCACCCGAAGAGCGCACCTGAAAACGTCCGATAAAAAGCGTTGGTGCGGAGGCGTGCATCAACAGACGTATTTAATTAGACGTAAATTGAGGAAAACGTATGAAAGGAGACGACAAACGTATTTCGATAAGCGGCCTAAAAATAGAGCTTTGAGAATGATTGGTAAATCTCTTTACGCGAATTACTTGTTACCCTAAATATCCATGGGTGTGGCAGTGCGATAGAATTACTCAGATAAAAAGGTTCATTTAATGTTTCAAAGGCTCGCATACAAAGTGGAGGAAATGACGCGGAATTTCAGTTCAGCGGTAAAATAAACAGGATGCTGTAAAAAAGAGATAAGAAAACTGTAATTGGAGTTAATCAAAAGCTGTACCCATTTAATCTTGCGATGAAGAGCATAAATATGCAGCGTATCTCCCACTTACGCGAAATTTACGGTGATTTAGCTTCGTAGATTATTTATTCACTTCGTAAAATTTAAAGCGGCGAATAAAGTTGGTCCAAATGTATCGTTATTTTTCTCGTTGAACGGAGGGCGGAAAATCTTGGGAGGCTGTTTTGGCACCCATTCCATTTCTATGTAAGCTATCCTAATTGGAACCCTCATCTAAAGCAATGTGATCCGAGAAAAGATCGATACTAATTTGAGTTTCCGCTGTATTTTTCTTTTATCCCTACTTAGGGACAAGTTATTTTATTTATTCATTAAAATTGCAATTCTTTTCACAACTTACTCGCGAAAGTTAAATATATTTCGTTATAACTCGTTTCCATAGTATTCCACCGCCGATTTACTAATAAACAGACTATTTACAGTATGCATTTCCATTAATTTACGAAGTTTTCAAGAATATATCCTCACGAACAGCATCGACGGAATATTTTATTCATTTTTAAAGCTATGCGGATATAAGAATAAATTTTGGTTGCTTAATTAGTAAACTCTAATATCATGACTATAATATAATGTGATGACTTTTTAACATTGAGAAGAATTAGAGATCTGATGGAAATGATGATTGTAAATTGATCGTGTGGTTAGTAGTTAGTAGTTTGCTAATATCCATAACTGCTACAATATCCAGTAAAATTTCGTATCATTCGTGACTATATTATCCTATCCAAAGAAGCTTCCAGAAATTCTGTATATTAACGTACTCCTTGAATAGAGGGTAATAAAACAAGAATTTAAAGTTATTGAAAGATTACGTTTATTAAAACTGTAGAATAATATAGATCATAAGTATTACATTTCATTCTTGGTTGTAGATTGCAAATTAGGTATTCTTTATTGGTTGCTGCTGCTTGTCCACATATGATGAATTATCCACATCTTGAAAACAAACCGTCCCGTGCCGTTCGTCTTCGATTGGAATCCACTCTAGATCAGTCATTCGAAGTACCTGAAACGAAATTTGATATGTATAATAAATGGACTGTAGAAATTTCCTTGTTTTCACCATCAGATTTAAATCACCATTAAAATACCGCGGTATCGTAGGTAGGTGATAAGTGTATATCAGCCACACCTTTTCCAGCTAGTTTGATATAGGAATATTAGAATTTGACATTATCAAAACGGATGCCCTACAGCTCTTATAATAACAGCAAAACTTTGATTTATTATATAATTTATGATGGTTATATAAATTGTAATGGCTATAGAATGCGGAGAGAAAAAATGAAAGGTGGAATTGCAGGTGTAGAAGAATAATAAGCTACAACGCTGATGCCTCCGTGGATAGCAATACAGACATTCGAGCTACTGCCTGGAAGAATTAAACGAGAGATCTCAAGAAATCAAGTTGCTTTATCCTGCACAACTAATTAACCAATTACGATGAGATTAAATGAAAGCAAAGCAGGATTGAATCGTTAGATGCTCCATAGTATTTGATGAGAACATGAAGGAGGCTAGAGATGAAACAATATCCTGTAACCAAAGCTCATGGAAAATTCAGCAATTAATATCATAAACCATCACTTAGGTTTATAATAAAGACAAAAAAATATGCGGGAAAACACATTTTGAATAACATAAATGTAAAGCATAATGCATCAGCCATGCTCACACTGATTTACATGCTTCTCGTGTGGCATTTGAGGACTTGGGGAATAATATAAGAGGTTATTCTGAGCATCAGAAAATAAACGAGAATTGGTCTGTTAATGCCATGATAACCCTGTAGATACATTGAAGATGAATGTTATCAAGTAACAAGAAAGTTAGATGTATAGAGAAGGTAAAGAAGGAGAGTGCATGTAATATTTTAATGTTCGACGTTTTTATCTAGAAAGCAAGTAAGTAAAGCTATAAATGAACATAAATGTGCAGGAGGTAAACGGAATAGGTGACATACTGCTGTGCTTTGTATATAACAGAAAAATTTAAACTGAAGATAAAAGCACTATGCAAATTTCCCTGAATATACTGGCTGAAGATTGTAAATGATGAAATGTAATAATGAACATGATGAATGAAATCTCAAAATTGTGGAGGAAAGAACTCTGTTGGCTAAAAAGGTTTTTAATGGTTATAGTTACTCAAGTAAACTCTATAGAGAGTTAAATACTCTAAATGAATATTCCTGTAGAATGTTTCAAATCACCTATAAATTTTATAAACTAGGTATTCATAAAATTTTATAAAGTTAAAAAGGAAGGAAAGACCTCTCTGAAGATAATAACTCTAAATGCTCATCGCCTCTTCTTTATTTCCATATTGTCCTAATATTATTTGGCAACCTAAGCATATTCTGTGCTTTCTTCATAAGTATGAAACAGTCCGTTGGAAATAAATGTCGTTGTTTATCAATCAATCGTTTCATTCATATGCATTAATAGAAAATTATTAACAGTTTGAGTTTTCCATTTACTCTAAGAAAATGTCAGTTAATGATCTCATAACCCAATGTTTCAATTGCTATATACCTTAAAAAAGGTATGATATTCACATAAGCAAATGTTAACTTACTTTCTTTCACTACCAAATACAAGGAATAACACATTGGGCGAAGACAATACTCTCCTCATCGATAGGAAGGTGTACATTCTCAATGCTAAAGGTACCCTAAAATAGAAATATAATGATAATATTAGAATAAAAAGCTACTAAATTGATATTGAAGGATGTACTGTACTTAATCTATGTGCCTAACATTACGAAAGTAATTTAAAAAACAGTTTAAATTAGACCAAGTGATGGTATATACACAGGCCTGCATATATCGTACGAAAACTGTTAATCGTAATAAATACTAAGAATAACATATATCGGGGGTATACTCGATATACATTGGACAAAGTGACGTTGCAAATCATAGAGAATAAATTTAAAAACCCTCCATCAATTTTAAACTTTATATATTAAGAAATAACAACATTTGATCTCCCGCTAAATAATTATCTCGATCCTGATTGGCTGAGGAAAATACCACCGCTGTCAGTGCAAGCGCTGTATTGTTAAATTATTAGAAAAACAATTCTTTGTCTAATCACCGATTGAATATCCTCAAAATTTCTCTCTTCTTTTACGGCGATCGCTCATAATGGCGGTTTTCTCGATTTCGGAAGAATAACTCGGCGATACATTATGAAAATAGTAACTCTGTGCGGTAAGACTCACGTAGTAGGAAAAAATCATAATAAATACTAGTCTTCATATAAATTTAAACGATTACCATATACATCTTGCTAATTTTTAAAAATCTAATTGCAATTTTAGAATCTCTGCGGTAACAGTCTCGCGTCCCAACTCCGTTGAGCGAATATCACTTTTCCCGTGCACCTCGAGGTGTTCACATCTTCCTTGTCACCAGTCGTTCAATTTCGTTATATTTAAAATTATAAACTTTTATCGAGGTTACGGGCACCCTAATTCGAACTATTATGCCGCGACGTAGAGCTCCATTCTAAGAAACTGCTTCTGAATCTTCATTGAGTAGTTTATTTCACTGATATTATAATGTCAATATGCATGATACAACGGAGGATAGTTAGTATTCGCTCAATATCTTTGTTTTTGGAAGCGTATTACTTAATCCTATGATAATTATTGTGACGACGAGATGCAATCTAGGTACTCGTTAAACGTCACTTAGAAACAAGAGTAGGTAAAATTCTCGACGCAAATTTTTGTAAACACAGGCAAAGAGCGTTCGAAAAGATTTCTAATGTGACATCGTTTCTTACCTTAATATTTCCCTCGAAACTCGTGCTCTCACTCCAAGCGCTGCTTCGCGTGCACTCACATGAAGACGCCACAACGCTGTCCACAACTAATCTGCCATATCTAATCCTTGCATTTGCTACGATAACCTCTTAACACTGTAGCATGTTCACAATCACTCAATCCAAGAGGAATCCTCAGGTTCCATTGCACAAAGATTGATACGAAACACAAGGGAAAAGGCTTCTCGATTCACGATATTCAAGAACGATGTTAGCTCACAAGAAAGACCCGCCAACTAAAGCCGGGAAAGCGACACTCGAAGGCCCTCTGTTGGAATGAGTTACGTAATGATTCGTTATGAAAACAAGAGGATGAATGTCGATATATTTCCACTTCTCCTCATTTAAGCTTCCGAGGTGTATGTAGCACATTAATGCGTGGACAATCCATAACTTCCAAACTCTCTTTACATTCGCATTATCGAAGTAACTCAAATTCAAAAGATGGATGAGCATAATTGTCTTAGTTGCTTATAATTTCTTATGAACGTGATTCTTTACCGTCTCTTTGTCTTTGCTTTGTCTTATTGTAAGAAATAGGGTGTACCGGAATAAAAGGAAGATTTTATAGCCTAAATTGGGATTTACATTACGCCCTGTAGTTCGAAAATTACTTGTTTCTAAATATATTTGCTTGTTAACGTCATAAATAGGGCTATGAGCCGTTTTAGATTGATACAAAAATTATTAACGATGGTCTAGAAGAGATTTCATGAATTCTCTTAATTTTTACGATATATTTAATGTGAGGCAATGTTTTATGTTCATTTTCAAAATAGCTTTCACTTTATGTTTGGATCAGATTTGACTGCTGTAGAGATCGGCTTTGTTTTAAGCCCGATAATTTTTGGTCGTCAATCCCACCATATTGTAAAGCATGTTATGTTCAAGCAATTAAAATACCCAATGAATGCGAATAGAATTTTTAGTAGGATCTCCTTTATGAATTTAACTTAACCTGCAACGCCGTATAAGATTTCGATTTAATGGGATAATTAAAAAACTAAAGCTTCTTTATTGTAGCGGAAGAATGGTTTCTCAATTCATAAAGGTCTCAAATAACTGTACCTGAGGTTTTATCTTAAATTGCCTCATTTTTAAATTTACACATACCTTTTTATTCTGTAAAATTGTAAGCCATTCTCTACCTATACCATTCCATTTTGGAGACTTGCGGCTTTGCAAAGGTTAACCATGAAGAGCAACCACATATTAAGTTAGACTCGACTCATATGTGTATTATACGAAATACAAAGACTAGAATGAGTGGCCATTGACCTCTTGTGGGAGTATAATGGAACTTAAAAGTTGGAAAGTTTAAATGTCCTCATATAGTTAATAATTCTTAGTGTTAATCCCCCGCAAAACCAACTTCATTTCCTCTGAACTGACTTCTGCCATGGAAAGATGTCAGTTAGGTGTTTCAGTGGTTAACTTTTCAGAGCAAATTATAATTATATTTTCAATTCCCTTGTCATCTTACAAGCTAAAATTTCGGCAGAATTCATTCACGTTAAAGGAAGTAGACTCAAGTTTGTAATTCACATAGTTATTAGTTCTTTTTTGAAAGGTTTTAAATATGGCTGCGAAATTGTCCGGAAATGTCTGTTTCTCAAATCAAAACTTGGAATAGGAATAAACTGAAAATTTTTAACTATCGTTGAGAGACGAAAGATTAACGTCAAGATCGTGAAAGAGATAAAATAATAAATAAAAACTATTGAATATTTAAAGATGTTTAAATGAGATTCGCTTCTTCTTTAATTTCCTATCTGTAGTTCTAATGATTTCCATGAGTCAATTAAATAGGTCAAATCGCCCAGTCATTAAAGCCCGTCCAGGAGTTAATACGAATTTGGCTGTATAGTAATCATCATTTAAACACGTGTCCATGGTCCATCTAAGGCCACCGAAATTACCAAGCCAAAATAGTCATTGTGTCTACAATTCGATCGACAGGAATTATCGGTTGTAATTGCATATTGATCTGGAGAGGGAAAAACGGATAATTGCACTAATGGAACAACTAAGCTATCGGAAGTTCAACGACGTAATTTCAGGTGGTTTACACACCAGAAAGTGATGAATGAATGAATTTCGAAATCGCGAAATATTTCGGTTGTCGAATCCGTCAGCAATCAAGGCGTAGATCTGTCGTTGGGAAGATGTGTTCGTTAAGGGGTTTGTAATGAGGGGTCAGTGGGTGTGCAAAATGCGTCAGACGAGGGAATGACCTCGAATAGGTCAACCCCGAGATGACTTCCTTCGCTAATTTCTGGTTCCATTAAGAGCGGATGGTGCAACCTTCTTTCAATAGAGAGTCTGTGGAGGAAATAAATGAGTGCTGGGAGAGAGATTCAATCGAATTTTCACTCTTACAATTAAATCAAATTATCATTTCAAAGTCCTTTTTCATGGAGCTTAATTTAGATCACAGATGGCAATGAATGGATTAGATTGTAACCGCATGATTTCGTGCGTTCGATTGTAGAATTTCAATCACTGTCATGGTAACACAATTATTTGATTGAGTTTCAGCACATAAGGGTGTTAAAATACGTGAATCGTCTTGATAACAGTACCCTTACAATATCTATGAATAAACGGTGGAATAGAAATCTTTTCATAGTTTTATTACGAGGAATATTAACCTATAAAATGGTTTTCTTTTATTTGTTCTCCAATGATAAGAATTATTACATGTAATTATTCACATTTTTTAGCTTTAAAGGCAGACAAGTAGAAAATAATAAATTTAATTTCAATTTCTCATGAAGAACGACCTAAAATCATAATAATATGAATTATTTTTAGAATAAATCGTATAAGTTACTGACTTGGTTGGAGGAGGCAAAACTCACGCCTTCGTTGTGTTAAATTGGAACCTCAGTATCAAGATGAGATTTCAAAATTAACATCGTTTCGTCAGCGTTTATTGTCGGATTGTATAAAGAATTTTATGAGCAATTTCATTTCCCACGAGCAATATAAATGCTTTACAATTTTCTTTTATCGCCTTCGTATACAGTGTATTTGTGGGTTTTAAGTGCACCTTATCGTCTGAACGGGATTTGGAGATTTATTAGGATGAACATAAGGAACGCGAATAGACTTAATTAGTAATAACAGTTTTTTACATCAAACAAAAACTCATTTGGAAGAGGAGAAGATTTAAGTTGGAATTTGAAGAATTACCCATGAAAGAAATTAATTACCAATATTTTTAAAATTCCTGATTATATCTTCATAACACAATGCAACCTTAACTGTAGATATTCAACTCACCGCTGGTTAATAAGCTGAGGACATTGTTTTAACAATTTCGTGTATAATACACTTTCTTCGACTACACTCAAAGATCCCTTCAAAAATTATTTTTACGCTAAAATGCTTATTATGATAACTATGATATTCCAGAGATGCCTATTTCGGAGATAAACGTGATGAATGATTGCGAAATCGTTTTCGTTTCGCGTGACTAAAATATCCGCCCTTCCGAAGACTGTGAAGCTGTGATAGAAAGTGGGACATCAAATAAATATAAACGAGAAAGAGTTATCTATACGTAAATATATGGGGCTGAAAGTTGCGATTTTGAATACAATAATGAGAAGAATGTAGATCTCAATGAAAATCAAAGGCTATTTTCGCTGTTATATAAGGTACGTCACGCTCTGCTGAAGACGAAAATGTTCATGGATGTGCGACATTGGATGTTTCATTTTACCTGAAGAAGAGCAAATATTCTTTTTTACCCATATTTTTGTCGATGATTTGAAAATTTTCGGAAAATAGAAGTAAGAGATTTTGGCCTCGTTACACTTTATTTTATCGAATCAAAAATTTTGTTTCCACAATAAAAGTAAAAGTCTTAAACCAGGCATCGGATTTTTAACTTATGGGAGTACACCTATATCGCTTTTTGATCGGAAGAAGCACCCTGTGAGGAAAGAACAGGTCGCTGAAGAGCGTCATACATAAATCATCCGAAACATGCGAAGGATGAAAAGTCAGGTGGTGCACTTTCACGCGTTTGTTATGTTATTGTATCGCTCCCCCTGCCTTTTACCCTTTTTACACCCGACGACCCCGTTTTTTAGCACCGCCCGTGGCGCTGTGATCGCATCCCCAACACAGCAGCTGCCAATAGGGGTTTGTCAGCTCACCGTTGCCTAGGTCACGCTGCATGACTCACACGATTAACACCACTTGCCAAATGCTTGACACGATTTAGTGGGGCATAAAAGATAAAAACATTTCCGAAAGTGTGTTAGATAATTAAGTCACTGTTTTAAAGGGGATAACCTCATTTGCCGCGATGACAGAAATGCACTTCCCTCGGTATCATACCACGTAAATCGTTTTACCTGGAAATATACACTTGCGTTTTAAGTTCGTATGATGGCTACAGGTCAAATTTTTGTTTTGTCGATGCTCATTCGAATTCAGTTCCGTGTTTCTAAAGTTTGAGATACTACTGCATTCAAGTAAGAGATTTCATCCTCCTTCAACACCACCTCGTTATCGAATAAATACATTTTGACATTATATGGGATTAATAAAAACTTAAAAATCACCGAAATATGCATAAGTTTATAAGTTATAAGTTAGAACCTAATTCTGAGGAAGGAAGAGAATTGTAGAAACATATATATCGTAAGATAATTGTAAACTGCATTAGATTGTTTTTCAGATTCATTTGTTATATTTTTTATAACATAATGAATGAATAGCAAAAGGGATGTTAAATGAAGGAGGAAAATTGAATGTATCAATTTTATCGTTTAATTTGATTTTAGAAAGTGAACATTAATGGTTTCTTTTTACGGCTGCGAAAAATTGATAAAAATTCTCAATCCGGGTTCTTAAACAAATTTTAATGGAAATGAGAATGTGTGGGGTCACCCAGCTACCACGGAGGAAGTGTGTAACACAGGCTTTTCCGATGTCCTTTCGTGTCCTCACGGTTTATAAATCTTCGCGTTGATTAATGCGACATCGCCTTACACCTGAGGCTCCAGATGATGTCGGAATATATGCGGAATTTTGAAAATCGCTCGCGAAGGATGTTTGCACGCACCATTCATCATCCATAGGAGGTGAAAATAACGAGGGATGAAAGACCCATATGGGGTGCATCTCCTGGAAATCGTTATTTCTTTACCGGGGAGTCGTTGTTAATGACCTCTGTCTTCATAATGTGAACTTTCGATGCTTTCCACATGGCGAACGGTTGTTAATAGACAAACTGAAAGTCAAACGTCACGTGTTAAATCGAATATATTTCACTTTTGTTCGAGGGGAAATATAAAAAATCCTTTTTCTCTTTTAAAATACATCGTAATAAATTGGAAATGGGGTTGTGCCTCGTTGATAATAGCCGTGTCTGTGAGTCAATCTATGTTAGAGGTATAAAAAACTTCCAATCTCTAAATTATGATGGAGATTGAAATATCTGTTCGCATTTTTCACACTCTTGAATAGAGGTATAAGCTATTCCGAATTTAATATAACAACCATTATCTGCCATCTTATCTAAAAAATAAGAAGTGAAATATATTTTTCTGAATATTTTTATGTATTCCATCCATGACCAACGTATAATTTATATGGCCAATTTATGGAAAATTTAAAGGTGGACGTTCTGGTAAAAACGTATAACTTAAAATAGGTTTAAGTTGAAACGAACGGTAAATTTCCGATCAAATTTTGCCCTTTAACCGTTATTTTTTGAAAGTTCTTTAAAAATATTCCCTATAAATAAAATGGATATCAATATCGACGTAAATCATATTTTGGTACTCAGTTAATATTAAAATAGTTATTGATTGAATTCGTGTTTAAATGTTCGATAAAAGGGTTTTCCCTACTTTAGTCTATTTTTATCCATGTATGCTACCATGCTACTGAGATTCATATTTACCATAATATATAAATTGCTATGGTTCACCTCTAATATGGAAAAATGTTAATATATATTGAGCTATTTTAGTAAAAGGTGTTAAGTAACTTACTCTTAGTAGTGTAAAAGTGATATACTGAATCTAAAATAACTTATATTAATATTGTGATAGGAATTATTATTTTTGATCATTAAAATTTTTTGCAATTTCCTTTAGTAAACTTAAAAGAATCGAAGAAGCGGATGATTGAATAATTTACTCGTTAAAATAAGTTCAATAAAACTGTATTTATATTTTTATATTTATCGATTGTGGAATAAGTGTTAAGAAACTAATAACGTTTTCTCTTTCTTTTTAGGTAAGGAAATTGGTCGTCTTCCATTGTTGTGATTTTTGGTATGTTAAATTTGATTTTCTATTAATAGAAGTAAATATCTTTTCTACCAATAACTCTTTTAAATTTAGCTAAAAATTCACTTTCAAATGCATTATTCGAGTGCCAGAAGCATCCAGTCGCTTTAAATAATCTCTTTTGTGTGGATCTTCCAGTTGTGGACAAGGGATAAAATAAAGTGGACAAGCTTTCATTTTATCTTTCAGTCTAAAAATGTTCGATCGTCTTTAAGGATTCTACATGTTTTTATCTAGAAAAGAATCTTTCGATTTTTCATGGATTTGAGTGGAAAAGCTTTTGTCGTTTCTCCAAATACTTTCACTTCTCGAATTCATTATTTTTTTGGAAACTCGTTAAATATCTTAAATGGAAATCAATGAAAAGAAATAGTGAATGACGCAGCGATGTGATGCAGAATGGATTAATCCTTTTGTAAAATTAAGGATTAGGATTCGTAGCAGTAACCGAAGTAATAGTACACCAAGGCATGCATTGACCTGGTGTACTTAATGATATTTTCGAAAAAAATCTTATACAAACAATGCTTTGTTACTATAACAATGCAAAAGTGGGTTTGTCTGATGATAATTTGGCTGAAAATACTGGTCTTTTTTGATTACTTTGTTATTACTGATTCATAAGTTTGTTCGAATTTTATTAGTGTTATTTAAAATTAATGAAATAAAATCTCTCTGATCATATTCCAATTCCTTAAAGAATCCCTCATTTTTGTCAAAACTAAAATCAAAATCCATGCCTTGATGAGCCAATTCTATTACATCAGGAAGATTTTTTAGTGTAATAAATATGGAAACAGTCCAAAAAGTAATTAATATTTTGATTCCTTTTTATAAGACTACTATTAATTTTTCGTTTTTAGATTGAGCTTGATATATTGAGCTTTAGTTAAAATTTGTTCTTCTCTGATTTCTCTACTGGAAGACCATAACTTATTCTTAATAGCGACAATTGCCACAATTTACTAAATATAAAATTCAGGGCGTGTTTTATTTAATTAGTTTATCTCCAAAAAAGTAATATCCAACCATTGTAACTTCGATGAATTATTAAACGTAAAACGTGATTCATAAAACAATCTTCGATGTATATCATTCATCATTACTCGATATCCTCGATGTTATATCTCCGTTTAGCTTTGGATCTTTTAGAGTATAAATGATAACATACTTTTTTTTGCTCATCGTTCAAAATGGATGCAAGAGTCGTATTCTTACGAGTGCTTGAATTAGGCATTCTGGATATGGAGGTTATTCGAAAAGAACGTGGAAATGAGAGCGCCTACGACTTTTTCCATAACGTTCGACCTTTATTTCTTCTGTGCACTGAATCTAAATTTGTCTCGAGGATAAAATTCTAGAGCCTTATTAAGTTAAAGCGATTGCTTCGCAGTGTCCCCATTCTCTTAAACGGGTTGACAGACAATATTCGATTCATTTTAAATCTTTCAATCTTTCCAAATGCGCGCAAACACTCTTGTATTCATGGAAACCAAGAGTAAACAAATGAAGAGTACTTTTTTCTCGATCGAACGAATCGTTTGCCGTGAATTCAATCTTTTGCCATGACTCAGCTTTCGGGCGTCCAAAGTCAATACAAGCGAAAAATAAATGCGTTTTAAATAAAATTCAATTTTATACGAATTATATATTTCTTAACAAATGATACTGATCCAAGGGTAGGAATTACGTGGTTAATGGTTATTCTGAGCTGTTTATCCTTTTCTTATTGCGATTTACAATTTATTCATTATCGACTTTTATTTGGTGTCCCAATTTTTCTCTAGAATTTCATCCCTCACTCGTGTCCAGAATCATTTACATCCTTTTTCCATTAAACGCTAAGGCCCACCTTTTCTCTTTCACTCACCGAAGTCCCTTTAAAACACAATTCCAGCAGCCATTCTCTATTGCGAACCCATTCCGGTTTCATACGATGAGAAAACCCTTTCTCTCCACGCTTTTTATTTTTCCTTTTATGAGAAAACTCCTTTACTTCGCCCACACTTTCTCCCACTTAATATGCTTTAATTTCCATCGCTCCTCTCCATTGGACTCCCTTCTCACATTGACAAGGGTTGTTCTCATGTGATATTGGGTTTGCGAATCACACTTGTTTCTCGGCGAAATTTAATTATGAGGGTGCGGTAATGTACGATATGAGCACACATCCTTTTTAAAAGAATATGTGCTGCAAAGTTATTCTTTTATGGGACATGTAAGACATTTACATGTCAACGAAAATCTTTTAACGAACCAAGGGAGTGATATTATTTGCGAAATTCTTATCCCACTTTTATCAAGTTTCTCATTTTAATTTTTATTGACCGCTTTCTACATAACCGTTACAATCACGTATATTAAAGTGAGATATGTATGTTAAGGTTTAAAAATCCATTTAGAAATGTATTTTTAACGACTCATTTCAATGGCGAATTCATAAACTCATGTACGTGGAAAGTACAGTTGTTGTAGCTTTTGTAAAGCATAGAAACTCTGAAATCCTAGTAAGAAGTCACAATATTATTTTTATATTCGGGCTAAAACAATCGGCCATGTAGCTTCCTCTCAACCCTTCTGAAACGCCCCCTATTGTGGTCCCTTTAGACCCTTCCTTTATTCCCATTTCACATTTATTTTGAGTTCCGATTTTACACTATTGTGTTGGAGGTGCATATGGTCGATCAAAGGGCCGACATCAATTGACAATGGGAATCTCTGTGAAATTCGCTCCATTTTATTCTCATCCGTGTCATTCAAGTGGATGGCCTTCGTCATTTGGAAAAACTGGTTCGTCACAGCCTCCGTTGCGTTGGCCCAGACAGAGTTTTATTTTGGATTAGTGAATAATTCGTTTTACGTCAAATGGTTCAGAGCGACTGTTGTTTTAGCAGCTCGTACTTAATAATGTAAACTGTCTTAGGCAACCTATGTTTATCATCACCCGATAAATATAGAGTATTCAAATCCTGGAAGACTCTTTATCGACTTTTGATGTTTTTAGAATTCATAAATTAATGCTATAATCTTTCACTTTTGACGGTGAATTCCTCACTAATTCTTTAGTTGCGTTAAATTAGAGTTTTGTTACGTTCGTTTTTATAGTATTGTAATGAAAAGTATCGATAAAGAAAGCATTCCTTCATTCGGACTTTTATTTACAAATATTCGATAATTGAATCATTAAAAATATCCAAATAAGAGTATTTTTATATCATAAAAATGTTGATACCATAGCTGTTATTAACTTGTTCTATTTTTGTCGCTAAATAAGTAAATATAATTTAAAATTTACTCAACCTTTTTACTAATATTAAGAAGCTTTCTAAGTTGAACGAAGTTTTAGTATGACATTTTACGAAAACTTTTATTTACTTCTTGTGTAATTTTGAGAGTAAACTTCTATTTTTAAGGAAAATATCTTATCTTTCAGATTGTGGAGGAGTCGATTCTTAGTATATCAGAGATGCTTTCCACTATTTCCGAGAGGAAGCTAAATCTTATAGTCTCCTCTTATTTTCTCATCTCAATTTCTCTTTCATCATTTTTTCTCAAAATGAGGAATCTCCCGATCGCAAATTCGTCTCCCATCTGTCGTCCATTGGGGGAGTGGGTGATTTTGTGAAGCTCTTCTTGATTATTTTATATTTCATTTCCCTCGAAACATTCTGAATAGAAAGTAAAGAGTGGATTATAGAACGGAATTGAATATCTTAGTATTCAGTGCTCGATTTCTACTTATTGTAATCGGATGATATACCTTATCAAACATTCCTCTTATCCAAGTTGCGTGAATTCTTTGTTCCAACCCATTTTTGTAGTGCTTCATCAGATTTTATTGTATCAATGTTCTTTGGTATGAAGGTTATTATTTTCATACTAGATACTTATTTTATAAATAAGAACTGCATCTATTGTATGTGAAACAGTGAAACTAAGAAATGGATTCAGAAACTCAATCAATGAAAAAGGTTTCTGATTCTCAAATAAAGCTCTGTTAACTTAATAATAAAACTATATAAAATTTTATATATTAGAAATTATAGAAGAAGTCTGGTAGTAATAATTCGGAGTTTTGGATTTTTGTTTCCGTATGTAATTAAAGAATAAAGTAAGTTTTTGATGTTTTACTACAGTATTGTATCTTACAATCTATTCCTTATTACATTTCTGTAATATTTCGCTGATGCCTCAATTGAGGGTGAGCATCCCCTTTGAGATATCTTAATTCCGTTTCTTCCAACTTCTTCATTTTCTTCCGCCATTTCCTACGTAATTCTCCCAAAATTATAACTCTTTTCCCGTTTCCCCGCCATTTTAATACACCGGGAATTTTTCCTTCCTCACTTGTAAGCCTTCCCATCGAAGGCTCGTGGAGACCCGGAAGTTTGAACAATGCCTCTGTATTCTCACAAGGAGAGTGTTTTTCGTTGGAAGAGATGACTTTTTGGGGAACGGAAGTGCTTCGGGGCCGAGGAGGGGGGGCATCGGGGGGGCTCTTTTTTAAGTCTTTTGTGGTCTCCTTCGGATGCAAAAGAAGAGAATGAGGGGGAATTAAGTAATGGGAGATGCCGGCTGATGCATTGGTGGGGCGTCTCTAGAAGTGGGGATGAAGTTATGATAGATATATATGATGGAAAGAGACAATGTAACGAATATCGCGTTAGGGGAAGAATTTTAATTTTCCAAGAATTCATGTCTTTTTTCATAAATGCACTCGGAGGCCACTCAGCACTCAGTACTTAAGCCTCGCCAGATGGCTGTAATTGCTTTTAAAGTGATTTATACTTAAAACAGTTCCTCAATGAATCTTTCACAAGAAATTTACTTAAAATATGATTATGACTTTATTATTGAAAATATAGTAGAAGACTAGATGTAAATATCATATAGCCCTTCTTTAATGAAGCGTTAAAAATAACGAAGCTTCGGAAGTTGACATAAAATGATTGAATTATACGATGGAAGGTAATACTAATAAATAACATCTTTACTTATAATTGAATAATCCTTATAATCATTCCTAAAATTCCTAAAGATGCGAATTTCTTTGTGAATTGCATAAGTATGCCGAATGAGGATCAATTATCTCATTTAGTTAGTTCTCTGCCGAGAAACAATATTTTTAGAGAACACAAAAGAGAATAACCAGCAGTTGTGGAAAGAGATGAACATATTTGTTATGAGAGAAAATAAAGCTGTAGAATGCGGAGGGTCAGAAAGGGAAGCGGGAGATGAAGAAATGCAGTGCAAACAAATAGATTTGGGCAAACAAGAGACATTTTATCATACTTAACGTCCGTGATATTCTATGCCCTTCATATTTCCGACATCTTCTTTATTCGATCCCTTGACCACTTGGGATCATGACTTTGAATGCTATTCTGCGCATTCCGTCGATCGATTCGCTTTTGTTTAAACTTCCGTTTGGCAGAAGACCATGTATCCGCTGGACCACCGAATACGTAACTAAGGGATAACGGAGGGGAAAATTTCTTGTTTTTTCTGACACATTTAATGGAATTACTTGGTCGCACTTGACCGTTGGAATAAAATTCGTTTGGGAGATACCATTTAATAGGCGGCCGCTGAGGATAATAAGACCAGAAATTTAGGCCGTAGTTGTTTTGAGAAGTCCTCTTTTATCATCGCGGTGGTGACTACCTAAATAATGTTAGCTTTTTAAAAATGGATTTGACTTCATTTGTCAGTCTAATTTACGCCCACAAAGTGGGACGAGTCTGCTCTCCTTCATTGGAGCTGTGTTCAAATCTGAAGCGAAAAATCCGCTTCAGCATTTTTCATCCAATTAAAGAAATCTGCCGCATGAATGTGACGTTGGAACTGAAGGAGATTCAAAATTACAGTCGACGCGATGCATTAAAATGTATATTCGGATCCACAGGCTGAATAAAGAGACGCTAATTTTGTTACAATTTAACCTCAAAGTCCTGTCTGCTTTATACTCATAGGAAATTATTGTGACTGTTTGCATGCCAACCTTTAATTATATATGACTTTTTGAAATCAATATATTGATATTTTTGTGAAACTTCTAAAATTATTATATTTTTTTACTTCAATATCCTTTTTCAAAGTTTGATTGATATTATCAGGCTTAATTAATTTTAGATAGAAACTTCTTACTTGAATTTTTATCTTGAAATGATGGGAGTATAATAACTAGGAGAAGTATTTAGAAAATAATAATTTTTTCTTTTTATCATTGAAATTCAATTACTCATACATAAATGTAATGTTGGCAAACTGCAATGACTTCGGATAAAATTCCTTGGAGGTTATTTTCGCACGTTCCATTTCTCTGTTTTCGTACGAGTTCGTTTATAATTGCGTTCATTGGTCCAAATTCTCAATGGTTTTCGTATTAATTAAGCCTCAAGTATGAGGGAATTTAATGGATTATTAAATTAGAAAAGGACATGTCCCTCACAATGAGGTATGTAATTTTGGGCTCCGGCGATTAATTTTCGGGAGATATTAAGGACCTCACACAGCATCTTGGCGAGTTATTCTTTAACCGTCAGATGACGTCCCAAATTGTAGGCGTAAAGGAGACCGCCCATTTAATGAAGTAAGAATGCACTTGGACGCAAAAACCTTAATTAAGACTGTGCAAATGAGCCATGAAGACTTAAGTAAACCGTCGCAAACATCCGAATACGGCATCATTTCATGGGACATTATTTTAATTGTGCCGCATCCCGTGGCGCTCCTTGGAATGTCTCCTTGCAATCACACCCACTCTCTTCCTCATTTCGTTCCTTGTCACGTGACCCATTCCACCAATCGCCTCTTATCTCTCCTTCTTCTATCCAATGTCATCCAAATCCCGTGAAATATTTCTTCAAATCCTGCACACATTCCCTCCAATTTCCCACAAAACCCTTTTCAATTCTATTATCACCACAGCCCTCCATTTGCGATCTTTTCAACTCTTTCTCTCATTTTCGTAATTTCTCTTCCATTTAATTTCCTTGGTTTAATCCGCCTTCTATTTATAACTAAAACTTTTATTCCCTAAATGTTCAAAACCTTCACATTCCTCCAAATCTTTTAGAAAACGGAGGGATTAGCTCGAATTTAGACTGTCCTTAATTCCGCAGATCAGAGGTTGCTTTGGGAAAATAAAAGATAATTGAGTTTTCCAATAAAGAATTAGTGCATTGAAGTTGAGTATTTGCTCAAATGCTATCCAAACTATTTTTACCTTGAAAAATACTATTGTTTTCGCATTATTGGTATGAAAGATATTATATTTTTGTATTATTATCCAGTTATGAAATAGTTTTCAAAGTAAATATATTGAAAATGAGGATACTTTACTACACTATTACTTTTCCTTTCCACAGTTATGTGGTCGAAAAATTGCATCGATCGTAAATATTTTATATTCAATTTTCTTCTTAAATTTACTATGATTAAACTGCGTTAAGTTTTCTGATAATTAAATCAAGTTCCATGATGTATCGCTCACTTTTATTCAATTTAATATCCAACCGAATAAAGGTATTGAAAATTGGTAGAGCCTTTTGAATTTCTATTCCTTATATATATTATTCAGAACACTTATTAGTCGTATATTTTTAATCATTTAATATTTAGTCGACTTTCCGTGAATTTTTAAAGTTCCTCGTAGAAATATTTCTCTACCTCATGCACATCTTTTTAATTCCTTTCATTGGCAGTCACACGTGCACATTTTCATGGCTTCGTAGTCCTTTGTGTCCGCTCATCGGCTTCTGATTGCCTACTTTCAAAAAAGGACGATTCTTTGATCGTTTCTTTAATTACTTCGTGTCTCCCTTTTAGAGTCTACGATAATGAGTTCTTGGTGCGGATTTCGCTGTTTTGCATAAACAAGGGTGCGCGGTTTGCGTGCACAAGAGAAACGACGGAAATAAGGGAGAAATCGATCTCAAACCGAGTGTCAAGGTCGATTTCCTTTGGAGGTTATTTTTATAGAGAGTATTTGTCAATAGTCGAATATTGATTGGAATCGATGTAAGTAATTAACTTCAAAAATAGGTATAATTACATATACACTTATTTAATAATTCTTATGAATAGTTTTGACTGATCTCTTTTTTCTTTTACATTTTACTTTTTTCTAAATATTTCTCTATGTCCTTATTAAAATTTTTGTTAAACTCGAGTGAGATTCCAATCTATCTTTAATTTCTCAATTGAAAACTGTTGTTACTTTTTATGCACGTGCTGTCTTTATAAATGTCGTTAATTCTTTTTAAAATTAATTTGAGTTGCAAAGTTCATTTATATTATTCAAGTTCATCTTTATTTCTTATATCATTTGTGTATGATAACTTGTCTCATCAAGTTAACTTCAAATACTTAAACCCTTTATCTGTAATTAAGTCATCTCACAAATAAGTAATTTGTAGTATTCTGAAAATCACACATAGTAATTACGTAATTGGAACTCATGATATGTCTCAGTGGTAAATAAACTCCACTTGGTTTTCTCTTAAGTCTGTAGCCTTATCACTACGCTGTACGCATTAAGGTATTTCCCTACGGAATCACAATCAATGACAAGAGGTACGCTTTGTTCAAACTTATCTTCATTCGTTTATTCCTACGACAGCAGTTGTCGAACACATCCCCACTTTCATTTCCTTCTATTAAGACGCATCTACCCCAAGGCAACGGTTAATTCTCCGCCAACCACGACATTTATTCTCCACTATTCAATTCCCCCTCTCCTCAATGTAAATACCTCTCCACTACAAAACCAATCTCATTCCACCATGTTTTTTTCCAATTTCCCGCCCCAATTTCCCAATGGTTTCCCCTCTAGTTCATATTTCCTCTCTCATCATTTCAAGTTCCCGTCTTATTTGAGTTTCTCGCATTCAAATCGGGGAGTATAATGTTTCATTCAATGCGAACTTCTCTTCTTAATAACTAAGAGGATTCTGTCGTGTTTATCTCAACTGTTAGGAGAGAATGAGTTAGAATGTTGTAGAACTTAGTAAACTGATTCAGTGTTAAATGAACTGCCTTTAAAATGTTAGATGTTTTCAAGACTATACTCTGAAATTTCCTCTGCAAAATATTCATCTGTTGCGAAGGAAAAGAGATTTGTTCTGAGGTTATATCTCGTAATTTCGAGATAGTTGTATTTTAAGTTGTTTCATTATTCGTATGGATCCTCTATCACCATTCAGCCTGTAATACATTTTTTTAATGTCATAAATTTCCCATTGAAGAATGTTAATTATTCAAATAGGAATTTCCTAACATAATGAGAACGTTACTAATATTTATCATTAACGTATTGTTAATCTATCAGAACGCTGCTAGTCCTTATTATTTACTGTAAACCACGTGCGGGGAATATGTACCGATTAAATATCATTTCTTCATGGCCTTTTTAGTGAAAAACGATTTTCGATGTACTCGATAAATGTCGATCATTTAATCTGTTATTATTTATCGTGTCTGCAATGGAACCTTGTCTCTCAGACATCGCTCTTTCGCTGTCTGCTATTTGCCATTGCATTCATTAGCAGCGTAAAACGACTCTTTTCACCGCTGCAATCGGGGATTTAATTAGCTCGTTATTCCGCAGACGTCTGCATAGAGAGGCGCATTTCGCCCAAAGAGGTGTCAATGAAGCTGCTGCGACGGTTAAGATGGCCAAAGAATCATGTTTTTTCTCGAATAGAACGATTCAGAATGACTGATTCCTAAACGCTATCTTTCCTTATGAAATGGCTGCTTTCTAAAAGCAAAATGTGAGATCTAAAACTTCCAGCGTCTCAAACGTTTAAAAATATAAATTTATATCTCGAAATTAACCGTTTAAACTTCATTTAGTTTATATTCAAAGCATTTTAATGTATTCTCGATGAAGAAGTAATGAATAGTTATGGTAGAATCATCTAGGATCTGAACTGCAAACGCGGTAAATGCGTTCTGTTTCATCAAATAATTCTCTCGTATTTTGATATTTGACATTATTTGTGACTTATATAATGTTTATTGCATTTGGAGATTTACCTACCCTCAATTTCTATGTTTTAAGTCTCTTAATGTCCTTTATGAGAATTTAATATTTACTTATAATGTTTTTTGGAAATTAAATATTGATAATTCTTCTTCTTAATAATCCTATCCTAAGCTCCCTTTGAGTCTGTTATTCTTTATTCGAAACTCCCTTTCTTTCGTAAAAACCTTTATCTTCTATAAGTTTTCTTCTGCGTCACACCCACATCTTTGCGGCTTCACATCTATTGGATATTTTTCTTAGAATTCCCACTCGTTGTTGATATGAAACCAAGCTTAATGCAATATTATCGGTATTAGAGCTGATAGTAAATTCGTTTTAGAGTTCTTAGATACTGAAAATGCAATTTATATTACCTGTATCATATTTTTAACCTCTTAGGCGTGTAATTTCTCAAAATTTCAGCTATATTTTTTCCTCTTTAATCATGCATCTGTTATTGTGTAGAAATGAAGTGAGGTAGAAGTGTAATCTAAATACAAAATATAACACAATGTTACTTTATGTACAATTATTATTTATCAAGAATCCTATATTAGTTCTCTGAGCTCAATTCGGACCTGACATTAGAACTGATTATCGAAATGATAATCAAAGAATTAATAGTAATGCATCATTAATGTTTTCATGTATAGTTATAATTTTGAATGCAGTAGTTTTCGTATTACGGATGTTGAATTATACCTAAAAGTAAATCTATTAGAGATTCAGCTCATATCCTATTATTCCAAAAGAAAGATAGTTTACGGTTAAGTGTAGTTGTTTATATGGTTTCGTATGTTCAAAGAATAGTGTGTGCTCTGCTTCTCTATTTGATTTCGAATCTATTCCTTGTCTCTCTATTGCCGTTCCTTTTCCTTCCAAGTGGACACATTCTTATGCGACTAAGCCTACCGCCTTATTTCGGATGCACTGTTGGGGTTTCTCATGGAAGCCATATGCGCCGAGAAAGAACTATACATGGATGAGTTTATATATATATCTGTCGGAGTAAACGCCCGATGAAATTCATCGGACCCCTACACTAATCTTCACATTTGAAATTCATCTTTATTCGTTCGAAGCCAAAACTATGCTGACGATTTTGTGAGAAAAATTCGATTCTTTCGTATATATCGAATTCGATGGCACTATGAAAAGCGTGGCACATGAGAACGCATAATTTGCTGTATCAGCGAGCATAAGGGCCCTTACTTCAGCTATTCTGGTCGTTCGAGAAGTCACGTAGCCAGAGAAATAGCATCAAGGGCGGAATTTTCCATTTTGATATTTTGTGCACTCCTTTGATATAAAGTGGGTGACGTCGTGAGATGTGTATCACTCATGATGTGACTCGATGATACTTTGGGAGAAATCCATTTATGTCTTTGTGAATTTGAAAAATAAACGAGGTAACACTCCATTGAGAATAATATTTTGTTGCGTAATTTGATGATTAATTTCGTTTACATCCTCTGTAGATAGAATAGTGGTCGCTAAGTTCTTATTTCGCTAAATTATTAATCGTTAAGGTTTTTGAGGAAGAATCGAAACATGTTTTGTTTCATCTATCAGTGAATTGTGAATTACTACACATCAAATAGTCCGAAAGAGCCACTCCGTTTTTCATTCGTCATTCTTGAGAAATGATCTCAAGAAACGAATGTCTTTCAGCTGATATCGTTTTGAATTTTAGATTCACCAAGTCTTTACTGAACTTTCCATTTCTGTTTTCAATGGAATCATTTATTTATTTATCTTTTCCACTCGAATGATCTCAGAGATATTCGAATGGACAGAAAGTAATGGTTTACCCATTCGATGAATAAATGCGGATGAATTTGATTATTCTGACTTCGGCCGCTCATTTGTCAAAGTCAAAGCGAATGCTAAAGACGCAAATGGTTTTTCAATCACAGAAGTTAATGAATTTTTATGAGTAACTACGACAGACTCACCAAATATTTTTATTGGTATGACAAATAGCTGTAGACGTATTGTTTTCGTGGATGACACAGTTTTTATATGAATTAATGGGAAAGATTTTCCTTTTATATTTACGATTTTTGGATTAAAGAATGGAATTAACCAGAGTTTCATCTAGATTATTCGGAGATTTTGAGCTAAGGAGGATAGTGTCTTTTCAATATCCCATGGCAATTTCGTTCAGAGATGAAGACACAATTTATTTCGGAGAGATTGCGGTACTTTCCTAACAAACTCTTGTAGATGAGTATGAAGATCATATATGAAAGACCTGTTTCTTCAATAAAGACCCTCTCAACTAGAAAAACGACTGTTTAATAACTCGCTCAAGGAGCAAAAACTCCTCCGCGAAGTGATATTTTCTAGGTGCGTGTCTGAAAGCTCTCGCGAAAAATTAAAAGCGGCATACTTTGCGGAAACACGCAATAGAGTTCGTCTATTGCGATCCTTCGATCCTTTTTATGAAAATCGGAACGCGTGGGGCGACAGGTGAGCGTGACCGGCAGTGACCCGGAAGGTCACGTGATTTGCTCTCCGAAAAGGAGAGAGCGACCTGATTAATGGCGGCCCGCTAGGATAGAAACAAACAAATGAGGAAAGAGAGAATCAATTGAGTTATCTCGCTGTCATGGCGGAGTTTTGCTTCGAGTTAGTTCCGCGCGAACAAAAGTGGCGTTGCCGTCGCACACATACGCACGTCAATTTTCTCTCGTTTCGCTAAAAAAAATGTTCTCCATTTTCATCCGTCGCTTATGTCAAACCGACGCTCTTCGTGACACATTGCCCGTGCAAGACTCACTCGCGTACTTTTTCCGTATCGTGAATTTTTCTGCGGAATTATAATTGAATGTCGTACTTCTAATTCGGTTTGCTTCGTTCACTGAGAGAGTCGCGTAGAGCTGCGCTTTTATAATATGCTGCCGTGGCTTTATTTTGATCCTGTTAAGTGCTGTCGCACGTATTACTAAGTCTACACCCGAATATATTTAATATTCCGATAGTTATAACCAAATTGTATTTATCGTAGAAGATTTACTTATTCAGAGGATATTTTATAGTGATTCTTTCTTCAGAAAATAATTAATTGCGTAAATAACTTTGGAAAATTTTGTATAAATATCTTTTTCTGTTATCATCTGGTTTTGGAAATTCTGCGAACTTCAAAGCTTACGTTTTATTTTTATAAATTTATAAAACTGGACATTTATTGTGAATAGTAATTATCTATGAAAATTTAATCTTCATAAAGCATCGAATAATATAAAGTAAACGAGGCTAAAGGGATGCATTTCTCCGACTGGTTATGTTTTTATATCTTTAACTTCGAATCTGTTTAAAAGATCATTCGTTTGTAATATATCTCGTATATATCTTCATGAAAACGAAAGAGAGTTAATTTAAGCTAAATTTGAATGGCTTTGTGGATTTATGGAGCATTCGTCGATATTGTTTCTTTTAGCTTCATCTCATTTTTTTTGCACATTACACATTCAGAGAGTTCATGTTCCTTTGTTCATCACAGTGAAACATTCCCTCGCATTCCAATTGCTCTGACACTCAGCACTTTTCTCATATTATTGGATTTCAGTTTTTCTCTCTTTTATTCCTTTGCTGAATTCGACATTCATTCAGCACTTCGAACATCCCTTGGAATTCTTTTTCCCATGAATCACACATTACAACCTTTCCCCTGACGGCCTAATTTCCCTTATACTTCTCCCTTTGGAATGTGATAATGCGCGATCCAACCCTTTCATTTTCACATTATTTTAGCCTTTATTAATTTTAATCATTTTATCTCTGTAGATTAAC
The DNA here is from genome assembly GCA_020796165.1 of Pantala flavescens. NCBI lineage: Eukaryota > Metazoa > Arthropoda > Insecta > Odonata > Libellulidae > Pantala > Pantala flavescens. The sequence goes on along the minus strand of CM036884.1, from coordinate 29,914,324 downwards.
ATTACTTCGATTATAATTCTAGTAGTACTTCGAATGCTAATTTTGTCCGTAACTTCTCATTTTAGCGAAATTGAATGAATTATTTGGCGATGTTTCGAATTACCTAATTTCCAACTCAAAGCGAGTTTTCGTAAGACTAGATATGACTTCATTTCAAATCCTTTCAAGGATTGTATTATAAACTGTATCCGCCTTAAAAGCTGAGATCTCTCGGAAGTACATTCTAAGAATCGAACTACGACCTGGCTTTCCTACGAGGAATAGTCGTTCACCTAAACATCATTTTATCGACATAAAACGCACAGTATACGAAAATGCTTTATTTTCGTTTAGAATATTCGGGGAAACAGAATTCTAGATATCGAAATAATTTGAAACGCGAGAGAAATTTCGTTGAATTTTATTTTTTAGTAGTAAACCCAATATGATATTTTAATCTGTGTTGAGATCTTTCTCACGAAGAAAACTTATGATTGTGATGTTTAGCTGAATTAGGTCGAACTGCAAAAATACTTTTATTGTTCATTCCATAAATATTTATTTGAAATAATGTTCATAAAGAACCGTAATAACGACTGATAATCTGTTCTAGAACAACTTTGTTTGTCCAGATATTGTATAGTAAAATGTAAATTTAAAAGTCTAATATTATCGGCTCGATTAAATCAGTAAGAGTCTCGTGTTAATTTTAATTGAAAATTTAATAATCTTAAATCATTTATCACTAACATTTTGGAAGAGTTAAATTTAAAATATAATATTCACGCATCAATGTTAGTAACAATGTATAGGAATTTTAAAATTATAAATGCCGTATGGGGCATATTTTTGAGCCTCCGAATGTGTCATTTCTTTCCGAGGAAGAACCAAGCTAAATGACTAAAAAGCATCTGCCATATTTCTTTTCCTATCTGCTGAACCCCTTCGCTTCTGTCATTTCTCTCCATTCGTCTCCTTCGCGCACTTAGTTCTCACCGAAAACAAGCACGTACCACTAAAGCCCCATTTTTCCGATCATTCTAAACTGCAATCGCACGACCTCTTCCCTTTTATCTGTCGGAAAAATCGCCCTTCAATTCGGATCCCTCAAGTACATAAACATCGCATTTGTCACCGAAGGGAACGTTTCAAGTGCGCGCTTTAAAAAAAGAATTCCTTTTTTTCCTACATTTTGGTACAGCTCGTTCAACACCAACGTGAGTGAGGCACAGCTACGATTTTGTCTGTTCCAAGATATATGGGGATTGTAATTCAAATCTAACTTCTACTTTTAATAAATCCCGAGTCTTTTAACACCTCTAGTCAAAGATGTATCATACACAATGCATTTACTCTTTTCTCAGTACTTTCAGTTATATAAGTCCATTATTTAGTATTAGATTCATTATACAGTGCGCGAATATGAGTTATTCTTCGTTTATAATACTTCAGAAACCTTCGTCTTTCTCAAAAGTGGATTGTTTTGTAACTCTTGTCTACATTGCGGTTTTTTGGCGAAGAAATTGAGACAACCGTTTTTCTTAGGTATTGCTTAATTTAATCTCTACGTCTAGCCGGACATTCTTAGGTTTTAAAAACTGACCTCTATCTATCTCAGCTTCAATAAAGTTTGGATTAATTTTTTTCTTGAGTTCTGTCATGATAAAATATGTATGATTATAATTTATGTATGAGTTAATGTTGAATTTTTCAATGGTATGAATTAACTGATCATGAAAGGAAACCAATGTTTACGTAAATAACCTCCATTATTTGCTATTTCCTAGCTCATAGATATGCTCGCTCATTACTGAAACGGAAGTTCTTCTTTGCGGACTTAATTTAATCCAACTCAATCTAAATTGTCTGCTTTGAAATTAGCTGAACAACGGCGAATTCGAAGAAATCACTCAGACTAAAGTTTTAACTGGATTGATCGCGAAAAAAAAAAGAATCTGAAGGGCAATCGTGGAGGGGAAGGTTCAAGAGACGCTGCTGAAGAGCAGATACAGTTGAGGATGAATGATTCGCGGATGAGTGCCGATCGTACGTGGAGAGGGAATGCGAGGTCTCAAGAGTAAAAGTGTGATCCATCCAAATGGATCTTGAGTGGGATTGCATTTAATGAAGCCACTTTTTGAAGTGAAGAAAAATATTGTTTCCTCTCCAACTTCATAATATCGTACACGCAGATATGATTTATGGAAGGTACTTCGACTATCGATTCGCAGTTTTTATTCTCTCATCCTATAAATGGATCTACAAGATTTATTTTTGATTATAGGTCACGGCTGTCCTGCAAAAGTGTTGGGCGAAAAAATCTGCTCTAACAGCGTAAGGCGAAGGAAAAAAGACTTTGAGTGATGGAGTTTGTACGAGACAGGAGGGTGCAATGGCTGAGTCTGTGGCCAACTGTTCCTAACGGCAGGAAATTGGAATTACATTTAAATGCATCGGAATGGCTGAAGGAAACGAGCTTAAACGGTCTGAATAGGGAGAAGAAAGATTAAAAAATTTAGACGATTATAATGTGATGGCGATTTGAATAAGAGATTATAAGATTTCCAAATTACGACATTTTTTACCACGAATGAAAATATTCATAAGAAGCAAGCGCATAATATATTTCTGATGAATCTTTTTTTTAAGATTTATTCTTTATAAAAATCCTTCTATTATGGATTTAGACCGGTATACATCTAGAAATATTTCATATTAATTATCGCAGCACGAAATTAGTTCATATTAATCATCAAAGAAGTTGATGACAAAGTTTGCATAATTAGTAATCTGTTTTTAACTTAGAAATCGTAGTCTTAAATCAATTAAGTATATTTGTCTATAAAGTGTTTTAGATAGCTTTCCCGAATGAGGTGTGTGTGGGTGGAGATGGAGTTATGTTATTACATAAGTTCGGGCTTTCACCATGATATCTAAAAGTTAATTCAAGTTCCAAATATCATAATATAGCACCCATTTCGATTGCCAAGAGCATGTGTTCTAGATTCGAGTTCTTGTCCCAATCTGAGACTTTTCACCTCTCGATGGAACCTTATTAAGATCGTTGTTAATATTACATTCCAAAACATCTTCGAATGAACTCCCATTTCAGACTGAGCAGCTTCTTTAGGATCGTGCGATTCATAATAAAAATCCAATGCGTTACATTTATTATGAAAGGAAAAAATAAAAAGTCTGAACGCCGTTGAAAGAATGATGAGGCACGAGTGGAGGATTAAGTAGAGAGAGACGTGTTTGGGATAAGAAGTTTTAGCGTGCGAAAGGATTTTAGGATTGGCTTAAAAGACACGCTCACGTTGTCACCCTGCAGTGGCTCGAAAAGAGGGCCAAGAAAAGGACGTCGATGGACCCGTACTGCGCAACCATGGAATGTAATTCATAGTATGAACACTGGTACACCTTTTGATATTCCCTTCTTAAAGCATTCTCTTCAACAATCGATTATTACTTTTGTGAAACGATATGGAAATAGAATTCAACAGTCAATTATTTCTACTATTTTAGAACATGTAGTTCGAGTTCACTGGATGATGATTTTTTATTTTACTACGTGAAATACTCAATGTTCTATTTGTTGATAAGAGGTTTGCAAAACAAATAAATGAAACGCAATGGTGCGTATTTCATCCGTTGATTCTATTCCATATCCTCTCACGATTTGCTCCCAGCTTTCTCCTGCTGACGAAGATAAATTGGAAGTTCGAGTATATGTCATAAATCATCCTCTCTCTGCCACGTAAATAGTTAGTATCAATTGAGCCGTAAGTCGCCTTTCCATTTCTCACCCCGTTCTTCCAAATACTCTTCTAAGGAGAACCTATCTTAGACGTAGCTAATTATCGCTATTTTTGTTTCAAAAGGTAATCAACCCTCAATTCGCGCGCCCAAGAAACTAATTTCGCGTAAGTAGGGACAAATTAAGTAAATTAGAAACATTTTCATCTCAAGGCCGCGAGATGAATGGAGGGCATATCATTTGTAAAAGAGAATGAAAAGTGAAAGCAATGGAAAATGCGAAGACACGGAGAATTGCGAGAGATTCGCACGCATTGAGGACAAAAGCACAGCGGCGGCCGTAGACGGGGGTTTGAAGTGCTGTTGAATGAAAAGGCTTAAGGAGGAGAAGGAAAAGAGTGGTAAAAGGGATGAGCCAGAGGAGAAGTGATTCCAGACAAAGAGGGTGTAGGAAAGTGAGATGTGTGAGGGACAATGGGGTGGTGTGAAAGCGTGCATCACGCACCAATGAAGCTTTCTTACGCCGAGAGAAGGTTACCATTTGATATTTCTTGTAATGGCTAATGGAATAAGGAAAGTAAAAAGTTTATCCTTCGTTAATGAGATCTCATAGTTACGTACAATGACGCATGAGGAAGTTGCTCGACAAAGATCTCCGTGTTACTCCGAGACGAATTCCAGTTTTTGTTTCAAGAACAAAAAAGGTTTTCTTCGCCTCTAACATTTCATTAACTTTGAAGTTAGATTATCGTCAGCCTGAACGACATGAGAAAGTTTTATTAGCGTTTCTGTAAATACTCCGGTTTTTTTTATATCGACGTTCTCAATTTGTTTTTAAAAATAAGGTAGTTTTCGCATAAATTATTATAGGATAGATGTTCTATGATTTATCCAATTTTTGGATATCTGAGTACATACTTATCTCAAGATGACGTTCATTTAAACCTTTTCTATTTAATAAACTGTAGATTTCTATTCTTGCCTTTGTAACTTCAATTTATGGCTGGTATAACATTAAAACTTCTTATTAAGCATTTCTTCCCTGATAAAAATCATTTTCGTCAATCAGTTACTGAAAATTGATTGTTGAGGTAAAGCTTTAAACATCATAACATTCAATTAAAATGAATAAAGTGATACATTTAAGATAATGAGTATGAAATTATTATATAAATACTCTAAAGAGTAATGGATGAGGAGTTAATGAAATGATGCAAGATATCTCGGTAAACGATTTTTAATAGAGGATTGGTTATTTATACTCATATCATTGAGTAGTATTTGGAGTAGAATCCGTTGTCGAGCTTTGAAATCATTATAATATATATGAGTGCAAATATAATTCCTTTGTACATTTCATTTCGAGATAAAGGCTTGGGTTTTCGTGAAGTTAAGCAAAGTCAATTCTAACGCTAAACTTGTGGAGAGCAATCGATATTTTTCGTCACATTGCCATAAAAAACGTCAAATAAAAACACATCCTTTTTGCGAAGGGGTGTGGTTCGTGTAAAACTGAAAGGCATGGAATATCGATTGAAGGCGGCCAATCTGGAGGTCGAGGCTAAGTGTGAGCGAACTGTCATTGGAGACCAGCTGAGGCAGAAAGAAAGAGTTTGATAAAGAGATTGAGGTTGGGAAAATAAGTTCCGGAAATCTGAGAAAACGAGAGCATTTGATCGATCGGTCGTTATTGATGAAAGTGATCAAACTTTGATAGAATTCCCATGAAAAATATGATTTATTGAAATTCGAATGTAAAAATAGGTCCTAGATATGAAGGCTATAGAGTGGTTTGGAAAGAAACTTGTTCTTAAATATATTATCTGATTATAATCGTACCTTTGAAATTTAAACTCATTAAATTTTCAGTTAATGCATTAATGGATCATCTGATTAAAACGTTGACAACTTATATAAAACACTTTAGAGTAATCAGCTATATAACATGTGATGACGGTCTTTTGACGTCTTGAGGGGAAACATGTGGAAGGTTCGATAAGTGCTTTCTGCTTATTATGAAAAGGTAACATCTCCTATCTATCAAATAGTCTCTCCTCCTTTAAAATTTTAAATTAAATATGTCAATTCTTATTTTAGTTAAGTGTTTTCACTCCAAATTCCTTTTTCTTTCCTAAGTGAAAGGTTCTTTTTTCTTGCAATCAACATCTCTTTTTCCTCATCTTTCTAAATCCGAATAATTCCAATTCTATACATCCAAGATTTACATAAACTTACTAATTCTTTGGTATAATAATAATCAATCATTTTTTATTCTTTTTTGCTAAATTTATCAAAAGTGACTCTTTGATTCACGAGAATATCTACAAGTAACATTAACCTCACTTTATTTCAACTTTCTCTAAATCCTATTACTGTAAATGTACATCCTCTTCCTTTTTTCTAACTTGCTTTTAACTCAGTTATCGTCCCTTCAGCGAACCCATAAATTTTTATCCTTCTGACCTTTTGCCCCAAAATGGTCTGCTTCTTTAGCAACGAAGTTTACAATTCCCTCTTAAGAATCGCATGATACCTATTTCTTCCCTGAAATTTATAGTTTTATTTATATTTTCTAAAACTTTTCCCGCATCTCATTCTTTCCTATGAGTAAAAATCTTTCTCAAAATAAATTAATTTTTTAAACGATTAAAATTTTGTCTTAACTTTTCTAACCTTTCTTTCTAAAGTGCCTCTTAAAAATCGTATCTGCAGTTGTTTTCGAGTAAGAATTTCACTTGGAATCTTCACAGAATCAAAAGTTCGTATCCTTCTTTATTGCCTTCTCTTATACATAGCACATCGGTTATGGAAAATTTCGGTGACATTTTCAGTGAATGACGATGCTTAAGTTTTATCTGTGCTTCTCTCCGCACTCATTCATCTCAGCCGAGCACTGTTTATTCCGCTGTCAGTAATAAATTGTGGCCCATCATGAACATGGTATAATTAGTCTAGATGTGTTTTACCTTTTCTTTCCTTATCGGTAGATTCTTATCATGACCCCATAACTCTTAAAGGTAACCCTTGTCGACCGCTGCCTTACTGTGAGACAGAATCTTTGAGGACTTTCCGAATGTTATAAACTCTTTTTATTAAGTTCCATACATGTGATGAAGGATAATAAGCAAAACATGAATCAGTTAAATTTTACTGTAGCATAGATACACGCTGAATAGGAATACTGTTTCACCTTGGCTACGTTTAAAGTGGAAAGTAACATTATAGTTGAAAATAAACATAATTAAAACGCGCAGGATTGCCGAAAGGATATTTCGAAGACTTTGATGGAAAGCAGATGAGGAGGAATTCAATGCAAAGGTTTAGAGTGAAGGAAGGAAAAGAATGTAAGAGTTGGAAATGAATGGAAAGAGCAAAGAAGCGATGGTAGAATGATATTGACAGAGCTTCTAAAGTAAGAAAGAGAGAGGAAATAAAATCGGAAATGGAATCTAGTGAAAAAGGTCGAGGAAGCTAAAGGAAGAGTGGCAGCGAAGAAAGATCTCGTTGTGCGAGGAAATAAATGTGGCCGGAAAGAGTTCGCCGAGAAATGTGAACAAAATGGCGGACTAAGCTGGAAATAATGTTTTGTCTATGAAGACTCCATCCGCTAGAATGTTCATGCGGAAGAGCTTTCAAATTCTTCAATATCCTTCCGAGTACATCGCCTCGTGATACGGTCGTAAAAATTCATGTCTGAATTGTACGAAACATCGTAATGTTCACGGCGATCTACTTCCGTCGGGAGAGCGGATTCCATTATCCAAAGAGAATAATTTGGTATCTAACGCTTCCCAAATGCACGTTCATGAGTGTCCGCGGTCAATAACCATCCGAATAAAATGAAGGTTGAATAGGTGAACAGCCATTTCCGGGTTTCGTAATTTACTCAGGACGCCTTTGGTAACACAAACCTACTCGACTGAATCCCTCATGGCTGAATCTTCTATCTGTCCTTAAAAATGGGATATTTTATAATTCATTAACATCGTTAATTATGCATCGTAGAATTAGTGGGCTCAAGGATTGGAAGCTCGCCTCAGGCGTGCTCGCTCTAAATAATTCAATTTGTGATTAAGGAGAAATTGGAACGTAAGGCAGGGTTCTGTGGTTTGATTTCGGGCAAATATCTTATTCTCTGTACCAGGAAAGACACATTTGGAGATGGTTGGGTTGTGACTAAAATCTTCACCGTAGAATTGCTATTTTATATATTTTTCCATACATTTACTACTTTTCATTTACTTTAATGGTGCTATAAAAGAATAATTATAAAGATTTTCGGAAATCGTAAGATTATTTCTGAAATATATACGTGTTGGGTTATTCGAAATGTCATTGTTGTTGCGAAATATCGAGTGATTCACTTTATCAACACTGAACTTTCTTTACTTAAATGTATAGTCTATTAATACCTATGTCCGATATGATACACATGTACACACGCCTACTTACATGCTCACTCTGTCATAGAACTCTTTATATTTTCCAACCAGATATATTTTCCATTTAATACCTGATTTTATTTATTCAGAGTTATAAATATCCTTAATTTTTGCGCCAAAGGATGATTTACTCTAAACATTCCTTACAAAAGTTATTAATCAGTTTGTACTCTCGTTCTATGAAATATTTTAGATGGATGATTACGGCGAACATTTTATACTTTGAGTTAAGCAAATATAATAATATCTCTGAATTTAATTTTAATTCGTAAATACTTTGTGTTGGAAAGGAAAATGTCAATCCATCCGATGGGTAGAATTGAGCTACAAAACTTTACGGAGGAAATTCGAAAATGTAAATGTATTCACCATCGTGTTCAATAATTAAACTAAGATGATTGTGTTTGTTGGATCTATTGGATCATTCAAAGGAGAAAAAATTTCATTGATCTCTGTAAAAAATAGAATTTCTCATGAAGTCTAAAATCCCAGCTTTCTTTGACTTAAAAAAATATCGAACGTTTAATCGCGGAATCCCTTTGCTTTCTAAAAAGCGACGAAAGGTCTCGACTGTTTTTTCCTTTTGTATTTTACAAACTCTTCCCATTTAAATCTGTTCCCTGGCGTGGAAATAACGAAATAAATCAAGGAAACTAACTCCCTTTCCCTTTGATATTTATGAATATTTATTCTGCTGCTCCGGCAGAGCGATTCCAGCGCCTCTCTCGGCGAAAGCAAGCACTGGTGATGGAAGGCGTCCGCGACTTCCCTCTTTATTATGCTTTCATTTAGTGTTGTCCTCGGTGGAAATTAATTTATGTCAGGAGTAGTTAGCTCCATTTAGGTTTTATTCTTTCTATGTTTATATTCAGCTGATATAATCTCTTACAGAATCATTTCCTTTTCAAGAGAAGTCTGATTTTTTAAAATTTATCCACCACCAACTTTTGAAGAATGGTTAAGCAAATACATTTAGCGGCATAAAAGTTTCCTAAAAAGATTCTAATAATTAGGATAAATTATGGAGCTCTATTTTACCTCCAAAATCCATGACTTTGTCGGCGAAGGTCGCTTTTATATAAAGGAGTTTTTAAAGTTAGGAAATGTAATTTTATTTTCTTTTGAGTAGTACCAAAGTACTGCTTTGGTATTTCCTTTGAAAGGGATGGAATTTCGAGTTTGGGCTCTAATTAATGTGCGCTCCTGTTTTGAGAACCTTATTAAATGGGCCACAGTTTAGCTGTTTCTGATGAATTAGTTTTTCTTGGAATCATCAGGTCGTAGAAGTATATTACATCAATTTAAACGTTCTATTTTAATAATTTATGAAAGCCAAAACCGCTTATAGATGAAAAGTTAGCATAAAAAATTATTTTTTAATTTATTACGAAGATTGAGGTAATTTTACTCTTATTTTATCATATTTATTATCAACTTTTTTTTGAGTCTAGATCGAAAAATTATATTCCAGAAGTGAGTGTGCAACTTTCTACGAGGTTAAATCTAAGCTTCATTTGCATTTTAACCTTAAAATACTTGTTGTCTGAAAGAAAACACCATCTTTCTCTTCATCTTTGATATAAAAGGCAAGAGACATTAACGTCCGAAGTATGCGTTGTGGTACTATGTAGACTTGAGTCTAGACTTGGTTGATACGGAATGGAATTAAATCATAATTTATTCTTTTTTAATTAGTATTAGCTTTAGTATCTAAATATTTGGAAATTCTTCAGTTGTTAATCAGAATAATTTTAAAGAAGTATAGGGACGGAGAACCATTGCAGGGGAAATAAAAGTGTAGTCTTCTTAATTCGTCTTCACTTTAGGTCATTGTTAAAAACTTGGAAAATAATTTTTTTAATAGGCCATTACAATTCACGGTAAAGTGATTCTGTTATAAGTACATTTTAAGTTATTCACATTCATGAGATCAAAATTTATCTTTAACTTCCCATTCATATTTTTTAAAATTGTATATAAGTCGAATTTGTAGTAGGTATTTAAAAGTAGATCAGTGACAAAAATTTAGGTCATGATTTTTATTGGATGGAATAATTCATGTAAGTGAATTTTGTTATATGTGTAAAATAAGGAAAGATTGAGAAAAAATCACTCTTAAGATACTAGGAACCGTAAATGAATTTCAGTTAATTTTATCTACGAATCATGCAAAAGCTTTTACAGAAATATAAGTCACCGTGTAAAACAAGGCTAGAGTGAGTGACTGTTAGTTTTACTTGAGGTAATAAAGAATGCAATCTATCTTCTTTTATATAAATTATAATTTAGAAGAACTATTCGATGCATAGCTAAGGTTCAGCAGAGAATGTTGAAGTTTATAGGGTACGACTGTCTCTTTTCAATTGAGTTTCCAATCACCAGAATGTGACGCTAACAGCGTGCATTTGTCCATGTTAGGCTCATGCCTATGAAATATGCAAGCGCTTGTTTTGCCATGCATTCCCATCAATTGCTTCGGAAACATGGTCCGGCTAAATTAGATTCACTCACTTTGTAAATGATTGCACTTTGAAACCATCTGAAAAGAGTTAAGTGACTAGATGGAGTACTTCAAGGAATAGAGTACTTAAAATTAATTTATAATGGGCTGATTCATCTTGGAAATGCCCCACTTATGTTGTTTGAAAGTTAGATGAAATTAAATGAGTTTCAATTATTATTTCTGGATCCTTCGGTGAGGGGATAGGGCTATTTTCTACTCTTATATCATATAAATTCTTCGTCTCAAATACGAAATTCAACAACTTTGCGCACAGTATTATATTAATTTGAAAATCAATGCAATTTTTATCCACAACTTTATTCCCCCGTTACCATGACGTAACCATGTGAGTACTGTTCTAAAATGTCACTCATGCATCTCCCATATCATGATAGCGTAAAATAATATTCAGTGCCATGCCAAAAACATTATCTAAAGATCATTCAGGGATTTGCACATTTTATGTAATAATTAAAATTTCATTCGAGTTTGAAATGTTGACAGCTTTTATTATTTTATTTCCGCTACCTAAAAGGTTGCGATTTTCAAATTTGAAACGAAATTGATTCACGTAGGAGGTGACTTTTATTTTCCTGTTCCTAACGGATATTTTACATACTTTTAGTAAACCAACGTTTGTTTTCGCTGTGGGTCAATATTTGCAGATAAATTGTAATAAATTAGCAAATCAATAGGCGACGATGCGAACTTACCATTATTTCTAGAAATGTAGAAGATTATTAGGAACTAGTATTTAGTATACATTTAATTATTTGCTTTAGATCCAAGGAATGTTGGAGATCAAATGATTTCCATTTCCACGAGTTGGTTTATATTTAAAGAATTCCCTTTGAATAGCCATCGATCATTTCTTTTCTCCCTTTTCCTACTTTCGGTCGAATTCACTTCCACTCAACTTGTGCTTTTACCCGAATTCCTCTCTTTCTTATATTCGCTTTTCCTCTATTACGTTTTAAAGAAAACCTCACTCGACGATCTTTTCTAGGCTAATGCTCGCAGATGTTTCTTCTTTGGAGCGCCGCAAGATGGGATGAAAGAGGTCGCCTGCTGGACATTCTCTCACAGCCTTTTAAACGATCCTTCCGTGGATTCTTGTGGTACCATCTCAATACGATAGTGCTTCTCTCTCATTGGTTCGCCACCTCGAAAATGTTCATCCCACTCTTTGAGCGCGTCTCTGCGTGAAACCGCTTCGTTTTAGAGTTCCGAAAGATCCCGAATGAGACTCCCGGAAATGAAAGTGGGAGGTCCCCGAAACCACGGTTAATACGAAATGGGAGTAATAGAGGTCAAAAGCCGTATTCGCACATTAGGGGCGATACCCACGCATGTTACGGACATATTGAAATTGGAAATTCTCCCCAATGTGCAATTTGCCATGGTAAAGAATACGAGAACGATAGTTGGCTTTGTAGAGGAGAGTTCGGTGTGTGAGCAAGAATCATACGAGAAAATTAACGTAAGATTAAAATCGGAGATAAAAAATTTTTGCAATTTAATGGGGAAATCATTCAGGAATGAGAAAGAGATGGTTAAGCGCGAGAAAGTTTGTTAAGTCCGCGAATATCTTTGGGTATCTCTCTGCAAGTTCACTAACTAGAGATCTGCATTGGTCCTAATAAAGGGATGCCCTTTCGCGGGTAAAGTTTCCACTACAGTATTTTTCTTCGGCTGCAGGATTATTCGTTCTCGTTACCATGAAATGAGCAAGGACAGGGGAGAAGTTCGTAATGATAGAATTTCTTTGAATTCGTACCTTTAGTTAGCTTGAGACTTCTACATTGTTTTCTTATTTTTTTCCAGCTATAAAGGTTGCTTTGACTCATATTTTACAGTTTTACACTACTTTTTTGGCGTAGTTATTATGGTTCGAATTTTCTAAATTTACAAATATGTTCTTTTTATGAATTAACACGCTATGATTTTTCATTTCTCAGATTCGGTGACACTTGATCCGGAGAGATCGAGAAATGTTAGACCGCAAACCTTAAACCTTTTGATAAACATCCATGAAAGTTAAAATGACGTTTGTTTACATAACTTTCTATCTTCCACCAGAAACTTTTATATACTGATAATACTTAAAAATTCATGAAAATTCTGCGGTGGATACCCAAAACTTTTTTTAACTTCTACATCCCGGTTACCATTATTTTTTTGATTAAAATATTGTCAAATGATTTTTTAGTTTCACATAGTTAATATTTAATGTCAATGCATAAATTTCTAATTAAGTTTGAATGACTATCGAACTGCAGTATTTGAATGATTATCGCATTTCATATTTAGATTAATGAGGAAAAAGATAGTAATTAAGCTTTTATCATTGAATAGTAATTAAATGATAATAAAATGAAACTAAACCTAAACTAGAACAACAACTTGATGCTTGAAATATAATTTTTATGTAGCTTTGCTATTTACTATGTGACCGAAGTATTTTGGGAAATAAAGAAAATTATTATACCGGTGATTATTCAATTAGGTTAACATTAGATCTTTATACATAAATATTTTGAGAACAAATTAATATTTACTCTATAAAATCAACTAAAAATGCTAAATCTATAATTGTAATTCTTCTTTTTGCAAATTTAATGAAACCTCATTATATTTAGGTTATCGTCCGTAAATTTGAAAACGAGTAGTGACCTCTGACATTTCCACATGCCACCACAGATACCTTAACTTGAGTTGATAGATAAATTATCATTATTACAATTGTGTAAGTTCTATTTTCTCAGTTTCTCCGCTTTACTTCACTTCATCGCCATCTTGCAATATTCTTCTCCTCATCGGGAGGAGTGGACCATTTTGATGAAAGCATCGCCTTTAACGTGTTTATTCACCAATCTTATCGTCCATAGGGATTCCTTCATCTCTTTCATAAGTCAGTATTTCGCGACAGAGTGTCACAATGTCGGTGGCTATCGAACGATACATAAATCCGAGAGACGCCAATTCTAAGTAAGTGTGCGATCCTAAATCAAGCGAAGAGGACGACTATAAAAGTGATTTCGTCCATCAAATTGACTGAAAGACCGAACGCAACGCTTTTAATCCGTTGATCAAACCTCAATCGACGATTATAAGACCGAGGATTTGTTTGATGACACAGATCGCTTTTTATCACCTCTGCTTTACATCGATATCTATGTTTTTGTTGGATCGATTTCGCAAGATCTGTTTGGCGGATTTATATTCCTCCAATAAACGGGATGATCATAGTGAGGATACATTTTAACTGGCATTCATATGAGAATGAGGTGGATTTGTGAGGATGGGGTTTAAAATTCCGTGTTGACAATGGCTACGGAGATGAAATGAGATTATCGTCCCATATGAAGGGTTGGAGAGGCGATAAACGGAGATGTATCCGATAATATTATTGACTATTTGAAGCGACGACAACCATTTCGAATGTTTGTCGTGAATGTAGAGACGAAAGGAGGAATTACTGCAGAATTTGAAAATATAATCCTTGGACGATTTTTATCAATTTTCCATCAGGATTTTGTGAAAGTTTATGGTAGAAAAATGTTTTCGTAATGTCCAAAGTTATGTCTTCTTTCCCTTTAGAATTTTTAGAGCCACTAGATATGAAGAGTGTACTATCGTCCTCATACCAAAGAATAGTGAACAAAAAAAAATTTTTGAGCGCTCTGTTGATGCTCTAATTTATTTTATTATAAATTTTCATTAAGCATATATTCATTATTTATTAAGATAAAATTTTAATTTCTTTATAAAGCGGTTAAAATGTTGGTCATTCTCTTGTTTCAATTCTTGGCTATATTTAATACAATCATTTATATCTTATTGATTGTCATCGCATTCATTAAACTAAAGGGATATACATAAAACTAGAAATGATCCGTTCTGCCAAATTCCTATTTTAAATCTGTAAAATGATAAATTTCTATCAATTTGTTTTATTTGAGGGCAATAGAAATCTCATCAGATAATAGTGCGTTGTATACATAAATTTGTCTTGTATATTTGTCATAATGAAGTCATGAGTTCTTTCTCATTAGTAATTTTAATATATTGATGATTTATGTTTTAACATCAATAATTTAGTAATTATACGTGGTTTGATCAAAAAAGAGAAATATATAAATTTCCCTATTTTTGTTTAAGCCACGTATCGCTAATGATTCCATTTTTTCCATTATTTTATCTAATGTCAAGGGAACTAGAATTAAAAATGGCGGTTGGGTTTCTTATATCCTTTAACTGAATCATGAATTTTCGCAGAATTTACTTGCGAGTCTTTACTTTTTCATCACCTCAGTACGTCACTGACGGAATCTCGCTCCAAATACGAAGTCAGCTTTCGTTATTTCGGAAGAGAATCGGGTTTTTCCGAAGAAGAGCAGTGATGAAGTGCTTTTGCAATTTGGCAATTCGTTCATTCTAGAAAAATCCCTCATATCAATTCATTCCTCTGTTAGCACAAAGTTTCAGAAAACGGCTCGACATCCAACTGGGATTACGAGAAGGTTATTTGAAGTATTTGATAACCGCGTATTCAATTGAACAAATAAACGAGTTAAAGCGTCTTAAATGAAATGCTGACAGAATTGCGTTTTTAGATTCCGTGATTACATCACCCCGTCGATTTTCACAAAACGGATACTTTGCAAAATTGTTTGCAATGGAGTTTAGAGGCAATTCACAATTTCTAGGGATTTACATAGATCGTATATTTTTGCGTTTCTTTTGTGGAGTGCTTTCTTTGATGTCACAACTGAATCAAAATATACTTTTTCCATCCATATTCTGAGGGGATTAAGTAAATGTATCTCCATATTTGACTTAAAACATTTTTAGAATAAGAAGTGTTTTCTATGAATCGTGACATACTCATCTGATTTCTTTCTTTTTGCAGGTAAGGAAAATCGCTCAAGTTGAATCAAACCTCTCTACGGATATTTAAAGAGATGTAATATAGTTCTATGGAAGCATACAGGTAAAACCATAAGTTTTTGAAACATCCTCAAATATGTTCCTTACTAATTTAAAAACAATTAGAAGTAATAATTAGGAAATCTTCGACATTTTTAGTTACGAAATTCAAATAGAAATAGTCGGTGACATCATTTCGAACGAAACCGCGATACGAAAATAATTGTACCTTTTAATAGTTGTGACCGGAATGACGTCATCAACAGCAAGAACACTTTTGGCAAACGCGTCACACGCCCTGGAGAGTCGCTTTAACAGCTTCCGCTATGACTCGGACCAGTTTTATGTCGACCTCGTTAAAATTCTCGGATGCCGTGGATGTGGGCAAGAAAGGGCGGTCCGAAGGATATCAATGCCTGAAAGAGAGCCCCTCTAACCTAATAGAGGTGCCTCAATGGGGAGGGTGCTATTGTTACCACTGCAGAAACACTCTCGACCGCAGAGACTCAAGGGCGCCCGAATAAATGCTTCGGACGCTTTCCACGACTATCTGTTGATTAAATATAAGTCGGACTTCATAAACCGCTGCTTGCCTAGGGCGTGGCACTTTCCTATATGCAGTATAGTCTACCACAATCTGTACCTATATTTTAATCGGGGATTACATTTTAAAACATTATAATGTTAGTACGTAAATAGAGTGTATATACTGCACTTATCGTTTAGCTTTAATTTTAACCTGGTTAGATGGAGGAAATTTGGGTGAATTACCCCTCCTATGTAATATAAAATTTCGAATTAGTCCAATAGTCTTTCTAATTCTCATTGCAATATTTACTAAAAGTTGTATCGATCGAATAGAAGTGAAGGGCATTTTATGAAAGGAAAGGTCACAAAAATGGATTTCCACGGGTCACGTGGCGGTAAAAAAGAATTGGAACCATTAGAAGTCAGTATTACTGAAGTGAATTCCGGGAGATGTGAAGTGACCAAGAAGAGGATGGAATGTAGAAATATTTAAGTACTTCTTCAAAAGATGCTCAAAAAGAGTTAATGAGAGAGTACTCGGGGAGGCATTGGTGTAAAGCCGAAGATGATGGGATGTTTGATAATTTCTGAGTGTGCGCATTATTTTTCTAAACGAATTACCTTTGACGCACG
Source organism: Pantala flavescens (assembly GCA_020796165.1). Lineage (NCBI taxonomy): Eukaryota > Metazoa > Arthropoda > Insecta > Odonata > Libellulidae > Pantala > Pantala flavescens. Next base: position 29,897,554 of record CM036884.1, on the reverse strand, counting down.
AATTATTTAATCGGAAAGTTTTTGGTGTCAAATATAACATTAGCAAATACGCTTCCCACAAAAGAAAAGAGTTCGATGAATATCGAAATAAAAAAGAAACAGTAGCTTCTGAGAGTTTTGGAAACTCGCTTTATTTACAAAATCCTTAACGGTGCGTATTCTTGCCTCGTACGGGCATTATATTTTTCTCGACTCTAAGATGAGAAAAATTCAGAGCAAATCGCTGTCTCATGTATTTTGGACCACTTTGGTTTGCCAATTGCAACACGTCCTCGGTCATAACCGTTTTCCCCCCTTCTGGCCTCCCCCCGATCGGTGTGCGACGCATAGAAATTGTGTCCAAAAGGAGGCCCTCGAGAAGGGATTACTGCTTCTCTAGCAAGGATATCAGTTGCTTAGTCTCAGACAGAAAGGGAAACTTGTGTGAAGTAAAAGAGGAACTATCGTGGTCATTTTAGTACATCGAGGGTTTCTTTAGAGGAGAGTATTTTAGAGAGAGTAGAGATTGAATATCGCAAGATATTAAAAAAGTATTGTTTAATTAATAGCAGGTCTTACTGGTTCATTTTCTTTTGAATCATTAACATCAGCAAGATAACAAAATCGCTGGAAATACTTAGTTACGTATCTTGGTACTACGTTAAGTTTTTAAATCACCTTTTTATATTATGATTATTGACCAATTCAAAGTTGATTAAACCATAAAAGGACTATACGGAATATTCTGAAAAATTTTATCGAGCATTATTCGTAAATATTCTATATAAGGCCGTTTTGTATCGAGTCTCTGATAGGCAAGATCAAAATCATACTTTACTAGTTGATGCTTTATCCGTACTTTCGTATGATAGCCATTTTGATCTCAATCCAGCGAGTATAGAGTTTTGAGTCAATCCCGAGCAGGGGTTGCTTCATTCCGATTTATAGTGGTAAATTTTAAATGAACCAAATTTAAGAAAGCTTTGACTGTCTTATGCAAATCCATGTTACATACATCTAATTCCTTCATCAGGCTTAATGATTGTATAGGAAGGAGCATTCTTTTACAGCCTCATAGAGTCAAAGCATATACTGATAGAAATATCATTCGTATCTGAAGAACATCTTCGTTGAATACTCAGTGTTATACGACAATAATCAACGATAAGAAACATCGAAGTAGAAATACTGTTTTCCGCCCAAAATTTCCCTGAAATCCCTGGAATACGTAGGTCGAGGAAAGCGAATTCTGGAAACGGTGGTTGGGAGATACTCCCTGAAGTTATGCAAAACGCCACACCAATATAGAAGGCGCCATGAGGAATTCTCTGAAGACGAAATTAGTTGGAAAATACGAAAGGATATATCTCCGAGAAAAAGAGGGATAATCACAGCAAACAGATGGCAGCGAAGTGATGTTTATGGCACCTGGCTCCGGGATATTCCCTTGTCACGCGAAATTTGCATTTTAAAGGGAGAAGATGGAAAAAATCCAGCCATGATTATACCAGAGATTAAATTTAACGATGTTTTTATCTCCATGGTGCACCTTAAAGAAGGAAATGAAGCCCTCATAACTATTCCTACTACGCACTTTTTCTCCGAGCACTTTCCACTTTTCAATTAAACCTTAAAAAGTCGTTCTGCTTTGTAATTAAACAAAACGCTATTAGGATATGCAGACGGAGAAAGAAATGCAAATTTTCTTGATAAAGTCATTGTATTTTTTATCGGAAGAAATGAAAATATTAGTATGTATTTGAAATTATTCTTGAGGTGAATTTCTTTTACTGATGACTTCTTTAAAAGTCTACTATCTTTATGTCCCTTTATCCAATCTCAATGATACATTTTCTAGGTTTCGTTATAATTTATTATTTAAAGTTTAAATCGTTTGTTATGTTTCTTACGCCGTCTTCTTGAAGTCTCCTTCGACAGGACGATTATCGGAATCAATTCAACTCCATTTGGGTTTTAAATATCGGAAAAACACGAAATCCTTTGGCCACTCGCTGTCGATTGCAAAGGTTCGAAAGAAACGTATCCATCATCTGAGGGTTAAAAGACGAGAAAAATAAAATATCGGTGAAGCCTTATTTTCGGTAAATAGAGGCAGCTTTTTACGGTTGTTTTTATCGTCCATGATTTAAAGCAAAATATATTCGGTATGTTATGGATTAATTTGAGGTCATATGAAGCATAGGTGCTCTTAAATAATAACCACTAATAAATGAAAATTTTAATTCTTCGTAGAATATTGGAATAAAATGGGTCTAAAATCGTTGGAATAAATTATCTCTAAAGTGAATTCTCAAAGGAAACTGTTACCTCGGAAGTACTTTTTGTAGGTATTAGAAGGTAGCAAAAAGTATTCAAAAATATCAGTTTCATAAATATTGCGAGCAAGATAGACGGATAAAGGTCGGAGGTTTATCATTTTTCTTTGAGTATCTCTCAAAAGGGTGCTTCGTGTACTGTATAGTCGATCGTAGGCCTTTTAATTAACGAACACGGCTGCAGTGTCGTTAATATTTTCTTCGTGTTGGGGACCCTTCCTATCTTTCGTTATTCTTTCATCTTTTACACCTCATTGTTTCCCATTTAACTACTCAGTTCCTCGCGATGTTCCCATTATCATTAAAACCTCATCTTCTCCGAACTCTGTCTTCTTTGACAATTCGTTAATAATTTTCGTTCTTCCTCTTTTTAGTTCATCGCGAGAGACGTTCTTTTTGCGTGAGAATTCCTCTCCATTGATAACCTTTTCGTTTTACTTCTTAATAAAACTGTTGCCTAAGGAATTCAAAGATTTCCAAATCCACGCATTCAATTCATGCTTAAATACAGTTATCATAGAACGTATATTACGGATACATAACAAGTAATGATACAGAATCATAGAATTATATTAATTGCCATTAATCTATAAATTATTTGAAATGTAGGCATTAAGAAACTAAATTATGGCAAACTAATGCTTTAAATACATAATATTACTTTTAAAGGAAATCATGCATCAATTGATGACCTTAATTAAATCAAAATTTTCAACTCCCTTTAATATTTCTTTCTCGCTTTGACCATTTCTCATCATTCTGTTCAATGACTCTCTACTCGTGCATACACTTAGGCGTTCTCTATTCTTTTCTAACAGCTTTTCTGTTCCATATCGTTAATGATGTGCACCTCTCGTTGCCTAGCACCTGTCCTCCTTTCACATGCCATTCGTTTCCATCGAAAATCCCTCTCCAAGTAACAGCAATCCAAGTAATTCACAGAAAGTGATATTTTCTGAAGATGGATTTTTTCTTTTATTACAGAAGCATCCTAGTGCTATTGATTTAAAAAATAATTATAGTAAAGTAAGTTATCAATATTCCCATTCTCAGGTCTTAATATCTATGAATTCCAGTCCGATATAAACTTTTATTGAACTAAAAAGATATTTTATAGATTTAGTCGATACCTTTAGTATTGATTTTTCGTTTTTTAGATAAGTTTTAGTTAAATTTACTTGTAATAATTGAGATTTCAGTTATCTGAAACCATATGATTTCCTTATTTAAACGATCTAACCCGATGATGTGATAATATGTTTATAGGACCTACTCGTCTATACATTGTCTTTTAAATATAAAATATAGTTTTTAGAGTTAATTGAGTAAAATTAGAATTTGTTTAAAGTTCAATTTTTTGATGACCTTAAATTTAAATTTACCTGTAATTTGCTTTTACATGTACTTCAGATATTCGCGTAACGTGACCTCTGAAAAGTAAATGCGACTTCGAAATATCTGCGTTGGAAGACTCGTGTTTTCTTCAGCATCTTTGATATTTCTCTCGAACGACCTTTTGGTTCTTCTTTCGACCCATTTCTTTTCGGGTCGAGAAAGGCTAAATTATCTTCCAAACGATGGAAATTTTTGATCCGCTATCATCTGTCCCTCCACCTTAGCCATTCATCGTCTTTTCCCGATCATCCTTTAAGATTATCCCTTGGGAACGCCCGAGAAAAGGGAAAAATGCGACCCTTTATGCCGTGTCCTACCTGTTTTTAAACCGAGTCTCCCGCTTTTTCTGTTTCGTTAACTTCCATAAGATGTGTTATCGCTTTATCCAATGCTTCGACCTTGGAGGGAAACGCCCTTAAACACCGCGCCTTTTATTTAAGGGACCTCTCATTTTGAAGATATTCTAAAACGAAAAAAAATCCCCTCTTTTCTCTGGAGAACTCCTCGACTCAGTCGTTACGATTTTTCCATCTCCATTACGACGCTGCGGAGTTGAATGCTATCGCGTGAAATATGTTTCCAAGGTGATGCTGTGCCTCCTACGCGAATTAATGGGAACTTCTCTATTGAGTTACTTTGTTCTATAATTTATGAAAAGTCGAATGATAGGAATGTATGTTATCGTAGACATTATGAAAGAGTGAAATTATATCTTTTGAGAGGAATTTCTCTGCAATTTAATTGATTAATTAACGCAATTTACCATCGAAGTGTTTTTGGCAACTGTTTAAACATTTCCAATAAACGGATTGGAATCAGCATTACTTATCTCTGCACTTTGAACAAATTTAATAATTCTCTCTTGCTTCCATTCTATTTCACGATATCTTGGCGCGAGATCGACTTTCAAACTTATGAGGCCATTCGTTTAATTTAACAGAGCTCTGATAATATCACCATAATTATTCTTGCCTTATACGGTAGACAGGAATAATAAGCGATAAAAATTAAATTATATCTGAGTTATAGCGCTACCATAGTGACTGATATTAAATGGGTGTATACATATTTAATAACGCTGCTTGTATATTTTGCCGTATCCAATTATTTTACCCATTCTAATTTTATATAAAATGAAATATAAGTCAAGAAAATCTCGGAGATTTGTTAGTCACAGTCTTTTCAAACTTGAATTCATTTCATCTTTTCGTGTTTCATCCCAACTTCATGCTTTAAAAGGTCTCTTTTTTGTTATAATTAGAGTTTGAGTGAATGCAACTATTTAAATTCTTCTTCCTTGCTTTATAGTTTTCTTTAGTTTTTAATCTATTCAAAGTTTATAATTTTGAAACCATAATATTTAGGAAGTTTTATTTATAATTTATGAAAATACAAATGAAACAAGAAAAATATATTTGACATGGCTCTCCAGATATTCTAAGAGAAATTTGTATTATTCAAATAGTATGTAACCTGTATAAAGTTTATACATATCAAAAAATACCTTTCAAGCAACTTAATTTAAAATCATTTGTTTAATGTGCCTTAAATTTACTTTGAAATTGTAACTCATGTAAAGAGAAGAGATATAAAAATTTTTGTATTTTATCTATAAAAAATCACGTATATAAAGATACGATTTAAAATGTATTAAAAATAATTTTGCATTTTAAATAATTTCCTGTTTATTAAATCACGGCACATGTTGATGCAAACAAAATTTATTTTTGGAGACTGATACGCAAATTACAAGTTCTATTGCCCGCATTGACTTCGTATCGAAGTCATGGCAACTGAATTGCCTCTTTAAAGGAAGACTGGAAGTGAATTCGCAAAGCCTATCATTCAATTCAATGTGCGGCATTGGCTGTGCACACAACTCACTCACTCGCCTCAAGACGTTCCTTCTTCGCCACATCCAACCTCCATTGTCTTCCTTTGGAGGTATTTACCTGGAATTAATGGTGAAGTCTATGAGTATAATAATGTACATTTTTAGTTATTTAAAGCTCCATTATTATTTGTATCTCTGTTAATAATTAAGCATAAAAGTTTGAAACTTTGAACTATAATCGCGATTAACAACTTGCCTATTCGATGGTCATCAATATTTTCTCCAACTTTCTCTCTCTCCAACCAAATTTAAAAGATTTGATAAACATTTTTTATTACGCAATATATTGTTCGGAAATTATTTTCATAGTTTTTTATTCTGGAAATTGAGAAAGGTGAAATTAATCCTTTGGAGTATGTTACAGTTGGTGAGAGCTTTGTGTATTACACCAATTTTGAATTGAAAAAGAATATTCGAGTAAACAAATTTGAAATGTACATTCGCTCAGATAAGAGTCTTAAAAGATGAGAAGCACTACAATTGAATCCAATGGAAATAGTAGCAATACTTTTCTTTAAGTATTTCCATTTTAAGCGGCGTTTTGACTCAATTGAGATTACAATCATTTAATTTTGATGATACTATCTTCTCTCATCGTATTTTACTCTTTTCCCTTACGTTTCCTTTCCATCCTCATCATTTGTCTTTGTCATTCGCTGCAAAATCGTGTTGCATGACTATTTTCATTGCTTTTTGTGAGATATATGCTATGTAAATATATCGTTCGCTTCTTATATTTGTCCTAATGAAAAATGAAATGAGTATCTTAATACAATGGTAGTATTTATGCATCTCATTACTCAGGATCGTATTCTTTTGATGCTGAGGATACAATTTCCAATGGGAAATGTGGTGCATTGAAAGTTGGCGTAATAAAGGGGAATAGTGAAAAAGAGACGATTGCGTGTTATTCTCATTGGCACACAATCGACCGCTGAGTTCATCTGAATTGCAAATGTGTGAATATTTTCGTGTAATTCAAACACTCTTGAGTCGCGAAAGGGTGAAAATTTCCCATTTTCTTGAAAAATAATATTCGGGAAATATGAAGCGTCTTAATGAAGAAATATTTCTGTAATAAATTCTCAAGTAATCTTGATTTTAAAACTCACTCAATAGAATAACTTACGCGAGCTAGTAGATCCTCTTACTTCGTGAAAGTTATTTTCGTCGTGTTTTTAAAAAATGTATGACTACTTTATCATAGTATAGCATTTCAGTTTGTTAAAAATACTTTTTTCATAGTGTTCTTGTAGATAAGTTACATACTACTCTGAGAATTCCACATTCTAATTTTTTTTTTCATCGCAGAATTTTCGATTTCGATTGAATATGCACATAAATCTTCGACTGAATTATAATATATTACTTTCTTATCAATCTCTAATGAGGTTATTAATTCATTTAACCCACCAATTTATTTAAGATAAGATTAAATGATTTGCAGAATTTTTTCCTAATTTCTGCGAAAAAATTAAGTTAAATATATAAATATGTTCAAATATTAAAATTATTCATTAAGAAAGTTTTCTTTAATCTTTCAAATTTTCAATCACGTATGGTTTATTATTTGCATATTCACACATCAATTTTTTTAAATGTATTCAAGATTGTATTGTCACTTTTCGTCCCTCATTATTTTCATAAATTCGTAGTACAAGGGGAAATGCATCATTTCCCATCCATTTTTCATTTCCTAGTAATATATTTCCCTTTTTACTGTCTCTATCTTCTGAAATGGTTTTCCCTAAACGATTGCATCGTAAGCATTAGTCGAATCAAAGGCGGTTTGTCGTTGATTTTCTTCGGCGAGAATTTGAAGGAAGCTTTCCTTCAAATGGACGATGTTAATGGAGGCGGAATATGCATGGCGACGGAAGAGCCCATTTCTATTCCGGAGGCAAACTCCGATTTTCCACCGGAATCTCCGCAAAGAGCAATTGACCATTGGAAACATAAATATTTGATTTTTACCTTCTAAACATGAGTTTTCTTCCGTTCATGAACCAATAGTCGACCAGTTTCCCATCCTCGGGGTTTACCTAGGATGGTTCTTGAGGACAAATATTTCTTTAAAGGTTTTTAAATCGAGCTTTCTTTTTGAGAATCACAACAGTACAACTCAAGGAATAAAGATGTGAAACTAATATAAAATTATTTAATTACACATCTCGAATTTTTTCGTAAGTTTTAATTTCAATTCGTCAAAGTATACTATAGTGATGTAAAATAGATCTAATCTTCTGCTATAAGATTCTGATATGAACGAGCATAATTTCTTATCATTATCGTTTTATTAGTTGTAAGTCTTAAAAGTTCAATTAAAACTTAAATTTATCAAAATTGGGTTTAAAAATAAATTTGGCTAATAAATATGATTTTAATGGATAATTATCCTGACATAAGAAATGAACAACGTAATGACTACATCTGTAACGATATTGAGGTGAGATAATAGTTGTCTTATTAAATCTGTATATACAGTGTAATCTACGGACACGTTGAAATATTATCAAACAGGACGAACTATTGTTGCTCTTTTAATGTGTATATTTATTTCTATGTTTCTTATTGTTTGTTTCAGATTAATTTATTGTTCGACGCGTAAGAATACACGAACGATTATTATATTTTTTGAAGAAATCCTATTACTTTCGTTGCTTCTTCTAAAATATGCGAACCAAAAAGCAAATTAAATTCGTTTTGACTCTTCTTAAATTCTATTAAAATCAAGATTATGTGATCCTCAATTTTTCGTGGCTGTTCATCCAAAATTTTTTCCAGGCGATGGAAAAAAACGTGCCACAGTATTTTTCATTTTTATGCATACCATTCTCTTAAGCTTTCTTTTACACCCATCTATAAAATAGCTTTCGATAAAGATGCATTAAAAGGGTAAACTTGATACGAAACTACGAAAGAGCTTTCGAATTCCTCATTCTATGGAATGTGATCCTAAAATATATTAAAGGAGCCCCGAAAAGGGATTGTTAACGTTCGGATAAAAGGCTTTGCATTAAGCTTTCTTGATCGAGGCTTTGACGTTCAAAGATATTCGTTCAATTTTGTGAATGGCTTTACAGTGTAGTAAGAAAGGGATAAAATTGTGAAAAAATGAACTCTTTTAATCCCAATTTTTTTACTCGACAATGAACTAACACTGAGAATAAATTTAAACACGTATTTTTTTAGCCATGTAAGTATTATTCACTATCAATTTCTATAATAGGATTAAATAACGGTTGATATAGCCTAAAGATAATAAATCTATCTTTTCTTGTTTTCACACATCTAGACTTTGAGATTATTTTGGTACAACGCTCTTTCTGAATTCGTTATAACTCCGCCTTGTTCTTTTCTCATGGCGTCTTTTTTGGAGGAGAGTTGAAATTTATATGAAATGCGTCCCATCTAATACTACACGCCCGTGTCTTATACTTCATAAAACTTTCCCCTCAAAACTATTAATCTTTGTGGCCCTTCGGCTGCCATATTGGTTTCTCTCCTCCCTTTCTCTCAATCACCGGAGTGTATATCTCTTTTAGCGGAATCTTTTTTTCGCAACCCCAATGCGTCTGCTTCAACACCTGCCTTCCATACGAAAGCTTTTCTCTTAATTTCACATTGTCCCTGTTTTACTCTAATGAAAATGAAGACTTTTGAGGAACGAGCACACAATGCTGCTCTGTTACATTAAGTGTAATTAGTTTGCATGCGTTACTCAGTTAGGATTATCATATCTTCTATTTACTACGCTAGCGGAGTCATTCGGTCTCACGTAGGATTTTATTCGGAAGTATATGAAAAACTAGAATTTTATGCCAAAACGGGTATCTTTAATGAAATGTCTCTTTCTCCTACTCTGCATTTAGTGTGAGGTAAATAGTGAATAGAGAATTTTATAGATTATTCTTCGTATTGAGCCTCAGGAACGAAGAGAAAAACTTTTGGTTGCACTGCATTGCCCATTCGGGTTAGTTTTACTCTTTCGCCGAATGTTTTCCGAGAAAACTACAATATTAGGCACTATTTATAGTTGTTACCTTTTGTAATATTTATAAATTTTATTACTATCCGAATTTCGGTTGTCACTTTTTGAAGCCATCCTATTCATGATGCATGTGAATTGCTTTGTAGTGCCTGCCTTGATTGATGTGTTTCTATACTGTTTTGATGTAAAAGGATCTATTGATATGTGCATGTCTCATCCAACCGCAAACAAGGCTAATCGTGGGCAAAATTTTTGTCGATACATGGAATGCAACGGAATAACTTGTTCTATGAATATCCCCTCAGCACTCGAAGTTGCATTTTCCAGGGGACCCAAAAGGGGGAGATACGGTGACATAAATCAGGAGTCAGTCTTATGAAAAATCTTCTCCCCTGCGTAAGCCTCCTTGGTCCGGTTTACTTCCCTAATTCTTCCCTGGTGTGTCCCCTCTCCGTATGCCATCCTCCCTCATTTCCCTTTTGTGCGGAATTTCAGATTCTGACTCTTCTAACATATTTCACGCATTATGGGCTGATCGCTCCTTAGCCGAATGGCCTTCTTACCCTCCCCTTAGCTAAGAGATTTCGCAGCGGAATGAGGGATTCCAAGGCATGATGGGAAGGTGCACCATGAATAAGTGAGGAATGAAGGGATGTTTTTCTTGAGCAGCACGTGCGTTTTCGATGGCTTGGTGAGATGGACGAAGGCTGAGAAACGATTCGGCTGAGGGCTTAAATAGACCGTTTCATCCTCACCGTGGATAAACTTCCTTCGGAGAACCTCACGGAGATGTGATTGGAGACTCCATCTGCTGCACGTCTATACTTTATGACCGCGGATTTGGCGGAGACGGAGTTCCGAAATCACGGTGTCTTTTCTAATCCCTGGTATCTGCAGTAAATGCGAGCACATTGCAGTTCATCGTAAGAGTATGCATAGATCATTCATCAATAAATAATTTTTGATAAGTGTTATTTGATAGTTAGTAAATATTATAAAATTTTAACTGAATTGGATCGATAATAGCAATTTAGAATCGTAGAATATCAAGAGATGACTAAGTTATCTTCAGAGTTTTAAATAGTGAAAATATTTCGTCATTCGATATTTATTTTTCTCGGGGACTATATTTTGGCGGGAAAACGTTTAAGAAAATTACTTTGGTATTTACATGGGTAACTTTTGTAGAATTAACATTGTTCCTGAAACACGTAATTACTAGTTGGACAATAGTGTAGCTCAAAAAATATTTATTCAGTGAAAAACGGAAGACAATGTCGTTGAAATTTAGAATTTTGTTAATGAAAGGTCGTTCGTCATATTCAAGATTCTATTCAGGCGATGTATTTATTTTATCCTGATTTTGTTACTTACCTAGAACAGGATATTTATAGTGAATGGCGATTTTCAAGCGTTTATGATATTTGTTTATGACATATATAGTACATTTTAACTCTTAATCATCATCTCGTGAAATATATCTTCCTTTACAATCCTGGATGAAGGGCTGAAGTTATCATCTATAGGACTGCGATTTTTTAATATAATTCGATTCGTGATTCCAACTTTGACGGTGTATGATCCATTTGCTCATTTTGATTAAAAATCAGCCGTTTTTAGCTACTTTCAAATCATAACGAATGATTGAGGAAGCGAATTATTTCTAAAAAGAATTGTTGAAGTTAAATGAAATGTGTTAATATATTTTAGTTCCTTATCAGATAAAATAATTTAAATTCCAGATATCACAGCAAGTTCATAACCCCAGAATCAAGATGAATGGGGCATTAAGAGTTCAGTGGCCGAACAAAAATACGGAAATCTGCGTTAGCTGTTGTTTCGACTATTCTTTTATTTACTTTCTCCGTAAATTATGCGAAGTCCGCAGACGATAAGCGCTCGAAGCGATGTTTTGCAGCTTTGTCTCATAGATTTTGTTTAAAACCGATCGGATTATATGACGTTCTAGGATTTCGATCGTAAATTACTTCTCCGCTGAGATAAATCAAGAGCAGTCAAATATCGGAGTGAATAATAAATCGGCAATTCTATCTTTCCATGGGGTCTCCCTCATCTTCTATGTATGAAATTCGGGGTATTCTTAGGACCTCTCACGTGTGGCGTACAGGTGCGGCGAACTCGGGAACTTCCCAACTCGATGCTCAAAAATGAAAGAGATTCGGAAATTTAAGGGTGGCTACGAGTTAGGCGTGCCGTATCGCACTTTTCGCTGCGGAGAGCTGCTTTACGATTTTATCACATTATGGTCGTAAATTCGACGGCGAAAAAGAAAACCTGACCGATCTTTGCGGCTAGCCCGATATGTTTTATTCTACCAGGGCGTGGTTTTTGTGCACCGATTCATTTTCATCTTTACTGCGGATTCGAACGTTTAAAGTACGCCCTTTTTTTTGGTGCGGATGCATAAATTCCGGATTTCGCGAAAAAAGGAGATTGCGTGCTTCCTGCTCCTTAAGAGATAGCCATCGCTCACACTATTCTCCGGTATTATTTTTTGGGGGGAGGAAGTTGTGCACTCTTTCGCGCGACTATTCGTAGTATTCATTTATGAGAGTATAGATATATCTTTAGTATGAATAAGTTTAGTAGTTTTCTATACCATCTTATTATTGCATTGATGGTAAATGATAAAACTGTATGAATCATGTTCTAAGTGTACGTCAACGAAAGGCGATGGTCTGGGAATTTTTCTGCGGAATATTAGGAAATTCTTTTTCGATCTATAGTTTATATTCATTACAGATGCCATGAAAGACCTATCAATGTGACGAACCTTAACTTTATTTTTATTTTATATTACTGATATGAAACTATTATTCGAAAACCTGACAATTTTCTGATGTTTAGAATTTATAGCTATCGCGAACGTTATATTTTGAATATATATAGAAACCTTTTTGAAATAAGTCTTTTATAAGAGATATTCAATGTCTGTAAAATCATTATTTAATAGTAACTTGAAATGATCAGTTTTAAAATCCTTAAAAAATTCCATTCCCTACGAGCATACCCCATTTAGGATATAAAAACTATAGATAGTACTTTGGTGATTATTCTAATATAATCATTAACTTTAGGAAATTTATAAATCATTCGAACGATAAGAAAAAAGCTGAAAGTATAAATTAGTGGATAGAAGGTGCAATCCCTTTAATTCCATCATCTTGCTGTTCATATTGATGAATCGCATTTAGCTAATGTTTGCTACCTAGAATTGGATTTACAGGATATACGAACCGTTGATTTTTTTAGTTACATTCTGTGCCGCATTCACAGATCTAAATCCGAACTATAAATTGTGTTAAGAAATGTTGAAAACAGCAATTTAAAAAGCGGGAAAACTTCACCAACTTTTAAATAAATGAGTACATCTAATAATTCAAAGGACTAAAAAATAACATCGTATAAATCTGATTTGGTGTATAACTCCTGAATGGAACTGAGCCTCTCTTTGTACGAAAGGGAATCAGGATGTGGATGATCTGTTCTGTTTGACGCAAATGGATTTAAACGAACGTTTTTCGTTCCGAGGTTTCAATAGCAATAACATTTTTCGTCGCATGATACGGACGTAATCAAGTGAACGGGTTTGCGTGCGAAAAAAGTGTATTCCGAAGCAAAAAACGGAGGGCTTGGGAAAGCACGCATTAACTCCGCACGTCAAAACTCTTTAGGTGAAATCACACTGGGAGACGCGACCTCTACCATTATGTGAGGACACTCCTTTCACCCTTTCTGACCCCCGTGACTGATGGTCAAGGCCTCAAAAGGGCTGCGGGAATTATAATTGAGGGAGGATTTGAGGGCATCCGAAGAGGGGTTTAAAAACCAATGAGTGCACAGGAAAGAGTAGATTGGAAGTGGTTGGAGAAGCACGTACCAGAGTCATTAACAGAATCAAATTTCATTCTTTTTTGCGAAAATGAACGTGTATATTGGGGAAGAATGAAATGTCTATGAATGAACAGCAAAAATAGGTCAAAAGACGCTAAGTATGATGCATAATGTCTTTAGTAATGTAAGAAGAATTTAGGCTAATGTGAATGAAAAGGAGGGATATAAATGAATGTATTGTTTAATTCGATACATTTGAAAGTTTCCCCAAATCGAGAAAAATATTTCAGTTGTAAAGGATATAAATGGAAGAAAAAGTAAGCTGGAGTAGGTGAGTCGTTTTTTTTAATAGGAAGTCTATTCGCCCATTCACAATTATTGTTGAGCTCTCTTGACCTTTCGAAAAAGAGTAGGCATTTGAGGAGTGGTCGTATTCCTGAAGCGTATGAAGCGTAATGAGGTATAAAATTAAGAAAATATATCATCTGTATCTAATTATTCAGCGTCACTGAATAGACTAGAGAGCCTCTTAAATTTTACAAACATGAGAGTGAGTAATATTATTCTTTCATCATAAAAAGGGAATATATATCCTCATATACAAAGCAGAATTTTATGGCTTTCATTTAATCTAGTATCGATTTTCTAAAGTATCTTCTAATTTAAATTTAATCTACATCTTCACTACGTATCCATTGTGTTGGTATTAATTCTCTTGTGAAGCGAATCCTAGGCTTCACTGAGTGTTATATCTTGGGCAATGCATCGCGGGAAGTGGCTATGTGGTGCAGTGTCTAATACTAATATCTCTCCATAATGCGATAAAATCATTATCTCTGCGCAGGAATAAAGGTATTCATGGTATAATCGTGGCAATAAATGCGTTCGATGCCAGGGGTAATGAGGCTGTTTCCAAAGCCGGCCAAGTTAATCGTTTCGTATTAATTTGCAATATGTTAGAAAGGAGGCATTTTGGAGGGCGATAAAATCAATTTCAATTTTTGCATTCGCAAAGCGGAGCACGATCATGCGTGAATGATACGCGTAATTGAGATTTTTTCCCCTCCCTTTGTTTTCCCGTGGGGTAGAAAATTAAACCGTCGGATTAAATAGGCTACAAGGTCGAGAGAATGCTCTCGATTGGATTAAAAGATAAAGTTTCGGGGTTGTTTTAATGATTTCATCTATGTACTCCACAATTAGGATAGTAGAATGTGATGGAAATACGCGTGGCAGTTCTCATTTGTCCGAAAATATCGCGTTTTCGTTGTTTTCTCCGCAAATTGCGGGAATTTCGGATTCGAGCTGATGAGTGCGGGATTGAATGCTACGATGCGCCATTTTAAAACTTTGATTAAATCATGAAGATTCCAATGCGGTTTAGTCGCTTGAAAAGCTCTTTTAGGCCCAAAAATATGAATTTTTCTTTGAAGAGAGTCGTATCTTTGTCACACGTCCTAACGATAGCTGCTGTTCGTGTAAGCCTATTAGGACTGCACGTCAAAGTTGGCTTAGTTAATGAAGCAAAGTTTTTCATTCATTTGCGTCTGACGAGAGCTTTCGAACTGGGATTTTATCGCCTGAATTCGTTTGAAGAAGAGTGATTGAATACTCCGATTGTGGCTCCGTAGAAGTTAAAAGATGGAACTAAAATGACTTATAAAATGCTTTTAATGTCATCAAGATTCATGTTAAAGTATTTTATGTTCGAATTTTTAAAATTCAGGAATTTAATATCAAAGATTTCTTTCGCATAATCTTATTTAACATTTAGATTATGTACTTATGTAAAACTTTTGCTATATTCAAAGCATTTGCAGAGACATCACGAAAAGATATTTCATCGATTATTTATTATTGAAAATAGTGATCTTTCGACGGAAGAAAATCCTATATTTTGCGGAAATCATATCTGCGGTGGGATTTAAAGGGTTTCCAATGAACGCAAAATCATCTTTTTTCAACGTGCGCCATATGTGTGAATATGTCGCCCTTTCGATGTACACAACGTAACACGATTGGAGGTCCGCCCCTAATCAGAGTGACCGATGCAGGTGAGCGAATTTATCTCTCACCGTTTCATTTATTGCCCATTTATTCCTGGCTCCTTCCTATCGGCATATGAAAATAATTCTTATTACAAATTTTGCATTGATAAATGAATGTTGTTAACGAATGGCGATGTATCTAATGTACCAATTTATTCAACTTCATATTTCTTATATTTCCTCCACGTAACTTATTGAAATAAAGCATTAGTTTATTCCTTTCAATACTCTTTTCCAAGAAGTGGAGCTTTTAACGTTTTCTTTTCTTCAACATCCTTCCACTGTTTTGTACTTTATTATGCCATCAATCCACAGATTTTCAAAATTTTTTCTTGATATCGTAGCTCGAATTTTAGGAATCATTTTCCGAGGTTTACAGCTATAAAAGCGGTTTATTTATGATAGCTAAAAATACTATTTCTATTTTCCTTCCTTTTTTTGAATCCTTCATTAATTTACGTCCTTTGGTTAATCATAATAAAATCTCGTACAATTCAGATACAGTTACGAGGTGATAGAAACTTGATATAGCTAAACAAGATTAATTGTAGCAATCACGTGACCGTTATCTAATTCACACGCATTTTTAAACACTCGATCATTCCCAATTTCACTTCAATCTCATCGCTCGATTCAATCAACTTATTCACTCTCTCGGAATTTCCCAGAAACATTCATTACCCCTTCCCTTTCTCCAACATTCACTCTTTCACCTTCGTTATACCGCATCAGGTATTTCTCCATCCATTCATTAAATGCATTCTTACCTGGAAATCTTTTTTTCCCTACTGATATGGTTCCCAAATTCCTCGATATTGGGGTTATTCTTGTCAAGAATATTAAAAATACTGAACTAAAAATAATAATTCAAAAAATGATTCGCTGTATACTTTTACTTTACCTAAATAGTGTTGATAGAAGTTTCTTAATAAATTTGATGAGTAATTTTCATTTAATTCATTCAAGGATTATTATGAACTATTTTTGATAGAATCCAGATGTTCTACAGTGAGGGGAATACATATTTTTACAAATAAATCCTCATTACCGGTGTATTACATTATATAACTCATTGTTGACGAGGAAAAGTGTTAGTTCTAACTTCAGATAAGTATTATTTCAGAGACTCTAATATGTATATATAATCGATAAATCATTTTAATATACTTTGGTTTTTGAATTTGTAAAATCCATATGCCGAAAGTACGTAATTTTCAACATTGTCGATCATATCTGTAAACTTATGACTTTAATTTGATTCTATGAATCAGACCACAAATAAAACATCGCAAAATGTTTATAAATATTTTATTTGAATCAAAATTAAAATAATTTTTACTTGAAAAAATGTATTTTAATAACTAAACTGCATTAAATAATAAAGCAGAGAGTTTTTACACTAATACTCGAAATTCAATTTTATTTATTTGTAATTGAATTTTATATTAACTTTAAAATTTTTATTGAAGCTTTTGACCTGCTTTTTACATTTTTATGGGTCGAAAGAATATTATAGGATTTTAGAATATTTTGTATTACGGTCATTATATTTATTATTGGACGATTACTTTCGTCTATAGTTCTGTTTAATTCTATCTTTGATTTTATTTTGTTCATTCCTTTATTTACTTCTTATTATAGTTATCGTGGAAGTTCATTCGATAATTTCCCTGTAATTCAAGTCACTTAATGGGATGTGTACTTGATGCTCTAGGGCATTCGCCATTTGCAACTGTCGAGAGGAGATTTTGAGGAACGACCCTATTTATTGGAGGCATTATTATTCAATCGAATTCCGAGCAATTGCGCTAAATTAACGCCGACTGTTTTTACGCGAGATTTAGAATCTCGGCTTCTGCATTCCGGGAAAGCCGACAAACCTACGGCGAATAATTCAGATACATTACGGGCGTCGAAGGCCGTCAATGATCACGCATTTAGCGAGGACAAGGAAAGTAAACGCGGAATTGATGAGGCACTACGTATTCACTTTCATTGTGAGAGCACGTAGGCGTTGCTTAGTCACGATTCATCACATCAAACATGAGCGGTGGCCAATCTTCCCACACATTATCCATACCTAGAAATTGACCTATTCTATTTAAAGTAATTGGCCGATTTATCCGTAGCCTTCATCATTTCGAATATCCAGTCCGTAAAAGTCTGTCGAGCTGTAGAAGAGTTTTAATTAAACCTGTACTCATTGAAGCCTAGTTCATAAATGTAATTAATTATACTTTAATGAAATCTCTTTGGAGATCAAAACGACTTTAGGCATTCGTCCATTGTGAAATGAGCTGGGATATTTAACATTATCCATTTAAGCTCGGATTTAAATGACTTCAACCAGGTATTATAAATCATAACGATCGTTCAAATTCCTTTTGATTGATTCCTAGTTTAAACAGACTCTTCAAATATAGATCTGTATAGACTACAATATTGATTTATTTAAGTTAATATCAAATTTTTATCAGCCGTTAATAACCATGGGTTTTAAGCATATCCATTCAGTTACAAATGATTTACCAAAAATGAAGCGATACTGAAACGTTCAATTCGATTTAAAATTTTTGTTTTCTGGAAAATAAATTGTTTTTATTAAAGAAAATATCCAAGTCAAATCCTTATCTGAAGCATTTTATAATTAATATACAAATAATAATTTATGATACATCTTAGGCGTTTGTATATTTCTTATTTTGAAGTGTTTTTCAGTATATAAATATATTATTTTATAGTATATTCAGTATATAATGTATTTGATCTGGAATTTTCCTTCAAAAAGTATTTGAAGCTTATGTTCGGTATTCTTTTACATCAAAAATTAAATATTTCTGTTATTCATCGTGCAATATTGGTTACCACATAAGAAGTATTTTTCTAAAAAATTAGGGAATTAAGTAGTTGATATTTCAAACTATTGATATTATATTTAATTCGCGCATTTTATGTAATCATCATTTAATATCTTTTGCGGTAAATGACCTTCTCATCTTTAGAATACGACCGATCGCATTTTGTTACTAGCGTATTCCTTCTATATGTTAACCGAATAGTTCGAATTTTATCTCCTAATGCAATCCATTTGTCCTTCTACTGTAAATATGATCCCCTTCTCTGCAAATATGTTTAGTAGCTGTGAGTGGTTGCAGATGTACAGGGGCTCTACGATTCGCGGGAAACGAGGTTTCTACCTCACATATGTAAAAAGCGTTCGTTTCATGGTCGTTGCTCGAGCATGGATTTTTCCAGTTAAAAAACTGAAGCGAAATTTATATCGATCACTTTTTCGGTGTTTTGAGGAGGGAGTGCTAAAAAAGCGGGTTTCGGTGTTGTGTGAAAGAGATGCGGAGTTTTCTGTCGGTAAAGAGACTTTAATGGCATTCATTCGTCCGTTTACAGTCAAAAGAGAGTAGCGCTGCAATGTTTCCGTTTATGTCAATCGTTTTACGGAGTGCTCTCGTGAATCTTTTTTTTGTCACTCCCATTGTATTCTAATCCCATCGCGCGGCCCGTTATTTTTTTCTTTAAAACGCCAACCAATACGAACCTTTGATTCTCCATACAATGGACTATCCACAAAGATGACTTTGGGTTTGACGCACAAATGGGACCAACGGGTAATCGAGGTCGTACTATTAGAGGGAGGATTTTGGCAGCAAATAATGAGGTAGAAGAATGACTCGCTCCAGGTGCCACTATATAACAATGGCGGAACGCTAGATTTTAAAACACTGAAAATTATCGAAGAGAAAATCAATTCTCTTCAGGGGATTCATTCTATTCTCTTTTTACGTTATCCATTTTCTATCCTGGATATGCTTTCCCATAAAACGACCGTATTTGCATGCATATCCAATCAATTTTTCGGGATGTTTTTATTTAAATTTACAATTATCATCCTTCGACCTTCAGCCTCTTTTTTTGACTCGAATCGACATTTCGCTGCGAATCGATTCGAATATATGTGGTCGTTAGAGAAAAAGCTCTGTGGGATGACGTAATGCCCGGCACAGGAGTAATGAAAAAAAAGACATCGAGGGTATTAAAAAAAACAGAAATAATCAAACTCGAATGCACAGGCTTTTATTTTTTGTTCCTCATTCCCGTTTGTTTTAATTTTTTCCTCCATTCGACGCGATCCATATGTTCTCGCGAGAGGTATTTCTCTTCAAAAATAAAGTCGCTTTATCGATATTATGTCTGACACACATATACGCACGGGAATTTGCACGTACTTTGAGGAAGGATGCATCTGAATATGCACTTTTCAATTTTTTAGGGATCTTCCTTCTTATCATCCTATTGATGTCATGTTTAAGACCATGATATTCATATAAAAGGAATTAATGTTAATAAGAAAACAATTTACTCTTGTATCTTAAATGTAATCAATATCTTTAAACTGATACTTCCAAAGGATAATTAATTTGTTAAAATTCTCATTTTTCCAATTCAGATAATTGGTCTTTTATATTAGGATTCTTGGTTAAGCTATTGCGCTTTTTGTTCATGCCTTCTCATTGCAAGGAAACTGTAATATTAGGTTACATTTAAATATCTAGCATATAATTTCAAGATCGTCAGTTAGCATAAAAAACATTTACTAAAAATCGTATAGAATACGATGATATACACACGTATGATAATTATATTTTTTGTTGTAACTACAATTTACTGTGGTGAACTTATTTTAAATTGGTGAGCATTAGTCATCAGTATTTACCTAAAGTAGTGTATCATTTGTATTATATCATCATAGTATATTATCATCAAATTATCCTCTGCATGATGATACTTTCATTTTGTGTATATAAATATCGGAAAAGACTCATTAGTCGAAATTTAATTTAAAAAGAGGTATATTTGATATGATTTGGGATTTCCATTGTTCATCCATTCGTTTGTGCAGACCTGTCACTATTGATAATCATAAATATCGCTGAATTACATCATTGTCTATTCTAAATGTATGTGATTTGAAAGTAAAATATTACGATTTTGAATTACTTAACGAGTTCATCTAACTAGATTTTCAGAATTTTTTTACATTTTCACATTTTTAACCTCAGAATTCATAAATAGTTGCTTTCTCATGATTCTTTTGCATAAATTATTGTTGCAGGTAACTGGCGAAACTGTTCTATAATAGTAATTTAGTTTTCTTTCGTCGTTTAAAATCTATTTCGGTCTCTACTTTAACAGTGTCGTATATTTGTTTTGTGTAAACACTGAATTTTGTATCTCTTATCGTTGCGTTCATTTTCATCTCCTCGATATTGAATGCTCATGATTAATCGAGGAATGAAGTTCACCCGAATGAAAAAAAAAGCCAAACACTATTTTTCATCGAATGATATTGACTGTTGTGATGATTTAATGAATCAGAAATAGAAATCGGTCGCTAAACAGAGCCAATCGATCGTTCCTTGGATTCGCGGAGGTTTATTAAATCGCCCTTCTTTCCACGGCTTTCATTGGCTGATATTAAATTAACTTCCAAATCGCTCCAGACCTTGAGGTATTCGCTGCCTTAATTTTTCGCGTCCCTCCACCACATTCGAATTTACCTCTCCTTTTTTTCCCATATATTCGAGTGACCACAACTTATTTGGATGACAGGGTCACGACAACTAAAACTCAACAACAGACGGACTCATAAAATTATTTTATATTTCGTAAACCATCTCCTCTTTGGCTCCGTGTTCGTGTTTTAGACGAGTGGCTAGGCGAAAGGATGGAAGTAAATATGGGCTGCCTTTTTTTATTCCATCTGATTGCTATCCCTAATGGTTCCCATCAAGGTCCTGTCTCAATGTAGATTGGATTCTCTCCCCTGCGCTTTGGAAATGGCGGACCAATCATTGCAGCTGTTTTTTTCTCTCGTTCCCTCTCTGGGCGATTTATGACTCTCATTTATTTCATCGGCAGAGAAGCTCTGAATATGATCCCGGCACTTATGTAGAAACGCCAGGATCGAGTCGTGATGACAACCATCTCGGGACAGCGTAAACACACATAAAAACTGTACTCATTTTTTTTGACTCGATGGATATTGTTTAGCGGAAAAAAATGCCGAATATTAAATAGCTTTTTCGTTCAAGAACGATTTTCGTTCGAAGAATGTTTGTATTTTTTTTAAATGCCTTCAATGGAACGATATGCATTCGGGGGCGATATTTTTCTGATTAAAGTACGTGAAAAGATCTAATCTTTCCCATTTGGATTCACATTCCAACTTCAATTCTTTTAAATTCGCGGTAAAAAGCCAATGAGGCTTAATGGGGATAATTTTTTTAGGGAAAAAGTTAAGGAAAAAAGATTCTATTTGAAAAACGTTTCTATATTTAACAGCAGGTGCACTTAAGTCTTCTAAAATTGGTTAAACTGCGAAAAGAACCTGGTAGCGAGTTTATGAACTCTGAAATGAACGTGATTTAAATAATAATGAATATAGTTTGGTATTTAATTTTTTAAAGATAGGCTTATGATATTTTTATTGTTTTATACGCATTGATACTTCTCACTGAGTTAATTGATTAATAGTAAATTAATTTTCATTACATGTATTCATGAAAGTGCAGTATATTTAAGTGTTTTTTTAACTTAAAGAAAAATACGAATATTTTTATCAATAATGTATTATAATGGATCCGATAAATTGCAATAATTAGATTAATTCTAGACTATGGATTTTTGCTCTATTCAGTGTTTTAAATACGGAAATCCCTCCCTAGACCATAAGGTTTGCTGAGATAAATAAACATATTATAAAAGATTTTAATTAGTTGTTTATACATGTCGTATAATTTACTCTCGATAATGTTTGTGAGAACGGATAAAATATGAATTTAATCCAATTCACCATTAAGTTTCAATCGTAGTAGGTTTTATATTAGCGCCCTTTTCTAATTTACTTATTTATTTGTGATTTCACCACAAATAGGTTTAAGCCTGGTGGCAGCGTTTACACATACATAACAACTACAACATTTTAACAATACTTAAATTATAAGAAGGAATATAAAACATTATAACATAATTTGTAATATATCAGTAATTAATCTTGTGGATATAAAATTTTATTGATTCTTGTGACATTGTTTCATTAAAAAAGATAGTGGAGTGAGAAATCGAATGTCTTCGACCAATGATTATATCGACGCTTACTTCTTCGTCTATTAATTTTTTCCCGTTAAGCTGATAACGGTCGTCGTGCATCTGTAGAAATTGCCAATGAAATAAACGATTGAGAAAATTCGTGATGATATTATTTAATTTCCCATAAATTATTGGGAGATAAGGTAAAATTGAAGGTTTCCGTTGCCAGCAATTAATTAATTTTCAAAAATAACATTCCCCACGTTTTCCTCTTCAACTTTCAATGAATTTCCGACTGCAAAATTGAATTCGCCCTCCAGTTTTATTAAAGCCTTGAAATAGCCAATGCCATGAAAATCGGAGGCCATCGAACGCTGCCGCATTGCTGTTTTACGATAGTTCTTATTGAAATATTCGCTTTTAATGGCGAAAACACTTCATCGGGATTCATAGCTTCGATCGGAAATCACCGAAGAGTCACGTCGTGGGCGCGATTTCGAAAAATCCGAAGTATTTACTCAATCGATAAAACGAAAAAAGCAAGTCTCTTCTCTCAGATTTTATAGTGTTAACGTCATTTTCATACATTCATTCATGCTATCAAATATCAGGATTAGGATAAAAACTTTATTCGGAAATTTCCTCATCGTAAATGGATACTGCGGATCATGAATTTCGGAAAATTATTTGATTAATGAAATCGCAATCGGTTTATTTACTGTTGAAGGTCGCGAATTTATCAGTACCTCTTTTTTAAGCGTTTATTTACTCTTTTTTATTTACTTTTTTCTATTTTATGTTTTCTATTATACATATAATATCGGAAAAATATGTACGTACTTAGTTTATGAGAATCTCTTTATGTATAACAAAACTCAACGTAACTCCATAATGATTTAATTAAAATTAATGGAGGAAAATTTATAGATGCAGTTATAGCTTGAATTAATAAGTATTTCGCCTTTTTTATAAATTTCTGAGCGTAGAACGAATTTCAACTTCTAAATATCGCACAATTCTTAAGTTGACTCTATTTACACTGCATTGTGACCTCTGAGAAAGACCTTGAGAAGTGTGCATTCTCTCCTCCAGATGTAGATCCTTTGGAAACCAATTCACTATTGCTCGAGGAGATGATCATCTTACACTTTTCACTCATCCAAGATAAGAGAATTTGTCCCGAGCATTCGTCCGTGCGATATTCGATAGTCCTTGGAACTGACTTAAGCTTTGGTTCGAGAAATCCCCGCTTACCCTTGCAAGCACTTTCTAGGCCTTTTTCTTTCTCCTGAAACAGTTTGTGTGGGATAAATGGAACTGAAATTTCTGGAAAATTCTTCTCGGAAAATACGAGGGAAGCTGTCGCCGACGGGAGTTGGAATTGATTATTGATCAAAAGTAGGCAAACGATGATACCAACGCGAGGATGTTATAAATACATTGTTCACTTACGGAGAAAAAATATATCGAAAGAGCATCTGTTCCATGCACAGATAGAGTTTAGAGATATCTATTGAGTATAAAAAAGAGTAGATTGGAACAGCACGCGGAAGTATTGAAGGTATTTCATGCATAAAGAAATATATATATATATATATATATATATATATATATATATATATATATATATATAAATCATTATTCCTAAATAAAGATGTAGATTTTCTTATTATTATTCAATGAAGTTGACATTTTAGCGAGCTTAAGATAATTTAGGCATTTTAATTTATCATATATTTGTTGATTTCGATAAGTCAATTATACTCTGAGGTGATCTCATCTGAGGTCGTGAAACCTTTATATTGTCTTTGATGTATAAAATTCAAATGTATATTAAACGAATGATCTTTTCATCTCTATTGAAGGAAATAAATGAATCGGAAGCAGTGTTTGTTATCATTACTTCTGAAGACTATTAAATATCAACCAATGAGATTTGTGTTGAAATAGAAACTATGAGGTATGATGGAGAAAGACAAATGGGTTGCGATATGCACGAGAGACATAGTAGTACTCGTATAAATATTGACTGAGGAATAATACGTTAAAACTTCTGTGTATAAATAGAATAGAATATATAAAATGGGAAAAATTATTACCATATTACAGTTAAGAAGGAAGGTTGATTGGAACTCAACGAGACGAGATAGTTTACTAAATAGATACTGTTATACATTATGTTCTTTTTAGAATCTAACAGATATAATACGAAATAGCTTTGGAAGCGTAATGGAAAAAAGGCCATAGTAATGATATAGTAGGAGTGGTGTTGATGGTATATCGGTGAATAGAAATTTTGAAGAATAGATTTTCAGTAGAATCGGTTCAAGGCAAATAAATTGCAGGAGAGTAGGAAGCATTACTCAGTTGTAAGATGATTTTTTCTCATCATACTCTGTAAAAATTAACATCCGCCCGTAATTACTGAAGGATCTTTTCCTCTCTAAATGGCCTTTTAATCTCCCGGTGGCCGAAAAGGGGAGAATCTGAGCTAATTTTACACGAAAGAATTTTTTTCCAAATTAAGTCTAACCATTAAGAAAATCCTTAAATCTCGTGGGAGGATTCCTTGCAAAACCTCTTCGTCTCTCTCATCCATGTTTGAGGTTTGTTGTCGATGCTAAAACATTCTCTGAATTGTTTTGCCTTGTTTTATATTTTAATTTTATATTCGAAGTTACTACTTTTTCAAAATAAGTCGCATTTATCACTTTTACGTTTGTTGCTGAGGATAGTTTAAGTTTTATATCTCTTGCGTAAAATTTTTTTATGTATAAGTTTTTAATTATCAGGTTTTCATGTTCCACAATATAATTTTTTAATACTTGTTTTATCATTTCAATAAGAATAATTTTAAGTTGAACATATTTCTTATATTTTCATATTTATTTTAATAAATCGATTTACATTTCAATACGTCGAATTCATTTTGATGCATAGGAAGACAAAGTTTATGATTGGACTCGAGTTATTCGAAGGCCAAAGTGATACATTTGTTTGGTAATCGACGGAAGAGGCTGCAGATGGTAATGAAGTCAAGAGATGGATTGCTGTAGAAAGTGGTGGGGGAAAAATCGGCTGCACAAAACAGCGGGAGATAAACGGGGAAGAAAGCGGTCGACTGGGGAAAGAAAAACAAAGAAATGGAAGAATCTTGGAAGAGAGGGTAATCTCTCGACACCTCAGCCAGAGGTTTCCCCTTCTTCTATTTCAAAACCCGGCCGACAGTCAACAGCACAATAAAGAACAGAGTGAAAGGGGTTCGGAAGGGATAATGGCCTCGAAGATGGGTGGGCAAAGCAGATGGGGGAGTGTTGTTCCTGGCCAAGACAGCAGTGCGGGAGAGTCGTTAGCAGTCGATTATCAGCGCTGCATCGCCTCTTTTGTTCCCGCAATTCGAACTTCCCACGCGCCTTTTTTCTCACAATCGATGTTTGCTTCCATTGCTAGTGATTTGACCAAGCTTCCTAGAAGATCCGCCGTTTTTATGCCGCTAATTTCCCCAATTACGATTTTTCAGGAGGGATGGAGCTCAATTAGTCGTGTTTGTGGAAGATGACAGACGCAAATTTAGGTGCTTCGCGTGTAATTTGAAATGACGTAATGTGTTTATGCGCATGCGCGATGGATGAATTTGTGTTCCAAGGAAGTTCGAGGAAGGCATTGCTTGTTTGGAATTGCTAACTTCCTTGTGGATGTAGTTAATTCAGTTTTCCGAGTATGTCATTGGATGTATAATTCGCACAAAATTTAATTTTAGGATAATCTAGAATACACAAGTAGTTACTTTATAAAGTTAATATGGTCGTTACTTTGTGTCCATCTGATGATGTTAGTCCGCTAAAGATACAGGCCGTATTATTAAAATTATCCGTGGAAATTACGTATCCGTGTTCAGTTAGTTATATTATTAAGATGTTACTTTGATACAATATCATTTGTTGACTTATTTTATAAGCGTATCTATACATATCGCAGTATATCAATGATTAACTTTAATTTGTTTAAATAACTTATTTTCAGTCAACTTTCAACCACTATTTACGTATCGTTTAGATTTTATGTTTATGTTTTAAATTATATCCATTAGAATTGGGTATGTCGCACGGAATAAAGAAAAAATCTTTAATTATTAAAATAGTGATTTAAGTGCTATAAAATCACGTATGATCATTATCTACAATTTGAAAATAATCTTGTTCGTGGAGAAATGAACTATTTTGTTTATTCTCTCTTCTTTTTCTCATATATTTCGTCGGAGGCTTTAACTAATCCTGAGCGTTAGCTTAATCCTCTCTCTCGACCTTGTCTAATTCCAAATTGTTTCGTCTCTCTCGTTTAGAACATTCTCTGTTTTTCTCTCGTATCTGTATTTTTTCCTTTCGCAATCTTAGACACATCCACCTTAACTATTTACATTCTTTCGTGATCCGAATATATTTCCCATTTAATACTGCGCGTGCTTTACCCTTCAATTCCCAGGTTACGATGTTTTCATTGCTCTCATCTACAACTCATGTTTTTCAGCAGTTATGTTAATGTTTATGGAACACATTCGCCCTCAGAAATATTCTAGCCTCGAAATTAGGTCATTAATTCAAAGCGGAATGGCTTACAGAGCTCTTTAAAAACGTCTGAGCTTGCTGCTTCATGATTTTATAGTTTGAATTTTATTCGCTCGCAACTACTCGTTTTAATGTGTGGTCTTCAAACCGTTTTAGACTTAATACCGCAAAAGTTGAATAGAGTCGGGAACGTCATGGTTTCTGGCGAAATATTTTGATTAACGTCAAAATATAGTAACTAGTTGGATATGCCTCTTTTCATCGAAGAAAATTACGTTTGTGCCAGCACTTCAGCAAAACTCTCACGTAATATTTAATTACTAATGCTTCATCTACATCTACATATTTACCCTGCGAGCCGCCTTTCGGCGTTTGGCAGGGGGTGCATGCACCATGACTCTATTTCACTATGCGATTATTTTCGCGAATAGTCCGCGGAAAAAATGAATTTTTAAAACGCTCCGTTCGCGCATCTATTTCTCTGATGCTTCCTTCGTTATTGTGTTTCCTTCACATCCTAATTATCTACAAAATATTCCTATTTAATACAGAATTTCTAGAATAAAGTATTGGCTCGATCTTTTCCTTTAATGTTCGCACTTAAGTATGAAATTTGAATGAATCGACACATTTATCTGGATTGGGAAAGACACAACAGTACTAAACTGTCTCACGTATAAAAAGGGAAAAGAAACACCTATACAAAGTTTCATCCTGAATGAATAATATTCCGGAGCCATTGAATTAAAAAACACAAATTCTCAGATAATTTCGTATGTTCCTGTTTGCAGGTAGTACAGGAATGAGGAAATGAGCTTTTTTGCAGAAAAATAAACTAAATAATTTTATTTTTTTGATCATTATTTACGAAATTACCTAAATGAATTCAAGATATAAGACGTAACTCTATATTCAATCCTTTTCATTGGATATCGAGATGTTGGTATAGCATTAGGTCAAACATACAATTTGGATAAAAGTGGTTTTTCATTATTTCGCACCATCTCGTGATTTTGAGGTTCGGATTTTCTCTCTGATGATAAATATAAAAGCGCGAAAAAAAAACGAATCCGGATATTGAGTTTGGTGGAAGAGTTCGCGAACACTGATTCGGAACAGTATTCGATTTTCTCCTCCGAAATATTGAAAATAAATGGAAACAATATCCATTCGGAAATAAATTTCTAATGTGTCGACAGCATTCGAATCGAAAATATAGAGAAACTAGGAACTCTTCCAATTAACGAGATGAGAAAGAAATAGACGTCCGGAACATCTCCTTTTTTCTGTGTCGCCCGAAAGGTAGCGCTGGCGACGGATTTGGCAAAAGGATTAAGAAAAGAATGATGGACGGTGGAATCGAAAAAGAATCGCTCCTTTGGCGGAAGTTGTTCTTCGGCTGTTTTTTTAAAATTAATTATAATTTCAATTCTTCAAAGAAGTGTCTAGCGCAGGAAGGCGGGGATATTACCATTTAGATTGAAAACAAATGACAGTTGAATTTGAAAGGATGGAAACTTCTACGAAAGAAACAACGGAAAGAATTTAAGAGAAAGCTCATTATCTCGGACGGTAAAATGGGTTGCTTTTGCAAATTGAATGATCGCTAAATTTATTTGACTCGATATAACGCATTATTAAATCCATTATGTCATTCTTAGAATTTTCAATTTGTAAGATTTAGCAAAAATAGACGAATATTGTACTTATACTAAAGTCAAAAACTGTCCTCGTAAATCTCTCTTATAATTTTTAAACATCGCTATTAAAATTAAAACGTTTTATTTGTTCACGTAATAAATTCTAAATTATGTTATTAAAAAGGTTTTTAAATGAGCGGGGACAATTTAAAACTATTTAAAATAATTAGATACTCGTATTTCATGTAGAAGTACCTTTACCTTAGTATTTCGATTATATTTTTTGGAATACACATTCGTTAGTTTTCAAAACGATGGCCTCTGCAATGTATATGACCACTAGAAAAATAAGTTACAAATAACAAATGAATGCTTGGTTAACAATTTTATGCAGTGGTCATTCAATTATTTTTATTCCCACAAATAAAAATTATAGGAGTTCGTTCCGCAGTATACATTCGTACAGAAATATTGCCTGGAGAAATATTGGGTTGTTCGATAAATAATCTAGATTTTACATTTTCGGAGGAAATATTTGTCTGACATGTTTATCTCGGACTAATTCCAAGAAAATTGGGAGATACGCGGCCGCAAATCTAGCGGGATTCGGGTGAGTCGGTATTTTTCACGCGTCTCAGCACAATTTTAACGAGTGCCGGCAAAGGATACACTTATGCAAAGAATTCGGAATGTTTTCATCGCTGGTCCTCTTTTCTGTTGATTGATATCCATACATCTTTGGAAATATTTGTGTTGAAATACGAAATATTCTAAATCGTGAATATCTCGTTTAACGCGTAAATAGACCGCTTTGAATAAACTGACCTCAGAATATCATAGTGAAAACTTTAATGAGTATTTTCATAGACTTATTTTCAACGTTTCCGAGGTGAAAATATTTGATGTATTCAAGTTCAGAAGAACATGTTTGATAGTATTAAAGGATAAGTTACTCGTAGTATAAAAAGTGTGCGTGTGGCCAAAGACGTTCTTCTGCAAGTCATCGAGTCGACGTAAGAGGGCGTTGATGGTCGAGCAATTTGCTCAGTTAATGAGTATCACTTAGTGACATTTAGAGATGGAGAATGTTTATGGTGAAATACTGAAATGAGTCAGTTGTTAAGGACAGAGGAGGGAATGAGGGGACACTGGAAGATAGATTCTTATGCATAAAAGTGGAATGGAAAATAAGAATGCGAAAGGAGCGGAAATGAACTACGAATAAGTTACTCCACTACTTCAGTTACGTCAATTTATCGCCACCTGGTGTATGTAGCATACATTAGAATACAAAAGAATCGTAATTTGTTATTGTATGCAGAAAAAAATGGAAATTATGTATGCATAAAAATAATGCAAGAACTCTTTTAACTTACAAATACTAAATAAAATATGAATTATTAGAAAGTTACTGTGACATGGTAATTAATATGATGATTATAAACAGTTCTTTTCTTTCCTCTCTCTTCCTCATCTAGAAATTTTAAAAATCCTCCTTCTAACTTACGAAACGGTTCCAAGTATCTTATAGAAGCCCTATGTTGAGGCGTAAGCTTGTAGAAGGACATCTCAGAATCAGTCTAATCCAGAAATGATACACTTCGTTTACTTCTGCACTATATTTATTTCGCGACCGGTTTCTCTAAATGTCTTTGCACCATCTTGTTTGAGATACATTCCTTAATCATCCAAAACTTGGTGTTAGACATAATTCACATTTTCGTATCTTATTTATTAGGTACATATTAGATTAGTACATTTATTCATTCTCTAATTTTGAGTGAATGATATTTATGGATTATCTGCACTAACTCATAAAGGATTGCACACGTGAGAATGGATTCTAAAAGATTGAAGGTCAAGATCAATCGACGGATGCTCTCGGTGAATCGTGACATTAGAGAGAATTGTAAGAGGACGCTCAGCGAAGAGAACTCTGCGAATGTCAGTCTGAGATACTTGTCATTCAAGGAGACACTCGCAGATTAAAAACGAACTTGTAAACGTGAAATAATAATTATTAAGTTCGGTTTCGACAGTTTGGGAAAGTTTAAAGTTTTACTACATATTCTATGTGGCATAGAGTTTCCATTTGTTAATTCAGTACAAATATTTAAAAATAATAGCGTAGATGCATTAACCTGTAAAAATAATACGGTTTACTCAATTGATTGGGTTTTAATTGGAATCTTATTTATTTTCAGGTGAGTGCTTTAGATCCACATATTTAAAGTTTTAAAAGCAGTCATACTCTGTCCAATGGTGAGTTATATTCAATATTTTTAAAGCTTTTGAATGTGTACCGAAATTTATTTATAGAGCATATCTGAATATTAAGGAGAAAAGAAATACATTTTTTATGGCAAATATTATTTCAATTTTGCTGCTACATAACACTACGGAATAAATGAATGGTGTCGTATCATTGAATTATCCATTGTATTTTACCATTGTATTGCTGTATCTGCAAAGTTTTCTCCTTATTTTTAAGTCGAAAACATTTTTAAAAAATTGAACATATCATACTTGCGTATGTGCTTGGATTACTCGTGTTTTTCTCTTGTTGATTACCTTTACCTTACAATTAAATTTAAATTTTATTCTTGGTAATTTCGTAAAGGCTTCTTCCAGTGATTTTATTTTATTCGTTATTCTATTAAATCGCAATTGTATGTTTACAATCATGTAAAATGACAATTTACTAATATATATAGTATCAATACGTCTTAACTCAAAGCAAGGTAGTCGCAAGAATCTCCTCATTTATCAAACTTAGTTGGTAATTTATAATTAGTGAAGTTGTAAATCATGGATGATATTTGATGGCCAGATTTTAAACGCCAAAATATTAGGTACTGAGCAACGAAAACCTTTTTAACAAGGATAATTTTCACCGTTTTACTAATAAATTATCGGAGCACTATAGTAGTTATTTCTAGTGTCCTAGCTAGTTTAATCGGAATTTACTTAAATGCTATTGAAGAGGAATATATTTATGTACATTCTATTTTCATGAGCATAGTTAGTGCAACGTGAATCCGATGGCAATATGTTTAGGTTTTTTTGTGCTCCTATTCAAAGTTTTTGTGATATTTTACTCCATTTTCTTTTACGCCTTTCAACTGTTTCTCACAAATCCGGATTTTGTCAATTCTTCTTTTCAAGATTTTCTCCTCTCACCATAGATTTGTAACTCGAATCACTGCCATTTTTCAGATCGTGTGCAACAAAACATGGCTTTGGATAAGCGCAACCCGATTTGTCTTCTCTCTGAATTAGAGCTGTCAACACTTGGATTTTGTGAATCTTTTCCCCTCAATCCATCTTTCCAACTCACCTTCTAGAAAGGGGCCCATCTTGACACCATTATCTTCTCTCTTTTGTTATGCATTTTGTGTTTTCATCACAATGTGAGGGTATGTCGTTTACCAGTACTTGTTTTATAAACTTACATCTCATGAATCCTATAATCTTCCGAAATATTTTGTACAATGATGTACACGTATATTGCTTTTTGTACGAAACAATTATTTGATGCGAAGTATCTGTTAAATTAACAGTATAAGATGTACGTAAAACTTTAAAAAATTGTAAAACCTTCAAATCCTTAAAAGCAATCGAAAATTTGATTAAATATTTAAAATCGCGATTCAAGACGGCGACTGGATGATTTCAAGTTCAAACATCTGCAGGAGAGGGTTTGCCGAGAATTTGTTTTCTCTAATATAAAATTTCATCAGCAATAGCAAAAATGACTGAAGATCATGAAACTTGTTTTTGAAGGTACCTTTAATGATGAAAGGCCATTTATACGGTCTCTGGTAATCGTAATTTAGTTCCTTCGAAATGAGCTCTCTAAATAAATACGCGTTGAAAAGATGGGAGTTAACAGTTTGCTGTAAATTTTCGCTTTTTACGCTCTCCCTTCTTTTCGTCTCTTAACCTCAATATATGCCAACTTCACTTTCTCTCCATTTCCCTCCGTAAAACCGCTATCTTCCCCAAAAAGTTGCAGCGGAGAGCGACAATTTATCATCTGCAGGTCTCTTCTATTCTTTGTTAACCCTCTCAGCCATTAAAAAAGAACTCCTTTCTCAGAATTCCATATCTCGAAAAACACTCGCTCAAGGCGTGTGCGAACGATGAATTCGCGGTTCGAGTCTCCGAATTCGTCACGCGAATACGGGATTTCGGCCAAAAGATAAGGGGGACCATGATATCCTTCCCCAATGGGCTGACGTGTCAAAGTGAAAGCCTTTCCAAATCTACTCTTTCGTGAATTATTTACGAGAATATTATCGTACCGTGATATTTAATATTATACCCGTATTTATAGAAGTGATTCTGAGATTCTTGATGGCAGATATTATGCTAAAATATTCGAGTGTAATATTTTTTTTCGTTTCAATCAACTCGCACTGAACTTAAATATTTTCATTTATTTCTGAGCGAAGAATGTAAATGAGTTTTTCATTTATTTATGACCTACTTTTTTGAATTTTGGAACAGTGTTGGTATATATGTAACAGGATCTTATAATTAAATGTTTCCATTATAATAAACGTTTCAATTTGAATAGTTTAATATTCTTTGTTCTAGGTGTATTGGTTATAAATTAAAATAGGACATCTAGTTCTATTGAGTCTATTGAGAGTTCTATTGAGAACGGAGTCTTAACTAAGACTCGGTTCTCGGTTCGGTAGAGAACTTAGTGAAGACTGCAACGAACTTTCATTCTAATTAATCAACAACAAAATATATTTTTAAAGCAATAAATCTCCATTCATATATAGAGCTTCATCAGCATTTTTGTTCTCAAGTGCTTTGCTGGTAATTTGATTCTTACCATAATTTTTCTGTCATCCGCGATCATTTTAATTTCCAAGTGAGGCGTCATCTCATAAACAGATTACGAAACCTGATAAATAACTCTAGAATCTGTTCGGCCGATTCCATTCGATTACATCAGCGTTTGTTTTCACTTGTTCGAGGCTCGTGTCACTCTTGATATACTCCAAATCTTGATCAAGTTTTGAAAGCATCGTCAGATGCCTCTTTCCATTACTTATGAGAACCCTTTACTCCTACACTCTCTGGTCTAGACGCTTTATATCTCTTACGCCAATCTCCTCTTTGCACAGGTTATGTGGGGCTTCGTGGCTATCTTAATTTTGATTCCTCTTTTTTCTAAGGAATCCTTTGAATGAAACCTTATCGTTACATTTTTTGTGGGAAATAATAAATAAATCACAATCGTTCTTTGCCTTCCAAAGGCAAACGCTGCGCATCTGTTATTTTTTACCTTTTGTTCGTTGCTTATCTTAACAAAAGATTCTGATTGGCTTTTAAGGAATCTTAAGTGAAGTCGAGTTTATAAATATTTATCCTCTCTTTCACCTCCGTTGATGTCCATGCTCTGGAGTAGATATCTATGCAAGAGACGCAATAACTTAAATACTCTAACTTAATATTATAACTTTTTATTCTTTTCTTTACATCTGTTTATTTTCCTGCATCTATTCTTATTGAATTTAATAAAAAAGCTTCGTTTACCTTTTTAGATTTTCATCTTGATGTACTTTGATTCCATTGATAAGCCCTCTGTACTCCTATTCGTACGTACGAAATAAAATTAATTTATTTTAAAAGATATGTTATAAATTTACCAACTTATACGAGTAGATGAGTTTGCAATTGAAATTTTTTTGCAGTATTTAATTTAAATGTTTGCGTGAGTTTATCGGTGTTACATTTTCCCATAGAAACAGTAATTATTCTTTATAGATTCACGTTGATAATTGAACAAGAGGCCCATCTATTATGTTAGAATAATTAACATCTATTTAAATACATACGCTAAATGTAAGAGCTAATTAAGACAGCGAATGAATCTATTACCCTTGTATTCAAATACTGCGAAGAATAGACAAAACATCGATCGGTTTTATTATCTGTCAGATGATTTTAATCCAATAGGTCCTATTTCCATACAAAATCTAGAGTATGAATATTTATGCACATCTGTATAGCCTTTTTCCCATAATAAAGAACGCATCTGATAAATATGAATGAATGTTGCTGGAGATGGAAGTGGATAACCTTTACTCCAAGATATTTAGGGTATTTACATATTTTATAAGGGATACGAGGGCGCGGTTATTTACTATGAAAATTTCCCATTTTATGAAGCCTCAAAACAAGCTTTTCTGAATCTCCTTTCGATAATCCACCTTTTCATTCTAAGATTCCTCAAATGCCTTTCGCACCCCTTCCATTCACCCTTCTCGAAGATTAAATGCGTAGAACTATTTAATCGTAATTTCACCCTAATAAATTAGTGGACCCTCTCTTTCTATGAGACTTTCCCACGTAATCCCTCACCCGCTTCTCCAAGAGTTTCTTTATCTTTTAACTTCCTTTTACACTTAGTTAAGCACATCATCTCTTCGATAAGACGTGTTATATGAACGTAATAAAAATCTACCTGTTCCTACTTCAAAACCAATGTGATATTATAATGATGCCATGAAACACGGGTGCGATTCTTACAATGGCTTTTTTAATTACAGTAAAGTTACTTTCTTTACATTTTACTGTGTGAAATTAGTATATATTTGATGTTCAATTTTTTTCGTAATTAAACCTAATAACACAGTAGTTTAAGCTACAAAATATACATATATTTCGATTTATGAATCCAAAACACTATATGGAATATAGGTGTATTGGTGTATTTATAGGATGGTGTATTTACTATGTAAAATAACTTTTACATAGTAAATACACCATCATTCCCAAAAAATATCTATACTTTCGAGTTTGTAAACATAAGGAATAGTTAAATAATATTATGACTTAAGTTTATAAAACATCGATCTATTTAGCTATTATTTACTTTTTCTACTGTAATCGAAGTGAATCAATGAACTTTATTCATCGGTAAAGACTCGTTCAATATCACTTTTTTCTTTGTTTTAACATTTTTATCATTCCGTTTTATCCCGTAATGCATCGTATCTTCCACACCATAAATTTTATCGCATTCTTCTATTCCCTTCCTTCTCTTCTTCCATTTGTTCTCCTCTCACTTTCTTATATGCCTAGATAAATGGAACTATTTCAGCCATGTGCATTGTTCTCAAGAAGTATTGCTCATATGTTATGGGATCTCTCGTTGGTATTTTACAACACCATTCGTGGAGAGATCTATTTGGTATTGTAAATAACTACAAGACAGATGAGAAAGGGTTGCTTCTTGCCTTTTTTATTAACAAATGCCTTCCACTTAACCTTACTCATTCTTATCAACCGTTTTGTTAACTCTAAAAGGGCATTCCTTGATGCTAAGATTGAAGGATTACAAGAGGGCATTGGGAAACTTAAAATATTAATAGACATATGTGTATATTCCCACGTATCTCGGATATAATTTTTACTTCTCCTTGCTCCCTGTTTTATCGTAGCATCACAGTCTTTTCAAAATTTTACATAATTTAAAAATATCAGATATAATAAAAATTTTAAATAATCGAAAAAAAGAAATTTTTATTGCCAACATTTTTTTCTCCTCTTCACTAATTATTACATGAATATATTTACCTTCGTAATCTTTCAAATTTTTGTATTTCATTTTTATTATTTATTATTATCTAACAATGAAAATATTCTGTTTTCCATATTGATATTATTTCGTTCGATACAGCATACATTTGAACCTAACTCATTTTCTTCAGTAAATTTTATTTTAACTGTAATGAGAATTACTGTATAAAAGCTGGAATAGATGGTTGTGTTTTTGCAAATCACCTCTTTCTAAGAATGAATAGATTTAAAAAAGATTGATCGAATCAAAAATATTTGCTTATTCCAAACAAATGGTTATATTTTTATCAGTAAGATGTTCGTATGCTAGTATTATACCGAGATCTTCATAAATCCACTCTAATTAAAAAGCGACTGCTTTAGATATGCATACCGTTAATTGATTATTTACATGATTGGATAACTCCTTCTTTATATGAGTGTTTTAAAGTAATCACAAATGTAGATGAGAGATGATTAATATAATGTTTAGCGTGAAGAACTCCCAATTCCTTGCGACATTCTCTCAATGTTCTAATTAATGAATATTATATTATGCAATTCTGATTTAACACTTTCATTCATTCGTATATAATGTTTCCTTTTCTTCTACTATAATCATCTATTGGTTCTCCGCATTTCTCGAGTGCAATATTTCCTTAAAATACCCTCCAAAACGTGTGCTTGTGAAAAACTCTCTCTTTTCATCCAACCAGATGTATTTTTTAATCATTTCCTTCTTCGACATCTGCATTTTTTCAGCCCCACTTCTTTCATTTGCTGACCCATTTGAAGGCGGTGGTCGAATGGGTCTTTCATAAAAATGTAGATTAGAAGTTGCACAGGAGCACTTACTCGTGCGTGTGTAGTGACCCATATCTGCTCGTATTGATGTATATTTTTCAACTAGAAACGGGGAATGCCGTATAAATAAATTTCTAAGATCCCCATAACATCTCAATATATGCATAGATTTGTCTTTGGTTGATCTTAAAAATACTGAGAATTATGAAGTAAATTTCACGAGGGACAAGTTTTTTAAGTATGATAATTTTTACTTTTTTCTTGAGCAAATCTAAGCTGTACAAATTCACACCTTCTTATCCACTTTTTTTCATTTTTTTGCATCGAAAAGGTAGGATATTTTATCACTTTATGATTTCAGAGGAATTAAAAATCACAGGAAGTTTGAAAGAAATTAATTGTTGTAATTTACAAATTTGATGTTTAAATAGAAAAAAAGGATATTAATATCTGAATATGTTTACCTATTCTACTTAAATTGAATTAGGTCTTGAATTTATTTCATTCATAATTTAATTTTCTTTTTAAAGATCTCTCATCAATTTTAGTTTCAATCAATGAATGACCGACCGATTTTTTTATATCATTTAAATTTTTCCACTCAAGGATTCACTAAAATTTTGTATAAAAGCCTTTGAAGAGAGTAAAATGATAGGTACAGGTATGATTTTTATTTAAATCCTTGTACTTCCATCAGTTTAAGGATACGAAAAGAAATAAAAGTTACGATAGAAGTTAAGTATTATTTATTACAACTTGTATACTTCTTATATATTTCTTTCTATAGTTTACTCTGTTAAGTATCCTATTAATTACCTTATATTCCATCCTAACAAACATAACTTTCCATAGCGTTTTTTTTAATTGCCCCCTTTCAAAATTCCATCTTTTAATCATTTATTTGGAAGTCTATTTCATCAGTCATCCCTGTCGTTATTTTCTTTCTTTAAATAATCGATTTCTCTTCTTTTCTCGATTATTCTTCGCCCGTTTCCTTCCTCATTTCCCAATTCTCATACGCATCTCCTTACGTGGAATTTACTTCACCTGCCAACTCCATCCTCCGCCTTCGCTAACACTTTTTTTTTCTCCGAGAAGAATTTTTCATACTCGAAGGGAAGAAAATGGCAAAAAATTCCTTTTTCGCTTCATTTTTTTTGCCTCCTCGAGCCACGCGACTGAGTGGAAAGTTATGGAGGCTTTCAGCCCAAGTATTTACTATACGTACATAGCAGGTTCGAAATTTGATGGTCCCGTATAAAAATGGAGGTGAGAGGAAAAACCGACCTTACGTAGTGGTGGCGCTGAAAACTAACGCTTCGAATGTTTAGATTTCGATTCATCGAATGTAAAAAAATCACTAAAAAGGTATAAAATGGGATTCCAGCGTATTTATATCCGTAGGTCATTATTATCACTGAATGGAGAGATTCGTTTGCTCAAAATTAGAGTATATATTTACTCGGATGCGATGCCTCAGATATTCGGTGGAACCATTGAGGAATGAATGAGGTTATATGTTTTGGTAATTACTTCTCCGAAATCGAAAACCAAGAAGAATGCAAGGTCATGATTTGCACACACCCACTCTAAGAGGTGAACGGGATATTATTATTGTTTCATAGCAAAAATCGACTCTTATATAATCGACTTCATTACTTTAAATAGATATGTACAACATCTACGTCTTAATTAAGCAATAAAAACACATCGTTGGATGAGGATTTGAGCAAAAACCCTTCGATGCCTCTCCTTGGAATCCATTTCTGCACTCAATCTCATCCACGGATAAATTACATCTCCCTTCTTGTAATCTCACCTTGGTGAATCACCCTCGGGCTCCGTATCCGAGCACCAATTTTGATGGTCACCTATTCACATCTCGCGTACTTTGGAAAATGGAAGCGATCCTTTCTTGTCTAGAACATCGCGCGGAATTACTTTTCGCCATCGTTTGCGAACTATATTCCCCTTTACCGAGATATAATTTACCTTATCAAGGGCAAAAAAGAGTATTCGCGTGCTTCGGCCCATTTTGCTGACGCTAATTAAATACTCTCCTTCCTTTTTCCCATAATTCTATCCAACCTTATCTTTTTTCTGCATCGCATACTCTTTCCGAAAGGAGAAGTAATTTCGGGAATTAAAGGACTGAAGAAGCTTCGAGATTAATGGTGCCGTGTTGATATCTTAAAAAGAAGCGGAATCCAATTAAAGGATTTGGAGGTGTGAGGTTCCTTTCTCTGCCTTTGTCTGTTTGCATTCCATCACTTGCAATTGCTACGTCTCATACGAAGTAATTAGCTGTTTCTGCGACTCCAAAGGGTAAGTTTAGAATAAGATGGGAATTCCTTTCGATAATAAATTCGGAGAAAACTAATATCCTACGACTAATCGTTTTCCTGAGTACGATACTGTTGGGAGGGTTAATGTTAATTAGATTTCCTATCAACTACATTAACCGAGTCTCAAATTTCCGTATTATTTTGCATAGTTTTAAAAATTGATAATTGCATCATACGCATGGAAATTATACCTACATTTATATTTTACAATAGTTTTCATCTCTACGTCATAGATTATTACAGAGATTGTTAAACCATCTTTCACAATACATTAGATGCGAAGCAACAACATAAAAATAAATTAAATTGCATCAAGAAGTTCATAAAAGAATATCGATGAGTGAAGCACTTGTTTATCATAAACATAGCTAATATTTTCTTGTTAATTATGGAGATAAAGGCTCTGATATTTGAGGACCAAAAGTATATATTCCA
Source organism: Pantala flavescens (assembly GCA_020796165.1). Taxonomy (NCBI): domain Eukaryota; kingdom Metazoa; phylum Arthropoda; class Insecta; order Odonata; family Libellulidae; genus Pantala; species Pantala flavescens. The sequence goes on along the minus strand of CM036884.1, from coordinate 29,857,582 downwards.
GTTCTCTGTTCTGAGTCTCTGTATTATTTCGTTATTATCTATAGTATATATTTTCTGTTATTATATTCCTATAGGATGAATTATTTCATTAACAAAGTCTAAATTTAAGACTTCTGCTGCCTATATTGAATTAATTTAAAGATTTACGTCTCATTCAGTCCTTAACTTTGGTCAACTGATATCTAGGCCACACACCATTGGAATGCTTGTGTCAGCGCGCCTTTCTTTATCCGAGTATTCCTTCGGAAGGAAACTTTCCGGATGAAAGGTGTATCTCTTCTCGAACTCGTGAGAACTCCGTACCTCACTTTGAAGAGTATCTTAGAGCACTTTGGCGTCGAATTCCGCGCGTCGTTTGTTTCATCTCGCGCCAATTAAAATGGAATGTTGATTCGGATGCGACGGGATATCCGTCAGCTGGATCGATTCCTGCATGAGATTGGGTTTCATCGGAAAATTGTTTTTCCGAAAATTGCATCCTCCGGCGACTGCATCCGAGGGATTCCTTCCGATCACGTGATAAATAAGTCACCCGCACGCGTCAATTATTTTTTGCTCAGATCTAATTGAAATGCAGCTCCATGGAGATCGTCGACCTGGAAACGGATTCTTTTTGTGACGAAGGATGGAAATTTAGGGCGTGAACTGATCGATGGATCTTGATTGGTGTCAAGCAACGCAACGACAATTGGACAACATTATTAAACAAAGTCTCCCTTACAAAATAACTAATTCTATTGAAATCAGGAAAGGGGTTAACATCCAATTTCTCTTCATTTATAAAATAAGTAGCTTTTATTCTCTTATGATCAAGAATTTGAAATTCATTCGTGAAACATAATTATTTATTTTATTAGAGTTGATAGAAATAAACTATTCTCATTTTTATTTTTCTCAATCCATCTACTCTAATAAAAGTAGTGAAGAATCTAAATCTAAATAATTACTTTTTATGTGAAATGCAGTCAGGTGTTTGAAGCCTGTAATGAAGTACATTCTCATTGCACTTCCTCAGTATTCAGTTTATAATGGAAATGAGTGTTATAATTTATTGGCGCATGTAGTAATTCTCCCAAAGCTTCATGTTTACCAGTATTTTGTGAGAATGCTTTAATTAAACGATTTCTCTTTTATTACTAAACGTTTGCATGTAACCCATGCGCTTTTACAATGGAAGTTGGAATATAACCATGAAATTTGAGTATAGCTACGGAACAAAATTATAAAGCACGCGTAGCAGTAGTATTTCTTCAAGAATATTCGCTAAAATTTTTTTATAATTAACTTTTTCTTTTTTTTGTATATAACGTCTGTCCATCGATATTATATGATGGTTAGTTGGTATAAGATTGCGATCACTAATGTTTCATATTTGGCTGATGTAGTTTATTTTAATCACAACGTACAATTTTAAGTGAATCCTAAATGATTAAGAGATGTTGTAGTTCAGTAAACGAGAAAAAATCTCGTTTATATTCTCTATATTCCACCTCCATATTTTCCTATCCTCTTTTGTATATTTAGGCCGCACAATTTCTTTACCTTCTTCTGCGTCGCCTCTTCTTTGACGCGTTCCTCCCACAATGCAGTGCTCCAAATAAAAGAGGGAAAGTGTGGGTGGAGTTACCATAGTGATACCGTTGGCGACGTTGCCTTTTTCCTCAAAAGTCTTCCGCAAGTACGTGGTGAATATCGTTATCGTGCACTCAGTTAAGCTCCGTTCTGTTGCATTTCTATGTGCTCCTTCACTTCGCCTAAAAAGCGCACTTTTCAGGTCGATTAACCTCACATTGGCTTAATAAATTTTCAATTGCTGCAGAGATATGGATGTGCAGGTTTGGGTAAATTCAATTTGCTATTAATGCCACCTAAGCGATATGTAATACTTATTTAGCTATATATTATCAGTATTGGTTTATGTATTTACCTTATCATTACATCTTACTGCTTAAATAATACACAGAGGCTTTAAAATTTGCTTTCCAAATCGATTGTAACCATCCAAATAAAAATAATTGTATCGATAAGATAACGCTAATTTTTGAGTTTTTGCGATTTAAAATTAAGTATATGAATAATTTGTCCTTAAATCAATGCCAATCCATTATCATTAACTAACGAGAAATATTTTCGGTGAGTTGTACTTTTTATATATTAATTTTTTGGTGCAAAATCCTTCCAATGAACGTATATGTAATTCTGCTGCAAAAAACATTCTTATTTTGACACCATAGGATAAGCTTAAGTTAATTCTTCTTATGAAACCTTAAGCCATTAAAATTTCGCCAATAAAATTCCACGAAAGCCAATTAGTCTAAGAGTATCTCCCCTGGCAAATTCACAGGTGCTTTTACTTCCAGTTATCGTGCGTCTATTCTCATGAAATACGACGGGGCCTATACACGTTCCATCAAAACTGGAATAATTTTCGGCAGCTGTTTAGCTGTCCTCTCTGATGCAATCGCTCTACATTTTCTACATATATATTGGGAATACAGTGTTTCTCTTGCGTCTCATCTCCCTTTTTCCTCCTCTTCTCTTTGAGGACTGATTGAATGAGACGGAGTCAAGGAGGAATGAGTTGTACAGGAAGTGAGGGAAATTTATTTCCTCACAACCGATTGTAAATTCATTTTGGTTACATCACTTGAATTGACGTAGGGTACCGTGATAAAGAAGTAGTGACCTTAAATTTAACCTTTCCTTATGCTTATTATGTTTCTCTATTTTGGAATAATTGAATCAGCACCTCTCAAAATTACTAAATACTTTTCATTGCCACTAATAAGTAACAATATGTATTCAAATACTGTCACTTTAGCCAATGTTTATTAACTGTGCTATTTAATTCACTTTTGCATATGAATTCCAAAGCTACTCCTTAACTTTAAGCCCTATTCAGACATCACATTACTGATTATGTCCAACGATTGTTTTTCCTATATATAAAACAATTGTCCATAAAACAATGAAGTATGAATGTATTGTATTATATTGAGCCTGTTAAGAAATGAGGCGAAAAAGAATGAAATAAATAGGAAAAATTCTTTTTCATCAAGGTTACAATGGAAAGGTATATGAAATTTAAATAATCATCCTGTACTTGTAGATATTTAACTATATCAACATAGTAAATTTAATATAAAAACATATAGTCAACGAAAGTAGAATTCGAGAGAAACTGAACAGACTCTCATGAGAAAGAGGGATGATAATTTGAGGACATTTGCCACTTTTGTAATTTAGATGTTGTTCCTTATGGACACGGTTCTGCCTTTTCCCGTTCGAGTCTTTCCTTCGTTTTATACAAACAACACCTTTTCGCATTCCAGATACTTATCTCCCCATATTTCGTTTCCCAAGAAGACTTTTATCTTATTTTGTGTACGTTTCCTTATCGATCGAAGCGGTTAGGAAGCAGTTGGGCAGTTTTCCAGAATAGTTCGATTTGACGCCCAACTTGTTAGGTTCAATTTGCATTTTATCGGGTTTAATCGAGGACACCGGATAAAAACAGCACAAGTTGGTAATCAGACGCAAAAATAAATTTAGAAGCTAAATCGGGGAAAGAGATCTAAACCTTAATACATGCACCAAACCGAAATTGCTAAATGAAGACATCAGTTAAAGTTTTCAGTCATCATTTTGTAAATAACTCACTTTTATTCACAATTTTTGGTCATATATCGTCATATGATATTTTAAAGTATTAAATAAAGAAATAATTTTTTAAAAATTTTTACTGTATTAAATGTTTTATTATGGAATTACAATTAATACGCAGAAATCTGAAAATATTTAAGGATTGAGCTGCAAATAAAGTATGGTAAACGATAATATATTTCAGTATCTAATCGGATAATTCTAATGGTATCGAATAGAGCAAATAACGGTTCATTTATCTTGATATGACGAATGAGTGATAGACGGACACGTTGCTTAATTTTCTTATGGAAATTCGCGGTTGTATGCTAAGTAGCGCATAATCCCATCGGAAACAGCTGTCATCCTTGCTAAGATTACACTCAGCGATACCATTTCAGTGGTTAAAGCGTTTAAACCGTCGACTCGGGTGCTTTCTCATTGAAAAAGGGACGAATCAATCTTTTACACTCGTTCTTGTTGCCTCACCCAGAGGGAAACTCGCAAATCTCTGAGAACTTCAAGGCTTTATTTGTTTCACTCTCTTGGACACATCTCCGAGAGGACCATTCCTCCTCAGAACAATCGAAAGCCCTTTCTACGTCTTCATCTTCGATTCTATTGCGTGTTTTATTCGCCGTTTTTCCTTTCCTTCGCTGCGGAGTTTCTATTCCTTCTTCACTCCCTTTCACCTCTTCATCATTAAACTCATATTTACACGTTTTTTAATCGCTCATCTTTATCAATATACTGTTTAATTTACATTTAAATGGCTTTAATTTATATTAGTTAGATTTTATATTTCTCGCTTCCGTAGAGTTAGAAAGGAGAGTTAATGTTTGTTAATTCAAATAATTATATTTGTATAAATGAACTAAACTTATCAATTTTGTCCCGTTAAGTTCTTTCCGAGTTTTATTTTTATCCTCAATGTCCTCAGACTATTTTCAAATTCTCCTTTGAATCGTTTATTTTGTTGTAATTTCAACCATGAGGAATATTTATTTCAGGTGATCGCATATACTCTCTGTTTCGACTAAACACCACCAGAGTCTTTATTTTCAGCGATTTTTTAAAAGTGTACTGTTTGGTCTCAAAGTTTCGTCTAATTATCTCACCCATAATCATCCGTGGACACTCAATTACACAAGGTAATGTGGGTGGACGAATAAAAAAGGGTCCCTGAAGGGCCCTTTGTCCGATGGCCGTTAATTGAAAGGGCCAAAGGGCCCTCCTTCACTCGACGGAATTTCTCCCTTCGCAGTGAGAAATTTGGGTCACGAGAGCGCACAATGGCACCCTCTGGTGTCGGGGGAGTCAAATAAAGTGATAAAAAGATATGCAGGAAACCGCATCGAATCTTGGTACAAGTGCAGGACGAAATGCAAATCTCACTCATATCCATCGCATTTCCATATTCACTTTTTTTCGTTTCAGAACTTCATCTTGTTTGGATCATTCCGCTGTCCTAATTAACTTATATTTCATTTATTATTTTCGTGAATTTTCAATCACTATGCAGTTGAACTCCTTCACGAATTTCTCATTATTCTAATTCTGATATTAAAAATTAGTATTTTAAGCTCTTTAAACGGAAAAGAATTAAATTGTATTTATGAAAGTGTTCGGTATGTCTACTTACTCAATATCAGATTAATAGCAAATAATAGCAAACGTAATGCGCTTTTTAACCCTTAAAAGTTTGGTATTTTTATCGCTAAAGAATCTTTGGTAATGCATATGAAATATTTTTATCCTTCTGTAATACATTATTAAAACATTTAATCGTATAATTTCGTAGATATTTTTCGGTATCAATGCTTCATTGAAATAAATCAGGATAATTTCACGCTAAGCTCTACCTTACTTATATTATTTCTATTATTTTGAAGTTGTGAGGGAGATTGGACCTTTCAAATTAGTAAATTCATTTTTTCGAATAGATCCACCTTCTCATTCATGATTTCTGAGATTGGCTTATTTTCTTTAAAGAAATATTCTCTATCTAGGAATATTCTTTGAAGCCGTTCATATTTGAAGAAGAAGCTGAATCATCCATTTTCACAACAAATGTGTTGTACAATTCGGAGGATTTTCAAAATGAAAATATTTCGAGGTCTCATTCTCTCTTTTGTTAAAGGAAAATTCATATTTCTTTTGCGAGTAACTGCCATGATGTCTGCCCATCGTCAACGGATTACAAAAGATGTTTATGAACGCTTAATAATGTAAAAATTTCTCGAGAAAAGAGTTCGTTGAGTAGTTCCATCAAATGAGAAAATCATCAAGAAAATTGAAAACAGAACCCTCACTTCTTTTTCTATCTTAAATTAATTTCTTTCACGGTTTTTCTCTGGCTAACGTCCAATTTACCGCGTGTATGACCTCGTATCCACAGTTTCTTAATGTTTTAATGCAATTAATTTCGTGGCGACGAAAGGTTTTTTCTTTATCTCGTCCTTTTTTTAATTCTTCCTCATCATCTCTAACAACATCAAGGGCCATTCTTTCCTTTTCCCAGAATTTCCAGAGCAACGGTGGAATTTGCAAAAAACGCAGTCTTCTTTTGGCCCTGGAACGTTGCCCAATAATATCAGAGCATTCCTAGAAAATCATATTTGTTTTATTAAAATATTTTTGTAATTTTCCCTTAGAGAAAGCCGTCGGCAATCCAGCGAGAATCAATTGGGCCGAGTTGTTACAGCTGACAGAATAGAATTCTCGGCGGATAATAGGCCATTGAATGCGGTGTGAATTGCGCATTGGCTTTATCGGAATTATTTTCATTATTATTCTTTGAATGGAAAATGATTCACATAGAGCAATTCCGTAAGGCACCCTTTCTCTTGACTCGTGTGAATGAATATAATGCTAAGGGAGGAACGATGCCAAATATTCAGATTTTGATTGATTTGACATTTGGAGGTTTTAAAATACTCCGAATGCCAAATGAAAGTGTATTTTTTCTGTCTCTATACTCACAGGGACCTATTCCAATATTACTGTTTGTGTGGATACAATCTCAAGATATATATGTAAGTAAGACCGTTATACATCGAGAGTGAAAGCATAGGAATTCTGCAGTGCTCAAGTTGTCACCAAGGATGGGAATGAGGAAAAAACCTATTTTAACCTAGCAACTATCATGTAACTAGGAAAAGTATGAGAAAATGAGATGGCAGTAAATTGGAAAGTGCGAGAGTAGGCTTGTATTTGTTATGGTTGAAAATGCATATTGAAAACAACAAGTAATCTGATTTTAATTAGATTTTTCCGTTGCGAGAATCTAATTTGACTCTATTTTAATTGAATATTGGTGCGTCTTTGGACATATTTAAATATGAGTTGTAAGACATTACTTATTGTTAGTAATAAGCTGATAAGAAAATGTGTTTGCTGATAAAAGTAGTTAGTATAGTCTACTATTTACTATAAAATTCACTACAAGTAATTTGATTGCGAAAGAATAATTTCATTTGGCTTTGAATCTGCAATTTCCACCAAAGACTGAGAAACACATTTGGGGAGTTATTTACGAGCCAATATCCAATAAAAAGCATTTGGTGACAATAGAATCCGCTTTAGTATATCTGGATATCTTTCATAATCTTTCGTTTATCCAACCCATGATTGAATTGTAGAGATGCGGAAAGAAGTAAATTGAGAAACGTATCAATTGATTATGAATCAGATAAGAATGACAGAATAATGGGAATTAAAACCTCCATTTGATTAGACTCCAGCAAAAAAATCTTCCTCGTAAAGTGCTGCGTGATTGAAAACGGTTTTAATTGCAATAACAGCGTCGCTTCAAGATCGATGCCTTCTATCAGTAGACATCCGTCTCCTATTGAGGTACGCAGGATTGAAATAAACTTGTTACCTGCCCAAGTGCTTCGGTTTGAGTTAATCATATTGTACTCCTTTGCTGAGAGGCATGATTTAGCGAAGCGATTTTGTATGCCACAGCGTGAGAGTCAAGAAAATTAGCATTCCGTGTCGAGATAAAATCAACGCCTGCCTTTCTGTCGACATACTCAATAACAGAGCCACGCTGCGAACTCAAGTACAATCCACTGAATCAATTGTCTTCTCTACAACGGTGTCTGATTTAATTGACATTTTATCCCTTTGTTCCATCTCTTTCGCTTAAGACGAATTAAATCAAAGATCTTTCCCTTGTAGGTGGAAACTTTTCATGATGTCTCCGCTTACAGTCTAACATTTCAAGTAAACAAGAATCGTCACTTGTCTTTAGCGATTAACCTTACATCCTTCAAGTCATTAGGAGTCGATTTCTTGTTCATCATTCAAGGAACCTTTCATGATTCTAATTTTCTCTTTTAGGTGAGTGACTCCTTCCGCTCCGTTGGATTTGATTGGATTTCCACGAATTTGTTTGTGAGTAATTTTAATTATTAGTTTAAATGATTTATCTTTCAATCGAATATATAGAGATTTGTAATATTAGTTTTCAACATTCGAAATGTTTGGTGAATATTTAATTGTTATCATCATGTTACATTAAAATTGAAAGAAATTGTATGCATCATGTTGCATTGTCTTTGGAAGATGAAGGGGATTTTCCTCACAATTCATATGATTAAGGGTGTTTGAACTTTCTCCTAGTGAATTAGTACCGGATCCGTCATATTTTAAAAGATAATTTAAAAGGTCTCATTTAAGCAATCCATTTGAATAGCTTCGTATGATATCGATAATGATTGAACTAAACGGCTGTTTATTTATTTATACAAATGAGAAAACTGAAGGTTGGGTAACACATTGTAATTAGTAAACATTAAATATGATTGATCAAATGTGGGATAAGGATAGACTCCTAATGTTTTATGCTTTTGTTTGTTCGCATTTCCCGTCAGCAAAGAAGAGCTTTTTCGTTTTCATTAAATATGTGATTTTTTAAAAGTGTCGCACCTGGAATGAGATTGAGATTGATACAAGGAAAACAGAGGAAGCTTTATAAACGGGTGCTAGAGGAAAATAGAGTCAGCATCGAAACCTTTCCGCAATCACAAGTAAAATAAATAAACAATTCTCTTTTCTGTTGGATATTTTTAAAACCCAATGAGGGATGCCTCAAGGATTGCTTTCTTTTATGTATTTATGTCGCTACACGTGCAAGTCCTTGAGATTAAATCCGATCCCAATCCTATTGCATACGTCATAGAAACTTCATCTTCTATCCAATTCATTTTTCCTCTAATTCATCAAAAAATATAAATTTCCTGAACTAAATGATGTTAAATTTTTAATAAAATAATAAGATTTTTGGTCTCTTTAAAATATAATTTTATATAATTTATATTTTAAAGTATGATCCCTTAGAGTCCATTCAGTCATTGAGTCCAGCCATAAATCGGGAATAATCTGATAGACTACTTTTACGCTAAGCTAGGACGATATAGGTATATTTTTGAACATTAGTATTCTATTTTACCCGAAAGTGTTATTATAAATCCCAAATTTCATTATCTAATAAAATAAATCAAAGAATAATTTAATTATAATGATATATTTATTACGTAGCTAAAGATAATAATTATTAATGAACGCGATTTAAGCAGTTAACATTTCATATTTGGGAAATGCATGTCCTATATACCACTTTATAGAATGACTGGCAACTTCGTATTTAAGTTATGAATCGTCATATTTTGGCTAAAATACGTGAATATACATAGTTGAAGAACCGTAGTCTAAGTGTGTCCTCAGATGATGGCGGAATAGGGATTAAGACGTGTTACCTACGGAGAAATGAGAAGACTTTGAATGCGAGAGGGTAATGCGTGGAAGGGAAAATGGAGGACGGTTATTTGGATGAGAGAAGCCGGAATTTCGAGGGACACAAATAGGAGTTGAAAGGAGATGTGAGTGAGACAAACGACCTTGCTCTCAGTACTAATTAATTATTTTTACGGGTTCTTTTGGTCCAATGCTAATTAAAATACGAGCAGAGAGGGGGAAATATTTCGGTTTCACTCGTCGCCACTCAGTTTCGGGTTTGAGAAGGTATCGTTACAAAATGAATTTATCTTTGCTACGTTCTCCGTTAACGTTTACAACAACAAGTTATTCACTATAAGCACATCTCAAACTCTAAAGAAACAAAAGAATATATAAATTTACTTGAGAAACGTATGAGTTAAACTGTATTATAAACTTAAACTACTCGATCGTAATTTCTTCATTATTTTTCGTCATAAACTGTCAAATTGATGAATGTGAATCAGTGTCACAGTAAATTGTGTTTGATCTATCCTCAGCGGATGCAGTGCATGTATAAGCGATGCAAGCAAACTGAAGGTGTTTAACTCACAGCATCTCCATTCGCATAACACCTTACGTAAGGGTTGTGAGTAGCAGCTAATATCCACCAGAAATGTTGTAATTGTTGCATTATAAACAGATGTTTCTGTACATCTGGAAATTAGTTAATAAAAGTTGCTATTGGTTACTATCTTTCAAAAACACATAGTAACTTACATGGCGTGTTTTGAGAGGATTATTCCTTTAGAGTAGCAATTAAAAGAAGGATAAAAACGCATGAACTTTAATGCTCGGGATATAGGGACTGTATGGATAGACGTGAAGAGAATTTTTAAAAAAGAGCAGTGCGTTAATTTAAGGAGGGGGATAATGGAGGGCGTGAAAGAGATGTTATGCATAAGCCATTCCAAGGGAAAATGGAAGAATTTGCAAAATAATAGATGAAATGAGGATGCGTTGTTTAGGCGCGCGTGCGATGTAACTTTAATTACGTTAGCGCTCCTGTGGTTCGCTTGAAAAAGGAAATAAACCTTCCACGAAAGGCCATAAATGGAAGGTAACAACATCTTTGTGGATTCCTGAGCGTGTGTCTGCGTTGAAAGGAGAACCTAATTAAAATTTATTGCTCTTCAGACCTTAGGAATTAAAAACTCCCATGGATATTTGTTCAATTTGTGGGAATGAAGTACTCTATCATTCTAATAATTTATTTCCACCAACTAAATTATTAAGTAATCAATTAAAGTTCTCAGTCAGTCAGTCTAAGGGTACTCATATAAAGCTTGGGTAAGCTCTTGATTGGCTGGAATAGACTCTAGAAGCACAGACACAGTTGCAAAACGTGATTTTTCTGTTGCCTTTCGGAAATTAGAAACACCGATGGTATGGATTTTTCAGACACAGATTGATGTGCGAGAGATATAGATTGTGATTTATTATGCATTGTGTTTGTATTGTATTGCTCATATGCCCATTTTTCAAAGAGTCTAATTTAAATCTTGCTACAAAATCGGAGATATAAAAACAATCGTACGCTCGTTAAAGTCGTGTTACTAAGAGAGGAATATTTTCAAATTGTGTATCAATCGAAATTGTCTAATATTATTGATAAGAGAGAATATGTGATACTAGAGAAAGAAAGAACAGTACTTGCCGATTTCTATTGCTTTTAATATAAATAAAATTGTTTGAAATTGAATGAACGACATCATCCTATATACGTCGCGTGTATTTGCAAGTATGAAATATAAAGAAATGGATGTGATGCACAATATTCTCCTGAATATTTCTCTTTGAGATTCGGCTTTCGTAGTAATTTCGGACCCATCAAAGGAAAATAACGCACGAGTTCGTCTCCAGGGAAATGAACTGTTTTTCAATCCGAGGTGAGTTCTATATCCCCAATTGAAGCCACGTTGTTTAAATTTTATGTCTTTTCAGTTAGGTAAGGGAATTGCTATTGCGAGGAAAAGTTTCACACCGTCTTTATTTTTCAACATTTTGAAATAGTTCACAAAGTTCATTTTCCATATGTCGACTTCAAAAGGTTTTTTTAGCTAACAAACGAAAAATGACAGATGGAAATTTTCTTCGGAACATGACATTGGGATACAAAGAACAAGTTTATCTCGTCCATTCAAATGAAAGAATAAATTATAAATAACGAGGTATCTACGTTTCGTAGGACACTTTTCTCCCTTTTTATTAAATTATTTAAATTTTAGATTACATTTTCAGAAATGACCACTAGGAAATTACATTTCGTAGAAAAGATTTCCATAAGAATGATATAACCAAATCATAATATTGCGTGTTTTTTATGCATCCCATTAGATATGGAATCTAGTTCCTTATTCATACGTAAGCTAGAGTCATCTGAATATATAGTATACATGTGCTTTAAAATTATCTTTTGTTCCAGGTTTCGTTGCGTTTAATTCGACGAAAATCATACTGCTTCGATTTTCCCGTAATATATAATAGAGTCATTAACGGAATTCGATATTTAATTAGAAATTTTGATATCAAAACCTTATTTAATTACTTCCACTTAATATTAGGTGAGCGTATTCATGTGAAGTATCCTCATCGCACACTTGGCGATACCCATTATGTACGTAGCAACCAAAATATGAGGTTAAATTCGAAGTTAATTGAGAAACATCTTTTGATAAAAAAGGATCGAATGAGGGTGAATTCGTCGAAGCATGGGAGACTCGCGTAGAGTACGTGGGGAGGCCTCAAATGAACAGCAAGAGTGGGTCATTAGGAGAGAGGGTTGCAGGTGAAGAATAAACACATCATCCCCCTGCTAATTTCGGGCACGTAATGCGGTCTTGAGCAAAGTTTTTTCCCTCTCCATGGCGATATTTGGAGTGTGGAACAAGATTACTGCAGTGAAACGGTTTTGTTTTGAACTAGAGGAGTTGCAATGACGAGGGGGTCGTGAGGGTTGTTTATTTTCGTTAGGGAGAGAGAATATAAAGGGGGATGTTTGAATTAAGTTCGCAAAAAGAACCGCTTTGACTTGGTTCCGTCAAAGTAGTGGTAGTAGTCAAATTCCTTATGGTTTGATGGTTTGTGTATGGTGCTATCTTTGCGATGGTCGCGAATGTGCCGTTGAAATTTCACGCAAACTCTGCATTACTTCTATTTTACATAGCCTTCATTTATACGTATTCACATTTCCGCAAACAGTCATACTTTTGTGTATACATGGGTTTAATATTTAAAATATTTTTGGTATTTAATAAGTCAGCATAAACAATGGATTTTTCACATGCATACGACGTAAGATCGAATTTAAATTCAGTAAATGTGAGAAATTAATTCATATATACTTGTAGCTTAATATTTCTTAACTCTGAAATAGTCCTTGAAGTGAGTTTTAAATTATATTTTATGTGTATAAACTTTAAGTTATTATGCTAATAATTTACTTGTTGCCTCATTTTAAATAATACAATTACATTACTGAGTATGATTGTTCCATTTTTTATTAATAATTTTGTCATCAGTCTCAACAAAATTAAGAGTATTTTAAACGTTTATAATTTTATTTAGAAGTGACAGATAATGGTCTTATGTTTTAAATCTTTATTTTTTAATAATAAAACTTAAAAACTAATATTGAGTTGTGATCTATTTGATAGGGCAAACATAGGGGTAACATGATTATTAGACACTATCTTAATGGTTTTGTTCTTTATACAATCTTTTACTTTCATGCTGCTTTTGTCTTTTGACAAATTCTTGGATTAGAAATGCCATGGATAATTCGAAAGAAAAAAGTATTCATTTTTTTACGGGTTTCGGTGTAATCGGATAAAATGTACAGCAACTTCAATATAATTCGTTATCCATACTTCATTTTTTTTCTGAACCAGTTTATGCTGCCCAAATATCTTGGAAAAAAAGAGGAATTATTTATCAATTTATTTCGTGAATTAACTAAATATCTGCGGTTCGCAACTCAACTTTTAATTTCAATTAATCATGTAACGTATGACTAAATAACTTTAAGCGTATTAAAGTATCCTGTTTGCTTGGAGAATGTGATGCCGCATAAAAGAGAATACAAGAGCTCTGGATACACTCGTGCAAAATCTGAAACATTCATGTCTTAAATTCCACCGATTAACTCCCGTATCTGCAAATACCTCCTTCACTTAATAAATCATCGCGCATTTCCACAGCATCCTTTCAAAGGATGACTGCTTATCACCACTGTTTCATTTCATCACTGTCCACTTGCGCACCTCTAATGCTTCCATTGCGGTCACTTTTAGTTCACGAGGGACAACGTAGAGCGGCTATGATAGGCTTTCTGTGGGAATTATGCGGCGAAAAACCTATCCGACTTCCGATACACTATTTGGAGCATCGATTTTTGAGGTCACTTTTACCCTCGTAAAGGGCACTGTCATTAATTTTTCCCTTTCGTCTAAACTTTTGGGCCGAGTATTCTGTGCTCTCGGTTGACGGCCACCTCATCCTTGCTCATCGTAAAAGATCGATTATTTAGACCTTGAGCGCATTTATTTCTAGTGATCTTCTCAATTTGAGAAGAAAAAGTGTGACAACGCTCCATTATAAGTTTCCTATATGTCACGACCCTATGTTAAGCGACCTAAATATCCGTCCTTTGAGTATTTTTGGATGAATTTTTTCCATTTATACTGGAAAAGGCTCGCGAATAAAATCTAATAATGACTTTAAAATTCGATTGAATGTTCTTATATTATAATGGAAAATTATGTATTATTAAGCAAAACAGAGTTTTCTTTTCGATTATTTTAATCGATGTACGGGCAAAATTTTATTTTGATTTCATTCAACCAAGGTAAATAAGATAACACATTGTAAGATGGTAAAAAAATTAAAGGCTGCGAAAAGGAATTTTGGATAAGACTGGTACGAGTATAAACTCATATTTATATGTTAAAATTTTAAGTATCTTAGATTTGGGTCGATGGAATTTTATTGCAAATTCGTAATATTTCATGTATGAGCTATAGAGAATGTATCGTAAACGAACTTTGAGTTCCACGGAGTGGAAGAGTTAAATATTGAATGATATTTGAAGTAAATGTTTAAATTAGCCGATATGATTCATAACTCGGATATTAATTGTTTGAGCTACCTTCCCATTTTTCGATAGTTACACAGTTCATCGCCTGTAGTTTCTCTTTAAACCGCCTACGAATTCGCCTCTGTTTCATCTTTCCCATTTTATTCCAGCAAATATTTTCTCTCACCTTCTCCAATCGACCTGATCTGTCCCTTGCACATATTCCTCTTCTGTTTACGCTTCCTCCCACGTATCCAAGCAACACCGCCCTTTCATTGCCCCCAGAATCCGTCGTACGCAAAAAAATTATCCATCCTGTTTTTATCGTATTTTTCCGATTTTTCTTGTTCGCGTCTTCTTTGCGATATTTTCACCTTTTTGAGAGAACACAGAGTGACCCCTAACATTTCTCTATCTTCAGCAACACTCGGCCAACCGATGCCCTGCGTTTTGGAAGGGCTTGTTTCCTCCATCGTTAAAATTAAATAGCAAATCATGTCTATTTTAATTGAGATATGATGGGTCTCAATGTGTGAAATGAGGGGGTGAAATATTATTGAATGTGCAAATAGCTCTTTAAAAGGTCTGTTTTGTTACGCTTACCTTTACAGAAATATTATATTTTCAGTTTAAAGAAAAATTTAAATTTGTTAGTTTCGGGCTCAAGTTGCATTTGTTTGGTGTAAGAAGATAGAGCTAATTCAGTTGGTAATACGTTAGAAGGATTATTGTAAACCAACATATAATATGAACTTAGCACGATCATAGGCATCGCCTAAAATTACTGTCGAAAATTTCTTTATACCTTTATGAAATAGAGTTCCTCTGAAAATTGTATATGCTCACGTTGCTTGTAAGAAACACGGTAAAAGTTTAGGATAAATATGTACGGGGTAAAATTTCAATTGCGGATAGGAGGTATCTGATTTTGGAGTAGTTTCGGTTGTTGGTTACGGTTCCAAAATAATTAATGGACAGTTGGAAATATGGTAAGCAGGAAAGAGATTCGTACTGCTTAAAGTAAGGCATTCAAAATTCCTGAAAGCATGAATTTTATGGCAAAAATTTTCTCACTGTCATAGATTTCAAGAATTTATCCATTAATTTTATTTTAATATTTTTTATTGAAATATATTCTGTTCTCTTAGATATTACTTTAAAAATATCTCAGAATTTCTTGAGAAACTTATATTTTACAGCAAGTTAACTATTTATTACCAGCAATCGCGTATAAATGATTGCTTGAATTTTGTTCTTTGATTATAATTATCTTTCCCCACCCTTCGTTGGGATCATTTAATCTCGCTTCTTCAGCACATTCAGGTGATTTAATGAAGCAATCAATGTGAAATTTCATGTGCATTTTTCAATCCACAATGAAGAATTAATGTCTTTACCGCATATTAGCTTTATTTTGTTTTCATGGTTTGTGGCTTCAAACGCAAACGTTACCTAATATATATTAGACCACTTTACGTAATCGAGAATGATTTACGAGTAAAAACGCTCGCTCCAGCATCTCCTCTGCATTTCTGTCTACGCGAGCTTTCTCTTTACGTGTTTTTAATTTATCTGCATATTTCGTAAGCGATGACAGAGACTACTTAGAATTCCGCGGCAAAAAAGTGTCCGAGGCAGTGCTTTTCGACAGTTTCTGGCCAAAAAAAGGCGAAATGTTTTATTTCCGAACATCCGAACCGCAGAGACATGCCTTCGCGGTACTACTTGATAAATTTAACGCGCGCTATTGCCGCAGAAAATTTTCTGGGAGCTGCGGTCGTTGCCGCGAAGTATATATTCCTCTGGAAAAATGTACGAACGAGGCCGTGTTATGTGTTCTTCCCTTCTCCGCATATATTCATTTTGGAATACTGTAATCTACTGTTATTTACTCCGCAGTTGGTTCTTTTTTATTCCATTCTTAAGCCTCCCGCTCTGAATATGTTACTGCGGTAGTCACGATCACGTACCTGGTCTGAATTTTAAAGTGTGTATCTGCAGGGGGATGACTGCATCGTAGTATGATCACGCACCGCTCGTGCGTCTTTGTTTTTATCTCCAGAAAGATACGGGAGAAGGGCCTCCGCAAAAAATGATGATTTAGACAAATGAATTTATCGAAATTTTTATGTGCGTTCGTTTGTAATTTAATCTCCGGATTCTTCGGTGAAATACTTTTAAATGCACGAATTTCAGTCACGTAATTGGAGTTACATCGTTTTAATTTATATTTTATTACCGTTTTAATTTTCGTAAAGACTATCACCTTTACAGAATTCTACAATTATTGTACACATCTAGAAATTAATAGCATATTTCTTTTACCAATGAAAAAAAAATTAGAGGGGAATATTAGGTTGTTAGACAAAAAAATCAGCATGAAGATCGTAAAACGAAAACTATTGACTATCTTCTGTAATATAATAATAATAAGATGTCTTTATTTTGGGCAGTCCTAGTGAACTAAAAGCCGATATTTCCTAGGAGCAAAATTTTATTGATTTTATGCAATCATCTTTCTTCTTTATACAAATGCCATTTTACAAAAAATTTTAAAATTCAATGGATACTGTGCTTGATTTAAACGGCCATTTTCGTTTACTGGTTGAAACGTCGGTATCACTGAGCGCGGTTTCGTTAAACAGAATCGTTTTGGAATGCTTCTTGAGCAGCCATCCGAGGAAAGGCCCCGAAAAATAGAAGATAAAAAGGCGCCATTGTTTTAGAAGATCCCTTTCTCTTGGAGCGTGACTCCGAAGCAGACGTCGTGACTTATGCGTGTCTCATCCTTAAAACAGGGAGATCCATTCGTTCAACGCCTCGATTCCCACACACGTGCTGAGACACTTCCGCTCAAAATGGTTTGGGCCTACGACACGTCTACACTTGAAATCTATTACCACAGTTTATAATTACGCTCCTTTGGAATGTTTAAATTTTGTCGCTTAGAGACTCTTTTTCCATAAGATTTATCGATCTCATGTAATGTTTACTTCCACTAATAATGAATCGATGCAATTCATGCGATTAGATGTAAAAGAGGTTGTTTATAACTCAGGAAGATTTTTATATAATTTTTTATACAAAAAGATGTATTCTAACGAAACCAAGTATCGATATTAATGAAATAAAAAAAACAGGAATAACGAGTTATCACAAGTGCTGAGAAAAGAAAATAAGTCGTTCTATGAAGGGAGAGAGTATGGATTATAGGATTAAATATATGTTATAATACAGAGTAATTGTATGAATATTGTCATAATTTTTACATAAACTCGCATAAGATAGTCTTAATACTGTTAATAGATGCAAATGATATCTAATTGATGCGTAAGAAACACGATGCCCTCCATATGGAATGTACGCATTTGTTGAGACTTACATAACCCCCCTCCGTTCTAAAGACGTCTTTAGTGGCCCTTCGTCTGTCCTCGCTCCTTCCAAATGCCGCTTTGGGTGGTCTCAAAGGGATGACATCCTTTTGGAACGCAATTGTCATTTGCCTCTTCGCTAACGATACACATCTTTTTTCTCGTGCTGACGTTTTTACGTCGAACTGGGACGAATTTAATGAAGTTCTGTTAAGAAAGCTTCATTCCAATTAACTCTTCCCTTATTTTTAGGAATATTTCGTTGGCAAAATAGAAGGCCGACTAATTATTCGCCTTTTCTACGCACAATCGTTTTAGAAGATCGAATTCCGTATTTTTTATTCATTTTATTTAATCTTTGAACTTTGACAAAAACGCAGACAGGAGAATGGAATAGCGAATTAATTTTCCGTTGCTTAGAATTCCGATAAAATTTTGGAATGAGATGAATTGAATTTTTTTAATGAGAATTTTATTTTTTTATAGAGATGGCTTCTTTCTCCGTCAAAGAAGCGGAAATGCAAATTATTTTGAAAATTCGACGTTAGTAAACATCTCACAAGGGAAAATGTAGGTAACTCGTCAGTGTTCAAGTAAAAATATTTCATTATCCAATGTTCTAAGATATTTAATATAAAAATTATTTTCTTTATTTTAGCTTCTGATGTTGACGCTGAATTTATCAAATGGTGTTGTTTTTGCTGGTTACTCTTAACCAATCTAATTTAGAGAATAGGTAAATTCTTTCCACAATATGTCATTTGTGTAGTAGCTTTTGGAAAAGTTTTTTTTGTAGTTGCTCTTCATATTGATTTCAACAATTTGAATGTATATTTATCTATGTTGCCAAAGAAATATTTTGCCGTAAGAAAATTTTGAAATACAGATTTGAATCCTTTAGATAAATTGGCGAATTTTTGCCATCTAAGACTTCAAATTTTATTTTGAGAATAAATGTTTATTCTTCCCGTCGTGGATATTGAATAGTATGCAAGAGATACTGTTATTTCATGATGTGTTTAAATTTTTCCAATTGGATTAAAATTATTCCAACGTTCTTCAATATTTCATGCACTTTTAAAGTTCACAAATACATACATACTTATGCATACACTCCTATAATAACATCTTAGATTTCATGCGTAGTATTTTGGACTTAAACCAAGGATAGCTTTCAATGACTCCAGAGAAAACTTTTTATGCTCTAAAATAACAGCAACTGACAGAAGAAATATTCTCTTCATTTTCTTGGGATTCATAAGCATCTCATCTTTCGTCTTCTCCCATTTGATGCTCTTATCTCCCATTTTCTGCATCAAACTCATTCCGGAGCTTCTACTCCACATCTTCTTTGCATCATCTGCCGGTGTTTCTCTTCATTTGTAGGTACATTCGCATCACTCAGTGTACCATTCGCAGCCTATTCCTCATCACTTTCCATCTTTCCCTCTTGAGAGGAGCTTCGCACATCAAACGGAGTTAATCTCTCCTTAGTTACTTCCATTTCCTCTCTTCCTTGTCTCTCCTTTTGCCCTCTTATCACCTGTGTTCTCTCCTCGTGCGGAAAATGAAAGCAGCTTTATTCCCAATCTCGTTCGGGGGATACGTTTACGGATTGTAAATTAGTTTTTGAACGATTCGGACGCAAATGAGGGATTTCAATTTACCTGTCCAAACTGTTTGTGGTAACCAAATACAGAAACTGATTAATTTTTAAACATAGATAGAAATTATGGTTTTTATGAAAAGTAATTCGAGGTCGGTCGGTTTCAGCTGAACGATCAAAATGCTACTTGAAAGTTAGTTTCTAAGTTTTTATATTATTTTGCTGTTTTCACCCAGCTATATTCAAACTTTTTACAAAGTTTCAAAGATTTTAAATTCAAGCTAATAATGAGAAACTATAAATTCTAGTTTCTTAATATGTGTCACCCTTTGTTGAAATAACTGTAATAGCTTCACTGTAAAATTGAAACAGTTATATTAATATTTGTATTACAAATAACCTATCACTATATTCTGGATATTGCATTATAAAGATTCAGGAATATTCCTTTCTTATCATTCATTAGGCTAATATTATTTTTGGGATGTGAGAAAGACATAGCTTAGACTGTTATGGAATGAGTTTTAACGTTTGGAAAAGAAATTATGCGAATTATTCACGCGTCGGTCGGCTTTGGATGTAGCAATGCTGAGGGTTAAATTGAAGTTTCTAGTTTTTGCTGAGACCGCTAATATGCCTTCCCCCAATTTCTGATTACTCTTTAAAAAGTAGCACGGTGCACTCATTTTTATTCCGTAATCCTCTTCAATAACCTTTGCATTTCTTTTTTTCTGAGCCTTTGCTTCCATGACGTCAATTACGCAACGTGGAACTTCACTGCAACTTTTATATTCAGTTTCGACCATTTTCTCCTGCTTTTTCGCAGAGCAGTTTTGCACTTTACTCCCCTTAATAAAGGATGTTTATTGTTTCACCTAGTTTGGCTGTGCTATTTTTTCACTTCGATAAAATTGTAAAGGTGTTTTGGAATACATTTTGGGAGCTGAAAAGCTCGAATTAGGAATTTTCCGTAGAGAAGATTTCGTTTCTTTAAATGTTAATAGCATTTACCAACCTTTTCTTTCAATATATATATATATATATATATATATATATATATATATATCCCCTGCCACACGCCGAGAGGAGGCGTGTGGCAGGGGATGTAATTACCTATTTTACTTTATCGCGTATTTTAGTCTATTATTATTACATATCGTGCGCGGGAAGAAGGAATTATCAATATGTGTAATTCTTGTTTCAGAATCACATGTCTACAAACAATTCATATAAGTATGTAATTAAAGATAGTAATAATTCACAATTGTTTTCAATGTGTCAAATGGAATGGAGAAAATATTTTCTTATTCTTTGGTTCATTGTTTTCTTTGAATGTACACATTTTGCAAGAACCTCTTAGACAGAGATAAAAATGCGATTTAAACTCAAGGACAAGTCTTACTTTTTGGAGTAATATATTTATCTCGCTTTCGTTCCTCTAAGGCTCTTCTTTAGAATCTTTTACCATTTATATTTCCTCCAATTTACCAAAGTAGATTCTTTTTTCCCATAATGGATGAAGAAAATACTTCATTGAAAAGGCTTAACACTAGAACAGCGGGAAACGGACACCCCCCTAGAACAGCGGAAGGTGTCCTCAGGACACCTACACTTGCGCTTCTTTTAAATAGAATGAGGCAGTCGTATTTAACTTCCTAGTCTTTCCTTAAAAGCTTAAAAATGATTAACTAAGTATGGGTACTTATTTATCGGCAGATCATGTGGTAAATAGTTGCTATATTTTTAATATAGAAATTGTTGTTGAGTTCCATCCATTCCATGAGACTCATATTCCGATATAAAAATATACAGAACAGTAAAGCCAAAAATTAAGTATATGAATAAACTAATATAAAGCCTTTTCGAGATAAAATAATTATTTACTTGAATAAATTATGAAAATTACCCGATTTTATTAACAATTTACTTAGGGCACATGAAAAAATAATCTCGCGTAATAAAACTTTACCGCTTCACGTACCTTCCTTTGATTTTATTTCACAACAAAAATACCAGAAATAGGGTTTAAGATACAAAAAAGACCTTATATGTTATTTGCATACGCAATTATATTCAATTTTCTTTTTTAGTACAATGATGCTGTCACAAAGTAATTACTCCACAGAATACATCCACGAAGCTCATAGATAAATCTTCCTGATGTTACAGTTTCTATAAACCCATTCCTTGCACTTCTTACACTTATTTGATGCTTAATTTCACTTGCATTTTCTTCTGAACAGATATCGGTGGCTTCATTGGATGATGTCTCGTGCATCCAGCGTTTACTTAGGTCCTTTTTGAGATCTCTTTAGACAGCTTCGGTTTTACCTTGTTTATCTGCGATTCGTTGCAGGAATCTATATCTGGTTATTTGGCAACTTCTTTTCTGATTGCAAATAACCTATACATTGACTTCTGCTAGATAAATTTTTATGTAAAAAGAATGCATTAGGCAACGTCGTGATTCTGCTCTCACCGTGTGCCTACGCGCCATTTGGTCCACTACGCCGCTTTTTGTACAATTATGGTACGTCACCGCGTCTGATTTTCTTTTACTAAGACTGTTAAATACGACATTAGAAAGCATCTAAATCACGAGAAGAACATGTTTACTCGGTTTAATTTCATAAAGAGGGATTATTCTTCATTTTTCGACAACATCCGAATTCACAGCAGATTTTTGCTGGTTTTCAACTCCAGCGACTCTAATCACCATTTGTTCTATGTTCCAAATAAAAAATACCTGCTTTATTCAGCCCCTTAAATGGATTCTTTAACGTAAAATAATTATCGGTCATTAGATTAATTCCTTTCATAAGAAAAGGTTCCATCAATGTCATGACCACATGGTTCAGGAAAATGGCCAATGCTCAAACTCGACAACTTATGGAAATCCATTCAATGCATATTTGGAATTAAAATTCATTACTAACCGAAACTAAAGCTCATATTTATCAGGTTTATTAAGAATAAATTGTGTGAATAGACATCTACACTTTCTGGGAAAAAGCTGATCATTCACCGTTACTTGTATATCGGGTTTGTAGCAAGCGTGGCAATATTCAATGAGTCTGTTCCACAAAAGGATATGGGACAAATTTGTTAATTGCGAAAATAGAAATGGGAAACGGATCTTACACGTGGAAATATTAGAAAATAAAAGGCAAAATTTTTCCAACTCAAATCATCATTAGAATTGCTACCTCAAATTTTTAAACATAACAATATAATTAATTAATTTTAGAGATTAGGGACAAAACAATAGCAAAAAGCAATATTATCTCAAAGTACATTTGTAAGAGCTTATAATATAAAACAATCAAGGTTTTATCATAAGAAATAATAGTAAATATTAAGTAGGTGTCCCGAGGACACCTCCGCTGTTCTAGGGGGTATGTGGTAGGATCTCCTATGAAAATGTTCCAATAATTATAAAAATTGGTAGAAATACGCAGAATGTTAAATTATTAAAAGCCACGAAACGATTTTTTTCTATGATACAAATTACAAAAATGGTGCGTTTTTTTCATGGGCGAGGTGTCCTGAGGACACCCTCCGCTGTTCTAGTGTTAAATGATACCATCAATGTTGTACCATTTTCATTCCGATACTGTGCGAAAAACTTCGATTGATTCGCAAACATTTCTCAGAGTGCGTTTGCTAATGGTATCCAAAAAATGTTCCTGGAAACCTTTTATTGAAAGGGTTTCCTCTATCACGGCTTTCAAGAGTCGCACTAAAAAGTTTATCGTGTAGCGCAGCACGATGACTCAAAAGTGATGTAAGGCCCTTTGGGCAATTTTAGGTTCCAAGGTACTCTCTCTCTTTGGTGCTTGAGAATTAAAACCGTTCCGCGAGATTTATTTTCCTAACAGCGCTGTAACTCCCAAGGGACTGATATTCAGTTCCGCGAGAAGGTGAAATATGCCGGTCGTAGCTTAAAATTCCCGAATAATTCTAGGTTTACACATTAGTAGAACGCTTGCTGAAGATTAATGCCAACGATTCACTATTTTGAAGATCAAAGAGATCGATACATCGAGTTGATATATATCGACAAATGAAACCGATCGATATCTAAGAGAGATCGGGTATGTATCTTAGTTCCCAGTCTCTTCAAATTAACTAATATGAGCCGATGTGTGTAGCAGCAATTAAATATTTCAATAGAGTATTAAAGTGAATTGAAACATTATTAAATGACTACACTGCCTCAGTGAGGATGAAATGAAAGTCTCAAAAATGTAACCGTGAAACTGGGATATTTTTCAGTCACGTTCCCAGTCATTCGTGGAATATCTCTTCACAGGAATCATTTTCTTATTTTTTACCTACACCGATATACGTCTCAGTGAAAACATGTTCAATTCAGCAACCCAGTTTATTACACTCAAGTTTACCATGTATAGTGATTCTTGTCTCTTTAGAATAAACTTAGATTAGCAGAAATCCCTCTTAGAAGACATATGCGTAAGGCGAATAAAGAGGACATTTTTCCACGACTTATTTTATTTTTCTAGCATCCTCGCGATCCTCGTAAATTTTTTGATGATGCCGTCTTTGGCGAAATGCAACTACACGAAAGTTTGATGGGAAAGAAACCCTCCCTTTTCCAAGCCATCGCACCCCGCTCACCCCTATTCATATTTTAGAACCTCCCCCGTATAATAAAAAAGGGAAGGTAAATTACTCCTGAGAGCGTTGTGGCGTGTATACATATAGGTATAAATATATGTATTTGGATAGGAAAAGAGAAAGGGACCTCGGGGGGCAGATTAACGGAGATGGGGGAGTAAAGAGGTGAACCTTACGACCCCGTGATTTTTTCCCCTCGGAAATTACTTCAGATTGTGTCGAATTTATAGTGAAGGCAAAATGCATCGTAAATATAAAAAAGGGAATACACGTATCGCGGTAGAAATGCCGCCAAACTTTCTTATTCCCGAAATCATAATGGGTCTGTGGAGATATAACATACGTACTCTCAGGCCCCTGATAATAAATTATTTGACGTAAAGTAGACCACGGGGAGTCGACAAAAGAAGGCAGCGCCATGGCGGAGACCATGGTAAACCTCGACCCATTTCGATAGCATCGCACCCGTGGCAAAAGCGTTCGAAAAAAAAGGTCCGTCGAGGAGAATTTGCAAGAGGGTGGAGCATAACTTTGATATTGGTGTTGGAAATGAAACTGTTTCATGTCTCAGCGATCCCCATTCACCTCTCTATCCCTCCTTCGGCCCATATATTTTTTCCATCCAACCCATTGTCTGCTATCGGAACAAAGGGCGTGCATCAGACAGCCTGTGTTGCATTCGATCTGCAGATGCGAATGTGGTTACGCCGATGTGTGTTACCTTGCATTTTTCCAGAGGATCGCTTTTCCATGGATTTGCGTCGTCCATTAGGAGAGAGCGGGAGCAATATGGAATAAATGTGATTAGAGGAGAATGTTCATAGGAGTAAATCTATCATTATCTATTTAAGAAGTCAGTTTGAGATAGAAATTTTTAAAGGTCGATTACAAAAGTTCGATGGCTTCGTATGAAAATTTACGTTAATAATCTGATATTTTCTAATAGAAAAGTGTTTTAGAAGGCGCATGGTATTTTTTCTTAGTAACAAATAAAACATATTGTATATATTTTCATCATTGAAACTATCTAAAATAAACCTTTAATTAGATATATACCAAGTTTTACCATCTTTGTTTATTTTTTGTCAAATTTTCTTTGAATGAGTTCATTAATGTTTAATTATAGAATAAATTTTTTTGTTAAGTATTAGTCCTAATATTTTGTTGTCGTTTTTGGTCAACTTTAAAGAACAAATGGTCTTCTCAGAAAACAAAAAGAAATAGTTGCTTTGCAAAACGAAAAGATAATAAATATCTAAATATTGTTTTGTTTTACTTCATTATGTTCTCAATTACTGAGGTACGGAAAGAAAATTTTTAACCGAGTAAGTTGTCTATAATTTTTTAAATTTAATCTTTAGATAGCTGTGCTTCGTAAGAATTTTATAACATCTCAGCCGAATAATAGAGAACCAAAATTGGAGGTATTACTTGTTTGTGACTTGGTTGTTAGGAGGCGTAGTATTTCTATGGCTTTATGATATATATCTAAGTAACGGAATAAACAACGAATGAATGCTGAAGCACTCAAAATCTGAGAGTCGGCGATAAAATTCCCCCTGACACACACCGAAAGGTGACTCGCATCTACATAGACATAGACAAAATTATAAGAAAGTACGATCTCCTAGAAATTAGTTAAATTTTATGATGAAAAGGTGAAAGAGCGAGTTTATTATACCTTTTCAAGAATTTGGGACTAATGCTCATGAATAGAGAGGTGAAGTGCAGAATATACTTAGTGAAATTGTAGAGCAAGCCGAAGGTTGTTAACTTATTTTTGCTTTCTATCTGTTCTTAACTAATTATTAGTTATTAAGGCTTATATAGTTTTCTACATAAAGGTGCATCGGAACATTTATTCACATAGTTAATGGAATTATTTCATTATTTTTAAGAAATGGAAACTCGATCAATTTCAATTCCGATGTATTGTACAGAACCTGGCCGTATATGTATTTTTAATATTATTGACATTTTGGTTACATCTTATATAATAGTTTATTATTGATTTCTTAGAAGAAGAGAAATAAAAATTTCCTTGGCTACTGCTTTTGTATAAAGATCAGGTTAAGGACGCAGATCATTAATATTTGTCAAAGAAGGGTGTCAATGAAAGCAAATAGTTCACAAAGAAATCTTATGAGCGTAACGATGCCATCTTCTCTTTGAAGTCCCTAAGAAGATGCAATTTTTGCTAGGCTCTTGCTTTAAGGGTTCCATCAGATAGTTTCTCTTTATAATATATTTTCGTTATTAACCTTGTAGTTCTGGTTTTTAGTGTTTAAGGGTTATTGAGGTCACAGAGAAAATAAATACGAACGTTATTGGAGGCGTTGGCGTAGAGAAAGCTCGATTTACTACCCACACACAAATTTGAATTTGAAATGTACGTTAAATTATGAAGAGGTTAACCTTTCATCTCCCAATATTAAAGTGTCTACAAATATTTTCTTTGGAAGAAGTTCATTAGAATTAGTCTAGTAAGAGACTTAAAATATACATTATAAGCACAAAGTCAGAATTTAAATAATTCTTACCTTAAAATTGAAGAGTAGACAGATCCAAAGATTAAATTCTCAGCCTTTATTTGAATATAAAAGATCAAATTGATTTCAGCTATCTTCAACAGACACGTGAATAATAAATTACCTCAAAATACGGAATACTTCATGTGTATTTCTTCTTTATATATACACGCAACATCTAATGTATGGAGAGGTGGAATTTCATTAACTTCATATTTTGAGATGCGTTTTGAATTATTATAAAAATTAAGTTGAGAATTATTACACCGGTATCTGCTATATTCCATCAAAAAAAATTATTATACACTACTTTTTATAGAGAATTAACTAAGGTATGCATCAGGATTAGATATGATGTATTTAAAATTAAATTTTTATAATTATTAGAATCAATAGACCTTTTTAAATTAAATGAAAGAGTATTCATCCCCTCGTATAGTGTTTCAAAGTCTTTTTTCGTCGTCATGCATTTTAGTTTGTTGTGGTTATTGAACTCGAACCTTAATTTTTTCCGCTTTCGCGAGTTTTGGAAAATTCAGTGAGGCATACTTTCTCTGGACACATATCCGTAAACAAGTAAACTGAGATCCCGTTGCTAGGATCGTGTGTCATTTAAAACCCTTAATGGTCGTCCGCAACCATTTTTATTTTATTCCGTCAAAAGGCTGAGTGTAATATCTTTTTCGTGAGGTCGAAACTCGTTTCTGTGATTTCCCTTTTGGTTCCCGTGGTTATTATTCTCTTCCTCTCTAATTTACATTCCCTCTTCTCTCCCTTTTCACCTACATTCCCTTCAGTCGTACTTAAATCTCTCCCACGTCATATTTCTCTCTTTCCTCTTGACACATCCCTCATTCCGTTTTTATCATCCGACCATTCATCTTTCCCTTCAACGACCCCGTTTCTTCCTCATTTCTTGCCTATTTGTATCTGCGTCACACAAACGATTAAATAATGATCCTTCGTGATTGAATATGGTAATATTTTTGCCTAAGTTTGCAAGAATAAGCGATGTTTTCCATGTGTATAAAGTATTTACTAAGTTCAGTAAAAAGTGAACATATTTAGACTAAGTGATCGATTCTGTTTACTAAGAGATACCAAACGTCAGAAATATCGGAGAATATTTACATTGTCAGAGTATTTTAGGGAGGAACTTCTGCTGCAAGACTTTCCAGTGCTTTCTTTGGGAGGCTCGTTTGGGTCATTCTGCATTTTTACACACATGTTTACGTCGAAGTTGGAGAATTTTCTTCTGTGAAAGTTAAGATCTTCTTCCTTAATAAGATCTTTGAGAAAATCGTATCAATTTGCGTTCCTTTAGGACTTATTTATTTTGGTTGGAAAGGAGTCTTTGATTAAACATTGGAAAGTTGTAATTTAAACATAGATATGAGTTTTCCTAATTTCATCCCTATTAAAACAATAAAATGTTCATCCTTTCCAACCACCGTTTACTGCGGTTCATATTTTCCCCACACTGATTTGGATATCTCGTTCGAAGTTTTGGTTATAACCTTTATGGGAATTGAAAAACTGAAATGTTAGCGATATCAAGACAATTATTTATAGTAAAAAACATAATTTTTAGAATAAAAAAATTAATTAACACTTATTTATTTCAATATTTCTTTAAACTCGGAATAGACTCGGAATAACCTATTCCGTATTTGTTTGTTTCTGTCTGCCCGTTCCTCTTCTGTCCACATGAAAGCACTGAATACTCGAACCCCGTCGATGGTTAAATCGGACTATCATTTGCTTTTGTAATCGAACGGAAATCGCTTGGGAATCGGATAATTTTATCCGTTTTCGATTTGATGAAAGTCAACGTGGGACCAAGATAAGGGGATTCCGTTGGGTTTTGTTTCGTTATTTCGGCTAATTTCGGGAGAGGGTTTGATTGACGTACGGAATGACGTGGGATATTCTCAGGGAAGGCTTTATTTTGATGGAATCGAAAACGCCATACGCAGCAGCGAGGTTTGCTGAGGAGGTCAAAAAGGGCTACACGTCAAAAGCCTCTCTTTAACAATTAATCAACATCATTTGCATGCCAATTAATGAGGTCTCAAGATGTGGTCAACTCTAATCGAAAATCGCTTGATACGTGCAGTGTGTCGATGACGAAACTATTTTCGAAATATATTTCCTGTGATTCAAAAATTTTAACAATAAACTACATACCGATATTAAAATTTTTCACGAAGTCTTAAAACAGATGTTGAAATGTATTCCAATATAATATTCAATTCGTTCAGTCGTACTTTGATCGAAATAAACTGATTATTATTCATCATATATATTGAGTTTTACATAATACCATCAGAAGATTCAACATCGACTTTAGAAATTTAATTACCAACTTTCTTAAGTCATTATATATCTTTTGACATTCCCCTTTGTAGAAAGTCATATAAATTCCTACGCTGTAATCAAACGACCATGTGGAAAGAGAAGCACGCAAAGAGAAATATGTGTTTCTCCGTCTTCCAAACAGAACCGAGAAACACTCATTTCACTAAGACATCACATTAAGGAACTTAGCACCCAAGTGCCGTAGAGGGAATCTTTCTTCTTCGCTGCACTTCCTCCACCTTACATCCATCTTCACACGCATCGTCGCCTCACCTTTCCCAACTTACGTTCATTAGGGGGACTCCAAATGATTTCTGCTTCCCTATTTTGTGCGGTCTCTCTTTGAAGTGAGACTATAAAATTGCTGAATGAATAGGTTCTTTCCAAACGGTGAATGACCTTCCCCTTAATTTCATTCCACGAACAGACCCTTTCCTTTTTTGCCAATTCATGCTGTTTTGAACTTTGAGGATTTTGCAAAGTTAAAATCGGCGCTGGTTAGTTGGGGCTTGTGTCATTAGGCTCTGAGTAAGGTTTTGAAAGTTGAAACATAAAAAATGTGTATATGAAATGAATGGAAAAAGAATATATAATCATACTTTTAAATATGATCTTCTTATGAAATTCTCGATATAATTTAAATTACACTATTACATGAATAATCTTAAATTCTAATGTTCAATGTATATAATGGAAAAATTCCATAGAAAATTGCAAATTTCTTTCATTTTTCTATGGCTTCCCACGAAGTCACACCTGCTAATATTGATTTCATTTACTGCTCAAATTTTAGACTAGGTTCCTCGTAATATTCCGAAATACCCTTTGAACAGTAATTCATTTGAAATAATATCAACATGCCGAAATTCGCGTCGAATAAATTCCAAGCGAAGAGAGATAAATCAATTAATATTTATTTAATTCGAGCATCGCTTTTAAAAGTTCATATACATTATACAGCGTTTTTTGTCACGATAAAATGAATTTACGAAATAAATGGAAATAACAGTAAAAAGATTTTACCACCCACACGAAAAATTCTCCCTCTTGTAAAGTATAACAATGTATGAACGTTAATTGAAGTGACTGAGTTCATTGGGTTGAGGATATTCACAGTCTTTAAAGTTTAGATTATTTTTTAAAAATCAAGCCAAAAAACAAGTTAGTTCCAAAACATTACATTTATGGCATTCACACCTCTGTCAATAAAACGCGTCAAGTTATTAGCTCGGTTCATTTTTTCCGCCAAATTGACCATTCGCACCGATTTCGCCAATATTCGGCAAAGTGTGATTAATGTGAGATATTTAAAGAGATCACCAACGCTCTTTCAAGAGTCATAAATCGTTCGAAATTCTTTCCTTTTCGATAACTCATCATTTCAAATTTGCAACATATTTCAAACATAATCTGAGCTACAGAAGCCCTGGAATTGCGATGTTGATACTACTCCTTGTTCTAGCCATTAATCTTCCGGGATTTTTATTTCATTTGCCTCTATAGGTCTTTTGTTTGATTTTGCATTCTTTAATGCCTTTATCTAAATTGAACACCGCATGTGTTGGCCTGTTAGTCATTCATAAGCTCATGTTTTTAAAGTATAATAACTTAACGTTATAATATTTCCTCAAATGTATCCAAAAGATTCTACCCAAGGTAGCAGAACATTTTAAAATTCCACAGTCATTAATATTATGAGCTACAACAATTACACATACGTACCCATTTATATTAATGTTGATTTTTATTTTATTCTATTAAGACAACCATGTATTATCTTAAAATTCTACTGATTTTTTATCTTACTGATATTTTCCGCATATTTTCTTTCCATTGATTATCTATAATAGGATCTTATCTTGTTTTTGATACTTCATGAGCAGTTTTTTAATATCACAGAGTTATTTTTCGTATTTTCTCCGAGAGTATTCTTTATTTTGCTGTTGACGAGAGTATACGAGTCATCAATCATTCGAAGGGAACCCCTTGTTTTTATTCTTGGCTCTTCAGCGGGATTCTCTGCTCGATGAAATTAGCATCTGAAATCATTCAGCAGTACCATAGCAACCAAATTATCTTTTTTTAACTCCTTCGGCTATGAATAGAGAAAAGAACCTAAATGCTTCACTAAAATAACATTATCTTGCAGTAAATGGGATGTTAAAATAACTGACAACTTTTAGGATTAGATTTTAAGTATTGAAATGAAACACCTTAATTTTTGGAAGAAATGCTTCAATTTCGGACTTAAATTTAAAATTTTAAACGTTCTCGCATTTTGAAGTTTACAATTTGAAATCATAATTCACAATGAATATTTTTCATTATCAAAAGTGGATGGAAATCTTTGAAGAACTAGAACTACCTTAGATTACATTAATATATTATATAAAATAATGTCTAAATTTTTTCTTAATTACTGACTTTCAACATTTTAATATCAGTAAATATTTTTCCTACTTACCTCAAATCATGGAGAAGTCATTCAATACAAGGTAAATAAATTGTCCTCTTATAGTGAATGAATTTAAAGTACACTACTGTAATGGTTAAAGGTAGATTGTATTATGAATAATGTTGGATGATTTGTGTTTATTAGTTAACAAACATTTAGGGAAATCAGTTTATACCCCCATATATTGCCTCCGTATTTGATTCTTTTTATTAGCTTTCGATTGCCTTTGCGTAGATGTTTCCATGTCTCGGGTGCTCCTTCTCTAGCAACGGCGAATTCCCCGTAAGGTTAGGCAGAATTACGTGTGTAGCTGGTTGCGTCCTATCAGGATAGCAGAAGTTGTAGATACCTAAAACATATGGAATCCAACTCGTATTTTTACTTTTTCACATATATTCAGTATTGCAAAATAGATATAAAAAAGCCTCTCTTCAATTTGATGGCTCGTGACTATCATCTGTTACGTATTAAGCAAAGAAAGCTTTTGGTCAATATGATTTTTAAAAAGTAGACGATAGTCTTATTCTATGGGGATAGAAGGATCTCGTTAAATATGTACAGATATTACTTTAATGTATGGAGTTAAAGCTCTATACGTACATTT
Organism: Pantala flavescens; assembly: GCA_020796165.1. Classification (NCBI taxonomy): domain Eukaryota; kingdom Metazoa; phylum Arthropoda; class Insecta; order Odonata; family Libellulidae; genus Pantala; species Pantala flavescens. The sequence continues at coordinate 29,825,522 of CM036884.1, read as the reverse complement.
GAATTTTTTGTTTGTATTTTAGAATATTATACTTTTAAAAGTTTAAAATTAATAATTTTCGTAAAAGTGACTTTTGTCTTACTAAAACTGCACCATTAAATTGTAAATTGAAGTTTTAACGTTTTCTTTTAGTCGTTCGCCATACTTTTCGGGTCCTTTATCTATAACAAAATGCGTACCTTTGGCAGATGCTTATTGAGGAAGAGTTGAATATTAGAAAAGATGGAATATGAAATTTGAGGAAACAACAGAAGCTAGAAAAACATTCAAAGATTCAAAATGGCTTACGTACTCTATTGCATCTCCAAAACATTTAAAAGGACAACTAGGTCGTTCACGAAACGAAACTTTTCTTTCTGAATATATTCTCTTTAACTATTGTTTAGATCGTCTCCTCTACGGCATACAGTCACGACCTTGCCTCGTCTTATTAAAACGAGGGCTTCTGGAATAGGCCACTGTCACGAAATCCTCACCATTTAAGTCCTCCAAAAACACACTAACCGGATGCACTAAAACCCCCTTCAGTTCTAGGAAATTGGAGCTTGAATTCGCTCTTTTTTAACCACTTTCTTTCTTCCATTCCTTTCGTGCGCATTCATTGAGAGTATTCTCGTATTTTGGGTCTCATAATTTTAAGGAACGAGCTCATTGCTACCTGAACTCTATAGCACAATCGAGGAAAGTCGAAATATATTTCATAATTATTTTTTGGATCTTTTTTAGAAGCATATTTCTGCATAATTGCATGGACACAAATATCAGCGCTTAAATCTTCATCTATCTGAATCATAAGTTCGTACATTTTCAACGATCATGTTTATATAATATCTTGCTATAGTATTTGACTGTCATTAAGAAAATCGAACTATTTACTCTTTGAAGAAAATGATGACATGCTAATAGATCGCAAAAACAAGATGCATTTTAATTTGTATCCGAAAGTATGTCGGTAATTTTCAGCTATTTTTTATGTAAATTATGCTGCTATCTAGATATTTAACCCGTTATTTTGCAATGTAAAAAATATTAAGGGATATCTCCTGACAAAGATAATCATCTTTAATTTACACTGCATAGCCATCATATTTAACAATGTTTGTTATTTATTTTTGCGACTTATTATATTTTACTCTCTTAATAAAACGCATGAAAAATTAACGAGAATAATCTATATAATTTTGCCATCCATTTTAAAAACCCCGTTCCAACTCTCTATATCTCTTAATAGCCCTCCATGTTCAATAACGAACAATCAGTGGATAAGAAAGTTCCTAATCTGCATACAGTTGGCAGCACTGTGTCGCCAGGTGCAGACCTCCGTAGGGAGAAAGGGTTAATCTTTATTGCTCAAACTGACCCATATTTCGGAGAGTCTTGTAATTCGAGTCATTTCCTTTAGTTCCGTACACGGCTTGTGCTCACCTGATGTTGGGTGTGCTCCAAACACGCCTTCAGCCCATGTAAATTCGTCATGCGTCCAATCACGAGACAGCAAATTACCACACGCTGACCCCACCGCTTTTTCTTTCAAAAAGGGTTTTGTTTTGAATCGAGTTTTGAACAAGAGAGGATCTCAAATTAGTTCCACAATAGGCAAACGCTCTTCCTGTTTAGAGATCACCGCTTTGTATGGCTTCTTTTATCCCTGTGTTTTCGATTCGAATGATTGGGAAATCACACAACGGATCATTAAAGGAAACCTATTTGAAACAGAGCATTTGATTTTGCATCAAACGGAACGGCAGCAAAAATTTATAAATGAAATTCAACTGAGTGAAAATATTAATGCATCTTTCCAACGGAGGACAATAAGAGTATTTTATGTTAACAATTGGACACATTTATTTTTAATATGATAGATACTGTATGATTCTATCCGTTTATTTTTTACGGAGTGAAATGAACGCTTTAACATCTAAAAATGTTAACTGGGAGGAAAGTATTTTAATTACATTAATATTATTTTCTTGGTTTCTTTGAAATTATTCCATTAATTTTTGGCAGGACTATTTCCGTATAAAGGGGTAATATCCTGGAAAAATATTGTTCAGATTTTATCGAAATGCAATTTCTGCAAGTCTCTGCTATTCGGGATTTTCTGGATTTCTATTTCATTTACAAATTCTTATTTCTCTTTACACGTTAATAGTTATCTATACAATCGTTTAAAATCAATTTAAATTTTAAACAAAAATTTGAGATGAACTGGTGATTATAAAAATTTCATCTGAGCAATTACTGTTATTTTGTAATACCTTAGCAGACCAATTAATATTAAAGCATTTTCAAGTTCCAACTCCGTTAAGAGAACTTATCGAAAGTATGTCGAGCCGTTTTTATGACGAAAGTTCCTTAAAGAAACTCTTCGGCCCATGATTATCTCTCGTGGATTCTTCTCCGTAGATTTAAGTGTATTTACTCTGCCGCTATTTCAATTTTTCAATCACTCATTTGACTCATCGGTTCGAATTACCAACTTGGGCGCCATTTCTGCGTCTGCTAACTTTCCGTTTACTCGAACTTCTGCTTCCGATTGAACTTTCGGACTCAATATTGGTTCTCTTCGTTCAATGAAAGCATTCCACGAATCACTGGAATTAATCCAATGAAATACAGATATCCATTCGTACTTGGCGCTAATATACTTCTAGACAGTAAATACACTACGTTTTAGAATAACTAGTGATTCAAAATCCATCTTAAATCCATATTATTATATGTATATATAGCCATATACGATAACACATTCAGAGTAACTTAAGTGGAATTTAAAAACGAATAGAAAGTGAGGTATTTTAATTTTTTTATATCTTATACCATTTCTAATAAATGCAGGTCTCTTATAATTTAAGAAGGACCACTAGCAGACCGTATTTAATTCCCAAAATGTTAATCTTCGTAAATACATTAACAAACAACAACAACTAAATCAACAAAAAAATAAGTTATAAACGAATGGTTTCATCTTTAAATTAAACCATACGATATTCCAAAGTATGTTGATTTACAAAAGGTTCCAAAATAATGATTTATTGAAACATAGATACATTATACGTTTGAATGGATTACATGTATCCAATATCTGCATTTTTAATTAGAACGTATTGACTAAAGAAGAAGAACCATTATTACATGCTTAGTATTGCTGTTAAATATAAAGTGAGTGTAATGAATTTCATCTAAATAAACTCATTAAATTTCTGATGAATGGAATTACCTTGTATTTTGATAAATCTCAAAGAGAATATGTAAATCAGGTTGTCCTAAATCGATTTCCAATTCAGAAATCTAGTTCGTGACGAAAGGAGATATTTACTCCTTTAGAAGTGATTCAAATTAGTTCTATGATTTCCCTGATGAATTTTACGTGAGTTACGGCTTTTCTTAGATGTCCATCGATCGTTTTAGTGCAGACGAACTTTCTCGAGGCCGTAATTTGACCGAATTTCTTTTTTGCTTTTTATATTTCCCTGCGAACTTCACTCTAATTTCCAACATCAGTAATCTCAAATTCGTGTGGACCAATTTCTGTGCTTCTATTATTTCTTCCATTTTAAGCATAGTTTCCGCGTAAGATCTCAGCATTCCGTTTCGGAGGCCAGAGTTTGAATTGCTTCCCTCGAATCAATTAGGACACAATCACAATAGATTAGGGAACATTTATGGCCCGATGAGTTAGGTACCTGAAGCGAATCTAGATACGTTCCAGGAGAACTAGTCGTGCTAATGTTCATGGATTTCGATAGGAATGCACTCGTGGTTTAGAATCTCAATTTCCAGTAATGATCGAGAGAGACAGGTAGTATGCAATAACCGAATTGTTGTGACGATGCACTTATCTGGTGCACTTCAACGGTTTATTGCTTCCTTTGTTCGATAGCGCAAAAGCGAGTGATGGAGACGCAAGAAATGTTAACAGATGCGATGCCAATGAATAGAATTCCATTTGCGTCATTGTGACGTCATGTTGTGGATCCAATTTAATGGTACATAATCCGATTTTTATCTTTTTATCTTGAAATTATTAAAGTATCCCATTTTTTTAGCTTTTGAAATAGCGGACTGTGCCATCCCAAACTTTAAAATTCACTAAATTAAATTAATTTACCAAAGATAATTTACGATTGGAAAACAACGAAATGTAGAGTAATTGTCCAAGTACGTGTGAATTTTCGTATACTTGTTCAGAACATAAAATAACAGATTGTATTGTAAAAAAAATCGTCTTTACTTAAGTACAAGAAGGCTGTTTTTGTATCTTAATTTGTATAATAATGTTGGAAATTATAGAGGAAAATGGGTATCATTATATATAAATTGATTTCAGTTTTTTAATATCATTTTACAAGAATTTCAATCCAGTCTTTACAAATACGTTGCATAGTTATGGAACAAGTGATTCATTCTCTTAAATCAACTGCATTTTAGCTGTTAAGTAATGTATTTTCCAACTTTATTATCTCCACATTCTTTCCTATAAAGATTTTTACGACACGTAAGTTTTATACGTTAATTATCTCTAACGTATAATTGTCACCTTTTCAAATAATCTCAACTTATTTGATGGAATTACTGGCACGTAGTTTGTATGGCCGTTTAGTTAACTTCATCACATTTCCTCGCGTAAGCGCCGTTTATTTATGTGCATTGTTATCTCTAGATATGCTATCCTTATCAAGGCCGAATTCCCGCCGGAATTAAATACCTTTCCCTGGGAAAGTTAAAATTCCGTGAGCGAGAGTGAACAAAAGGGCCGTGGATGACAGGTTCTCGAGGTGACCATCTGAGTATTCATTTATAAGTGGCGCCATCTGGAGTGTTATTCGGGTCTTAGGTTCGTTTTCGGCCTCTTTTAGGGCGGATGGATTATGGAGGAATTTAGAAGCGGTTGCCTTTGAAGTAAGGCAAAGGTCTCAGGATGAGCAGACTTAAGAGAAGCTTAAGGTTGGACTAATGGTCGTTGGATTAGATGGGTTAAAGTCGAGATGGGCATTATAAAGGTGGATGAGGGATAGGAACACAGTGGTGGAGTAATTAAGAGGAACAGACGGTTTACTTCTCATCTTGATAATTGCTCCAAGAAGACATCGATATCCTCCTCCAAGAACAGTTTAAAAGGAAGAGCTTAAGGAAAAAAGAGGCGGATTTTCGAATTACATGGTGGATCTTTAAGGCGAGAGAAAATAATGTTAGTGGGAGAGATTTTGCAAACACGGGCCTTCTTCATTTCAGCCAATTTCTGCCTTTAATTTCTGCATCTTTTTATCCGAAAAGATAATGTCGGAATCCTTTCATTTTCAATTAACGTAACTGAGTCGCAGATTCAATTTTTGCGTTTAATTGGTGTTAATTGGATATAGTGATTCAGAGAAGAGAGTTGTGTAACGACTTCTTAAATGATTCAAGTTAAAATGATCTTTGATTGTGTTTCTTAGATAGGTTGTGAGTAATAAAATCCTAATTATTACGTAATTTGCATAACTGCCTATTCTTAAAGTCTTGTGATTGTGCATAACAGTAGATTTAAGTTTTATTTCATTGTTTCGATTAGAGGGCACACTTGTTTTCATTCTAATGGTTCTTATAGTTGTACTCCAATAGCGAAACTGGAAGCAACTCACCTTAAAAATCTGAACAGATAGTTCAGTATGAATCTATAACTTTCAAGAATTATTATTTTCATAAAAGAATCAGTTATATTCTATGTGAAAAATTAATTTAAATTTTTATAATGACTGGTCATTTAAAAACACCTTTGCTTTTACAAACATATGGATATTATTTGATTTTATTATTTAATTTCACATTTTTCGAGCGCACAAATTTCTCCACCGAAATTCCAAGAATCCAAAAATAATTAAATTTTGAGGAAAACGTGTGTTCCCTTGCATAATAAAATGTTCGACTGAATTGTATTCGTTTGTTGGATATGTTTCGGAATCTCTGAACGAATGGAGTATTTCGATTTTAATTTGATTATACTTCTGATTCTAAATCTTGTTTCAACTTTAGGGCTGGGTGGCATTTATAAATTTTATGACATTATAAGAATTATAAACCATTTTCCAGTAAATTATGAATATCTAATAGTATCAAATTTAAAACTTTATCTTATATTATTTGACAGTTTAAATAATTGAATTCGTGATCAGATTAAATTTACTTTCTTGAATCTGGAATTATCGGTTCCCGCATCAATATTTTTATTCGATAATCATCTTCATCAGTTTAAATGATTACTTATTTACGCTTCTCTTTTGATTAAGAACAACACGGGCGTTCTTTTCACCTTATTTTTGATTTCATTGTTTCCATAGAACAAGTTACTTATATTAATCTTCAGTCTGAATGAAATTTAGATAGTAAAACGGATGGAAATTGTAACCTGAGCTCACAAATTCTCCCATAAATAGATATTATCAACTATTCTGGTGAAATGTAGCAATTACTAGTGTAATAGTTTGGAATTGAGGAAATCAGAATTTCAGTCTTAGTTTACATGTAAATAGAGAGAGTTCTTTTGCAGTATAAGGTGGCATTGCTGGATTAACGATTTCATTGTAATTTTCGCTGCATGTGGGATTTTTATGTGGACAGTGTGTGTTAGTCAGACAGTGAATGGAGTGAAAGGAGAAACAGATGGAAACGTTTCTTAAGAATATCGCCTTTTGGTGGAATATGAGCGGGTGAAAGTCTTTCCTTTCACGTGTGAGGGGCCTTTGAAGAGGTCCCCCAAGTGGAGCCGTACAGTAGGCGGCTTATATGCTCCTCTCCGACAAAGTGGGAGGGGCCGAGTGACTTGGAAGTCGAGGGCCCTCTCAGCGAAGGGTCGAGGTTCCGCCTCGTAACGAAATAGCAAGCTCTGGTATTCCGCGAGTTGTTCGGTTTATTTAATATTTAATTCGCATAGGAGCAGATGGCGATTCATTTTCATGTTTCATCTTAAGCGATGCATTAATTTTTAAACATTTTCAGTTAATATTAAGAGTATCATATCAAGAAAAATATTGATCACTTTTGTAATCCCAATAGGAATCAGTTATTTAGCGAAACATTCTGATTTTTGGCAATTTTTCTCCAAATTTGCGTACTTTATCTCTTACATTTAATTATCAGTTTAATTTTATTCAAAATTAATCTACTGCAGTGGTAAAGTAAGCATATATTTCAGTCTAGAAGTTATTAGTTCAAGAACCATATTCTTCTAATTGGCAAATGCGTACCTATCAATGATGTTAATATTGGAATACTTATCAATTAAGCTTATTTGTTTTCCATCGGAGCAGATTTTTCTCAGATATTTATAGATAATCAATCGATTAGTTTCTCGTGCTTCTGAATGTAGTGTTTTCTCTTTTCACACCTTCAGCCATCGAATTGAATCATCATCTGTTTTTATAGAATCAAAATTTTCCAACTTTTTTTTAATTGACTATACCGTTCTTTCGGAAGGATGTTTCTTGTCCAAATCATATAAGGAGTGTACTTTGAGATTGTCTCTTCTCATTTTGATTTCAAATTTAGACAAGCTGAGGTTAGCTAAAATTGGATGTAGTTTTTTATTTTATTTATCCTATGAATTTTGCTTTTAAACATTTCATTTGACAATCATGATATTTAAATCCAAGCATCTAATGAAAATTTCACCAAATAAATACATCTTTCATCCAGGGTCTTTGGCTTAGGTTGAGTATTCGAATGAATTTAAAATATTACTTAATGATTACATGTACGTAATGCAATTCGAAATTTGAAAATAACTGAACAAATTAGTCTAATTATTATATATTAAAATTAAATAGTCTACGATAATATAATTGCTACGTCTTATAAAATTATTTGTAAATCAGAAATACACGAAAAGTTACATGAAATTCATTGTAATGGCAATTTATCTCCAAGTTCTGGTCCATCATGGTTTTTCGTTACTTTTAACTCAATATTTCTGAAAGATTTTAAAAGCTATAAGAGGATATTTATAATGAGACTTAACTTGTGAAAAAGGTAGAATTCAAACAATTGAATGCTTGGCCTCTCTCGTTGTAATCAACACAGATAGCTCCATAAAGTACAGCTCGCTACATTAAGGTCAAGAAAACCATAGTGAAGGAAAAAATAGAGCTTCCAAAAGCTAAGGAAAACTTTAAGAGTTGTGCCGCCGTTAATAAGTGCTTTACATAGAAAGTATTTATAGCAATGGCTTCGCGTTATAAGAAGCCAGGGAGCAATTAAGCGTTTATTATGTTCGTAGAAAAGGAATCATTTAAAAAGTGGAGCAGTTGCTTAACTCCATTCCTTTGGGAGTTCATTTGAAGAAGCGCATAATTAAGAATTTGGTTTTCACATAAACCTCAGGTTCATTATCTTATGCCGCGGAGTACGTTCATAAGGGCACAATCCTTAAGGAAGCTCCCAATGGAAAATGCCATGAAAAATCTCGTAAACAGCCAAAGCGACTGGTGCAAATTGGTGAAAGTAATTCCAACGCTCGAGTGGATAAATTCCAGCTGTCGGCCACTTCCGAAATGAGCCAAAGATAATGAAAAATAATTACTATTAATTGATAGAAATCATTCTCAGAATTATTTACAAAACTTTTTGGGTATTGTGAACCTCAGTAAGTTCTTTCAACTTTCAAGCTTTCAACGTATTCGAAAATCTCGTTCTTTAAAATTCAAATTGGATTCTAAGAACATCTTTCCAGGAGATTCGAAAGATCATGTTCGTAATTTTTTGGAGAGGAATCATAATCTTATAATCGTAGAAATCTTTTGAAAAACAATTGATATTATTCCATAGCTCATGATCATATGAAAATGAATGACTTATCTGAAATATTAATCTTTACCATTGCAATTTATTATCCTGAATTTAAGGGAATCCAAACGTATTGGCACATTTTTCTATTCTCCTTTTAAAACCTTCACATGAATTTTGAAATCAGTTTTAAAATATTAGAATAAAATGACAATCTACGTTCTCTTATTTTCAATAGTCTTTTTTAAATCTTTAATTTGCGGGCGAATGTCAAGCGCAACTTAATAGTACAATGGATTCTATGAGTTAACTTTTCTGATTTACTTCGCATTCTTTACCAAATGTGGTTGGAAAAAAAGTACTTGAATGTTGATGATAGAACGACGTATCATAAAAGCAGCTTCCTGCTTTCATGATTTAAGTTATTATTATTTTTATATTTTAAGGACAAAGTTATTCACTAACGTGCATTTTAATTATACGAAGCACTTGGTATATATATATATATATATATTGGTAGATATATGTTCACAATTATAACTATTGAATTATACGTGTATGTTATTGATCTATCCGTCAAAGATTGAAATTCAAACAAAAATAAATGACATAATTATTTTCTTCTCTTTAGTTTTAAAAAATATAAATTTTAAACTGATTTTTATAGTATTATTCGATTAAAAATAAATGATAAAAACGTATATATTGATAAATATTTGGAATATAAAACAAATTATTTGAATTATAATTTTAAAACTACATATGAATATAATTTATCTCCAGCTTTTTTCCATTCACCTTTATGAATGATTATTTCAGTCTCGAGATTTTCAATGATATCCCAGCATAGCGTAATATTGCATAGACATTTTCTCTTCATGCTTTATACGTTTGTTCTTTCATCATTAAAATTATTTATTATTATTTTATCGAATAGCTTAATTTATTTTAGATTTAATGCTGTTGATAGTTGTTATTTCTACGTAATGTGCAAACAAAATAATTGGCATCGGATATCATCTTGAATACTTATTGCTCCACATTGAACCCTATCGAATACATGTCACACCGATATAAAAAATCGCTGGAGTCGGTTAAAACTGGAGTTGCAAAATCCAACGGCAAAATAGTGCGTTTGTCCGGAGCAGCATGTGTTTCTGCTGTCATATCACATCGTCCGTGATGAATACGTTTTTTTATGGGTTTTGCGTAACGGTCGCTATTATTCAATTGTTTATTTTACGGTGAGCTCGGCATATTTTCCGTCGGATTTAAGGATGTTGTTGCATCAGGTTTTGCGTGTTCCGACAGACTTTAAATAAGCCTTCGCCACTATTTTTCTAATTCGAAAGAATTCCTGATATCATTGGAATTTTTACATCGCTGAAACTCCTATAGCTTAAAATTTTCATTGTACGCGATCTGATATAGATATTGATCTGGGTGAACTCTTTCGGTACTTTATGTCATTTTCGTATCTTAGCATAAATTGAACTCTGATCTTCACCTTCTTAGAGAAGTATCTTTCACAAATTAAACCGCATCATATGTTACAGTTGATTGAGACTGTATTTTTTCATCAATATTTGTTAAAATAAATTTGTTCATTGATAAAAAGAACTTGAAGATTTGAAGTCCATACCATTAACAAGTCCCTGTTCGTTCATTTTAAATATTCGAGTATGTTATGCTAAAATCATAGAAATAGACCATTTTTATACAATAATCTTCGCACATCTGCCGAGAGAACTAAATTTACGGGAAAGTATTTTTAAAATTTCGATTAATCGGCTGCTAAGCTCCAGATCGAATTTTAAGCTTTTAAAATAAATTTAACATGATAATATTAACTATGCAATAAAATTTAAGCTACAAAAAATTCTGGAGCAAAAAATGTTATTAATATTTTAATAAAATATAAAACTGGATTGCAGAATTCAGGTTTGAAATCTATGCAACCAATTATTGGGAATAAATTGTTCACGATGGACTTGTCCTTTGAATATTTTAGAGAATTATAGATCTATGATGATATGATAGATTATTATACCCATCAAAATACGATTAATGTTGTTTAAAATAATATTTCTGCTAATTTGATTTTGAAAGGAAAAAGTAGGAAACTAGAGATTGAAAGATACCAAACCAATATTGAAAATCCTCACGGTAAACTCGGTGTGATTTGCATACTAATTGATCAGGAGTTGAAATTTCTATGATAAAGGATAACGGAATTTATGTGTTAAAATGCGGGATATAATTCTTTATATCGGCGCAACTCGTGAGCGAAGGAAAAATGGGCCATAATGAGCTGACCCCTCTAAAATATTAGCGAAATTCTGAGAGTTTTGAGCATTTGGAGGAATTAATGGATTTGAGAGGTAAATAATCTGAGAGAATTCTTCACAGCAGACAGCTGGGATTTTTGGATGCAGTTAGCTTAATGATGCGTAATGCATCCGGGAATAAAGGCATAATTCCTTGTGATTTAGAGAAGCGAGAGCAATAAACTGCTTAAAATTTGTTCGCGGATAAGAATTTATGTAACTTTAATTGTAGAATCCATTTAGAATTAAAGCCGCAATCTCTAATGCATTCCCTCTTTATTCTACAATTTGTCTCCATTTATCTCGAGGGCGCTGTCTCCTTCCCTTCTCATTTCCACAGAATTCCCTTCATTCCCTTCTGCCCCATTTCATTTCTTCCTTTTCTGCTTCAATTCTCCTCTTCAATCTTCTTCTTTTACCAATTTTCATTCCCCGGTTTCAATTCTTTCTTGCGCTCATTTTACTTACCACGAAAGGATTTCACCCCCTACGTCCAAGTTCTCCCCTAAAATTCCATACAAATCAAACCTTTCCATTGAATTAGGCATTTTTTTGCTTTATTAAGCCTCGACTTCTAATTTCCCGAGTCATTGACACGCTTTACCAGTTCGACATCTTTATTTGCTGAGAATTCCTCCCTAATTCTCTGATTATAAAATAAATCGTCTTAGTTCTATAAATTAAGACCAACAAACAGCGAAAACAAGATCATCGTCTTGTAATTTTAATGAAAACAGTTTTTTTAATATTTATTTATTTCTTAATGTGAGGTATTTTTATCCATAAATATCCACTTACGGACAGTGTAAAAATATTTGATTCAGTAATGTAAATTTTATATGTATCTTAATAAACGCTTTAATTAGAAAATATAATTACTTCCTATCGATAATTATCGTCAAATGTGAATAATATTTCAAAATAAGATTAATGATGGTGATCAAATTATTAATTTGTTCAAATGATTTGCGATTACAAAATCACAAATCTAATATAGCATTCCTTGCCATTGCCTTCCTAACGTATTTATGTTATTTTACACTTAGAGAAATATGATTAAATTTTCTTCAGGGCTTGTTGCTACGTAACCTATTCTTGGTTTATGGTCTGTTTTTTTTTAGTTCTCGGGAGTATTTCACTAGTTATTTTCTAAATTGCCAAAGTAATAATTTCATTTAAATCGTTTCTTTAATTTCAAAATTCATAGAAATCTAGATTTAAACACCGAGCTTTTTCTTAGCGCTGTTATAAGGGTATTTACAGATACAGTTTCAAGTGAGGGTATTCGTAACCCGAGTTGAAAAGAGAAAGTATCAAACTCATTTCTACCGTGCATACATCCGTAGATATATAAACATTTGAATTATCATAATGTATGATTCAAAAATGCTTGATACTATTTGCCAATCTCATGCTAATATTTCCTCAATGTGAGTTTTCGCATGACATCATCGATTGCCATCCATAGCACCAAATCAAACAGAGGCAAAAGTTTGCCTTTGAGGATTGGGAGGTGTCTTATTCTTCGAAATGATTTTTTTATTATTTTCGCTTCTGCATTGGAATTCTGTTTATGTTCTTTCATTTTACCATATCCTTTTATCCTCCGGCGTTCTTTTACGCTGTAATCATCCAAATTTCCATTCTAAACCGAGTTATCCAGTGGCGTCTCTTCTCTGTACACATCTTTCGATATTCATAGTATTCTAAGGTCCCCTTCGGCATTTTTCCTAGATCTTTGAAAGGGAATTTGTAAGAGGGACTCCCTTTTGTCCTCCCCCTTTTTCTTCTTCGATATTCCAAACGCCTCTACGTCTCACTTTCTCATCTCAATTGGGAAAGTTTTACGCCGATTCTAGATTATGAAATGGATCCACGTGCTTCGTTTTCGGAAGAGGGGAAGCCAATCTCCGTAAGGATGCACATATTATCATTTCTGCATTTTTATCCACAAAAAACGCTTGCCTTTTGAGGATGCGTGTTTGATCATTGGAATCTCGTATGCATCAGATCACTTTCTTTGATGCTTTCAATCAAAACAATATATTTAACATTACCATAAACATATTCTCCCCTTTTCTCTAACCTAGTCATTGATATTTTCATCATTCGATGAATCATGCCTCTGACTGTTGAATAAGAAAAGAAATATATTTGGAAAAAAACCCGCATAATTATAATAAAATAAACTTTCGTACTCTTTCGTCGCTGCTGAATATAAACAAAGACACTTTCGCCATCTCGTTTATAGTGTTTTTCGTTGGCTTTTTGATAAATATTACATCCGCAAACGCTATTAATAAAGAAAAGTTAATTAATAAAAATTTTTATTAAAAGTTTATTTAAAGTTCAACTAGTATTCCCAAATAGTGCATAAATATCTGTTAAACTCTTTAATCTTGGAGCATCTAAATTTACAGACAATAGTAGAGGAGAGAGACCACGTAAAGAACGTGACAGAGACTCGATTTTTCGTGAAAATAATTCTCTCGCGAAGTTCCTTTTCTTTGAGAAAAGGCAGCGGGTGCAGTTGTGAAGAAAGGAAGTATTAGCGACGCTGAATAAAGGAAAAGTGAGGATAAAGAACGGACGGAAATTGAAGATGCTCAAAGGGAATGGAAAGGTTATGAAAGAAGGAATGAAAAGGAAGGATTTAGAAGAGTAATAAGGAGAAGGGAGTAGTAAATAGAAGGGAAATAAATGGGAGATATTGAAAGGATCGGAAGAGGGAAATTGGAGTAACTCTGCCGGGAAAAATAGACAGAAGAATAGGAGTCGGTAAGGGGCTGCGAAGGGTGTATCCCTTAATGAGGGTGGAAAGGGTCTCCCCTCGCATTTAAACACCCAACGCCCCACGCTAATTCCATTCCGTTGAAAGGCGATTCAGCCCTTTTCTAGACGGTCATCAAACTCCCTCCGATGATTCTATCCTTGGATATACTAAATATGTATTGACACCGGTGGAGATTGATGGATGAGACAGGATGGCAATGATTTCGCGAGTGTTCGAATTCTAAAGCCGTCTTTTTGAAGGGGCGTCGTTAGGCACGATTTTAAGTGCAACATTTCGGTGGGTTTTCGTATCATTTCTCTTTAACTCACTCATTTTAATGCGAAGCGAAACTTGTAGCTTTTCAATATGCTCACGCAGACCAAAATTTGGAGCGGCAGTGACAGATTTTATTATCGGTTAGCATTTTGAAATTGCGAGGTAGTGGAATATCTCTATGGAAACGCACGGAAATATTTTTAAAATACCAACCAATGGGAAGGTCCCGTCAACTTAATCCAATCGCAGTTGGGCGACGAATTATAGAGAATAAAGTTCTTTTATTTCGATTCAAATTAGTGTCCAGAAGGATTCTCTGGATAAATAGAAATAGGTATGACACGTTGGATATTTAATCCTTACGCTTCGGTGCATTTTCACTCTGTAAGATATACGGGAGGATTTGAATTTATTTTATATATTTTACGCTTAAATAATTAATTCACAATAAATTACCCAATTTTTCCGTGATAATAATGAAGATTATAAGATAATAGGAAAACAAATCCCTTTCAATATAAATGTGAAAACAGTTATTTGAATAAGTTGTAAAATACGGGTGATTTTACCATCCAGTTATTTTGAATGCTTAATCTCTTATTAGCCTACATTTGAATAGATGAGCTAGTGTTCTGGAAGGATTAACATTACTTTTTTCTACTTTTTATGGTTTAAATGATTTATAAACACTCAAACGACTTCTTTTTAGTATAAAGCATCATATTTAAAATATCAACATTTAGGATAAGAAATACATACAAATAAATAATTTTCAATATTTCTTCCCTAATGATTCTTTCAAATATTGATATGAATTCAAAAAGTTAGATAAACATAGCCAGTTTACTATGTTACATTAAACAGTTAATATATCAAATGGAAAATTAAAATTATTCTTTTTATGCATTAATTGATTATTTCGTTATAAAATTTATAATTTACCAAAGTAAAAATCGGCTCAAAGTGGGTGCATGTAAAACATATGATTTCCTTTAAAATTCAATTTATTATAGTTTTTAGGCTGTGAAATTTAAATTGAACATATTGGTATATCAATCACTAATCCTTGGCTTTGCATAAAATTAATTTTCCAAAACCTTTAGCGATAAAAAACTTAAAGCTAAAATTTGGAATTATTTATCTTGATAGAAAAGTTTCATTTTGATTTATTGTATTGTTTATTCGCTTTTGTTCACCGCCATATCTCTCGGAACAAATTTTTCCTATATATATTTTTTTGTTATTTCCGCGTAACTTGGTCTCAATCCCATAGCAACAGCATTATTCGGTCCGCAACAAATTAGTGATTGTTATGATCAACAATCGATCATAAGAGCATAGAGCTGGAGATGAAGAACATGGAATATAATGAAGAGTACAGATATGTCGTATGGAAGAGAAGAATTATGTATTTTTATGCTTTTTACGTGTTGTTGTATCGCTATAACAGTCATTGCATAACATCAGTTGCGAATGAAAGAGAATAAATAATAATAAACACAATGTTTTTAGGTATTGTACCTGGGTTTATTGATAAATTTTATATCACTTGAAGTCATTAATGATACTTTGATTACAGTGGTATATAGATCTAAAGATTTGTTTTGGTATATTTTAAGCGGGTAAATTGGTGATGAAAATTTTCCTTTCTATCTTAAGTTATCCTGTATCACTCCATAAATAAATATTTTGCTCTTATTAAACCCTTTGAAGGGAACCAAGTGAAGTTTGTTCATTAGTGAGGGTATTTATTTGTAAAGACACTGCGTTATTAGGAAACGCAACGATGGAAACGAAGCCGACCGCTGAAACTTGATTAATAACTGTTGATGAGGCGTACTTCTTATTAGATCATAGAGTGTCGAAGAGAATGCAGAGAGAAGAAGAAAAAACAAAGGCCGAAGCACTTGTATTCAGCGAGAAATTATCCGGTAAATAGAGGTTCGTTTACTTGAAAGGCCTCTCTTCAAACGAAGCACGAGTACTACCGTGTTTGTGTGAGAAATCCTTGTTATTAAAAGAATGCAGATATTCTTCTATTGGTTTATGAATCCGATAGCGGAATACATTAGTGTTGAAGGGACGTTTGGTTTCGGAAATTTAATTAAAAGGAGGGCGTGAAAGCAAAGTAGGAATAAATAATGAGTGACGGGAAGAATGAAAAAGATGAAAGGTCACAAATGGAAGAATGGTATGAATTCGTCAGAAAATAATCGTGAAAAATGATAGACGTCGGGGAAAATTTTAGCAGTGAAAGTATAAGAAGTGCTCAGTTGGGAAAGAAAATTATGAGAAAGGAATTTCTGGAAATGATGGAAAGAGATAAAGAGAAAAACTGGAAGTTCGAGATGATAAAAAGTATGGTTATAAAGGAGGTTTGATGAACCAACATGAAACGGATAATAGTATGTGTTCCTGAAAAAATATTTTAACTAAGTATAATGTGGTGGAAGAATAAGCATTGATTTAGAGTGAAACGAATAGGAATATAGAAAGGATAGAGGAATATTTTCCAATGTAAATGATTAAATAAGAATTAACATCCCTGCTGTAGTTCTACGCGATGTCTAAATTAAAGACTTAGGTAACTTCATAACCTCACTTTTATAGAAAAATCGGGAGCAGATATATATGACCACGAATTTTAAAAATATATTTATCTTATTGTGGATATTTTGATGTGATTTAAATGAATATGTATAGTATATAAATACTATACTGTGAATTTCGAATATAATTGATATAATTTTCAGGAATTCGGGATGGAATGGAAGATAAAAATATTCTAAATTTTTAAAGAATCAGCGAACCGGTTATTTGAGAGTATATAAATACTATTTGTGTATACAAAAACGAAAGGATTTTTGTGGGAAAAACAAGTGGCCTTTTGTGTAACTCAGGTGTTGATGTTCAAAACAGTATAACGGTCTGATAAAGGGAAAGATTAGAAGAAAATTGAAATGGGGGGTAGAGCCGTATAGAATGCGAGTTAGGCGTGGAAAGCACCTAATAAATGTCAAAATAGAAGTGCCTGCAGCATTCTCTACTTTATTCCTCCCTTCAAAGCTGCACATTCTATATTCATCCCTCTTCTCTCTCATCCCCTTTGACGTCTGCATTCAAAAGTTGGATTGTTCTCTTATCTCCCTTCAATGCTTTCAAAGTGTTACCTTCGCATCATCAGCATTTTGAATCTTTTAATATCTTATAAAAATAGCTTAAAGTGAATTTGAATTTGGTAATGGAAATGTTACTGCGGACATCGGGAGAATCACTTAGTATCCAAAATCTTTAAGAAAATGCTATTAGTAAAAGATTTGCAGAAAGGCATGGAGAGACATCTATCATAGATGTAAAAGATATTATCTGATGCTTTTATTTTAGTTAAGGCATTATATTGCATTTTTTTATATCTATACAAATTTATAATAAACAGTTGGAATAGTATACTATGAAGATATAGCTGAATAAATAATAATAAAAACAATGGTATCACCATATAAAGAAGCGGAAAGTTTGTTTCTAGGACTGGATTAGTCGAACAATAGCTCTTTTAATTTCTCAAGGAAAACAGGAAATTATTATGAAAAATTGAACATTAGAAATCAATTTTTTCCGTTAAGATGGTAAAGTTTTCTGTAAGTAATAACGCACATGTTTTTCTAAGTGATTTATTTATAAAATTTGGACTTATTTTTTCACGGTTTTTCTATTTTTTAAAACTTTTATGCATATTACGAGCGTCTTGTGTGTGCTGGAATGCATCTCAAATGCTTGTACTGAAAGATATATGTGGAGAAATATTTACCGTAGCTGGTCAGTCACCTCCTCTCCCTCAGCGACTTGAATAAATTGATTTTTCCCTCTCTGAGAAATGATCCCAAGAAAAGCCTTTTCTTCTGCTTTATCATTTTTCTCACTCAAGGGAGTTCTCAAAAGGGAATCGAGAAAATCCTCAGGAAAGGGAATAAAAGGAATAAGTGACCTCGGCACCTGACGAATAGGACATAGGAAACAATAGATTTATCAAAGCATCACGATTCTTCACCGAGTACTTCTTCGGTGAACTTGTAGAGGTGGTGGCAATAGCCTTAGGAAGAATGTCGGCTATGATTTTCAATCCATATCCCGATTATGTTTACGACCTTTGAGAAATCTTTAATTCATTTATCCAATCGAGTTAATGGCAGCAAAAATATTTCAGAAACGTCCATCTTACATACTAATCGCAAAAATCATGTAAAAAGCAACTGTTCTTATATATTTAAGCGTTTTTTACAAAGAAGACCAGTTACAACGCACCATTTGAAGATTATTAAATCATATGAGTTCACATCGTGTAATTATGTCATCGCGTGGATTTGAATTTTGAGAATTAGAAAGCAAAGATCTTTCTTTAACCTTAAGGTCAAGGAGGAGCAGAAAGTTGTTCCCCATAATACGATCCGATTGCCGATTTTGAAATAAATAGTATTTATAAGCATTAATTAAACATTTATCAGGCAGAAATCTTTATGTTTTTTGGATCCTTACGCGTAGGTTTATCCCATTTTTATAAGCCTTAATATGGTTAAAAAATAATGAATTCTTTAGTTTGTTTGTAGTTTATTTTTAATTAATTTATTAAGTTCTGTAGAATGTCTATTTAATAGCAGCTTTTAGGAATTGATTAGTTTCGAAGGCGTAAGAGGGACGGACAATTCTTTTTGTTTTGTCTGAGAGGGTATCACGTTGATGGGCTCAATTGGGAAAGGGTACAGTTGTGAAGGAGACGAAAGTTCGTAAAAGACATCGGAAGGCCTCCAGAGAATATGAGGAAGGGGATGAGACAGTGAAATGGGATTTGAGGCAGAAATAAAGAGAATGGTTCAGGAAATATTTTATAAAAGTATTTAAAAAATAGTTTTTGACATTTTAAAATAATAATAGTTGTATCTCCTAGATTTATTGCGTGCATGTAGGTCGTTAATTAAAATACAAATACTAAAGGAATTGCAAGAATTCTAGAATCGAAAAATATCAATATTTATGAACATTAAAGTAAATTATTGGTGAAATAAAATATGACTAATCATTAATATTGACAGTTTAAATCTCGTATGCAATATCTTTTATATTTTTAAACTTTAGCAGTGACTGGATCTTTTTACAAATGCATAACGCCGATCCGAATTTATCCTTATAGCTCTTCCCTCCCTTTCGGTTTACAGCTTAAATTGGTTCCACAAACTCTTAGAAAAAAGTGTTGAGATACAGTTCAATATTAATTATTAAAAAACATGATTTCATTTATAATAGACTGCAATTAATAGCGTATCCTTGGAAATGAAAAGAGATTTCCTCTACTACGTCTGATACAAAATACACATAATATGACGCATTCAGTTTCATCAGATGGGCAATAATGATTCATTTCATTGAAGCAGAAAGAGCATAGAAATAAGCTTTTCTTTTGATCAAGGGATACGTTGAAGGTCCGAAATTACGATATCAGATATTCATGAGAACTCTCGAGACGATGGATGAGTCGAAGGTATTTAACATTTGACGATTTCGAGATAAAAGGAGGAAGTTCATGATTAATGAAGCATAAAAAAGGAAAACACGTTTATCTTTATGTGGAAAAGATATACCGATAGAGAGAAAAACGCAAGATAAGGAAGGTGTTGATAGAAAAAGTGAGCCGAGGAAGCTTCTATTGAAAAAAGGAGATGCAATAAAGTGAGATCTTTGATGACGACGTATATTGAAAAGGCGAGCGAATAAATTCGATGACGAGCTAAGATAGGCACGTTCCAGATGTTATAAAGGAAAGAGATTGACACTCAAATGAAAGTGATGCTAAAATTCAGGAAGAGTTTGGAGCCACTTTGTTTTCGATAAGACGGTGCAGAAAGGACGTGTTTGAGCAAGGAAATGGGGAAATAGAGGTGTCGAGAAAGAGAGGGCAGTTGTGGTGGTTTTAAGGAAGTTCGGCGGTGTCCCCAGAGTTATGGGCCACAAAGGGCATTCCCGCAGGCGAGTGACAAGCGATCCCCGAAATCCGCTCTACCGGAAAAATGCCTCATTCGTCTTCATCAATTCATAGCGCTGACCCCAAATGGAAGTGGGGAAGAGCTAAAAATCGAAGAGTTTGTTTTTCTGCAAAAGAAGCGAATTCGGGGACGGAAATAAACTCGAGGTGTTTCTTGGGCGTGGTTTCGGAAGCTATGGATCGGAATGAAAGTTATTTGAAAAAGCAAAGGAAAAGCTCGATTCAATTTCAAGTCCCGGAAGTATTTCTCACCTCCACTTTCTCTAAATGGAAGGTATTTCTGAAAAGTTATTTTGAAGTTTGGGTCCTTAGCTCGGGTCTTTGATCAAAGTTGGCAAGTGGCTGTTTACGTCATCATTGCATGTGATTATGGGGCATTTTGGAAATAACAGAGGGAAAACATTTTCGTATTTTGAGACAAACTTAGAATATAGAAGTTCAAAAATTGTGATACGGATAGCATAGATTAAAGAGATAAGAAATAAGAACATAAATTAAAAACAATTCTTACGCCTGAAATAGGAACTGATAGAAATGATTTTTTAAAAACCATTCTAGATGGTATCCTACCGCAAAGTCATGCCCGAATCAAATGATGATATAGTATAAATCGCATTTAATATATATAAAATATCTAATTTAATCCACATCTATATTCCATTAATCCATTTTAATAGTTTATATATTTACAGTTTTTAGATAAAATATAAAATTTGTGCATTGTTGTCCTAAAATATGAAAATGACAAACGCGAATCGTGTTTTCCGGATTTGCTAAATTAAATTAAATAATAATAGCAAACGAATTTCTATCTAATTTAGTCTGTTTGTGAATTCAAAAATGGATAAAAAATCACTTTATGCATGAATTGCTTTATATTTTTATGACTTTGATAAATTAATCGATTTCGAATTTTCTGTCACTTTCTAAATGTTGAATTTCATTTTTCGAAGAGTTTTTTAAAATGATTGAAAAATGCGACACTCCTTCCATTTCATATTCTTCGATTATTCCTAAATTTTATCTTTAGTTACACATTTTTTCTTTTTCACCGTTTTAGATTATAAACATCTAACTTAGGCTTAATTTTCTACTCCCTCTATTTACTTATTAATTTATCTTACCT
This sequence comes from Pantala flavescens, assembly GCA_020796165.1. Lineage (NCBI taxonomy): Eukaryota > Metazoa > Arthropoda > Insecta > Odonata > Libellulidae > Pantala > Pantala flavescens. The sequence goes on along the minus strand of CM036884.1, from coordinate 29,804,226 downwards.
CTCATTTCTTTAAATATTTTAGAAGAGAGTTATTTAGGATCGAACTACTTTGACCGTACTTATCCATTTAAGGCTTCTAACTTAACTAAAACATAAGTTTGAAACATTTCAGCAAATGAAGATGTTGGAAAAGGATGGGCAAAAAAGTACTCAGAAAGGGTTAATGAAGGTTTAAAAAACAGAGAAACGAAATTATTTGAGATTGGATAGAAAGGAGAGAAGATTTAGAAAATGAAAACGGGAGTTAAGCAACAGAGTATAAAGGAAAAGAGGAATGGCAAAGTTTATATTCGCTATTTCGCTCCTGTTTAACTCGGCTTTCTTTCGCCGATTCCTTAATTGGATTTTGTTCCTCTTCTTTATCCTTATCGAGAAACGTGCAAATTAATTCGATAGTCACTTTGCAGAAGAAAAAGATTGACACCATCTGCCGCTCCGTCAACAAATGTTCAATGAGAATGAAACAGGCGGTGTTCCGTTCATGAAATTATATTTTCATATAGGAGCTGCAGCTTTTAATTTCCGTGCCAAATCTATAAAAATAATAGAATTCTTGGAGTATCATATTCTTTGCTAGTGGTTGAAACTCTTCCATTATAAGTATCAGAATCTTCGGAGCAAAATAGGCAGAAGCTTGTTTCCTTGAGTGAACTAAGTGAAGCGTTGGATCTTCGATGCATATTTCAGGACATAACCCCAAAAATTTCCGCTTCATATAATAATATTTTGGAAGACTCAACTATTCTTCAAAAACAGATTTGGTCAGTTGATGCCTCCCTATTTAAGAGATTTTATAATAAATAAGTTTATAACACAATTATCACAGAGTACTCACCATGAAATAAAAACACGCATAAATAAATATATATGACGCATCATTGAATGTCAGTATGTGTAAGACGTAAAAATATTCCATATTTGATAAAAAAATAAGATCTCAAATGAATGAAATTAAGTGACACGTTGATTTCCTAAATTGCAAAAAACTGTCAACTAAAGACGGGAATATCATTCGATGATTATCGGGAATTATGAGTGAGGAGTAGTTTTTTAAATAAACTCATTAAATTCAATTCATAAAGAAGCGAATTCAAAACTAAATGTTATTTCTAGATAGTTATGAAAAATATCAGAATTCAAAGGAAAAAATACGCATTTAATTTCAAATGGAATCGGTAGAAATTTAAATAATGGTTAAAAGCACATACTATCAAAGTAAGGAAATTCTTATGAAACTTTTAGTTGTTCCATTTAGTTGATATCTCCCATGAGATAACACGCATCTCATGGCAAGAATCATTTAATTTTCAGAATTACGTTATATCGTTTAATTACTTCTCATGGTCCATCAATTTTATTAAGGTTGGACTGCTTTCTTACTCGTGGAAGAGAACATATGTTCCAATAACGGTAGAGATGTCGTAAGAAGAGAATTGAGCAGTGAAAATAAGATTTTTACCCTGGCATTTCTCTTGGATACCGAGTTAAGTACACCATCGTCTACCTTTTTTCAACGTTAGGGGAATACGCAAAAGTTTTTCCACGAGAGAAGATGAAGAAATCAATTTCAGAAGATTGAGAAACTGGGTCAACCGAAGATGTAGCTTGAATAGAAGAAATTTTTCCGCCATCTAGGAATGAAGAAAAATTGAAGGCATGTCCGAAATAGACACACTTAATGAAAATAACCACAACACAATGAGATATATTGTGCAAATATGATGAAGTTGTGCGCTATGTTTAATTAATGAAGAAGGTACTGAAATAGTTTATTTGAAGGTCCCTTGTCAAAGAACTGGATTTTGCTCTTTTCTTATAAGAGTTACAGTGAAAGATTGGGCTGAGTAAATGAAAAGGAAGTGAAGAAATTCCAATTTTTCACAATGCAGATGACATACCCAAATTGGTCTCTCTTCTTCAAACAAATCGTCCAAGATTCTAATAAGCATCGCCTTGCAATTGTTAAGGTTTTTGACACATTATTAATCTGAAATTATGATTAGTAACCATTTTGTAGATGGATTGGTATTCTGAAAAGTTTGGTTCTCAGTTCGAGTACCAAAGTATTTTAGAGAAGATTGTTTTAACGTTCGAACATAACACATCAGTATTTCTATGGATATTTTGTGCACTATTGCCAGATGACAAAGAATGCTCGTTTTCTTAAGTGCAACATTTTTGCAACGCTTGTTATCTAGTTTCATGTTTTAAATACACGATTTCAACTCAAAGATACTCTTTAATCGATTCCTTAGAAAAAGAAAGTAAATTCATTGCTCCATAACATTATTTCCTTATGGCTGAAGAAAGAGGAGGTAAATTGAGTATACAAAAGCATATGAATAATACCATCTTTTTTCTTTTCCTATCATTAAAAATGATAAAGAAAGAGTAAAGAACATATCTTCTTGGAGTGAATACCCATATTTCTAGAGTTTAAAATATTTTTCTCGAGCAGTATAAAATTAAAATGAATTTCATCAAGTTGTTTGTAGCCATCTATCTACAGAAACGATTGTCATTCCTATGAAAAGGTTCACAAACATTCACTATTACTTTTCCATGGAATCTATCCCTTAATAATACGTAGAATTCTCCTTGTATACTTCTGATTTATTACGAGAGCTTATTTTGTCGTCTCCAATTCCATTTAATGCACGCAAACATAATAATTGACCTCACATTCTCTCCCTCTGACCAGTCGACAGCGAAGGTTTCTTCATCGAACCATTCACGTAACTTTATTGTTTTCGCCGATGTGAAAAAGTTGGGAGTAAGTCATCCGTCTTCTTATTGTTCTCCCATCGGTCCATAGCTGTCATGGAGTTTGAATGAAAGTATCGAGAGGCTGCGGAGGAGGGAAATTCTGGATATATGGAGGGAATTACACGGATGGGATATTTGTTGGGGAGGGGGATTTTATACGTCGCAGCTAATTCCAGAAGTAAGGATTTTGGATGGAGTACCTCTCTTCAGAGGAACACTGGGTCCAGGAGGGGATGGTTCGAGATGTAGTGGAAGAACGCTCCGTTAGTTCGGACAGACTGACAGGAAAATGGGATGGAAAGGCCTAGATGTCGGTGGCGGTCCCTAACGGGAAAAGACTGGACTCCTTCAAGCCGCCTGACTTGGTGGGAATTACTTCTGACGTACTTAAGAGGGATGAGTTGGTTTATTGTCAGCGACTATTTATTTTTTGGATTATATGTCTTGCGTGAATGACGCTGATGCGGAGAGAAAGTTTGAAGGGAGAGATTTAGGAGCCGTGCATCTTATGGATCTTATATGTATACAGTTAAGGTGATTTTATTTGGTAAATATAGCACATTCGATGAGGACCCTAAAGTATGAAATAAATATGAATACTTTGTAATTTCCACAGAAAGAATGTTGAAATTACAAAGTTTTTTTCATTATGCACTAAAATATTTTTAAAATGTTGGAATTTATTCAATAAGGTTTTCTTTAAATTAATAATTATTAGAAATAATGATAGCAGTAAATATATTAGACCTATAAAATATAAGTAACATTTGGGCAGGTTATTATTATTACGCATCATTGTATTTTAAAAGAAGAAATAAACTATCCTATACCAAGCAATGACGTAATGTCAATATATACATGCATAAACAATGAGCCAGGCTATTACAAGGTGAAAACAGAAAATTACTATGGAAAAATTATTCTTATAAGGCATATAGAATGCTATGGTGAACGTTAAAATGACATGATCGATGTCAAAATTAAATGAACACCTAATATAGATTAATGATTATAAGAAATCATTTGCACACTTGACAAATTGGGAATAACAGATTCATCTCTATCAGATGTACAGCAAATTTTGATCCCTCTTGAAATAATTTAACTCGTTCATCAATATAAGTTGTTTATTGTTTCTTAGGTTACGTTATTAATTAGCTGTACCGATTGTAACGCATAATATTCGCTAATGATGTCTTTATAGGTTAAGATGTCTGCGATGGGAGATCAATAATTGATACTTGTTTAGAAATGTCTATGTTGGGCATTCGTATTATTGTGTCGGTAAATCCTCGCTAATACAATAGTAATTATTAATTATTTGGGATTAAATAGAATATCATTACTCGTTTACTTCATCCCCTTTAAGTTACGCTTTTTGCAATACATGTAATGGGGAGGCGGTTCAATTTGTCTTTCCATCTCAAGAATTGCAAGATTGCGTGTATTTGATAGATTGCAACGGAACTTGAATTTTTTGGCATACATTAATATAAAGAGAATATAACATTAAATAATAAATTAAAACAATATATGTTAATCTTTTAATTTAATTTCAAGAGAAATAATTATTATTCGGGATAGTTCAAAAAGTAAATATTGATATACATCGTTCTCTGAAAGAGCAATGAATTTCAATTCCTTTACTTATATTTTCTACTAGAGTCCCGGATTCTCAATCACTGTTTTATCTCTGGTCGAATTCGATGCAAAAATTAATTTTTAATCTCCATTTAGCGAAAGTCTTGTTTTCTCAAAGTACTGATAAAGTTTAATAACTGACTTTTAATAGACTTTCGTCTAACGAGAAAGGTCAAAAGAAGTTTTTCCCTTATCACACGAACTTCAATCTTAATCGATCCGTCTGTAAAAGCGCAACTTAAATAATAATTTGCATACACTCCAACCTCAGACCACGAAAGCTCCAAGTGGAACAATGAGCCATTATTCGAGGTACATCGCCCTTATCGCTGAGGAAGCAATTGTTCTATCCTGATTTACGCATCCACTAAGATATTCTATTATCTCTGCGATAGAATCGCCTCCGAGCATCCAACTTTTCGAAACCAAAATACTAGTTGTTTAAATACGCCGTTTGTGTTTGAGTTAGAAGGTCACGGACGTGATATCCAAATATTTAGCCACTCTTTCTTGGAGTAGATACATTTACACACTTATGTTTATTCCTTAGATTGATAACTCTTCTTCTTAACCTACGTCTTTATATTCTGACTTCAGAACGAATTCAAGACAGAACAGTACTGATCGAGTACTATGCCGCAAATATATATAAGGCAAAATTCTTTCTACAGTGGTTCCTCAGCTATGAAAAACATCAAGCCAATCATGCTAACTTTTATATAGTAATTTATAATTCGTAATATTATAACTATAAATTTGTGAACACCATATGATTCGGAATCGATGTCTCTGTTATTAAGTTATTTTATTTCGAAATTTCCCTTAATTTCAAAAACGTGATAGACCATTAATTCCATTGATGGAACCTGCGGAGAAGCACTTCGATTAACTATCCATCGAATTCTTCCCTCAAAATTGAGGAATTAGACTTTTGAGATCACCAACAAGTTTGTGCGCTTTGGTAATTTGAACTTTGTTCCTAAGATTCCGTGGAAACTTGAGCCAAGTTTATATCCATTTCCAGATACATTAAGTGATGAGAAATGATCTTAAAACTAAATTCATATCCCTGCGATTGATAACGCCAAGTTTTCATGTTCAAGAAGTTAAATTTTTATCATTATAGATCTTTTTGATTTATACTCTGATGGAAGAGTGATTATTAGTAATTTTCTTTAAGAAGTTTAGTATAGCAAGTGTACTATACGATTTGCTCAACTGATTACCTCTTATCAGCTTCTCCTATGTAAATACATTTCTAACGATCAGTAAATATTTCTTATTTGATGTATATTTGAAACAATCAGCTTAATTAAATAGGTTTTCAATTATTCTGGTTTAAAGTAGATTGAATTGCCAACGATGACTCCTTTCGCAATCTTGAAGATCTTGTAACTGATTACAATTTATTCAGACAGCGTTAAATCAGGGCGTCTCTTCGAAAAATCCTTTGATTACCATTCTGTGAAATCCCCATCTTATTTCAATTACAACTCCAAAAAGGGAGGATTTGATCGGAGGATTTAATTGGAGGCGTATAAGTTGTAAAGGTAATTGACTTCAAAGGTGGGCGTTGCACAAACACGAAGTTGCACGGCATCTCTCGTTGTTTACCACATCCCTGGTTCACCCTTAAGGGATTACCTTCTCTCTGTTCCCAATTGGATCGGAAGGGTTTCGGCCATCCACTGTTTGCTGCTTTGGATCCAATCGTGGAGGTCCGAAATGCCAGCTTAAGTTTTCGTGGCCGGCGGCTCGCGAATCTATTGCTGTTTTTATGACGGCAGACGGTTCCACGGAAGTTCTCTCCCTTAGGGATGGAAATCCTTGGATCTCATCAAAAATCGCGTCCGAAATTTGAGCCCATGAGGATTTGGCGGAGGAATTTGCAGTCTTAGAATCTTTTTAGGCTGAAAATTAGGATGTGTTATTTGGATGCGCGAGTACGCTCATTGTGTTTGGCAATGAAGAAGCCGAATGATCCAATAATTGCATACTGTTCAAACATCCTCATTTTCATAAATGTCATCGTAAAAGTGTTTAATATCTTGGGCTTAATACTTTACCTTAAAGATTTCCTTTCCATGTTCCTTGTTAGTGTGAATAATAAACCCAAAATAATTAAACCTTCTTCGTGCGGGATTGTTTACCTAAATACTTTGTTTTTTGGTCGATATACCTCAATATTATATTGTATCACCTTTCTATATTATTTGTATATATTTGCTCGCGTCTGAATCGGATTCTTGTTCCCAAAAAATGATCCCGAGATTTCCAGACAGTATATTTCATTATCAAAGTTCAATTCAAATACCACATTAGCAATAACACGAAATTAATATAGAATCGTATTTAAATGAAGAAATTTTCATATTACTCCTCCCTTCGTCGAAGTATAGTTTATAAAATTTGAATGGAAATAAATCATCTATCATTAATTGCCCTTACCATTTCTGTATCTCATTACCATACTTATTTCGTAGGTTATAGTCCGAAATATTTAGAAGTTAGCGGTTCCTTAATGAAAGCATTCTTCTGTATCCTAATGGGGAATTTTTATTAGTCCCATTCTTTAGTATAATGACCAGTCGCAGAAAACGCATTCCTTTGTGCCTCTCGCTTATTTAGCATTTGCAGTGGCAAAGCTACTCTCCCATTGAAGGCACAATGAACGCCCTTTGACTTCGGAAGGACCTCTTTCTTTTTGCGGAAGCGAACAAACAAGGGTTGCGCGTTGTTTAAATAGTTGCGTATCGAGGAAACGAAAAAACGAGGCGTTCTAAGGAATCACTCCGCAACGGGATAAGCTTTCAGAGTAAAGAGTCGTGAAAATATTCTCCCGCCAATTTCATGGAATGTCAGCTTAATTAACATACGAGTTAATAATGGAGAAGGAAATTCTTAGGAATATATTATCCCTATTGTAAGACCCAAAAAGACAGTTTGATTGGCAAAATTCGGTATTATTAATACTGAAAAATGAGAATGAAAATTCTAAAGTAAACTATTACAATAGAAAACATTTTCGTGACAAAGGTTGAAAACAAAAGGAAGTATAAATAGTTGTGTATATATAAGGAACAGAAGTATTTTTGAGAAACTTTGGTGTCAATGAAGTGAAACAAAAATAAATAAAAGTCAAAGTATTTATATATCATCTCATATTCTGGTTATAATGAGCACGGACCTTATCTTAAGAAAAAGAAGCAGCCCATAAAATCCACTAATCACAGAAATAGAGTAAGACAGATTCGGTTAGTTACAAAGCGATTAACCTGAAAATAGTTGAATCCCGAAAATTGGATAATTACTTAATAAAATGATAAAAATCCTTCTGTTTCAGAGAGATTTCAGTTTCAGATCTCCTTCAGAGATATTTAGATTACATTAAAATACGTAAAAATTAAGATCAAGGTCAAATTCTGGTAAATCACCTGTTTTAAAATAGGTATGATTCTGTGCGCAATGATTGATGAAACATTTCTTTGGTTGGAAAGCTATCAAAATCATCTCAAGCCGCACAAATTGGTTTTAAATAATTGGGCTGCTACCATTTTATCACTTACAAATAACTCAACATATTAAGTAAACAGTTCCCAAATAAACAATTGCATGAATAATAATAAAAAATAAAGAAGACAATTCACGTGTGTTTTAGAGGGAAATAATCGGAAAGTGGGATTGAGTCGATAGAATGCAAATAAACTAAGATAAGCAAACATTACTTTCACTTGCAGAGACCAGAAGAGATTAACTGTAAACAACTGATATATGTTTCCAAATGTTGACAAATTACAATTTGCCATTCTAGTAAAGCGTATCATTATATTTTATACCAATTATGCATCACTTTTGTGAACTGTCAAATCGATGGGAATTTAATGATAATACAATCATATTAAATGATTGACATGTCTATGTACGTCTGTATTCCAACCTTTATACTCGTCCCCAAAAGCCTTGTGTTCGGATCCCACTCGTACGCCCTCTTTTCATTTTTGAATCGCTTCTAAGAAAAGGAGGTCACGGTGGCCATTGTGTAAAGGACAAAGACGTGATGGCTTCAATAAAGGCACTGCTTGACCAGTCGAAAGAGGAGATATCCGTGAAAGCATACCGAACACTTGATGTATCTATCCTCTTCTTCCATTCGATACCATTTTCAGATCTCTCTTATAATCATCTCCACCTGCCCATTGTTTTTCCTTCCTTCTCTCCCAATATCCTCCCAACGAAAATAACCCGAATGTTTTCCTCATCCGAGAAATTAATGGGATAAATTACAAGGGACTCTCTCTTGATTTATATTAGTATTGACGTAAATCCAGCAAGTATCCGAATTTTCAAATCTATTTAGAGGCTTAAACAAATATTGGAAATTTTTTATCTCTTACCTTATCTAGATGGATGGTTTTCGAGAAAAGATTTATGACCGAAGAAAATGATGTTGTTCGCGTAACAGAGAATCGTTCTTATATAAAATGAATTTTTCACAAAAATTGTTTAAATTTGATTTTTTCTAGAAAAATATTTTCTGAAAATGCTTAACGCATTTTTGAGACAGTCTCCGAGAGTATGTAAGTTATGTTTATAATATCAGATTAAAATGGGTAAATACATATTCATATAAAACAATTCATATGAATTGCTAAAACTAATACTCTATCGTCTTCATAAAAAATTGAATAAAAATCTGTAAAGAAAAGTTAATGATGGAATCTTTAAAGGCTATCTTCCAGATGTTTCCATCTTATTTAATCAAAGAGGATGAAATCGTTTAAAAATACTTTTGAAGGAGGATACAGCCAAGATTACCTACTAGACTTCGTAAGTCTTAAACACCGAACTGTGAACTATTGCAACGAAGTCTTGTTGAATATTCATGTATTCTCGTTCTTATAGTATAACATTGCGAACGAAACTCTTTTGCGAGAATGACCCTCCGTTCCCTCGAGTGACAAAGACTGCATTTTCACTACATGCTCTCATGCGCGTCGTCATGGAATTTTTCACTCCTATTTATTACGGAGTCACCTTCTTGCAGAGGTTTCATTAACTTGATTTATGGAGCACTGCTTTGAGTCTTCACACCTTCGAATATGTTGGGATAATTAAAAGGTGTCGTTAGGGTCCTTTGAGGGCCTACGAAGGAGTCTCTGGAAAAGAGCTGAATTATGCACTTCGTAAATGCCTTCGTGTTTTAGGTCGTACGTAACAGCAGCCGGAAATTGAGTGGATGGTCGATGGGGATTTTATAATCAAAGACCAGTTTTAGATTAATGTAATGAGTGTTGTACCGACGTTTTCCCCATTCGCGTATTTTCCGTTCAAAATGTAAATGTTGCTAGAGAAACGAACGCAGCGTTATTTTTAATTCGATTTCCTTTAAAATGGGTCTGAAAACCGTAGCCTCAATTTATTATTAATTAGTTATTATATGGATGATTATCAAAGGGATTGTTATAAAATAGATTACATAATCACTGACCTTATTCACTACTGAACATTTTTTATAATTTTTACCCTCCCTTGGATAATTGTATTAATATTATTGAAATATGACTTTATTATCCTTTACATATTAAACCTTTTATTGCGAATATAAAATTGTGCTTAGTTCAGCGATTCAGAAAGAGAGAGTTTTATTTGAAATTGTATTATTTTAATTTACTCTTTTCACCAATTCCCTTGTTATTTGGCTGTTCTTAGCGTCCATTACTGGACGAGTCACGTGGGCGTTGATGGAATCAATAATCGAGAAATGGGTGGGTGTATATAATTAAGGGAATTCAAAGTTGCTTCCAAAGGAAAGTGAAAGTTCTATTGTTCGATGGGCAACTTAAAACAATGGGAAAGGATATTAATGCAATTTTTCAAAATTATCTGGATTAAATTTTAGTCATTTTATTTTATAAAGTTTATTTTTATTTATTATACGAATATATTTTCCTATAACATCAAAAAATTTAATTTTAATTAAAAATGTATTGTGTCACAAACATACAGATTAGCGTGAATTATCTAGATTTAAATCTCAATTAATTACGTTATTCTTAAAGGAAATATTTGCGTGTGTATTATAAAATGAATAAAGAATTTTTGATTTGTAAGCTGACAATTTAATTATATTCTACAATTATGAGCGATGTTTCGTGAAGATTGAAAAACAGTTACAATGTTATTCCCATAAATATTTAAAATGATATTTCTTAGAAGTGAATAGATTCTAAAATTACCTTTTATTACTTTTTTGAGGATTCCGCGCTATTAAAGAATAATGAAACTGATTAACTGACAAAATAACAAAATGAAACATCGAAGTAAGTTAATGTTAAAATCAACCAAAGAATCGCGTTTTGCAGTTTTCTCTTGCTAATCAGTCCCAGAATCCATATAAATCGGCCAAAAGTAGCAATTGCACTGAAAAAAGTTAAGTAATCAAAGTTTGGTGAGGAAACGGTCTTTTCTCTTGTTTCTGCGAATCTCTTTTAGACTCGGAACACTAACGAAGTTGACCAACTTTTCGAGGGATACAACTCGCTTCCCCAAATTCCTTCGCTTCCCGCGCATAACGTGTATCATATAATCGTGCTTTATTCTTAAGTCTAATAACACCGGTGGTGCCTGCATTTTTTAAAAATCATTACAAACTTTCTCAATTACATTTTCTCAACTCCGTGTGTACACCGCCAACTTTCTTTCCCCTCCAAAGAAACCCCGTTTCACTCTTCTTAACGCCTTCACATCACTCCTCTTTTTCCAGACAACTCGATTTTTTCAGCCACTTTTTTTCCTAAATTTATCCTTCGTCATATCCTTGAATCTTGTTTACCTCCTTCTCCTGTTATATTTAGCTCTTGTTTTCAGTACCAATTTATTTGTTTCGCTTATTCCCTTGTTTGCTACGTAACGTTCCGCTGTTCTCTGGGATTTAACGATAGCAACTCGAATCATTTGGTGTATTCGATAAACAAGAAGCACCTTCATTTATATGTTTTCCGCGTTACGCTCGGTAAACAACTGCCCTTAAATAAATTTCGTCACGGGTTTTGATCTTTCTTACGTTAATGATGAAAACATGCATTTGTTCGTTTTGCATTTGGTCAAAAAAACTCCAGTAAACTCAACTGACATAACTATTTTAACCTCTTTAATTGCTTTTATTTTCATGTTCATTGCCGGAATTTTTTTGAGACTTTTTAATTTGATTTTCTATAAAAAATGAGTTTTATGTTTTTTGTTATTTTCAATCGCATCGATATTTTTGAAGAATTTCGAGCTAATTTTTGAGGTACTCACAAGAAAATTGGCAGAAATGAAAGTTTGTAGTATTATAATATTGAATCTAAGTCAAACAGTTTCATTTTAGTTTACGATAATAGCATAGAACGATCCACAATATCTGTAATTAAAAGTCAAAATCGTTTTTTACTGAATATTTAATGATTATTATACCGAAATACATAAAATACTGCTCTTACTTATCATCAATGAACAAACCTTCACTGAGTTGAACTGCGGAGCGTATACTAAATTAAAATAAATAGAAGAATATTTTATCTTTGTAGGCCTAAAATTGATTATACTTTACTGCACTAAAGTTATCAGATGTTTATATCTTAAATTTCTTTGTATTTTCAACTGACACGAATTTAAAACAAACATCTTTTTTTCTTTATTTTATTTACTATTCACCCCCTTTAACATTCCCTCACGTCTACCTCTTTTGGATAACAAGGAGAACGTCTATTTGGGAGAACTATAAAGTAACGTAAAATATTCGCAGAGTAAACATAGGTGTTTCTACGCCATTTTCTCCCCTAATCCCTTCATCTTCTCATAACTTTCCATCTTTTCAGCTGAGATTATTACCAAAATCTTATGACGCCGTCTTCGCTTTCCACCCTCGAGTGCTACTCGTTGAGAGTGAAATGCGCCACTACCATTAGCGATAACAAGGTGTCCGAAGTTGTCCATTCTCTGCATCCGCAACTAATATCCTATCTAATGGAAATTCAGACGTTCCTTGTTACGCTATCACGTGTTTCAAATAATCCTATATTTTCTCTTTCTCTCCTAAATCAGTATTCTTTTCTCTGATCTACTTATTAGAACTGAATAAAGATTTAGTGAATTATGTAAAGAAAATGAAAATCGAAATCCAATCCTCTTATCAGATGAACCAATACTCATACATAGTAAACTCTACGTGGGAATTTGTTTAGCTAAAGAGCTGAAGATGTCTTTGATCGAATTTCAATAAGTATTTTACATGAATCGTAATTATAAAAATACAAAATCAACATTAGCATTGTTGATGCTATTGAATGCAATTTATTTTTGAATGCTAAAATTGTTTTCCAAAAATGGAAAACAGTTGGCAAGGATAAGGAGCTTTTATCATGTTAGAAATCTCTGATACTTGGCATTAAAATTAATTAATTTTGTAGCGATTGTCTGAATGTATATCCTGAACCGATTGTTCTCGTATTATCGTATATAATCTCACGGGACGTGAATCTCTCAAGTGAAGTATCTCAGAGTTGGTAATAACTCTCTTGTTTTGATTTCGAACTTATGACGAAGTTGAAGCTACAATATGGTTGAATTTGTGGAATATTAGGTTATGTACTTCAAGGCGCCAGTAGCTTCTAGCATTTTCAGTTTATCAACAAATGCTTTCGTTGGGATCTCATTTTGAAATAATTATCTTAGAATAAGAGCATTAAATCCTTACGTATCACAGATTATCAATATTATATGAAATTCGATCTAAATTATTATTTGATTCACCAGTACTTGTTGGAAATATTGGTATGAATTATGAATGTAAACAAGAAGTAAGACGCTTTTTATTAAAAAGAATTCAATATTTTAAAAATAGGATGAAAGGGCCTATACTTACAAAAATGTCGTGTAGTTAAAAAAATCATGGGAATATTGTCATCATATTCCGTCCTTTAAATAGATGATAAAAATTGACGCGACTTGCCCAATAGAGTTAATTTTTTGATAATTATCGAGCAAAGCATTTAATACAATTTTAGCAGGAATAGAAAATTCGATAATTAAATTTTTTTTTCTTTTTCAATGTTAAAACAAATAGTGTAAAGTAGAATGAGTACAATTAAATTAAATGAGCTTTAATCGAAACTTATCATCGGACTTTTAACATCGATGTATCTCTTAATGAACGAATGTTTGATTTCTTATGACAACACGAAAAAACCCAAAATAATTTAGGGTGGAATAAAAATTCTTTGTTTAAAATAGACACTTTAAACGTGTATTTGTTTACTTTCATTTGTATCGTTGAAAATGTGTATTTTGCTGGTTAAACTCTCATCCTTTACACCACCAACTATGTAAACGATGGGGGTGTATTAGCCTTTGGATAATGGAGACTTCCCTCCGCTGAGTGTAATGCCATATATTAAGAGTCTTAGAGATGATGTGTCAAGCATATTCCTTTGGGGCCATAGCACATTCCTTTGCCGTCCACTTACCTGAGATAATGTCAATCTCTTCATGTCTGTGGTGTGATACAGCCATCGGCCTTCGATAATCCTATGAACAACGTCCTTTCAATAGAATTATTCACGTTTTGATCTTTGTGGCGACACAAATGGGTTAGCCTCTCACTTTCTCTCCCACACGTCAATCCTCCTTTTCGTTAGATCCCTTTTTCTTCCAATAGCTTCCAATAGCTAGTCTTCTCGTAATTTACCGCTATCCTTTCCATTGCTTATTCGATATAATGCTATCTTCTTTCCAAAAGTCAGGTGCGTGACCCACTGCATTCGGTGTAATTCCAATTTTTGAGTTTTATGGGAATTAGTTATCCCCAATTCTCGTTAATGGAGTGAAATGAGTATTCTTTTTTCTCTAAATCGGGGCTTCATTATTTCCGAAGGGATAAACAGTCACATGGCGAAATTATATTGAGATTTTTCGCCACAAGGATTGAGAATTTAATTATGGATTCTCAATCAAGCTTTTCCCGAGAATTATTTAATTTTCCTGATTGATTTTCGTGGAAGTTAATACTTACTCACAATTTTGCATTCAATTACTTAAGGAAATTCTCTATCCGCAGAGAGTTTCTTTTATAAGTTAATTTCTATTTGGTACTTACTCTTTCTTCGATATATATTTATATAAACTGTTATTTTCAATACTCAGGAAATAAGTGTGTATAATAAATGCTATTTTATTATATTTTAAACAATAGATTTTTAAGATTTGATTAATTAGTATTTTACTCAATAATTAGTAAAATAGTTATTAACTGAGAAATTTTGAGAATTCTCTATCATAGTATCCTTTGTTCTCCTATTTTGTGGATTTTATTCATGGCTAATGATTTATTGACAAAATTAGATATTTAATTTGTTTGCTTACATCACGTTTATGTTATTATTATGTATAATCAACTTGATATTTTCGATGTGTCAAATGACTATATCGATGTCATATTTATATTTGCTAATTATTCAAATTCTCTTGCATCTTTTATATGTTTTTGTTTCATTTCATTTCAGGTGAGTTGGTGAAGGACATACAGTTGTTTACACCTCTCATTGCTAGGAAAGGAAACTATAAGTGTGCGTAAGTAATTTTTAATTTGATAAAGAATTGAGTTGATAAAGAATTACTTTGATAAAGAAAGCGATTTAAACAAGAAAGAGTATCTTTATCATACACTGGAGAAGAGTGTCTCTGGCCTTCTATTTATAATACCCTTTCGATAATAAATTATCACCCTAATTCCAATTAACAAAAAATGCATGTAAAGTCTCTTAACACTATTATATATCCTTAGTGATCACTTGTTGGCTATTTATGGAAATATTATAGCGATTAAGTAATAATTTAGTTAATTCCGCTGTTAATAAACTCTAATTATACTTTTCTATAAAAATTACTCATAACTAATTAATTGTGCCGAAAATGCGAAGAAATTTCATCTTCAACCAGATAGAACAGATCAATTTTGCTCCTAGTTTCATTCTTGTGATTACTCGTGGCTTGCGAATATTTCGATTTTCTTTGCATACTCATCCCTAATGGAAGCTGATAGATCAATCAAATTCACCCAAAGTGCTCCCCTTTCCCACACGCGTGTTCATCCCTCTTCTGCTCGTGCCAAATCCCTAATCACGCCATTCTACCCCATCTTCTGTACTAGTTGAAGATGATCCCATTGCCCGATGGTGCCTATCTCCTGTTATATTTATCACCTCTTGCCTTTCTCCGACACACTTTTCTCTTAATGCTTAGGGACCTACACCGAACGGGCATTACCTGTCCATCTGCCTCCGGTCACCCGCTAATGTTCTCGGAGTTGCCCTTTGGGAATGCGTCGCTATGGGAACCCTGGAAGGACTCGTCCTTTTGCACACAATTGTATTATGATGATGTTCCCCTGTCTTCCGAATATTGTTCCGTTACAAAGCAAGACATCAGAATTGTTCTTGTACGAGTGATGGAATTTTGTCGTGATATTTTAGTGTCATAAAGGTAAATTTATTCGTATTTAATTCTGATAATATGAAAATAGAAGTTCCATGAATTCCTAGAGTCGCTAATGAAAGGGTTAGAATTGGCACTGGCAAAGGATTTCAAAGTGTACAAGAGAGGATATTTCAATCGAACGATCCATTGTGGATTTCGATTGACGTCTGTTAATTAAACGGAAATTAGGTTCAATTACGAGTGATCGAACTGATATTCGGATAGATGCATTATCCTGCCTTGTTATGCTGTAAGAGATCCTGTTCTCTTATTTGTTTTGAGGGACATTCAATTCTACTTACTGTGCTTTGTTTAGATGAATGGAAGGGTCGCTTGCATGCCTTTTCAATACTGCACGAACGGGAGACTAATTGACTGCTAACCATAATAATGGAGTAATACATGCGATACTACAAGCTGTGGTAATAGCATTGATTGATTTTAGATTTACAAGGAATCCTAAAGCAATTTGAACAAGCAGATGAAATGAGATTCATAAAGTTTAATTTACTCTAGAATGTAGTAAACTTACAGACTCTTAACGAATGATAAAGTACACTTTATAAAACTTAATTAATCATAAAAAGTAACTCTTAAATTACCATACATAATTCGTTATCATAAAATACTGAGAGCGATATATATTTTCATAAATATTTCTAATACTCTACTTTGATACGAAGTAGAAATTTATGGATTTTGGACGGATCATGAATATTCAGTAACTGGAAAAGTGATTCTAAAATTCTCATAAAAAGTTTTGGATAGATAGATAGTGAAATACGTATTTAACGTTGAAATTCGGAATTCGTTTATTCTTATTATTTAAAATCATGTTATCTCCAGTGGAATGAATAAACACAATACATAGCAAATGGAAGTTAGCGAACCACGATGGGTGAAATGGACTGAATTTCGTTCCTAATGAAGTCTCTTGTCTCTTTTCGAATTATTTAGATTTAAGCAACTCTTTCTCAGTAACTCTTCTAACATCTCCTAAATCTGCATCTTAATGTAACCTCTTTATTCCTATTTACGGCACCTCTTCAATCCTTCGTTCATCTGTACACACCCATTCGCGTCCCATTATCTCTCCTTTTAACGTCTTCCTCATTTAAACTTCTTCATCTTTCCCACGCACCAGCATGAGAGCTTCCTCAAAAACTTTTATCTCATTCTTTTCCCTTTTTAGAGTTTGGTATTCTTACTGCCGCTTCCCAACTTCCCTTTTAAGATTCCTTTTAAGCTTTGTATCGCAAAAAGAAGCTTCCGTTTCGGGTAACCATCCCTTGGCATGCAAAGAGAATTTCAATGTTGGAAGACCTTCAAATTTTATTGATAATTTAGATTAAGAGTTCCAATATTATTAATTCAGATAATAGTAATTTTTGATGTCTTTGAAGTTTCCTTAAATTTCAAAGGTTTTCATTTTAATTATATTTGATAAAGATAATTTCTTGTGCGGTCGAAATTGTGATAATATATTGCTTTACGATGTGAGAAAATTTGGTGAAACAAATTATACCCGACTCGTTTGATGCTACTCCTTGCTTTTGTAGGATTTGAGAAATATAGATGGTCTTCTTCGTTTTTCTTTAACCGATAATTTGAAAAAGATTCGTATCCCTTAATGAATTACACCCACATATATATACATAGTTATAATTTCAAGGAAAATTAATTCTTAAAAACTTAATTCTTAAAAATACTGATCGTACGTAACATATAAAGTAATATCCTATGATCATTATCATATCCTATATTATTGATTACAATTCAAACAACTTATTGAAATTCTATAATGGAATACATTTCTTTTTTAACCTCAGATTGCAATTAGTCTTTCAAAAATTTGTCTATTAACAATTGAACGAAATATTAATATTTCAAAACGGAAAATATTTTACATTTTTTCCTAATTCAGATTTATTGACACTTTCTTTAATTTTTGTGAATGATGGGCATAAACCATATCGTTATTCCGAAGAAAAAATTCCAAATTTTGTCTGTGAACTCGTCATCATTTCTATTTTAGCTTATGGAATACGATAGTAAGTACAGATGGAAACATCTCTGCTTTAGATCTTTGAGTCTATGCACTGGTGATTTGATATGTCGAAGCAGTCCCCAAAGAGCCTTCTTCCCCAAATCATAATGGAAACTGAAGAGTCCTTTTGTAAGAGAACATTACGTTGCGGATTCCATTCCCAAGTAATTCTTCCACGCATCCCTCGTTTGACCCCATGTCACCATTGTCCTAGGGGATCCCAATTGGAAGTCCGAAAGATAAGCCTTCCTTAAGAAGAGCCCATTTCCCGATCATTCACCTTTTAACTTTGCTTTTATTTTACGACACTGGACTGCATTTTGCCAAGAATGAGCATCCGCGCGTTTTCTCTCTTCTTTTGTTTGTGCACTTTTTCTTACCCAAAGCGTGATAATGTGATTACTCCTCTTAGTTCCTTCTTCTTTTCCTCAGAAGAAAAGAAGAATTTCCCAAGGTAGCTCTTGTCAAACTACGAATTTCTCGCTGATTGGATTTGAACAAGTAGTTCATGAAATTCCCTAAGGGAATCTCCCAAAATCTTAGGATTGAAATGATTTTAGAACTTGAGGAAGAAGGAAATAATTGACAGGAATGTGGAAAGAAATATGAAACAGAAAAGCTATAAGGATAGGGAAATATAGAAATCCCTACATTTTCTTGTTCAATATGGTTAGAGAACAAAAATTTAGAAAAAGAGTTTACTTTAAAATCACTCAAATGTTCTTCATATCCTCAATTATAATCTTATTTTAGATATTATTTATTTAAAGAAAAGCTATTCCTTCACGGAATTCGTTATCCTGTTAAGTTTTTTCCAGTAAAAGAATGATGAGTGTCACCTCTTGAAATATAAATTATCTTTCTCAACCGTGTAACAGCTCAAAGAATGTTAAATTGGAATTTATTCGCTGGATGGAATGATTTATAATTTTTCATATAATATGCATACTATGTTCTCGTGGATATCTTTAAATAAAACAGATTTTAAATCATGGGTAATCATCTTGGCTTAATGCAACTAGAGGCTGAATGTGTCATGAATCGATGATTTGGTCCGAGAGTTCCCACCTTGAGATTTATTTGGTTTATTAGGGAGTGCACGTTGGGGAAAACACCAGCTGCCGCTTCTCATGGCTTAGAGGTGCATCACAATGGCCTTAGTAATATGGAGTGTTACTTTGCGGAGGAATTGCTTCTCATTGTCTGCAAAATAGCTTGGTGTTTGAGAGGGAGGTCACGTGGTTAGGGGCACTTGGCAACTGCAATCAATGGTGTTATGAAGGATGGAAATGGGAGGGATTTATACACATAGCACGAATTCGCTTTAGATCATCAATCAGAGAGAGTTAAAAATTCAGTTGCTATGTAAATTTGAAATGTTTTTATTTTAGGCGATCAATTTCCCTGAATTTTCAAATAATTCAATTATTTAATATTTAAAATATGAAGATCGACTCTGTATTTGGAGAGATTATGAACTTTTATCGGGAAGAAAATATGGATTTAATTCCCTTTCCTTAAATATGCTGTGAACCAATTCATTTTCACGAGTCTCCAGTACAATACTTTTTATGATGGTTAATTTTATGAAATTTCAATTCAGTATAATCAATATTTAGGAGGATGAGTCGAGATGAGAAAAATAGTTCCCATTTAATATTTATGAAAGTTTCCATAACATAATATAGTATCATAATATCTTATAAAATTTTCGTTCTCATTGGTACATTATTAAATGATAGGGATGATATAAAGAATACAGTGTCAATATTTTCCACTTTTATTGTATCAATAGAAAAGCTCTATCTTCCTTCAAGTATAGGATCAATTTATTAAGAATTTAATTCCGTTATATTATTTTGTTTATAATCTAGATAGGTATAATCCATCTGCTAGTAATCCAGCGTGTGAATTATTAGTATTGAAGATATATTTTTGGATACCTTGCTCTTTGAACATCTGTGCATGTTTTATAGCAAGTTTTGCCTTTTTTCCCATAATGCATCGCTTAACCTACCAAGGCAGGATTTCATGCTTCGCAGCTTTGGGAATTCCCTTAGTTAAAGGAAGTGAGATATTAAAGTAGTAGATTAGAATTCCTCCCATGAGGAATCCAAAGTTCTCTTACGTCATTGCTTAAGCTAATAAGTTCAAGTATATGAGGAACAGCAAATGCTTCAGAGATTCCACTACTTAAGTATATGTACAGCGGAATTCATCCTGAAATAGTAAATCTCTTTCGTTATTTATTTATCTTTTATTTCTCTGAATCCTTGTAATTTTTTGCCAATCTTGATTTTAATGATCTGTATTATTAAATTACGTGATTATGAATTTACCGTATTCTTTCAACGCTAATTGCATAATAATTAGGTAATTTTCGTTTTATTGGATAAAACTACCATTCCTATAATTCTACTGAAGCTTAAGTAAGTCTATCGTAAACTTAAATACTTTCTTTAAATGATAAAGCGTAATATATTTAATATCGTAATTTCACATTTTTGATGAATTTGATTTTTACTTTAGTCTGTTATTTTGATAGCTCAGTTTTAACAATGGAAACGATAACATTAAAAAAATATATTATCGTGCTAAAAAAATTGAAGTGTCGTGATTTGTATGTTTAGTAGCATTGCCTCACGATAAAGTTTTTTATTTGAACAAGAAATGATAGATTAGAGAATACAAGAAGTATTCATTTAGTTCGAAAACCCATTTAAATCATACCTAGCTAATTAGATCAGTATCAAACTGAAATTATATCTTTCTGAAATGAATTTCTCGGGTGAAAATAAAAAGAGTTTCTGAGAAAGATATTTAACTTACTAGATACTTAAATACTTTAGAGTGACAATCAATTTGTTCAAGATTATATATGGCGTAAATTTACTATAGGTTCTAAATATTCCGTAATTTTGCTTCAAACATTATTCCACTCAAATTACCAGCATTGAGTGATACTCAACTGAACACGAGTGTACGTGGATGCATGACCATCAATGGACCACTATTCAAGTGCGCACATCTTGATGCACACACGGTTTCCCGCAGCTTACCATTTTGAAGCAATACTCCCTTCAATGCATCTCGGAAATTCTGCTAAAGTAATTCTTGTCCCATTTTATCGGATATTGAATATCGCGCCCTCTTAACTCTCCGAAAAAAAGAGGAACGGCAGGCGATAGAGCCTGCTCATGAAATCTCGTCTTTCCGCCTTTTTATGTTCCATCTTCCGATCCCTCTTTTATTTCCATCTTTCTGGTCCCAAGGTTTGGAAGGGTCACGAAAAGGAGGTCAATCAATCTCCACTCCGGAGAAGGAACAAAATCCTCTCTCTGGTCAAAAAGAAATGCAGCTCTCTCTGAATACGAGGTCAAACGGTGATGCATTTGACTATTGTGACCGAAATGTACTCATTTTCCATAACTAGATCCCTATCTTAGCGATGCATCTTTTTTATTCGAACGGGCAATTTTAGTCTAATGCGGTTGAGGTTAGCCTTTGTCGTCTTTAGAATTCGCCTTCAAAACATGAATATGTAATTCAACGTGACTTTATTAGGATCATTAATGAGATATGCATTGACGCTAAATAAATTAAATCCCATTAATTTTGGGGAATAAATGACGTTTGAGATTTGGAAAGAAAAATAAGTTCTTATTCTCACCTTCGTTTTGTATAACATTCATTTCGCTTATCCTTGAAAACGTCGAAATTAGATCGATTTTTCTCGACATTATAAATACAATAAATGACGATTCTTATCGTCCATTTTTCTTCCTTTTTAATACATTCGTGTCCCTAACGATTTCCAATTCCACGCTATCGCATATTTATTTCCTATTTTGGAGTAGATTCGGGGATCGATGCAGTTTTCACAACCGTGAAATTGGCACGTGGATTGCTCGTAATATTTTATTGTTTCGCTCCGATAATTCGTTTTGCTACGCTTATCTAGATAACCATTACTTTCACCTCGACGAAATCGAAATGCTCTATTTTTATACGAATAAAACATTTCCTTATCTGAGTCAATCGTGGGGACCGCATTGTTCTCTTTCGGTGACGTACTCTCACATTCAACATTATACTCAGTATTTTATTACGAATACATTGGAAAACAGGTATAAAAGCACGTTAAGGATGCGTTAAAGTTTCTAAGAAAAGCGCTGTTAATGGAAAGGAATAATTAACTACAAATTTCGTCGGAAAGTTGTTGCTATAACAACTTTCAGTTAACAACCGAAGTAACCCCATCGGCTGCGTATATGAACTGTGGGAGGGAAATGCTAATTAAATTGGATGTGCGCGAAATGGACGCAGAAACGAGCCTGTTTTGTTTTTGATTGTAAAACATGGCAATTTGAGAGTGGTTCGCCGTAAAAATAACATTAACGACGGCGTATCCCGCAAGATATATTTTGACGAGGTTCCGATCCTTAGCCAATCATCGGCCTTTCGAGAACGACCAATTAATTTTAATGGAAAAAACGAAAGGATTGAACTCCCTAATTAAAAATGATGTTGCGGAGGTCGCTCTTAGCGTTGCCATATCTCGGAGGACGAAATGACGATGGATTTTATTTTTTCGGCTATATACTCGAGTCTACTTTCTCTCCGCTCTTTATGACCTCCCTGAAGGCAGTGAAAGAGCGGGATGGTTTTTAGAGGTGTTCTTGTGATTCGTAAAAACACTTCACAGCCGTTAAAGGTTGTGAATTCGCTGTTTGGTCCATTATGCGCCTCCTTCTCCGGAAACCATTGCTCTCGGATTCGAACCATCCGCAGAAATCCATTTGGTGATCTCATCCGATTGGCCTGAGGTCGGACCTTTTAAGTGCCATTCATTTATCTGCCCAAAATGTCTCATCTTCTGCTCATCCTTATTCCTTTCCATGATAATTATTTTCCCATCTTTTGCGTACTTTTAAAGTTGCATTCTTGAGTATTAATTTATATCTCTGGTATTTCGATACCTATTAATAACTAACGCATAAACTGTTAGAATTAATGTTAAAAATATTTCGACTATCTGTATTTAAATATAGATATTCAAACTATGTATCAATACTATCTATACTTCCATTAGTAATGCAATAAATATAACGTAATGAATACTAATGTGTCTATGTGCACAATCTAAAATTTATACATATTCAAACATTCTTCTTTTTTTCTTTTAAAACGTTTTACTTATATACTATCCTCATATTTCAAGCCCATCTATTATTTAGAAAATTAAGTAGTTGAATTCTAATATATTTGTATTAAATATAATGTTGTTGTATAAGATGAATATTAAGTAGAATTATTTCTGATGGAAAACATTTTTTGTTTCCACGCGGTATTTACTTAATGTTACTATTCTTCTGATAATTTCGCTAATTCATGCTTTTTGCGTAAGTGAAGTAATTGTCCGTTGTTTTGTCGTTCTGTTTCCTTCACATCACGTTACTTATTTCTAACTATTTTTGAATCAATCCATTTTTAAATTCCTAAACGCTTCTCAAATAATGCTATTTTGTGAAATGTTTTGAATAGATAAATTTAAATTGTGGTTCCGATATATTCACGAGGCTTACATTCGTATTTTTGCCCTCAGAAATAACATTTCTCGCTGTTTTATCGAACATTAACAACTCAATTGGAATGCTTCGATGGAACTAGTAATTTTTCACTTCATCAAATTCAAAATTACATGATATCTCAGGTATTGTCACTATCTTTTAATGGTAACTTTGGCCTATATTTTTTAGATTATCTACCCTATTTCACTCGTCTCCACGTTTTACATATTAAAAATCAAATGATATTTTTGAAATCGTTCATCTAGTAGATACATCCCGGTAATCAATTAGGTATAATTCTCGCCGTTAATTTTTAGAATTAGAATTTGTTCTCTTTTGAAGCATCCAATTAATATTATTATTCAAGTTGTTGAATTATTCTGAGAAAGCTAGATATTTCCCGTTGCCATTTAAAATTTCAATGGAAAGATTATAAGTCGCCAATGAAAAGTAATAAATTATGCTTCAAATGTTTAAATTCATCGGATTTTCATTTATTTACTTACCTTAAACTGGACAAGATATTTTAGCTTCGTTATAAATGGCATCCGCGATTGGATGGACAAAATCCATTTACATCTGAATTATAGTTACATTTAACTGAAATTCAATTTTTATTACTTGTTTTCGGTTGATATAGTATGCGAAAATAATTATTTTTCGGAGGATAGTTAATTTATCGGACGAATTTACTCCAGAATTTAATTAGCGCTCATTATTAGCGTTATTTGTTTGTTTTCCGCGGATTCACTTCATCCATTTACAGAGGGGATTCAGTTTTTCTCTCCCAAGAGAGAATTTAATTAATTCCTCAATCATCATAATGGCGCGTTATTACGAAACAACGACTTCTAAGGGTGGATGGCCTAAATTCTTACCACTCCATGAAATCAAAAAAGAATCAAACTTGGAGAGATGGCATCGATCGCGGTCTGCAACAATTCCGGATATATTTGCTTCGAACCATAATGCAGTGCGGGACAATGGGCTGGCGTTGGTCTGCATCGGTGTACATCTGCACGATTCATGTACTGCCACTTACAACCTTCCCGATACCCACTTATCCATCCCATCAAAAGCTTCCCTCCATCCAATTTGCTCCATCTCTAGTTCATCCAATACACTTCATGAATTCTATATTTGATCCTCCATCCTTGGTTCCATCTCCCGATTTCCTCATCTTTTCCAATTCATCATCTTTCCCTTTTCATCACGTTTCCTAATTGCTCATTATTTGTCATCCTATCGATCTTCCAGTCGCTTTTCCTCTAACGCGTCTCACATTTTCCCTCCAAGGTGTACATAATAAAAGGACAGCTGTAAGAAGTGGTTCTCCCAGGAGACACTTCGTCAATGGACACCCCTTCCAGCCATTTATTCTCATTGGAATGCTCCTCTGCTCATCGTTTCCATTTCATATTCGTGCCATTAATTTTATTTTTTGTACTCATTCTGTTGGTTTCTCTAATGGTCTCCTGTAATTTATAGCAATAACATCTTGTTTAGCTGATATCTTTTCACTCTTTTCAGGTGAATTTAAGCGGATCAACATCCTATTTCTGTCTTCCTTTTATCCTTCTAATTGATTTCTTCAGGCCTCGTTTAAGCTGCCAAATAGAATTCTGTTGAGTTATTTTCTTCTTATCGATATACTGCCTCTCTTTCATAAAATAAAATCATTTTATTATGAATATATTTTTATAGTTATTTATCGTTGTATCTCAGTAAATGTTGTTGATGGTTGATACTGCAATTGCTATTTTAATGTGAAATTAAATTCGGACTGGATTTTCTAATCCATATTATCATTTACGATCTATGAAGTCTCCGTTGGATAACCGCCTTCTTCCAAATACTCATTGTTTCTACGGATAACTTCATTCATCTATCATCTTTACATTATCAGGAAACCATTACATTCCTCTGTGATTGCATGTCCTCTGAAAGGGTCAAAAACCGAGTTCAGTTCCAATCCTTTCCAACTTTTCCTATTGCATACACCGAGTTTCCCATTTTCCTATCCTTATCTTTTAACATCTCTCGGAGGGCTTTAGTCGATCACAGCGCCATGAACCCTTTTCCGCATTGGAAATGCAATCAGCGCTATTCGTAAAAAAAGCAGAGTTTCGCCTGTCCACCGTAACGAGGTTTACGGATAGATTTTCATTTCTGAGTTCGTCGATTGGGAACTGAATTTTTTCAGAACCGCCATGGCCTCGAATGTTTTTTTTCTTAAATGAAGCTCATATAATAACTTGGAGAGTGATCTCAAAGAGTTCCAAATTGAGTACATGTTTTTTTGAAGTCAAAATAAATATTCTTGCGTGTATTTAAATTCCTATAAATTTATCATTAGAATTATATGAAAATAGATATGGAATAAAATGAAACAAATATATGCATGATTTAATGGTATTAGAAGTTGAAATCAATGCGAGAAGGCGTGACTTCGTGGAATGCCATAGTAATAAAAACAACTTTGTAAATTTCCACAGAAAATTTACAAATTTTCTGTGGAAATTTACAAAGTTGTTTGTATTAGAAGTTATTTCTTTTTCTTAGAAAGTCTTTTGAACTATTGTACTTTTACGTTCTAATAGCCATGAGGTACATATTTACTATAGGATGAGTGACAATCATCATCTATAATTGGTATCGTTCTGAATATCCTTAGATTTCCTTAAATTTCAATTAAAAAAAAATAATGAATCATGAATTGTTTGCCTATTATTTTACTATGTATCATGTTCTCATGTTTATATTTCCGTATAAAATCATGTTAAGATACATTTATGAAGTTCTACATGGAGGGAAAAACATTTTTGTTATTGTTATTCCCAAGAAGTCACCTTTACCATTGGACAAGCTTTGTACTCTGTTGGTTTCAAGGAGGAGTTGAAGGAGTAGCGTTGGCTCAGGGAAACCGTAGCGGTTTGCATTATTTATTTACCCAATGTTGGACACTGCGTACATCGTCCAGTGTTTGTGCTCCCAACCGTCATCTATCTCATCTGCTCCCTTCTGTCTCCCACACCCCCTGCCGTATTCTTTTTCATTCCATTCAACCCGCGCTCGTATCTTTAGCCGCCACATTCGCCTTAATTCACAGGCATAACTTTCAGCAAATATAACTCAGAATTCTCTTGTTATCCTTCTGTTTTTTGCTGCGTCCTTTACTATTATCTCGCATTGTTTCTTTACTCCTTAGATATTCATAGTTTTGCCTTTGTGGTACTTTTTATGCCGCTAAGACAAAAACTGTTGATTTTACTCAGAAAACTTCTGAGCGAAGTGAGTTGCGAATTTACATTTTACTAGTCTTCTTTAGTTTCTTATGAGGAATGGGAAAATTGACTGTTTGTATGCTTATTCCTAGTTATAGAGCTAGAGATGCATCATTTTAGTGTGAATAAAATGTCTATAGAAATACTGTATCATCCATTTCATTATTCTTAATTTAAAGATTTTCATTTACTTCTTTTTTTAAGTCTAATTTTAATTTTTCACTACAAATCTCAAAGAGGCTCATCTATTTGCCACATTTATTGAGTTAAAAGGTAATTATTATGTCAAATATTTATCAGCCATATTATTTTATTTCACAGTAGTTTATTCCTTTTTTAGAATTTGATAAAATCGTTCGGCATCCCAAAAAGTGTTATTTTAAAATCTATTTAATTGTACATCTAATCTGTTACACATTGATTGTGTAACTAGAAACGGTATGACATAAATATAGCTTTTTAAAGCAAAAATAAGCTAGTATTTGATGAAATGGATACTATTGAAATTAATCCATTAACGCAATGAATTAGAGATTGAGGAGAAGGCGGTTGCAAATGAATATCGAATTCCGAATAGGCTTATTTGGATATTTCCATAAGTAGAATCCTCTCAGTTAATTAGATTTGATTGAATATTCAAACTTGTTTGCGCGATGAAGATCATTCATATTGGATTCCTTTTAACTAATATTAGCAAATTGATTTAATTCACTCTGAGGAAAGTGGATATATAATGGTTTGTTTACAGTTGAATGAGCGAGTAGTTCGCTAGAAATTTTGAAGGGAATATCTCTTAAAGGACAAACTCTCGATTTCATCCGATAGTCGATGAGACAAATTGGATGGATTATTTAAAATTCCATCGGAAACAATTATCTAACATCATCCGACGAATTATCAAAAAATGGCAGAAGACTGCGTCCGAAGATACCTTTTTAAAAGGCAAGGTTTTACCAAATGAATCTGAATTTTTAACAGCCTAATTTCACAGCGAATCGCCTCAGATTAAACCCTTCTTTCCTGTCATTTCCCCAAATCCAATTTAAACTGGGGCATTAATCAGATAGAAAAAAATAGAAGTAATTTACTCCGCCATTCCTTTCAGGGAATGTCGATTACGAATTAATCTCTTTTAATAAACCCTTTTCCAAATTCGGAGCGTAAAATTAGAATTTCGATTGAAAAGCAAAATATAAGACTCGCTGTGTATTGATCGATTGGACTTTTTTCGTCGATTGAAAAAAAATCTGTTTTCATGCTTAATTTTCTCTGTCCCTTTGTATGGCTAATATGCGAGCCTTTGGAATGATTATATAGCTCGCTTTTTATCGAAAGCTGAAAGATAAATACATTGACGACGATAAACTGGACCGAACGGTTCATCTGAACACTTTATTTAGAGTGAGATATCCCAAGTTCGCTTTTTATATTCATTCAAAAGAACATAGGAATCATTAAAGGGCAAGTTTGGAATGACGCCTGTTGGATCTACTGACAATGTTGTCATTAGCAACAGTCATAAGTGTTAATCTCCGATTATCACCTTCATTAGGAGCTCCCAGGATATTATATATTGTTTAAATCCATTTAGAAAATTTTAAAATAGATTTAAGGGATATGCATTTGAACAAAATTTCATGTACTTTGAATTCAGAGTTGAGCATACTCTCCTCAGAAAATGAAGCTCAAAAGAAGGTCTTTAAAATTGCTACAATTAAAAGGAACGATAACAATGATTAGCCTTTGCCATGAATCTGCCGTAACCCGATCGAGACTCGTAGAGATGCTTCTATTTTTATTTTATGATCTAAATAATTTTTCCGTTCTTAAAATCTATTTCCATATTTACGTTATTGATTTATGATATCAATTGATGAAGTGTATTATGGACACATACATTAATCGAAATGAACATTTGCCGATTATTACGTTACTTAAAAGGATGTTTGATGATTTTTTTGATCTCCTGGAAGATTTTGGGGCTTATTTTTAAAATAAATAAAATGGAATACTCTTGCCGCATGAATTTCAAATTTACCTCGAAAGGAGGAATATAGAAAGCAAAGGTAGTTTGAGGAAAATTTCACCTCATATATTCCTCAGAAAATTTCCTTAAGCGAGACGAAAAAGTAAAACGGAAAAAGTGCCGGATTCTCTCTCTTTATCATTTCACTCTTCTTCGAAGAAGAAATATGCGAAGGAAATGCGGGAGATAATAAGAGAGGCGTGTCGGAATGCGTGCAATTTGTAAATTTATAATAACACGCTCCCTTCGTATGGCAGCGAGCATGTGAACATGGGGCAGCAATATGTAACACAAAAACTTTGCCAATAAAAAATAGGCCGTAGGGAAGGGAGATGAAAGAGCTGGGTGGAAGCGTGGGGAATAAAACTCCACCGCCGAAAAAATATCGAAAGGCTTTTGTCTTTTCTTCTCAAGCAGAAAAAACCTTTATGCATTCTAACCCGTATTTTATTATAACCCAAACCCTTCTTCGAGAGGGAAAGTATTTTTTTAGTATCCACGGGAGGAAATTCCAGCCATTCTTAGCAACCACAGGATCACTATAATCGCGAATTTCTGCGTCAATTCATTTTTATAATACTTTTATTGTATGTAAACGATTTAAAACTCCCATTCTTTGATTCATTTTAAGCTCCGAATTCAGCGATCTTTTTTGCTCCATAATGCCGATTATTCTCCGTTTTTCTGCTCCTTCTGTATATGTCATCGGATGCACGGATAAATAATCGTCTTCTCGGAATAATTCTTTACTTGTCAGCAAAATGGCTTTCCCGATATCCATCTCCCGTTAAGATCTCGTTTCTTACGGAATTCGATATTGAGCTATGTACTTTCTCCCGAAATGATGCTCGTAAGACTCTCGTTGTATCATCGTAGATCTGTCTTGTATCTAAGAAGATAGAATGCTATTCGTACTAGTGGGTACTCATTTCATTGCATTCAACTAGAATTTTAAGGCTCTGTCTTACGATTTATCAAAACTAAAAGTTAATTTATCTAGCTATCAGATTATTAATTAACTATATCTCGTTTTAGGCATGTGAGGATATTAAATTCTGGTAGTTCTGGAATTAATTCAAGACAGCGTTTATTTTCCTGTACAAATAGTCAATATTTTGAAAATTCCATTTACATCGAAAAAGAGCAAGTAAATGGGAAATTTAGTTGGTGAAAGAATTTAAAGGTGTCAAAGGAGTGGCTACAGGAAATTTTCAATTTAAAATCATTTTTAATTATCTTCATGGAGAGATTTCTAAATTCTCACAACTCCTTTGGTCGATTGAATATTTTGAAAGTTTTGATCGGGTGCAAAATATTTAGCCACCTATTTCGTATGAATTACATTCAATTAAGATAAAAACTATTCGAAATTCAGTTTAATTAATTATTGACTTACTTAGTTTTATCCCAGTTTCTCTGAGAACCACACATAAAACCATTGAGATATCTTTATTTTCTAATAAAATGAGACACATAGTTCCTTTGGACAAATTCCTCGTATATTGTCTCAGTTTACCTTCGTTTCTACTTGTTCCTCCCGCTCATGTTGGAAGTGCTATTCTGAGGCAACTTCTCCCTTATCGCCCTCATGTAACTTCCAAACAATCCCGCACAGCGTCGCTTCATTCCCCTTTCTCAAATTATCTATTTCTTTCCCTTCCCTCTATCATTTATCACTCCCCCATTCACACCTTAATCTTTCATTTTCTCACATCGTAAGATGAATAGGTGTCTAAAGTCTGATGCAAATCCAAATTTGTACCCTTAAAACAGCGATTAGCCTAATATATACTCCTAGGGCTCTGAAGTGGTCGATTAATTTTCTGTATTTTCTGAAATATTTTCCTTTAAGAATCTTATCCTTCCATAATGATCCTTTGATAATCATTTACATATCTAGAACTTCATCATTTCCTCTATTGCCGTCTTTTAATGGATACTTCCTCTGTTTTGACCTTACTATCCGCTCTCTGAATTTATTAAGTAAATTAACCTTTTATTTGTATCTATAGGATTCTCTTTCTGTACCTTGAAATATATAAAAATACAATTTACAGCAAATAGAGTTACATCTATCCCTCGTATCTTATCTTCTTTCACTTTAGCTCGGTTGTGCCAAATGCCTTGTTTTTGGGTCATTGGGTCAAGTTTTATTCGATATTAGAATTTATTAATTGATGCATTATTTTTACTTACAATATTTTTAATTCTGTATTATTTAGATATATAATACTTGTAATAGTTAATATATTTTGCTAGTTTAATTTGTGGGATAGTATCTGAAATATAATGAGCTAGTTTTCCCTGATAACTTAAATATTCGAGCAGTTAGATCCTATACTTAGGATAGATACTTGATATCCTTATACAATTATCCAAATACTTCACATTTAACGAAACAATGCGAAAAGAATATCTCAGAAAAAAAGAGAGTGGCTCTTCCCTTTAATAAGTTCCCTCCATCATTGTACAACTGAAGCGGTTTCCCTTTTTTTCGCCGTTAGAACGTTTCAAAGGTGTTTCTCATATGGCTCTTCCTCATTGAGCAGGAATGTGGGAGAAACGGTGGTGTTCAAGAAATAAGAGCGCACACGAGAGAAAACGGGTTAGGTGTCAGCTCCAAGAGAATATGACGCGGAAAAAGTGGGTGGGGGAGAGATATGGAGAAAGAGCTTGTTTTTGAATTCGGCCAAGGAATCTCTACCCACGGAACTGTTCATCTCTTTTTATCGTCTCATTATCTACCCTTTTGCCCAAAAATTCTACTTTCTACAAAAGGTGAAAATAGGAGAAAAGTCTTACTAGGGTACAAGTAAACGCTTGTATTTTTAGGAGCATTAAGACATCCTAAGTGTGTTTAGGAACAGCTGAAATATCTTTGAATCACAAACAACTCGAATCAATGTTCAAATGGTCTAACTTACAACGATGGAATTACTGGGCATTTCTTACTTAATCAATATTTGGATTCTCATTATATTTTAACAAGTGGCTATCAAAAAAAGCCACGGGGATATCTTCAACATTGTAAATGATTTTTATGGTCACGATGTATTAAAGCTTAGAAATGTAGTTGTATAATCCAATGACATCCATTAATGAAGAGGGCAATCCTCCAGTTTTAGTTTCCCCTTTCCCTATTTAACATTGAGCTAGAATTAGGTTAAAATTTAAGGAAAGCTAAAGGCAGTGCATCAGAGAGATGCTATTGATGATCAAAGAAATCCATCCTGTTTCTTGCTGGAGTATTGCAAAAGTATCTCAAAAGTGAGCGTAACAGCATTATTGATTTCCCTGTCTTTAATGTCCTCCTTTCAAACGCGGATTAACGTGTCCTTGACATCCCTTACTAATGTGGCTGCAATTACTAAATCTGCCATTTCTAATTCGAAGCAGATGTGTGAAATTGAGCGTCTCTTCGGAGAAATATTTTGCGGAGCTTAACATATCGCTTTTTAGCCGCGAAACTCCAATACCCCCCTTTGGGATCATCTAAGAGCGGCTGAAATTAGTTGCCTCACAATGGTGGAGCTGTTCCATATATCTCTTCATTTTTTCCCGTATCTCTTTATCTGCTCAGTGGTATCTCATGCGCTTGCTTTTTATTTCCCCCGATAGAGGGAGAAATTTCTTTCCTATATTCCTTTGTGGATTACAGAGGTGAAATGCAATGTTGCTCGATTTTCAGTTTCCACTCGGTTTCCTCTCGTTTGTCAAACGTGCGATTTTTAGAGAAGTTATTGTGATGCATTTCAAATATTCTTTATCGAATTTAGAATGTCTATAAATATACTCGTCAAAGGAATAAATTAATATAAATTTAAATTAGGGCAGATGTGAAATATGTTTGGTTTTAAATGGTAATGACCCTAAACCTTTGCTACATTACCGCATGGATAGATAAACTATCTCATCAAAATATAAATAAAGACAAACATTCACACCCTTGAGTTATATTCTCAGAGAACCATTCAAATGAAATTTATTAATACATGAATTTGCAGTCTTATTCTTAAAAATGCATATTTAGGATTTTTCTCGCCAAATGGATACTTTGAGACGTATTCGGTATCTGATGCTTTTTCTCATCCTTCGACACTATTCCTCTGATGTGTCTCTTCTCCTCATTTACTGTGAATTCACTCTTCTATTCACAATTCTCTGCGTAACACTGATTCTTAAGTTCTTCTTTTGTCCCTTTGAAGAAGTGCCTCCATCGAGGGACCGTGTCAACACAAGTCGAATGAAGGCAATCGAAAAAGTGGCAGCAGCGGAACAAATAGGCCTCCATGTTTGTTGCGAATAATCCGCGCTCTTACTCGAGATGTATGTTATCTTCATGCTTCGTAGGAAATGAAAAAACCAATAAAAAAATCGGAATAGAGCTAAAATATTCAGTTCTAGGTTTCCTTTGTCCGAGAGAATCATGACTCGTTTTGAATTAGCCTTTGATGTCACGGAATGTTGAAGTACCGCCATTTCACAATATACATCACAATCAAATACGCGTGAGATAAGTGCATAACTCGAAAGGGAGTTTTTCTAGTGGTATGCCATTGTGAGATGACAAAACTTATTCGCAATTGTTGAAGATGTAAAAAATAAAAACTCAACGCACATAAATTAATATTTTAATTCGTAATAAAACTACCGGTGTTTGTTGATAATTTTAAAAGTTAAATAAATGTTAATAAACTCTGTACACGTGTGAAGAGTAATCGATAGAAAATGCGAAAATACTTAATATCCCACATAAGTAAATTGATCTATTTCGATGAACTTAAGTAGTATTTACTTCATCTCGTTTACGTTATTAGGCTTTTAACTATTTTAACATCCATAAAAATAAATCCAGTCCACACAGTAATCCTATTTTCAATAGTCATTTTTCATGAGTCAATGTGACTGTTTAAAAGAGTTTTACATCTTTTTTTGAGTATGTCCTATTCGCTTTCAAAATATCTCATGAAACCCATTTCAATGCTTTATTTAGAAGATTTACTGGTACAATATTCGGCTAATATATTTCTTTTTTCCATCCTTCTGTCGGCAAGAGTAAGTTAAGCGATTCCCGATATTATACAGAAGGAGCTCCCTTTGTAAGAAAACCATCCTTTTTACGCAGTTATCATCGAATTTTACGTTCGTTTTGAGTCGCAGATAATTAATGTTGGAGATCCGTTAAAAGACGTCATTCCAGCAAATGATGAAAGCGTTCTCTCTCTCGTCGGACCAAAGAAGATAAACAACTCCGACTTTGCATTTTAAAACGTCTCCTCTTAATTTTCTCAATCTTCTTCTTTCGCATTGTCTCGGAATTAGACAATCCATTAGCCGTGAAATCGCCATCTGCTGTGCAAGATAAGCTCTTTGTAATTGACTTTCGATTCCATGAAAATGGAAACTTCAAATGAATAAAAAATCCCCTCTCGTTTTTCCTCTCTGTTTACGTAGCACTCGAGAAATAATTATCAAACACAGAGGGAGGGAAAAAAGGTCCTCCGGAGAAAGTACATAATGTGTACGTCTGTGGAATTAAGAGGGATGAGTGGAACGAGTTTTATTTAATGGCGGAGCCTCCACAGCCTTTCCTTAAATTTCATCCAATTAAAATTATTAACGTTAAAGAAAATTTTAAGTTGAAGAAATACAAAGCGTCTTAACGGAGATGTGTTTTTGTAGGGCAGAAGGTATCCCTGTTAATTAAATGAAAAACTTTGCCAAAAGAAAGTCCTTTTAATGGCCTAAATTTATGAGAAGAGTAATAGACGGTTAATGGAAAAAATTTGGGATGCGATGGAAGATCATCAATGTTTGTAGGTAAAATAGGAAAGGAATAGATGAATTTTGAGTTTGGAAAGTGCAAGTAGAAAAGAAAATGAAAAAAATTAATTACTTCAATTTATATCAGCGTAGGAAAAGATCCTATTCTAATGTTTCATTAATGTGCACATAATCTAAATAAAATATAAATAATTAACATCGATGTAGAAAATAATCATTCTGAGAAAGAGGAACATAATTATAAGAAAGGAAAAAATAAATCATCAGCACCGAAAGGACTTAGGCTATATTATATGAGTGGTATGTATATGATTATAATGACTACAGAAGGAAAATATGAGAGGCGAGAATTTTAGAAAGTTAGTAGAAATAACGAGAAGCAAAATGGAAAATATACTAGAAAT
The DNA here is from genome assembly GCA_020796165.1 of Pantala flavescens. Taxonomy (NCBI): domain Eukaryota; kingdom Metazoa; phylum Arthropoda; class Insecta; order Odonata; family Libellulidae; genus Pantala; species Pantala flavescens. The sequence goes on along the minus strand of CM036884.1, from coordinate 29,769,190 downwards.
AGAACGGAATATGTATTCAGCGAAAATATTCGGTGGATTTTTAAAGGTAGACCGAGGAAAATGGAAGCGAAAGCAAGACAAGAGGTTTAGCGAATAAAGGTAAAAAGTTATGGATAAAGCGGAGTCAGAGAAGGTGACACCTTGATACGCAAGAAAGGATACAAATATGGCAGACGCGGAACTTTATGCCTCTCAGTTTTTCGGGAAAAGTTCCAACTCCTCCTTTTCCTAATCCTTCCACTTCTTTCGCCTTTTCGTAGCTTAAATAAGTTCCGAAGTATGCGTGTCTTCTTTTACGCCTCCATTTATCGTGATTTTGCCTTTTCCTCCTTCGATGCGACTCCATCTACGACCGCCATTTTCTCGTTATGTTCGCGCCAATTTCGTCCTCTCCAGCGCGCCTCGTTATTTCTGCTTTCGGAGCCGCATTTGACCCTCACTAACGCCCTGCACTCCACTCGTCTATGACCTCCGGCCTTCAACTATCCCATTTTATGATGCTTTCCCGTTGCCGACCATAAAAAAGGTAGACAGGGAAACTGTAAACTTTTGCTTTCGGCTTTAAGAAACGTTCCTTTGTCGGATGCCAATTTTTGTTCCTCTTGCGTCCCTCATTTATTTCACCATATCCATCTTCGAAGTCGTTTTCATCGAACTGGTTGTCCTTCTAAAAATACCATCCTCTATTTCTGAGTATGGTTTATTCTCCATCTCATTCTTCTTTATTCCACACTATCCCCAAAACAAGCAGGATCGTATAGCGGAGTGAAATTTGAGAGTTGATTTATGAGAATACGTTGGGTTTTCGGTAAAATAGGTCTGTCGCTGAAAAAATCGATGTATTTCAGTGGGAAGTTACTAAGTATGGGTAAACACCCACGAAGCTCCTAACTATTTAAAGCATGATTAAAAGGAATGAATATGCACAAATCACGTTTAACCATATGTGAAGGATATGGATTCAATGTGGAATTCCATCCAGCATGATGAATTGTATCTTATTGTACTTGAATGTAAAACTACGTTATTCTTGAAATCAAATTTTCAAAACTTTCTTGAAACATTAACATTTCTTCAGAGTTTTGTTATGAAATATAAGCGTACTTTATTAATTTTCAAGTATTCCTCTAAAAATAACGGAATATCATATTAATGAAAAATTTGTTAATTTTTCGTATGAATAGAGTTCTCACACAACATCCTAAATCCTTCGCAAATAATAAATGAAGTTTGCAAATAAAGAAACCGCGTTTAAATTCCTCAGAAACCTGCGATCCTCTGCAGTAAATGACTTTGATTGAGTTTAAAAAAATATCTAAAGGAAGTCTAGGAGACTATTAGCAGCGAGTGAAAATTAAAATACATCAAGAACAGGTTCTATTTTAAGAGATGAATTTAGGGACTTAGAAATGCTCTTTCAATCGAAATTAATTTTCGAGTATCGGCTCTATCGGGCATGTATATTGTGAAAAAAGGTCCCCTTTCATTTGGTGATGATTTTGCTAATTAACAGAAAGGATTTCACGTTACGTGTAGCGGAATAATTATTTCAGATTTAGATCGGTGATTCCTTTTTTATTTTAACTAATTTTCATGGAATAACGCCATAATGAGTCTTTGAAACACATCGTGTGTTTCGAAACGCTACTGTTTGCCTCAGTAATCACTTTAGACGCAATTTTATTAGCTTCACTCTTATTTAAGAGGAATGAATAGAGATTAATTCATTTTGCTGCTAACAACACTACCCGTGAAATATTGATCTACCAATATTAATTTAACCGAAATAAATTTCGGAATAACGCCGAATAATTTTTTAACGCTGAGTAATTTTTTATGAGGACAGTCTTTAGTGTTTATTCGCTATAAAATAAAATATGATGAATAGAATTAACTAAAAAATCTCAATGAACTCCATTTGCGTAAATCCACAGAAAATAGTAGTTTTCGTTAAAATAACTTACGAGGAAGCATTCATTTAATATGCAATGCTAAGTAATGCCGTGATTTCTGTTGATTTTAAAAAATAAAATAGACTTTTTACTATGGTGAAGACCTATTGTAGAGGTTATGAATTCAAGTCGATCGAAAAATATATTTTTATTTAGCTTTAAATATAGTGTACTGAAGAATGAGCCCAGCTCAGCTCTATTCCCCGAATAGATGTCCATTGCACCCTATTTTGTGTGGCAACCTTAAAACGAAAAATTCTCTGCCCGCTGAAGCACTTTCCAATAATAGAGAGAAATAAACTCCTTTCTCCCAACCAATAGCCTTAAACAATAACAGGAGCGCATAACGTTCCGTTTGCATTGGAGTATATTAGATTAAAAAAGACAACGAAAGCGGCTAATGAAAAACTTTTTTCGTTCGAGTTTAAATCCGAAAGGTAGCCGCGTTTACGATTGCAGAGATAATTCACGGTGAGTTAGCCCTGTACGTCATCCCGAAGCTAATCCTGTGGCACGCACATGAATTTAAATGGAGAATTTTCTCTGCAACGGATGAACGCAAAACGAAAGGGGAATTGGTGGGATTAACCCACTTTCATTCGATCTTCGGACAAATGGAGAGATGAACACGTCAATTCGCTGAGAGGTGTTGCTGGAGTGCCAGTATAGTAAATAAGGCCTATCCAAGTGGAAATAAGTACGGCTTTGTCCATCGTTTGTCACAGTCATTCCTTTATTTTGTTAGTACCTTCACTCGGCTGTTATTAATAACTGAAATCGTATTCAGAATATAAATCGGAGAAATTTAAACTGGTACCGTTTTAAAACTATGAGGATGTTCGAACTTTGAGAATATCGCATTCGTAAAAACCGTTCTCATAATGTTCAATATTTAAACAAGTTGCAATCTCTAAAAAATTAGATTCGATTGCTACAAATGTAGCTCAGATGTTCAATTATTTTTAAATAATTATTTTCATCATGAATTATGAATGGAAATATTTTCTTGTTTCCATGTAAGCGAAATTTGTTAACAGCGGTAAGTAGTATTTATTGATAGAATTTACAGTATAGATAGGATTTAAAATTTCACCCAATAAAGACGTATGTATGTAAGTAAAATCTGTTAGAATAAAATACCGTTTTAAATTTCATATAATTATGATACTTTTTATTTTATATTTAGAAGTATTTAAATACAATATATTAATATTGCTTCGAATGGGTTATTATCCCAGAATGTTCCCCTTTTCAAAATGTATCCCCGTCCATTAACTTTAATATGGAGAATGTACGAAATACTTTCGAAAAATATCGGATTAGATGTTAGTGTCGCATCCTTCCTCAGGGGCTCTCATCAATCCTCGTACTTCTCTAATCGTTGTACAGCATCTCTGTCGGACCCACTTCATGAGCCATCATGATAATTATCTGTCGGACAAGAGAGTAAGATCGATCGAGGGTCGCCTGGGAAGCGTGCAATATGAAACCTGAAGCCACCTTTTTCTTGTATGTACTCTAGGTTATGTTTTTTTATAGGACGTACTTGTTGAAGAAAAGGTATATGACACTGCCGAGGTGTTTATATAGCCCAACACTGCGATGTGGTTGGCATACCCAGAATTAGATCTTTGCTATTAAATCTTAGACTTATGTTTATACTGGTATTTATCGTCCTTTAAATTTGCAATATGACAATTAAAAAATTGAAGTTATCGGCTCTTACTTCGTCTATACAGTTCCTGATTTTGCAAATCAGGATCTACACCTACTTATCAAACTTAGACCACAAATCATTGGATACTCAGTTTCTTTAAAAAGAAAATTTTCCAGATGTAACAATTGGTATGATCGGTACTTTCATTGTTTTCGGAATTTTTATAAATGAAGTTGAACTTCATGAAGAATATAATTGTTATTTATTCTCATCTCCAACAACTTTTTATTCTAAATAATAAGCCATAATTCAATTGTTTATGGGTTTTCAAATTACGAGATTTTCCAATGATCAGGATGAAATTTTGATCTGATTGAATGGAGCAGCGCAAACATAACCAATTAATATATGATAATGTTAAAACCTCATGGGCATGTATAATAATCCCCGAAGTATATTATACAAACGAGATTAAATAAAAATGTAATATTACAAAATATGTACATAAAACAAGACAATGAATTGGAAGAAGGATGATATGATTTGCTTACAATACGCTCCTTTCTCAAACGCTTTATAGCATTGAAATTATTTTTTTGCTATCAGAGAATGGTCGATACTTGCGCACATTATACGAACTCGATCTTCATAAATTACCAAAGTCCATTCCATTATCCATGCTAAAGCGTGTATCCTATTCTTGCTGCTGAAATGGAGCACAATCCCAATTTTGAAAGTGACAAAAAATCTTTGTACTAACACAGAAGAATAAAGTGAAACATCGCTTTAGAATCAGCCCACAGAGTGGAGAGGAAACCAATTCAAAAGAACCTCAATTGACTAAAGGGACTTTTAAAACTCCCTTTCCGCAATCTAGTTCAATTCGTGGCTTCTCCAAGGCGACCTCCGATGTTTCGTCTACAGTACACAATCGCTAATAAATTTAGCCCCTCGATTTATGCAACCGGCGCATCATTTCGCCGGTTCCTTATAAACTCCTATTGGGATTTGACAGTTAAATCGGCGCTGCTTCGTATGATGAAAAAAACTATGGGGAGTATGGAAAGAAAGGAGAGTGGGGAACAAGGCCTGCGTGGGATCCGGGTCAATCGATTCAAACTGGACGTTTGAAACCGTTAATTATTCAGCCCATGATGGAGAGAGGTTTTTAGATTCCTCCGTTGTTGTATCGCAAACACGGCAACAAAAAGAAGCCGAACCCAATCGCTTCTGTTCGCTTTACAAGTTTGTTACACAATCTAATTATAAAGGGAGATGTGCCGTCTGGATGGACATTTCAGCTTTAGCGCTCGACATCTGTGACTACATTAATGGGCGTAGGGTTACAAGGCGGGTTCCCACTTCTTTCGGAGTGATTCCCTCTCGCTGGTGTCCTCTCGTCTTTTAATTCTTTCACTTAAAACGTGTGAGTCCATCTTGAAAACTCGATATTTATTGGGAAGCAACCGAGTGAGGCTCTGTTGGGACAACGATGTGTGGATAGCGTTTCTTTTGTCGAGTGATTGGCTGCTGATTCTTAGGCAGTTTGAATTCGAAAGCTCTTTCGCTGTCATCGTTTTTCGATCGCTAGTAATTGGAAACATTTCATCCGGAACGGTAATGCTTAGATGCGTTCGTGTATTGTTTTCTGCGCTTGTTCTGATCTATCATCGAACGTGCGATGAACTCATTTCCGACGATCATGTTCATCATCGGCAATGGCTCGTTTCCGATTCGTGTAACACTACTCAAAGTACGCCTTCCGCCATGTTTGTTTTGGTTCATTTTTGATTGCCTTAAACGGACGTAATTGGTCAAATAATGTACAACAGTGCTTTTATAACATTAGAGCATTCATGTTCTTTGTCATTCTATTTTATTCATGTTTAATTTTGAACTAAAAATTGATTTACGTTCATCGAATTAGATTTAATGCAAAATTTATTATTAATATCGATCTTAAAAACTATTTTAATTTATGTCGGTAGAATGTAGTGCAAGAAAATCGTGAAAGCGTTTTAAAAAATGATTTCTCTTGATTCGTCGTGACTTTGGCACTCTCGGTCTCGCTTCTTGCTTACTGTAGTAAATAAGAGCATTTTAAGTTATTTACGATAAGCAGTCCTCTATGTTTTGTAACGACAGGATGTTATTTAGTTGTCTAATAAATATTAAATTATTGTGCTTATTTACATATGAACCTCGTTCATATAAACACGAAAATTCTTCGAAGATAATCGTTAAAAATACCTCAAATGCTCAAAAAGTCCCTCCGCATATTTAAAGCACATTACCATTATAAAAAGGGTCATATATTGATTGAACTTCTGTAGATTTAATTCAGATCCAGAAAGTGTTTGAGTGGAGAAACCTTTCCAGAGTTGAGATGATGAGGCGCGGGATGGTTATTGTGACGTAAAAAAGACAAACGGCCGAAGACGAGCGGAAATGTAAGTGTTGAGGAGTTGTTTCTCAGAAGGGGTCAATCGGTCGAAGGAAGGGTTCAAGAAAGTCCCAAGAGCCTACGGATTTAGGTGTTGAGGCGTGACGGCTCTGGTAATAGAGGGAAGTACAGGAAAACCACACAGATCGGAAAAGCATAGGGCGTGTTGGGTCGAAGGTCATACGGCGGCGAGAAATCCTAATTGCGTTTGCCTCTTTGAAATTTCGTCGAAGTACGAGGATTGCAGAGCGGTCAATGGCCTGAAAGCAATGCTTTTGTTACTCAAGTAAAGGCCTAAAAGGCCTTTGAATACGAAATCCGCTAATGTATGTCTATTGAAACATTGTAACATTTATTAATACGATGTCGATAAACATTAGTAATATTTAGCATATACGGTGTCAAGGAAATTCAATCAAATTTATACGCCTTATACAACAATGTGGGTTATATTTCATTACGTTCGGTGAAATGTTATGAAAATTAATATAATTAAGAGAAGATTATACTGTAATTATGTAAAAATATTGAAGTACTCTCAATGAAAGCGATTGAATTGCTTTCTTTTACATATGAAAAAATCAACTATTTTGATAAAAAGTCTTGGATTTCTATTCTTTCAAGTACTAAATATTCCTTTTTCATTTAGTAAATATTCCAATGATATCATAAATAATTTCACTTATTCGGCATTATCTTTGAAAAGGCTTTACGATCATCATAAATGCTTCTGAGTTTTAATTTCGGAACTCATGAATTTTAACCAGCTAATCCAATTCTAAGTCCGGCCATAGAAGTAACAAGCAGTTGTTATTCATAAGGTTGTCTGCGTGACTCACAATCGTAAAATGAGATAAAATAAGAAGGTCGGCTTTAAAGGCATTCCATATCGATGGAATTATTTGGGAAAAGCGGTTGAGGCTTTCATGGCAAAGCAGTTTGTCGCAGATCGGATTGTTTTGTCGTGGGAAAGGACTTTTAAACCAAATTCTTGAGGTCCATTCCTCTATTTTCTGTTTATGTGAAATATTAAATTTTATTCGATGACGATCGCTTCTAAACCCACTCTTATGATTTGTTGACATGAAATTCGCCCATCGATTTTGGAATTCATGGACGGAATGATGGCATTTATGTCCTATTTTTATGCTTGAATGTTGTCGGCATACTCCGTTTGACTCGCAAGTACTACCCCTCGATAACCATAAATATCAAAATATGCTGATATATTATTCTGTGATATCATCATCACTTGATTTAAAGAGTTACTTTTTCATATTTATCGTTATGATTACCGAAATATATTTTATCACGTTAGTGATTGCAGGTTTGAAAAATCGTTTTCATCTATTCATTCTATAATTGTGTACATTTATATACGCATTTGAAATTATCGATGTCTTTATTCATCGTAAATAGTTATCATTCTATTGTTCCTCAATAATACGTGACCTACACTCTATTATTATGGAGAAGATAAATGAACGACAGCATCGCGTATGTGAGACAAAAATCCCAGTGATTTTTGTCCTTTCCACCGTTTATCCTATTTCATTAAAACATCGCTTTAAATTAAAAGCATCGGAATTTATTTCACAAAAGTGAGCTGCAGTAAATTAGGCTTATCTTATTAATTTATTTATATTTATTTTTTATTTAGATTTTGATACAAAAGCATGACTTTATTTACGAACACTACCGCTTCCTTCTGTGCTGAGTGCTTTTAGTATGTATCGGAATTCGGAATATCTATACTTTAATCCACAGAGGATATCATTATATTGCACGCAATATAAATACTGCATAATGTATTGAGGTTTGAAGAATGCCTAATATTACATTCCGTATCGATTGGGGAATAACCAGCATTCATGCGAAACGTGATTTCTTCTCTTTCAAAATGGGAAAAGGATTTATCACCATGAATAAAACAAATACCGGAAATTCGAAGAGGGACAGATTTACAACATTAAAAAACCCTTACATTCTCTCATCGTTTGGGGTTGATTTTTAACGTCTTTTTGGTGAAATAGCATAAATACGACATTGTGTTCTTTTTTATGTAATTAACGTAGTGCTAACTGAGATTTGTAAAGGCATTATATTTTACAGACGTTTTTTAGTTGCTATTCTTATAGTTAATATTTAGAATATATGATGTTTAGCTTTACAATATATGTGATAGTGAATAACCTTTAATTGATCTGTTTTTTCTTTACAATGATTTTGTTATGATTTGCATCAATATGTTGGTAACCCATTGACTTAGTGTTTGAATATCACCTAAATTATAAAAGTATCAGTACGTGCGTTGTACTAACATATTTTTAAGTAAATATAATTGTATTTAAAGATAAAATAATAAACAAACAAATGGAATTCGTATACTTTGAGTGATGGTTTCATTTAATTAAACGAAAGTAATAATTAAATTTGAATTTTTTAACCTTTCTTCGATATTTAAAGAAAAATATTGAATCCTGATTATTTTTAGTTCTTGGATTTTATCAAACTTTTTATTTACTTTTTAAAACAAAAATGTTATAATTTATATATATATATATATATATATATATATATATATATATATATATATATATATATATATATATATATATATATATAATTGGTAAATTTAAGATTAGGTTTCTTATGTTCGGATGAGAAAATCGCGAAGAAAAAAATATAAATAGATAAATGAACTATAACGTAGCAATGCTTCATATTTCAAACAAATATTCGCTACATTTGAGGTCAGGAAAACGTATTGCAGTTAAAGACGTTCGCGAACTGGCACCATCATCTATTATGGAAATATTTTCCGTCAAGATGACGCCTTAGCGTTTTTCGACCTCTGATAATTATATTCCTGATTCGACTATGTTACTATTTCCATCCTCTTCTGTCGCCAAAGACTTGTCTTCCGAGTTGACAACATCCCTCGCATGTCATCCCCCTCCCCTCATACGTCACACACTTTCACCCTCTAACACATGCATAGCCTCTCTAACGTCGTTAATGCATTTTTCATGACAATCATTCTGTCATAAATGCGAAATGAGATTGATTCCGTCCCTTGCGAGACCCTAATCTTATCCCGTCCATGTTCCAGATTTCCCTAGGATGGCCTAGCTCTCAGGATGTGATCTTTCTCTAGTTACGTCTTCACATACATCTTAAAGGATTTAGACGTCCGTGTTAAAGTGTGTCAGGTCCTGTGATATGTTGGGCAGAATGTTTCGCTCTTTCTCCTGTGTCATTGGCGTCACAAGATGTAATTGCTAAACAACTTAATACTTTGTTAAATAAAAACCATCTTGAAAAGTTGCCTCTATAAAAACTGCCTTCTTAACGGACATTTCCTTCGTTCAAATTACTGTTATTCATCCACTATGAATGATGGATAGAATTTAGATTTTCACGAGCCAATTTTATTGGCAGAGGTGTATAATTCTCAATCAAGTGTATACCTGCGATAAAATTTGATCGAAAATTACAGAATTAGTATTATTTTTTAATAGAACTGTGTCTTCTCCTTTCGTTGTTTCGTTTCGAAATCTTGCATACAGTACGAATTCGTTTAACTTACAATGTTAAGTAATTCTAAGTATTTATTATTAGTTATAAAAATATCGAAGATTCAGATTTTTTGTACAATAGGCAAAGAAATCTAATCTGGCATACTTTCGTTTACTAGTTGCAAAAGCTTAGATAAGGTAAACTGGACGAAAAGTGGTCTACTATGAAGTTATTACTTCAATATCCTTACTAATAGGTTTAATCAACGGAAAATTTCTATTCTAACGATGTATATTCAATAAACCATCGGTAGATAATATTCTCCCAAAGTCTACCAATCAAATTTTAGACGTAATTGGAGAATAAATTTAATCGAGTCTCTAGAAATAATTCCGCAGCTTTTAAACGAACTTTTCTCTCGCAAAAGAAACAATTCCCTTTGGGTATCGAGTGAGTGCTCATCTTTCACGCTGACCATACTCTCGAATGAAAAAAATAACGAATTTTTCCTCTCATTCGCGATCCATCATCGCCTCAGAATGTTACGCTAGCAAATGAAATATCATCGATCATATTATTCATTTCACAGCATCCTTTGGAGAGGTTCCGCCATTTTATGTCCTTTTCGTTCAACGTTTCCTCTTTCGGCCAATAGAATGTCGCTTTCACAATTTCACGTTCGAGAAATTATATTACAACTTTTGTTTTGAAGTTATTCTTAAATAATAAGTATTCCTTTGGATTCGATGTAAAATCAAATATTATAATGGGCGAAAGGTAGGATAGGACTAATTAGGGTATCAATTATAATATTTCCTTTCAGCGAAAAATATTTAATTTGTTTCAAGGGGCAGAATGGATTAAGTGAATTTTTTAATGAAATAATCGGAAGATACGGCCTTGTGAATTAATGATCCAAAGAAATGTAATTTAATCATTGTCGAGGAATCTATCAAACGGTAGTTCATTCGCTATCGGAAACAGTATTTCTTCATTACAATAAGAATTCATAACTATGTTGACAACATTTATATCATTTTATAGTAATATTATAATAGCTCCCTCATGAAATAGTCAGCCTATTTATGATTGCTCTTAACGGATTAGACTCTCACAATCAACTATCTTGATATAAAGTAATCAATTAAAATGAATAATATATAAATTAATTCACGGCATCGTTATTAATGTTTGCTTTTATGGCCATTACTACTGCATCAATGGTTAATTACTATTATTAATGTATATCGCTAACAGTCGTTTGATTAAGTTCTTCATAAAGACATATATTTAATGTGAATCATAGACTATTATCAGAAAAGAATCAAGAACATTATGGCATATTGTACATTCAAGTTTAGATGAAGAGTTTGAGAATGAGTTTTTGAGCTGCAAAAACACTTTTAAGTTAAGGTACGGCCATTAGAAAAAGTATCGATAATTATAATTAAAATAAATTAATGGTGAATAAATAATAGCGCACGACATCGTAAATTCGACCCGTAGAGTACAAAATGTGAAATTAAGCGATGTAAATAGATTAAGTGGCTCTATCACACCTAAGTCATACTAATCGAGGATTCAGCACCACATCTCTCGATCTAGATAATTACTTAATAAGCGAAAAATTTTCAACTCAGATCGTCGCTTAATTCCTCGAGCGTTGACTCGCATTTTCTATAACATAATCCTGGGCATGTATTCGCTGGTTGGCGAATTAAATGCCCTTGGGTTGCGAATTTTAGACAGAAAAATTCCATATGAATGGTGCAGTGACTTTTAATATTACTTACACGTACTGACCCATTTTAAGTTCCAAAGAGATAAGCATAGGAAGGAGACGAGTTACTTTTTTTTGTCCTTTCCGCCCCTTGAATATCACCGATATCTCTGGCTTCAGTTTCACCAATCCACATCGTGCCACCTGGTACCACGTGTTCTTCATTCCGCCTCCCAATCTGTTTCCTATCCCTCCATTTTGCACTCCTCGACCTTTTCATCTCCTTGTCGTTTCGCCATTTTTCTCCGCCCGATATTTTCACCGAGCTGCACGCAGTTGTTCTAGATCAAGGAAGTTTCCGTTATAAAGAATTTCCACCTGAAGTCGTCGTCGCCTCCTCAAGAATTTGTCTCCAGAATTGATGTTTCAGAATATGCGTGGACTTGTATAGAATTCCGAGTCAACACGCGATAGACGAATTTGGTTGAAATATTTTTTTAATTTTAGCAAATTTTGGATTTCGTCAACTAAAATGGAAGTAATTTTTATAATCTGTTAAAATACTTTTCTAAAAAATCTTTCATCCATTATCCACGTCTACTCTTTTTAAAAATGAAGCCTGAAACTTGTTTTCCTGATAAAGAGTGCTGCGGAAGAAAAAGTAATATTTTTCTTTGAGTAAATCTTTAGAGAGTAAATTAGATTCAAATTAATAAAAAATCAGCAGATAGAGGGTATTCAGCGAGTATGTTTTAAATAAGAACATTTTTTGATTTTTTTATACTTTCACTATGTTTTAAAGTGATATATTCTTTGTAATACAGAGAAAGGGACCAGTTTCATTTCCTTGTATAAAATTCTTCCCTTTATTTATTTATATCCTTAAAAGAAGGGATTTTCTAAAGATTTATTATACTTAGTTTGTTGTACGTGAAATAATGGCTTTTTAACATGAAAATATCGTAGCATATCTCTACCTTATATTCTAAAGTTTTAGTCGAGCGAATCTTGTGCGTATCACATTAACTTTTCACGATTTTTATTTGTAACATCATTCTATTGATTCATCATTCTTTTTCATTCACTTCACGGAAATAAAAAAATAATTAAAATGATTTAGTCGCATGGAGTATTTTCTTTCGCTTGCTTTCAAGTATCTTATTCCTCTAGGCGAAACTTTAGTCCAATAGCTCATTCAACCTATCCATCGTTCATAGACTTAATAGCCTTACCTCATCCATCATTGGATTCTTCGCCTCACGTATCCAAGAGAGCCGATGAAATATGCTCTCCATATATCAGAAACCTTTTATCGGATTGAAGAATCTCGCTCAACCCTTCTTTCATTCATATTACTATCATTTCTTCCTAGGATGCTTTTTATCTACTTTTCCGTCTAGTATTCCATTAGAGCAAATGTATCTACAAGCTCCATTCAGATCAGACCATTGACGTCGATTTGCTTTTTCGGCAAACCATTGATTTTCATCAATGATGGTAATGATGCGGTGCAGAATCAATTCTTAGATCAAATTGCCCTTTTACATTTCCTTTAGGATAGCCTTTGATCTTTTTAAAGAACACTGATAATGTACTGTAGTTATTCGATAAGAGTACTTTTGGTTTGCAATATTAATCTTTATATTATCGAGCTGAATCATATTTGTCTGTTCTTTTTGTTAGAAAATAACACCTTTTTTACTACCTATATAAAATACTGAAAACCCAATTTAGGGCTCTTTAATTATAGAAATTAAATATTTAAGTTAATTAATGAACTATGCCCAACAATCTCCTCATTATCTTTCTCTGCTCACTTCTAATCTATCATTAATGTTTGTAAAACCATTTTTATATATAATGGGACAGCTCATCTATCTTTTGTGCTTATACTTTCATTTCATTTCTATAATAGATGAATTTGATGACAGGGGTAATCAACAAATTTATCTTTATAAGGATAATGAAGAGGGAATATTTAGTTTTTCTTTCAAAAGTAATGATATCGGAGGAAATAATTCAGAGAGACTATTATTCATCATCCATTTGATGCAACTGAAATAATTTCAAATCAGAATCCTGCTACTCTACATGTTTTGCATACTTTCGAAGGTATCGTTTTAAAATCTACATTTATGCAAAATTAACAACATGGTCTAGTTTAGTTGTTAAGATAAGAGGTAGTTTCCTGTTTCGGTTAATTGTATAAAGGCATGCAAAACACCTAAGGGTGTCAAGCATTCTGTTCCACTAATTAATCATTCCAACTAAGAGAGTAATGGAAGCAATGTGGAAGCTCTCTTGGGCTCCCAATGGAATGACAGTCATTACTTAATCCGCCGCATTTGTTTCTATCAAAAATAATTTAGATGCCTCTTGGAATAGAGTATCAAAAATGTTAAACCTTAACCAATTAGATTACATATTTGATCAACACACGAATATGATAAAAATTGTAAGAAGGCAATAAATACTGAACGTGTATCTATTAAAGAGGAGGAAACAAATACTTTCATAAACATTTTCCTCGTTCAATTCATTATAGTTATATAACCGTTTGATAAAAGTGATTAACTTTTTGCAATTTAGGCAAATGGAAAAGGAATCTTTTGTAATCGTATTCAATAAATGATTGGACATAAACAGAAGATAATTTAACGACACACTCTTGTTTTCTTAAACATGAGATTTTTCAATAAAATTATTATTATTATATTATTTATATAGTTTGTATTAAAATGGGGTTTCTAGCACTAAACTTTGAAAAAAGCATATTTGGGTACCATATTTTGACTCCTTTTCCTTTGATATTTCTCTGTTTTGTGATATATAATGGAGATACTTAGTGTTCGTCCTACATTTGGCGCTGTAGTTGCAACTATCTTAATTCCTAACGTTCCCATTTTGCACTGCTCTAGTGTACTACCCTAACTTCCTTGTTCTCGTTGGGTCATTACGCGATGGGTCTGGCGATACTATCGCCTTGGAGTTAATGCGCTTTATTTAAGTGCGATAGAGCACAGTGTACTCTTGACGTGTATTTTTTCCTCAACCCGAGCCATTCCGGTACATTTAGCAGTAGACGCTTGTCCGAGTATCTTAGGAAGTGAATTTCTGCACACATCCACTGCTGCCATATCCCACTTTACTATAAAAATGACGATTTGTTCACAGTTCTAATGGAATCAGTTTCAGAAACGGTGTCTTTAATTCCTTGAAATTCAATTGAAGCAGTTTAATCGAGATTGTTCTTTTAGCAACCATTTTATTCGGACATGGAAGAAGTTACTTATCCTGACGATTTCACTCAGAAAAAAATTCTTCATATAAAAAAAATGAAATGTTTTATTCCCTCTGGAAACAGGCAGCATACTGCATTATTTCTAGGCTGCTGCTCTAACCTTAGAGTATTTTAGTGCGTTTTATTTTGGTATATCTGAGGAACCATCTTATGAAGGTAATAATTATAGATTAATAGATAATAGATAGATCCAGTCAACTATCTTTTGGCTGTAAATTACTTATAGCCTCGGAAGTTGTTAAAACCCGTTGTTATACTCCTTAAACCCGCACCCCCAGTTATGTGTTTTAATCTTTGAATTTGAAGCATATGCCTTAAGATGGCGTTGTAAGCTGAGAATGGAAAAAGAGATTAACGAAAGAAATGGATAATTTTATCAATTCTTACTTCGAGGAAAAATTTAAATTCAAGAAGTATCACTCGTGGATGAAATCTTGATTGTTTTTGAATTTTTGTTTCTTACACCTCTTTGTTACTTTTCCTACGCCACGTTTGTATGATTTATAAAAACATAATTTTTCTACTACAAATTATTTTCTATTTCAAAGTATTAAACGACAGGTTTGTGTACGATGATATTTAGATCAAATTCTCAGATATATTTTTTGCTCTGAAATACTACTTTTTACTATTTGATTTAGAGATTATATGTATCCCTTCTCTTGGTCATGGATTGACTATTTCATTTGTCTGTACTTTATTAATTATTTGTCTTGTTTATTTACCGTGAATTTTTCTTTTATAAATTGCGCTATAAGCTTTCCTTGTATTTATAAAGCTGTCCTTAGCTAAATGAAGGTGATGTAGGTCTACCAATCAGAGCTCCTTCATTAGTTGGACTGATGGGACGGAATTCTCCTAAATGTTAATGCCATGTTGCCAGTTGTCAGTTTCTCATTAGTTAGTCGAGTGGCAGCTGAAGTTGACGTATCTCGGAGCGTTGCTACGTACTCCGTTCATCACTTCCGTTAATGAAATATTTTATTAGTTACTTTTACCCTCCGAATTCAGATTTCTTAATGGTTTGTCAACAATTGTTTATAATTTTGAATGGTTTTCTGTAGCCTAATGATTTATTTTGTTTATGATCTGTGTTTACATATATGTATGTAAGTAGAAGCCATCTACTGCATTAAACGTCTGTATATATTCTTCTTTAATTTATAAGAATACGCAATTTGAGTATTTTAAAAAATTCAGCTTTCCTTTTCTATTCTCTACGCTCAGCAATTAGCATAACTATGTTCTTTTGGAGACTAATACATCTAATTTAATTACTCTTATAGTACTTTCAAAGTGCCTTCTTAATGTACCAATGAAGTTGCTGCTTAAAATGTCTACTCTATTTCCATAATTCTAATTAAATAAAATTCAAAAGTAAAAAGTGAATACTATACAGTACATTGTATCATTATTATCTATTTAAACCATTTTAAGGAAACCCAAGTATAAAACGTAGTAAGTGTGGATTCGAGTACTCATTTATTCATGAATGCGTACTGAGATGGCTTGCTTATTTCCACGTAGCCTCCAGCGAAAGTGCTCTTAATGGGGCATATCAAAGCAAATGCATATTAAACGTCATCACGTATACCACAAAGTCATTAGCAGCCTTCTCTTTTCACCGTTGCTAATGTTTGCTGATGTCGCCCTTACCATTCGTTACCACAGCACAAACATTGTTTTCACTTATAATTTATTTAATAACAGGACAATTAAGAAGTTACTGAAGAATATAATGAAAAAATGTGGAGTAAATGTAAAACACTGTTCCTTTTATTTAGTTATCATATCGTCTATGTTTTAAAACGAGATTTCAGTCCTCTAAATTATTATTAGTTTATTCTTCAGATTTATAAAAGAAGCTCTTACTCTAAAAAAAGGAAGAAATAAACTTGTAAAATTTAAAAATGCATTAGTTCATATTACTTAATTTTATTTCAAGTTACCTTTATAAGGATTATTTCTCAAGTGAGCAATAATCCTATTAATAGCTTGTCAGCGAATAATTTTTCATCGTTGGGCATCTGTGATTGATTCTTTACATATAAATATAAATTGATATGTTTACCCATTAAAATAAAAATATTATCTATCTTTGTACTGTTACATTTAATTTGATAGGTGTATCTTGTAAATGTATAAATGATATAAATTCAAGAGTATTTCATTTAATATATCGATTCATGCAGAAAATAATAAGCTAAGTGATTAGCGTGTAGTTAAATTGACAGTGTAACTAAGGTCTCAATATAAATTCCAGTGATTACTGTAAAAGTTAAAGCAGATCACTAATTAAGTTTTTGAAAAGTACTGTATTTTTATTTGCACAGTATTTTCACCTTGAAATGGTCTCATTTGTGCATAATAGGGCTGCTTTGCTTAAAAAAGCACTCTCTAATTAGATCATATGTCATTTCTCTGCCCTTATCGATGCCCATTACTCAATCTGTCGTTTTATTTCTGGATTGCATTCAATTATAAAACTCCAATCTCCTGTCATTACTTTCCTCATAACGTCCGACTCAATTTCAATGTGTCGGACAAATCACATTGTTCATTTTTCGAACCTTCCCTTTTCCATGAAATTACTCTCAGTTATTTTTCACGCACCTTCAGCGTGACAATCAATCAATCGGAGAAGTTAATTCGTAAGCACTTTAATGAAGCCGTTCTGCATTGATGGCGTCATTCGTGGGAAATCTTCGACATGGTCCATATCTTTGGAAGTAGACTAACATCTCTCAATTTAGCCAGATCACAGTTGAATGATTGGTTAGTGATTAGTAACTGAAGGCAAATACACTTATTCGATAAGAAGAACTTTGCTTTTGTTCTTATTTGAAACATATTTTGATGTAGAACTCTTTATGGTGTATAATATCCCTCATGGCTATGTACTTTAGGTGATTTAGGTGTCGAATCATCTTTTTAAAATACACCCAAAGCCCTAGAAGAAAGCAATTTTACATCCATAGTAATGTTTAAAGAATTGCTGTTTTTTAATAATTATACTTTATTTTAAATACATAAAGTACCTCAGACAATTTCTATTCATTCATTTCATTACGATTTACTTAATCAAATGTTTTGACTGTATTAATACTTGTTCGGCTTAAATGAGAAGAATGAATAAGTTTAATATGAATAATAATTGCGTGACACAATTTAATTCGGATGTTTGGGTATGTATTTAGGATAGTCACAAAATTCTTCGATAATACACTCTTGAAATACAAAGAATACATAAATAGTAGCTATTAACTACGGAGTATGATATAGGTAATTGTATATGAGGCCATAAAAATATGTTATAAAGTAACGTTTAATTAAATTAAGTTAATATTTTAGAGTTCTTTCTTCTGTTCTTTATATATTACGTAAGTCAAACCGAGGGGTGCTCTTTTAAAGTCATGTATAATGGCTAACTGTGTCCATTTTTAACTTTTTATCGATTGATATCGACTTGATGGCAACTTAATACGACACAGTCACCTGCGCATGATTTGACGTGTCTCCCGCCTCAGTCCGTTTTTTCTAGAAATTCGCCGTTTTTATAATTGCGTGTCAATTCCCATTTCATCGATCCGTTCTCATCCGCGAAAAATGTTAATTCTCTCGGTTTCATTGACCCAAATTCGACTGCTCCTGGAAATTCACCCACCTCGAGATCCGCAGATGACGGCGGCCTCTTAGATGCGGAAAAGCGATTTTTTCCAAACGGGTTTGATGCGCTCGGTTTCCGAGTTTCTAATTGTATGTCTCTAAGACGCCATCGTGGATTATATTTTGGGATACTATATGTTCTTCGATATCTTCTACAAATTAAAATTTTCAAATGGTTACGAGTGAATCATTCCGTCAACTGCTTCCGTAAGTAATTATTTCGAAATAAAGTTCAGTTTTCTTTTCTCCTGTTTCCACCCTTTACAGTATCTTTGAAGTATTTAATATTACCGAATCTAAATACCATATGTAAATCAAAGATTTGCGCAACTTTAAATGCCCCCTTTCGACACTATTTTACTATTAAGATGTACTTAATGGCATCTTCATATCATACCCATGACACTTTAATATGAATTTATTTCAGTTATTTGTAAAACAATAGACCAAAAATAACTTGCAGTTTTAGCAAGACCAAAAAGATCACCTTTCCAAATAGTTACTACATGTAATTGAAGAATAATGATAAGGATACACTGATTTCGTTTATTTTATACCTTACCATTTGTACAATCAGGATATTCATTTATTTCGGAATCCAACGCTTTGAGAGTAATTTCTCAGTAATTGCGCAGTTTTCAAAACCACTTTGAGTCGATCATTATATTTTTATAGTGCTCTAATTTTTTCATTTATCAACCGATTATTATTTAATCGACCTTTTTCTCGTAAAAAATCTATAGCGTATTCGATCAGTTATCTCGGTCAATAAATCACCAGTTTTCCTTTAATATAATAATTGGATCCATTGAAAAAATATCTGCCTATCTTTTTTTTCAAAAGGGACCATTTCCACTAATTTCTCGCTCTCCTTAATAATCCTTCAAGAACGGAAAGAATTCCGTGGAAGAATAATTCGCATGCTAATAATTTTCCCACTTCCGAACTCCACTCTTAAATAAAGTCTCATAAAAAGGAAAAATAAATGTACGAGTGTCCACTTCACTCCTCTTGACCGAATTGCGGAATTTGTCGATACTTCTCATCCACTAAATCTTCTCACCATCGGAAACCTTATTCTCTCGCACCTTATTTTATTTCACTTCCCTATCAGGAACTTTATATTTTAAGTTAATCATTTACTCCGCATCTATATTCTATAACCATAACCTCATTTAAAAATATGGTTTCTTTCTCATCCACTGCAATTCTTTCCATCTATATCCATTAAATTGGCGGAAAAAACTTCATGTTGAGAACTATTCCATCATTCGATGGAAATTCGATTCTAAGGAATAGCTATGAATCCATCAGCTATCGGCCTCCTTCTTTGACTCAATCTTAAGAAAACTCTTTTCGACAAGATCTAGAGTACGTCGAGAGTATTTGTTCAAAAGAAAAAGTAAACAAAGTCCATCTTTTGGAGAAGAACTGGGTCACTTATGGAAGGGAACAACCATCATCGTAGACCCGAAAGAATCCGGCGATTTTGTCCTCGGAAATTCCAAAGAAGGGCCATGTAATGTCCTCAAGATTATGTCCAATTGTTCAGCAACTGATTCTATTTGAAATATTCTCCTTTAGTTCGCTCAATGCTTTCTTCTCTATTTAATAACTCGACTTTTCTAACGGTTTTTATTCAAAAACACTTATATTAAATTGAAAACTCGCTAAGGAGTGCTTAAGAACTTTGGACTTACTTTTTGATGTGATTCTATTCACTATGCACTACCTCTTTGTTCATTTTATGAGAAGAATGAGGGTATACATTTTTCTCTCGTTTTTTCGTGGAAAATTATAAAGATAATTAGTGAACGATAAGTATCAGTTAAATAATTATCTAAAATAATAATAATTGTTAAATTGCTAAATTATTTTGTTTATTCCTCAGATTTCTCTTTATTCTTTACATCTTTCGTCCTAAAAGATTCCTTAGAGTATATTCCAGTTAACCTTTTTAACACGAAATTCCAATTCCTAACCTGTTATTTTTCACTTTGCATCGTTCACTGGAATTGACTCAACTTTAAGTTTCATGCGTCGGTGAATACTTTAAGATACCGTCGAAGATGGGAAAGCGATTTTGTGGAACTTTAAATGCTCACAAAAATGGGATAGACTTCGCTATTTGTTTGTGGAACAGATGCCGTCGAAGAGAGAAAAAATGAGTCGATTGGTTTGATAATGCTCGCGATGGAATTGGGCCTGCATTGGAACATGTTCAAATTGCTTCGATTATTGCTGATATTATGTGAAAGACATTTTAATTGCTATTGAATTTCCTCTCGTGCAATGGACCTAATAAAATCATTAATTCGCCATTCATAATCGGAGCAATATTGTGAAAAAATTCCTCCCAATGTTTCCTTCGTTCCAAAGAGCTTCTTGATTACTGTTCAAAGTACACTGTTCTTACGCTTTCAGAAATCATTTTATAATTTGGATCATTATTTCTTTTCATATTTATGAATTACACATCTTAAGAAATAAGAATATATAATATATATGAATGTATATACACTGTTAAAAATAGATTATTTAGTGACATCTACCTCACTTATTACAATTTTTGATTTTAAAGAATGTCAGAAGAACATTCAAATGTTAGTTTTAGAGATTATTATCTTAATGGCAGTTATTTGAATACATATTTCCATAACGGAGGTTATTAAAGGTTAAATAAAAATTCTGGATTACTTATTTAGTATATTAGATTTTTTGAAGAAACAGAGTAACCTAGTTGATCTATTTATCTCATATTAAGTTGCTTGTGTGCAAATTCTGTTGGAAATGGAATAAAACCAATTATTGGGTTAAACGATTTTATTTATAGTGTGAGTAAATAGACAATTGGAAAAGGAGTAAATGGACAATTTATTCCTTTTCGGACTTCAGAAAGTTCCACGGAATTGGAAGCAATTAAGTCACTGAAATTTTTATTGTAAATTTATTAGTATGCTTAACCATATTTATCTTCCCTTGAAGTAGAGTAAAAATATCTTACAAGCGATAAACGTTGATGATAGTCTTTTAATGTTGAATTGATTTTGATTCGCATGAATTTCGTTGTTTTCTTATATCTCTTTACTTTCATTTAAACCATGCAACAATGTAGATTGTTAATTATTGACTATGCATTCTGCGGTCATAATTGATGTATGGGATTTCCTAATGAGATGTAATTGTGACGATTCTATTCGCTGAAAGGTTAAAACCTTTCCGTGCAGGATCTGAACATGGCCTAATAATGATATTCCTAATTTAACTTATTCGGAACTAATAGTTACGAAATAACTCGAATGTAAAAACTAATATGCTCGCTCGCATATTTTTCAAAAACACGAGTATTACTGTTTCTCAAGTAACTCGTTGTTGACTCTTCTCGTTCAAGCACTGTTGCCTCGTATCTAAGAGACAAACGAGGCTTTAGGTTGCCTCCTCCGATTTACATGTTACAGCCAAAACGGGGTAAAAATTACCCCAATTTAAAGGCAGTTGGGTACGACCGTGATTGGGAGCAAGTTTCTATTTTATAGGCTAAGAGTTTTATCAAAGTTTGGAAACTCTAGGCTAATTTTCTTTCCTTTCTCCAATACGAGCCCTTTTCCGCACAATCGCATTAAGTTCAAGAAGAATTCAATTACCAGCTCTGGATCTTTGCATGTTCTCCCCACTATCTCTCCCCGTGTAATTTTCTTACCATTCCTAATCAGCTCTTCTCCTTTCATCCTTCCCTCCTAATCCATTAACCTTCCCTTATCATTGTCACTTCCTTTATCAAGTCGCTACACTCTCTTTATCTTTCTATTATATGTCTTGCTTTTACTTTCCTCGTTCACTTGTTTGAATTCGTGTTGCATTTAGTCCTCAATCCGCCTTTTGTTTTCTAACTCGAATCTGGATTTTGCTTTTCCTTTGTTATTCTATAGATTAATAGCTCTCGCAGAGAAAATATATTTCTCTCCGCTTTTAACAATTTTATATGAAATGCTTTAGGAGGATACGTCTATATCTATTAATGAATATAGCGTAATCATTTGATGCTTTATTTTTACTGTTCTTTGGTATGTAACATTAATACTACTGTTTAATTAATACTATGTTTTATTAATTACCATTTATTTCTCGAGTATTTCTAGTCTAATTATTATTTGATATTTTCCTAAAACGACATATTGAGTCGTAGAAAACTTGGATATTCCATTTTAGATCAAAAACTGCATAAACCATGTTCAGAAACTAAGGAAAATATTAGAGGATTTGTTTAAATCTGGATTTTTCATATGCCGAAAAGTTACTATGTATATTCTCAATCATGAAATGTCTTATTGCTCCTTCCCTACTTCAGAGAGTACTTAGTTCATACTGTTATTATATAAGTTCCTCTTTTACGTTAGAAAGGTCTCGTCATAGACTCGTCCCTGGAGGACATCATTTCTCATCTTCGCTCATAATGGACTAAGTTAATATATATAATCATTGACGGAAGAATAACCCTTTCCTTTCTTAATGACGACTAATAAACCAGCAGTTATACTTTTATCTCCACTCCCGCTGGCTCCTTTTTTTTCTTTTAATCGCTAAGTTTATATCCTTGTTCTCTTTTATGAGCACCGCTATTCTCTCACGCGACAGATGTCGCATTCATAATACCCGTACATCACTCTGCTTCTACTGACAGTTTCTTGAGGCGAATCACGCTATCCTCTCTACCACTTGCGCCGGAACTTAACCTAAGGCGATACTTCACCAATACGCACACACTCCCCCTTAACTACATCCATCTCAACTTTTTATACAACTCCCTGTCTCCACTTACTCCCTCTCCATCTGTTGGTACTTATCGATTGTTACATTGTGAGCCAAGGCTGTTTCATAGTAACTAGAGAAGGGTTATCTCACTCACAAGGACCAGTGAAGAAGGATGATAGCACGACTAGAGGAATTGCCAAAAGGGGAGCAGTATACATTTTCTATCTTCGTTTATAAAATCAAAAGGTGATGGATTAATAAAGCACTGTCATTTCTTTCATGAAAATCTTTTTTGCATTGTTTTCCACGTAATACAATTCTATAATTTAAAAGATTTGGATCCACTGGTATCATTTTAAGATGAAAATTTTTAAATGGGTAAGTTTAAAATTGTTAATGTAAATTGTCTTAACTTTTAATTGGCCTACTTATCTACATTAGTCTATATTTCAGTTATTATTTACGATATATAATTCACGATACTATTAAATAACATTTCTCAATTCTCTCAAAATTATTAATAGTCGAAATTATTCTGCAAATAAATGCGTAGATAATTCTATATTGATATTTAAAAGAGCTGCATTCTTTGACTCTTGAATTAGTTAAAAATACTCTACAAAGATAAGTTATTTGTTTTTATTGCCAAAGAAATTAAGTGGAATGGAAATTCAATTTTCGAAAAATTTTTCCTTTGACAGGATTTAATATATTTTGTAAAATAGCCTCGGTCATATTCGAACCTTTATTATTTGTATTTTGAGCATCCCTCACGCATTTCAGGACGTGTTTGGAATGAATCTAATTGGTAATCAATATGTATCATCCGAATTTTAGAATTCAACGTTAAAACGTATTACTTTTTAATAGCCCCGTTCAGATGTAAATTTCGGAATTTGCTTCAACGAGAAATAAATTGGTGATTCTTTTTTAATGTTCGAGGTTATATTCAGTTGCTCATCAGTCCCAAACAAGCAATACAGACGATCGGCAATCAATGGAAATTTATACCTTTATTTTTCAGAAAAATCTCATTCAAAAAGCCCTTCGTTACACTTTATTATTTCACTTATTGCTTTTAGATAAATTACGATAAATTTATGTTTCTAGAGCTTAAAGTAGTTTCCTCATCCGTAGACTTGTGTTCTTTTAATAAGTTTATATATTTCCTTTATCATGTAGCTACATTTTTTTTAAACATTTAAATTTAATACATTTAATTTTACACTCTTAGAAAAATCTCCAAGCATTAAAGAACTGTATTTTTTGAGCTGAATATTGCATAAAATGTTTCCATACTTCTCTTTATATTACAGTGTTTCTAATGTGACGATATTGAAGTTGGTTCGCATATACTAATCGAAAGCTTTATTCTCTCTTTTATTTTAATTCTAAAACATCTTTTCGGATTAATTTATATGAAATTGCTGTGACGAGCAAAATAAATACGTGAGTTAATATGAATTCCGTAGTATCTTCTGCAATCGGCACATGAGAACCTCCAAAGATGAATGCGGGTTTAATAAATGCTTTCATTTTGGTGTAATAGAGTCCTCGTCTTTGTACTGTTAATATATATAGAAGTGATATTCCGCGCACACATGAAATATGCAGACGTCGGAGTCGATCTTCCTCATGACCTCTCAATGCGAGAACATCTTCTCCGCCGTTTCTTGCGAAGGTATTTGCTCTCCCAAAGTGGGTCAATTTAATGAATACCTCTCAGCACATGGGGATTGTGGCCGCAATCTTGATTAACTTTTCCAACGACATCCTGCTTTCTAATTTATGGGATATTTCGGTGGTGAAAAAAACGGACGTAAAAATATCTACATGCTATTTGCCGCACCAAGGTTTTTATTCGAAAAAAGTTGCAGTTCTGGATTCGCTTACCCAGCGACCTCTTTAATTAGAACCGAAAATCATCGATGGAAAAAAAAGCGGCCTATTTATTCGGAGGAGATATTATTTTCCACCGCTTTTGGAATGCTTTAATTGTTGTTGGCCTCGGATAATGTTGCAGCGAAAATTTCGAGCTTTCCGCTCTTTTTGGATCCTGTGGCTGTGATAAAGGCCAACAAAAATAAATTTATTGGCACCTACTATTTGCAATTAACGGCCATTATTTTTATCTGCAGATTGATTTTGTAGCTTTGGATAAAGAGATGTTTTTGCTGCTGCATTTTGAATTCGGAGAAAAATCAGCATAAGCGATATAACAGTATATCATAGATAATCGAACAAACTAAAGTTAATTATAATTAGCAATGTGCGATCAATACTCGCAATCATAGTTTCTTTAGTACTTAATTTGGTTATTAGAGTATATACATTGAAACAGAAATCTGATACATAACAATATTATAAATATATATCGATTAGTTTAAAAATTTGCTATTACCTATGATCCTGAATCCTATCAATATAACATACGAACCATGTTGATTTATTACTTTATTTTATTATTTTTCTTTTCTTTTCAGGTAAGCTGTTCAATTAATTCTCGGATTTCCAGATTTGTGAGTATTCACGTGTCTTTATTTATAATTTTTTCTCTCTAAAAATATTTTATTCAATTATTGTATGCTGAAGGTTCATAGCAATATAATACATAAGGAGAATGAGGCAATGAATCTCCTATTGCTGTTTTCGTGCAAATATTTGTAGCACATTATTTCACCTTAGATTCACATTTAGAGCTTACAGATTAAGGATCATACATTCAAAGCATATCTGTATAGAAAATCTATTATTACTAAAATCTTTAGATAAAATAACAATTTTAATAATTTTAAGATATTGATGAGTCTTCTCATCTTTCGAATTCTTGGTCTTATTTGCCAATGATTGCTTTTATCATTAGAATATAAAACTTCTCGTTTCATCCAATATTTTAGTCTTCTACTGAATGCTTCCCTTTATGATCTTATTTTACGTCTGAAATATTTTAGAGGATAATGATATTTATAGTGGAGAGTGAAATTCCCAAGAATAATATTTATAATCTTTTGAATTATGGAAACAATTCACTTGGCACGATATCCTAGATGTTAACTATCCTCTGGATTGCAGAAGAAGCTCACAATATACGGAAGGTTTACTTTATTGCCGAAGAAATTCTCATTCGTTTCGGAATTCTCAGCACGAGAAGACGATTTTTCGCATTCCTCACCAGAGTGACCCAGTGTCCAATTGCACTTCCTGACCCCACCAACTCGTGTTATCTCCCTCCCTATTAAAAAAAGAAGAATCAAAGAGGGATCCAGTTATTATTTCCCCTCCGTTCCATTTCCAGAGCTGGGTATAAAGACATCGAAGGATTAGTGAGTTTGGCCTTCCTTTAATGCCCTTGCTCGTGGTCTTCATTTGGCACGGTGCCGCCTCCCACAGATGAAAAAAAGGTCTCAAGACCCTAACGGACTTGTCTTACTTAAAACCGCCTTCTTCGAACTGCATATCCCACACGTGCACACAAGTCCATCGGTCGCTCTCATTACCGATGCAATGCGAGCACAAACGGTTTCATTGTCTGTTCTACATCCACAAAGAGCCCTTCCGATGGTCGTCATCTTTTTTCGGGGCATTTTTCACCCACGCAGCGGTGAATATGGGGTCAATAAACAACCGCTCGTACTTATCATTGTCTTCTTGTGTACGATTTGCGGGATAAACGGAGCACGTCGCTGTAATTTAAAAAGATGTCTCCAATAGTCTCCTTCGATGATCCATAGAGACCGTTGCCTAGATTCAGTACAAGAGTTGTTCGATTTGAGTTTTGAATTACTGATTTTAAGATGATAATTTTTGAGAAAAGCAAATAGCGCTATTTTCTCATCGAAGTTATCTGATCCACTTACTAGAAGTTCCGATTTTTCGAAATTATGAGACTAGATGGTTTGAGCCGATTTTAATGATTTGTATCATCATCTTTTATCATGATTCTCATAGATTTAAGGCAATTCTCTGAAAAAATTAATATAATATTTTTCGGGAAACTTAAATTGGTCATCGAAACGTTTTTTTACGATTTTCGTGTTTTTTATTGCAAAAGTAAAAGCTTTTAAAAAGAGCCTTGTATATATTTAGCATATGGTTATTTGTAAATGAAATTTAACATAAAGTTATTCTTTTATGAAGCTAAATTCTGTAAGCAGAAGAGCAAAGAGAATATTCCTAAATGAAGAATAGATATCTAAGAAGAGGGAGATGTTGGTATCTTTTTGCTTCTTGATGAAACAAAAGTTGCTCTCTTTGTCATCAACTTCAGTTATTTGGAGGGAATCCAAAGAACTGCGATTCTAGAGAACTTCCATTCGGAATTTTACGATTTTGCGTTGGCAGAAATAGGAGAAAGCATCGAATCTTTTTCGGAACTTTTTTATTCGGAAAAAATTATGCTAGACTTCTTTCGCGGCACTGGATGTACAGAAAAAATAAGTAAATAAACTCATTTTTACGTCAACGGGTTTCTTTTCGGGTTATTGCTCAAGGATGCGACAAGGGAAATTTCTTCTCTCTGAAATTCCTTCGCGAAGCATTTTATAGCCCGGATTTTTTTTCTTGAAATTTATTTGCACTTTTATTTAAAGCTACATTCTTACTTTTGACCTATAACTTTTATATTTTAACAAGTGATACAGTCCTTGAAATTCCTCAGCTATTATTCATTCAGTTTTAATTTTTTATAACTGAATTAATAAGAGAAAAAGCCTGAAGTAGGTGAAAGTGGGAATTTGATATTACATTTTATAAAAAAACAAAACTAACTCATAATTTTATTCTTATATCGGCCACATCAATCGTCTTTAATAAGTATTATCAGCATAAGAGAAGATAATGACGTAGAAATTGCTTTTTAAAGATGAGATTACTTTAAGCATAACTCTCATCATATACATTGCGTTAATGATGGAAATATGCAATCCTATGCGAATATTACGCCAGTAAATTTGTACTCCTAGAATTTAATATTGTATCTACAACTAAACCTTAAACTTTGTTTTATTAATACATTATTATATCAAATCTCACATGTGCATCGTATTCTATCCGGAAAATTCTAAAATAGCATAGTTTTTCGGGACAATCAATTCAATAAACTTTTCTGATCCGACACGAATGAATGTCGTACAAATAGTAAAACAGAAACGGAATCATATGACGATATATATTTCTTAAGACGAATCATTTCACTGCATTTAATCATAAGAGACATCCAAGAATTGTCTTTCGTCATTGCTTTTATCTGTATTACGGTATCTCTCACTTATCCTGCGATATACCTGTAGGTCACTTTTGATCGTTATCTACGCAGTGGAATAGTTGATCCCCCACACGTGTCAACTTGCAGACAAAGAGACTTTCTATATCGACCATTCTAAACCCCGCTCATCCATCTCTTACCCTCTCATATTTCCCTTTTTCATCTTTTCGTATCGTCTTTTCCCTTTCGTATTTCATCTTTTTCATCACATTTTTCAAGCACTGTCTCATTATTACTTTCATCAATGCCTTTTTCTCTGCACTTTGCGTTATTTGGTTGAGCATAACACTCAACTTATGCACCACACGACATGTCTTTCCATCAAACCCCTCGGGCCGTTCTCTTTTAGTTCCCATGCGCTTTCTGGAGATGTGGTACGAGATACGTCTTTAAAAAAACTCTGTTTTCGTACACTTTAAATCTCATTTCCCATGACAACGGCTGTTTTGACTACTCATTATGACGTCTTCAAAATGTCTTCATAACGAGCGTCTATCGAGAAATAAGCTAATATGAAGGACGGAAAGAATTTAAGAAAGAGGAATATTCCGGGAAAATGTTCATTATCTTTCAAAAGGAGATGTTATTACGTATTCCGAGTAAAAACATGTTTCATCATTATATACTTGTAATAATGGTGTACAAACGATATAACTTCGTTTAATCATAGCATCAAAAGGTATACAACACTCTTTTCATTGAAGTTATTAAACGACTGTCACATTTCTTTATTATTCAAACACCAAATTCGTGTCAGTATCATTTTCTGCATGAAAATTAAGTCTGGAATAAACAATTTCTTACTTAATTTATTTCGATGATAGAGTTGAAAATTTAAAAAGTACAATAACTTTTGTGGCACAAATGCAGTAATATTTTATTATCAACGCTTTTAAGGGGGCGGAAATATTTTGATAGCAACAAAATTATTAGAACGATTATTATTAACCACAATATTATATAATCAATAGAACTTAAAGAATTGCTCGCTATACTTTAGGTTACTTCAGATTGAGTAATAGTTTTAATTAATTAACAATTTTCCAGTATAATTAATGTTCTATGATTGGTCTTACTTATGATTACTTGTTATGCCATGTTTGAATCCGTTTTGATTAACTAATTAATAAATATTTCGACCATCATTAGCTAAAAGTAATCTCATAGCTTTGATTTTAATTGACGAATTACACAAAACATTTCGATACTATTG
The DNA here is from genome assembly GCA_020796165.1 of Pantala flavescens. Lineage (NCBI taxonomy): Eukaryota > Metazoa > Arthropoda > Insecta > Odonata > Libellulidae > Pantala > Pantala flavescens. The sequence continues at coordinate 29,739,704 of CM036884.1, read as the reverse complement.
TATTCAATAAATTGAGGGTATGGCTCTTTCTTTTGAAGAGAAAAGGTAAATATTTCCAATATAATTAAAGAACACTTAAAGAAATAGCGTTCTTAAAAATATAGTAAAACCATAGTAGCAAATGACATAAAAGAAGTACTTTGTGCTTTTATATCATCGTTGACGTCAATATTTCATATATCACACCTTGAATGTCACACTGAAGTAACGCTAATAAGGATCTCCTAAAAAGATGAATGATTCACGGAATTTGTCCCTTTACTCAATTTCTTTAAAATCGTTCCAACAATGCGAGAAACAATATTTACGAAAATGGATAATAATGGCAAGACTTATAATATTAAAAGGCACTATTTTAATGTAAAATTATTTGGCGCTAACATACATTATATAGAATCGTTTTAGATAGTTTTTGTTTAAATTATATTTAATATCATGTTTTAGTTTATGCTCCTGATGAATTCAATCAACGGCATTTTATGAGTTATGAACGGCCAATAGGATGAGTCGCTTTCTTTCTTCTCTTTATCGCCTTTCATCAATCTTCCTCTTTCGAAGGCATCGATCGTCTCTTTCACAGACGAAATCGACGCACAAAAAATGTGCTCGCCAAAGTGGCTCTCCTTGATTAATAAACGAAGGCTCTGTTGCAGCCTCTGGCGCTGCCGCCGAAGACGTCTTCCTTTGGTTTCTACGAGAAACGCTTGCTTTTGAAGGCATTTCATACACAACGGCGCACAAAGGTGAAGTTTTGCTTCTATTGCAACACTGTGTAACGGGACTCAGCTTGTTGTTTAAATATTACGTAATTGAATGTGCATCTCTTGATTCCGCATTCACGAATTTACTCGGGTGAACATATAACTGTGATTCTGTGACGTCAATTATCGTTCCGTTTTCTGTCCAGAATTTTTAAACTGAACGGTGTTCTTTCAAAATATTATTATTATTTTACTTTTCGTTTCTTTAAGGGATATTAATGAATGTGAAATTATTCGCATCGGTAAGTTTTAAAATCAAAATACCGATCGATTCTCGCAATCGTTACAAAATTATCGTAATTATATTACGGTATTAAATTATTGAGTTAAAAATTATTGGAATGTATATCGAAGTATTTTGTAGTAAAATCGTGATAATCATGTGCATCAATTTTTTTAGCATAAAATATTTTACGCAAGAAAACGAAGAAATTTCTTTTAAAGATAGACTGTCATTTGTTAGGGTATTTAGTAGGTACCGGCAAGTTCAATAATTAGATCATAGTTTACCGTGCATGAATGGTAATGATTTTGAATGATGAAAAACTCTCATTAGGAGAAACTAATTCAATATTTTCTGTAAACGGATGTTAAATAACACCTGCAGAGTTCAGTTACAAAAACCACCTCTAACTTCCGATTGAAAAGGAAACTGTATAAAATCAGAGTGAGCATCCCGTTCAATGATACTCTTGAAAAGCTATTGGTGAATGTGGGAGTTCATCCGAAAGTACGTCATGAGTCGACCTTGTGAAAGTCATACTGCTTCGACCGGAAGCTACACTTTTTCCAGTGATCGGCCTTGACTCCCAATTCCGGGAGTTCGATTTTTTCGTTGCGAGGGAGTGGTCGGGAAACGAAGAACTCCTCGCATCCTCATATCATTCATCTCCACTCCGAATGGAGTTTTCGCTAATTTCCAACTTTTGCTTTCCTTTCATCTCCATTCAGAGTCAATTATTTCTCATATTTAACCCTTTTCCTTTGATTCGCTATCCTTTATCCCTTAATAGTGCCCATTCCGTCAAAGAAAACTGCTTATCTCATCTCTTAATGAGAATATAAAATAATCGGCTTTATGTTTTATCTTTTCAAAGAAAGAGATTCTGAATACTTTGTCCGATCCATTGCCATGGCGATTCTAAATACGATTATGTTCTTCACTTTTGAGTCGGAAGGAATTCATATTATTAACTTTTTAATTAGTCGTAATTTAATTTTTACCAAGTATCAATTTGTGTTTTGGGTCGTTCACTTCTGAATTAGTATAAAAAGAATAGTTCAATTGATGTTTCCGTATCTTCACGTGTTAAGTCTTTCATTGTATCCTAATTACATTTATAAGTGAATGATCCTTTTAGTTTTATGTTCACCATTCAGTGAATATAATGGTATTTCATTTCTGCAAAACATTATCGGCGATTTGTTTATTTTTCACTGTTTTTTCAAAAATTAACTAAAAGAGACGCTTTAAATTCGCTTTTGACCTCAAATATTTGTCGTTTTAAATGAGCTATAGAATTTCTGGTCGCTACAGTAGCTCAATTTACATGCTCCTCTGCAACTGTACACTTTATGCGATCTTTTGGATTCATATGATCTCAATGAATTCAATGTTTACTATTTACATATAATGAGGTCCGTAAGATGGTAAAAAAGTATATTCCATCTTTAAAGGTCATTTTCAGAAGGACTTTTGGGATGAAATCTGGTAGAGTGGTCATCTTTGAAGGAGGAACTTCACCCCAATTTGCATTTCTTTGTTGTTTATTCTATTCCAGTAACATGCTTACCTTTTCTCCTACGCTCTTTATGGAAATTGCAATTTTCCCAATTTCCTTAACTTTCTACGTCTTTTGCATCTAATAATCTTATCGAATTTGTAAATTTCTTTTCTTTATCGTCTTTGTTGTTTGCAGTCTACAAGAATATTAAGTTGTAGTTCTTTCGTTTCAACGAATACTAATATTTTTTTATCTAATTGGATCGATTTTTGAAAACCTTTATACATTCTCAAATCCTTATTTTGTGGCGAATATCCCAAAAATACATTGTTGCTATATATGAACGTGAAATATATTAAGCAAGTTCAGATGTTGACAATTTATGACTGCGATTCATACTTATATATAAAACTATTGAATGATTAATTGAAAGATTCTTTTTGATCTGAATTTATCCTTTTGCGATTCATCTCATGCTGAACCATCTTTCGTGATTTATTTATGTAACAATGCAAAATTAACTTTATTATTACATTAACTCGGAGAATTCACTAAAAGCGCAATTACTATTTACTATTTTGCAAATAAATGTAAAGTATGATTTTTTTCCGGTGAGGGAAGGATGTCTCATGAAAAAAATGCCCTCTCTATTGCAGGTGTCTATCAGTAGCAAGGAATACGTAATTTTAATATCAATTATTATAATTTTAAAGGTATTAGTAATCGAATTCTGTTAGTATTTTAGTGTATTTTCTTCATTTCGTACGATGACGCAACTTAATTTTAAATCCAGAGATGTATCTTTTAGTCGAATCCAAAATTCCCACGTGTATCTTCTTCAGAAAAGGCGAAACCTCGCATATATACAGATTTAATACTGCATAAAATGCCTTTCATCATCCGGATATCTCCACAGATTCCATTCCCGGCATCCGCGCATATTTTATAAGCCATATTTTTCTTCTGCACATACCCGACTTTCGAAGGCACTTCTTTTCGAACCTTTTTCCACTCCTCTTCAAGGCTTATGAATTCCAAGTTCATCTGCGGGATTCACTTCTCCTGAAGGCTCTCGATATATCCTTTATCTCCAGTCCGCGGCGGTCAGCATAGTCAAGAGTATCCTCCGAGGCCACTGTATTTGATCCATTTGCGAAACGGTTCGTAGGTTAGGCGACCTCCGTCGCGCCACTCCGTCCCCTGCGGCGGACCGTGGGACTACTGCAGCTCTATTCGTAAGCCACCCACTCCTTACCTCGGGTCTAAAAATGAATTAACGGGCCATCCTTGCGTAGCGAATCGAAATTATCTGGATAACCACGTTAGTCACGGGAAGTTTGATGGTTAATCAACCAGACTGAAGGGGTTGCGTTGATCTCGTATCGTGTTATGATCGCACCTGGAGACACCCAAAAACAGGTTGGCCACACACAGTCGTCATTTCCGCAACAGATTCTTAAGGTCAATTGCAGATGATATATCCTTTGAAGACATCGATTTCTAAAAATTACTCATTTGTAGATTAATTTTTCCGTAGATGTCTTACACCAGCGGAAAATAATATTTTCAGGAAATTTATTTATTGACATTAAGACTGGTGCGTTTTCTTTGTAAATTAAACTGAAGACCAAACATCGCAACTTCTAAAAATAAATATTAAAATATTTCTGAATTTTCCATTAAATAAAAAGGATTTTATCGTTGTAAATTTTTAAATATCAAAGCGTCTTCTTTGTTCAATCATATGCGTTTAAAATTTGACAAAAGTTATAAACATATAATTATTTTAACTTAAAATTAAAAGAAAGGATTAAATTGTTATTTTATTTTCTAACGTAAGCGTAGAGTGTATTAAACTTAATATTTATTCATATATTTGCTAAAATATTTTAATGTTTTCCGAAATCTATCTATATATATTACATTCTACATTCTTCCTTTTGTGGTATTACTTTCTTGAAGAACTTTTTTTGGTTATGAACAGGGTTCTTATTTTGGAGATCCGATTCAAATTTACATTTAATATGATCTAAAACTTTATTCACCTTATATATTTGTGCGAAGCGATTTTTTCTTTTCTTGAATTTCTCTGTATCTCTTTCCATAATCCTAGATACGCTGCTTCTTTACTCAGTTTATCTTTCCCTTGTCTGCTTTGGACATCCTTTTTTTCATTGTCTCCCAACTTCCGAGCACCTGCTTCCCTTCACTAGTACTCCTTTATATTGGAAGTGAAACTTCTATCGGAAAACAAGGTTTGCACAATCGACTTAAGCTAGAATGCATAGGATAAGTAATGAGACTTCTCCTCGGGTTTTTATTCTAGGTCGTTTCCTTGTCTCATCCATTGTGCATAAGAGGTTTATTAAATTTAGATCACGGTTATTTAAGATATTGAATATATTCCGCGAATCATTAATCTTTTAAAGAAATCCTTATTAGTGTTACTTTAATGTGACCTTTAAGGTGTGATAGATGAAATATTGACGTCAACGATTACTTATAAAGCACAAATTATTTTTATTATATCATCTGTTACTGTAGTCTTACTATATTTCAAGAGTACTCTTGCTTTAGGTGTTCTTTAATTTTTCTTGGAAATATTTATATTTAAACTTAATATACGCTAAAGTACGAAATTATGTTTGTGCGATATAAGATATCTCCTTTCATAGTGAAATTTCAAGTGAGATTTTTCCAAATTACCGTAATAGTTTACATTATGGACGACTTGAACGGAAGGAATATTATTTCAGAAAAGGTTAACTTTTCTTATAACTTATCAATTTTCATAAATCTGGAAGCAAAAATAATAATTGGAATTTTCTATTTAATTTTGCTGTAAATGGATTTGTAAGCTCCAAAATAATATTTCTTGAAGTAATTTGTATCATTGATAGAATTAGATAGCCTTATTGGTATATATTAGTTTATTATACCTCCAAATGATTAGATATGATAATTGAGTTTCCAGGATTCGATGTGTAATAATGCGCTTTTTTATGTATCCCGTAATCCTTCTTTTATTTCTCGAATTTCTACAACGATAATGCTCGAATAATTCCTTTCTCCTTTAATATCCGTTTTTATTCGCTATTATCCGAATATCTGTCCTCATTATGAACAAATCCTCTTCTCATTTATTTTCAACCGTTGCCTAATGCTTCCAAACAATCCCTTAAAATCCATTTTCTTTTTTAATCCACGCAATTGAAAATTCCCAACATCATTCCACAGTGGTGGCACTTTACTGGAAAATGTTTTCAACAAGTCTTAGGGCTTCTTTCTCCGAAAGTTTTATCTCATATCGATGACGAAAGGAAGCTCTGTCAATTATAACGGACGTCTGTGATCGAACGCTCGTATTGAGTTCTATCGGAAAAACCGCTGCAGTTTTACGGGGCTTCTCTTCCATTTCATGATAAATTTAGTCTCCTCCATTCACCATCTTTTCCTCGGCGTGATTTCGATCGCATTTGTTTTGTTGTTTCCAAAATTCGTGCGGGAAGCGTGCCGAATACGCATTTATCATCTCCAAGAGTCATTCGTTTCCGCATTCAATTATAATGCAGAAGTGTCTTTTATCCATCGCCTCCATCGGAGGGCGTCTGAATTTATTCCTTTTGTGACGGAATTCACTTTTATCCCTTAGCGTAATGTTTTTACGAGCACTTTGTGCGATTGGCGGTCTCTGATAAAACTCAAGATGTTTGCTTTTCTTGTCCTTTCTCATTCATGTCACACACGACAATGTCATAGGTATTTTGGTAAATTAATGTTCAAATTTAATAACCGTTTAAAAATTTTTATTTTCCACTTAAGGATATCAATCACTTTGTTATCAAAAGCCAGTACAACGTAATATCTCTCATCTGACTGGAAGTTGTACGTAATTTATAACCAATAAACCATATTCTATATACACGTCGTTACATTATATTCTCATTGTGTTCATAATTATATTGTCTCCGTATTAATAACAATTTTTTATTATTTTCATTAAAAAATTATTTCCGTCTAATGATAAAAATGTGGCATGTGAGATTATATATAACTATTGCAAAGAATTAGATCTATTTTAACCTAGAAGAGAGGTTTAAGGATATGTCTATGTTTTAAGAATGCATAAATAATATTTATTTGCTAAACCTGTCATTTAACATAGCAAACGATATGGTTGGAAATCGAGTTAGTGTTTATATTTCAGCATTTCCTCAATCCAAGAAAGTTTTGGTAATCAATGTTCCAATTACATCCGTTGGTTGAATGAAACATTTTTCTCAAACGAAATTTCAACAGTTTCTCTCCATTAAATCAGAGACATCCAACTCAAGCTTTTGTTCGCTGAGGAATATGTTTTTTCAAAGCCCTTTCTTGTGTGCAGCTCTCGATGGCTTTTAATGTTTCCTTGAATTTCCCTTTTTTGAACTTCTTATTCCTTAACCAGTCCATTATCTTGCACTCTTTCGTTCCTCTTGCCAGTCCTTTATCTTCACTCCATACATTTCCTCAAGCGTTTTTTTTGCTGAAATTCCTTATCTCATCTAAGATCTTTCCCCCTTTCATCTCTTAATATTTCTTTCGTTGCATGTTTTTATGCATATGGTTTTTTTTCGTCTCAAATAGTTACTGAAGAATGATTACTTAATCTATTTTTAGTAATTTTTTTCCAAGTTAAAATTTTCAACTTGGAAATAGATAAATTAATGGATATTTCATTCTATCTTACTGATTATGATAAATAGAGTAATATTTTAAAATTTTACATTAATTGAATTAGGTTTACCATTTTTTTAACATATTATAAGCTCTAAAGACGTAAATTCATTGAATATGTGTTGGCGTTGTCTTCTGTTTTTACCTTTCCTTTATTATACCCAGCGAAATAGTTTAACGAATCATTTCCTAATTATTCATAAACCTTGTTTAATTTATCAATCTTTCTATGCTATGAATATTCCTTCCTCTTTTAACTGTTATCCCCTTCTCTGGATTTTTCACTTGTGTTTTCATACGTTTCAATTTTCCTTCTTTTTTATCCTTGCATTTTCTCCCTCATCTCTTTTATGGATCTTCAGCATTCATACTCTTTATCCCTCTACGTTTTCCACTCCATTTATTCTTTATGCTTTTCTCTTAATCGCTTAGGCCTTGATGTTTTCTTTCGCTGGATCATTTCCGTCCATTGTTATTGGCAACACTTTGTTTTACATTACGTCCAGCCCATTTGCTCGACCATTCCTCCACGTGTTTCTTTAGATTTTTCTGCAGAATCTGAATCCCAGAGTTTTATTTCTTTTATCCCCATCGCACACTTAACTTTTACATTCTTCGCACATTGAAGGTGTTCTTTTTTAATTTCGACTGTTCCCCTTTTTTGCGATGAATTTCCATTCTATAATCTTTCGTTCATTTCTTTTCACTTCCCAATCTTTTATCGGACTAATGGTCTCGCGGATTTTCGCCGAAAGGAAAACAAATTTAAATTCTTTCTTTTTTTCTCCTCCACAGTGCGCATTGCTGCACTCGGTTAAGTTTTCTTTTGAGACCTCTTAAGCACTTCTTTCGCGCTATCTTCCTATTTATCTCTCTTCCCTCCCGTTGGAGCTCATATCGATCTCTGGAACCGGGAGCCAGTGGCGCCTCCCGTGGCACTTATGCATAACACCCATAACCCTTCTCTCTCTTATCCACGCTCCTTCCGCTCCGATTCTCTTCTTCTCCGAGTAATTGCTTTCCTCTGTACTCTTATCTGAGGGCGCCACCATCTTCCTCCCACCCTTTATTCGTGCCTCTTCGATGGAATTTTTATTCCCATCTTCATACCCGTGTCCCAGGCAGAAACCTCCTAACACCTCCGCAAACACTGGGTGCTTTTGTTTATCTTCTGAGGTCCACTCGATTAAAAATTGCGGGTCTCTTCTTATTTCTACGCATTCCTCTGCGAAAGATGCTAAGACCTCCGGATTTAGTGGGCCGAATTGTGTGGTGTTAGAAATATTCGATTTCCGCGTACTCTATTTTCCCTTTTGCTGAATATTAATTAGAAGAGCAATAGGTGCAACTGCCCGTACATTTGCCGTTATCACAGGTCGGCCCTTCGCTTATATCCGTACTTAGCCTCGTCCAAACAAGCTAATGCACCAAGGTCCAGAGCTTGGACCACCCAGTTTAATCGCCCCACCAAAGAGCTCACTCCTTTCCCATTCCAGAGGCTTCGATATTTACTTTAAAAGCGGTTCCATGAAATGCCCGCACAGTAAAAATATAACGGCCTGCTTCGCATCCTTGTGTGAGATGCAACGGCTTTGCTGATACAAGCCTTAGTGAGTTGGTTTTAACGTTCCGGCAAAGTAGAGTTTCCCAAAGCTCCGATGGAGCAATCCCATACAAAGATACAGAAAATACGTTCGCAGAGTTAAAGTAGGTCTTTCGTAATTTTTATAAATATAACTCAAGGCATGTTGGATAGTTTGCAACAGCAAACCTCCGAGTATGTAAACATTATTATTTAGAACTATTTTTCAAGGAATGAATTCATACCCATCTATTTATTTTCATCCATATAACTCTGATAAAATTTTCGTATCTATCACTCTGATGCCCGATTAATATTTTTATTTAATACATTTATCTATATGATACAAACTTATGATGTATATTATTGGAATATTACCTTTAATATTATTTATTCAAATGTTTAACGCTAAAATATGTCGAATATCACAATATTTGGAATGAAAACAAACAATAAACATAGATATTACGGATGAAAATCTATCCACTCTCATATGTATTTATTTTAGAAGATCATTCAGTGATATGTTTGAAATTTTAATATTTTATTAATGTTTCTTAGTTTAATAATAATCACTAATAATTGTAAAATATGCTATCATCCTTAATTTGTAGCTAGTTTAATAGAACAAAATGTAAGATTCGATTTTATAAAATTAATATTGTCTCTGTTACTCTTGTTTGTCGAATAAATTGTAAAATAGTTCCATAGTGTAATTTTAGGAACGTAGTACGAAGAATATTTCCGCAAAATTCTTGCTTCTATACACTAATTATATTTTACTTTTCATAATCTATGACGTAAAAGATAAACATACATTTTATACTAGACTGCATACCTTAATAAACGGAATTAGTTCATTGTTTTTCTATACTGTTAATACTTCCAACAAAGGGATTATTCCTTTGTTGTATAGTTCCATTAAATCTTTTAAATCGATCAACAGTAAAAATCGTGCAGATAGAGCCACGAACGTAATTTTTCATTCATTTTCCGCTAAACTAATTCCAAACCCCTTTGATCTCCTCATATATCCACGTTATGCGAATCCCAACTGCCTTTATGTATCTCACAAAGGGAACCTTTTGAACGCTATTTCATGAGCATTTAGAAATAAATTAAAAGTTCCGGCTCACGTTTAACCAACGATAATCTGCCGTGATAAAGTGTTTTCTGCTAATTTTCTTTGGCCACTTCGTCAAATCATTCCCTTCTCTACATCGCTTTGAGAAATTAATATTTGTGAGAAATAGACCCCTGCTAAAGATCAAGAGAGGATCAAATACGGTGTTTATATAATAGATTTGATTCGCTGTTTGTAACCTGATATAATTAGAAATTACATTGAGAATAATCGTTATTCCTTTTTATGTTTTTTTTTATGTTTTTTTATGATACTAATTACCATTAAATCAAGGAATAATTATGCTTAATTTAAAAATTAGAATTTAGTTATAAAATGATCTTTACTGTACATCATTTCCTGATAATAGAGCTATATAGTTAAGTATGGTTTATTATATGTTTGTTCGAAATTAATTAATCTATTTAGTGGTAGAATATTTTAATTTCGTAAGAATCTGCATACCTTCTCAAAATTATTAATCTTCATATTTTATATACGTATATCAATATCTTTAGCACATAAAGATCTATTAAGAATATATTTGGAAAACTATCATTATTGAACTTTCATACTATAAACTATGCTACGAAAACTCAATAATGAACCTTTACGTAATTATATTTGTCATGAAGATCATTCTTTAAATTTATTAAATATTTTCTTTTTCTCGATACACTTTTTCAACTCTAAACTAGCAGAATAATCTCATGAAACATGAAGTGGATAAACTCTGAAAATAAACGATGAGATGCTAATTATCTAATTAGAAATGCATGGAGTGAAGCATGGAATTATGATCATAAAATTTTGATCACATGTTCCCCGTATTTTCCCGGCACTTTGAAGGAGTAGACGGAAGTTTTGAAAGTAGAGTTTCACCGAGTTAATCAATTAGACGCCTTTCATTTACCGCATACCTCTCCCGCTTTTCTATTACATTTTCCATCGCACCTCTTAATCCTCTCAGACGCACACTCCTAGAGAGCGTCTCCTTCAGACATTTTATGACGTAGCACTTGATAGCTCTCTTCGTTGGGATATAGTGCATGGATCGTTTGGAAAAAAGTTAGGGCAAAAGATGAAACACTGCATCCGATGAAGATTTCGGGAGGTAAAATGTTTGAAGCGAATGAAGAAATATGACGCAAGTATAGCTAATTAGATAGTGGCATATTTCAAGTGCTTCATTTCATACTTTAGTAATTTATTAGTTTTTTGTCGGTAATTCACGGGAAGTTTTCATTCTTTAACTCGGAGGTAAAAAATGAAGAATTCTCTAATTAGATTATAAATAGATAGAAGTAGAGTTAAGGCTCTAAGCATCTAAAGAATATCCCATCGATATGTATGCTTTAATTTCTCTCTGCAGTATTATTTGTTATTATTTATTAATAATAATTACAACGAATGATGAATTGCGTAGTCCATAATATATAAACAACTACATAAGGGAATAACGTATACTTATTTATTTTAATTCTTTTCTTATAATGTTTACAATCATCTCTGTTTTTATTTTTATCGCCTCCATTTATCTAAATACAGGCTTTCTATTTTACATAACTTTATGAAACATTAAGTTTGTGATCCAATTTTTCGTCGGAATGATGGATGAATAACTAAAGATTGGTGGATAAGAAGAATGGAAGCTCAAGTGCGTTCATGGAAATTCGTCTTTATATAAACTTATCCCCGTTCGAAGGGCTTTACTCCCACGCATCTATATAATCCATTGGTTCAAGATGAGCATCTCGCAGGCGAACCGACAACATATCCTTCAGCTCATCTCGCACGCAAGCTCTTTACATATCAATCAACTTCCTCCTTTCTCCCTATGACGTCATATCCTCTTCGGTCTTCCACTTCTGCCTCCAGAAAGAGTAGGATGACTTCACGCCGACATGTTTACGATCGAACGGCCAAAGATTCAAAATGAAAACTTGGATGGATTATCTAAGCAAGTATTTCAATGGCGTTGGCTATGAATATTGCATGAAATTAAATACGGTTTATTACTTCTGATTGAATGATTTTGTGGATGGATAATAAGTATCATACTTGAACTGGAAAGTACCTTAAATATAAGTTTTATAGTAGAGAGATTTTACTATAAATTCAAATCGTTTAAAAACCTTATTATCAACTTAAAAGTACTCAAAATAATTTAATTTTAGCTGTAATAAAACTGAGATTAAAATAACTTTATGACGTTACATATTATGTGTGTTTAGTAACTTTTTAACTTTCTAACTCATATTCTTAGAATATTCATTGAGTATATTTCATTTATCTTCAGTCACATTTTTGTTTTACTTTTCCTCTATCATGCAAAAAAACATCTCTGTTATCCTTGAGCACATTATGGACTCCATTTCACATCTCACTGGCTGTCATTTTTATTGCGGATTGATAATAAATTATTCCATTTTGTGCCGTGTCCATAAATTGTTACGTACTGTCAGCAAGGACAATTTCCACATCCTTTGCCCAATAAAATATCACAGTGGGAATAAACCGATTTTTGGTACATTACTCACCTCATCCCCTTGGAGACACGCTGCCATCTTTCAGAGAAAGTTTGTTTGCCTCATGGCGGCAACAATCGCCCTAACAATATGGAAGAACAGATGATTAATCTGACCAACTCTCTAAAACTGTCACTTTCCCGAAATATATGACGTGTTTCGGAGGGAAACAAAAAAAAATCATCGATATCATCCCGCTGTTTCCAATCCTCGGCGGTGGTAATCTTTTCTTCCTTCAAATATCTTTATCGCTCCTCTCTGCATATATCTCCAGAAGCCATAAAAAGAGCGGGAATTCCTCGGTCTCTCTGTCTCCCTTTTAGATGCAAGCAGGTGCCTTCCCTCGGCACCTGTGCCTCATTTTTGCCCCTCTTTCGTATATGCATGAAGAGACGAAGTGCGTGCGTTCTGCGGCGATAACCCAGTTAAAAAGTGGCACACACTCCAAAGATATCGAGAAATGCTGTCAATGCATATCTGATATATAAAAGACGTGATTGAAAAAGAAGAATACTTTAAGATCAGATTTTACTTACACCAAATGGAATATGAATTGGTTCGAAAAGTTAAAGCTGATTTTGAAATATCCTTTTAAAATTTAAGCACTCTATTTCTATCTGTTTTTCAAAATTTTATTATTACAAACGGGAATATTTTCTATAGAAAATTTTGATCTTTATTTCTTATTGATTTACTGAAATTTAAATTTGAACAGAGAACCCTGTCTTGCTTACATTATCCCTCGGTCCTCTCTGTATCAATAGGTGTGAAGAGATTGGAAGTAAGACTAGAGTATAAATCTATTTGGTAATTGTATTTATTTGCTCTCCACCTATTTTAAATTTCTATTTTGATATTGTACTAATCTCCTTAAATTTTATTCCACCAATTACTTGTTTCGTGTGTTTTAATTTTTAATTTATAACCTGTAAAATCTTATTTCCGTCCATCTAATTATTTTGTCTTTATTTAAGGTAATCTGTATCGAATTTCATTCAAAAATCAACGTTATGTACAATATGTTCACGAAAACTAATTTGTGCTTATCATAGATATTGATCTTAAATCGATTCAACGCCATCCATCTCTGTGTGTTTTATTATCTCTAAAACCGCTGCCTATAGACCTCCTCAATTCATTAACTTCCAAGAGTATTCGATTCATCAAACATACGCCATGGACATGCTTCAGTCTTATGAACTCACCTTTTCTACATTGAATCCAAGAGAGTTCCCCTTTTGATTATACCTTAGAAGATTCGTTCATCGGAGGGAGTGGAATGAAACTTCCGAACTTTTATATTTTACAGCAAATGCATCTTCACGTCATCATTCTTCATTACAACCCTTTTTCAAATATCCTAATTGATAGCCGTTCTCTGCAGAATTTGGGAATTTTTCTGCATTTCTTCGGAGAGTATCTTCCGAAGTGCGAACTTTGAAACTTCCAAAGGCATTTTCTTGATAAACTTCTCTATATAATGGGTAAATATTTGCTCGCGGGAGTACCTTGTTCTTCCTTTTGTTTTTGTTTTCTTGGCTTCGGGTTTTTAAGCTAGGATTAAGAGGTTATGTGAATGATTAATCCAAGTGAATGCATATATCCTGATTAAAAGACCCTCATTCGTAAAAAGAACTAGAGGAGGAGAAATAGAGTAATCCGTTAGTTCCTCATTACCTATTTAGACTCGTGATGTACACGAATCGGAAAGTTCTTTACATCCTTTTTATAAAGAGAAACGGATTGTTTTCTTTTTAGAACACGAATTAATGCATTGCTTTAGTTACTAAGAAAAGTTTCCGTAGACTCGTAAAAAACCAAATTCCTCTTTTTGTACTCTCCTCTGAGGGAAAACTTCAAGCAACATTCAGAGCTAAAAAATACAAAACAATATATTAAAAAAGTTATCGAAGTTTATTGTGTTTTAATTATATTAAATACACAAAAGACAATGTGTGTGCAATCTCATCAAAACTCATATTCCGAAATATTAAATGCATATCTGTGTATAATGAATTAATTGCAAAACCACGTTTTTAAACTAAATCTTGAGTCAGTACTGAGATTGATTATTGCCATGCACTGAGTTCAATTTAACATAATGGACTCCAGATTCTAATGAGATATACTTTTAGTATGTTTTTAACATGCTAGGCGGTTTGTGGTAGAATGTAAGTGAACACATGTTTTCCGTTTTTTCTTTTAAAGTTGACGTGAAATAGAAGGTTATGGTGCCCTATTTTAATTCTAATTCTGTACTTATTATTTTATTTTATTCATATTAATAATTCATCCCTCTTTCCATTGAAAGCCCTTATTACATTTGGCCCGAAATAGGACTCAATACGCAATCCTAACTCATACATTCTAATTACCAATGGCGTAGTGTTTTCGTTGAGTTTTGAATCGTTGCGTTATAATCTCCCCTATGCTACTTCTTCCATACTTAGCAGCCATACATTTATTAGAGATAAGCGTGTTTTAGATATTCATGATATCTCTCGACTCTAGTAAATGAACGAACTTCAATCTAACCAAAACCCTTCTTTCTTCATGAGCAGGTTCGTTTATGCTGCTATAAACACACCAAAGGCACTCTTTAAACTTTTCTCCCTCCGAATTTCTTTCAGACTTTATCACTCACGGAGAATCTTCCTCTTTTAAGTCTTATCTCGTCAGAATCTCATCCATCCTTCGGACATCGAAGCCAAAATAGACTTTTTAAATAAACGGAATCTTTTCGTTTTAACTTTATCGAGAGAAATTGACTCTTTTCTGTTGTTATCTGAATAAGGAAATATAAATGAGATTCCATTACCTTTAATTTAAGCTGTTATTATATCCGCTTTTTCTTTGTTTCTTCTCTCTTCCAGATTCATATACATCTTTAAAGTGGTTTCCATCCAAGGTGGAAATTCCGAGAGTTGCTTTTATTTTCTATGATTTTACAGCTATCATTCTTTATTCAATAGTTTTGACATAAACTATACACATTGTTAATACAGCCAAACGACAGCTAGTCACATACGCACCAATAAATATCGGCAGGACTATGTAAATATAAAAAATTATATATCTTTTATTAGCTGGTTACTTTAGCTCTTACAGTTTTCATCGGTTAAATTCTTTAAACTTGTGATATTATGTGAAATAAAAGTACAGTAAAATTTTTAAAATACCTACATTAATTATTAAATTTTAGTATGTAATATTAATGATGCATATAAAAAGAATATTATCGAATGGTTTAAGCATTGGAAGTTATTTGTCGTTTTCGGAATGGTAATTCTTGTTTTTGGAAGACATTACTTTCCTTTATTCTCGCTGTGAATCTACATTCGCTTGAATTTATGTTCTACATTTTAAAAATTTTGTGAAGTTATAATTCTCAAAATTTTGGAAATAAGAAGTCAGTGAATTCATTAATAAGATTTACTTAACTACAACTTTAAATGCTTGCCTCTTGTCAGCAGTAGAAATCGTTATTAATAGAATAACCTTCGTTAAATGATAGTGGTCGACAATCGTTATTGGACAATGGAAATTCTTTGAACCAAATGCAGAGAATAGTTACTTGTAACTTAAAAAAAGAAAAAGCGTTTATCGTGGTAGACTTCAGATGAAGGAACATTTTCTTGTGTAGCTATTCTTTATCATCTTATTTAAAATAAATTTTCATTTTCGCTTACCCTAACAGTGTTATAATATCATTTATCGAATGAGAAAATAAATGAAAAAATATCTTTAATTTATCAACGAAAACGAGATTTCTAATATTCCTATACATAATTCACGTTATCAAGTCAAATTTAATCATTCGCAGATAACAATCGTCAATGTATTTTTATGTGCTTCTCGGTTGCATGTACTAGATATGAGTATTTTATTTCCGTTTTCTAACCTTCGTCATTCGTAAAGTGGCTCCTAGTACATTCATTAAGTCTGGAAAATTAAGAGAGGCATAAAGTCGCCTTTCACAATTTCTTCGGAATAAAATTTCTCATGTTCTAGAATATGAATCTTTTCTGGGGAAAGAATCTGAGCACTGCTTTCTTAGTCGAGTGTAGTGAGAGGTAAAACATAAGCAAGTCGTAAAACGTGGACAGCTTTTTATGGTACTTTTAACTAGTTCATTCACGATGATTATAAAAAAAAATTAGAAAATCTTTTTGGTGAAATAATGCCTGGAGTCTCTTAAAACCTATGCATTTCCGTTGGGAAACGTTTGTGTGAGCGGATAATGTAAAATAGAGAAACATTCGAGTTACAATGGTAGAGAAATTTATTTTATTCTAACTTTCAATATTTTTATAGCAGTGCCTAAGTTTTCCCATAAAAATAATAAAGAAGAATACTGTATACTTATAATTGATATTTGAAATAGTACTCTTGTATACCTATCAGAAATAAGTCTTTTAAAGGGTATAATTTGTGTTTACTACGTTTGCTGTGTGTACATGATTTTAACCTTTATCTATACAAACTTTATAAGCAGTGAAAAAGAAATGAATGCTTTAGAATTCTCATTTTGCCTTACCCATCTTAAGACGCTTTTTGGATCTTATCCTTGGGTTCATTAGAATAAATTATAAAGTCAGCACTTTTTCACAAAGTGGATCATTATCTTCATTTTTTGAATAGAAATAGAAATTTCCAGCCGCAATTATAAAAAGTTTTTTATTATTTGATCTCTTCAGTTGGATTAAATGATGATTTTATGTCTGTATTAATGACAGGATAATACAATTTAGTCTATTAGAGTTTAAATAATTAAAAATATAGGAAGCATTTCACATTCCAATTAACGATTCGAGGGTATTATTAAAGCGTAACAAATTAACAGAAAAGGGTTTGAAAGGCGACTATAATTTGTTTATGCATGTACATATTCCAATCATAATTCCCCCTTATCGTCTTTCAGAACTCTTCCTGCTTCACTTTACCATTCGTCTGAGGAACCCTTCTCTATTTTCCTTCAATAATCTGGTGGATTCCATTCCGGAGGAATTGAAACTGTCCACTCCATCTGCCAATCTTTCCAGAAGCTCTCTAATTCTTTTAGCTTCGACAACTGCCTCTCCTAGGACCACTCTTCATAACTCGTGCTATCTCTCAGTTTCGCAAATGCTCTCCGATTTAACTTTGTTCCAAGAATATACTTCTTAACACAGCTCGTCCATCTTCGATCACTTTTTTATAGCACTTCCAGAGATTCCATCTAGCGAAGAGGTTTTTTCTTCTTCTAGGTGACTATGGAATACTGGAGCGTCTGGAGGGTTTCCCTCTTTATTGACGTGTTAATTAAAGGGAAAGATATGCGCAGACGACGGGGAAATAAATCTGGAGAAGTTCTGATGAATGTTGTAACGTATTTGATTTGACTCTTAATTTCTTTCGTTTATCATTGAGCATCATTTTTAAGACTAATGTCCAGATATTTTTCCTTGGAAGAGAGTCACGGAATTCTTTCAGAGTATTTAAGGAATATCATTTGTTCAATCGTTTAAAATTATATCTTCTCTCTCTCCATTTTAAGCTTTATAACAGAATTAATTAACTAAATATATATCCTATGACGACGTAAATAGCTAATAGAAAAGTATAGATTGCACATAGTTCAAATACTACTTGAATAAAATATTCTTCTTTCCTGTCTATTTATTATAAATACTCTCTGTAGACCTTTATTCTTTTATATATCTCACTGCGTACCAATATTTGTAAAATTTGACAAAAGATGACTATAGAATGTCTCTTATAGAATCTGTAATAGAGTAAAGAAAAGTATAAGAATATACATAGAAGATCATTCTTATAAAGTTATATGCTATGTATTCTACGCTATTTTTCCTCAGAATATTCTTATTTGATTGAAGTTTAATATTGATGTTTGTATATTGTTGAATGTATCGTATTGAAGCAATCATCCATTACCAGAAAGAGACCGATTCAAATAGTGTCATTAGATTCACAGTTCACGTATCGCATAAGAGCAGTTTATGCGTCGAGATTTCATCTTCAGAGTGCAAAGTACTTTTTAGAGAAACGCATCGAAAAGATGGGTCAAGAGTATTAAAATCTTATCAAAGGGAAGTAACTTTTGAAGGCCTCGGGATATCCACTCTGAAATCATGTATCGTCTGCGGCACAGCGCAATTTTTCCAAAAGGCCTCGGTAATTAACGGCGTTCAATGAAATAAAATCGGGAAAGGACGTTTTGGAAACATTAAATCTCAACTGATATTTGAACGGTTTAGTGATTTCGACGAAAAGGTTTCCCGCTAATAAGGATGAATTCAAAGACGCTCCGTCCCGCTGCTTTCAGTTGCGAAACGCGTTTTTTTTTGCACGGAAACTGTTTCCTTTGATCACACTCATTGCCGATCGCCACTTTAACCCCATTGCAAAAATTTTTTCGTTGATATTTGCGACGATTCCTTCGCTTTTGGGGCTTTTCAAGTTGTCTGTGCAGAAAATAGATTCGCCCTCCAATTAAGTCCACTGACTTTGGGGTCGCGTTCATCACTCGTGCGCGAATTCTAAGTGCTATAGAAAGCACTAATAATCGCGTGATATATATGAAGAGAACCTTTGGAACCAATTGAAGGGAAACGTAATTTAAATAATGTGGCACGTACTCAGAATATTTCTCATCATTGAGTGTATTAAATTCTGGATGGAGAATATTATTCGCGAATATGTAGAGGTTTATTATACCTAGAAATGCTTCTCAAATCATTAAAGGGATAAACTGGCGCTGTTTAAACGATGAATTTTAATATTTGTTATCATAAAACGATTATTGTTATTCACCTTCCCTATCTGTATTGATTTTTTGCTTGAATGTCAAGCATCCATTCTCGTATTTTTATAAACCGTCCTAAGGTGTTTAACCTTTATTTTTTGCTAGAAATATTCTTAAAGAGCGTACGTAGCCTATCTTTGGCCTGCACTTAAGAGAACGATGCCGTTCACTCGCAAAAACCACTCGCCCTCAAAATCTTCCCAGGATCTAAAAAGACGGCGAAATTTCGCAAGATATCCTGTTGGTTAGTGCAGTCTCTAGGAAAGTAAAATATCGGAAAAGGAGTTCATCTTTTCATTGATCTCCATTTTGCCGCAGCGTAAAGACGTCTGTGAAAAAATACCTTTTAGCTAGGTAAATTCGAGGAGATGGGATAAATGGACCGCAGATGGACCATCCGCGATATCCCTTACAAAAGAAAGAGGCGAAGATCCATTTCCTCCTTGTTATTTCTAAAATCGCTCATCGGTCCAAATCGGCATCCAGTTGGGATCTCACGCTTATGTCAAATATCTCCCGAAACACCTAAATTCATCAAAAAAGCGTCCTAAAGGGGTTGAAGGTGAAAAGGGAGAAGTGGGCATTCCTCCTGTGTTGCCCTCTCCGTGTGCGGCCCTTAGAATCCTACGAAAGCCTTTTTTAGTGATTCTCTCCTTTCAAAGGGCCACCAACTACTTCCTCTTGGCATTCGGCCTTCCCATCAAAGGCGCACTCCGCCTTAACGATATCCAAAGGCAGAAAAAAATTGGCAGAATCATTTAAAAAACAATTTTCGCGGTTTAGACGCGTCTCTAGATTTGTTAATTAGAAACATTTTGCGCAAATGAAAGCCGATGTTTGCATTACCCCTCTGCGATTTTCTCCGTTTTTTTCTAGAATACGTTGAAATAAGATTCAGAAAAAAATTAACGAGATTGCTTTACTTCTTGCAGAAGCATCTGAGTTGATGATTTGACCATCCTCTTCTATCTCTTTTTTGTAGTTTATCTAAGGTAATAGAGGAAGGAGTTTGTATATGTTTATACCCGATCTTTATGATAGGGAAGTCGAGTTGAAGAGAAGCACAATCTTTTCCTTCTTCTATTTTAACCAGTGTTTATGGGAAATGTCTAATTACGCTCTCAGTAAATTGTTTCTTGTTTACTAAAGTAAGTGTATTAAAAAGTAAACAACAATATTAAA
Source organism: Pantala flavescens (assembly GCA_020796165.1). Taxonomy (NCBI): domain Eukaryota; kingdom Metazoa; phylum Arthropoda; class Insecta; order Odonata; family Libellulidae; genus Pantala; species Pantala flavescens. The sequence goes on along the minus strand of CM036884.1, from coordinate 29,719,283 downwards.
GATAGTTAACTGTGATTACTCCTTTTTAGATGAGAAATATTTAATATGATGCAACAACCCTAGTATATAATGGTGTATTTTAATCGTAAACTACTGAACGAATAAAATTAGCTCATAATTAAAGATTATAATTCTATGACGTAGGAAAACTCAATTTTCGAACAAGGTATCTTTTAGTGGCGAAAGGTAATTGCTATTGTATTTAAAGATTTAGGAAATATTATCCTAAATTCCATGACTATAGAGATAAGAAAGTATTGTATTATGACGAATTATTTGAAGTCCTATAACCGACTAGATCATTTCTAAGGTAACTGATGCATTATTGTCACAAATCAGCTTATTAGTAATTTAAAGGGATTACAAATATCCGAAGGGTGACTAACTTCCATCCCTCGTCTAATTACTCCACCGCCAGCCTCCACTCTGGACCAACGCCCATATTCTTTCTTCGCCTATAAAATGAGTGTCAGTTATTTTAAATTTGCTGTTGCTGCTCATTCAGTTAAAAGAAGTTATATGAAGTACAATTTAAGCAGATATCGATCAAAATAAATTCGAGTCTATAGAGTTTGCAGGATACTACAAATTCTCGCGTTTTAAGAGATGGATTTTTAGTTCTGTTGTAATTCATATTATTAAACTGAACATTATTTATCACGTAAATGCGCTAAAATTATTTGTTACTCTTTAATTGATTGTAGCTTATTGAATTATTTTACATAAATATCTAAACATTTCCTCAAACGTGCTATGTACCGTATATCTGTACGAGTGTATTCCTTTTTTAAAGTGACACATTCCAAATCACTGTATCTATTATATCCAAAGGAGTCGCAGAAGAACCCTTAAGACCCGGAATCTGGTTCACGGGAAACGCTCTAACAAGATAACATCCCTCAACAACCAAATTACGGTCCATTGTTCGAAGCCAAATAAATCTTTAGTTTTCCATTGGACCTCCCTCATCGATCAGCGCCCTCTATTCAGAGGCGCACCTTTGAAACTTGGAGATATACGCGCTGTCAGTACGTTAATGGCATCGCATTAAATCGTCAAATGGGGTCGGAGAAGAAATTGGCCCGAAGATTGTTTCCCGCGTTGAATTGCCGCCATCTTAGACAGTCGAGTGCGTATCCAAATATGATGCTAAATTATGAAATTGAGGGTGATAGCGTAGTTAGCGCTTTCACCGACAGAGTGCAAGATTTTTCGATCTCAGCCAAGGTCAATCGGTCAAGGGCGAAGGGGAATAAAAGGGAAGTCGAAGACGAGTTTCTGTTCTTTATTTTTCGATAAAAAGCGCGAGATGTGTGGGTGTTGTGGATAACGCACTCCACAAACGCATTATACTTTCAAAGCGCTAAAATATGAAAACCTTTTCTCGGCTTTCCTTTCTCTCCTTTGTTTCGGGTGTTTTAGCGAAATGAATTAATGATTCCAGCGAATCTGTTTAAAGTTTGACGGATAACACCCTGACGGATTTGGAAGTATTCATTTGTTGTTCGAAACAATTTCGTAATGGACGATGGCGGTAATATAAAGTACTGATGTACTTTCATTAATCAAGATAGCACAGCCTAATGTATACAGATATTGGAAGTATGCAAATAAAATATCAGGATATGTATTACCGGTTTACGAGGATATATAACTTTACACAAAGGTATCCCCTGTGTTGTGTTGAAGACGTAAAATGATTTTATCAGGTTAACATGTATAAAAAGCCTTTATGCATGCCGTCAACTGTTCTAAAAATAATTGTGGTATTTTTTCTCTAAAACACTTCTTCTTAAACCCTTCAACTACCTCATGTGTATGATCAGAACCGAGTTTTTCTTTAACATTTTAATGTCGAGTTTATCTTAAACATCTTCAATATTTTAGATAAACATTGAAGTAATGTTTCACCGGAAATCCGTCGGAACCTTTCTTTAGACTCCACTTCCTCCCCAATTTGCCATAAAAAGTGCGTCCACTGCACTGATTTATTCAATCTGCTACAAAATTCTGTCGGTTTTTTGGAGTAAAACAATGGATTGAAGGAAAAAGGGGTTGAATGGGGCAGAACAGGACGGAAGGAACTGTTAAATGGGGAAAAAGGGTATAATAACGAAGGGAGGCATACACAGAAGGGGAAATATATAATATGCGAGTTGTCTCCCTTTTAGCAGAATTTGGGAAGGCGTTCAAATGAACGCTTATAGTAGAAAACCGCCACAGAATTCATTTAATATTGATATATCAATTGTTATATTGTAATCAGACGGAAGAAAGCCATTTTAAGTAATAAACTTCTCAAACTGTACCTTTTGAGTACTTTTTCAATTAGAACTCAGTTAAAACAAAAAATATCGATACAAATGTGAATATTTGTTTCAAAAAAGGAAAACGTTTTAATAAAAGTTTGCCAGCGTTTTATTTCTTGCCAAATTAATATTTAAATCCATACTCATATAAGAAGATGTAACTGCTTAATCCTTTGAAGTTGGGATATTTATTATCTTCCATATAGCTCTGCCATTGAGTACAGGTGTACTATTCTCTCGGCATTTCATATTGGAGAAACGATTAGGAAAAGTAATCGGAGGCTCATTTCTAGAGTTCGGACACAGATGGCGGGGTTTTTGGTCGTGCGAAATATTAAGCGATTTTCCGTAAAAATTCACGGAAAACAATCAAGAGACAGATTCCATTCGGCAAATTTATTTCCTTCGCCATTAACCGTATCTTAAAACTACGCTGAATGGAAATAATGGTTATCTTGTTTCGTATCATTTTTGTTGTTTTCCATGTATTCTTAAGGGATGACACTATCAATCTAATTCAAATAAAAATGACAGATATTTTGCTGGAGAGTAATATAAAATCTAAGAGAAAAATGATGTGTAGAAATTGATAGAATTGAGTATTTTCTAACTTTAAACATTATTTCGCATTTTGTATTGTTCTATCGAGATATTTTGCTCATGATTCTATTTATTTAAGTAAAAAGTAAAATCAGTATTTTAAAAGTATAAGCTACTCATAATGATTGAAATAAATCTTCAATTTTTAAAATAAATAATAAATGAAATCTAGAAAAGATATTCTTACCCTTTTTAACTATCTCTCTTTATATACTCGCAAATAAATTTTAGTTTGAACGCAGGAATAAAATATATACCAATACCATTTCACAATATTTCTGTCCTCATCATTTTTAATTATCTGTACGAGTGTTGAATACTCGTTTAAACTGTTTTACATACGATGAATTCAAGTCTTTTGTAAACGAAGGAGAGATTTTGTGGTTTTATTTATCTGCCTCTTCTTGCGTGATTATGGTACACTTCCCCTTCTATTGGATGCTTTTGGGTCAATGAGGATTTTGCTGAGACAGTCGAATTATACGTACGGAGACTCAAATTCGGATCGCTTTTATAGGAAAAGTGCTTTCATAGGTTAGCCTAATCACGTAGTTAGCTAAATCTCTTAGGCGTTTGATGTTTGGATTTTAGGTGTCTCCAAACCTAAATTTTATGCGCAGACACGGAAAGCAATGTCATTTAAAAAGGCCCCGCAATCAGCTGGTGACGTTTCTCCTGCAAAACGGGCTTCCGTTTACCTCTTTTGCATCGACGCATTCTCTTTTCCCACTAAAGGTTTCTCATAGGTTTAGTGTATTATGAACGAAATTCTTATCGTTTACCAAAATACCTCCCATTCATTCTACAAAAAGTATGCCTATCACTTTATATTTAATGCTAACCGGTTGTTTATTGCCTATTAAGAGTTGAGATTACATATTTTTCGCATAAAGTAAAATAAAACCAAACAAATTACTATGCGGGAGTAATGTTGAACTCCCTAGTAACGGTAGGAAGTTTATATAAGGTTAATGAAAATAATTTCTGATGATGCTAAGATAATTGTTGAAACCGGTCGTGAAATAAAAATAGTGTGGAAGCGATCGAAGGATATAATTTCTGGATTAGACTCTCAATCATATATATTCCTTATAGATCCATCCACGATAGAATTTATTCCTTATAGATTAATTTCACAATATAATATCTACCAGCGATATTCAATGAGTTCAATTACATCTGATATCTATTGTTATTCCATATACATTTATCGGAGAATCTTTATAATATTTCTCGTTTGTGATTCACAAAATATATATCTTCTATTCTACCATCTTCATTCAACTATAGCGCAGAGATATCTCCTTTATAAATATTTTTCCTCCTCTCTGGAAGGAAAAGCCTTCCTACTCTATTCCAATTCATTCAAATGATCTAATTTTCGCGTCTCCTTTGTTTCGATTGTTTGTTCTGTGGAAGTAGCAGCGATTTCATTTGTTTGTTTGCTGAAGTCGTAGGAAAGCGTGTGTCCCGTGATATTGGATCCGAAAAGAACATTGAGGCGAATTCCCACTCAGAGGGTTATTAATTATTTTAAAATCTCGCTTCGTTGTTGCCGACAGTTCTGCCATTTTGAGAGATTGATGTACTCTCTGGAAATAAACAACCGCCATGGGCGTGATTCTGCACGTACGTGTGAATAATTGGACCACGTTATTTGACCTCTTTTGGGGAATCCTTTTGCGAAATATCTATAAGTTGTCCTTTTGACGTATGTACGAACTACTTCTTAAATAGACTTAATTAAGTTCACTAGTAAGTATGAACGTAGACTGAAAAATATGTATGGATCTTAATGTTCCTTATTTTGGATCATGTTAGTAAAGGAGCCCGAAATATATCGAATGGAGATTTCAGCAGTCTAAGGGATCATTATGGTTATTTTCGAACGATGGCGAACAAAAATGGACAGAATTCGTTGAATACCATCATTTAATGAAATCAAAGTTTATTATAAGGTCCTTTTTGCAACAACTTTGGAGTGTAACTGAAAATTTACCGCCGATCGACCTCGTAGTTTGTTATTTAAATTATATGTTTTTTAAAAAATAGTAACAATATTTGTTTTAAATTATATATGAATTTTTTTCTATTTATTTTTAAATATCGTTATCAGGGAATCAGACGTATTCTAACGCTCTAGAGCTTGATTTGGGCGATAAGAATTTACCTATAAATGGAAAATCTAGATAACCCTTTACCGGGAAGCGATTCGGCATTAAAAGCAGATGTAAACACGATATAACTTTGAGATAACCATTTTCATCTTCTACTAGTAATTGTAAATGCTTTGATAATGAGGTTATTATCATCCATTATTATCAATATAAGTTAAATTATGAGTAATGGGAAAATCACACTGATTGCATCACAAATATGTTTGCATCATGTAACAAGCAATTGACCGTACAAATCGCTTTTTGTTCATTCTAATTCAGTTATTTCCTGCTGTTGATTACAATGTAGTGCTTTAATTCAACGAAACGGAATTTTACAGCTTTTGAAGTATAGGTAATTGTTTGTATTTGTTTAAAACGATAATTTTCATGTGATTTGGATCTTCGGAACTCCTCTATTTACAACTGGCTGAATTTCATTGAAAGAATAAAATATATTTAAATAAATACTCATTCAAACGTTTCTAATTGGAAAATAGCGGAGTGATTTTGCTTAAAATCCCATTTCTATAACTTTTAAATATCTACTTTAATCCTCTTAAAAATGGAAAATGAGCCTTGTTTTATTTTATAAAATTTCAGTATTTTAAAAATCTTTTCATTCATCTCTTTGCGTATTATATATTATTAAAATTCAGTTTAGGAATTCGTGCGCAAAAAGTAACAGATTTTCCGAATCAGAATCCGTCTGGACCCATTTTTTAATCTCTAAAATACGAGACTATTTATCCTTAAACATGTGTCGTATACCTGTTTCTAACCTTATCGTCATTAGGACATCATCAAGAGAGAACGGAGAAAAAGGGATATCCGATTGATGAATTAGCTGTCCAAAGTCCAGCAGATCGTATCTCGGGAAGGAACTCTCCTTCCATTCAAGGTTGAACTCCTCTTCGGAGTCTAATCACTGCGGCTACGGCGAATTTAATTTGGGCTAGGTTTTTGATCTTGCACCCTCTCTCATTCCAATTATAATTAGTACCTCTTCATATCTTAAAAAAGGAAGCTTTGCTGTGCGATTCTTTCAAAGTATGGATATCAATAACGATGTCTCATCTAATGTTTTATTCGTGGGTGTACTTAAGAAATTCATGTTAAATATACTACGAGGGTTAATCTCTCGAATGGCTGAACGTTCTTTGCAACTTAGCTCAATTGTCAGTTAACTGAATAACTAATGAAAGATCAAATCCATTTCAAGCTTTCTCACTATCATTTTCCTATATTTTTTATCACTTTTTTCTTTTCTAATTTAAATCTGAATTTCATCTTAATAAAAAAAATCGAGCTCAGCATTTATTTGAAGTGCATTATCATTTTCTCCTCTAATTCAACTCCAATTTCTTCAAAGGAAAAGTGTTTATTATACAATAAATAAATCAAATTATTTGATTATTTCGAACGAAAAATGAATGAATCTTTATAAATGCTTTTACCATTTCCTCGAACCTAATTGGATTTTTATAAATCATTAACATTTTATCAGCTTAGAAATAATAGTTTTAGAGAGTATTTCGATTCTTAAAATTACCTACTCAATTTATTTATTCTCCTTTGTCTTGCGACTTAATTGCTTAAAATATTTTTTGAATACAAAATGCAACGGTGTCCCTTGCAAGTAATGAGCGGCCACAAACTTTTCCTTTCATTACAAAGCCGAGTTTTAAGCTATCCTTCCCTTTGATGAATTTCCCCATTCAATTCCCCTTCTTTAAAATTTTCGACCCTTACTGATTTTGCATCCTTTTCGATATGTTATTCACGATATACTCCTCCACACGTCCTCATTTCCCTTCACATTGAAATGGGTCGCCATATAATCCATTTCCCCGAGGTATATGTGTGAAAAGGGACAGCCCCCAGTGGATGTCTAACATTCAACCGCTCCTCTGTTGAGCGAGAATTTTCATCAGCTTCTCGTTAGCGGCAGAAAGGGTTGGATGGCTGCGGGATATTCTCTCGTATTCCTCCAAGGTCGAACGAACGGATAAATCGCCGCATCTTTTTTCTTTGATTGGTAGTGATTGGAAGGTGTCTTCCTTGGGTTTCTAGAATTTCGAAAGGTAAGGCGATCTATAAGCATGAGGTTTTAATGAGTGAGTAGAAGGAAAATCGTTCGAAGATTATTCAAAATACGGTTAAAAATATATTATCAAACTATATTTTGAATGTGTAAATAATGAGTCAAATGATTTTCTCAAAATTTTAATATGGAGTGTTAAATATACATAAAATCCTATTTTGTTTAAAATATGGAGACCGCCAAAAATTTAGCAGTTATGTTAGAATACATTATTCTAAATACAAGTATGGTAAAAGGTAGTTGGAAAGGTGTAATTTATTTCAACATCCCTTAATGAATATCTAACGATGAATGCGTCTCGAATAGATTTAAATGATGAGATAAATTACATTTAATAATACAGATATTGCAAAGAGATATTTTATATTATATATATAAGATAAAAAACATTCTTTACTCGGAATAAATCACTCTCTATGCCTTTCATCTCTTCTCAGAGGAGAGAAAAATGCATCCAACTTAAGGCTGTAAATATTTCTTTAGTAATTTGGGGAAAACCAATAAGTTGCTCAATAGGCAAGAAAGAGAAACAGGCAGTTGCGTTGCATTTCTAGAATTGCGTATCTTCGTTTGTTTAGTTCCATTTTTTGCCACGAGAGCATTTCATTAGACGACTTTAGCATTTAATGAAGCAGTTGCATTGGTGGTTGTTCTCCTATTAACAGACCGATGTATATTGCATGCGTTGGAACAATCGCTCACTTGTTCGACAAATGAGAAACATTTCACTTAACCTAAAAACACATGGACTATTGGAAGCGTTCAGTCCGCGAATAAATTAAAACTAGCGAATGTCGCATTAATTTGTAGAGCAATGGAGGAGCGTCGTGTCGTTTAAACGTTGGTTAAGAGAAAAACACCAACTCCCATCTTCTGTTGTATTTCCGCGTAATAGACTACGATGATTCAATTTCATTGCGCAGGATGCATTAATATGAATCGATAATTTTCAGAACTCGAATACAATGTACATCTCATTTAAATTAACGCAGAAATACAAGCGTTTTGTGAGATGCATCTTTGAATAACAAATATCGATAGAGAATATTCGTAATGGTGTGCCCTCCTTATATCTGACATTTTCAAATTATCTTGTTATTATTTCCTCTCGTGATTTCAATGTAATGGATTTATAACTTGGAATTCTTCGCTATTATTTCCCGTTATAAATTGGATGTCTCATCCAATTTATAATGCAATAGAGCAAAAATTCTACTTTAACATATATTTATATATCTATTATATATAGACGCTTCGGGGGGATATATATACAGATATATATATATATATAGGATATTAATGTCAGGCCCAAACCGCTTTGGCCACGGAGACGCCGATTTTTTTCCGTAATGGCCAACTAAATCTCACCTAGGAAAAATTGGGAAACCGACCCTACCTATCATGGGTTCGATTCTAGGAGGCCCCAAAAATCGATTTTCCCCATTAAGAATGCATTGGGCCGTTTTTCAAATGATTTTAAAAATACTTCCCATTAACCTAGAAGGATAAGATTTCATGTAGCTATTGCTACTATATATATCTACGGAAATATGCTATTGTTTACGTACAAACGGTCATGGGTTCGATGCCAGGAGGTGAAAAAGTTTCAAATTTCGAAAAATCGTAGCTCTCTTAATATGATATTTTGATCATTCAAACTTTCTACACGTATAGATACGTATATAGTGTACATCGTTAAAAATCAACAGTTGCCTATGTGTCACGGGTTCGATTCCAGAGCGTCCCGTAATCTCGATCTTCCCCGTTAAGAATGCATGGGGCCGTTTTTCAAATGATTTTAAAAATACTTCCCATTAACCTAGAATGATAAGATTTCATGTAGCTAATGCAACTATATATATCTACGGAAATATGCTATTGCTTACGTCCAACCGGTCAGGGGTTCGATGCCAGGAGGTGAAATACTTTCGGATTTTGAAAAATCGTAGCTCTATAAATATGAAATATAGATCATTCAAACTTTTTACACGTATAGATACGTATAAAATGTACTTTGCGAAAAATCAACAGTTGCCTATGTGTCACGGGTTCGATTCCAGAGCGTCCCGTAAACTCGATTTTTCCCGTTTAAAATACACTGACCATATTTCCGAAAGCTTTTTATAACGCTTCCCGACCGCGCTGAGGGTCAAAATTTCACACAGCCATAAAAGGGACCATTCTCACATTAAAGCGACCGTAATAGTATCGTAAATGGTCGTTGGTTCGATTCTAGGGGGCGTAAACTATAACTTCTTAAAAAATGCAAAGGGAATTAAGGACTCATTTTAAGGTACTTCCTGAATGAATTTCCTTTTGCAATTCGGGGTGTTTATAAAGTCCACCATACTCAAGCGAAAGATTACAGTAATTTTAGCAGGATGACCTTGGTTCGACGCCAGGGCGGCATTTTAGCTGCCGAAAGAAATGCATCGGAAATCGAATTCAGTGCATTGTCAGCTGCTTTAATGTCCTTTACTTTATGTTTAGCAACGTTTGAGCAGAGTAATCTTTCGAAAAATTTTATTATTTACTAAAGATAAATTATTGCATTGCTTGCTGTAAGCAAGCGCACCTTTACTCGTATATATATATATATATATATATATATAGGATATTAATGTCAGGCCCAAACCGCTGGGGCCACGGAGCCGCCGATTTTTTTCCGTAATGGCCAACTAAATCTCACTCAGGAAAAATTCGGAAATCCACCCTACCTATCATGGGTTCGATTCTAGGAGGCCCCAAAAATCGATTTTCCACATTAAGAATGCATTGGGCCGTTTTTCAAATGATTTTAAAAATACTTGCCATTATGCTAGAATAATGAAATTTCATGGAGCTATTGCTGTTATTGGTATCTACGGAAAAATGCTATTGTTTACGTACAACCGGTCATGGGTTCGATGCCAGGAGGTGAAATATTTCCAGATTTTGAAAAATCGTAGCTCTATGAATATGATGTATATATCCTTCAAACTTTTTACACGTATAGGTACGTATATAATGTACTTTGAAAAAAATCAACAGTTGCCTATGTGTCACGGGTTCGATTCCAGAGCGTCCCGTTATCTCGATTTTCCCCATTAAGAATGCATGGGGCTGTTTTTCAAATAAATTTAAAAATACTTCTCATTGACCTAGAAGAATAAGATTTCATACATTTATTTTTATTATAATTATCTACGGAAAAATGCTATTGCTTACGTACAACTGGTCATGGGTTCGATACCAGGCGGTGAAAAAGTTCAAATTCTGAAAAATCGTAGCTCTCTTAATATGATCCATAGATCATTCAATCTTTCAAAGCTTATAGATACGTATAAAATGAACTTTGAAAAAAATCAACAGTTGCCTATGTGTCACGGGTTCGATTCCAGAGTGTCCCGTATTCTCGATTTTCCCCATTAAGAATGCATGGGGCCGTATTCATAATAATTTTAAAAATACTTCCCATTACGCTAGGAAGTTAAAATTTCATGTGGCTATTGCTACTATATATATCTACGGAAAAATGACATTGATTACGTACAAGCGGTCATAAGTTCGATGCCAGGAAGTGAAAATGTTTCAAGTTTTGAAAAATCGTAGCTCTATTTATATGATGCGTAGATCATTCAAACTTTTAACACTAATAGATATGTATATTTGGTACTTCGAAAAAAATCAGCACTTGCCTATGTATCACGGGTTCGATTCCAGAATGACCCGTAATCTCGATTTCTGTCATAAGGAATGCATTGGCCATATTTGCGAAAGCTTTTTAAGACACTTCCCAACCGCGCAGAGGTTCAAAATTTCACACAGCCATATAAGGGACCATTCTCACATTAATGAAATCGTAATAGTATCGTAAATGGTCGTTGGTTCGATGCTAGGGGGCGTTAACTATATCTCCATTTAAAATGCATAGGAATTTTAGGACACATTTTGAGGTACTTCCTGAGTGAATTTCCTTTTGATATTCGGAATATTTATAAAGTCGATCATACTGAAGCCAATAATGACAGTATTATTAGTTGGATGGCCTTGGTTCGACGCCAGGGCGGTAATAATGCTGCAGTAAGATATGCATTGGAAATCGAAATCAATGCAATGCTCGCTGCGAAAATGTCATTTACGTTATGTTTATAATGGCCTTTCAGAATATATTTCGAAATACCTTCATTTTATTAAAAAATATACTACTGCATTGCTTGCTGTAAGCAAGCGCACCTTTACTCGTATATATATATATAATTTATAATTAATCCTGATATCATTATTTTTTACAGGTGAGTCCATTCATTCTATTCTCTTTGGGCTGTGTTGGTGAGTTATATTTAATATAATTAAAAATATTTAATATGGGTTATTACGCACTTACATTAAATTAGTGTTAGTATTATAGGTTGAAACCTAACTTATATTTTAAAATCGTAAACCATCGTATGAGGTGAAATTTCTACTTTTAATTTGTGGCGGTAGCGAAAATTGAAGAACCGAGTCACCAAAGTGCATTGACCCGAAATTTAAATATGGATTGATGAATATCTTTTCTGTTGCAGCATGCAAGGAAAACTGCTCTGCCCAAGTAACTGACCTCATTTTTCAATCTCCTCTTTATGTTTCCTTAAACTGACGGATTCATTGCGTAGTTTGAGGCATAAATTGGAGACTATCTCTCAAATTCAATAACGCTTGAAATTCATCCTTCCTTTTTCCAAATTACTGCGTAAATTTTTTAAGAATAGCGCATCTAGCAAAGGATGTTCTATTTTAATGCATTTATATTCCGAAAATGAATTTTTTATCCCTTTAATACGTAAGAATTTTCATTGAATTTATTGCTTACATATCATTAAATTAAACATTCTTATTAATAAGATTACAACTGATAATTACTTTAAAACAGAATCTATTGTTATATTTTATCTTGATGATATTATAAGGCAACAATTTTCGTAAATACTTCGTAAATTTGAATAATTATAGTGATAGAATGATGATCTTAATTCATTAATAATTAAAATAAATTTTCGCGAAGAAAATGTTTTAAGTGGGAAATAAATTTCTCTGCTTTATCTATTAAGAAAGTCCAAATCTTAACTTAATTCTAATACTTAATTGTAATATAATTTGGTTATTTATTAATTTATAATTTTTTATTAATTTTGTTTAATTCTATTTAAATCCCGTTTATTATACTTGTAATATACGATTGCATACATACATTGAAATGCAGGTCCTATCCTTTGTATATGAGAGTGTTGAGTTTATCAAACGTCAGAACATCATATTTTTATTAGTTATTTCATTGACTAGTTTTTAACAATTAAAAGTTTTATCAGTTGTTGAATGGAATTAAAGAGAATCATGGGATGGACCGGAACGGAAATACACGGAATATAAAGGGCATATTTTAGGAATTTCACACGAGGAACGAGCGAATTTTTTGAGAAATGTTAGAAATATATTTCCAGTTCTCAGGACAAACAAACATTGTTTGCAAAAGCGAATGACAAAGATGAGGCGAGAGAAAAAAGGCAGATTTAAAGGAAAAGGATGGATCGGTGGTTATCACATGAGGCGAGATGGATCGCATAAAGCTTGTCCCTTGGTACATGGTGGTACACGCTACTCGTGCACGCTAAGCCCCGATATGTATTTAAACGGCCCCCTTACCACGTTTCGGGAAACCATCAATTACCTCATAGATGGCGAATATTCCCCTCTTGGAATGAAAGTAAAGACGAATAAAGGTTGTCTCGCTATCTACCCTCCACACCACTTGTTCTTTCCCATGGAACTTCCATTTTTCCAGTGTTTACGAGCGAAAGATTTGGTGTCTCAACGGGGCGCTGTAAAAAGCTCCTGGGGAAGGATGGAGGACTGTATAAGGTGAGTGCTGCGAACGAAATTGGAACAATAAATTGCTTATCGCTTTATGGAGGAGAACGAGGAGGGAATTTTAAAAAGATTGGCTCCGTTTTTGATGCCTCTCTGATGGTGCAATGCTTAACGGTTTCTGCTATATCTCTAAAAGCTATGTGGGGAATAAAAAGCCGCGGGAAATGGATTTATCTTGTACGACGGAAACCATACGTTCGATAAAGATATATATATATATTTCTAAAATCTCTCACTATATATATATATATAAATCAATTCACTCACGACGAAATGAATACATGAAAATATTAATCTATAAAATTAATCTTAAATTATGAAATTTTATTCGTTTATGTATCAAACCTGCTTGTTGAATACAATTACTTTCCGAGTATTTTCCGATTTAATTAGATGTCGAAATCCGTACATTAAGAAAACTGAAGGTTAAAATTCGAAATGTTTCTTTTGCTTTCATTCAATAGAAAATGTTTGGGAAGATATGGATTCGTGTCTGGAACGAGGTGCTCTAGAAGGTGGTTCTATTTGTCGAATATATCAGAATGTTATAACGATTCCATATGCGATAGTGTATTCATAGCGATTTGACTATTTTCGACCCCTTATTTGTTTTCTCCACTTGAGAGCATCGCGTCTTTCAGTCCCCACTTCGATACTTTCATCCGATGACATGTTGTATGGCTTCACGCGTGCGTGCGTGACACGCTGACGTTTCCACGGCGAAGTTCACTTTGTCACGTGACCTCATTTTAGGTCTCTGGGGAGAATGCCGTGAAGGAAGATTTTATGCATCCAATATCCCCTTTCTTTCATCGTAAATGTAGAAACTCTCCCTTTATCAGATGATTCGGTTGTTAAGTGCATTCGAGGTATTAATTTTCCATTCTCTACTTCGATTCAAAATTGAGTGTTGCCCATATATCGTATCCTTTTACTCATTTCATAGATTACATCAGTGGAAAACGACTCGACGTAAGAATTACCCTTAATACTCTCGAATATGTCAACGAACTTTAGGAAGAAACACGAGGCTTTGGTAGAAAGTAATTAGTGTTAGAAATATTTTACAATATCAATATATTTCATGTACTTCATCGTATAATTGTAAACTGTATTGAATCATTTGAGAGTTTCTACGTATTAGAAGCTTTTTTTATTTAACCGTTACGTGTAATAATAAAAACAAATTTTCTTTATTCCAACTTACGTCGACTTACGGTAAGTAATGCGAATATTGAAGTTAGGGTTGTTATTATTGCAGATGTTCTTCGCCTTTTAAACTTAATTCTATAGTGGTGGTTAAATATTAATTAAATTTTCTTTCTCTACTCCTCATTGACAGTATTATTTATCCTTATAGTTTCTCTTTAATTTTCCACTATCTCTATTTTAATTTGTTCACAATTAGTTCTACCGCATATATTCTTTGGGATGGAACTATAGATTCGCAGAAGGAAGCGTAGCAGTGCGATCATATCATTATACAAAAATATCCCATCTATTTACTCCCTAGATTTTTCATTATAACCTTCTCTGACTTTAATCTTTATTTAAATTCCTTTGAGGTTAATTAGAAATATTTGAATAAGTTGTCATTGATATTCCAGGAATGAATAATATAAAATTATCGTCATCTGCTGGTATTTTTGGAAAGCAGGAATGAAATTTCCTTCCGGGAAGGACATAGTATTTCCTTCTTAACGACAGATATCTTATTTTCGTCATCGTACACAAATAAGACGTGAATTTCCGGAAGCCATAAGGAAAATAGGATCATCCTTATAGAACAAGTAATTTTGAGAATGGGGATCATCATTTCTTCATGCAATGAATAAAATGAGAGTAATTTATTTTATAAGAAAATTGTTCTGGTTAGTCATCTTGACGTCAAATTGCAAATGTGGAGCACATGTACTCATCGACATTGTCTTTTTTCTCTTATCCTCTTTACTCATCTTTCGCCACCATTTGCACTAATATGATTCTCGATGTATCTTTTTAAATAATCTCCATGTTTATTTATATTTTATTTGTTCTATAGGCTAGTTGTAATGGGTATATAGAGGTATTAAAATTTTCAAAAGTACAATTATTATATTCTGTGCATTAGTTTGATGTTATATAAAATGGGAAAAATAATCATATGAAATATCAAGATCAAAAGCACTCCACAGAAGTATCCGTCTACACAGAATGAATCAGTCGTGGATTTTTATGCACTCCACACATAGAATGGTATAACGCGTTATAATTAAAATATATGTCTTCTGTAACAGCAAATATTATCATAAAATGTTGTACGACTACGTAACGCTTCATAGTATGAGTGGTTTTCTGAATCATACGTAATGAATGGTAATATTGTCATATATATATATATTTATAAACCGCCGCTCTATGGTTCAATTTGTCGTTCAGAATTTTCGAATAAAATGTTTAAAAAGAATCGTTTATAATCATCTTGGAAAAATATTTGTTTATGAGCTGATAAATTTTTAAGAATATATTTATGGTATAATTATTCCATCTAGTACATGTCCTTTAAATGAATCTCTATCATAACTAAATATCACCTAAATTGTAAAAATAATTTTAGAATATAAAGCATATTGCTTACAACACCACAACGATTCAGAGAACTAATCGTGTGCTATTTATGATTAAAGACCCGAATAGACTAAAGGGAGATTTGCAAGAAATTGCCTTTATTTGAGCCGCAAAAAATGAACTAGAAGGGCATCATTAGTTTCCCTTTACTCTTTTCTTTAAAGATTTTGCTCTTTTTCACCATATTATCTGTTTCTTTGCTTTGATGTTTCATTTCCTACAGCCAAAGGGGAAGAAAGAAATCAGTCTCTTCATTTTCCCTCTGTTTTCATTTATGAAAGATACATGCAATTGCTGGAAATAAACTTTTCTCCATTTTCCCTTTTGCGAGGAAAAGAGATTGCAGAGTTGCAGAACAAGAAAGAGATTTTGGAGAATGAAATAGAAGACGTTGTGCGTATAACAAAGCGAGAGTATGAAAGGGCGTTTAATAAAATTGAAATGGATTTTAGTCTAAGCTTAAGAATGCAAATTTATGAATGAAACGAGCTATTAAATAGGAAATACTTTTTTACTAATTCACCACTACCGAATACTATTCAAAATAAATACATATAGCGTCTAATAAATTCTAATCACAAAGGACTAAATGAGTAAAATGAGGAATATTTTTATCGGAAAGTAAAAATATTAGCTTTGTATTACTTCGGAAGAAAAAGAGAGAAGGAAGTATATAAATGAAGGATATTTAGACAGTGTATAGAAAGAAGATGGACTAGTAGCGTGGATGGAGGATACAACAAGAATGTGTCCCGCACAAAGGTTAGCATTTAAAGTGATAACAATAGTGAATTCAGGTCAGAAAGACTTGAAAATGTGGAGACAAAAAAGAGTGTGCGTATGGCATGGCGATGAGATAAAGAAAGAATACAAGAGGTTGGTGTGTAGAAGGAGCTTATGTATAAAACGAGTAACATTACGCAGAGTTACGAGGCGAACGTGGAAAATGAGAGAAAGACGGTGAATAA
Organism: Pantala flavescens; assembly: GCA_020796165.1. Taxonomy (NCBI): domain Eukaryota; kingdom Metazoa; phylum Arthropoda; class Insecta; order Odonata; family Libellulidae; genus Pantala; species Pantala flavescens. The sequence continues at coordinate 29,702,650 of CM036884.1, read as the reverse complement.
AAAATGAAGAAAGGCCGGGAAACGAGAGGCGCGTTAGAATAATGATAGGGTCAGAAAGAAAGAGGAAGAGGATTATGAAGAGAAAACATGGAAATGTGGAGAGAGTGGGGAACTTCACCAAGCGGTGACCTTCGACCTCATCTCCCACGGACGGGGAAATCTTGAAAAATGAGATTTTTCCACCCGAGACCTTTTTTTCACCTTATCTGAGCCCTTTATACGCCTCCCTATCTTGTTCTTTTAATTACTATTTCTCCCACGCCGGAGAACCAGGCTCGACACTCAAGTGAGCTGAAATGTGAAACCTTTGGAACCCATTTTGTACAGACTCCCGCGTTTTTCTCAACATTTACTTCGAATTCGATGCCCACCTCATCATCCAGACAATATTTATCCGTTCAATTTCGAATTATTGCCACCAGTTGAAGGAATCTCTAAGTGTGTGCATGTTTTCTATGTTGACTGTCGTAACTGAATATCCTTGTATTAGACATAAAAGTCTCTCATTTTCCATAAGAAAATTAGTGTCCATTTTATAAATAAAAATAGCATTTCACGAACGGTAAATTACCTAAAAATATGTAACTGTCACGGACGTAGGTTCTAAAATGAATATCCCATATTTTTAATGTTTAATCCATCCTTTAAAAAAATCATATACGTACTTAATATATAATCATATACGTACATGGATGTTTACGTTTGGTATTATTATAGTAAAACAGTTTTCAACCCATAGCATTCACTCTTAGATAGTTCTTATTTCGTTAAGGATACAATTGTGGAGATTAACATTGCTAGAAACAATGAAATAGAATAAAGAATAGAATCCTGTCTCGATCCACTCATTCGAATAACAAAACCCTTTTATGTCATTCCATCCTTTTCGCAGAAGGCTCATCTCGGATTAGTCTTTCATCTCCGAATTTCTTCTCAAAGAGATTTTTTTCTCTCCGTTTCTTTCGATTATTTTATTTCTTTTATTTTATTGTTTTTCTCAATTTCGAACTCATTCTACCGGCAATCCCACTTCTTTACTCGTCTCCTTTAATTTTCTCTTCATTTGTTCGCCTTGTTTCCGCCACAAATATTTGATTTTTCCATTTCCGACATTTTCCCGTTTAATTCATCATTTACACATTACGATCATTCGGTCCTCAAACAGTACGTCATTCATATCCTAATTTTCGATCCACGTTCTTATACTTAGAATAGATCTTAGAATGATGAATTATCATTATACTTTTACATTCTTTATGAGCGTTTTAATTAATTCTTTGCTTGTATTTCCGAAAACCAAGTGCATTTTTTTGATTCTTTTTGTGGCATTTACACGTTTTCATACAAACAGAACCTCATTTTAATTAGGAAACGGAAGTTAATTACATGCCTATGTAGGTAAGCTAGGAGTAGTGGTAGTTGCTCTGAAACTCACCTTTACCTTTTTAATTTTAATTTTCTCGATTTGATTGAAATCCTGACCTCGAATATTTTTACGGCATGCTTGCACAGGTGCTGGATGACACTTTTCATCGGACGCACGAGCGACAACTATCGGTCGGATTGAAGAACTATCTTTCTCCATCGACGTGTGTCCTGAAACGATTTAATCTGGGAATCGATGGAGTCGATGTCAGTTGTTATAGAGTTAACTTGGGACGGAAAAAAAGCGTGTGTGACCGTTGGAAGGGATCTAATAGGCCGTAAGAAATATCATGACAGGAGAAGATAAAAATCTTATAGAGTCGTGAAAAATTGGATGATACTGAATCTCATCTTTCTGTAATATATCTCGAGTCTTGTTATATATTTATGTTCTCGGAGATGCAGTAAACTTTCCAGCGAAAAAGAGTTTCCGGTAGAGTTGAAATCGGGTCAAATTTTACTTGGGCGTAATGAAATGGTGGAAATAGGATTTAATGAGGTAGAGGCCATTTTCGCCAAAAGTCTTCAGATAGCTCGTATTCACACACCATTAGTTGGAATTGTAGTTATCAGATCGATGAATTAAACTTTTTATGGAACAGTCCACCTATATATATTAATGTCTTTTATAGTTTAATGTACATTATTTTGAAAGATTATCGATTTTTAGATTAATAAAGGTTAATCACGTATTTTAAGAATGTAGAGATTATTTAAAAGCTAGAACTAATTTATATGTATGATACCAAGAATTTTTTCGAAAATAAATTAGTTCCAGGAATTATATGTAATTATTAGTACTTATTCAGTAGAAACGAGATTTCTATAAAGTTATCGTAACTTCACAATTTAGTGTTCAGTACCGATGCGATATAAGATGTGCATAATTTTAATTTTTTCAGAAACTTTATCTTTTTTAAACAATATTACGGTTTCTTTAGCATTTCGTTAGAATTACTATTGCTTTAATATTTCCAAATCTCCTGGTTAAAATTCCATTTTTATATTCATAGTCTTTACTCTTGATCTGAAATTGATGTGAACGTACAAATTATTTTCCGATTATGCTCATAAAATTTTCATTTTATGTTTACAATCTGCATAAATTGATACCGATGTTCAACCCCCTTTTTACTGTTAAAATTTAATCATTTATAATTTTTGTGAATGTTCATAAATAAACTCGGGTAAAAAATCCGCACAGAAATTTTTTAATTCAGGCATTTTGAAGCGTTATTTAATAAATTTGATTTCTTTCTCATTAAAAAAAATGAATTTCGAAGAAGGAATTTTGAAAATATGAAAGAAGTAAATAGCCAAGAAATATCCTTGTAATTATATATTTTTATTTGAAAAATATTGTCAATGATTTTCACTTTCACTAAAAGGGTCACGGAAAATTCTCCGTAAAAACGCCGGAATCAATGATTTTTAAGAAGTATATACATTTTTTGCTTTCGTGGGATATCATCGAGGCTAATTTTTTCATTCGAAAACACTTTTCATCAATCGCCCGAATTCGGCCAATTGCTCCGCTTGAAAATGTGCCAGAGAAAGCTTTTTTTTCTGCAAAAGAAACGTCCCGGTGGACATTTTCCGTGAAGGTATTAGCTCTCGAAAGGTTACCACACCGTGATTGGGTATCTACAGATTACATTTCGTTCTGCTTTTATCAATCAAACCCCATTTAGTAATCAATTGAAGACAGGAAAAAGAGCAGAAACTTCCTTTTTAGGACTCACCGATTTTATTTCCCAGAGGTGAGTTTTTTTGGAAAATCCCCATCTTAAAAGGAAAAACAAAACATAACTCCATCGCAGCTCGACCGCATGCATATTTCTCATAAAAAAGAAACTCCAACTTTTTCAGCTAAGCGCATCAATTTTAATTATTTTCACCTCTGAGAGAATATGCATAAGTGAGAGCCACTTTAATTATAAATTGACTCAAAGGATTTAATAAAAAGGGTGCAAAGGAAGGATAAAGAACAAGAGTGGGCTTTTGCCGCCTTATTTCCATTTCACTCAATTCAAATACCTTTTGAAGGAGAAATCCATATCCAGGGAAGGCCATCGAAAGAAATGCCTTGTTTTTCTTCCGTTGCTAGGGTGCGTTTCTTGATGAAGTGTAGCCATCGAAGGGTCATTCTGCCTCTTTTCATCTCTTCCCCCCATTCCATCTATTTCTCTATTTGCAGTCTCCATCGAAACGGAATAAAAACGAACGAAGTATCAGTTATTTGTTGTTCGCTCGAATCGACCGATTATCAAAAAGCATTGATGATCAGTCCCGAAAATATTTCACATTATTAAGATTGTTAAATTAATCGTATCACTGTCTATTTTTCAAAGGGATTTTATCAGGTGCTTTTTGTACTTCTTTGTTTATCCTAACGATAAAATGTTAAGGGAACTTTTCTGCTGTTTTAATCTTTAGCTGTTTCATCATCATCTACATCTAATATACTTCGATTATAGAAGCTGCTGAGAGTTTATTGAGCTGTTTGAGTTTATTTTGTGTTACTTTTCTGAGGATTACGTATTCTCCTTTAATTAAATCGGTTTAGTACGAATCTGGTGCTATAGATCGTTCGCATCAAGGTAGACCGACTGAAAAGGATGAATTTAGCATTCCTTGGAAGAGAGCAAACTTTGTTCGGGGACGTGTGACAAACAGCAAATGTCCGAAATCCCTTCCGCCCCCCTCACGTCCACGCCCTGGGCTTCGATCCTCTGATGAAGTGGCTTCGTATCGAACTTTTTATTACTTTTTAGACATGTAGGCAGTCGAATGGGGTGGAAAAGAAGGACCGTCAAATGACGTTAGAGCGTGGAACTGAGAGATTTTTTCCATCGTATTTACGACGTGTTGATCCATTTGGGATTGAGGATGAAGGGAAGTGGACCATGGATACGGCGGAATCCTAGTTTCGATTTATTTGATTTTAACGTTTGTGCGTCATTCTTTTTCTCTATATAAACGAAAGATATATATAATCATTATGTGTCCTGATGCGAAAATATTGCGAACATACATTATTTGAGAAAAGTGGTCACTCACAGAATACAGGCACATTGCTACAGTCGTACAAGTCGATTTGGTACATCGCTATTTCATCATGAGATGCAGTTTCATTATGATTTGTAGGAAATGGAATGCCTTCTAAATAGAGTATCCTGCAAGAATCATTATTCTTCGTAAGTAATGTATGTTAGCTAAATGACTTGAATCTTGTCCGTCGTATCGATCCATGCGAGGTGTTCAGGAACCTACATTTTTTAGCCCGAAAATTCGCATTTTTGTCAACTAATATTTGAGAAATTTATGGGATTTATTTTGGGAAATGTCACTTTCTTCAAAATCCCGAAAATGCTTATAAATTCGTGATTGATGTTCGAACTAGGACGACAACTTTTCTTGGCGCAGCTAGACGCGGATATCCACCGAAGGTCATTTTTCTCGGAATCAAATGTTTGTTCATGTCTTAGAGTCATAAATCACACGGAGCGCATAATGCAGAGGAAATGAAGTGTTTGACAGGCGATGGCTTCTCTTGGATACGAAAGTGTTGTATGCTGAGAAAGTTCTCGGTATTTGTCATGCATGATTGTCCCTATGATCTCTTATCCTGGACGACAAAGCGACTTACAAATCGCTTTTCCAGTTTGTTCTTGGATACGGAGGGATATTAACGCCCACCGCGTTTTTCTTAGCAATTAATCAAGACACCACATATTCATTATCACTTGGGTTTCAGTGACGAACGTAAAATGCTTTCCTACAAATGTTAACTTCGATCAATAAATAGTATACCAAAATATTTTTACTTTGGGTCGGATATTTTTCTCTTTAAATTAATTTTCGTTTCAGAATGTAATTAATGAATTACTTTATGGGAAAAATAGCTTATTAAAATTTATTAAAGTACTAAATAGTATTTAATGGTTTTCCCTTCGTCATGTCTTCAGTAATCGCTTTAGACATCCATTTTTGTAGAAGTTATAAATTAAAATAAAGCATTGATGACTCTCTTTTTAATGAAAGCAATAATAAATTTAGTGTAATAGAAAATTATACTTTCAATAGCGCTGTATCTTCTCATTTCCTATTAAAATCATTAAATTATTTAGTTCAACCGACTGCATGATTAATTAAACGCTGATTACATCTGCGAGTTTACGTATGTAAATAACTTTTTTGAATTCATATCCGAGGAATTATATGTGTTACTCAGCTAGTTGATATTTTATTTCTCGAGAAATTAATTATTAAAATATGCTTATTTTATTTTAATTTTGTGCGTAGTTATAGACTTATTAGTGCATTTAATAATTCTAAATCTATAATTTTCCTCTAATATAAGTAAATTTTCCTATTTAATTTCCAATATTTCTGTTCTATATTCCTTTTGAAGTAGATGGTTTGCGCAAAGAAACGGTAGGAAATTCCTTGGAAATTCCATATCCAAAATAAAAAAATATAGGAAAATTTTAGAGAATATCCATTAAGCAACAATTCCCAGATTTCCTTGTAGAATGCGAATTCCAATGAGTCGATATTATGTATCGGATTCCAGATATTTATAAATTTAATACGTCGAGAAAGATCCTTATTTCTGGAAAATGGAGGGTATATGCAACATTAATTTTAACATACTATAACCCTTTAAAGTTCTTTCTTAGAGTTAGTTGTTGAATCTCAGAATCTATTATAATTTACATCCATTAAAGTAAATTATGTCATGATTGGGAATCATTTTTATCATCATTGCTTCATCTTTAAGTTTTCTATCTGAAATACACTCTCTTTCTACACACTACACAACTTCTAATCGAAAATACTGGAAGGTACTTATCATTCGTCAGATGTTTTCCATATTTCCCTAATAAATACTTGGCAACGTATTCTGTAATGGTCAAAGTTCTGCAAAGCAAAAGCTTTCGTCACTCCGAATCGATTGTCCCGGAGGCAGCTCATTTCACCTCCAGTGCCATCCAACCGTGGAACTAAGTAACGATTTCCAGTGGAGGGAAAAAGGGTGTGCGTTCGAATAACGACCCATTATGTGCGTGTGTTTGTTCGGGTGAAAGCGTGCGCCTGGAGACACCAATTTTGCAATCCCTAAAAGCAGTCTCATCTCCAGCGGTCCAACCCATAAAACTAGCTCGGAGTGCGTAGAAGGAGACACGCTCTCCTTACCTTAAATGATAAAAATCCAGCCAATGGAGTGTTTGTGAGTTGTCACGTGATCTTGGAAGAGTAGGCGTCGCTGTGTGGGCTAACACAGGTGAATAAATAGTGGACTGTTAATGGGGTCCTTGTAATAGGGACTATTCCCTAATGAACCGTCTTACGAAACGATGAATAATTTTGTACATATTGAAATGTTAGATTTTTTAGAGTCGTATGGAACTCTACGAAATTTGGGAAACAGAAAATCAATCAAGATCCTAAGTAATACATCGATAGAAACCAACTAATTTCTATCCTCTTTTGTGTTAGAATTAATTGAATAAGCTATTTCATTAGGATTGGAAAATAGATTCGAAATTTCATTAAATTGCAATTATGGAGATATGACGATTTTAATAAGTAGAACAAAGGAGCAAAATATGTGAGGATTGATCGTCATAATCAGTAAATATTATTCAAAAGTAAATAATTATATCTGAAACATCTTTGACCGCACTATGACTGAAACTATGACCAAAGTTTTGTCAATTAAATTATACTCGTCTTTAGATTAATTAGTTTGAGTGAATTTAATGGAACTGTCAAGTAGTCAAGTATAATCATAAAAATGATATTTTAAATTAATATGCAAATCTAATTTGTCGGAGCTCAACTAATAATAGATGAGACAATGGATAATGGGTGAGTTCACACATTGATGAGAGTTGAATGCGCGGGGATGTGTGGGATAGAGGTGAGTTTGAATGGCCATTCAGAAACAATACCGTCCACATAAACTGTCTCTCCGCTTTCCTTAACATGAGCCACAGAGCAAAACTCTTACGCCTCGGACTCCAGTGGAATGTTCCCTCAAAAAACATTTCAATTGTGAATTCACTTTCTTATTTCATTCACATCTGCATATACTTCAAAGGTTATGAATGAGGAAATACTCGGTTTATTTGCATACGTATTCGCTGAAGATAAACGAATTCATGCGATTATATTAGGAATTTAATTCCTGAAATATTTATACTTTCATCAGTAGGTATGAGTTTTATTGGGCTCATTCTTTAATTTTTACAATCATATATTCATGAACTATTATAATTTAAAATACTTATCGAATATTCGTTGAAACTATTTATGAACCTGTAATTAGCATAGAATTTAGAGTATAATTCGATTCCTTTTTTAATTTAGCCTTTCTTTTCTCTTACACTCCCTCCAACCATGTATTTTTTGTTCTTGCCCCTTCTTCCTGCGCTATTCAATTCACGCGGTCAATGTTTTCTCTTTCCCCTTCTGCCGCATAAAAAAGACTGCCTGACATTATATGTCCGTCACAAAACCTTTTCTCGTATATGCCTTCCGATTCCTTCTTTTTTACTGCTTTCGAGAAGAAAAAATGAGATACCGTTTCGCGGAAACTAGAAAAAATACATTTTGCTTCATTCGGATATCCTGAAGTAGCTTTGGAGATTATTGTTGAAGTTGCTCTCCAAAAAATACGCTTCTTTTTTTACTATCAAATTGATTTTATCTTCCGAATGGAGTCCATATTTTAAATAAAATGTAAATATATTTTGTCAGCTATCTTCCTTAATTTATTTCGATCGATGATTTCATAATAAAGAAGAGCATACTTCCTTAAGCAGGAAAAATCTGTATTACCATTCAAAAGTTATCAAAGCTTCGTCGGTTTTAAATACATTCATTGGTATGAAGTTAATATTTTTTTTATAAATACTAACAATGTACGCTGTTTCATATACTATTTAAGGATTTTAAATCTGATGGGCTTAATATGAACTCGAGTATATGAACATCATATAAGTAGTAAAATCAAATTATAAAGAGACTTTAAAATATCCTAGCGTAAATATTAGAAAAATCATTTTTTTGTTATAAACCATACGTAAATTATAAATTATAAAAAGGGACAGCCTAAGTGTAGATTGTTAAAACATCTTTCGGATCGACTTAAATTGTGATATAAGTTCATCCTGTGTCGATCTTTGTTTCATCACCAAGAAAGTGATTGTCTCTATCAGTGATTTCCTTCGTCTATTCATCTTACATAAAAAATAATGTATTTGACTTTACCATTTATGTTGATTGTTGGAGAAAGCCTCATAACCTTGCATTCACCGTTTATCAGCATCTTCTCCAATCTGTATCCCCTTTTCTCGTCTATATTCCAAGAGACCGAAAGCAGAAACCAAGTTTTCTTTCGCCAAAGACGGAAAGAATATGCGGTGCAAATACAGATGTCGCGCGACCTCAGATCTAATTAGCCTAAATAGTCTGCGGAGTTCTCCTTGGGAAGGGAGGCAAACCTGTAATTCAACGACTCCTATTTATCTTTGCTTTCTCGTCTTCTATTCGGCGTTGATTTGATTACTATTTATCGATTAAAGAGCTACGGATTGGCGAGAGAGACATTTCCTCGAAACAGGAAAATAAATGTTTTGCGAATTCTGGTCATTTTTTTCCTCAACGACAGCCGACAATCTGTTTGGAGATTACATCATTCGAGATCTAAAAGATGAGCTATGAAGTTCCATAGAAACTCGTGTATCATACATTGAATGCATCTGATCCGAATCCGAATTTAAAATGCGCCATTCAAATATCTCAATATAATTTGAATTTGTACTTATAGAGTTGAAAGATAATATAGCACCTGGAAATAGTTATTGAAATAAAAAGGTCAAAATGATTATGTTTCGGGAAACCAAAAGCTGTAAAAATAGGAAGTTAACTCAAGCATAAAATAGGTAGTTAATATCTTAATGGGGAACCATTTAATTCAATTTACTTGTAATTTACTCTTTAATGATTTTAAGGGATAATTCATACCAAAAGATGCTTGGGATGAATCCGCTATGGTATGAATAAATCGGAGGAGTTAGCAATTTCCAATCGTAAGCCAATGATTCACCGTGAATACATGAAGTTATATGTAGTTGCTCTATTGGACTCGATCCAGATGCATTGCAAGGTCATTTGATTAGCTATTGTATTGCTTCGGAAAGTTAGGTCTCTCGACTGCCTCGCATGCCATCAAGTTCCAACTTCCAGGGAAAAATTGCTACATCACGTTATCTCTCATTCATATTTATATTTAGGTGATTTGATTTTTTAGAACATACATTCTATTTACGCAATCTGAGCTGCATTCAGTTCCGTCATCAGGGTATTTCCTTTCATAAATATTTCCCCTCCTTTATACTTTTAATCGAAACTAAAATTTGATCAATGCCAATTAGCATGTATAATGACGCATAAACTATATATAATTAAAATTGAAACTTTTATGTGGAAGATTTTATGAATTAAAAATCAATGGTCAATAATACAATACAATCATCAAAATATATTAAGTAATAAAATCATTAACTCACTCGAGATATTTCTGAATGAAATAAACGATATATTATATATAATTTAATAATTATTTAAATTATATAATATATTATATTATTAATTAATTATATATATAAATTAATTAAAATAATACTTAATTATCGAATTAGGAGGTAGATAAGAAGAAAATTAGAGGATGGAGCCATTCTTTTTAAGAGGAAGTAAAAAGGGTGCAGTCATAGATGATATAAAATTATTTGCCTTTATAAAGTTTTCGAGAAAAGTTTGCATCGAAAGTTGATTTCTGACCTCAAAGTAAAATGGCTTATTTTGTTAGAATAATAAGAAGAAATTCACCGTTCGCACGATTCGCTGTGCTTAAAGTGAAAGCTATTTTTATTGTCTCGATTCGATCTAAATTTGAATCCTTCCCATTTCAACCTTTGGAATGATTTCATAGAATTAAATCCACTCCAATATTGGAATAATGAACTGCGAAATTTGAGGAGGCGGTGAAGGGAAGAGATTAATTATGAGTAGTTCTTAGAAAATTCTCCATTGCTTAAATACATTTCAGATGCGAAGGAAGTAATGAGGTTCAAGTATTCGTTGAAGACCGATATTGTGTCTACGAATGAAGGAAATGAATGTTTTATTAATAAGACCTTTGAAAGGAAATTAAAGTCTATCTACTTCCCTATTATTCATTGCATGATATTACTCCATCAATATCTAGCTTCACATCTATGTATATGTATTTTTAATTACCAACGTAGAATGCACTTGAAAAGAGTCTGCCGGGCCAGGGAAGACTTTTTTCAAGTCCATTCTACGTTGGAAATTTACCCTCAGCGCACACCGTATCCGTGCAACTCCCATTCCTTATAATTCACATTATTCATATCTTTTCATTACACGAATTAGGCTTGTGAAGGTATTAAAAAATTAATACTAATTTTAATGCCTAATAATTTCAGTGAAACCTTTTGCCATATCGCCATTTATTCGATTCACTGCCTTAGATCATGAGAGCTTATCTCCATTAATTCGTCTGTCTTATATCATCAGGATTTTTAATAATTATATATGTTTACTTATGTTATAGATATAAGCAAGGATTTAATTTATATAAATTTAATGTAATAAAATGAACATCATACTAAAATCTTAAATGTTAGCTTCATCGTGATTAGTTGCGTTATGCCACCTTATAATCCTTCCATTTCAGGTTTCTGTGAAATATTATTTCATCTAAATGCTTCGCATCACGTAATTAGGAATTTATCTACTGCCTATCTCCCTTTTTCTTTTTACGTGAAGTATTATTTACCAAATTATTTTCTATGAACTCTATTTTCACAAATAGTGACTCTTCGATATCATATAATTAGATTTCCTCCCAAAATCAGTGGCCTAACAGACCTGCACAATCGCTGAGCGTCGTTAAGATTTCAGACAAACAGAATAGGGAAGTTTACGACATAGCTGACTGAGACAGTGGCCAATAAAGAGGCATCTGATAACTTTCCTATCTGAAGTCTACGTAAAATGGTTCAGTCATGCAAGATTGAGAAAGTAAGAGCTCAAGTGGAAGGAAATGCGGTGTCCGTGTGCAAGAAGAAAAAGAAGTTTTTTAAGATAAGTCGAGGAAAAATGGTCGTCTTGCAACGAAAGTGAGCCAAGATAAAGGGCTTAAAGAGGAAAAGGAATTACAAGAAGGAAAATATTAAGAATTTGAGCAGGTGCGTGTTTTGATGAGGGCGCCTTGCAAATGGACTCGAAAGAAAGCTGTTGAGGAATAAGAAGGATAGGGATTGTTTTTCTCCATTTGCAGCAAAAGGTTTGAAAGACCTGCGTTAACGAACCACCCTATTTACTGGCACTTTACTGTACCTCGTATTCGGAAATTAGAAAGATCGTGTTCCAGAGGAGCTCTAGTTCGTGCTGCGGAAATTTTTACAAAACAATACGACTCGAGAGAGAAAAAGGGGAAACAGGGCGTGGATTTCATATTTCAAAATTTATTCGATTTTAGAAAGATTAGAATTCCATACAAAAGCGTAAAATAGATAGCAAATAATGCTCTTGAGCAACTTTCTTTTTGATAATAGGAGGCGAAATAGTAAATTTAATAGAATATACTTTTCTAAATGACAGCGATCAATGATTTCCGATTTTGATATTGTTTTTACAAATATAGAACTTATTGTGTAATGAATTTATGCGAATGAATTCAAAAGTTACAGAATATATTGATTTATATTTTAAATCATAATTGAAACCCGTATCTCTCTTATTAACTTAACGATAACCGAAAAAGAATTAATTTTCATTGCTTCCCAATCCTATGTCCTGTTTTTTTTAATTGTGATAATAAACGGATAGAATTATATGTTATGTTGAATAGAGCGAGTATTGATATTATGCCACTACATATTTAATAGATTGCATTGGTTTGGAAGGCCAGTATTACTTCTCTGTTATCCACCGATGTTGCGAGTGTTCTGCATCTGTTTTTGAAGCTGTTTAAATATTTTAAGGAGTCTAGATTTCGGGAGAGTAATCAAATCAGAAGCATCAAAACCAGATTTTTCTGATACGGACTCAAAGTTAATTGAACGCTTTTAAATCTCAGTTGATCTCAGGAGTGCATGCAATATTATGGCCTCTGGCTATGCTACAGATGCTTGTGAATGCCACCTAATGAACCTTTGTCTCGAATACTTTAGAGGGCGTTTAATTAAACGTCCACTTTATGCCCTTTCAAGTATCGTATTTCACCACGTTACGCAAAATCTAACAATGCATGTGCTTCTCTTATTTGCCGCTGTTAACCGAAGGAAGATAAATACGAAATTTTAATTTTGCATTTAGGATTCATAGCGGAGAATAAAGAGGGAAATAGATCCCTTCTTTTCTTTCCATTCTATTCTTAAATTCATTTTCTCATCAACCGCATTGCGTTTATCCAGTGAATTTAACTAAGGAATTTCATTCGAACGGAGTTTAATGCATCAGAAAGGTTTATATTTAGATATATTCACGTATGCATATATGCATGTATATATTTATAGTCATTATTATGTACATTTTGTACGAGAACTTGTGGAAGTTAGGATGGCTACAATGATACTAAGGAAAGGTGGTAGAGATGGTATGGATTCTTGGACAAGGTATCGGATAGAACTTTTTCGTATTTCAATGTATTTTAAACAATATTTGGCAATCTTATGCCTAGAAAATTAGTATACATCAACTTTACAGCGATTTTCTTCTTTCCGTAAAATTGCTGTCTCTTAAGTTAGTCAAAGAAAGATTGGATTAGAAATTAACTTTCTTTTAATAACTTTAATTAGATATCTAAAGCATTAATAATTCTAAAAATAAAACTTTAAGATATTAAAAATGAAATATCTAGTTTAAATATATAGTTTGATATGTTAGTTCTGTTTTGAAATATAATATATTTAGACAGCAAAAAGAATTACTTGTGAATGATATAATGAAATTTAAATTTAATCGGCAGTTTTATATCCGAATAATGATTTAGTATCTGAGCCATCGGGAATACGATTTTTTTAATGATAACTTTAGTACTTTGTGGAAATTCTGTATTTATTTTTTGTATTGAGTTTGAAAATTAAGGTTATAATTTAGTGTAATTTTGCAATTATTTCATTAATTTATAATATTTGGTTATATTTAAAAATATTTTTAAAAGTAGAAAATTTTTTCATTTTCCCGAAATATATTTTAATCGATTCTCAAAATGTTGTTGTAAATGGCTTGAAAAAGTGAGAGATTCCGTTGAAAGAACTTACTATTGACATTTCCACGTGCAAAAAATGGAATTGCATGCAAAAGAGGGGAAAGTGACGTCACGGAGGAGCGGAAGCAGTGATCGACTTAATGCGTCACTGCCAACTTTAATATGTTTGCTGCGAATAAAGCCGAACGTGCGATTTGCTATGCTTGATTGCTCTCATTTATCTCTAATTCGGATGGCCTTTATAGGCGTCAAATTTGCAGAAAAAATGAGAATGCATTTCTCTGAACACATTTGTAAGCCTTCGGAGTGATTTTTCTGTTAAAGGATTTTCTGAGGAATTCGTGTCTGAATTGTATTTGTTCACGAGAAGAATGTTTTCGATTGATTTGGATGATATTGATGCGGTGGAATACTCTTACCTTACAATATACATTATAATTCATAAGGATCATTTTCATCAAAATAATTCTATTTAGCTCCATCCCTAATATTATTAACTAATTTGTTAATAAAATAATTTTTATTTAATTCTTCATTTATTCAAATTATTTTGAAATTTTTTTCACGATTATAAGTTCTTTGTTTTTATGTTAGTTTGTTATATTTTTAACGAAAAATAACAGATATTTTTCAATAATTTTACTGTGAAGTAAATGAATATATTACTTTATATATTACCATAAATTGAAATAATGACTCATTATAACCAATCAAATGAAAGTTTATCATTTCTTTTGAAAGCCGAAATTTCCTAATACGAGTTAGTAAACTCCCAACGCAAGGATTCATTGAAGAGTTCAAGTTTAGTGTAATGTTGTTGATTCTACGCAAAATTATTACGATAAAAGATGCATCTTTAACATACATCTCGTTTTAAATTCACGTGAACATAAAATTAGCAATCATGGAAATTTTAATGTCCTTTTACACAAAATACATAGTCCATATTATGCGATACGCATTATATTCATGGACCATGAATTTCAGATAATATTCGTTTCTTGCATACCTATCATTTACGTTTAATCCATTTTGTCTTCCAAGATGGGTGGTTTTGGTCAAAGAAATATTAATTTAGTAATTAATTTAATAAATAAAAATATTAATCTGATTTTTAGATTAATCCCTTAATTGTTATGATCACTACCTAATGGATTCAAAATGATTCTCTTTTATTTTATAATCACAATAAACAGCCATAAAATGGTCAAAATCGAGAGTTCTCTTGATTAGCCATTTCTAGAAGTATAGAGTAACATTTTTAATGTCACGGAAGTATTAGTTCTCTCAGATTTGATTATATTTCTTTCTGTTTACATTTACTTTCCTGAGGTAAGAATTTTGTGTCCACTCATTTTTTAAGTCAACATCTTTTGAACAAAATACTAGCGAAAAGAAAGTGAATTGAATAGAGTTCGTACTTCTTTTGGTTTAGATAATCGTAGGTAGGAAATGGGATCTCTCTTCTTCTATTTCCTTATGATCCTTCAGAAATGGGATTTCTTCTTCCCAGAGGGCATAAGGGGAATCAGAGGGAATTGATGACTTTCGACCAAAAGACGAAAAAGATATGTATCGAAGAGAGTAAGGTGGTTGATGGAGAAGCCCTCTGTGGACAGGAGGGGAATTAATGAGCGCATGTGGCAGAAATTAGGCGGAGGGTAGAAATGAGGGTGATGAGATAATGAACTTGGGATAAGATGAAGAAGACAGGTGTATAATTAGAATGTAAAAGCGGAAAGTGAGGACGTGGCTGTGGTTGGAAGAGATACCTTCACATCCAACTTAGGCTATTTTGCGCCCGTTTTTCGTTCTCGTCGACACTTTTGGGGTGAGAAATGGAGTTTAATGTGGCTGTAATTAGCTTATGCTGTAATTATGAAGATATGATTGAAGATTGATTGGTAGTAACCGGGCTTAAATTCCAATCATATGCACCAGGGAATATGTTTAATCTGTTAGAGAATGTGCAAAATGTGTTTCAAATGTTTATTTGTTCTTTTTTAAGGTACGGATATAATGCCCTCAAATTTTTTAATTATTTTTCTTGTGCCTTTTAACTCTTTGTTTGCTCATGTTTAGTCATGCATGCATATTAAAACATTTTTCTTTTATTTACACAACTCCGAGAATATAGCAGTAGAAACGCAATGCAGTTTGAGATAGATTAACACTAGAACAGCGGGAAACGGACACCCCCCTAGAACAGCGGAAGGTGTCCTCAGGACACCTACACTTGCGCTTCTTTTAAATTGAATGAGGCAGTCGTATTTAAATTTCTAGTCTTTCCTTATAAGCTTTAAAATTAATAACTTAGTATGGGTACTTATTTATCGGCAGATCATGAGGTAAATAGTTGCTACATGTTTAATATAGAAATTGTTGTTGAGTTCAATCAATTTCATGAGACTCATATTCCGATATAAAAATATACAGAACAGTAAAGCCAGAAATAAATTATATGAATAAATTAATATAAAGCCTTTTCGAGATAAAATAATTATTTGCTTGAATAACTTTTGAAAATTACCCGATTTTATCAACAATTTACATGGGGAACAAGAAAAAATAAATTCGCGTAATAAAACTTTACCGCTTCACGTACCTTCCTTTGATTTTATTTCACAACAAAAAGACTAGAAATAAGTTTTAAGACACAAACGGGACCTTAAATGTTATTTGCATACGCAATTATATTAATTTTTCTTTTTTAGCACAATGATGCTGTCACGAAATAATTACTCCACAGAATCCTTCCACGAAGCTAATACATAAATCTTCTTGATGTTACAGTTTCTATTAACCTATTCCTTGCACTTCTTACACTTATCTGATGCTATATTTCACTTGTATTTTATTTTGAACAGATATCGGTGGCTTGATTGGATGATGTCTCGTGCATCTAGTGTTTACTTAGGTTCTTTTTGAGATCTCTTTAGACAGCTTAGGTTTTACTTTGTTTATCTGCGATTCGTTGCAAGAATCTATATCTGGTTATTTGGCCACCTCTTTTCTGCTTGCAAATAACCTATACATTGACTTCTGCTAGATAAATTTTTATGTAAAAAGAATGCATTAGGCAACGTCGTGAGTCCGTCTCACCGTGTGCCTACGCGCCATTTGGTCCCCTACGCCGCTTTTTGTACAATTATGGTACGTCACCGCGTCTGATTTTCTTTTACTAATACTGTCAAATACGACATTAGAAAGCATCTAAATCGTGAGAAGAACATGTTTATTCAGTTTAATTTTATAAACAAGGATTATTCTTCATTTTTCGACAACATCGGAATTCACTGCAGATTTTTGCTGGTATTCAACTCCAGCGACTCTCATCACAATTTGTTCTATGTTCCAGATAAAAAATACCTGCTTTCTTCAGCCTTTTAATTAGTTTCTTTAATTTAAAATAATTATCGGTCGTTAGGTTAATTCCTTTTATATAGGAAAGGTCCCATCAAGGTCATGACCACATGGTTCAGGAAGATGGCCTATCCTCCAACTCGATAACTTATGGAAATCTATTCTATGCATATTTGGAATTAAAATCCACTACTAACCGAAACTTAAGTACATATTTATCAGGTTTATCAAGAATAAATTGTGTGAATAGACATCTACACTTTCTGGGAAAAAGCTGATCATTCACAGTCACTTTTGTACCGGGATTGTAGCAAGCGTGGCAATATTCAATGAGTGAGTGTCACAAAAATATATAAGACAAATAAGTCAATTGCAAAAATAGAAATGGGAAACGTATCTTATAAATGGAAATATTAGAAAATATAAGGCAAAATGTTTCCAACTCAAATCATCATTAGAATTGCTACCTCAAATTTTTATACATAACAATATAATTAATTAATTTTAGAGAACGGGGACAAAATAATAGCAAAAAGCAATATTATCTCAAAGTACATTCGTAAGAGCTTCTAATATAAAACAATGAAGGTTTTATTATAAGAAATAATAGTAAATATTAAGTAGGTGTCCTGAGGACACCTCCGCTGTTCTAGGGGGTAAGTGCTCGGATCTCCTATGAAAATGTTCCAATAATTATAAAACTTGGTAGAAATCCGCAGAATATTAAATAATTAAAAGTCACGAAACGATTTTTTTCTATGATACAAATTACAAAAATGGTGCGTTTTTTTCATGAGCGAGGTGTCCTGAGGACACCCTCCGCTGTTCTAGTGTTAAATTATTAATACAACTTATAAAAAGAATTGAAATTCTTTGGATGAAGTATCTATGATTTTCAAAATTTCTATGTCCAATCAATTAAATTCTTTACGCTCAAATTGAAATATTTCCGTTGAAATTAACAATTACGCAAGCGATTCGGAGTGTATTGTAATTTATAGAGTAATGCTCCCATTATGGGATCGATTTGTGATTTCGCTATATGGTACATTTTTTATTGATTGTATAAAACTAAATATCCTTAATTTTTTAATTTCTCATTAATGCAGCGATCATTATTTCTAGAATAAGAAGAGTGTTCACAGAATGTTTACCGTACGAATTTCCATTCATTTTGGAATAATTGAGGTTGATTTGAATTACATCGCAAACTAACGCACTCGGCCTTTGGGGAGAAGAACGTAATTGGAGAAGCAATCAGAGATCGACTTTATAATCACCGCTCACCGAGAATCCGGCTCTGCAAGAATAATCGACACACGAGTTTCAAACGTTGGCGTGACTTCGAAAGTAGGAGGTCGCATTACTCATTAGCAACGAAACTTGACGTAACACCCATGCAATAAATTCTTAGCTGGCATTCATCTACCAACCTCCTTTATGAATGGTTATCTAAACTTTTTGGATGCTCATAAACAGGAATAGTTCTCAGAACTTGTGGAAGGAGATCACTTAAAATTATTAAAAACTTATAGGTGTTTTTCAGTAATATTATATTATATTATATTATATATACATAATATATTATATCTATTCCATTAAAATTTCTTAAAATCGATTTCAAGTATGTTTTTTAGTGGGTAGTGACTTGAAAAATACATACGTTAAAATCGAATATATATTTTTTTGTCTCCGCTGTGTATATTTAAGATTTGTACAAAAATATGCAATGGAGGTTTATAGTTTATTTTTGGTTTCATTTAAGGTAAACACAACAAAAACTAAACTCGTATACTTTTGAGGGCTTCTGAGATTGGATTGCATTCCCTGTATCCGAAGGCCAATCTGGTCACCCTATTGAAGGAGAGGTTGACAAATCCAATTTTGTCATCTTCAACTGCTCTTAGATGTTCTAGAAACATCTGAAGTACGATACGCGTGAATTTGGTACATTAAATACTTAGAAGCTCTATTTTGAAGTTCGTGATTAGGAAATACTACTATAAATATACTACGATTTTTTATTCCATATTTGATCTTTTTTCTTTGTGAATATGGGAAGGGTGGCTTTCTGGGTAATTGTGCGGACGCGAAGGAACGGCTCAGTAAAATTTTATAGAAAATCAAAAACAATTGTAATTATTGTGTAAATGATTAATTTCTATGATCAATTTACATCTTCCTAGGAAATTATCCTGAATTATTTAACTTCTTTCGAACTGTATATTTTTTATTTAACTATAACATATTCTCTGAAACTTACTCTTAATCGATTTATTGGCAAATTAAATGTTATTGATAATATCTGCAAGGAGAAACCTTAATTAATTTACTCTAAATTGAGGATAATTTTAAGTATCACTAAATTTGGGATTGAAGCGTTTCAAGAATACTGCTGTGAAAACCCTAATTATAAACATTTTCAATGAGTTTCGGATTCATATGTAAGCAAACATACGACCAATTTCGTTCCATGATCTTAGACTTCCTTTACTAAGAAGAAGAGGCCATTTCTAAGCCTCAGAGACCAATTCATTAGCGCGGTTACAGTCTTTGCAGCTCCTTTTTGTATGTCGTCCCAGATATCGAGTACCCAAAGGATTGCAAAAAGCGGGTCAAGTGCTGTTGTTCTTGCTGTTTTCGGTAGAAACGGAACCGATACACCTCTATGTTATCCTCTTCGGTAGATGAGAAAGACTCTTATATTAATTAGTGGACTAATAGGCACGCAAAGGGATTTCCAATCAACGAGATTCTTCACTTTGTTTTGGACATCCGTAGGAGGATTTCCTTCATCCTCTTGTCCTTAGAATACTCTGTCCCTTTGATTCAACCTTTCACCAACAGCAGGTCACCAAAGTTCAGTGTAAGTTACCTTCGACTGATTCGATCACTGGAAAGAGAAATCGTAAACCAATTAGATGACTCGAGAGCAAAAAATAAATTGTTGATAGAAGTTAATTACGTTAATTAAATTCCTTATTCCCATTCTAATTTATGGCGTGATAAATAAAGACCCGTTTAGTGCTGTTAATTATATGGGAGTGAGCAAATCATTTAATCAATAAGAGAGGAATCAAGTGTAAATGAGCATCTTTTTTGGAATACAAAGTATAGAGCATTTATCTAAAAAGTTGATTAGTAAGTATGGCAATATGGATGGACAGATATTTATCTTTTTTACACATTTGGATATCGTTGATTATTTTTTCTGCTCCGACATTAAAATATCTTAAAATATAAGCACTATTAAATTAAAAACAAAGAAGCATTGTTAGTAGTTATGAAAAGTAAGCTCGTCAGGTTTAATTAAATCGCTGTCATTCAATTTTAAATGGTAATGCCAGTATTTTTGTTGTAATACTCGACGGAGTAACTTTGTTTTTTTTCGGGTTTATTAGGTTTCAGTTTACATATTCGTTAAATTCAGCTCGAAGATAATAAAAGACAACAAGAAATCCTTTAATTGGAAATAAAATTAAGGCGATAATGAGAGCTAATTAATCTGACAAACAATACGCTAGGAAATTGAAAATTAAATTTATGGGTGTTTTACAAGGGATTTATAGGTTAATATAAAAAAAGAGTAACACATTTACACGAAGCAATTATTGCAAACTTTTCGTACACTATCAATTCTATATATCGCAGTTCACTATATTAAGATTTTGTAGCACAATTAATCCCGAAATGAAAGAGTTATAACATATAAATTTTTAAATTTCTATGAAAATATTTATTTCATCTGCGTCCTGGGTTTTTCCATTTTTAACTACTCATAATGTTTGACTTTCCATATAAAAACGTCTTGACTTTAATCTGCAATCGTCAGATTTGAAATTATAAGCACAGATTTGTTGAATTTATGAGAACATCACGGTCTTTATTCTCAGAAATATCAGCATTAGATTCGCACTGGAAGTGAGAACAAAATGGCAGTATCCACATTGTTATATTCGGAGTGATTGTAATTTCATCTTGTATTCCGAAGGCGTGGATCTCTTCTTCCCAAAGGACTTCAAAACCTCCCAGTTATTTTTTATAGCTCCTGGACTTTTAGCTCACACATTCTCTTTTCTCCACCTTTTCCTTATTCTGTCATCCGCCTACTTCTTTCCTGGATTTCCTCCCTCGGTGTCACTCGCACGCCGCCTGTTTATAGATATTTCGCAGCGATCAAACATTTTCTCCCAAGATGGCGACATTTATTCTTCGCATTTTTCGCCAGATTTCCTCTGAATCTTTGACGTGCGCTTCGAAGATTCTCATTTCACGTGAACTGCGTATAATGGGCACACGTCCTTCATGTGCCACCGAAGAACGAAGTTTACTGATCTCAAAACATCGAAGGGATGCTCTTTTAAAACCGCGTCGGAATATCTAACGCGAAAGATTGCTTCGTTTAAGCCTAACATTTGTCCTTACGTTTCTCATATTTTTTATACCAATTAGGATGCGATATTAGGTGAAAAAGTATTGTCAGCTATGTCTCAGGTGTTTGTGGATTAAGCGAATAATGTAAAAAAACAGGGTGAACAATTCTTTTTGCTTATCTCACACTTACAATACTGTTCGGTATTGTTTTAAAACTATTATCGTACTTAAATAATTCACATAACAACAAAACTGAACAGGTAACTATTAAGTTACAACAAAATCTATTTGAGTTTGAATTGAAACCAAGTTCATCGTATTTTACTTCACTAATATTAATTCAATTGGATGTACTTTTAATTAAATAGGACTGCTATGTGAATACTACTTGAGTTTAACGCAAATAATAAAAGATAATTCATTAATATAAAAATTCTTTTTAAGCAATTACAAAATGTGGGAGAAAAATACAATTGTAAATCGAAATACATGTGCTATGACAAGGGTATATAAACACGAAATATTTTAGAAAAGTAAATGTATTTTCAATAAAAAATGAAGAGCGAATCCAAAAATATGCTACATTTCGAATAGTTATGCATTATTTCTTTCGCTTAAATGAAACGGTCTAAAGACGTGATTCCCTTTAATGGCCTCGAGAGAGAAATCAAAAAAAGGGTTTTACCGATCAAATACACGTGTGATTTGGACAAAGAACATGCAATCCGAGGAATTCGTTGACCATCGGATCCCAACTTCTTAGCATTTAAAGTTCAATAGAATTAAGAAATGAACTCAAATAAAAGATGAGAACGGGGATAAGGGAAGTTTTGAAGGAGATCCCCAGTTAAGAATGCAAACACATTTCAAGTTCCTTAAGAATTCCTCCGAACCATCCTCCTCCCCAAACCGCGCGTTTCCTTAAAGAAACAATAAAATCGATCCAAAGTAGCTTAAACCCACATCTAAGGCCCATTTCACCGAACTTTCTAGAGTCTTCAAACTTCGAGACAAACAGAAAAAAGGAAGGGAAGCAGACTGGATGGAAAAAAGGGTTCAAGGACATTCCGTCGATGCGTACTCTAAAGTATGCAGTATAAAGTTATCGCGGAGTGAAATATTTTCTTATATGGGAAGTGGTATAGTTGGTCGATCGAGTGAGAAATTTTTTTACTTCACGAACTTCAGATCTACTTTCGAAAAATATTCTTTCGTTCCCAAAAGGGATTCGATCAAGACGGTGAACTTTTGGATAGCGCTTTTCAGACTATTGAATGTAATGGAAAATTCTGTTATTTCTTAAATAACTCCTTGAACCAATCAAGAGTTTTTTCTCTCATAAGTAAAGAAAGGATTTTCGAAGAATTTTCCGAATAATATGAATTTTGTGATTCATACATTGGATTGAATTTAAAAAACAAACCAATAAGAATCATATGGAAGATTCCGAATCAAGAGTACAATGAGTAAGGATTGAAGAAATATTTGCTTTTTTCCATCTTCATTCAGGGATGTTTTTTGATAATCTTTTCCTGAACATATATTTTAATGTAGAACTTGGGGGAATTAAAATTATATTATATTACTTTGATTGCGTGAGATCATTTGAAGAATAACGGAAAGTATCGGTAATTACTCAAATTGTTTTCAGTCATACATATAAATAATCACATTTACCAAAGCAATCAATTCCATAATTGTTTTCTCCGCTAATGTAATGAAATGAGATGTACCTTTCTGTGACCATTTTCATCGGTACTATGAATGTAAATCAAATTCAGACGATAGCATTTATATATTAAATTAATGTCACATTTTGCGATATAAATTAAATTAGGTTACATAACAGCAATTTATTCAGGCAAAAATCCTATAACTGGAAATGGCCTACGTTCTGCATTTCGATGGAAACTTCGTGGAATTCTCTCTCCACGTGGCGAACGTGCCCATAGTTGCGCAAATCGATGTGCTACATCGGTCACACGGATTCACTTCTAATTTTTGGTGGAAATAATTATCCATCGCGAAATTGGAGCGCCAATCGTCAGAATGAAAGCACGATTTCAATCGGTTAAAGGAATAGCACCAAGGAAGTTTAGATAGCCAGTCACGTTTTACGCAAGAGAGAGATTTTGAGATGGTCTACGCTCGAAAATGGTGCGAATCCAAATTAAATACCGAATCAGTGGAAATCATTTCCTTGGAACGTGGTGATCTCATCAGGATATCAGATTAAGATGTCATGATTTCAATTAATTTTTTTCGTGGCATATTATGTCTTGATGATTTAAGGATAGAGAAATATAAGTCTCTTTCATGTTCAACTGTTACATTAAATATTTTAAGTACGGTTTCAGTGGATATAAGTTAAGCCTACTCCTAAAAGTACTGTTTTAATATCTTTTTCGTGATTGAAAATTAAGGAGTGTATGGTTACTTTAAGGAAAGCATACATATATTTTAAACATTTTTAGAATCATGTTCTTAGTGAAAAATTATATTCTTTGTCGTTTCCTTTCCTATGGAAATTCATCAATCGAGTTCGTTTGTATTCTTTTTTATGCAGTCGGCAACTGTTTTGCATATCACCTTTCTTATCCGAACTCTTTTTTGGCACCTTTAACCCTGTATCGCTTCATAATGTCTGAGCATTTACAATAAATAACTCTTAGTAGGTAGTCGTGGATAGATAATGTGATTCCAACATTATGATCCTTCATTGCGATTATCTTTGACGCTTGATTTACGATGAATTATAATAAGTCACAAGATATAAATGCAGATATTGTAAAATGACTGTTATTTAAATGTACTATTTTCTAGTTTCATTATATACATTCGCTAATTTTATAATACAAGGTAAGACGGTTACACTTAGAGGGGCGGATTTCAGGGTACTTCTATGTATGTTGATGCATATACATATTATGGAATAAGGAAGGCATTCAAAAGGAAACTTAAGTTCAAACCAATCAGCTCTAAAATTGAACTTTTTTTAGGATTTTCGTTCCATTCTTTTAATTGAAAAAATTCCTTAAGTTATACAGTTTCTTAAATTTTATGACTTAAAGGTAATATACTAAGAAAAACAATACTGGAAGTTTAGCTATTAGATTCAAATGAATATGTTCTTTCATAGAGTTAGTAAGGAAAACGAAAAAAAATATTGAGTTATGTTTTTACTGAATTTATCTGTGTTGAGTTCCTAGCTTTTAGTAGATTAAAGAAGGCACAGGTTTGCTCGAGGCGATACTTGCTGCCAAAAGAGTTCGTATCGTGCAGTTTTTTTATTTTTTCGTAAACTTGAAGAAAACACGAGGCGGTGAGTAAAATCACCAATCGATGGCATCAGTGACGCGGGGATATTATCACGTGTAGCAAATCACACGCGTGGAAGCATTTGCTGCGCATACATCTTGGATAAGGTCCGGAAGGCCTTTGAAAAACTCGGAAATTCTCTTTAATACACCTGCAGTGCGTATACATGTGAATGCTCTCTACTGGAGTGTATTTGGAGTTACTGAATTCGTCCTTATTGTATTTGTAAGAGTGCAGCTTTTGCAGATTCAAAACAAATAGGAAAATGCTAGTCATGCAAAAATGCGAAGGCCCGAGGAAAATTATTCAGGAGGTTGTTTCTACACTCTCCGAGTCGTTGACTCCATTTTTTGCTATTAACATGATGAGAGGTCTATTATTTCAAAAAAGGCAATCTCTGTTTGTTCGTTAAAAATTAAAGCTGCAACTTTAAAATCGTGCGAATGGAATTCCTTCTAACTGAAACAATGACCAAAAGAACTGGATATTTATTCCTTTATAATTATTACACTCCAATAAAGGAATAATTAAGAATAATAAATCAATATAATAAAGATTTTAGTCTTATCAATCGAACTCAATGTTGAAAATATTCTTCATTTGTAATCATGTAGTTTCCCTTGTATTTTTAATCTCATTCTTAGTGATGAAATCAAAATAGGACCACCGTCTTAAACTCTTGCTTTATTTGAGCTAATGGAATCATCTACTATTATTATGAAGGTTGAATAACAAATTGATAAATGTTGGTAATTTTAATATCTCTTTTAGGTTACGATGTAAATTATCTGATCATTTTTTTGCTCCTTTTAAGTGATTAATTAATCCGTCAATTGGCTGCGCAGAGGTACCAATGAAGTTAATTTACAAAAATTATCTGTTCGTGCAAACGAAAAAAGAGTTTACATTCCTCATCTGATGATAACGTCGGAGGCAAAAGAAGTACTCGAGAAGGTTGTAATGAGGTGTTAAATGGAAAAAAATGTGGTGGTGGTGCTAAGTCGGTAGGATTTATGGTAATGAATGAAGTGAGAAGGACAGTGAAGGAATGGGGATTTTAAGAGGAGAAGAAAATGACGGTAAAAATGTGGGCAGAAGCTACGGAAATGCGGGGGAGGTGAAAGGAGCGGGGAATTGTGGGAAGGCGCCATTTTGGAAAATGGAAATGAGTTCCCGTCGTTCGTGATATGAGTGCGAGATGATGTCGAGGCAAAAAATGTCCCTGGTGACTTGGAAGGGTGTGTACTCCATTGGCTGCCGAGATTTGGGCCTCTCTATTTATTTGGATCGAGCGATGCTCTTAACAACATTCGCTCCAATTAATTTACACGTAATCAAGTATCTTATCATCAGCTGTATGAGGAATGTGTACGTTTTTTATTTTTTGTGCCAAGTTGACGTTCTTTACAATCGTTATTACAGCAAAATGTAACACAGCCAATTCTAATTGATTGAGTTAGGAACATTGCTGTTGAAAATTGAAATTGATCTCGCATATTAAATGAAAAGACACTGCTATTAGAATGAATATTTTAGGTAAGTATCTGGGGATATTAGTTGAATGCTTTTTTGGCTAAATATGCTGGCTAAAAATTAAAAATCCTATAAATATATTTTACTTGTTCCCCTGCTACTATCCCTCTAGAAAGATACGTGTATATTATTCGTGGAACTCTAATTCATTTGTCAGATGTTTGAATATTTTCCGATTTATATTCGTTAGTTACGCAATAATAGTACGAAAAAGATGTTGCTAAAGTAATTGATAGGTTTTTTCAAGAAAGCAGTTGTACAAACTCAAAATGTATGATATCTTTGTATGAACTGGGAGAACTGATGTCAATTAGTTCTACCTTCGAAAGTTTATTTTCACCTTTGAAGTCTTCGGTTCGATTGGAGGTGAGATTTGGAAGTTAACCCATGATGACGATGATGAATTCATGACGGATTGAATTGCCAAATCCAATTTAAATATCCCATCCATTGACCACATTTGATTCGTATCCTCTCAATCTAAACCTAGTACTTTATCTTCCATCGACCTTTTTCCAATTATAGATTGGTTGATAACAGGGATATTCTGAGTGAAGAGCAGTTGATGTTGGGAATGAATATGTTAATTGACTAATGTTTTACTGTTGATTAGATTTGTAAATTTAGCACTAAATTTTTTTCGTTCCAGTTTCAAATAACTGACTATAATTCGATCAATTATCAGAGTAAAATGCTTTATAACGTCGTATTATGTTACTGTATTCTTATTCTCTTGTAATAATATTTAAAACTGTATTTGTATTGAAACCATTGAAGTGTTTCGTTTTTATTTTCTTGATCTACATTTCTTAATTTCTTAAAATTTCCATTTAAAATACTCAAAAAGCATATTAAATGTGTTATGATAATTTATAGACATTTTATCTTTAAGGTCTTGCAGATTTTCTTTATTCAAAATTTCTCTGAACAACTGAGTATTTTCTTCATTTGAGAGGCGTATAAAAATGAATCCTAGTATCTTAGAAATTATAACACGAAGTTGAAAAAAATTGTCTAAGGAATCGACTTATGGTCTTAACATTTTCTATCTCATAATTACTTCCGCTGTACAGAGTGAGAGGTGTTATTAGCACGGCGCTTACCCAAGGATTAGTTTGAGGCATTGTAATGTCACAAGAGAGATACGAATTTCTCTCACAGTGAGGATTAGCTGAGGAAAAGGCTTTCATGCACGCAAAATCCATGTAACCAAGAACTCCTCTCTATCGGAGAGTGGTAGGAAGGAGACCGATAAATGGATTGTAAAGAAGGACGGTATGTGGTTGCCCCTGGCAATGGAATTGGTGTTTAACCAACTCTTCCTTTTTAGGGTTTACGGGTCCAGAAGGAGTCGGAAGTTGAAGATCAGCTAGCCCTCGTAGGGAAAATGGGTGGGGTCGATTTAAAAAAGAACGCGGACAATACGTAATCAACTGGAAGGACGTCCAAAAAAAGAGAATGTAAAATCGAGTTCCATCATTAAGTTTGATTACCGATTCTTCGATGTTTGCGGATCAGAATAATTAACGACCTTTTTTTATTCTGCTAAAAATACGAGTTGCATCATGGGTAATTTTTAAATGAATGTAATTATAAATCAAAGCCAGTTGTTTATTATGACAGATCTTCGATATTTTATGCTTATTGACATAAATCCACGCTTAAATAAATTTGTGTCTTTCACGGCTGAGATATTTTATTTTATATCAATTGGAAATTCGCTGTAATTGAAGGCTAAATAATAAATCTTGGATAGAACTTCATTGCAAAAAATGCGCATATTAAATTACCCTCAATCTGGTGCTATGACACTGAAAAATATTATTATCGAATAAAGATAGGAGATTTTACATTAAGGAATTTAATACGTAGCAGTCTTTATGGATGTACTTCCTCATCGTTATTTGAGTTTATAAATCTCAATTAGTAACCAGGAAACTACTTTATATATGCATTATGAGATATAAGTAAATCTAATTTGAGGTATTTTTATATATTTCATAATATAATTATTGTTATTGCTATATATTTTATTTAAGTTTACTGGAAATCTTATGAATTACTTTTATGTAACTTATATAATTTATGTATTCTTAATCTTTACAGGCGCCCTAGTTTCTATCTATGTATTTATGCATATTTTCTGTTTTTATCTATAATGCCAACTAGGAATATACGAGAACATATATAATTTCATCCGGCAAAATAAATTACACTCCAGTTATTTATGGGTAAATTTAATTTCAGTTTTACCTGTGAATATTGAATTGGTAAGATAATTTTTCGATCATGTTTTGCAATTTATCAAAACTAAATTCTGGAAATTTATGATATTTTATGAATTGCAAATAAAAAATTTGATATGAAATATAAAATTATAACAATGTAATGTTGGCAGTCAACAGAAATAACGGACTTGAAAATAATATATTCTTTTTGAATCCAGTTTTTAAACTTCTCTATCCTCACAACATTTTGAAAAAAATAAAATATTTTACAACCGAAAATGGAATCCTAAGTTAAATACTGAATATTTAATAATATATTTTTCTAAACCCCTAATCAATTAAGGACGAATACAAATGCAAAGTATCTGTTCACAAGTTTCGACTTTCATTTAGGAGAATTTGCAATTTTATTAATCCCATAATATGTGCTAAATTATTTAAAAAGGTTTCACCTTGAACTGAAGGTTGTAATACCATCATCTTTTTCAGTAAAAACAATACCATCGTTGCTTACTGTCTTGAGGAATAATTTGAGGTCAATTTAAAATAGGATATTTAGCTATAAATCCATACGGACTAAGCTAATACGAAATTTTTTTTTTCTCTTTTATTCCAGGTGAATATCCTTTCAGTTTACATATTCCGCATATCCAGTTACCATGGAGTTTTTGTAAGTAATGATTGTTTACACCAAAATCTTGATTAGAATGTTTGAAATATAATTCCCAATACAAGTATGAACAATGCATTGGCAATATTGCAATAATTGTGTTGGTTACATAAATTAATGTTGCTTGTTAAATAACTGGCTCTTATAATAATATTTCCATTTTAAAAATTCGTATAAGTTCGTATAGTCTTTGCTTGACAATGATCCGTAAGGATCATAAGGTATTTTTAAGTATTATTTAAAATAATGTAAAAGACCAACAAATTTTAAAATTAAATTCTTCTTCGCCGATATTTATTAATTAAAACCACACTTTTCAATTATTATCTTTCTATGAGAAGTTTCCGTGTTTTATTTTCAAATTAATTGTCTTTTTTCTCGGCGTGGAATACTAATAACGTTTTTTCTCAATTAGACTCCATTACGGGAAAAATAAAATTACAAGCGCCTCTCTTTTAAATAGATTTACCTATCTAAATATCTGAATTAATTAAATCGGAATGACAATCCGTACGCAGTCGTAAATAAGCAAATAATCTTATTTTTGTTTTGAAAAAAATGCGCGTACGAATTTCAACATTTATGCTGTTATTCATTTACTATGTTAGCTTCCCGATGGAGGTACGTAATTTGCAGCGAATGTCGACCCAAGAGGACAATTTGGAGAATGAAAACGCCTCACCATCCAGGCACGACCTAATTTTAATTCATGCGACTTTCACTTGTTCGAACACTAGTGACACTTAGTCTATTCCCGTGGGATTGAAACTGATATATGAGGGCGAAACGGTACAAAGCGTGCGAATGAGTGGTGAGGGAGGGTCAAAGGTTAGGTATCGAGAGACTGTGCGGATAGAGGGAGCGTTGGTTGACGTAGCTTGTTGAGCATATAAACATCTTTTGGAGAATTTCGGGTTTGTGAAAAGGGAGATGGTATCTGGACGGAGAGAGTGGCAAAGACTAAATGGAGAGATGCGAATTCATTACTTTCGTGGAATATTCACGTAAATTTGTTTACGACGTTTCCATTAAGACTAATTTAGATAAGATAGCACCTTTCGAATTGAAAATTTCGGCAATTAATTTCTGTTTATTTGAATTAAGAAGCGAAAGTCCTTTTACGTTTTATTACCTCCTTTACAATCACCAGTTGATGTAGATTAAAGTTCATTAATTGATCTTAATGAAAGGCAAAAAGAGACAGGAAAGTTAATTCTCCTTTAATTACATATATATGCATACATATATAAGGACGAAAGATAGATTACCATTTTCGATTAATAAGGAATATTTACGTGGATCTCGATTGAAGGGTCTAGTATTATGTAAAACGAAGCTGTATATGGGAACCCTGAGCCGTTTCGTAGTTAAATATATCAATGATATTAGAAAACGTATTTGATGACAGGGCTTCTTAAGGGTTTCAATAATTTTTGCATAGCTTTTCCCCGGTCATTTCTAATGTTCAATAGCTGTAATTCTTTATCGATATTAAAAAAAGTACTATTACATAGATATAGCGAGTGAGTCAGTCATTAACTCATGTGTATAATGTCTTTGGTTTATGACATGCATTACTTAAATACTTAGAACTTCTCGATTCGATCATTATTATTATTGTTAGGTTTATTATATATTCTTTTAGATCGTCTAACTCACCTATCAGATCAAAATTGACTCGATCAATAGTAAATAATGACATGTGTTGCTAAGAGCACACATTTAATTTGCCTCCTACTGTTATTGATTTTTCGATAGAACTTCTTGCTCTTACGTGTAAAGTTGCCTTTATATTAGACGTATTCTCGAACGCACCCTTTAATCTATGATCAAACGGGTCCCAAAGTATTTATCCGAGCGATATTTTTTTAAGGATCAATTAAGTTAATCCACTGCTTTCGGTGGAAACCTCTCTTCGGCGAATTGTTTTAATTAAAATTCTTTAAAGAGGGAAATTTCCGCTCTTTATTAGG
This sequence comes from Pantala flavescens, assembly GCA_020796165.1. NCBI lineage: Eukaryota > Metazoa > Arthropoda > Insecta > Odonata > Libellulidae > Pantala > Pantala flavescens. Next base: position 29,671,456 of record CM036884.1, on the reverse strand, counting down.
CGATATTTCGTTTTTATGGCGCTAAATCAAGGGGAAGGAGACATGAAGAATTACATACCTTATAAAGGTTGGAGAGCAGTAAAAAGGCAGAGGTGCGTTCGAGAAAAGAGCCCGTTTATGATTTAGAAAGGCCATCGGCTGTCGGAGGTTAATTTGTTTTACCTTGGAAACGGTCCGATAAGGATCTAGAGTGGTACGGTTCGGTCATTCCAGAGAATAATGGGCACTTCCGGTGGACGCAGGATTCCTCCTATTGAATTTCTGCGTAAGAATCCTTGCACGCAACGCCTCCTTTGATTCTTATCGCATATAGTCCCTTCGGACTATTCACTTGACTAAGAGAAATGCTATATATTTGTCACTCGCTATGGGAGTTGGGTTTCCCGCTGAGGCTAACAGTTTCCTTGTCTATATGCACCCATTGTGTGGACTACTGTTATCACAGCGTTGAAAAGCTTTTATCTCCCTCTCGCACTGAATCTGAATGCGAGAAATCATAGGCTTTCGGTTACTTTCTGGTCGAGTGACTTCAGCCACCGTCGCACGTTAGATGACTAATGCATTCCAGAAATTATCTTGAACCTTATTTACTCCGATATCATTATTTATTACAACTTTAAAAGCCGAATTTTCATTCATTAGAAGGAATGCTTTTGATAACACTTTTATGCTATAATTAAATTGGAAATCAAATTAATGACGTGATAAGCAGCTTTTGAAGGAGACTCTCAATCATAAATTAAGGGGTAAGTAAGTAAGGGGTATTTGTGTAAATGTAAATTAACACAACGGAATGAAGCGTTCAGTTAGCCCCAGTTATTCTCTTATATTAACCTTGTTCATCTTCTTTTCTATACATCCAACACTTTCACAGCTATTACTTTATTTATCTCTCACCAATAACTAACGAATCTCTCCTCAGAGCTAATCTTCTCTCAGTTGCGAGAGCATAAAATAAAAAGCGGAGATCGAAATGAGAATCGTAATAAAAAGTGACAGCGTTATGTGAGAAGCATAGGTTGAATAGCTGCGGTGAAAGGAGAGGCGGAAGTAAACTGGAACGAAAGTGAATGGAAAGGGAGGAAGGAAGAAAGGGATTGCATACAAAAGAAGTGAAAGTGATGCAGCTTAAAAGTGGAGAGAATAAGAAAGAGACGGTGGGAGAGGAAGGTGTAAGCTTTGGAGGAAATGGAATTATGGTCATATAAAAAATCGATAGAGGAGAGGCGGTATATAAGACTAAGAAGTACATATTAATGTTTAAAATATCTAATATGAAATGGAAGATATTTGTTGTTGTAGAATAGGATGTGGGAAAGAACAATAATTCAATAATATATGAAGGATAGATGCTGAAAGTTTCGGACTCAAAGTGTAAGCCAAAGAAAGGACGATGGATAGTGTGTTTTTACGAAAGACTTTTTTTCCGACAATTTTTTTATTTTACGTTTTACTCGAATTTAAATAATTTATCTGAATTTTTTCAAATAAATCCCGAAATTTTTGCTAGTGATCTTTGTAAAGTTTGTTATTCGGAAAGATTAATGACTGTGAGAGAGTATTTTAACGATACTTCACAGCCATCTTCCTTATCTATCATGAATTAATTTCTCTCCCTTACCAACCATGTTTGCTACCCATTGAATAATTGTTTATTAATGCATCAAAAAAGAAAAATGAACCGCTAACTCCTTCCACTTAAATCTGCTGGTAAAGTTTTCCGTGGAAATGGCTGTCATAAATAGCAAATATATTAATGAGCATTCTTCCACTGAAGTGAAAGTCCTGTTGAAGGAATCGGGTCGTTAATTAAGAAGTTCGAAACGAAGGCCTTACACTTTATAATGTATATCACGACCCTGAGGCCTACGGACGAGATGAAGGGCGGTATACTGCGAAGAAGACACATGGAAATCGGGTTAAGATATCTTTGAACATCCAATTCAAGAATCTAACATCCATCAGCGAAAATTTCCTTCGTTCCATAATTTCAACTCAAAGTGGAATTGTTCTGGCAACAAGGAGTTGTTTTCGTCATCCGAATGGCATTCCGAATTTTAAATGAGGTTGATAATTATATTTATTATAAAAATATCATATTATATACCCTCAGAAAGATTAGGAAGAACAGTTTTTCCTTGATTGCATATTCCATTGAAATGGAACTGTTGCAGTCTGCCATAGATGCATTTCTTATTTTATTATCATCTGATTGCTTGTAAATAATTAAAATATCTGATGATAATTTATGCAAATAAGGATAAGAAGGAGTTATTGTTATGTATGGAATGTTTTCCAAACTAGAAATCATTTTTATGAAGTTGATAGATTTTGATTAAAAATAAATGGCCAAATATAAATATGCTTTACCGTTACATTCAAATATATTTATATTAAAATATTGATGAATCGTTCGTGAGCTAGGGTGATGATATTAAACTAGCTGCACTAAATTATCAATGGTAAAGGTTTCAGCATAATAATATGGGATATTCGAATATTTAATATGTTCGCATTGAAATAGGAATTTGAATTTGAAGCCGATGCTCAATATTTAAAGGTAAAAGAATAGAAAGAATAAAATATGAACTAGAGAAGGAAAGGAATGATAATGAGTTAGAAGATGTAGTTGTCCAGTTGTTCTTGCCACCGAAGCTACTTCTTGAAACGAGTTGAGGTAATAATGCGAGTCTGGTAGGAATCCATTGGGAAAAAGCATCTGTATCGCGAGAGAAGGGTTAACCTGGAAAATTGCCACTGAGAAGGGGACGTGTTTGTGGCACGCGTTCTTTACAGACTCCCGAAGGGGGGAGTAAATAAGGAGTGATGCAGGAGGAGGAATTTCGGAGGAGTCACACGTAAGGGAAGGTTAAGATTTGGGGAAAGTAAATGAAATTAAGGGGGAAGGGTGGTCATCCCTCAGGAGAAAGGGGAACCCTAAGAAGGGGAGATTGCATTAAGGAGAGGTGTGCATAGGGGGGAAGGAGTTCGTCAAAGACGCCCATTCAATGGATACTCTTCGGAAAGGTTTTTCGGAAAGATCACTGAACTTTATCCTCTAACCTTAAGAAGGAGAATTATTCCCTCAATTCTATTTGTTGAAAGAACTTTGATGATTTTGAGGAAAAGAAAGAAACTAAAATTATAGGATATTAACCGTACTATCATCCGACAAACTAACTTTAACTTAGACTTTTCACCATATTATAGAATTAAAGTATTTGTGATTCTAACCTAAATGCAAGTTTAGAATACCGATGTTCTTCCAAAAATGAATTCTTTAGAAAATTAAATTTAAAAGTATCGATCTTTATCCATAAATACAAATTTATTTTGTGGAAAATGAAATTCATTCTGAATAGAAGAGAAATTAACGGAGAATGCATTTACTTTTTCAATTGTTTACAAAATTTGTGATAAAATAGTAATAATAATAATTTGGAAATAAAATAATGTCATTTCATATAGAGGAACGAATATATTTCACTTAATAATAGGGATTTGGCTTCCAATGGGATATTTATACTCTGGTATATACTGGTTGAGTTCTCTCTCAAGTTTGAGAATATGCATAGAAAAATACCTATATAAAATATCCGCAATAATACTGTTATATCTTACTTATGATATAATGCATTTCTACGTATTGGTGGGCTTCCTCAGGAGAGCGTGCGTAATAAAGTAGAATAGAGAAGACGAGTGTGAGGTATTAAAAGAAAGTGATCAGAAGAAAGAAAACGAAAGAGAGATGAAAAGGCTCAATAAAGCGAAGGGTTTTATAAGAAGGGCAAATTCAGGTGAATGAGGATAAAAAGGGCGATAAAAGGGATAAAAAAGAATGATCCGGTTGTAATTGAAGTGCTTTTATTTGCATGACCTCGGAGAGAAAGTGGAATAATAAAGCGATTCTCACGTGACTTTGAAGGAGATGAGGTAAGACATTCGATCGATTGAGTCATTATGTGTGTTTTGAAAAGGAATTTATGTTTGTTCAGAAACAGAACGTATATTTTGTGGTGAAATATGTTTGTTCAAATGTGATCGAGTATTCCGACCGGAAAGTTAATGTTTCGTTGAGAGATACATATTAGCGAAAGCAGATGAATATTAATTTTGAGTGAATCGAGTGATCAGCGGAAAAAATTGGATGAATTCCTATTGTGTTTGTCAGATCAAGATTCTATTATAGTATCTATGGTGATCTCTCTAGGAAAGAAATTATTATCGACTTCGTTCTGAAACCATCTCTCATTGCTAAATATTATAATGGTCCCATGTATCATACTTGATGAATTAAATTTTGTTATGGCATTCACATTTCTGGAATTCGAAATCAGGTTCCAGTTTTCAAGAGGGAGTAAAAAAAATTCGGGTTCAAGAAGAGTTTTTTGACGAGATTTACAATTTCAGTTGCCATTTTGTTAAAATGTAGCAGTATTGTTGAGGAATTTCTTCCTGAGATGAACTTTACGTTATTGTAAAATCAAATATTATTCCTCGTCGATTGTTACGCAAATTTAATTTAAAATCATCACATTTACCTTTGATTAAATTAATTCAGGATATACAAACTTATTTTCCTACATCCTCGGGACGTAAGAACTGTTAATATTCTGTAGCGTTCAGATAAACATTACTTTAAAACAAAATATGTTTACTTTAACCATCGCTCACGCTCTCGTTGAAAATTTGAACGTGGATATGAGGAGAGTAGTAGAGAAATTATCTATTCATTACATTTAGAATATTGAAGAGTGTTCGGCAGAGTTTATCAATTTTAACATAGAATTGAAACCATAGAAACGTTTTACTTTCAGACGAGTAGCAGTGAATATAAACTTGAATTCTTTAAAAGAAAGCGAAAACCAAATGATGAGTGAATTTTTATCAAACGGCGATGGAAAAAAATAAACTCAAAAAGTAGCGTATATTTTATGCAGTATAATAATGAGCTATAACTGTAAATAAATTTTTTATACTCATTTATATACATTTGCATCAAATATCTAAGAAAGGATAACATATTATTCTTTACTAAATAACACGTATACCATAAAAGGAAATGTAATATCTAACAGGAAACATACAATGAATGAATTTTAAATATGTACACATTCTGTAATTTCGTACAATTTTCCTTGAGATGAACTGCTTAAGGTTAATTACGTATTTTTATACGTAAGGTTTTTAGGTTATCCATCTTGCATTAATACCTTATTCCAAGTGCAATAATCTATTATTATTTCCTTAGTAAATAACTTATAAATTATAAGGAAAATTATCCTTTATATGCAGAACTTCATTTTGGTTTGACTGTAATGGCAAAATTAGAGAAAAAGTTTTTCTGATTGATTCCGTGAGAGTTGATTAGATGGGTGGATAAATACAAGAAGTAGTTTCCGATAGGATTTCAGACGAAATGTAAAGAAAAGTGAATGTCGTACAGTATTTATAAAAAAATATTATAGGCCGGCTAAATGAATACCTTTCCGAGTAAAATGTCTCTTCTCAGTAATGTTTCTTGAATAGAGGGAATTAAAACTCGGTATTTAAGTTATTTTATGAAGTATGTATTGCAACTGCACCACAAATTACAGATCGAGGAATAAATTCCAATCGCATCTTCGTGTGTCACGATCACAAGAGATTCCCAGATGCTCTATTAGATGTCAGGAATCATCCAATTTTCTGGTCTGCAATCGCTCCTCATTCGAAATCCAAGCGTTCACTATTATTCGAAGTACCTAAAATTAAAGACGGGATATATATATGTAAATAATTTACTGCTGTAAATTTCACGATAAATACTGACATAGATTATGATCTGAATAGCTTACATAGACTTAAGAAGTGAGTATGTTAACTATTTTCCAAATAGTTCGAAATCAGGAACATTATTCACAATATGCTTTATGCTAGAACAGGCATTTGTGATCATGATAGGATCACAGGGTTATGAGTGGGTAACATCGACAGAGATGATACGAATCGTCAGACGTGATGGAAGGTGTTGAAGCATTAGTAGATTAGCGGATACCGTGGAAGGTATAATAATGCGAAGGTAACCATGGCAGGTCCAGTAAATCCATTTATCTCTGAAGGATATTGACAGCCAGGAATAGAAAATAGAAATATCTAGAGAGGTTATTGATGAACAAATCAAATTACATTTAATGTTCAGTTTCTTTCCATAATCAAAAAGTAGATGTGAATAAAACAGGATAAGTGTGTGGATTACATTACACCTGCATATCTTCGCAGATATTAAAACAGGAGGTAAATACGCTGTGCCTACATCCAGAATATACTTGCTGTGGCCCCTTAAATGTACAGTATAAGGGAACAAGAAGAAGTCGAATGTTTTCAGGATAGAACTGTATAGCGCATCACATGGACGGAATAGAAAATATGGAGCAAATTATTTTTTTGAGCACCTTAGGAGTAGCATAAAGTTTGTTTGAATATAATGCATGAACATGTAGAAGATAATGGCCAAAAACTGTGTAGAATTCAAAATGAAGAGACTACCTCTATCTTCTATGTGATCATGCTTGAGGATAAATTAACAACCATCCTTTAAATACAACCTGTAAACATTTGTAGGTGGTGTGAAAGTGGATAGAACAATGGACCAATGAAAGTAATTCACAGGGAATACTCGAGCCTCTGAGTCATGTTGGTGGTCGGTAACTTTGGAGATGAAATGAACAAAGATTGTGAGAAAGATACATACACGTATCGTTGTAATAATCAACGAAATGGAGGATATTGTCCTACTTAGTGTCTACTGAAACATAAATAAATAGCTTGAAACGTACCACGTTCCAAGGTAAAGGACAGTACCAAAAAGAAGACACAACAAATGAAAAGAGGTTAAGGAAAACCATACGGAAAATAAAATTGATTATTATAATAGTGATTGCCTATTGCCGTTTTAATATCTAATACTGCTCCTACGATTATGTAGTAAATAAAACATATCTCGCTTTCATTGAGAAAAGGGAATCTGTCTATTGTAATACCAAGACTGTTTTTAATTTATTCGAATAAAATGCAAGAATACAAAATCATGTAATAATTGAGGTTATAATACTCACACATTCAAACGTGCAGTCAATTTCTTCTGAGACCAAAGGAAATGAAGGAGGCCTTGCAAGTAAATGTGTGAACACAATCTCTCTTCTCATCCGTTCAAACGTGGAGCTTACTGAAAAAGATGAAGTAATAATTACGTTGAGAAAACAAGCAAATATGGATAAACAAGCCTAACATCTACTGAAAAATCACTGTTGAGGATACTTTGTTAAAAGTATGCGGGCGTTATTAATTTATATGTGATACTCTTCACAATTTGTTTATAGCTAACTGTAAGTTGGATCAAGAGATAGCAAATACGTTTCCTGAACTGATATTTCAATGCTGACATTTACTAAAATGAAATATATTATGGTTAGTTTCTGGATATGCATTGTCATAGTAACGTTACTAATCAAATACTGATCCACTAATCTTTAATTTCACAATAAAGAGAATTAAGATTTCATAAATTTTAAAACTTAAGGAACGAAGGAAAGAACAAACAGCAGAAGGAGCGGAGAGTATGAAAATGACAACAAAGCTAGTCGCCGATATATAATAATATAAAGAATATGGCGTCCAAGAAAGAATATGAAATGATTGTCTAATGAGAGGTAATGAATTTTTCAGAAATACACTGTAATGCAGAGTGACGGACCAAGCGCCATAATGAGGAATGATAGGAGGAAAGTAAAGCAGGCATGGAAAGAACAATCCGTGGATGAAATTGAGAATGATTTTAATAAAAGTGAATAGTGAATAACCATTACTTCCTGACTAGCGTTAGAAGGCATAGCACAATGCAGCATCCAGTGGAAAAGAATATGAATTGGTTGTCTACTGTTAAGTAATGAAATTTTCATAAATATACTGCAATGACAAGCGACGCACCAAGCTCAGAATGTGAAAAGACGGAAAGAGTAAGCCAGGCGAGGAAACAACAAACTGATGACTGATGTTTAGAACAGTGGATGCTACCCATTACTTCTTGTATTCCTTGGGAAAGATTTTAAGTAAAGCAAATGGTGAACGTTCTGTTCTATCATAACTAATATAAAACCATCCATTAATCTTCCGTCGTCGTTGCTCAGCAGTTACTATTTACATTTCTTATGTATTCCTGGAAATAGATGGCCAGGCTTAGTCCCAAATTAATTATATGTAAATGTTAGCTAATAATATCAAAGCTCAATCTTTCGAGCTTGAAAATCAGGTCGGAAATTCACTAAATGCTCAAAGTATCAAACCGTTAGTTTATTTACTCCGTTGCGAAGACAAGCAGGCGCTGCAATCCACTCGTTGAGACAATCGCTTCACTGATCCATCGTCGGTCTCGATATGAACGGCTACCTAAAATCGAAAGAGAAATTCAATTCGTTAAAAAGATGCCGAATTTTCAATTTAGGATTACTCCTAATGAATCTTTGAGTCGCATTTTCCATATGGGGACGAAAGTACAGTGTGAATAAGAACGAATGGCGGATGATGTGTAAGATTAAATATGGCGTCCAAGAGCAGCAAATCGTAATGAATACGAAAATAATATCCATCGGGAATATACTGTATATGAATAGCCTTCGATCTGTTGAAAATCACAGAGAATTAATTTAAAAACCCTCCATGAACTTTAAAGTTTATATTTTAAGAAATAACAACATTTGATCTCCCGCTAAATAATTATCTCGATCCTGATTGGCTGAGGAAAATACCACCGCTGTCAGTGCAAACGCTGTATTCTTAAATTATTAGAAAAACAATTGTTTGTCTAATCACCTATTGAATATCCTTAAAATTTCTCTCTTCTTTTACGGCGACCGCTCATAATGGCGGTTTTCTCGATTTCGGAAGAATAACTCGGCGATACATTATGAAAATAGTAACCCTGTGCGGTAAGACTCACGTAGTAGGCAAAAATCATAATAAAATCTAGTCTTCATGAAAAATTAAACGATTACCATGGACATCTTGCTAATTTGTAAAAATCTAATTGCAATTTTAGAATCTCTGCGGTAACAGTCTCGCGTCCCAACTCCGTTGAGCGAATGTCACTTTTCCGGTGCACCTCGAGGTGTTCACATCTTCCCTGTCACCAGTCGTCCAATTTCGTTATATTTATAATTATAAACTCTTATCGAGGTATCGGGCACCCTAATTCGAACTGTCATGTCAAGACGGGATGATCCGTCGTTAGATATCGCTTCGGATTTCCGATTAATGAGTGCAATTCCACATTATTTGTTGGTGCATATGCACGGTACAAACGAGGAAGGTTAGCACTCGCTCTATGTCACCGTCATTTAAGCTTTTCATAGCACGGCAGATACCTCTCGGGAGGACGAAGTGGAATCTAGGTGTTCGTCACTTCGAAACAAGTGTAGGTAAAATTCACGAGGCGAATGTTATGTAAACACGGGCGTTCGAAAATATTTCCAATTGGACTTCGCTCCTTACCTTGAATTTTCCTTGGAAAACCGTGCTCTCACTCCAACTCATTCTGCTTTGCCTGCACCCAGGTGAAGATGCCACAACGCTGTCCACAACTTACCCCTCAACTTCTCCCAAATCTCGTATTTTCTCCGATTTTCACTCAACACAACAATTTGTTCACGATCACACAATCCATAAGGAACACTCGGCATTGATCTGCTCAACAATCGCCTCGAAACACAAGGGAAAAGGCTTAACGATTCACAAGCTGCATACACAACCTTCTCTCGCTAGAGAACCCGCCAAATGAAGCGACACGTGAAGAGATAAGTCGCCCTCTTTCGGGATGAGGCTTAGATGGATGTCCGTGAACGGATGAAGGACGATATTCTTCTTCTCGTCGTTTTAGCTTCCAAAGTGTACGAAACAAATAAGTAGATTCACGAACGTTCCATACTGTTCAATCTCTCTTTTCATTCTTTTCGTACGAGCCGGAACATCGACCCGCTCACCCATGCAAGACTTATAACGGGCATTGTCTATTACTTTGGATGTGAGCGAGAACTTAGAGAGTTGATTTTTAGTAGTGGGTGGCTGCAAGAAGTATACAGTTTTTGCATCAGATGGCTAATCTCAATAATAGACGATGGAATGAGCGAATGAAATCAAACGGCTTGGGGAATTTTTTGGGAGTTAATGACGAATTTCCCACACCAATTGAGAAGGGGAGTTTGAGGAAAGTTTGTTGATAAAATCGGTTTGCAACCAAGAATTCCTCTGGTCAGAAATCGAAGCGAGTTCTCACTGAATCCTTTTCGTATACGAACACGTTCGAATGTCGTATCTTTACTTAGAAAGAGAAGGAATCGGGGAGCAATTGAACGCACTCGAGGTTTAAAGGTCCTTTCCTATTAACAGTCGTGAATGGTGGTGATAAACATACACAATTTCGATTTATTTAAAGACAAACTTTATTGCGACAGTGCCATAGATTACAGGAGATATATTACACTCAATTAATTATTTCATTCATTACACTTTTTTTACACATTACACATTACATTTCACACATATTCATCGCCTTCTTTGCATTCTCCAACGCTCTTTCCTTGCACCTGATGCAATTCTTGAAAATAGCCGTGCTCTACACTCGTTCTCCATCGAAATCGCAGGCTGGAGCGAAGCACCTAAAACGAAAGTAGAAGTAGATTTCTTATTAATACAATGTAGGTAGACGATATTATTTTTAATCATTTAAGGAAAGAAAGTGGCTTTGCCATGGCAGTCGTAGGTACTTGGCATGGAAGGGTGAAGGGTAGTATTGTATGTCGTGGCAGCCTAGTAAACGAGAGTATTAAGATTTTTAAATGAACGTTGAGACGGTCCAGTCCTGTCCGCACATTCTTTGATGACGAGCAACAGATGCAAAGGGATGCAACGGATGCCACCTTCCTGAACATCACTTATGAACGATTCTAACCTTTTGGCGAAGGAAAATAATTCCCCACTGAAATCAATTGCATGAACGAAAGTTAAGCACCTTTGCAGCTACAGTAACTTCATTCGTGCATCGTTGATTCAATGAAGGTGGAGGACAGGCAAATGATAGATAACACTAAATATCTAGAAAGGTGAAAGAAGATAAGGTCGCTTGTTGTCCAACATTTCCTTCCATGAGGCAAGAATTGGCATTAACGGGACGATTGCATAGATGCGAACGTGGTTGGGTTTGCAGACAACTAAGACTGTAAATGAATACATCACGCAGTCCTTCCAAATGTACTAGGCAAAAGAATGCAAACGGTTCATCGTGGAAGAGAACAACGAAAATTAAATGCTGCAGGAGAGCACATTAATGCTCGAGCAGAAAGTCCTCGTGAAATTTAATATACCTGAGATGAACCACAGCATTGTTTGAAATAAATTCATGAGCTTCTAGAATGACATGGACAAGGTCACTGTAAAATTCAATAGTAGAAGAACTATGCTCCCATGTAAAAAGCCTCAGGTAATATCCTACCAACCGTTATCCTGTCGACATGTGAATGCTGCGTCGAAAACTGTGGAGCACCCTAATGGTCCACTGAAATTGAACCTAACGAGAATCTCAAGCTTGAAAGAAGGCGGTGGTCCGAAGATGGGAGGGGAAATGGAATGATTCGGTCAGGAGCATGACTTGCGTGGGAAGGCATAGCACAATGCAGCATCCAGTGGAAAAGAATATGAATTGATTGTCTAATGAGAAGTAATGAATTTTTCAGAAATACACTGTAATGCAGAGTGACGGACCAAGCGCCATAATGAGGAATGATAGGAGGAAAGTAAAGCAGGCATGGAAAGAACAATCCGTGGATGAAATTGAGAATGATTTTAATAAAAGTGAATAGTGAATAACCATTACTTCCTGACTAGCGTTAGAAGGCATAGCACAATGCAGCATCCAGTGGAAAAGAATATGAATTGGTTGTCTACTGTTAAGTAATGAAATTTTCATAAATATACTGCAATGACAAGCGACGCACCAAGCTCAGAATGTGAAAAGACGGAAAGAGTAAGCCAGGCGAGGAAACAACAAACTGATGACTGATGTTTAGAACAGTGGATGCTACCCATTACTTCTTGTATTCCTTGGGAAAGATTTTAAGTAAAGCAAATGGTGAACGTTCTGTTCTATCATAACTAATATAAAACCATCCATTAATCTTCCGTCGTCGTTGCTCAGCAGTTACTATTTACATTTCTTATGTATTCCTGGAAATAGATGGCCAGGCTTAGTCCCAAATTAATTATATGTAAATGTTAGCTAATAATATCAAAGCTCAATCTTTCGAGCTTGAAAATCAGGTCGGAAATTCACTAAATGCTCAAAGTATCAAACCGTTAGTTTATTTACTCCGTTGCGAAGACAAGCAGGCGCTGCAATCCACTCGTTGAGACAATCGCTTCACTGATCCATCGTCGGTCTCGATATGAACGGCTACCTAAAATCGAAAGAGAAATTCAATTCGTTAAAAAGATGCCGAATTTTCAATTTAGGATTACTCCTAATGAATCTTTGAGTCGCATTTTCCATATGGGGACGAAAGTACAGTGTGAATAAGAACGAATGGCGGATGATGTGTAAGATTAAATATGGCGTCCAAGAGCAGCAAATCGTAATGAATACGAAAATAATATCCATCGGGAATATACTGTATATGAATAGCCTTCGATCTGTTGAAAATCACAGAGAATTAATTTAAAAACCCTCCATGAACTTTAAAGTTTATATTTTAAGAAATAACAACATTTGATCTCCCGCTAAATAATTATCTCGATCCTGATTGGCTGAGGAAAATACCACCGCTGTCAGTGCAAACGCTGTATTCTTAAATTATTAGAAAAACAATTGTTTGTCTAATCACCTATTGAATATCCTTAAAATTTCTCTCTTCTTTTACGGCGACCGCTCATAATGGCGGTTTTCTCGATTTCGGAAGAATAACTCGGCGATACATTATGAAAATAGTAACCCTGTGCGGTAAGACTCACGTAGTAGGCAAAAATCATAATAAAATCTAGTCTTCATGAAAAATTAAACGATTACCATGGACATCTTGCTAATTTGTAAAAATCTAATTGCAATTTTAGAATCTCTGCGGTAACAGTCTCGCGTCCCAACTCCGTTGAGCGAATGTCACTTTTCCGGTGCACCTCGAGGTGTTCACATCTTCCCTGTCACCAGTCGTCCAATTTCGTTATATTTATAATTATAAACTCTTATCGAGGTATCGGGCACCCTAATTCGAACTGTCATGTCAAGACGGGATGATCCGTCGTTAGATATCGCTTCGGATTTCCGATTAATGAGTGCAATTCCACATTATTTGTTGGTGCATATGCACGGTACAAACGAGGAAGGTTAGCACTCGCTCTATGTCACCGTCATTTAAGCTTTTCATAGCACGGCAGATACCTCTCGGGAGGACGAAGTGGAATCTAGGTGTTCGTCACTTCGAAACAAGTGTAGGTAAAATTCACGAGGCGAATGTTATGTAAACACGGGCGTTCGAAAATATTTCCAATTGGACTTCGCTCCTTACCTTGAATTTTCCTTGGAAAACCGTGCTCTCACTCCAACTCATTCTGCTTTGCCTGCACCCAGGTGAAGATGCCACAACGCTGTCCACAACTTACCCCTCAACTTCTCCCAAATCTCGTATTTTCTCCGATTTTCACTCAACACAACAATTTGGTCACGATCACACAATCCATAAGGAACACTCGGCATTGATCTGCTCAACAATCGCCTCGAAACACAAGGGAAAAGGCTTAACGATTCACAAGCTGCATACACAACCTTCTCTCGCTAGAGAACCCGCCAAATGAAGCGACACGTGAAGAGATAAGTCGCCCTCTTTCGGGATGAGGCTTAGATGGATGTCCGTGAACGGATGAAGGACGATATTCTTCTTCTCGTCGTTTTAGCTTCCAAAGTGTACGAAACAAATAAGTAGATTCACGAACGTTCCATACTGTTCAATCTCTCTTTTCATTCTTTTCGTACGAGCCGGAACATCGACCCGCTCACCCATGCAAGACTTATAACGGGCATTGTCTATTACTTTGGATGTGAGCGAGAACTTAGAGAGTTGATTTTTAGTAGTGGGTGGCTGCAAGAAGTATACAGTTTTTGCATCAGATGGCTAATCTCAATAATAGACGATGGAATGAGCGAATGAAATCAAACGGCTTGGGGAATTTTTTGGGAGTTAATGACGAATTTCCCACACCAATTGAGAAGGGGAGTTTGAGGAAAGTTTGTTGATAAAATCGGTTTGCAACCAAGAATTCCTCTGGTCAGAAATCGAAGCGAGTTCTCACTGAATCCTTTTCGTATACGAACACGTTCGAATGTCGTATCTTTACTTAGAAAGAGAAGGAATCGGGGAGCAATTGAACGCACTCGAGGTTTAAAGGTCCTTTCCTATTAACAGTCGTGAATGGTGGTGATAAACATACACAATTTCGATTTATTTAAAGACAAACTTTATTGCGACAGTGCCATAGATTACAGGAGATATATTACACTCAATTAATTATTTCATTCATTACACTTTTTTTACACATTACACATTACATTTCACACATATTCATCGCCTTCTTTGCATTCTCCAACGCTCTTTCCTTGCACCTGATGCAATTCTTGAAAATAGCCGTGCTCTACACTCGTTCTCCATCGAAATCGCAGGCTGGAGCGAAGCACCTAAAACGAAAGTAGAAGTAGATTTCTTATTAATACAATGTAGGTAGACGATATTATTTTTAATCATTTAAGGAAAGAAAGTGGCTTTGCCATGGCAGTCGTAGGTACTTGGCATGGAAGGGTGAAGGGTAGTATTGTATGTCGTGGCAGCCTAGTAAACGAGAGTATTAAGATTTTTAAATGAACGTTGAGACGGTCCAGTCCTGTCCGCACATTCTTTGATGACGAGCAACAGATGCAAAGGGATGCAACGGATGCCACCTTCCTGAACATCACTTATGAACGATTCTAACCTTTTGGCGAAGGAAAATAATTCCCCACTGAAATCAATTGCATGAACGAAAGTTAAGCACCTTTGCAGCTACAGTAACTTCATTCGTGCATCGTTGATTCAATGAAGGTGGAGGACAGGCAAATGATAGATAACACTAAATATCTAGAAAGGTGAAAGAAGGATAAGGTCGCTTGTTGTCCAACATTTCCTTCCATGAGGCAAGAATTGGCATTAACGGGACGATTGCATAGATGCGAACGTGGTTGGGTTTGCAGACAACTAAGACTGTAAATGAATACATCACGCAGTCCTTCCAAATGTACTAGGCAAAAGAATGCAAACGGTTCATCGTGGAAGAGAACAACGAAAATTAAATGCTGCAGGAGAGCACATTAATGCTCGAGCAGAAAGTCCTCGTGAAATTTAATATACCTGAGATGAACCACAGCATTGTTTGAAATAAATTCATGAGCTTCTAGAATGACATGGACAAGGTCACTGTAAAATTCAATAGTAGAAGAACTATGCTCCCATGTAAAAGGCCTCAGGTAATATCCTACCAACCGTTATCCTGTCGACATGTGAATGCTGCGTCGAAAACTGTGGAGCACCCTAATGGTCCACTGAAATTGAACCTAACGAGAATCTCAAGCTTGAAAGAAGGCGGTGGTCCGAAGATGGGAGGGGAAATGGAATGATTCGGTCAGGAGCATGACTTGCGTGGGAAGGCATAGCACAATGCAGCATCCAGTGGAAAAGAATATGAATTGATTGTCTAATGAGAAGTAATGAATTTTTCAGAAATACACTGTAATGCAGAGTGACGGACCAAGCGCCATAATGAGGAATGATAGGAGGAAAGTAAAGCAGGCATGGAAAGAACAATCCGTGGATGAAATTGAGAATGATTTTAATAAAAGTGAATAGTGAATAACCATTACTTCCTGACTAGCGTTAGAAGGCATAGCACAATGCAGCATCCAGTGGAAAAGAATATGAATTGGTTGTCTACTGTTAAGTAATGAAATTTTCATAAATATACTGCAATGACAAGCGACGCACCAAGCTCAGAATGTGAAAAGACGGAAAGAGTAAGCCAGGCGAGGAAACAACAAACTGATGACTGATGTTTAGAACAGTGGATGCTACCCATTACTTCTTGTATTCCTTGGGAAAGATTTTAAGTAAAGCAAATGGTGAACGTTCTGTTCTATCATAACTAATATAAAACCATCCATTAATCTTCCGTCGTCGTTGCTCAGCAGTTACTATTTACATTTCTTATGTATTCCTGGAAATAGATGGCCAGGCTTAGTCCCAAATTAATTATATGTAAATGTTAGCTAATAATATCAAAGCTCAATCTTTCGAGCTTGAAAATCAGGTCGGAAATTCACTAAATGCTCAAAGTATCAAACCGTTAGTTTATTTACTCCGTTGCGAAGACAAGCAGGCGCTGCAATCCACTCGTTGAGACAATCGCTTCACTGATCCATCGTCGGTCTCGATATGAACGGCTACCTAAAATCGAAAGAGAAATTCAATTCGTTAAAAAGATGCCGAATTTTCAATTTAGGATTACTCCTAATGAATCTTTGAGTCGCATTTTCCATATGGGGACGAAAGTACAGTGTGAATAAGAACGAATGGCGGATGATGTGTAAGATTAAATATGGCGTCCAAGAGCAGCAAATCGTAATGAATACGAAAATAATATCCATCGGGAATATACTGTATATGAATAGCCTTCGATCTGTTGAAAATCACAGAGAATTAATTTAAAAACCCTCCATGAACTTTAAAGTTTATATTTTAAGAAATAACAACATTTGATCTCCCGCTAAATAATTATCTCGATCCTGATTGGCTGAGGAAAATTCCACCGCTGTCAGTGCAAACGCTGTATTCTTAAATTATTAGAAAAACAATTGTTTGTCTAATCACCTATTGAATATCCTTAAAATTTCTCTCTTCTTTTACGGCGACCGCTCATAATGGCGGTTTTCTCGATTTCGGAAGAATAACTCGGCGATACATTATGAAAATAGTAACCCTGTGCGGTAAGACTCACGTAGTAGGCAAAAATCATAATAAAATCTAGTCTTCATGAAAAATTAAACGATTACCATGGACATCTTGCTAATTTGTAAAAATCTAATTGCAATTTTAGAATCTCTGCGGTAACAGTCTCGCGTCCCAACTCCGTTGAGCGAATGTCACTTTTCCGGTGCACCTCGAGGTGTTCACATCTTCCCTGTCACCAGTCGTCCAATTTCGTTATATTTAAAATTATAAACTCTTATCGAGGTATCGGGCACCCTAATTCGAACTGTCATGTCAAGACGGGATGATCCGTCGTTAGATATCGCTTCGGATTTCCGATTAATGAGTGCAATTCCACATTATTTGTTGGTGCATATGCACGGTACAAACGAGGAAGGTTAGCACTCGCTCTATGTCACCGTCATTTAAGCTTTTCATAGCACGGCAGATACCTCTCGGGAGGACGAAGTGGAATCTAGGTGTTCGTCACTTCGAAACAAGTGTAGGTAAAATTCACGAGGCGAATGTTATGTAAACACGGGCGTTCGAAAATATTTCCAATTGGACTTCGCTCCTTACCTTGAATTTTCCTTGGAAAACCGTGCTCTCACTCCAACTCATTCTGCTTTGCCTGCACCCAGGTGAAGATGCCACAACGCTGTCCACAACTTACCCCTCAACTTCTCCCAAATCTCGTATTTTCTCCGATTTTCACTCAACACAACAATTTGGTCACGATCACACAATCCATAAGGAACACTCGGCATTGATCTGCTCAACAATCGCCTCGAAACACAAGGGAAAAGGCTTAACGATTCACAAGCTGCATACACAACCTTCTCTCGCTAGAGAACCCGCCAAATGAAGCGACACGTGAAGAGATAAGTCGCCCTCTTTCGGGATGAGGCTTAGATGGATGTCCGTGAACGGATGAAGGACGATATTCTTCTTCTCGTCGTTTTAGCTTCCAAAGTGTACGAAACAAATAAGTAGATTCACGAACGTTCCATACTGTTCAATCTCTCTTTTCATTCTTTTCGTACGAGCCGGAACATCGACCCGCTCACCCATGCAAGACTTATAACGGGCATTGTCTATTACTTTGGATGTGAGCGAGAACTTAGAGAGTTGATTTTTAGTAGTGGGTGGCTGCAAGAAGTATACAGTTTTTGCATCAGATGGCTAATCTCAATAATAGACGATGGAATGAGCGAATGAAATCAAACGGCTTGGGGAATTTTTTGGGAGTTAATGACGAATTTCCCACACCAATTGAGAAGGGGAGTTTGAGGAAAGTTTGTTGATAAAATCGGTTTGCAACCAAGAATTCCTCTGGTCAGAAATCGAAGCGAGTTCTCACTGAATCCTTTTCGTATACGAACACGTTCGAATGTCGTATCTTTACTTAGAAAGAGAAGGAATCGGGGAGCAATTGAACGCACTCGAGGTTTAAAGGTCCTTTCCTATTAACAGTCGTGAATGGTGGTGATAAACATACACAATTTCGATTTATTTAAAGACAAACTTTATTGCGACAGTGCCATAGATTACAGGAGATATATTACACTCAATTAATTATTTCATTCATTACACTTTTTTTACACATTACACATTACATTTCACACATATTCATCGCCTTCTTTGCATTCTCCAACGCTCTTTCCTTGCACCTGATGCAATTCTTGAAAATAGCCGTGCTCTACACTCGTTCTCCATCGAAATCGCAGGCTGGAGCGAAGCACCTAAAACGAAAGTAGAAGTAGATTTCTTATTAATACAATGTAGGTAGACGATATTATTTTTAATCATTTAAGGAAAGAAAGTGGCTTTGCCATGGCAGTCGTAGGTACTTGGCATGGAAGGGTGAAGGGTAGTATTGTATGTCGTGGCAGCCTAGTAAACGAGAGTATTAAGATTTTTAAATGAACGTTGAGACGGTCCAGTCCTGTCCGCACATTCTTTGATGACGAGCAACAGATGCAAAGGGATGCAACGGATGCCACCTTCCTGAACATCACTTATGAACGATTCTAACCTTTTGGCGAAGGAAAATAATTCCCCACTGAAATCAATTGCATGAACGAAAGTTAAGCACCTTTGCAGCTACAGTAACTTCATTCGTGCATCGTTGATTCAATGAAGGTGGAGGACAGGCAAATGATAGATAACACTAAATATCTAGAAAGGTGAAAGAAGGATAAGGTCGCTTGTTGTCCAACATTTCCTTCCATGAGGCAAGAATTGGCATTAACGGGACGATTGCATAGATGCGAACGTGGTTGGGTTTGCAGACAACTAAGACTGTAAATGAATACATCACGCAGTCCTTCCAAATGTACTAGGCAAAAGAATGCAAACGGTTCATCGTGGAAGAGAACAACGAAAATTAAATGCTGCAGGAGAGCACATTAATGCTCGAGCAGAAAGTCCTCGTGAAATTTAATATACCTGAGATGAACCACAGCATTGTTTGAAATAAATTCATGAGCTTCTAGAATGACATGGACAAGGTCACTGTAAAATTCAATAGTAGAAGAACTATGCTCCCATGTAAAAGGCCTCAGGTAATATCCTACCAACCGTTATCCTGTCGACATGTGAATGCTGCGTCGAAAACTGTGGAGCACCCTAATGGTCCACTGAAATTGAACCTAACGAGAATCTCAAGCTTGAAAGAAGGCGGTGGTCCGAAGATGGGAGGGGAAATGGAATGATTCGGTCAGGAGCATGACTTGCGTGGGAAGGCATAGCACAATGCAGCATCCAGTGGAAAAGAATATGAATTGATTGTCTAATGAGAAGTAATGAATTTTTCAGAAATACACTGTAATGCAGAGTGACGGACCAAGCGCCATAATGAGGAATGATAGGAGGAAAGTAAAGCAGGCATGGAAAGAACAATCCGTGGATGAAATTGAGAATGATTTTAATAAAAGTGAATAGTGAATAACCATTACTTCCTGACTAGCGTTAGAAGGCATAGCACAATGCAGCATCCAGTGGAAAAGAATATGAATTGGTTGTCTACTGTTAAGTAATGAAATTTTCATAAATATACTGCAATGACAAGCGACGCACCAAGCTCAGAATGTGAAAAGACGGAAAGAGTAAGCCAGGCGAGGAAACAACAAACTGATGACTGATGTTTAGAACAGTGGATGCTACCCATTACTTCTTGTATTCCTTGGGAAAGATTTTAAGTAAAGCAAATGGTGAACGTTCTGTTCTATCATAACTAATATAAAACCATCCATTAATCTTCCGTCGTCGTTGCTCAGCAGTTACTATTTACATTTCTTATGTATTCCTGGAAATAGATGGCCAGGCTTAGTCCCAAATTAATTATATGTAAATGTTAGCTAATAATATCAAAGCTCAATCTTTCGAGCTTGAAAATCAGGTCGGAAATTCACTAAATGCTCAAAGTATCAAACCGTTAGTTTATTTACTCCGTTGCGAAGACAAGCAGGCGCTGCAATCCACTCGTTGAGACAATCGCTTCACTGATCCATCGTCGGTCTCGATATGAACGGCTACCTAAAATCGAAAGAGAAATTCAATTCGTTAAAAAGATGCCGAATTTTCAATTTAGGATTACTCCTAATGAATCTTTGAGTCGCATTTTCCAAAAGGAGACGAAAGTACAGTGTGAATAAGAACGAATGGCGGATGATGTGTAAGATTAAATATGGCGTCCAAGAGCAGCAAATCGTAATGAATACGAAAATAATATCCATCGGGAATATACTGTATATGAATAGCCTTCGATCTGTTGAAAATCACAGAGAATTAATTTAAAAACCCTCCATGAACTTTAAAGTTTATATTTTAAGAAATAACAACATTTGATCTCCCGCTAAATAATTATCTCGATCCTGATTGGCTGAGGAAAATACCACCGCTGTCAGTGCAAACGCTGTATTCTTAAATTATTAGAAAAACAATTGTTTGTCTAATCACCTATTGAATATCCTTAAAATTTCTCTCTTCTTTTACGGCGACCGCTCATAATGGCGGTTTTCTCGATTTCGGAAGAATAACTCGGCGATACATTATGAAAATAGTAACCCTGTGCGGTAAGACTCACGTAGTAGGCAAAAATCATAATAAAATCTAGTCTTCATGAAAAATTAAACGATTACCATGGACATCTTGCTAATTTGTAAAAATCTAATTGCAATTTTAGAATCTCTGCGGTAACAGTCTCGCGTCCCAACTCCGTTGAGCGAATGTCACTTTTCCGGTGCACCTCGAGGTGTTCACATCTTCCCTGTCACCAGTCGTCCAATTTCGTTATATTTAAAATTATAAACTCTTATCGAGGTATCGGGCACCCTAATTCGAACTGTCATGTCAAGACGGGATGATCCGTCGTTAGATATCGCTTCGGATTTCCGATTAATGAGTGCAATTCCACATTATTTGTTGGTGCATATGCACGGTACAAACGAGGAAGGTTAGCACTCGCTCTATGTCACCGTCATTTAAGCTTTTCATAGCACGGCAGATACCTCTCGGGAGGACGAAGTGGAATCTAGGTGTTCGTCACTTCGAAACAAGTGTAGGTAAAATTCACGAGGCGAATGTTATGTAAACACGGGCGTTCGAAAATATTTCCAATTGGACTTCGCTCCTTACCTTGAATTTTCCTTGGAAAACCGTGCTCTCACTCCAACTCATTCTGCTTTGCCTGCACCCAGGTGAAGATGCCACAACGCTGTCCACAACTTACCCCTCAACTTCTCCCAAATCTCGTATTTTCTCCGATTTTCACTCAACACAACAATTTGGTCACGATCACACAATCCATAAGGAACACTCGGCATTGATCTGCTCAACAATCGCCTCGAAACACAAGGGAAAAGGCTTAACGATTCACAAGCTGCATACACAACCTTCTCTCGCTAGAGAACCCGCCAAATGAAGCGACACGTGAAGAGATAAGTCGCCCTCTTTCGGGATGAGGCTTAGATGGATGTCCGTGAACGGATGAAGGACGATATTCTTCTTCTCGTCGTTTTAGCTTCCAAAGTGTACGAAACAAATAAGTAGATTCACGAACGTTCCATACTGTTCAATCTCTCTTTTCATTCTTTTCGTACGAGCCGGAACATCGACCCGCTCACCCATGCAAGACTTATAACGGGCATTGTCTATTACTTTGGATGTGAGCGAGAACTTAGAGAGTTGATTTTTAGTAGTGGGTGGCTGCAAGAAGTATACAGTTTTTGCATCAGATGGCTAATCTCAATAATAGACGATGGAATGAGCGAATGAAATCAAACGGCTTGGGGAATTTTTTGGGAGTTAATGACGAATTTCCCACACCAATTGAGAAGGGGAGTTTGAGGAAAGTTTGTTGATAAAATCGGTTTGCAACCAAGAATTCCTCTGGTCAGAAATCGAAGCGAGTTCTCACTGAATCCTTTTCGTATACGAACACGTTCGAATGTCGTATCTTTACTTAGAAAGAGAAGGAATCGGGGAGCAATTGAACGCACTCGAGGTTTAAAGGTCCTTTCCTATTAACAGTCGTGAATGGTGGTGATAAACATACACAATTTCGATTTATTTAAAGACAAACTTTATTGCGACAGTGCCATAGATTACAGGAGATATATTACACTCAATTAATTATTTCATTCATTACACTTTTTTTACACATTACACATTACATTTCACACATATTCATCGCCTTCTTTGCATTCTCCAACGCTCTTTCCTTGCACCTGATGCAATTCTTGAAAATAGCCGTGCTCTACACTCGTTCTCCATCGAAATCGCAGGCTGGAGCGAAGCACCTAAAACGAAAGTAGAAGTAGATTTCTTATTAATACAATGTAGGTAGACGATATTATTTTTAATCATTTAAGGAAAGAAAGTGGCTTTGCCATGGCAGTCGTAGGTACTTGGCATGGAAGGGTGAAGGGTAGTATTGTATGTCGTGGCAGCCTAGTAAACGAGAGTATTAAGATTTTTAAATGAACGTTGAGACGGTCCAGTCCTGTCCGCACATTCTTTGATGACGAGCAACAGATGCAAAGGGATGCAACGGATGCCACCTTCCTGAACATCACTTATGAACGATTCTAACCTTTTGGCGAAGGAAAATAATTCCCCACTGAAATCAATTGCATGAACGAAAGTTAAGCACCTTTGCAGCTACAGTAACTTCATTCGTGCATCGTTGATTCAATGAAGGTGGAGGACAGGCAAATGATAGATAACACTAAATATCTAGAAAGGTGAAAGAAGGATAAGGTCGCTTGTTGTCCAAAATTTCCTTCCATGAGGCAAGAATTGGCATTAACGGGACGATTGCATAGATGCGAACGTGGTTGGGTTTGTAGACAACTAAGACTGTAAATGAATACATCACGCAGTCCTTCCAAATGTACTAGGCAAAAGAATGCAAACGGTTCATCGTGGAAGAGAACAACGAAAATTAAATGCTGCAGGAGAGCACATTAATGCTCGAGCAGAAAGTCCTCGTGAAATTTAATATACCTGAGATGAACCACAGCATTGTTTAGAATAAATTCATGAGCTTCTAGAATGACATGGACAAGGTCACTGTAAAATTCAATAGTAGAAGAACTATGCTCCCATGTAAAAAGCCTCAGGTAATATCCTACCAACCGTTATCCTGTCGACATGTGAATGCTGCGTCGAAAACTGTGGAGCACCCTAATGGTCCACTGAAATTGAACCTAACGAGAATCTCAAGCTTGAAAGAAGGCGGTGGTCCGAAGATGGGAGGGGAAATGGAATGATTCGGTCAGGAGCATGACTTGCGTGGGAAGGCATAGCACAATGCAGCATCCAGTGGAAAAGAATATGAATTGATTGTCTAATGAGAAGTAATGAATTTTTCAGAAATACACTGTAATGCAGAGTGACGGACCAAGCGCCATAATGAGGAATGATAGGAGGAAAGTAAAGCAGGCATGGAAAGAACAATCCGTGGATGAAATTGAGAATGATTTTAATAAAAGTGAATAGTGAATAACCATTACTTCCTGACTAGCGTTAGAAGGCATAGCACAATGCAGCATCCAGTGGAAAAGAATATGAATTGGTTGTCTACTGTTAAGTAATGAAATTTTCATAAATATACTGCAATGACAAGCGACGCACCAAGCTCAGAATGTGAAAAGACGGAAAGAGTAAGCCAGGCGAGGAAACAACAAACTGATGACTGATGTTTAGAACAGTGGATGCTACCCATTACTTCTTGTATTCCTTGGGAAAGATTTTAAGTAAAGCAAATGGTGAACGTTCTGTTCTATCATAACTAATATAAAACCATCCATTAATCTTCCGTCGTCGTTGCTCAGCAGTTACTATTTACATTTCTTATGTATTCCTGGAAATAGATGGCCAGGCTTAGTCCCAAATTAATTATATGTAAATGTTAGCTAATAATATCAAAGCTCAATCTTTCGAGCTTGAAAATCAGGTCGGAAATTCACTAAATGCTCAAAGTATCAAACCGTTAGTTTATTTACTCCGTTGCGAAGACAAGCAGGCGCTGCAATCCACTCGTTGAGACAATCGCTTCACTGATCCATCGTCGGTCTCGATATTAACGGCTACCTAAAATCGAAAGAGAAATTCAATTCGTTAAAAAGATGCCGAATTTTCAATTTAGGATTACTCCTAATGAATCTTTGAGTCGCATTTTCCAAAAGGAGACGAAAGTACAGTGTGAATAAGAACGAATGGCGGATGATGTGTAAGATTAAATATGGCGTCCAAGAGCAGCAAATCGTAATGAATACGAAAATAATATCCATCGGGAATATACTGTATATGAATAGCCTTCGATCTGTTGAAAATCACAGAGAATTAATTTAAAAACCCTCCATGAACTTTAAAGTTTATATTTTAAGAAATAACAACATTTGATCTCCCGCTAAATAATTATCTCGATCCTGATTGGCTGAGGAAAATACCACCGCTGTCAGTGCAAACGCTGTATTCTTAAATTATTAGAAAAACAATTGTTTGTCTAATCACCTATTGAATATCCTTAAAATTTCTCTCTTCTTTTACGGCGACCGCTCATAATGGCGGTTTTCTCGATTTCGGAAGAATAACTCGGCGATACATTATGAAAATAGTAACCCTGTGCGGTAAGACTCACGTAGTAGGCAAAAATCATAATAAAATCTAGTCTTCATGAAAAATTAAACGATTACCATGGACATCTTGCTAATTTGTAAAAATCTAATTGCAATTTTAGAATCTCTGCGGTAACAGTCTCGCGTCCCAACTCCGTTGAGCGAATGTCACTTTTCCGGTGCACCTCGAGGTGTTCACATCTTCCCTGTCACCAGTCGTCCAATTTCGTTATATTTAAAATTATAAACTCTTATCGAGGTATCGGGCACCCTAATTCGAACTGTCATGTCAAGACGGGATGATCCGTCGTTAGATATCGCTTCGGATTTCCGATTAATGAGTGCAATTCCACATTATTTGTTGGTGCATATGCACGGTACAAACGAGGAAGGTTAGCACTCGCTCTATGTCACCGTCATTTAAGCTTTTCATAGCACGGCAGATACCTCTCGGGAGGACGAAGTGGAATCTAGGTGTTCGTCACTTCGAAACAAGTGTAGGTAAAATTCACGAGGCGAATGTTATGTAAACACGGGCGTTCGAAAATATTTCCAATTGGACTTCGCTCCTTACCTTGAATTTTCCTTGGAAAACCGTGCTCTCACTCCAACTCATTCTGCTTTGCCTGTACCCAGGTGAAGATGCCACAACGCTGTCCGCAACTTACCCCTCAACTTCTCCCAAATCTCGTATTTTCTCCGATTTTCACTCAACACAACAATTTGGTCACGATCACACAATCCATAAGGAACACTCGGCATTGATCTGCTCAACAATCGCCTCGAAACACAAGGGAAAAGGCTTAAAGATTCACAAGCTGCATACACAACCTTCTCTCGCTAGAGAACCCGCCAAATGAAGCGACACGTGAAGAGATAAGTCGCCCTCTTTCGGGATGAGGCTTAGATGGATGTCCGTGAACGGATGAAGGACGATATTCTTCTTCTCGTCGTTTTAGCTTCCAAAGTGTACGAAACAAATAAGTAGATTCACGAACGTTCCATACTGTTCAATCTCTCTTTTCATTCTTTTCGTACGAGCCGGAACATCGACCCGCTCACCCATGCAAGACTTATAACGGGCATTGTCTATTACTTTGGATGTGAGCGAGAACTTAGAGAGTTGATTTTTAGTAGTGGGTGGCTGCAAGAAGTATACAGTTTTTGCATCAGATGGCTAATCTCAATAATAGACGATGGAATGAGCGAATGAAATCAAACGGCTTGGGGAATTTTTTGGGAGTTAATGACGAATTTCCCACACCAATTGAGAAGGGGAGTTTGAGGAAAGTTTGTTGATAAAATCGGTTTGCAACCAAGAATTCCTCTGGTCAGAAATCGAAGCGAGTTCTCACTGAATCCTTTTCGTATACGAACACGTTCGAATGTCGTATCTTTACTTAGAAAGAGAAGGAATCGGGGAGCAATTGAACGCACTCGAGGTTTAAAGGTCCTTTCCTATTAACAGTCGTGAATGGTGGTGATAAACATACACAATTTCGATTTATTTAAAGACAAACTTTATTGCGACAGTGCCATAGATTACAGGAGATATATTACACTCAATTAATTATTTCATTCATTACACTTTTTTTACACATTACACATTACATTTCACACATATTCATCGCCTTCTTTGCATTCTCCAACGCTCTTTCCTTGCACCTGATGCAATTCTTGAAAATAGCCGTGCTCTACACTCGTTCTCCATCGAAATCGCAGGCTGGAGCGAAGCACCTAAAACGAAAGTAGAAGTAGATTTCTTATTAATACAATGTAGGTAGACGATATTATTTTTAATCATTTAAGGAAAGAAAGTGGCTTTGCCATGGCAGTCGTAGGTACTTGGCATGGAAGGGTGAAGGGTAGTATTGTATGTCGTGGCAGCCTAGTAAACGAGAGTATTAAGATTTTTAAATGAACGTTGAGACGGTCCAGTCCTGTCCGCACATTCTTTGATGACGAGCAACAGATGCAAAGGGATGCAACGGATGCCACCTTCCTGAACATCACTTATGAACGATTCTAACCTTTTGGCGAAGGAAAATAATTCCCCACTGAAATCAATTGCATGAACGAAAGTTAAGCACCTTTGCAGCTACAGTAACTTCATTCGTGCATCGTTGATTCAATGAAGGTGGAGGACAGGCAAATGATAGATAACACTAAATATCTAGAAAGGTGAAAGAAGGATAAGGTCGCTTGTTGTCCAACATTTCCTTCCATGAGGCAAGAATTGGCATTAACGGGACGATTGCATAGATGCGAACGTGGTTGGGTTTGCAGACAACTAAGACTGTAAATGAATACATCACGCAGTCCTTCCAAATGTACTAGGCAAAAGAATGCAAACGGTTCATCGTGGAAGAGAACAACGAAAATTAAATGCTGCAGGAGAGCACATTAATGCTCGAGCAGAAAGTCCTCGTGAAATTTAATATACCTGAGATGAACCACAGCATTGTTTGAAATAAATTCATGAGCTTCTAGAATGACATGGACAAGGTCACTGTAAAATTCAATAGTAGAAGAACTATGCTCCCATGTAAAAGGCCTCAGGTAATATCCTACCAACCGTTATCCTGTCGACATGTGAATGCTGCGTCGAAAACTGTGGAGCACCCTAATGGTCCACTGAAATTGAACCTAACGAGAATCTCAAGCTTGAAAGAAGGCGGTGGTCCGAAGATGGGAGGGGAAATGGAATGATTCGGTCAGGAGCATGACTTGCGTGGGAAGGCATAGCACAATGCAGCATCCAGTGGAAAAGAATATGAATTGATTGTCTAATGAGAAGTAATGAATTTTTCAGAAATACACTGTAATGCAGAGTGACGGACCAAGCGCCATAATGAGGAATGATAGGAGGAAAGTAAAGCAGGCATGGAAAGAACAATCCGTGGATGAAATTGAGAATGATTTTAATAAAAGTGAATAGTGAATAACCATTACTTCCTGACTAGCGTTAGAAGGCATAGCACAATGCAGCATCCAGTGGAAAAGAATATGAATTGGTTGTCTACTGTTAAGTAATGAAATTTTCATAAATATACTGCAATGACAAGCGACGCACCAAGCTCAGAATGTGAAAAGACGGAAAGAGTAAGCCAGGCGAGGAAACAACAAACTGATGACTGATGTTTAGAACAGTGGATGCTACCCATTACTTCTTGTATTCCTTGGGAAAGATTTTAAGTAAAGCAAATGGTGAACGTTCTGTTCTATCATAACTAATATAAAACCATCCATTAATCTTCCGTCGTCGTTGCTCAGCAGTTACTATTTACATTTCTTATGTATTCCTGGAAATAGATGGCCAGGCTTAGTCCCAAATTAATTATATGTAAATGTTAGCTAATAATATCAAAGCTCAATCTTTCGAGCTTGAAAATCAGGTCGGAAATTCACTAAATGCTCAAAGTATCAAACCGTTAGTTTATTTACTCCGTTGCGAAGACAAGCAGGCGCTGCAATCCACTCGTTGAGACAATCGCTTCACTGATCCATCGTCGGTCTCGATATGAACGGCTACCTAAAATCGAAAGAGAAATTCAATTCGTTAAAAAGATGCCGAATTTTCATTTTAGGATTACTCCTAATGAATCTTTGAGTCGCATTTTCCAAAAGGAGACGAAAGTACAGTGTGAATAAGAACGAATGGCGGATGATGTGTAAGATTCAATATGGCGTCCAAGAGCAGCAAATCGTAATGAATACGAAAATAATATCCATCGGGAATATACTGTATATGAATAGCCTTCGATCTGTTGAAAATCACAGAGAATTAATTTAAAAACCCTCCATGAACTTTAAAGTTTATATTTTAAGAAATAACAACATTTGATCTCCCGCTAAATAATTATCTCGATCCTGATTGGCTGAGGAAAATACCACCGCTGTCAGTGCAAACGCTGTATTCTTAAATTATTAGAAAAACAATTGTTTGTGTAATCACCTATTGAATATCCTTAAAATTTCTCTCTTCTTTTACGGCGACCGCTCATAATGGCGGTTTTCTCGATTTCGGAAGAATAACTCGGCGATACATTATGAAAATAGTAACCCTGTGCGGTAAGACTCACGTAGTAGGCAAAAATCATAATAAAATCTAGTCTTCATGAAAAATTAAACGATTACCATGGACATCTTGCTAATTTGTAAAAATCTAATTGCAATTTTAGAATCTCTGCGGTAACAGTCTCGCGTCCCAACTCCGTTGAGCGAATGTCACTTTTCCGGTGCACCTCGAGGTGTTCACATCTTCCCTGTCACCAGTCGTCCAATTTCGTTATATTTAAAATTATAAACTCTTATCGAGGTATCGGGCACCCTAATTCGAACTGTCATGTCAAGACGGGATGATCCGTCGTTAGATATCGCTTCGGATTTCCGATTAATGAGTGCAATTCCACATTATTTGTTGGTGCATATGCACGGTACAAACGAGGAAGGTTAGCACTCGCTCTATGTCACCGTCATTTAAGCTTTTCATAGCACGGCAGATACCTCTCGGGAGGACGAAGTGGAATCTAGGTGTTCGTCACTTCGAAACAAGTGTAGGTAAAATTCACGAGGCGAATGTTATGTAAACACGGGCGTTCGAAAATATTTCCAATTGGACTTCGCTCCTTACCTTGAATTTTCCTTGGAAAACCGTGCTCTCACTCCAACTCATTCTGCTTTGCCTGCACCCAGGTGAAGATGCCACAACGCTGTCCACAACTTACCCCTCAACTTCTCCCAAATCTCGTATTTTCTCCGATTTTCACTCAACACAACAATTTGGTCACGATCACACAATCCATAAGGAACACTCGGCATTGATCTGCTCAACAATCGCCTCGAAACACAAGGGAAAAGGCTTAACGATTCACAAGCTGCATACACAACCTTCTCTCGCTAGAGAACCCGCCAAATGAAGCGACACGTGAAGAGATAAGTCGCCCTCTTTCGGGATGAGGCTTAGATGGATGTCCGTGAACGGATGAAGGACGATATTCTTCTTCTCGTCGTTTTAGCTTCCAAAGTGTACGAAACAAATAAGTAGATTCACGAACGTTCCATACTGTTCAATCTCTCTTTTCATTCTTTTCGTACGAGCCGGAACATCGACCCGCTCACCCATGCAAGACTTATAACGGGCATTGTCTATTACTTTGGATGTGAGCGAGAACTTAGAGAGTTGATTTTTAGTAGTGGGTGGCTGCAAGAAGTATACAGTTTTTGCATCAGATGGCTAATCTCAATAATAGACGATGGAATGAGCGAATGAAATCAAACGGCTTGGGGAATTTTTTGGGAGTTAATGACGAATTTCCCACACCAATTGAGAAGGGGAGTTTGAGGAAAGTTTGTTGATAAAATCGGTTTGCAACCAAGAATTCCTCTGGTCAGAAATCGAAGCGAGTTCTCACTGAATCCTTTTCGTATACGAACACGTTCGAATGTCGTATCTTTACTTAGAAAGAGAAGGAATCGGGGAGCAATTGAACGCACTCGAGGTTTAAAGGTCCTTTCCTATTAACAGTCGTGAATGGTGGTGATAAACATACACAATTTCGATTTATTTAAAGACAAACTTTATTGCGACAGTGCCATAGATTACAGGAGATATATTACACTCAATTAATTATTTCATTCATTACACTTTTTTTACACATTACACATTACATTTCACACATATTCATCGCCTTCTTTGCATTCTCCAACGCTCTTTCCTTGCACCTGATGCAATTCTTGAAAATAGCCGTGCTCTACACTCGTTCTCCATCGAAATCGCAGGCTGGAGCGAAGCACCTAAAACGAAAGTAGAAGTAGATTTCTTATTAATACAATGTAGGTAGACGATATTATTTTTAATCATTTAAGGAAAGAAAGTGGCTTTGCCATGGCAGTCGTAGGTACTTGGCATGGAAGGGTGAAGGGTAGTATTGTATGTCGTGGCAGCCTAGTAAACGAGAGTATTAAGATTTTTAAATGAACGTTGAGACGGTCCAGTCCTGTCCGCACATTCTTTGATGACGAGCAACAGATGCAAAGGGATGCAACGGATGCCACCTTCCTGAACATCACTTATGAACGATTATAACCTTTTGGCGAAGGAAAATAATTCCCCACTGAAATCAATTGCATGAACGAAAGTTAAGCACCTTTGCAGCTACAGTAACTTCATTCGTGCATCGTTGATTCAATGAAGGTGGAGGACAGGCAAATGATAGATAACACTAAATATCTAGAAAGGTGAAAGAAGGATAAGGTCGCTTGTTGTCCAACATTTCCTTCCATGAGGCAAGAATTGGCATTAACGGGACGATTGCATAGATGCGAACGTGGTTGGGTTTGTAGACAACTAAGACTGTAAATGAATACATCACGCAGTCCTTCCAAATGTACTAGGCAAAAGAATGCAAACGGTTCATCGTGGAAGAGAACAACGAAAATTAAATGCTGCAGGAGAGCACATTAATGCTCGAGCAGAAAGTCCTCGTGAAATTTAATATACCTGAGATGAACCACAGCATTGTTTAGAATAAATTCATGAGCTTCTAGAATGACATGGACAAGGTCACTGTAAAATTCAATAGTAGAAGAACTATGCTCCCATGTAAAAAGCCTCAGGTAATATCCTACCAACCGTTATCCTGTCGACATGTGAATGCTGCGTCGAAAACTGTGGAGCACCCTAATGGTCCACTGAAATTGAACCTAACGAGAATCTCAAGCTTGAAAGAAGGCGGTGGTCCGAAGATGGGAGGGGAAATGGAATGATTCGGTCAGGAGCATGACTTGCGTGGGAAGGCATAGCACAATGCAGCATCCAGTGGAAAAGAATATGAATTGATTGTCTAATGAGAAGTAATGAATTTTTCAGAAATACACTGTAATGCAGAGTGACGGACCAAGCGCCATAATGAGGAATGATAGGAGGAAAGTAAAGCAGGCATGGAAAGAACAATCCGTGGATGAAATTGAGAATGATTTTAATAAAAGTGAATAGTGAATAACCATTACTTCCTGACTAGCGTTAGAAGGCATAGCACAATGCAGCATCCAGTGGAAAAGAATATGAATTGGTTGTCTACTGTTAAGTAATGAAATTTTCATAAATATACTGCAATGACAAGCGACGCACCAAGCTCAGAATGTGAAAAGACGGAAAGAGTAAGCCAGGCGAGGAAACAACAAACTGATGACTGATGTTTAGAACAGTGGATGCTACCCATTACTTCTTGTATTCCTTGGGAAAGATTTTAAGTAAAGCAAATGGTGAACGTTCTGTTCTATCATAACTAATATAAAACCATCCATTAATCTTCCGTCGTCGTTGCTCAGCAGTTACTATTTACATTTCTTATGTATTCCTGGAAATAGATGGCCAGGCTTAGTCCCAAATTAATTATATGTAAATGTTAGCTAATAATATCAAAGCTCAATCTTTCGAGCTTGAAAATCAGGTCGGAAATTCACTAAATGCTCAAAGTATCAAACCGTTAGTTTATTTACTCCGTTGCGAAGACAAGCAGGCGCTGCAATCCACTCGTTGAGACAATCGCTTCACTGATCCATCGTCGGTCTCGATATTAACGGCTACCTAAAATCGAAAGAGAAATTCAATTCGTTAAAAAGATGCCGAATTTTCAATTTAGGATTACTCCTAATGAATCTTTGAGTCGCATTTTCCAAAAGGAGACGAAAGTACAGTGTGAATAAGAACGAATGGCGGATGATGTGTAAGATTAAATATGGCGTCCAAGAGCAGCAAATCGTAATGAATACGAAAATAATATCCATCGGGAATATACTGTATATGAATAGCCTTCGATCTGTTGAAAATCACAGAGAATTAATTTAAAAACCCTCCATGAACTTTAAAGTTTATATTTTAAGAAATAACAACATTTGATCTCCCGCTAAATAATTATCTCGATCCTGATTGGCTGAGGAAAATACCACCGCTGTCAGTGCAAACGCTGTATTCTTAAATTATTAGAAAAACAATTGTTTGTCTAATCACCTATTGAATATCCTTAAAATTTCTCTCTTCTTTTACGGCGACCGCTCATAATGGCGGTTTTCTCGATTTCGGAAGAATAACTCGGCGATACATTATGAAAATAGTAACCCTGTGCGGTAAGACTCACGTAGTAGGCAAAAATCATAATAAAATCTAGTCTTCATGAAAAATTAAACGATTACCATGGACATCTTGCTAATTTGTAAAAATCTAATTGCAATTTTAGAATCTCTGCGGTAACAGTCTCGCGTCCCAACTCCGTTGAGCGAATGTCACTTTTCCGGTGCACCTCGAGGTGTTCACATCTTCCCTGTCACCAGTCGTCCAATTTCGTTATATTTAAAATTATAAACTCTTATCGAGGTATCGGGCACCCTAATTCGAACTGTCATGTCAAGACGGGATGATCCGTCGTTAGATATCGCTTCGGATTTCCGATTAATGAGTGCAATTCCACATTATTTGTTGGTGCATATGCACGGTACAAACGAGGAAGGTTAGCACTCGCTCTATGTCACCGTCATTTAAGCTTTTCATAGCACGGCAGATACCTCTCGGGAGGACGAAGTGGAATCTAGGTGTTCGTCACTTCGAAACAAGTGTAGGTAAAATTCACGAGGCGAATGTTATGTAAACACGGGCGTTCGAAAATATTTCCAATTGGACTTCGCTCCTTACCTTGAATTTTCCTTGGAAAACCGTGCTCTCACTCCAACTCATTCTGCTTTGCCTGTACCCAGGTGAAGATGCCACAACGCTGTCCGCAACTTACCCCTCAACTTCTCCCAAATCTCGTATTTTCTCCGATTTTCACTCAACACAACAATTTGGTCACGATCACACAATCCATAAGGAACACTCGGCATTGATCTGCTCAACAATCGCCTCGAAACACAAGGGAAAAGGCTTAAAGATTCACAAGCTGCATACACAACCTTCTCTCGCTAGAGAACCCGCCAAATGAAGCGACACGTGAAGAGATAAGTCGCCCTCTTTCGGGATGAGGCTTAGATGGATGTCCGTGAACGGATGAAGGACGATATTCTTCTTCTCGTCGTTTTAGCTTCCAAAGTGTACGAAACAAATAAGTAGATTCACGAACGTTCCATACTGTTCAATCTCTCTTTTCATTCTTTTCGTACGAGCCGGAACATCGACCCGCTCACCCATGCAAGACTTATAACGGGCATTGTCTATTACTTTGGATGTGAGCGAGAACTTAGAGAGTTGATTTTTAGTAGTGGGTGGCTGCAAGAAGTATACAGTTTTTGCATCAGATGGCTAATCTCAATAATAGACGATGGAATGAGCGAATGAAATCAAACGGCTTGGGGAATTTTTTGGGAGTTAATGACGAATTTCCCACACCAATTGAGAAGGGGAGTTTGAGGAAAGTTTGTTGATAAAATCGGTTTGCAACCAAGAATTCCTCTGGTCAGAAATCGAAGCGAGTTCTCACTGAATCCTTTTCGTATACGAACACGTTCGAATGTCGTATCTTTACTTAGAAAGAGAAGGAATCGGGGAGCAATTGAACGCACTCGAGGTTTAAAGGTCCTTTCCTATTAACAGTCGTGAATGGTGGTGATAAACATACACAATTTCGATTTATTTAAAGACAAACTTTATTGCGACAGTGCCATAGATTACAGGAGATATATTACACTCAATTAATTATTTCATTCATTACACTTTTTTTACACATTACACATTACATTTCACACATATTCATCGCCTTCTTTGCATTCTCCAACGCTCTTTCCTTGCACCTGATGCAATTCTTGAAAATAGCCGTGCTCTACACTCGTTCTCCATCGAAATCGCAGGCTGGAGCGAAGCACCTAAAACGAAAGTAGAAGTAGATTTCTTATTAATACAATGTAGGTAGACGATATTATTTTTAATCATTTAAGGAAAGAAAGTGGCTTTGCCATGGCAGTCGTAGGTACTTGGCATGGAAGGGTGAAGGGTAGTATTGTATGTCGTGGCAGCCTAGTAAACGAGAGTATTAAGATTTTTAAATGAACGTTGAGACGGTCCAGTCCTGTCCGCACATTCTTTGATGACGAGCAACAGATGCAAAGGGATGCAACGGATGCCACCTTCCTGAACATCACTTATGAACGATTCTAACCTTTTGGCGAAGGAAAATAATTCCCCACTGAAATCAATTGCATGAACGAAAGTTAAGCACCTTTGCAGCTACAGTAACTTCATTCGTGCATCGTTGATTCAATGAAGGTGGAGGACAGGCAAATGATAGATAACACTAAATATCTAGAAAGGTGAAAGAAGATAAGGTCGCTTGTTGTCCAACATTTCCTTCCATGAGGCAAGAATTGGCATTAACGGGACGATTGCATAGATGCGAACGTGGTTGGGTTTGCAGACAACTAAGACTGTAAATGAATACATCACGCAGTCCTTCCAAATGTACTAGGCAAAAGAATGCAAACGGTTCATCGTGGAAGAGAACAACGAAAATTAAATGCTGCAGGAGAGCACATTAATGCTCGAGCAGAAAGTCCTCGTGAAATTTAATATACCTGAGATGAACCACAGCATTGTTTAGAATAAATTCATGAGCTTCTAGAATGACATGGACAAGGTCACTGTAAAATTCAATAGTAGAAGAACTATGCTCCCATGTAAAAAGCCTCAGGTAATATCCTACCAACCGTTATCCTGTCGACATGTGAATGCTGCGTCGAAAACTGTGGAGCACCCTAATGGTCCACTGAAATTGAACCTAACGAGAATCTCAAGCTTGAAAGAAGGCGGTGGTCCGAAGATGGGAGGGGAAATGGAATGATTCGGTCAGGAGCATGACTTGCGTGGGAAGGCATAGCACAATGCAGCATCCAGTGGAAAAGAATATGAATTGATTGTCTAATGAGAAGTAATGAATTTTTCAGAAATACACTGTAATGCAGAGTGACGGACCAAGCGCCATAATGAGGAATGATAGGAGGAAAGTAAAGCAGGCATGGAAAGAACAATCCGTGGATGAAATTGAGAATGATTTTAATAAAAGTGAATAGTGAATAACCATTACTTCCTGACTAGCGTTAGAAGGCATAGCACAATGCAGCATCCAGTGGAAAAGAATATGAATTGGTTGTCTACTGTTAAGTAATGAAATTTTCATAAATATACTGCAATGACAAGCGACGCACCAAGCTCAGAATGTGAAAAGACGGAAAGAGTAAGCCAGGCGAGGAAACAACAAACTGATGACTGATGTTTAGAACAGTGGATGCTACCCATTACTTCTTGTATTCCTTGGGAAAGATTTTAAGTAAAGCAAATGGTGAACGTTCTGTTCTATCATAACTAATATAAAACCATCCATTAATCTTCCGTCGTCGTTGCTCAGCAGTTACTATTTACATTTCTTATGTATTCCTGGAAATAGATGGCCAGGCTTAGTCCCAAATTAATTATATGTAAATGTTAGCTAATAATATCAAAGCTCAATCTTTCGAGCTTGAAAATCAGGTCGGAAATTCACTAAATGCTCAAAGTATCAAACCGTTAGTTTATTTACTCCGTTGCGAAG
Source organism: Pantala flavescens (assembly GCA_020796165.1). Classification (NCBI taxonomy): domain Eukaryota; kingdom Metazoa; phylum Arthropoda; class Insecta; order Odonata; family Libellulidae; genus Pantala; species Pantala flavescens. The sequence continues at coordinate 29,634,694 of CM036884.1, read as the reverse complement.
ACAAGCAGGCGCTGCAATCCACTCGTTGAGACAATCGCTTCACTGATCCATCGTCGGTCTCGATATGAACGGCTACCTAAAATCGAAAGAGAAATTCAATTCGTTAAAAAGATGCCGAATTTTCATTTTAGGATTACTCCTAATGAATCTTTGAGTCGCATTTTCCAAAAGGAGACGAAAGTACAGTGTGAATAAGAACGAATGGCGGATGATGTGTAAGATTCAATATGGCGTCCAAGAGCAGCAAATCGTAATGAATACGAAAATAATATCCATCGGGAATATACTGTATATGAATAGCCTTCGATCTGTTGAAAATCACAGAGAATTAATTTAAAAACCCTCCATGAACTTTAAAGTTTATATTTTAAGAAATAACAACATTTGATCTCCCGCTAAATAATTATCTCGATCCTGATTGGCTGAGGAAAATACCACCGCTGTCAGTGCAAACGCTGTATTCTTAAATTATTAGAAAAACAATTGTTTGTCTAATCACCTATTGAATATCCTTAAAATTTCTCTCTTCTTTTACGGCGACCGCTCATAATGGCGGTTTTCTCGATTTCGGAAGAATAACTCGGCGATACATTATGAAAATAGTAACCCTGTGCGGTAAGACTCACGTAGTAGGCAAAAATCATAATAAAATCTAGTCTTCATGAAAAATTAAACGATTACCATGGACATCTTGCTAATTTGTAAAAATCTAATTGCAATTTTAGAATCTCTGCGGTAACAGTCTCGCGTCCCAACTCCGTTGAGCGAATGTCACTTTTCCGGTGCACCTCGAGGTGTTCACATCTTCCCTGTCACCAGTCGTCCAATTTCGTTATATTTAAAATTATAAACTCTGATCGTGGTAACAGGTTTCATTATTCGAATCGTTATGCCATGACGGAGCGCTTTCTCTATACAAATTACTTTTGATCATTTATAAATTGAGTATTTCAATTATGTTTCTTGGTGCCGTAGGTATGGTACAGCATAGGAAAGTCAGCATTCGCTAAACATCTTCGTTTCGTAAGCTTATTAATTAATCATATGATAACTCAAGCGATTCGAGATGCAATCTATTTATATTGGTACTCGTTAACCGCCACTTCGAAACCAGGGCAGGTGAAATTCTCGAAGCAAATCCTTGTAAATACAGGCGTTTGGAAGGTCCAATACCAATGGGACTTCGTTTCTTACCTTGATATTTCCCTCGAATCTCGTGCTCTCCCTCCATGCTCTCCTACTTCGCCTGCACCCAGCATGAATACTGCCAACTGCTTTCCACAACTAATCCGCGGTATCCATCAATCCTTGCGTTTGCTGCGATAGCCACTTAACACTGTAGCATGTTCACAATCACTTAATTCAGGTGGAATCCTCAGGTTCCATTGCACAAGGATTGATACGAAACACAAAGGAACAACCTTCTCGAATCACGAGCTTCAAGAACGAACTTCGCTACGAACACAGTCCTGCCGACTAACGCCGGAACAGCGATACGGCAATGCCCTCTCCTGGAAGGAGTTACAATGTATATATTCGCTACGAAAACAAGAGGATGAATTACGATTTATTTCAAAATCTCCTCCTATGAGCTTCAAGACTTGCTACGGAAAACGTTTGTTCCTCTATGAACGAATGATACTCAATAGCAATCGTTTCGAAGGGAGGGTACGTACAAGAAGTTGTTTCCGCAGTAGACGGACAATAATGGAATAGTGACGAAATATTAGAAAAAAATAAAAAGCTTTTGGATCGATTCTGAGGGATCTTTAGGTTTATGATATATTTTGTAAACGCATTGAGGATGGAAGGTTTGAGTGAAAGTTATTGACAGCATTTGTTGAAAAATAAGATATTTTTTAGCAATAAATGATACGAGATCTCACCAAATGGGAAGAAAAGCGAATTTCGGCCGTATTCAGGAAAAAATACGATAGGCAAGCTAAATGAAACATTAATGGCTTAAATGTCTCAGTTATTTTTCTTGAATAGAGGGAACTAAAACTTGGTTTTTAGGTTATTTTAAGCAAGTTTTTTTTTCCAACAGCACCGCAAAATACACATCAAGAAATAAATTCTAATCTCATCTTCATGTGTCACAATCATTAGTTTCCTGTCCTATTTCCGTTGGTTTCACCGAATTCATGAATCATCTATCCAATTCTTGCTCGTTTATGAATCTCATTTGAGTCATTATCCCTAAGTTTATATCGTTTTATATGCTACAGAAATCTTTTAATTTCTTAAAAATTACTCTGCTTTATATCGATTTCTCAGTTGAAATCCGAGCCTTGACCAGTAATCAAAGTATTTCAAACGGAATAACAGCTTTATTGATCGATACTGGATTCGTTGAATGCGGTATTTCATCAGATGTCTAGCAAAGAAATTTTATATATTTTAAAGCAATAAGCACAATAAAAAATAGAAGAATAATTTTCCCTGTCATTACTCTACTTAAATAGCAATTAATTCTTCACCTTCAGCGTCCGAATTTAACGTTTGGGAGTTGTGGCAACATGTAAGCCCGGATCGCTCGAGTCATCATCTTATTCACTGTCTTTGTTGTTGTATTATTGTTATTTTATATTATTACGGCCTTTGTGAAAGGATAGTTGAGACCGTAGCCCAAACGTTGCGGTCAATAGTGGCATAGCGAACCCGACGTTGCCTACCTGTCTTTGTACGATTTCTCATACAAAGTTATAATGGGAAGTCGCCAAGATAGATGAGTGTTCAGACATCGCTATTGATTAAAATTATTTTCATTATTCACTCTTTTATCATAATGCGTTAAATTTATAGTTTTCTTTGTATAAATGTTACTATAATATTTGACGCATCAAAGATTGAGACGTACGATGGATTAAGCGGTTGTATGGTATATGGTATGGTATGGTATGGTATGGTATAATTTATTCACGCTGCATCCTTTTTGATTAACCGTTTAAGTTAAAAAAGCCTTTTAATGTACACAATGTGAAAAAATGGTTGTGAATTCATGATGCGAATGAAGGGCAGAAAAATTGACGATATTTTATCATTCGAAAGGAATGATTTTATCCACTTCACGAATGTGGACTTTGTTTGCAAGGAAGGCGATGTGCTGTGATAACGATAACACGATATTTGGAAGAGTAGCCGCGTGCTAATGAGGTTAGGGAATCTTTCGGTGGTTTTTCTTCCCCAGGGCACCGATCCAAGGATATTCTCTGCGTGAGTAGAATTAGGATCGAAACGATATTGCTTTCTCAACAGATGATATATACTTATATATGTGCGAATATTGTTTTATATTATACTATTCATTTCATTCTGCGTTTTCTATGTATGATCTCCATTATTTGTATTACTCTTTATTTATTATTTTTTGATTAAAAATATCTATGAATTCAAAAGTTTCAAGTACCGACGTATTTTATTGTTAAATTCTTTCAAGCTGTTTATAATTATTGAATTCGTACTCTTTCTATTTTTTTAGTTTTCATAAAATACTCTTTTCATTAAATACTCTTTATCCATAGAAAATTAAATAGTTTGATTTAAACAAAACTGAAATCGCTCGGAAAATTTGAAATAAATTACTTTCAATCAAAGTTTCATGTAAGAAGGGTAAAGAATATTAGAATTGAAAGAAACGCTAAACTTGCTTGTACCGTAAATTATTTTTTAAATTAGTATAATAAACTATTTGTTTAAATTATGAAGTTAAAATTTTATGTATCAATAAAAATACTCTGTTATGGTATCAAATCCGACTTTTTCTTGAAAAATTATGAGCTTACGATTCATAGAATGATCTCGAATCAGCAAATTCTTCCGAGTCCACAAAAGCAAAAACAAGGAAACAAATTGCGACTTGGATCCGTCTCTCACTCATTGGAACGGAAGAATTTCCTGAAATTTGAAAAGGGAGCTAAATCTATCTTTTCCCATCAAACTTCCGCCTCATTTCCTCAACTGCTCGAGTCATTTGTGCGTCGGAATCAAGAAAGACGTACCGATATTTACGTCTTCATTTCCCGAGAAAAAAATCCTACGAACTCGCATGAGAGAAGAAGTTGGTTGATCGAAATTGTTTGCGATTAAGAAGTTAGTGGTCCGTGCCTTTTGGGCCCCTTTATAATGCAACGGACTTCTCAATCACGCGTGATAAAGGGTCGTCTTATTTTATTACCGTCCGGAGGCTCGGCCTACGAATCATTTCAATTCACTCAGCCGTCTTCGTTATGCGCGCAAAAGTTGCTTACTTTTCATTTAACATTTCTTTACACATCTTAACAAAGTAAAGGAGATATTGAGATAGGTGACTCTTTTATGATTTTGAGTGCAGAATTATACATCATTAAACAGATCAACATGGAGTCAGGTAATATGCTCGAATTTAGATCCTTTGTCTAATCGCTTTAAATATGGCATTTACATTTTAATTATTTATTAGAAAAATAATTCTCTCAACGTAAATTATCCCAATATTCTTTTCCTTTTAACCACTTTTTCTACCTAAAGTATTTCGCTTTTATCACTCTGATCTCATGCCTTTCTTTGGATCAATTGATCCATTGAACTGTTGGGTATAAGTTAATAATAGAGGAATCTCTATTTTTAAAATTTTCATTTTATATCTGAGAGTACTTCCCATTATTCCATTCCTTTTTTTAGGAAAGGTTATACCGTCTTTTTAAATATCCCGAGCAGTGGGAAGCAAAATATTTTAAATATAAATATTTGTATAAAACATTTTAACTAAATTCCATATGCTTTTATGGTTATATTATGACAAAGCCTGGAGCTCTGCTTGGAATCCAGTAAGGTCCAATTTAAACGGGTGCGGAGATTGTATCTTTAAATGAAACTCCTCATCATCCAACGGATATTTGTACTTCTGTGGACCAAGTGAAATTCGATAAATTTGGTCATATTTCCCGTGCGCTGTATCCTTAATTTCCGAGATTGCAACTCCGTTCGTTAAAATAAGTGTGTACTCACATAATGGAATTTCGGCGGTTTGTTTGAGAGGCGCGGAAATAAGTGAATAACTCGCCTTTTCTTCAAAAGAGGAAATTCAATTGAATCTCGCTAATAACGATATTCTCCACAGACTTCTCTTTTTCCTTGGATATGATTTTTCACTTGAGTTATCTCGCAAGAAAATAGTTTTGTTTGGATTTATCTGCTACGATCGAATCATATCAATAAAGTTAAAGGATAGTGAAATCATTTGTGATTTAAAACAAGCATATACAAGTAATTTGCTTGTTAAATGTTGTTTCCTCGGCGAAAAGAATTTTATTTTAAAAACAGTATAAAAGAGTTATTTTGAGTTCATAATCAATATTATGTGAGTTAGATTTAACTAATTTTCTCAGAAATTATATCTTTCCGTAATATTGTAATTATAAAACGTAACGAGATTTTATATCGGAAATAACATGTAAACAAACATCACAACTATTTGCATCGTGGGCCAAGAGGTGAAGTAAGAGTAATTATTTAGGAGGTTGATTTTTATCAGTCGACTAAGATCATAGTTTCAAACCATTAATTTAGGTATGTGAGCAACTACTGTCTTATGACGTCACCAAAAAGTACATTTCCTCTGTTCATTTTCTGCGCTTTAATCCTTTCTGGCGTTAATGTCTCACATTACATTGTCTTTGTTTATACTACTTCATAAATGATTGAGAACCAAGATATGTATTTAGGAGGAAGAAGGCTATACACCCTAAAGCTTTTAATTACTTGCCACTCACCTTTTAAATACCGACATTCATATCTTTTATGATCAAGTGGTTTTCCTCTCCCAGGACGACGATTCAGCTTTCATATGACTTATAATAAAATTCCATAATCTACTCTCTTTATTTATTTCCTATCAAATGCTCGTAAAACTCACTTAAGGAACTATAAAAAAGCCTTTCTGTAAGTCTTTAGGTGATTAAGTATTGCGAATAATAGAAATTCAAGTAATTCGGTGCGAAATATGATATCGGTTGTACTGAATTTAATTGTGAATAAATTACTTGGTACTTTTTACGGATGTTTCAATAATCATATAATGAATGAATGATTTTTGAACTCATTATGCTTACTAAGATTTTTTACGAATATTTAATCTGTCTTAATCTTTACAGATATCATTGTTACTATTTATTTTCTCCTACAACGTTTTTTGTCCATTGGATAGAGTTGCATAAAAGCTATGTTATCAAATAGTTCAGGATAAAATACACAACATTTCATTCTGCTGTTAATATATTATTCTTTTATTAAAGATGAATATACATTCTTTTATAAAGGATGAATGATTAATGCTGACAGAAAATATTTAAAAACGACACTGGATCTTTTTAAATCATTCTTTGGAAATATCAATTTGGACTTTTAGCCCGCCTCTATTTCTGTATAATACAGATTATTCATTGAAACTCTCGCAGATTACCCGCTAAGGATATCGAACATTCACAGCATGTAGTTAAACCCATTTATGTTGAACCCTATCAATTCATTCTCCCTCAACTGTATGATTCACTGAGTGCGAAACCCTACTTTTCCCATTCTTCACACTTCCCTTTCTTCGAAACAATTTTCCACGTTTCGAAAGAACGTCTACATTTCTCCATTTGAAACACTTCATCTCGTGCCATTTATACCGATAGATACTCTTTCCATTCAATCGCTCCCTCCTACCTTTCTGAAATGGGCTGTAAGATTTTTTCATCCGAGTCATATTTCCTAACGCGACAGTCACCTTTATTGGGTCCGATATCCTCTTAAAACTCTCCTCTATAGTCTTCCATATCTTCTTCGTGAAATGATTTAATTTTTCTTTGAAAGAATATATTTAAACGTTATAATTAACGTCAAAACCCAAAATTCATTAGTCAACTATTCATGACAACATACTTTTAAACATAATATGTGCAACATTATGTTATATTAAAGAAATTGTTCATGTATTTTGAAAAGGTTTAGGTCATAAATTCCTGTATATAAACTGATTTTCAAAAATCGTTTTTGAAAGTTTATTAAATTTAAAATTGCCGGAATTTGTTTTGCTTATTGTTCGGTATTCTTATGACATCACAAAAACTTGTCTGTTGTTGAGCGTACAATGGTCATTAAAATGTTTAGATAAGTATTATTTAATTGTTTGATAATATAGGATTTTCGGCTAAAGGAGCAGTTCGGGAATTGATTTCAAATATAGATAAAACCTATATTTGATTTATTATTATGGCCGTTAAAAAGAAAGAGAAGCCTCATGGCAGACAAAGGGTGTGAACAAACTGGCGGAAATAAGGTACAACAACTTATATGTTTTCGTTCGTTTTCAGTACTAAAATTAGTGATCCATATAACAATGTCTCGATTTGGAACTTTCCCACGCAAAATTACAAAAGTCTACTGCTTCGTGGAACTGCATTATATGCTCTTCGCGAAATCAATTGAAAAGAAAAACATTTCGTCTTTCGATATTATTGTTCATTATTTGTTTTTTCTGCAGAAACCGAAGACTTTTATGACTATTTTATTTATGAATTGTTATTCTCTATAATTCTGTGTAACAAGTTTCTATACAAATATGATTTCATTTCAGCGACTCATATCTATGAGTGCATATTTAATCTCTAACATTGAATTTTAAATATAAATTACGATCAGATGATTTATTATAAATGGAATCTCTAATATATAACCTTCATTTAAGAAAAAGATCATAAGATCAGGTAAAATTCATTCTCTCGTACAAAAAGCCACTTTCATTTCACCTAAACTTTTCATCTTCTTAAAGTAAAGAAAAACTTCGCCCTTGTTCATCATAGAGAATCGCATGAATCATTTTCAACTTTTTCAATTCTAATTTTATTGAATCTTCGATACTCTTGCACTACTCGTCTTCCTCATCATTGATTTTTCCTTAATTATCTCAAATTCTCTTTATTTTCATTAGTCGTCTTTACTTATTTTATTATTCCCATTATCATAACTGCCCTTTCCTCTTTTCACTGCCATTTATTTCATTAAATTGTATTCTCCAATCCCAGTACAAATGAACCTTTTCCTTCCTCACAATTGTTCTCATCAAGGTTTTTTGGTGTATGACGATATGATCACAATAGATCATTTTATAATGATAAGTTAACTGATAAATTTTCTTATTCTTTTTTCCCTTTACTGATTCCCATTATATATTTGCATATGTACTTGTTCCTTGCCTCTTTTTACACTTATCCAAGTTATTGTAACCTATCCCCGGCGTTGAGCGGGATTCTACTGTATTAGAAAGATTATCGCATTTATTTTCTTGAATATTTGGTTCAGTCATTATGTTATTACATAAATTAAATACTTCCGCGTCAATTGCGTTGATAAGATCTTTTAGGAATTAATGTTAACTTTCCGAAATATTAATATTGAATTGCAGGCGAAAAACCGCAAATAATATCTCCTACAATTCTTATATCCTCACATTCAAGAGGACATAATGAACTGGCCCAAGGATATTTCCGTGTGGGATTCCAATACTCTCCGCCTTTACTTCATAACTATTACTTCTCATACCTGTTTTTCTTCGATCCCTTTATTCCTCTAATCTCTTTAAATTCTTTTCTGCCGTTATAGTGCCTAATCCATCCACAGTATCCTTTACACGTTCTTCATCTTTTCTCACTTCTATCCATTTCCTTCCAGAGTACATTAACTTATCCGTGAGCAGCTTCCTTAATACGGGAAAGAGAGATGGCGTGGAATATTTCAATCTGAAACCCACTCTTCGTATCCCAACTCTCCGATAGGACACTTTCTCAACTCCATAAAACCATACTCTTCCCTTGAGTGATTGTGAGGAGGCATCTGTGTTATAGCGGACATTTTTTCCATCGTCCCCCGCGTCGTGGGCAGAGGAATTAATTATCCGCAGTCTAATGGGAAATTTCGGTTGAGAGAAGAAAAAGTGGATTTTCGCTTCGGATCCCACGTGTATCTTATTTTCGTTGCGTATTTTTTCGGAAGGGTTTTATGCGACCGAAAAAAAAGGATGAGAGATACTTTTTTGGAAGCTACGGTGCTTTATCTAATGCGACGATGTTATTGCACGCTGTCGACTTTCTAATTGCCTCGAATTTCATCACACTTGACAGCGAAAAGAAATCGTAATAACGCTCCTCGAAAAAGGTGAATTCTGAAATGAGAAAAAGAATCGAGCTCTCCTGTTTTTAATATTTGTTTTACTCTAGAGAGGGTGAGGAGTTAGTGTTTTGATAATTATCAATTCAAAGAATCTAAATTGCACTCTTGTTGTTATGTTTAACGATGAATTTAATTAACCATTTTTTCCAAATTTTTAATATGTGAGAATTAATTATCTTCAGTGCCAATATTGAAATTATCCCACGTACTTTAAATAAATCAGCAGCGAAGTTCTTGCTTTAATTTAAACACTAAATATAATTCCAGCTCAAATTTTCTGTGTAGCTCTACTGTGCTTTTAATATGCGAGAAAATTAATGTACATTTATATATGACATCGATTCAATTACAATTAATGAAACAGTACACTAACATAAATAACTTTACTTTTACATAATTTCCTCTTTCGAAATTAACGTATCTATCTATAAACACGTTATATTACTTTTTAGGATGTATTCAGAAAAAATATTCGAGGATACCAACTTTTAATATTTTGATTGCTTTTGGATATAATTTTCTGGGGTCCGAAGATGTTTTTATTGGGTGCCTCCTTAAAGCTCCGTAGAGTTTTTGCCTAAAATTTGAGAAAACTTCCGATCAAAAAGAAAGGACATCAATACAAATGATGAGGGGTGAATCGATGGTGGATACGTGGGAAAGGTCCGATACTCGTGGGCCATTAAGACTCTCTTTCCGAAACCACTCCATCATTCGCTCGAAGTTATGCTCATCACATACCATTCACGAGCGATCAACCTTTTCCCCACAAATGAATCCCTTCCTTTCTCCTAGTCTTCCATTTTCTCTAGGAGTGTTTTATAATGGGAAGAAATGATCATTAAACTTATTTCGAATGCGCTGAAGCGACTTTCGCTACGGCCCAATTAAAACGTATGGTTTTATGTTTGGAGAGAGTTCAATGACTGATCAATTACGCTAATTATTTTAAAAATATGTTTTATATCAATTATATATACAGATTCTACTAAAATTTCTCCTGCTAGATTGCTAATGAATATTAAAAAAGAAATATCAACATTCCCTAGTAGGAACTCTTTTATAGCGAGCTCCCTCCAATTTTTTTGTGTTTAGGAAAGAATCAAATGTTTCTGAAAAGGAGTATCCAATAAATAAAGTTGAATTAATATTTAAAACGGTTGTCTGTTTTGACTGAGTCTTATAAAAAATATATAAAATGTCTAAATCAAGCATTTTATAAAAACCATCGAATTCCTTTTCTCTCTATTATTAACATCGCTTTTTTCTCGTAAACTTTTCGTTATTCGAAAATTAATTTTCTAAAACAAAGGCCGTACATCTTTTTTTTGGTGACTGCATTTAATTATTCATTGATAGAGCTTCAAAGAGATTTTCTTTTTATTTCATAATCAAAATATAGTAATCCAGACTCAATCAACTGTCACACGCATCCTTTCCTTTAATCGGAAAATCTATTTTCACGTTATTAGCTTCATAAAACCCTGTAATTCCCAATTTCTCGACGAAAATAAAACATAGAAGATATTCAGGTCTCATATTTTAGTATAGAATCATAAAAGGGATTACTATTTTAGACTATTAAATTTTAACGGGGAATAAAAGCACACTACAAGCTATGTTCTACTCTCTAGATGTTTGAGGGATGTACTTCAAATGCGGAGAAAATACTTAAAACCTTTTATATTCACGGCATATAATGATGAGAAACTAATAATGCGACAGAATTCTGACTGTAAGTTCAGCAAAGATAGCTTGGCTCAACTGATACGTACATTCCAGGAAATGGATGGTATTGACAGCCCGAAACGATTGACTTTAATAATTAAAGGAAGATAAATAATCATCTATGTCGAAAAACTGTTGTCAACTCTATTTCAGAAATTTCATTTTAATTCTCGCGTTTGGTTCTAGATAATGAGTATACACAATTTAATTACTATAACTATTTTGATTTCTGTGCCCTACATTTTCTGCTGTTACAGCCATGAATCTAACTCTGAATTCTCAATGACCCATAAATTCTTACCCTCTGCAACTTCGCACCGGTTTATCTGAAACGGTTTAATGCTTAAATTAAAATGCGTTAAGAGATTTTCTCGGAACATTTTAGATTACTGTTTCTCCCATCAGAGAAATTGAGGCCGCATTACGAATTTTTATTTTTTCCCTTTATTATTTGTAACTTCTTTACTTTTCGACATTATTTTTCTGCTGAATGCGTAAAAGTTTGTTGAGGAATTCAAAAATGTTAGCTGGATGTTTTTTATTTAGATAAACAGTGGTAGAATAGCAATTCGAAAGACCTTAGTAGTCTGGAAAGTAATAAACCTAATTCCAGGATGAGATTTTTCACTGGTGCAATGCTAAACCGAGCGAAGCAGTTTGAACCTAATTAAAATCTCTCGCATTGCGCCTGATATCTGTGTTATTTTCTCGTAAATGTGTCCATGGAAATTTCCAGAGTGTTTCTGGGAAGATATCTCGGTTAAAGCGCAATTTCATGTAGCATTTAAAGACTTTGAGCAAGTCGAGGGTTCGATTTGCTGTTGCAACATAATTCATTCTTTTTTTGAGAATTCACTTCATTCTATCGATACCGTACATTAATACCAAATGATAATTTGATTTCCTTAGATTCCTTCGAACTACATTTTCCAAATGAATAGCAAAGGCGTCTTTCATCAAACCGTCAAAATTAAGTCACCTTTAATCAAAAAAAATCATAATTCAGTCTTTTTACCTTTGCATTTGATCGCAAAGTCCTACTTTAGAATCCACGAACATCCTTTTTGCCACTGCTTTTCTTTAAACGCATTCTAGTTTAAGCTTTGAATTGATCTATGTCTTTAATATTTAACGGTGTTACATATTCATCTCCTTTTGACTTAAAACTTATTGAAAAATCTTATTAAATTTTCATTGCTCGGAATTCTTAATTAGGTCTATTTATCCTCCATCAAAATCAAAGTTATATATTTCATCCTTTTTTATGAATGAATATCAAATATATTACAAAGAAATTTTCTGAAAAAAAGAGGCAGAAAATACTCTTTATAATCTTATGCGTGTCAGTTTCGAAAATTTAAGCGCACATTCATTTGGATTAAGAGCCGAAGAACTCTTTACGTAAATAGTCACGCTATTCATGATAATAAATGTATATATTTGTTCTTCTCCTTAAATTTTATTAAATTTATAGGAAATTTTATTATATTATTAATATTTTAGACAAATAATACTTCATAAGGTATATAATAAGTTTCAAGTAATTTGTTTTTGCATTAATTTTCCTCGGAAAAAATCCAGTAAGTAACTCGCTTAAAACGAAAAATCTTAGATTGACGTATTATATCAGACTCGCTAATAATTTTTGTTGAGCGGATGAACCTATCAACGTCATATTATTCGGAAGCGTACATTTTTCGCAGGAAGAGCATTTACTTCAGTCGTAAAAAACTCGGCCATTTAGGAGGTTGCGAGATTAAAAGATACGCGATAAAAGGAAAATACAGAAACACGAGAAAAGAAACTGTGCTCAGGAAACTCCGTACACGAGCAGGTCACGTACCTTTCAAATGGATGGGAGTACTTTTTACCTTGGTGACATTTTTTTCGCTTTCCATCCATTGTCTCTTCCACATCTTCTTTTTGCACTATTATCACGTGATCCAGGAAAGTTTTTGTCTCTCAGTCATTTTCGCTTTTACCGTTTACTTCTTTGCAAGAATCGGAGCATTTTTCATCCTGATAAATAGAGAGAAAATTTTAGACGAGAGTCTCTTAGAAAGGAAACTTCGCGAAGAGAAAGTAAGAGTTAAAAGCCTTCGATATCATCCCTATGACTCCTTTTAAAGAGGAGTCACCGAAGGGAATTGTTTGCGGAGACCAGAATACATGGAGACGGTTCGCTAATTCATTATTTCACATTTCCAACGTTTGAAAAATGTATGACGTTCAAGTTTTTTGTACTGAGTGGTACAAACCTAGTGTCTTGTGAGGAAAAGTTACTATAGAAGGAAAAATCATTACTGATACTGAAATGACAATATTTCAAGCAAATGTTTCTTATCATGTGATTCAATTTTATTTATCGAAAGAACATTGAATATTTCGAAAATATGTCTGTAAACTACAATAGATTTCTATATACAAGTTAAATCGATGTTCCTATTTAAGGTTTAGTTTCAACCTTAATTGTAAATAAAATAAAATATCATTTAATTTGAAGAATTCAGATATAAATGTTATTCTTTGTAAATGTATGAAGAATTTCGTTTCCAAATTTAAGACAATTTAAATCTTTGCAATAATAAAAAAGGTCCCAAGTATTTTAAATTTCAGATGCCCGGTATCTGCATGATATTTTAGGTCATACTGGAAAATAGTATTTCTAAGAAATTTTCAACCTTGTATATATAATCGTATAATAATGCGTATTTTTGTGGAATATTTATTCTCAGTACATCAGTTTGTCTTATCGTCATTCATAACTACTATTATAATTCTTAAATTAAAAATTAAATTGATTTTAACCATTTAAACTCGCTGCGGACGGATTAGAAAGGTTTGACTTTCAATCGAAGGAAAAGTATGAAATCAATGAATTGCTGTATAAGTACTTTCAATCTATTATATATTAATAAACATTTAGATTTTGAGAAATGAATTCATTTTGAGAAATTAATACGCAAGGAACTAGTATCCAAGGCAACGACTTAAGGCGAAAGTTTGGGTTAACTTATACATCCTCGGATAGTCCATGCATCTTCCACGGCGGAGTTTAACATTCCGAATCGCTCCCGAATTAATTGCACTACCATTCTTGCTGCCATTCCCGAGTTGGAGGTATCAATTTCCTTTGCCATAACTGAAATTCCATTTGAACCCTATGGGATCGGAATTTGAAACTTTTTTCGTTGAAATTTTGGTTGGCAATTGAAAAGTTCGGCTCCATTTTTTTCCCTTTGGTCGGTACCTGAATCGGGGACTAATTTTGAAAGGTCTCTTTTTTAAATCATCAAAAGATGTAAATTCGCATGCCATTCAAACGTTTATTGCATAAAAGTAATAAAAGATGGTGTCGAATATTGAAAGTAGATGCATTCAATCATAATAATGTATTATTTAATTTCTACTAATTCTTGCCTGAATATTGTTTGACTATGCTGGAGTGTAGACTAGAGAATTTTTATAAATTTCTGTTAAACTGCGTTTGATTCGTAACTTATTCATACATTCGTATTAAATTACTTTTCGTATATATTGTATATTCTTCATTGATCTATGGTCCACTTGCCATTAAAATTGGTGGTTCCTTCGTCATAAGTTTTTCATTAAAAAGATATTGAAGATCCGTCATAACTGTCACTTAGTGGATATTTCTACCTTTATTATATTTGATAAATTACAGTCGACTTATTATTTAACAATTCGGTTCAGGTCTTTAACCATCGATTCTCCAATTAAATATTGCTATTTTGTCAATCAACACATTTAATGTAATTCTCTCTTTTGTCCATGTATCTACCAAGATCCTCTTTTCATCATAGATGTAGGAGTATGATTTAATTCTATTGTGTGTTATATTGAATGAAGAAAACAATACTGGTTTGATTGTATGCATGTATCAAAACTCAATCTTAAAATTTATTAATAATTTTATTTATAATTCGGTCTTTTTTATTTTACAGGTCAGTGAAGTTTCCCTCTATCTATTATCTACGAGATTTAGTAATTCTACCTTACATACCTGTAAGTATATACATACTATATATTCTTTCTGTCTGTTAGCCTCAAATATACTTCTTAGTTTACAGTTCTTGCCATATAATACCAAATGTGTTATTTTTTCGAGTTGAATTTTAGTGTATATTAGTATTATCTTATTCTATGACGATTTACTCTTAAGTTTCAAACCAAAATCGTATACCAATCAGATGTAGTACGTGTATTATTCGGAATTTAAGATGAGTATGTATAAAAAATATAGAATGGTTCAGGAAAGTAGATGTAGCGTCTAAAAAAATACTTCTAAGAAGAGAGAGGCAAAGAGCAAAGTGGAAAAACCATCTCGAATTTATCTTGATTAAAAGGACTTCTACTTTGAGACTTCAGAATAGATAAGAGATGGATATCAAGATAGGCGGGGAGACGTATTGCGAAGGGAAGCGGTGGGAAAGGGAAGAAAAGTTGAAAAACGTGAGAGAACGGTCCGTGTCCTGAATATTTCCGCGTCTTTAAACGAAGGAACCATTTTTTGGCGAAGGCGTGCACGTCTGAGGATAGAGACTTTTTGCCTACGTTAAATCGCTATCATAGGGAAAGAGCAGGAAAAAGGGGCTCGCTTATGGAAAAACGTTTTCCTGCTTTCGGAATTGGTATTCCAGAGCAGCCATTATGAAGGGCATTATGAAGAACGGCAGGATAACGAAAATGCTAGTTTCGCTTCATATTATCATTGGAATTTTAAGAAACTCCTGGATATGAAGACAATTCGGTACAGTGAGCAATTACTAAAATAAGATATATTTACGCACGATACGGATACATACTTTTTTGCTCTTTCAAGTAACTGTTTCCTAATTTGAAGGCCTACGTCTTCATTTCTAAATTCAGAATTTGAGTGATTCATAAGGTTTCCTTAATTATTCTATGATTAATATTCAAAACATCTTGTACTTGATTACGTTTAAAGTGCATCACCTTTGTTCTGAGTGTAGAATCCTTGTGTGAATAAATGAGCTAAAAATTCATAATATTTATGTTAAATTCCAATGAATTTTCAATTTTGGCAGCACAAAATTTTAATTTTTTCTTGTTTTTAAACATATTTGAAATTATTTATGTAATAATTCATTAAATTTTCAACCATTTTTTGTAAGGGTTAGATAGACGTGAAAATGGCAACAATTGATGGCTTTTCCCAGTAAACTTTGGAACTATTTTTAATGGCTTCTTTTTAATATTCAATTTTAAATGAATGGGAAATTTACATATACCATTAATGATTCAATTTAGAGAGAATCAAAACTATTGTATTCGTTTTTGTTACTCGAATTCATAATTTTTCCAACATTTTAGTCGATTGCTGACTCATGATTTGTCAAATCGTATAATCGGAATCATCACATTTTGATGACTAATCAGCTATTGGTAGCAGAAGACTGTTTTTGGGAGTTACATGAGAAAGGCTTTAAAACTTACAAATCAATTGAATGAATTCATGATGAGTTCAAAGAACAGTTAGTTGCACCGAATTAGAGTCTCAGACAAGATTTTTTCAATTCACTGTCTCTCGATAATGTTTCATCATCTTTAATGTATAACCTGACTATTATATCTAACAATTTAGAGATATGATTGCAAATAGTAAGGCTGATCAAAACTCTTTCCTAAGAAAGTAATAGAAGCTAATAGTATCAATGAAAAAAATCTTTGCTCAGCTGACGATGAGGAATACCTGATCATTTCGAGTAAAATAAGGAGCATTTGTTGTTAGTTAATGCAAAAGATTCAAAAATTAATCGCAGATTCTTAGATAATCATTCACATTCTCATCTGCTGAAATAGTAATTGCCCCGAATTGAAGCCTTCGCAATAAATCGCGAGATATCTCAGAGATTGTCCCGATAAACGAGAAATGGGTTAGAAAGGGACGAAGATGGAAACGTGTGGGAAGTGAAGCGTTGCTATGGAAGCACAATGGCCGTTTAGCAAGAGTCCACCCGAGGCGGATTTTTACCTCTTTCATCCTCTCTTTGGCTCTTCGTCGGACAAACATTAATTGAGAGTCCAACTTAAATTACGTTTTCGAAAGTATTCTCCACGGATTCCTTACTTTAAATTCCAACGCTAAAATTTTCTATTTATTTGAATATTCGCCGCTATAACTGAATCCGAATATAAGTCACTGTTCATACGTAGCTTTTGATAAAAAAATTGTTTGTTCAATTTTCTGAATTTTTTATCTCTTCAGTCCAAACTACGGACAACAATTTTTTTCCAGTTTCATTATAAAAAATCTCGGGAATATATAAAATGAATAACATTTTATTTCTTTAGAATTATAAATCGACCAAAAATATTCATCCTCTTCTAGTAAAATATGTTCTCGGTTGTCGTGGATAAGTAGAAATTTCAGCAAGCACATTTTTCGTTAATTAGATTTTTATTAACATATCCACGTAAAATCTTTTTGTAAGCCCAATTAATATTCCTTTCTCTTCATGTAAATATCTACTACCCCATAATCCGTGAATTAATATTTAGTAATTATTAGTGAGCTTTATGATTTATTTATTCTTATTTAAGAGGGATGCATACAAAATAGGTTCACTAATGATTTCTCCAAATATAATATTTCTTAATAATAATTTTTCAGGAATACTTTAAATAAATTCCACGGAGGAAGGCGTTGTTTTGTGAGACTCCGTGGGCCTTTGTGGTACAATCCCGTCTAAGTATTATGTCCTCGAAGGATAACTTTGTTTGTCTCTTATTCTATTATTAGCTCTTTGTTTAAATCATAATACTCTATTGACAAAAAGCAGCTTAACTCTACCTTGGATTGGATTGATATTTCTTTTCAAAGAAGAACTCATTTTCATAATATTTATTGAACGAATTAGATCGAATTTCCAGGCTGTGTGAATCACTTTCTCTCGTCCCATTTAAAGAGGTTTCAATCAAAGTTTTCCTTCTTCTCTTCATTTCCTCTTTGAGGATTTCGAATTTTATTGTCATTCCTCTGTTTCCACACACAACCCCTTAATCAATTACTTCATTCGATCTGAATCATTACTCTCTTTATATACATCGCTGATTCCATTCCAAAGAGTTACCAAAGCCACTCTAAGTCATTCTGAAGATCTCTGCTTCGCTTAACTATGGGAATCTGCAGACCCAACGGGAACCACTTTGATTGACCTAAAATATTTCGTGAAACACTTAATTAGTAACCCACTCCAGTGTATAAGGGAGTCTATCATAGTGCACTTCTGCCCTATTTCAATTGAATTAATATCGAGATCAGCTAATTATGGTACTCCTCTTCATACGAATTCAGGATTCATATTATAATTTGTATATCATTTCTACAATATATAAATTTGACTTTTATTAATGCTGTGAATTTAATAATTTTTTTCTTTAATATAATATTCAAAGTTGTGTGTAGATCCTTTCCCTTCTTTTTTTCCCTAAATTAATAATTTCTACTTTAATATGTTCCATTTTCCGCTACAATTGTTTTACGTCTTTATATTTGAAATATAACATGTTATGTAAAAATTCAACCGTAAATTCTGTTATTTTTAAACTGAAATGAATTTCTATCTAAATTAGAGACGAAGTGTTTTTTCATAAGTTTATTCTAGCAAACAATGACAGAATTCCCAAAAATATTATTTTAATATATTCTTTATGAATTCTGATCCTAAATTTATAATTATGTTTCTCATTTGCGTCATCAATTTTTTAATAAAATCATTTTTCTTTTAAATTCTAATTACGAGCGAATGGCTTTGTTTACTGCTGTCCTCACATATACACCAATATTGGATGCAATCCCACCTTTCGTATTTGCTTTGAAAGTTTGTTATACTTTATTTATATCGTCGTAATATGTTATTTTGAAACTTTCCACTTTTGTTTTATTATAACCTCTCTTCAAGAGTTTCTGCAGAGGCGATCTATGGATTTATTTCAATGAAATCACATTCAGTAATCATGTTGAATTGTTTAGATGAAATAAGTTCAATTCGCAATGAATACCTTATACCAGTCTTCATATATTTTCAATCTGGTTATTGATAAAGTTTTATTCAATTATTTTCAATGTGTTTTTCATTCCTTTCAAGTTTCCCTTTAAAACATCCATTTCTCCTTTTTGCCTCTTCTTCATTTGCTATTATCCTTTATTGCTTTATCTTCCATTCCAACATTCTTCTCTTTCCGACCAATTTCTAATTCTTGCTAATTTCTTCGTCATTTGCCTCTAAAGCGCTAACCGATTCCCTCTTCCAGTTGAGAAACCACGCCTGTCTCTAAAACCCATTAACGGCATAGTTCAGCCATCTTTTTGTACATCGGCCTAATAAAATATATTTGGATCATTAATGAAACGATCCTTGGGTCGCTTCCCCTTAAAATTGGATAAAGAGGCCATATAATTTTATTTTTTAGGTGTGTGCTTTATGGAGAGTTCTTCTTCTTTTCATCCCCGTTATCTAGGGCTCTTCCAACACTTCGATAATTTGGCATCGTCAGGTCATTCATCTTATTCGGCGTCAGATTCTCCGATTATAAAAGACTCATTATTACGCCCTTTTTTCCGAAAATATTAGAATTGTCCCTAATTTTCCTTTTCCCCACTCTTTTTAGCACACCCAGAGGGTTGTTTTGATCCTCATTCCATCTTTCTTTCTAGAGATTTATCTGGTTAACAGTACTCGATCATTGTCTCGCTTTCTATTCTACAGCACTTCATGAATTATTCTACTCTTATTTTCGTTCTGGCATTTATTTCTACGCTTTTCACAACTTGGTACATCTTGATTAGAAGCATTAGATTATACACATGATTCGAAATGTAACATCGTTTCCAAAGAGAAAAAGAAGAATAGCGTAAATAGGGGGAAAAGAACCTTATCTTGATATTTCCCTGCGTTAAACTAAATCTCAGGTGTTTGGATGTGTATCATCGCTCTCCATCTCTACCATATTTATCTTTCAGATATACATTTCCATCTGTTTCCGATGATAAGTATTTACCAACGTAAAATCCGAACTCATTAAAGACTCGGATATGAGGACAAACAAAGACTTCATTTAAATAAACATTTTTACGGATAGCAACCACAACTCTTCCGCAGGGACTTGTATACAACCTTTTAACAAGCACCCCTCCAAATTATTTCGGGCGAGCGGTCCGTTTAATTTTTTTCTCTCGGCTGAAGGAATTTCCCTCGCAATGCGATAAAAGGTGATACTTCATTCTTCTTTCTACCTCTTCCTCCAGACTCTTTTCTCCTCTTTCTATCGTAGCAACCCACAAGTGAAAGGGTCTCGTCAATCCCTTACCATACTCGGAGAGAGTGCCAGAGACTGTGTCAAGGTTCTTCTGCCCTCTGCGTTCCATCCATCACCTAGGGACATTTTTTTGTCTCGACCCACTGTCTCCAGCCACTTGCTCCTCTCTTCCTCAACCGGCTAATGATTTCATAACTTGAATAAGTTGTCTCATCATCTTGACCTTCTCGCAGTTGAGAAGGAAAGAGGAAATATTTAACAGACCTTTGCGTGTGACACATATAAGGATTCTGTTCTAAGCTGAGATAAATCATTTCAGATGTGTCGAGGAAAACGTGTATCAATCTGAGGAATCCCTTCAAATTGCTCACTCGTGATTATCTTTTTGCTTAATCGAGCATTTATGTTTGAGGTTGTAATACCTGATAAAAATTAAATTTTTGGTTTAATTATATTTGAATGATACCAGAAAGAGTTTCCGTTTATATTTAAATTGCATGTAGGGAGAAATTCGTATGGATTGTTCTTTTTCAATGTTTTTATTTCCTTCTCTGCGAGAGACACGCTCTCCTCAACTATATCTATCGCATTGTATTCGACTGATATGAATAGATCGAATTTTCGATTCTCTTAATAGTGAAGCAGGTGTCTTAGACATAGTTTGTCATACGCTGTAAAGAGGGAAGTAATAAATGAAGACGCCCAAAAACCAGAAATCGAAATCCTTTCCGTGAGTAGTTTTGGAAAATATAATGAGAGAGGAATTTAATTAAATGGAGGGAATAGGTGGGAAGTGAGAGGAATGAAGTAATGAACCTGGTGTCAGGAGTAAAGAGGGAGCAGAAATGGCTACTTTGGCTAAATTGGGAGTTTTAAGGAAATTATACGAAGAAAATGGGCGACAAATGGTGCTTAAAACTTTCTTATAAAAGCCAAGGAACCAAATGCTTCCATTTACTTTCTTATATTTCCGTATTTTTGATAATGGTAAAATAATATTTTATAAATTAGTATCTACTTACGTTAAATTATTTTTAGGGAAATAGGGAATTAGGGGAAAAGGGTTTTTTTCTAAAGGTTTGCAAAAACTGCAACGGAGAGATTATCAATGAATCCATAGAAGGAGTCTGTGTTATAGGTTCATATGTTTGGTGGTTTTTCACTTCCAGAAGTCAAGCATAAGATACATAACTGTAATCATGTCTTAGATTCCCAGCCAAGATGTTTGGTAAAGGTATTGAAGAGTTTCGATCATTTAAGAAATGCAGAAGTTCTTTTGCATTAGAATAAGTGGCGAACAAACTCTGAGCGAAAATAACAATGGTCGATTGCAAAACAATAGAATTGGATTGGACGAGAGGAGTACTTCGAGTACTAGCGAAGGGTTGTAATCCGAAATTGGAAAGAATGTTGAGAACTAAGAAAAAGGGATGAAGAGGGAGCTCGTGGCCGCAAATTTATGTGGCAAAGATTCTGCGGTAGTTTGGAAGAAGACGATGGCACACATTCCCTTTTGGTTGATGAACTCACGTCTCCTCTGAAAAGTGGTTGGACGTGAGATTCAAGGGTTAGAAAATCACGCAAATTAACGAATATGGAGATCTGCAGAAAGATGCCGTTGTAATCATAAGTGTGATAATTGAGAGATTTGAATGTAAAATAATTCGTTCATTTTTTATTTTTCCCAGAAAACTAGGAATTATGTGTTAACATTAAATGTACTAGGAAATTGTTATATTGTCTATTAAAAAGATTGGAAATATATGTATAAAAATAAATTAGATTGGTGTCAATAAGGGTAATACCTAGAGGAAAACGAAGGTAATTAAAATTAGATAAAGAAGCTTGACATTCAATGTATATTTTTAGAAAAGTATGAATAGCCTTTTATTTTCTTATTATATTTTCAGAAAAGTATAAAGAGCCAAAAGTGTTTTTACGTGCATACTTAAGTTCAGTTAAAATGAAAAAAACATAATTCGAACATAGAAAAGTGAATCTTTTATTTAATTAATACAGACTATACAGATTGGGCGCAGATAAAAAAAAGTGATAAAAAAAAGGATAAAAGTGTAAGGGAAATATTTGTAACTCACTGATATAATTTAAATTGTATATTATATAAAAATTGGAAATTTGAGATATTATTCAAATATGACAACCAAAAGGTTTGATTGAAATCGCACTGTTTAAGAATTGCAGCTAAAAAGTAATTATGAGAAAAGCAGCTACAAAACACTATAAGACTAGAGTGGGATTAAAAAGCTAGATGGAATAGAAGGCTTCGAGTATAGAAAGGTTAATCGGTTGCTTGCGGTTGACAGAGGCATGTTTATGTGCGATGAATAGGGTCAGAATCGGATGTAAGGAGTGAAATTTCAAGCGAGAGTAAAGGGTTCTTTGCCGCTCAGACGTAAAGGCACTTTTTGTCGAGGGCAATAATGGAGATTTATGTGTCCTTGTATCGCTAAAGGGAAACGGGTGATTATAAATGTGCATGCATTTCACGACGAATTATAGTTCTTGCTCTTTTTTTACCGATTTTTCGCTTCTTCATTTTTCCCGCCACACCGCGCGACTCCGAAAAAATCGTTCTTCAACTTTTCTGACGAGATTTTACCCGTTTTTGGAAACGACGATTCTGCGCAATTTTATTTATTTTCCCGAAACTTCGAAACAGAAATTAGTTTTTTCAGCTAATGCATATCGCACACGCACGATTTGAAATTCAAACACGCGCGCACTTATACTATATCACGTGAAGACCGTAATGGAACCCCAAAGAGATGGCGGAAAACAGGTGAGAAAAAACGCCGAGGAAATTGCTTCGCTAAAGAGTTTTGCCGCGTTGCGACTGAAAAGGTGCAACTCTTAAATATATCTTCCGTGCAAATATTAAAAGGGTTTATAAGCTCAGTTTTTTAACATTTTTTGCTTTCGTTAATATGCCAATAATTAGCATTTGATAATGATATGCACTAAATGATAATCTCGTGAAATATCATTGGTAATTAAAAGGTTGTGACGGATCTAAATAATTTTCTAAGTGAATGATATTTTAAATGACTTATTTTTCTGAACAGCTCTCAGAAGCACTGTATAATTTTTATGTAGTATTCTGTTAATGAATATGTTCGCTGATGACTTAGTTTTGAATCGTATCAAGGATTATGTGATGAACTAATTTCCCTAGATAATCACTAAATGAGTTGAATGTCACAAAAAATGAAATGGTTTTAGATGGCAGTTAGAACATTCTGAAATTTACGTTTGTATTATGGATTTACGTTGAAAATGAAAAGGGCTCATGATTTAGTATGATCTGAGAATGAGTAAGCTCATCTTTAACTCCAAATTGTTCATTCAAATTTTTCTAAAGTAATTTGCACTCCCAATAACATGTGTCAGTCTTCTTCTTTCCGAAACACCTGTACATTAAACTTTTAGCCTTTGATATAAATCTTTCTTCGAAGTTAATGTCGTATTCTTAATGATTTATTGTTCTATCGAATGAATTACTTATCATATTCACCATCTAAAAATAAAAAAGCCTCCGTAAAACTCATTCCTAACCCCCGAAGAAGCACTCGCATTGAACAGAATGCGTAAAATTCGCGACATTACGCATCTCTGCGAAATTCCGCGTGGAATCGCATCTTTGCAATCCCTTTAGAGCGCATCCCTTTATTGAATAGGCGCATCTAAAAGGGATATAAAAAATGTTTCCGAAAGATGCTGCAATTGCATTGGAGAGCTTTTTTCGTGATTAGTCAGAATGGGATTCGGCGATTGGATGAATATGCAGATTCCTCATCTGAATTCCCTTTGTTCAGTTTCCATTGAATAAATGTGCGTGGCCTCGCGAAAATAAAGAATCATATTTTGCTGTGACGGAAGATGCGCGAATTCCAGGTGCTGAAAAAATTAATATTTGTGGTTTAAGATTTAGAAAAGAAAGTCGTTTGCTTCCCTCGTGATGGAAGATTTTCAAAATATCATATTGAAACCTTATCGATATTTATTTGTTTTGCGGAAACTGAGTTGATTGCTGTTGGGAAAAGATAGTCAATAAGACAAAAATGGAGAGATTTTGCATAAATTAATGGTTCTATTTCTTGAAAGGGAATTATATACATAATTATAGTTAATTACTTTTTTCGTATTCAAGCAGAATCTAGAATACCTATATATATTTTACAATTGTATTTTAGAAAAACGTCCATCATACCAACGATCTATTTTTGATTCTGATAAGTACAAATTAGGAAAACCAAATGAGTTGAAGAATAGGGAAAACAAATTATTGTAAACTCTTAAAAAAAAATTCATTTCTAATTTTTTTCAGAACTCGATATATTGTATTAAAATATTCCGATAATGTTAAAAAATATGTATATATATATATATATATATATATATATAATATATATATATAATATCTATACATATAGACGCTTCGGGGGGATATATATAACATATATATATATAGGATATTAATGTCAGGCCCAAGCCGCTTTGGCCACGCAGCCGCCGATTTTTTTACGTAATGGCCAACTAAATCTCACCTAGGAAAAATTGGGAAACCGACCCTACCTATCATGGGTTCGATTCTAGAAGGCCCCAAAAATCGATTTTCCCCATTAAGAATGCATTGGGCCGTTTTTCAAATGATTTTAAAAACACTTCCCATTAACCTAGAAGAATAAGATTTCATATAGCTATTGCTACTATATATATCTACGGAAAAATGCTATTGCTTACGTCCAACCGGTCATGTGTTCGATGCCAGGAGGTGAAATATTGTCAAATTTCAAAAAATCGTAGCTCTCTTAATATGATACATAGATCATTTAAACTTTCAAAGCCTATAGATACGTATAAAATGTACTTTGAAAAAAATCAACAGTTGTCTATGTGTCACGGGTTCGATTCCAGAGCGTCCCGTAATCTCGATTTTCCCCGTTAAGAATGCATGGGGCCCTTTTTCAAATAATTTTTAAATTCCTTCCAATTGAGTTACAGCGATAAGATTCCATGTACCTATTGCTAATATATATGTCTACGGAAAAATGCAATATTTTACGCACAATCAGTCCTGGGTTCGATGCCAGGAGGTGAAATATTTTTGAATTTTAAAAAATCGTAGCTCTCTTAATATCGTACATAGACCATTCAAACGTTCAAAACGAATAGATAATTACAAAATGTAATTGGAAAAAAATCAGCATTTGCCTATGTGTCACGGGTTCGATTCCAGAGCGTCCCGTAAATTGGATTTTTCCCGTTTAAAATACATTGGCCATATTTCCGAAAGCTTTTTTTGACACTTCCCAACCGCGCAGAGGTTCAAAATTTCACACAGCCATAAAAGGGACCATTCTCACTTAAAAGCGACCGTAATAGTATCGTAAATGGTCGTTGGTTCGCCTCTAGGGGGCGTTAACAATAACTTCGTAAGAAATGCATAGGGAATTAAGAACTCATTTTAAGCTACTTCCTGAATGAATTTCCTTTTGAAATCTGGAGTGTTTATAAAGTCAAACATACTCAAGCGAAAGATTACAGTAATTTTAGCAGGATGACCTTAGTTCGACGCCGGGGCGGGGTTTTAGCTGCCAAAAGAAATGCATCGGAAATCGTATTCAGTGCATTTTCAGCTGCGTTAATGCCCTTTACTTAATGTTTAGCAACGTTTGAGCAGAGTAATCTTTCGAAAAATTTTATTATTCACTAAATATAAATTATTGCATTGCTTGCTGTAAGCAAGCGCACCTTAACTCGTATATATATATATATAACATATATATAGGATATTAATGTCAGGCCCAAACCGCTTCGCCCACGGAGCCGCCGATTTTTTTACGTAATGGCCCACTAAATCTCACTCAGGAAAAATTGGGAAATCCACCCTACCTATCATGGGTTCGATTCTGGGAGGCCCCAAATATCGAATTTCCCCCGTAAGAATGCATGGGGCCGTTTTTCAAACAATTTAAAAAAATACTTCCCATTGAGATAGAACATTGAAATTTCAAATGGCTATTGCAATTATATATATCTACGCAAAAATGCTATTTTTTACGCGCAACCGGTCATGGGTTCGATGCCAGGAGGTGAAATATTTTCAAATTTCGAAAAATCGTAGCTCTCTTACTATGATACATAGATCATTTAAATTCTTTATACTTATAGGAAAGTATATTATATACCTCGGAAAAAATCAACAGTAGCCTACGTGTCACGGGTTCGATTCCAGAGCGTCCCGTTATCTCGATTTTCCCCGTTAAGAATGCATGGGGCCGTTTTTCAAATAATTCTAAAAATACTTCCCAATAAGTTAAAAGAATAAGATTTCATGTAGCTATTGATAATATATATGTGTACGGAAAAATGCAGTATTTTACGTTCAATCAGTCCTTGGTTCGATGCCAGGAGGTGAAATATTTTCAGATTTTGAAAAATCGTAGCTCCCTTAATATCGTACATAGATGATTCAAACCTTCTACAAATATAGATACATACAAAATGTAATTAGAAAAAAATCAACACTTGCCTATGTATAGAGGGTTCGATTCCAGAGCGACCCGTAATCTCGGTTTTTCCCGTTTAAAATACATTGGCCATATTTCCGAATGCTTTTTACAACACTTCCCAACCGCGCAGAGGTTCAAAATTTCACACAGCCATTAAGGGCACAATTCTCATATAAAAGCTATACTAAGATTATCGTAAAAGGTCGTTGGTTCGATGCCAGGGGGCGTTAATTAATTCTCCATGTGAAATACATAGGGAATTAAGGGCTCATTTTAAGGTACATCCTGAATGAATTTCCTTTTGCAATTCGGGGTGTTTGTAAAGTCCACCATACTCAAGCGAAAGATTACGGTAATTTTAGAAGGATGACCTTGGTTCGACGCCGGGGCGGGATTTTAGCTGCCGAAAGAAATGCATCGGAAATCGTATTCAGTGCATTTTCAGCTGCGTTAATGCCCTTTACTTAATGTTTAGTAACGTTTGAGCAGAGTAATCTTTCGAAAAATTTTATTATTCACTAAAGATAAATTATTGCATTGCTTGCTGTAAGCAAGCGCACCTTTACTCGTATATATATATATATCTTATCTATACATATAGACGCTTCGGGGGGATATATATATATATATATATAGGATATTAATGTCAGGCCTTAACCGCTTTGGCCACGGAGCCGCCGATTTTTTTCCGTAATGGCCAACTAAATCTCACCTAGGAAAAATTGGGAAACCGACCCTACCTATCATGGGTTCGATTCTAGGAGGCCCCAAAAATCGACTTTCCCCATTTAGAATGCATTGGGCCGTTTTTCAAATGATTTTAAAAATACTTCCCATTAACCTAGAAGGATAAGATTTCATGTAGCTATTGCTACTATATATATCTACGGAAAAATGCTATTGTTTACGTCCAACCGGTCATGGGTTCGATGCCAGGAGGTGAAATATTTTCAAATTTCAAAAAATCGTAGCTTTCTTAATATGATATATAAATCATTGAAACTTTTTACACGTATAGATACGTGCATAGTGTACTTTGAAAAAAATCAATAGCTGTCTATGTGTCACGGGTTCGATTCCAGAGCGTCCCGTAATCTCGATTTTCCCCGTTAAGAATGCATGGGGCCGTTTTTCAAATAATTTTTAAATTCCTTCCAATTGAGTTACAGCGATAAGATTCCATGTACCTATTGCTAATATATATGTCTACGGAAAAATGCAATATTTTACGCACAATCAGTCCTGGGTTCGATGCCAGGAGGTGAAATATTTTTGAATTTTAAAAAATCGTAGCTCTCTTAATATCGTACATAGACCATTCAAACGTTCAAAACGAATAGATAATTACAAAATGTAATTGGAAAAAAATCAGCATTTGCCTATGTGTCACGGGTTCGATTCCAGAGCGACCCGTAATCTCGATTCTTCCCGTTTAAAATACATTGGCCATTTTCCGAATGCTTTTTAGAACACTTCCCAACCGCGCAGAGGTTCAAAATTTCACAAAGCCATTAAGGGGACCATTCTCATATAAAAGCTACCCTAAGACTATCGTAAAAGGTCGTTGGTTCGATGCTAGGGGGCGTTAATTAATTCTCCATGTGAAATACGTAGGGAATTTAGGACTCATTTTAAGGTACTTCCTAAATGAAATTCCTTTTGCAATTTGGGGTGTTGATAAAGTCTACCATACTCAAGCGAAAGATTACAGTAATTCTAGCAGGATGACCTTAGTTCGACGCCGGGGCGGGATTTAAGCTGCCGAAAGAAATACATTGGAAATCGTATTCAGTGCATTTTCAGCTGCGTTAATGCCTTTTACTTAATGTTTAGCAACGTTTGAGAAGAGTAATCTTTCGAAAAATTTTATTATTCACTAAAGATAAATTATTGCATTGCTTGCTGTAAGCAAGCGCACCTTTACTCGTATCTATATATAGACGCTTCGGGGGGATATATATAACATATATATATATATATAGGATATTAATGTCAGGCCCAAACCGCTTTGGCCACGGAGCCGCCGATTTTTTTCCGTATTGGCCAACTAAATCTCACCTAGGAAAAATTGGGAAACCGACCCTACCTATCATGGGTTCGATTCTAGGAGGCCCCAAAAATCGATTTTCCCCATTAAGAATGCATTGGGCCGTTTTTCAAATGATTTTAAAAATACTTCCCATTAACCTAGAAGGATAAGATTTCATGTAGCTATTGCTACTATATATATCTACGGAAAACTGCTATTGCTTACGTCCAAGCGGACATGGGTTCGATGCCAGGAGGTGAAAAAGTTTCAAATTTCGAAAAATGCTAGCCCTCTTAATATGATACTTAGATCATTCAAATTTTTTACATTTATAGGTACGTATATTATATACTTTAAAAAAAATCAACTCTTGCCTACGTGTCACGGGTTCGATTCCAGAGCGTCCCGTAATCTCGATTTTCCCCGTTAAGAATGCATGGGGCCGTTTTTCAAATAATTTTAAAAATACTTCCCATTAAGTTAAAAGAATACGATTTCATGTAGCTATTGCTAATATATATGTCTACGGAAAAATGTAGTATTTTACGGACTATCAGTCCTGGGTTCGATGCCAGGACGTGAAATATTTTCTGATTTTGAAAAATCGTAGCTCCCTTAATATCGTACAAAGATCATTCACACCTTCTACAAATATAGATACATACAAAATGTAATTAGAAAAAAATCAACATTTGCCTATGTATCACGGGTTCGATTCCAGAGCGACCCGAAATCTCGATTTTTCCCGTTTAAAATGCATTGGCCATATTTCCGAATGCTTTTTATAACACTTCCCAACCGCGCAGAGGTTCAAAATTTCACACAGCCATTAAGGGGACCATTCTCATATAAAAGCTTTCCTAAGATTATCGTAAAAGGTCGTTGCTTCGATGCTAGGGGGCGTTAACTATATCTCCATTTGAAATGCATAGGGAATTTAGGACACATTTTGAGGTACTTACTGAGTGAATTTTCTTTGAAATTTGGTGTGTTTATAAAGTCAATCATATTCAAGCGGAAGATAACAGTAATTTTCGTAGGATGGACTTGGTTCGACGCCGGGGCGGGAATAATGTTGCCGTAAGAAATGCATGGGAAATCGAAATCAATGAAAAGATCGCTGCGAAAATGTCCTTAAGTTAGCATGCCTTATCCGAATAAAGTCTTTCGGAAAATGTTAAGTTTTATTAAAAGATATATTTTTTGATTGCTTGCTATCAGCAATCAATCCTTTACTCGTATATATATATATATATATATATATATATATATATATATATATATATATATATATATATATATAGTGTAGAGTGATGTTTTAGAAAACTCCTTATTAATGGTCCTTCAATACAGTAAGACGAAAGCATACATTTAAAGTATCATATGAAGTATGGTTCCTGAAACAGACATTTTATCGATTTTCATTTCCCCGATCATACCCCTTCATGAAAATACGTATGTTTAGTAAAAATGTGTGTCATTTTAAATTATAATCATATTTATCTTGTAGGAGATAATTTTATCATTAAATTTTCAATATTTCCTCCATAAATGAAATATCGGTGCCTATTAATTTTTACTTTTTACATTTTTGACC
The DNA here is from genome assembly GCA_020796165.1 of Pantala flavescens. Lineage (NCBI taxonomy): Eukaryota > Metazoa > Arthropoda > Insecta > Odonata > Libellulidae > Pantala > Pantala flavescens. The sequence goes on along the minus strand of CM036884.1, from coordinate 29,604,312 downwards.
ACAAGTGAAGTAGAAATTATTGCATTTCATTCAATGAAATTTTGAAGTTTTCAATCGTCTGAGTAAAATAATTCAGGAAACTAATACGTTATTAGTTAGTGTAACGTCATATTAGTATTAATTTCATATCACAGAATATTATAGCTACTATTTGCACAAAAAGTCGTTATTTATTACTGAAAAAGAAAACTTATCGCCTATTATGTACTTCAAAAAATACTCGATGTGAATGACGTACGTAATGCCAAGTGGACCATTAAAAAACAACTGTAAAATCGTATTTTATAGATAGTTTGGTGATGGAGAAAGTAATCAAGGCCTCACTTGTTGCCGTTGTTATGAATGTCGTGCATCAGATGAATCGCAATGGCGCAGTGTAAACAAGGCGTGACGTAGGGAAGATTAAGAGGGGGTAGTAACGTAACTGAAAGTGAAAGGAAATAAAGATGAAGCGAGAGAGGGTTTTGGAATGAAACGAGCACGAATTTTTTAAAGGGCTATTTGGCTGTAACATGTCTGTTGAAGGGCGAAAGGATATAACTTTTAGTATAGAGGGCGGGGCTAATCTTTAACCTACAATGCTGATAAGCTAATGCGTTGAGAACACGCGATCTCCGCATTCGGACATCCCAATACTCGACCACTCTTTTCGATACTACAAATATTTAAAACGATAGAATAGAAGCTGTTTCTTTAAAAAGACAATCTTATATTCTTATGAATCAATTGATAAGACGATACTTCATTCCTTCCCAGTGTTTTTACCCTGCAGTCATCGTAAATCGATACAGATTTTGACATTTAACGCCACAGAAAAATATTTGTTCTTTTATAATTATATCGCAAAAATTGATTATTTTACATTTGTTGCTATTTGAAGCTTTTACGCAGATAGTGAATAAAAACTGAGGGGAATGATGAATAAAATTAAGACCGTATATATGAATAGTTAATATACTTTGTGTAGAAAGTAAAATGGCATTACGGGCGAATTCTAACTCGTACATTTAATTTAATGTATATGTACTTTATTACATTGCAATGCGAAAGGAATTAGTAAAAGTCGGTACGCGCGATATATCTAATTTTATCTCATCTACCACATCCGAGGAAAAATTTATAATAGCCAGAAATGTAGTTTTACATAAGTACAATTTTTAAATTGGATTAACTTTGAACAAACAAAAATCCTGCTTTTGGACAGTTACAGTGTGATACTTAATTCAACAATGGAGCATACATCCACACCCTGAGAGGAAAATATCCTCCTCGGCCGGGATTTGAACCCGGGACCCATTGATAACTAGGTTTGGCAATAATGATTTTTAAGTTCATCGATACGATTGCTATGATACGAAAATCTTCTATCATTAACAAGATGTGTAAATAATTCTTTAACTGCAAGTTTCTTTACTAGTTCGACTTGAAATCGTTGTTTCCTCTCGCTTTTCCTTATTCTCTTGTCTTCACTTTTAGCACACACACTCATTCCGCTATTCTTCCATCTAAAGACAACTCGTAAATATCTTTTCAAAACATTCACCAACCACACACTCCTCCTTGTTATCCACGATTTCACTGCATCTCCTCTTTCTTCATTTGTCTCCTTTAACTCGCTCTTCTTCAGGTGCCCTTCATTTTTAAATTTCCTCCTGAAAAGGGCCCCTTTAGGGTCCATCTTTCGCTTTGTGAGATTATTTTCTTTCTCCAGGCATATCCCATTCCTTATCTCAGTTATTATGTTTTCATTATCTCCCCTCTTTGAGTCCCGTTTAAGCTTCCTTTTCTCAATTACCCTTTTCCTTTTTTTAAATATTTTAATTTTCTCCATCGCCACCTCCTCCTTTCCGAATATCGTATTTTCATGCGCATTTTTATGCTTCCATCGGATGGTCCTTTCTCCATCACAGAAAAAAATCATTTTTAAATTGATTTCATTTAGTGTATTTCTATGTAAAGTTAAAGATGTGATTAATAATGTTTGAGTGTAAAAATATCGGCTTAATAATTCTTATAAAAATGTTTCAACATTAATCTCTGTTGCTAGTATATTTTCGGTCATAAATTTGAAAATTTACGCGCTCTATACCTAAATAAAAATATGAACCCCTAATCTTCTCTGGATCATAGATCAGAATAATAATATCAGAATTATATCTGATTAATATCGATTCGATTAATATCAGATATTCATAGAATTATAAATTTACAGCTAAGGTTACCTAAAAACCTTAAATTACCCTCGAAATAACTACAGATTATGTGTATCAAGACAATTACACACCTGTATCTTTTATTATGCTAGTCTGAAGAAAAAAAGGTAAATTCATCCTCCAATCGGAGAATAGAGTTCCATTAAATTCATTTCTAGCCCTTCCTCTAATCCGACTTAGCATATTTTTTTACCATCTACGTCACTTTACATTTCTCTTCTTCCCCTTGTCATCTTTCCACTGGGAATCCTTTTTCTCAGATCCGTAATTCCCTGAATCGAGTTTTCCTTCGCACACTCTACTTTGCATTCTGCTTAAGTTAAAGCCGTCACTAATATTTCTTCCTCTGAAGCAACGGCGTAATTGTTTTCGTCTTGAGTAACTTCGTTTAAGTTAACAGAATTCATTTTCCACTTACAAAAGATGTATTCAACTTTGAATATTTTCGTCTATAGACGTTCCTTCATCATTCAGTAAAATTTGAAAATTGAAACAATTTTCTATACTTTAGTTGTACCTTACGCTATAAATAATCAAATGTAAAAATTGAATTGATACAAAGATTTATTCACTAATATCACCTAAATGCGTTGTAAGTATCAACGTAAATACCTGCTTCTTATACAACCTAAACTATATTAGCAGTAAATTATAATATTCATTGCAATCATAAGTCAATCATAAGCCTAGCTGATCACCTAAGGGTTTTGTTTAAGAAAATTTTAAGGATATAAAATGTTAGAAATTACTTTTCGTCCTTAATGGGCATGCACAAGTCTCACAACATTTCCACGATTACTTTAGGTGTATTTCTAACCAAGAAAGTGTCTTTCTTGCCCTCATTCAAATTAACATCCCACCAAAGACATCGACTTAATTAAAATCGCTCTTTAGCTCACCATTTTTATCTACCACAAAACTCGTCTTTGAGTCCTCACCTCATAATTTTGCCCTTCTCAATGCCCTCTAATCCTTGGAATCAAATGAACTCGAGTATGTGGAATGCTCTTTGTTCTTTGAAAAGGGCATTTCATCCCTATTTTCCTCTTAGCCTTAAGCTTTTGTAGTCTCAAAATACCGCAATCATCACCCCTTTGAGTTCCTCATATTTACACCCCTTAAAAAAGCCGCGGGAGAAATGCAAAAGATTCACCTTTTTTGCAGAAGTTTCCCAACACTTACCCGTTGGCACGCAGACGTCGGAAAAATAAACAGACAAACGGCGGAAACCCCTTCTTCTTTTATTATCCAGACGTCGCACCGCGAATATATTTTGTTTTCGAGATGCCCTGTTGATCTGAGAACTCGCCGCCAGAGTGAGCACTTAGCGATATTTATTCCTTCGCTATTTTACACCCTCCGAGAACACCTTTGGCCCCCCAGGATGAGGGAATAAAGATTCCTTGAGAGGGAGATTTCCTTTCTGCAGTTGCGTCTCTGCAGCGCCATCAAAAGGCTCGGTGGCAGCCGATGAAGATAAAGCATTTCTCATCATTCCTATGGAGACAGAAGACTTCGCAATTCCATTTTTCCATATTTTATTGTCCGTATTTTTTGAGGCATTTCCATCATTTGTTCAGATGAAGCTAATCAGAAAACAACCGTTTGACTTTTGAGTGACGAACAATTGCATTGTATGTAAATTGCATGTAAATTAAATTCTTCTATATTTATACGCACTCCTTCAATATATTTATTATTTACACGTACAACTGAATATGAAAATAGATGAAAAAACATGTATTTTCATATTCAGAGCACCGTCAGAGGTAGGTAAACACTTTTTGAATGTATTACATCGTCGGTCCTTTTATTCATCATCTCTTTTAGTTTGTATTTTTTGCTTTGAAATAATTAGAAAATATAAAATACAAGAAGTGAAATCCATATATAGTATATAACTTAGACGTAAAATATTTTAATATCTTGGGCGTGAAGAATAATAGTTATAAAATCTTAATGTGTTTATTGTGATATTTAGAGATTTTAAAAACGAGGTATATACTTATCCTTGATATTTTGATGGATAAATTCGAGAGAGAATCTCTTTTCTCCTCTGAAAACGTAACTTTGAAATCCCTTCGCTTCCTAGGATAACCATTAATATTCATAACGGGAGAATGTAGACTTCCGGACTATCACTGAAGAAATTCTCTGAAATGTAATATCTTGGAAGGGATAAAGACATTGGGAAAGGGAATAAAAATGCTACTTAATAATTCCGCGCAGGGTAACGTGGATCCCTACAAACATTACATGGACTCCATGATGTTCCTCTGGGTATTTACGTTCAACAATCTCAACCAGAAGATGTGGAAATCATGAGAGCACTTCCTAACTATCATCCTTAAGTTTGCGTAACCATCACTCATTATTCATATCATCTCTCTTTCAATTTTCGTATTATTTCTATCTCATCTATTCTATAGAATGATGGAAAAGGATATATATCCTTTAGAGTTCATATACTTCAAAATAGATATTATATTAAAGATTATATATTCTGTCATTTGAACTTAAAACATGGTATACACATTTTATTTTCAAATGGAGAAGAACTTGAGATAAAAGTTTTAATATATCAATTGATTGGCAATGAATGATGAAATGAAATCGAGATGAAGAAAAATTTCAATTGCAAATGAATTCTCGCAATACTGAACACACAACAACTGTGTTTTATATATTTATTGTTCAGATTAAGCTAATCGATTTATACTTATATACATGCTTTATATCAAATAATGAGTGAGGGAAATTTGTAATTTTAATTTTCACAGGTAATGAAAATAATTATGTCAAAGTATTTACCGCATCATTTTCGTTTTTTGCCTCTTGCAACGGCTATTTAAGTGTATTTTCGGGGAAATTTCACTTTTTATTTATAATCTCATTTTAAATGCATCAATAAATTAAGTTCTGATAATCTTTATTGTTTTTGGAATAGATATTCACTTTGTGGTTTCGATATATATCCACGTTTATATGATTAATTGTGATGAGTCATATCGTTTGTCCGACCACATGATTATAATCACCTAAAAATTGAAGTATTATTTTCTATAATTTATTGTTTATTTCACGGAAGTATAAAAAATTGAAAATTATACACCCATTTATTTTTCACAATGGAAATTCACTCCATCTAATCAATGACTCTTTAACATTCCAAGTTTTTTAAATCTCCTCTGTTAGTTGATAACTGATACATGTATTCTTTACAATTACGATTAATATTTTGAAATTAAAGGTAAAATATACGAATGGGAACCCACAGTCGAGTTCGATGAGATTAGCGTAATCCATGAGAAAAAATAACTTTCAGCAGTTAAAAGTGCCTTTCATTGTGATTGTTGGATTTGTAACTTTATTGTAAATATTTCCTTTTTATTTCTAAATCTGTTCCTTCTCCAACTTTTAACCCACCGCAAACCATCTTCCACCTTCTATGATCCTCGCCGAGTCTTAAGCTCCGGAAACAAGGGAATTTTACGACCTAGATTTCTCCTCGGAAATTGCCCGTCGCAACTCTTCAGATTCTTCGTCTTCAGGTGTATCCCACGGAGCAAAGCTAATATAACAATACGGGCACTATCTCTTGTAGGCCGTTCTTTTCACTCTCGCTCCCGATTTACTGCCACTAAAATAGCGCCTGCATTGTTTGGAAATGGAGAGCCCCTACGGTTCATATGATTTCTGAGTTCTCCTAGAGAATGAAATGTGTGGGCCTTACGAAATGTTTTATAGACTAATATGGCGGGCGAGATTCGTTCTTGTAAAATATTTTCATGTTATAAGGTACACGATTCTCTATTGTTAAAGATGACTCCGTCATAAATTCACGTACTTACGGACTGAATTTTAAATGATACCCAAAATCAATATTTTTTCGAAATAAGAGCAATCGAGGAACCCTTTCTTTGGACAGATTCATCAATGTATTCATGTATTAATTGCAAACGAATAAATCACTTATCAACAGAAAGCGATAGAGCGTAATAAATTGGTAAATGCTGGACTTCGAACAAACATTCTATTCATGTGTACTATCCGTACGCAATGCGGATTGACTCTCCTAATGGTTCAATGGTTTTTAGTTTGTTACAGAGAGTGTTTCTTAAACTGTGCAAAGTGCTAATCAAGGGAAAAATAAGGTCTTAAGTTGTGAAAGGACAAACAATACAACCGAATATCCAAGGCTTTCCTAAAGCGTTGATGAAAAAAGGATGAAATTCATTTTATTGATAGATATTCGTAGATGAGAGTGGTGAGACAGTAAACATCTCCGCACCTTTAGAGAATACCAATACTTCCAAAACCATAAAAAGGAAAGCCAATCTCTCTCCCGATGATGAGCAATGGATACGCACCTAAAATATAAAATCGTCCTCAGGTGTTTTCTCCGATGTTCACTTAAAAGGAAAGAATTATCGGGTAATGGTTTATTGTCTTATCGGGTTCTGATTAGACTCATTCATAAAAGTTTATTTGTAAATTATATATTACAAGTTAAATATATGTGAACCATATCATAATACTATTAAGAAATTTTACTGCTACTGCCCTCAAAAAATTGTTATTATCAAAGGCTTGAAATCATAATATTAGCATTGATTCCCGTTCAATTTGAAGTTTATTGTTATATCATTGATCATGATAGATTAAAATTTATTTTTGAATTTTCTTTCGATTAAATCTGTTTACTTTTTGTTTCAAGTTTTATTTTAATTTTACACCGATGTGAGATATCTTATTCAAAAAGTTGTATATTCGTACTTTAACAGTTGTATATTCTTTTGAGCGATATTCATTACATCTCAACCCCAATTCCATTATGATTTTCCTGGACAGAGTATGAGAGTTGCATGTCTCTTATTTTGTTTTTCATTCCCATTTCCTTTCCATTTTCTCAAATCATCCCCTTTTCCTCATGTCATCCCATTTCCCGATTCCATTCCTATCTATTCCCCATTATCTTCTTATTTTTCACTCTCTCGCTCATCTTTTTAGAATCAGGAAATCCACCCCATTGGCCACGATTTATTCTCGGAATTATCTCCGCGAATTACTTCACGATCACGTCCTCTTTTATGTATTGTCTTTCCGATCCCAGAATCGTGTTTCGGAGAATCGAACTCACGCGTGCGCGAACACCTCTCTTTGTTTTTCATTTGTCGGTGCAAATGCGTCCATAACTCATGCCGCCGTGCGTTTCTAGTGAATCCAAAGCGTTTACAGTCTGACTGCTTTGAATTCTGCGCCCCTCTTCACATTAACCTGCCTTTTGAGTAATATCTTTCTTTCCTCTACTCCCATACCTTCATTCTCTTCTTCTGTTTTCTGCGTTTACTTTCGTTATTCATTTTTCGCTTCTTCTTTATACATTCCCTTTCTTTTGCGAAAGAATGATTTTACTCGCGCGAATTTGATTAAAATCCAATAGTAAAATATATAATGGATTTATTGACCCCGGATTTAAAATTATAGACTTAAATCTGTGGATTCGACGTTCGATATTTTACATCAATAATCTCTTCTTATCGATATAATTCCCGATATCCCAATTTATTCATAATTTAGACAATTGTTCTCTTTTCTCTCTCTTTAGACCTTCACAGTTATATAAGTACCGATGCAGCTAGTCTCGTACACTTCTTAACCGTCTTTCTTCTTCCCTCTTCTTTTTTTCCCACTTTATTCTCATATTTCCTTCTTCTCATCCGTAATACTCCCATCATTCCTTCCCACAATGATATTTCCTCCCTTCACTTGCACTCCCCCACAGTTTGTCTTCCCATCACCGTTCTTTATGCCTCTATTCCTCCTTCGCTAACCCTTTTACTCCTTTCCCTTTTTACCCTCGAGGGAAGTCCGTTTTGGGTCATGCCTTTCCCAAATATATTTATTCTCGAAAACCCCATCTGCGTGAATTGCTCTCCACGTCCTCAATTCTCCTTAGTACGCCAAAAAAACTCTCCTTTTCAAAACGCATCTTCTCTCGCACTTTCTTTATATACCCATCGCTTACACACTTCTTCGATTTCTAAGGATGTCTATGATTTCCTCTTTTGCGAACACTATTTTGGAATTCCGGGAGATGTCGACGGAGACGTTGAACCCAACGTCTTATCTCGATTCAGTAACTCAGTGATTAGATTCAGGATGCTTATTTCTTTGATAAATGACATCACATTATCGGTCAATATGGTAAAATCGTCCATTTGGAGGATCCTATTATAATATACGAACTAGATCCTATTATTTGCACAACTTTCCTTTCCAAAGACGTTCACTAAAAAAATTGCTTCATCTCGAAATAGATAGACTGTAGGGATAATTCAACACTTTCCGGAAACCTTATATCTATTTCCAAAATTTGCAATGCGAATTGGAATCTATAATATTGCTCAAAATAAGAATGGTCATCAGAATCTCTTTTCATGGCATTGATTTATTATTCCTGATAATAATGGTTGGGAATCTATAAATAATTCTCAAATATATTTCAAGGTAGAATACTTCATCGGTTTAAACAAAAATAATCATTAAGGGATGTCTTAGTATAGTTTTATAAAAAATCATCCAATCATTGGCTTTTCTTGCATTATGCTCCCAATGCTCAACAGTTACAAATGTATCCATACAAGATTTATTAATCATCGGCAACATTAAGAACGTGAAATATGAAAAGCTTTCTTTCCACGCCGTATTTAGATTATATGCTGGAGTAACATAAAACTAGTGAACGAAAGAATTTGGCTTCTTCGTTTATTTCAATTTATGCGTCCATCTCATTCTTGTCTTATGTGATTTTCCATTTTCTTTTCCTTAATTAATTCCCTTTCCGAGACATTTTCTCTTGTAATCCACATATTTTCAGACCCTTCTTCTTCATATGTCTCAATTTTCTTTTCTCGTTTACTCCCTCATCTCCATAAATTCTCATATTTTCCCCTAAAATCCTATTCCGCCATTTCAATATCCCAAAATCTTCTTCCACCATTTCTACTTATGCATTCCTTTCTTTCTCACATTTAAAACAATATGCCACTCTCCATGTTATATATGGATTTTTCTCTAGCATTCTGTCGTAATTATTCTCTTTCCTTCTTCAGATTTTCACTTGCATCGCAAATTCCTTTATATTCCATTCATTTCGCCCGTTATTTTACCCGATTCATAGCAAAGGAAATTATTCCATTCGAATTTTTATTTTTCCCCTTTTGTATAAACTCAGTAAACTATACAATTTAAAACTATGTTAGAGTAAGATAACCGCTAAGTATTAAGATTATCATTTTAAAATGAATTTTGATTTCAAGGAGGGAACAAAATTACTGTAAATAGAATATTTCAAGTCTTTTTCTGTTTACAACTTTAAGTTAAGTTTTTTATATTCATCACTCCCCCATAAGAATTTATTATCTTCTTCTCGTGAAGAATACTGCGGTTTGACATTGATAATTGATGCATAATATGATACGAATATTTATGAAGCATTTGATGCAATCTATATTTCCTTTTCGCAGGGTTTGTTATCTAAATTTAAAATAAACATTTCAAGTATGAATTTTCTTACTTATTGTTGGTAAGTTAAAGGCACTGAAACATTAATTTAAATTTAACGCTTGAAAGCTGCGTATATAGTATCAATACATATTGTTATATACAGTTATGGTTTGGAAAAAATCTAAAGACCCCTGAAGGGTAGAATCTTAAGGTTTTGAAAACATAATAAATGTAAATATTCACAGTACATGTATTTAAATAAACTTTTACGAAATTGTATCCTAGACAATCATTTTATGTAAAAGTTTAAGTTTGAAGATTATTGAAAACTTTGGATTTAACTAGGTAAATGTGGTTTGAAATTTATTAAGTTATGTTTTTTGATCGAATCCTTATTCATCCAGTACGGTATAATATGTTTTCTGAATTTATAATGCTGGCTTTGATTTAATGCTTCATAATAAGTAAAATGCCAATTTTCAGTAACATTAAAAACTCATTCGTAAATGCTTTAGTGAAAGTAATTTTAGGAGATTAAAGTGACAATTAATATAAATAATTAATATGGATAATAATTAATATTAATTTCCAAAGCATAACTTTCCCCATCGAGTTAATGAAATTTGAATGCTAACCTAAAAGTCATCTCTTCTTCGTTTCACATTAAGGCCCTTTAGTTCCCGTTCTGTATCCTTTTTCAATGACCCTTTGGTGCGTGCTCTCTCTTGTGGAGTTAGGCCTAGAATTTACTGGGAACCATTTTTCACCCGAACCAAACGTTTACCAAATAAAAATCTTGGGTTGCACGGCTGGTTTGTGCGGCTCTGCGATACGAATAAGTAAGTGAAGGTAGTTTTTTTGCTGTTGGAGGAGAAATGGAGAGGGTTTTTATCACTTCTGTAAATATGTCGACCATCACGGAAATACATAAAGTACACGCTAAGATACACATAATTCTTCAAACGTGTGAATGTTTGCAAGTAAATTGAACCTCCAGTAACACTGGTCTTCAAAGACTTTTTCTACTTTTTACTGTGATACTAATGTGTAGACAGCGAAATATCACTCGAACCCTCGAAATTGTTCATAATGTTTGTTCAGACTGAGTAAATATCACCATTTGCTAATTTGGGAATTCCTTTAACCGCCCATCAGACTGGAAACTTCACCTTGAGTTGATCAAGGAAGATGTGATGTTTGCCAACGAATGGTGCTTGCATACGAGATTCAAAAATTATACCGTGGTCATAAATTACAAGGAAAAGGAAACAAAACACTCAATTTATTCTATTATTTAGATTTCTCACAACTGAATCATAAATGAATAACAAAATTCTGACTGTTATTATAACGTCAGCTTTATTTCAAGTTAATAATAATGTTAAATAATAATTGAGGTTATTTTGATTCAAATCATAGCTCTACTTTTATTCATATTTCCATTTAGTTAAGAATCGTTCGCGAATCTTTCTATATGAAACAGAGAGTTATAAGTCTTATATCCCATATGAGTCAGATTAATATTGTATTCAAAATTTCCTTTATGTGTTTGTAGATCTGTATTTGCCAAGCAGTTCCGAAAGTGACCTGCTTTATGTCTCCGAATCCTTGTTTGGAAGCAAAGCATATACTTTGGGCTCTTTCACCAAAGAATAAAAACCTTATCACCTCTTTCCATGAAAAACCTCATCCTTTGAAACCCTTCGGATGATTCTCGCATTCAGAAAGCGAACATAAAACTATTTAATCCGATTCTAAAGCACTTGGATTTTTCTATATCCTTCGGACCCACTTCCTGAATTTAAATTACATCCATTTCGAACACCTTTTATATTCGAGGAGAAAATATTCGAGCAAACGGAAAAACAAACCAAAGTAGATGGCTTTTTGGAAGGTCTTTGGTTAGATGCGCTTAATCAGCGGCTAATCTCCGCTGAAATGTGATCATGGCTGTGTTTCAAAAAGGAAAAATGTGCTTTCTCAGATTAAGAGGAGCACTTTGAATGAGGAAGGGATTATAAGAATAAGGGAACTTTTTTTTCATCGGCAGATTTCTTAAGATGGATGATGACAGTGGAAAGAATTTATCAATCAAATGAAAATCGAATTAAATTTGAATGAATTCCTAGGCAATACGCATTGCGAACGATGGATCAGATTAAATAATAAAATTTTGTATGGTTGCTCGTTTAGAATTCTCAAAACCTTAATTTCCATCCTTATTAATGTGAATTATTATCGTATTTGAAATTGGAAAATAGTCCTTAGTCATATTAAGATCATTACTTCATAAGAATGCGGAAATATGTGTAAATTTCACCTAATCTCTTTTTCCAATAATCATCATCTTTTAAATACTGGTATAATATAATTTAACCCTCTACCATACGCCATGGGACAGCTTCCAAGATATGGGAAACAGATGGTTATCATGTAAAATTAATTTGTTCAATGCATTTGCATAGAGTGAACTATATTGTTTTACATTAATTATACATTCCGAAATTCTGAAATATAGTTTATGATAAATATCGATTTGAAATGTGGAATACATTCCGAACGGATACATTTCAACAAGGGATCAAAGGAATCTTTCGGAGTGATTTGGTCCAGACTTTTGGACTTATTTGGATTCTTGTAGTGTCCGGAAATAGTTGTTTGAAAGTTTGCTCAAGTAAAGAAGGTTTTAGGACAACAATAAAAAAAACATGGTTTGGGAAGAAGGCATGGACTAAGTCTTTTGTTGGGTATATTGGCCACGCATGGGACTCCGATCTCCCAAATAGGCTGTCTCGTCAAAGAAGCAAAGTTAGTGCTTTGGCATGCAGTGTGCGCCCTTCGTAAAAAACTTCCAAGATCTTCCTTTTTCCTTCCGCCATTGGATATTCGGAAGAAAACGCAACTCCGCGTTACCCATTCTTATCTGAGGTCGACAACCTTCAAGTCACAAGCTTATTTGCCGCAATGGAGAAGCAGTTTACTCTGGAAGGTCGATTGTTTGTTTACAAATCGGGTCAGCAGAATAAAAACCCCAACATTTTATTCATTATTCCCTTTTATTTGAGAAACAGTTGGTGAATGAGTGTTAAAGCGTTTTTTGCAAACGTTTCTCTTGAGATGAGAATTGATATTGAATTTAATTGAATGAATTTTAGAGAGTATATCCGTTCTCAGTTAAAGATTTGAATGTTAGAAATGTGAATATGGTATTTTTCACTTATATAAGAAAACTTGACTATAAATTTATCTAATTATTTTCGCTTTAATTTGCTTAAACGATAGTTGTTTACACCCCCTGCCGCACGCCAAAAGGCGGCTTTTGTAGGGTTTTCATGTAGATGTAGAAACTTCCAGGAGTTGTATGCAATATGCGCTCACAAATATTGAAATGACAATTTTATATACATTAAATTTAATAATATATTGTATGATTCTAATATTAAGAAGCTGATTTATCTTCAAAAATATTCTAATCAAAATAGCGTCATAGATACGTTACCAAAACATTTTATAATCTAGTTCGCTCAAAAATATTATTGATATTTCTTAATGAAAATCTTTATAATTTCTTTTCTTTATAATCAGTAAAAGGCAATAGTTTTAAATACTCATTCCCCAACTTGGTTCTACATTTTATCTCTACTCCTCCAATACCGTACTTCGTGCCACAAGTTTGTTGTGAATCACAAGATCGATCTAGTTTTGAATCTTGTTATGGTTTCTGGGATAACTCAGTAAACGCAAACTCCCTCAAGAGGAGCCTTTCTTCTCCAAATTTCATCCGAGTCCTTCATCGCAGCGGTTTATCCTCTCTGGTATCGGTGGCCTTCGTCAATTACCCAACTGCTCTAACCACCTCGTACTCATACATTCTCTAACCGCGTCTTGTGTTTTTAACTATCCTTTGCTAAAAATGCTCCTTCCGATAATGATTCTTAGATCTTCAAAGGCCTTGAAATGATGGACTCTCATAAAATGATTTTCCTTTCTTTTACGCACTGCTCCTTTTATTTCCAAAGTCAAAAAAAGAAAAGGGCTCTTTTAACGGAGGTGATCTTCTCCGTGGCACGTATCTCTCCTTCTCCCAGATGGAGGTCTCTCTTTTAACCGATGCTTTTTTACTGGTCTTTTCATTCCCCAAGAGTTTCCTCCATTTATGTTGAGAAGTGAGCCGTCGAACCAAGTGTCTGCGAATCTAATGATGGCTTAAATAAGTCTTGGTTTTGCTGTTTTTAATGGTCGGATATTAATCTTCCTGGAATCTTCGAAGCGAAGTATGTCTTAGGTGAAACACGTTTACTAAGATTGGTTTTATGTTTGAAAATTTCTATTACTTTGCACTGCACAGTAGAATTTATGAGTATGGAGCATTGAGATGTACTGTTAAATCATTATAGGAATAGAATCAATAGAAGCGATTTGTAGTATTCTAGTATACTTAACATTACTTTGTTCTTTATGAACAGCAAGTATCACCCAATGTGGAAATTCAAAGTTAATCTATTATAATTCTCACGTAATGTGGTTGACCATTTTCTGTTCATCAATACTGTCTTCAAATATATCATATCTTCTGTAAGTGTATCGTAATCCATATCCATCCTTTTGGCAATACTTTGAATTCCCTTTTTAATGATGCCTCAGCCGTCTCCTTAAAGAGAAGCCTTCTTCTTGTGGTCATACTTTGCTCCGATCGAAATGTTCAATTTGAAGTCTGAAGAGACTTTCATCTCAAAAGGATTTTAAGGAGCATTCATTCTTAAGTCCTCATTTTATCGCACACTCAGCTGGACTGCAATCCTTCTGCACTTTTCTATCTTGGATTATTAGAAACTCCATCGTATGAAGTTATTTTATTATGCTTTTTACGATATAAATCAATTAAATATGCAAATAGTTATATTCTGCATAGATATTTCAAATGAAAGTTCCAAGATTCTTATATAAAACTCTAATAGCATAACTGTATCGCAAGTCTAAAAGGATAATTAAATCTCTTGAATATATGCTTTAGTGGTCGTCCTTAAAAAATATAAAGTACTCAAATAAATTATTCAGTATTTAATAATTTGTCACATATATATTGTGGTTTTTTCTCATAACTTCTCTATATATTACTATAAATGTGTGCAAATATCCTAGGTAATAGTAGAAATGAATTATCAATAATTAAAAGATTCGGGGAAGACGTTTAATTTTGAAATCTTTCTATAATTGTTTAGCAATATGAGTATTCTTACTGTACAATTCTCCTTCCTCTTATAATTCAAAAAAAAACAGATATCCTGTTATTTTATCTTATTCAACTACAGTACCAAGTAAAATTTCGCTGTATTTTTCCATTGTCACACGAGTATGATTCCTCCCTTTAAATTAAGAATAGTTCACTGACCTTTCACCGTATTGTAGAATGAACTTACTTACGTTGGTGTAACAAGTTTGACGAGTCAGTCCTAGCTATTTGTGAGGTTAGGGTTTCTTTACAGAGTTTTTATTCCCACAGAAGTAATTTGTATAGGATCAAACACAGCACCTTCATTTTATCCCTTTCCCGTCCCATTTTATGATCGGCGGAGTTGTATTTCCGGGAATAAAATATCAATTCTTAATTCAATCTCCAAAATTTATGTATATTTGAAGAATATTAGGTTATTGAAATAACTAAACTACAACAAAGTAACGTTCCTCAGTATTAAAAACGTAAATTTATCCGAAAATGATCTTCAAACAGAAATAATTGTAAATAAAATATTAGAAAATGCGTGTTTATTTTCAACGAAATATAATATTGGTACATAGTTTAATGATTGATCTGGGACTTAATTACTTTCAAAGGCACATTTATCTTAAATTTTCAGTTGAACCTTACTATATTCTACTATATATGTATATACTACGATATACTCACAAAGAACTGTTTCGTGTGGAATATCTTTCATTTGATTGTGTCATTATATTTCTTCGAGTAATGAATACTTTTAGATATATAAGTAGGAAGCAAAATTTCAATGAAAGGCTCTTCAATTGCGGAGATGAAATTTAAGAAAAAAGATCCTTAGAGAAGGAGGTCAGTTTGGCGCTTTGAGATAAAAGCAAAGGTTTTAAATGGAGGACGTTGAACCCAAAGAGATAACTGTCTGTCCATCTATTCTTTCCCAGACCCTTTCCACAAGCTCCTTTGCCCATTTATTTTCTAGGACACTATTTTTACAGTCGATTTTGCGTAGATATGCTTCCTCTGACGCATGAGATATCTACGCTCGAAGGCAAATCAATATGAAGATTTTTCAAAATATTTTAAGCTTTCAGATTTCATCAAAACGCCCTTATCTCTTAACTTCATTTATCTTTTCTCTTTACCTTTTTATTCTCGTTTCTGTGAAAAAATATAGAAGATGCAAGAAGAAAAGTTAACGCAAATGTATTTAAATATATACATATATTATATGCATTTATTTTTATTGAAAGTCTATGTTATTTTTTATCAATAAAATTAATGTGGGAATGAGAAATAAATTATTATGATTCATTAACTCAAATACATCTATCTTATTAAACTGCATTATGAGAAAGATACTGAAAATTCCAAAATTTGTTTCTTATGAATCAAGGTTTGCGAGTTCCTGTAGAATTGCGCCATCTTAAGGCAATTGAATAATATGTTCGCAATTGCTAGAAATGTTTGACATGAGATGTGCAGTTTCTTAACGAATGATATGACATCCTCTTAATTTTAACTCCATTTCAAAATGACAATTTTCGATGTCTAGTAAACAAAATTATCTATCTACGATTTTCAGCTTCAAGAGAAATATTGATATGATAGGTATCATCCTTTTTACCCTCTTTCACGGGGCGAAAACTGGATTTGTATTTCAGTTTAATTATTTCATAGTGATAGATTATAATTCGTCTCATTTTCATCCATTTTAAGAAAGAAAAAAAGATGAAGTATTCACAAGGTACTTCATATGTTTATATTGAGCAGCTTGGATACGTTACATTGAAATGAGATGCTAGGATTTCGATGGGCATTAGAAAGAAGAGCGCAAATAATAGCAGATATCCAAAGGCTCTGCACATCGCGGATAGCTTAGTGTTGGGAATCTCACGCGGACAGAATCCCTTTGCCGTCATCCGAGGAAAAGATTCCGTAGGAAAACCGCGAAACCATAGCATCCAATCCGAGGGAATTCCGTTTCAAAGGAACATCTCCTGAGAATAACTGGGGATTGCTTCTCAGATACGAGGGCTTTAATGAATCTGATTAAATCAGGCCGAGTTTAGGATGTCTACCCCTGATTGGATGCTTTATTTCGAATTTTAATCAAAATTTAAATCTATTTTTCGCGAGGTTTGCTTTTGACTTTACTTTTAATTACTTTCCGGACCAATTAGTACTTAGCTCGTCATTAAAAGTAAGTGGATAGTATCTTGTTTGACCCAATTCACTGAGTTGGTAATATTAGCTCATAAAATACATCAGAATCGAAAATATAGTTAAAGGTCTCCGATATGATTAAAATTCCCTTATAAATTAACAACTTAAATCTAAGAAAATCGTTATTTGAATACATATTTACACAGAATTCCATCTCAGAAGTTAATTTAGTTAAATTTTCCATAAGTTAATAATTTTCAATCGGTAAAAATATATTGTTGTTTTCACTCTTGTGCGTATTTAATGATATTTAAATCCTCCTTCCAAAAATTTTGTAAAATTTTTAATTTTATGCTCCGTTATATTAGCATAGAAAAATAATTTATTCTATATATAAATTATACTCTAGATATAAAGCAGTCTGATCTCAAACCTATAGTGTATATATATTAAGTTACTCTAAATTATTAGCATCAATATTTAATTTTTGGGTGTTTAGAATCATAAACGTTTTAGGTGCTGAGGTTCAGCGAAAATTGTCAAATAAACACGTTGTACTCAGGATTATTATCTAAGTAAACAATTATTCTATGCGTTGATTATCTGAGACCTGTGTTTCCAAGTAACCGTAATGTTGCAAGTTCACATTACATGCGAGGACACTTCCTCACGCAAATATTTGTACTCTCATGCACACAATTATCTCCTTTGGGAGATTCAATTCTTTGCGACGTCCACTGCAATCAATTCAAAATACGTGATTAAATAGTTTTCGCTTCACCGAAAAATTTTCAATCGCTTGGTGTATTTAACGCGACTCTCCTTTCGTCACTTATCACAACTAATGTCTCATCCTGTTCATCCAACGGAAAGCAAACTGCGGAGTAATTAGACACATCGAAACGAGCAACTTGTTCCCTTAACGAGTATTCCAGTAGATTTTAATCTCGCGTCCAATCCCGGAGCCGAATTCCGCATCACGTCTGCTCTCTTATAAAACGTATATTTCCTTACTTCATAACCGCCGTCCGATATCCCATCAGTTTCCTTCACATCGCGTAATTCTTTCCCATTCCACGTCCGCTACTATCTTATTCTCCTCTTTCTCCATTTGCTTCGAACTTGGGCGCTCCTCAATAATGCATCGCCTTCCTCTCGTGGAAAACCATATTAGCGTAACGGTCTATTTCGATCCAGTGGGATGCTGGGTAGAGTTAGAAAGGAAAAGTGGGGCTCAGAAGAGTGAGAAAGTAATTTCGATGAACTGCAAAAAATCTTGTGATCCTATGACCTCGAATCGTACGATGCATTCTTATGAAGAGTGGAGGTTTCATTTTCAGTGCGACTCCTAATTTGTTGCATTCAAATATTTGATTCCTCATCAATTTTCTTTTAATCATTTTTTGAAACCACGAAGTTATAGGGACTAGTGAAAACTGTCACTATTTTGTAAATATTGGAAATAAAAATGGTAAAGGATTTGAATTCCAGAGATGAGAGTTTGGATCAATGTCTGAAAGGTGTGAAGGAAGAAGGAACTTCAACACTTCGAAAGAAAATCAAAGTAAATGTGAGAAAAGAAAAAGTTGCAGTGAAAACAAGTTGTGGATAATGATTATACTTTTCTGAGTGGGAAGTTTTAAGAACGTTAAGCTATGCGGAAAAGGAACGACATAAAGAATTGAAAACGTTTATAGAGTCCTAGGAATAGATTTGAATAGAAAAATAATTGATTGAGAAGACTAATTGCAAAGGAGAGAGAAATGGAGGGCAGCATTTTAATGCACTGAGTCTGCATGAATGTAGAGGAAATAATTGGACATGATTAGTGCGAATAGAAGGGAGATTTGACGTGGAAGGCAAAATTAGAGAAATGGAGAGAGCGGTAATTGTATGGAGAGAGTCATGTGAATGAGTTAGTACGATGAGAAATTTATGAGAAAAAGATCTTGTTAAGCCTACGCAATTTGACAGCGCGCTTGTAGTACCGAGGCTTTTTAGTCATCCCCCTCCGTGGACCAACTTCTCAGCGGAAGATGGAATTAACAACGCTTTTAAACCGGAAATTGTTGACGCACTCTTGGTTGCGCATGCGTGCTAACACGCGTCGAAAGGAATTCCTCGGAGATTGCCTTAACTTTTAAGTGGACCGCTGTTTTTCCGTAGGAATGGAAGTCCTATTAACCCCGAATTTATACATACCATTCATGTGCTTAAAAAGAAATGAGAGTCTTCCATTGGAGAGAGAAGAAAATTGGCTTTTGGGAAAAAACTCTCCTTATTTAAGGTTTCATGAGTACAGTTTTCCATTTTGAGCTTTCAGGGTCTGCAATGGTTATAGCTTGGATAGTATTATGAGAGAATTACCATTAATTAGTTCGTAAAGGGATATGTTGGCTAAGTCATCAAAGAGATTTTACTTTCACCGTAACTCGAGGCGGAATGTTACTTTGGATAAGATTGGGTTAATCTATTTCGGAGATGTAATGAGAATTTGCTTTCAATTTTGAGCGCATCCTGGAAAGAAAGTCATTTCTAATGGATTCGGTAGACTTTTACTAATAAATTTGGTATATCTTTATATTATTGGGCTCATATTCACCTTTCCTTTGTTTTAACACTCATTTCCAATATTAATCATCAGAAATGTATTATCATCATTTAAATGATTAGCTACATATATTGCGAACTAAATATCAATACTTTATGTATTTTTACTAGTTTTTTATCGGTATTACTTGTGTATTTATTTGTCTTACCAAATTATATTTTGGCCAAATGTACATTTTATTTAATCTTTTTCAACCTTTGCTTAATATTTAATGAAATAGATATCAAGAACTCTTTAGGTCCTATCCTAGTTGTACTGGATCGTCTGCAATCCTCCAAGTCACAGATGGACACGGCAGTACCCAGACGTACGAGAGTTATTGCTGCGGAAACTTTACACTTCCGAATCGAATACTAGGGACATCTGTTTCTTTCTTTTTCCTATTGCTTGGCACTCACACAAGACATCGATCCTAATAGCCGAACCCCGATCCCTTAACTTCGATCAAAATGCACGAAAATCGTAGATTCTGCACGGAGCTTTACAGCCTTCTCCAAAAACCCAATAGCCTTTGTTTGATCCGGATACGACCCTTTGCCACCTCGGTGTGATCACTTCTCACCCCCTTAATCTAATCACGGCGGATTGCCTCTTCCAATCTGACCACTCTCTCCTTTGCCAAACTCTTTCCATCTCCTTAAGTAACTGTACCGGATTCCCAACCTCACATTTCCCGACGCCATATGCTCCCGCGTACCTCACAGTACCTCTCTCGGCCCTCTCCTTTAGCATCACTCGTCCCTTCCTCGCTAAATAATTTAAGCGGGTTCCGCGTCCGCTCATAAAACTCCCGTTCGTAGGCTGCATACGAAGTCTTCCTCAGGATTTAAACTTCGCTATTCCGTCCCCTTTCTTATCTACCCTTCGGCCTCAGATACTCATTTCTTTCCAATTCTCATTCTCGTCCTTCCGTCTCTTTGCGTCAAATCTTCCTCAGTGTTCGATTCGTCCCTTCAGGGTCCTTCATTTGGAGCCCTCCTATGGCTCCTTTACGGTGTCTGACTCAGTGTTTGTTTTGGTCGGCAAATACAAATGATGTATGTGATTATTATTTATAAGGCAGTTATCTGGTGATGTATTCATGCATCATATTTATCTACGGATCACTTTTTAGTGCGGCAGTTTAACTGCAAGAAAACAATAATTATGGAGACAGGACATGGATTTGTAATTAAAAAGGGGATTCTATTTTTTAGGAATTGCTAGGAATCCAATTTCAATTGTCTTTTGAGTGAGTGTGTTGGTTCTTTCTCTTATTCGTAAAGGTAGAGGTGTTTGTTTATTTTCAATACATTCTCGACTTATTTTAGTTACGTTATCTGATCTTAATGTTCTTAAAATTTCGAAATAGATAGTTGATGAATGCCGTAAAAATGGTGATACATTTATCTTAAGACTATTTTTGGAGAAATGATAGCATATCTTATAACTTATTTCATAAAAAGTAAAGCACGCATTCTTTGCCTAGTTTTAGTAGTTACATAAAAGTGATTTGAAATGAGTATTCTTCACTGAACTACTGAACTAAAAAGGCATACAATAATCAACTTGTATTTTTCAACCACTTTTCACGTATATATATCTTTCATTTAGTTATAAATATCAAAACACTAATTGCATGTAATGAATCTCTCTTTTACTTTTTATATGGAATTAATGTTTTGATAAAATCTTGGATTTTTTATTAAATTGTAAATGTTCTCTCTAAATACTTTTATCGTAAAGAGAGAAAAAACAAATGGAAAGAAATCAACTGATATTCATGTATCCTAAATCTTAAATAGAACCGTACTGTATTCATTCTGCGCTCAATATTCTTTTAATTAATACAAACTGTGAATCGATAACGATGTGTAAGTTTCAAACTCTTCCAACGGATAGACTCCATAAAACAATGGGCAGAAACAAAGGAATGGAGAAAAGTATGAAGGTATGGGAATTGTTCGGTCGCAGATGAGGATAAGCAGGAGATTACATCCGGTATAAGCTTTATAGAATGGAAGGAAATAAATTAGGCCTCTAATCTTACGTCTGTGCAGAAGCGAATAAAAGTGTCCCGAACACTGCGCCTAATTAATTTATCGCTCTATTTTTTGGTTAACCGTGTTTCGCTAACTGAAATTTCCAAAGACCCTTAAGGTAACAGAAGTACAGCGTTCTCTCTTTACGAAGGTAGTTACGCATATAAAATGTTTTCCGAGTGAAACCATGAAAGATTTTCTTTGGTGTAGCATTTTCTTTTGTTTAATAAAACTCACAGAAAATTTCTTGGTCTTAAAATCCAAGCAATTTTTTTTCGTTCTAACCTTTTTAATATTTCCTTCGAAAGTTATTGCTCCCTTTGGCTATTTAAATACAAAATACGGGAAAATCTCATAACGCTCATTAGATACAATTATTTTTCAATTGATATTTTCTTTATCAAACTCCTTTGATCGTAATTCTGGCAAAATTGAGCTAAATTAGTCGCACCGTAGCTTCCGTATTTCCTCTTCATGTTTTCTAAATATGGTGAGACCATTTCAGTTTCATAAATATATAAATCTAGGTTTTATATTCTTAATTTAATTTTATAATGAAAATTGAATGATGGAAATTAATAGAGAATTTCCACCTAAACCTTTTCTGTCAAAGCAACTTTATATATACTTTTCCGAAGTATTTTGAGAACATTACTCTGCGTATTCACAGAATTTTCAATCAGAGTCAGTGATATCGTCTTTCGAAATATTTCCAGTAGAAGGCGTTCGATAATGAACAGAGTGGATATATATTTACAGGGGTTCATTGGCTTAAATAAAGATAGGAATCGACAGATGCAGATGGGAGGGATTGTTAAGGGAGCGCTGTCATTGCACAGATGGACACTCCTTCCTGTCAGTTGCTATAGAAACCGATGTGGATTCGACGGGAAAAGGGGTTGAACGTTCCATTCGATAATTTACGGCCACTTTGCCCTCAATTGTAGCCTTTAGTTATCCCCACTGCCCGTGCATTATTGACGCAAAAAGCGAGTATTCCCAAATGCATGTTGCATTCAAAGTGCACTCGGGGTCGATACCAAAATTGATTCTTTTCCTCGCGATGCATTATGTGACAATCGCATTGTGGCAGAGATTAATTCATCGGAGTAATTGGAGGGAAGCGTCTTTGGTCAAGAGGAGGAAAGTTGTGCGATTAGCAAATTAAGTCGGATTGCAGTGGGTTCTTTCGGTGAGTGTGGTGGGCACTATTAATCGGTTGGAAATGCGGCCTCTGATAGCGACACCAACTGATGCATCTTCCGAGAGAATGTTAACCGATGGAGGTATTCAAATCCATTTCGTGATTATCGCTTTTCTACTTTAAACTAATCACGAAATTGTTTATATACAAATAATATTATTTACACACAATAATTCCTACCTTGTTTCCTTGATTTAAATAACATTAAAACTGTGAAATAACTTAAGTTTTAATTTTCACTTCCATTTGCTTGAATGTGCGTAATTTATTGACCTAATGAATGACACTAATCTGTGACTAACCCTTTAATAATTAATCCTTTAACGCTTTCGAACGTAATGAATTGAATGGATTTAATTAACTTAAACTACGAAATCTTCATTTTACATTAATCGAATGCTCATCGAATAATAAAATCTTTACAATAAGTCTTTCGTTGAATTAAATCTTGGGATTCGATAGAATTAATGTAAAAATCTTCATAAAAGAGTTCAAAGATTGGCTCCCAATCGGATGAATTGACCAGGGGAAAGTTTCCCTTTCGAAAAACTTTCTCAGATTATTATTTCCGAATTTATTTGCATCTTCGAGAATCTTTTTTAACGACGTCCTTAAAAGACGGCCTCCTTTCGCAAATAAGGCGCCAAAAATGCGCGTGCGACAGACCTTGTGTACGAATATCGTCTCCTAAAATAAAAAAAAATAGTCTGCGGAACTTTTGTTCTGTTTTTTCTTTGTGTTTTTGCATGAGAGATTAGTCTTTTGTGGGTGATTAAATGTAGGGGAGGTAATCGCCTCAGACATTAGAGAAAAATCAGGCGACGGTTTTCATTGTTGGCCGTTGAAATCCCTGCCTTTATCGGCAACCCCCGTGAATCCTTTCACCAACACACACTTTCACTTTCTGCGAGGGTTCTCCCAAACTCTGGTTTTACACTCCTCCATCTCCTTACTACTTCATAACTTTAATCCGGACTCCATTATCCTTGGGAGTCCATCAGCCGTTCACTTCAAAATTCTCTCCTTAATTTAGCGCTCTATTTCTCTTTATATTTTACATCTTCTCAGAGTTCTCTTCAAAAAATTCTCGATCATTATTTCGGAGTCCTTAAGAGTTTTCCTACAAATGCAGAGATGCGGTCGTTTTGAAGACTCTTTGAGAGCTGTATCGAGCAACTGCAATTTCTATGCTAAGAAGGGAAAGTACTGACATGTGAGGACATGTTTGCATCTTGTGAACATTCATCACAGTGTCGAAGCTTAATTTTATATTGATGCACGGCTTGGATTTCATTAATATTATGATCAAAATAACGAAAGAATTTTTAGTCAAAATAACAGTTGTATGAATAAATCTCTGCTTTGAGCTGTAGAGGTAGGATTTCTGGGAAAATATCTCCACAGCTTATATGAAGTTTAGCTGATAACATTTCAAAGTTTCGTATTGATATTTAATTTTCTCCTTAAATGAAACTCCTAAACACGTAAGAATGCTGTAGCATCAATAATGATTAGAGCACCTGCTATTTAAAGAGAAGGGAAACTCCTGTAAATAACTTTAATTTGGCCGATCCCTACTCTTTAAAAATGAAAAATTATTAAAAACGTGAACTTTTTCCAGAATTAAATAGCAATAATATACCGTGGATATTTTCCATATTATTGCATTATTTGATGTGTTTAGTGCTGAGTGGTACCAAAAATAATGTCCTTCAAAGAAATAAATACCGGAGAATTTATACGAGGTCTTTTTTACGAAGTGATTGTACCACATAAACCTTTGTAAGAATAACATCTAGAAGTATAAATAACTTTGAATCTGTCTGTCTTCAAATCTAGATACTTGAAACCCAAAACATGGCTTTTCAGATTTGTAAGCGTAGATTTTCGATTTATTTCAGACTTCATTAATGATCAACTCACAAAGTAGTCCTTCACAAATGCCTATTTTTGTGTAATCTATGAGTAATTCTCGTGGAAATCGAGTCGTTTTGTGCTAAATATTTTTAATTTCAAAGATAACTTAATACTACGGGATCTTCTACCCTTCCATTGCTAAAAACGGTATTCAATAAATAGAAGAATTCCGTTGCCTCTGGGATAATCTTTTTCAAATAACCTCCTGGAAAGTAAAAAGTATTTTCTAAAGGTATTTTACGACTTTTCACCGCACGAAAAAATTAACTATTCACAAAAATCCAATACAGCTATCCAAGTTTAAGGAGAACGTCCATAATACATATTTAGAGAACTCGTCTCCCAGTTTTTTTTAATAAAAAGATTAAAGATCTATCTTTTTTATTATCGTAGCTTATTCTGTAATGCTCTATGCAGAATTCCTTATTAGACCTTTTCTCAGTGACGGAGGATATTTTTCTTGCCTTTCACTCCTTAGATATTCAATTAATGTTTCCGTTTCTATTCAAACTACTTTTCAATCTGTCAACAAAAGTCTTTTGTTCGCCTATGAACGTATATCTTTCCTTTCTCCGCCAAATCTTCGATCGTATTTTTCGAATTTTGAATTCCTTCGTCCATTTTCACGTCCCATAGATTCTTTCTTTTACTATCAATCATGAGAAAAGGTCACAGAATGTTCATACTCGATGCTTTCACATTCATAAAAACGCACATACTTTCTTGTGAAGGGCAATGTGGTATTTAATTAACCTCTTTCTTAAGAATTTACCCATATTTTTTATGTCTGCCGTTCTTTTATTCAATCCTTACTCGTTCCAAATACACTAGAGTAATTTCTCGGTCCAGTTTCAATTGAGAGAGAATGATTTGAATGCTGATATTTTTCTTTACTTTGAATAGAGTAAATGGAGGTCAAAGATTTTTGACTCACAAAAAAGTATCAATATACACGGACAGAATAAATGGACTCAATTCATTGAAGTAACATTTGCAATCATATTCTAGAACGTAGATTATGATAAATGAATCACGATAGGGAGAAAATAAATAGTATCATGGGTATTGAAATAGGTTACTTTACATTTCCTTTTCCATTCTCTTTGACAAAATAGATTACTTTTAACTGAATTATTTACCTCAAATTTGAAAATACCTTTCCTTAATATTCTTCTGCATATTTTCTTGAGTTCAGCTAATAGTGAGTAATAATTTAGCCGAACTATGCCGCTCAAGTATTAGGTTAATCAACAGCTTTGAAAATACATTTTCAATTTATTTTAATGTTTCAAGTCCTTATCCTTAACCGTTCCTAGTAACTGTTGCTTATAAGCATTGAAAATGTATTATAAAGTCTATCTCGCATGATTGATATGATTTATTTTTATTGAGACATTATTCCTAAACGAGTTTAAACTAATGTAAACTATTTTAATTCTGAATGACTCTCATCAAAATATAAATATCTCAAGTTGGAGCTATTTAAAGAGTACAAAATTTTCTCGAATATTATAAAAACTAAACAAATCGATATTTTTAGCGTCTAATCCTGTTAACTACGGAAACGAGGTTAACTGAGTAAATTGAAGGGGTGTTGCGAATGATTTCCATCGGCTGTTTGAAACATTCTTGGGCCTCCGCATTGGCCACCTTATCGAGTGCCTCCATCCAACACCATCTTGGACACCCTTTTACTTCTCTTTGATGTGCAGCATGGCCTATCTGGCGGTAGTCCACCCGGAAACCCGGCTAATAGAAGAGGAGCCTCAGGTACGCGAAGTCACAGGTCGATAAGGTCGGAAGTTTATGCTCTGGAGGGCGTACCAATCCTCACTTTATCTTGGGTCACTTGGGATTTACATAGCGAGGATTTGCCGAGTCGATTCCCGTAGTCGGGCCATCTTCCCTGATCACTTTCGTGTTGGGTGCCGTAGAAGTGTTTCGGGCCGACCTTCCATTGGGAAGCAGATGGTAGGCCATGATTCTGGTAAAAAACGATATTCAATATTAAATTAAAGGGATATTTGCTCATAAGTATGTGGTACTTAATATTTTTTCCAACGCCTTGACCTCTTTTATTCCATCTTTCATTACGATTCTCTAAAATTAACAATTCTAGGAATTGATACAAAATTATATTAGAAATATTGTCTCAACAATAGTTTGTTTTATTACTAAAGATCTTTTTACGTCAATGGAATCAGTTATTTTCTAAAAAGGGGTATTTAAAATAAAATTATTGCGTTTCTTGAATAATATGTTAAATAACTCTCTTTTCATATTCATGGATCTTGACCTTACTGCTAAGTATTCCACAAGATCTCTCTTTGATATCTCTATCCATCTCTTCCTTAGTTTTTTCTCAGTATATGATCAGTTCAGAAACCCTTCCTATGCTCTGTCTATCCTAAAGTTATTTTTACTTCTCGCCTTCTATCCATCTCTTCACATCCATATCTGTGATCTTACGTTTTCACTTCTTTCATCATTCTCAACCCAGTACTATTTTATCTCGCTGCATTTCTCAACTCGTCTAACTAATCGTGCTGAATCGTGCATTCCATTACCTGACATTAATAATACGTTGACTTGAATATATTTAGCATCTCTTTCTCGATTCTTGAGTTTCGTGGTTTTAGACACAATTAGGAAAGTAGTGCTTGGTCATTGCAAACCATATCTCAATTCACTCTCTATATATTATATAGAATCGTTTTTGCATGAGAAGTTAATAAATTTATAGATAATTAAACAAAGAAAAGAAGATATATAAAGAAAACATGAAGTTTAAAGAACGAAAGTTTCCTTTTCATCAAAAACTTCACTGAAATATTTTCAAATATATACATTTTGGCAGCTGCTAATATTAATTAATCTCTTTAAAACTCAAATTTTAGATCAAGATTCAATAAAGTGATTAAGTGCGATTGCAAAGGAAGTGCTTATTAAATTGCTCACGATATTCGTCGCGAATATTTAATTTCGTTGGGGATTGTTTTGCGCATATTTCAAAGTGACAGTTAATCTGGACGCAGTGGGAAGAGCGACACACAGTGCATATCCACATAATTGCCTCGTCGCCTGTGGATGGACTTTCAAATATACTCCCATTCATTGCCTCTTTTAATGCCGCTATTTAAATATGAAAGAGTTGCTCGTTTGCGTTATCGCACACATTTTTTTATCTTGAAAGTAAAGTTAATAAAATCTTCGTCTGTATGAATATAACTAGTCAGTTTTTCTCTCTTCAAATATAACTATCCACAAAGAGCGATTTTTAACTAGGACATTCAGACGAATGTTTTTTAAAATTAATATACACAATGAATGATAATTAGCGGGCGCACTCACTTCAAAATATTCATGAGAATACTGTTAAATTATCCTTGAGAAATTATGGGATCAAATAAGCCACAATTTTATTCATTTCGGGAAGAATTAAAACAGTAATCGTGTACAAATTATTGCGAAAATCCTAATTTTTTGATTCTATGACAAAAAGAATTTGTCTATGTGAATATTAAATGTCAAACTCAACAAAGAGTTCATGAAAATGCCCTCAATAACTTGATTCTCTCAAAATTCAATCGATATCGACTCGTTATTTCCTCTTTCGACTCAAACGAAGAGTAAATGGCAACTCTAAATAAACATTTCTTTCCTCAGTTAGAAGAGAGAATGTGGAGGGAACCACATTTGCCACCTCCTGAAATACTTCGCTTCACTTATTTTTAGAATCCTCTGTTTTAATCCCTGTCCCCTTCATTGAGCCATGCGATTCCTTTGTTCACACCGACCCTGTGTTTATTGACAACGCTGTGCAATTTCCGATGGCCGAACTTTCTTTGGTTTGCCGATGACTCCGCCGTTGCGATGCAACTCACATGCAACTGTCGATAAACAACACTTTGGCGGGAAACATTAGAAAAGGGTGAATTTGTTTTACGCTCTTTGGATTTTGTATATATAAATGGATATACGTTTTAAAATCAATCATATTTAACTAATTTTAAATTATCGGAATGAGAGAAATAAATGATCATGATGTTTTTTATCTCATGTTTAACAACATTATTGCAATATGTAGGTTTTCGAAATTAGTAGTCTTTTCAAAAGATATTAAAACTATTAAAGAAAGGTATAATTTTGATGATTATCGAAGAAAAGAGAGTGTTAATCATATGTGATATAGAAAATTATTTGGAAGTTCTTGTTCAGATTGAAATGTTTGATTTATAAAATGCATATACCATCTTGGATAATGCTGTTTATTTGTGTGCATAATTTATTTCGTTTCTACGATTGTTGGGCAATAAGTGTATTTTATTCCGAAAGTGCTCCATTCAACACCTTCCAGACACGATATGCGTGACAGATAAATTGGAAAATAATATAGTTATGGTGGAAATGAAGAACCAGGTTACCTCAGAGAATGCTTGATCATCACACATTTAGATTATTGTCGTGAAGGATTCACAAAATATACTTTTTGTATAAAAGAACATCTGCGATATTGATGCTAAGTAGACATTTTTCCTAAGGGAAATCACTCAACTAATTCATTCGTTATGACTGAGGTTATTCCATAAAAGAGAAATTGGAGGCGTTTTCAGAGAGCATCAATTTTATAGAAGAAGACATAAGATAGACATAGCCTGAAATTTCCCAGTGAACGAAATTCTGTGAAAGATAAGATTTTAAACTGCTCTAAATTCTTCATCTCAATTTCATCAAAAAAATAGATTAGCTTCTTCCAGATTATGCCTTTTTTATTATTTCAATATAAATGTTTTATCTCTTCTTATGCATTGAATTATGTAATGAGGATGGGAAACGATTATATATACATTAAACTAATATTCTGAACGAACGAACTGAATCATCAAAAATTCAACGTTTGCATGTGATTATCAACCTATAATCATTCCCTTTCTTAACTGAAGCGTAGTTCTATTTTTAGAGATAAGACCGTTTCTAGAAAAACTGTTTGAAAATTTAATAAAATCCGAAATTTCAATTGGAATAAATGAAGGAAGCTTATAGATCTATTTAAAATAAAAATTATTTTCAGTACATGAAGGATCGGAAAAAAAGTGTTTACATTTTAATCGAAATAAATCATGTCACCAATATCAGTAGCTTTTTTAACAAAGTGGATTACCTAAAAGAACAATGTCGGATTAATTTTCCGATTGTGCCTTTTCATGTGATACGCGAAAAGAATCAAAGAGAACATTTCGTCCATTAAATCCCTCAAAGAATTCGTATGATAACACGAATCCATTCGCGCAAATATTTCCATTTTACTCATTTATTTCTTCGAATGGAAGAGAAATTTTGGTGGAGAATGAATTTGTTAAAGTGGTGAGGAAAGGGTTGGCGAATCGATCGGAAAGTGTACGAATAGGGAAATAAACCGTCTCTTAATCAGAAACACTTACGCTCTGCGTAGCGAACTGTTGGGCGATGACTGGAAAGCGATTTCAAATGAAAAGAGTGCACGCAAATAGTTCCTAACTCTGGAACATCGCTTTTTTTATCTCAGAGTGATCGACAGTGAAAAACGATTCTTGATTACTTAATAAATTCTTCCTTCGTTTATTTTGATAGGAATGAGTGTGACATAGAATGTAAAACTTAGTGAATTTCCCTTTGCAAACTCACAAATTCTGTACCAACGATGCACTTCTAACATTACTTAATAAATTGATGACTTATATGTACTTTCAGTATTCCATCTATGCTTAATTTATTCTCCAGTATTTGATATAATTGTCTATTTAAATCTAAATTGACCATTTATTATTTAATAATAATTTGGTGTTTCGTTGATGCTATATATAGAAATATTGTACCCGGTATTAAAATTAGTATTTCACGCAGTTTTAATTTAAAATAGCTTTAAATGAATGTATTATAATTCAATTATTATCATCTTTTGATATGCCTTTTGATGATAATATGTATAGTATACAAGTATATGACTTTCATGGACCTAATTTAAAATCTACGTAAAAATTCAATAAGTATCGATAATTTACGGTAAAGAAATATAAGTATCAATAATGAAAATAATATATGAATTGAATACTATAATTTAAAATGAATTATTCATAATCTACATTTGCTGATACCAGATATATGATTTTACTTATTTTCCAATTCTTTATTTTAGGTGAAGAGTGGCATCTAAAGAATTGGAACTCAAATTAAAAGGTAAGATGAACATTTTATAATCTTTTGTACGTCACAAATATATAATTTAAATCTATAAACACACTGCGATAGTCGTATGTTTTTGGATATATCTAATATACATCATTAATGTTTTCTGCAAAATAATTTACTCAGGTTATTAGTAAATAATCATGAATTCGTGTATGTGGAGGTGTAGTTGGAAATTTGAGGATAATCTCAACCATAAATCAAAACCTCCAGACGTCAGTGATAATATGTAGAACAAGAATTTTAGAATGATTCAAGTTTTCGTCTCCTTTGTGAAAATAATATTACAATTCTCACCTGAATAGATAATTTGATAATTAATACTTCTTCGCTGGATTTCGTTCAAAAGGATCAATTGATTAATAAGTGGTTTTATACTACGTGATATGACGTATAGAATGCCTTTCCACCTATTTGCTTTTCACACTCACTTTGACAACACCCTTGCAACGCCAACTGGCACTTCTTTTTCTCTCCCCTTTCGATGGCCCTTTAGAATGTATCCCCCGCGAGATGTTGTTACCGAATCGGTTGCACCTGGGGTGAGATTTAGCCGTTTCGCCGAAACTTAGTCGAGCTTTTATTTAGTTTAGCTTTTCACTCGCGCAGATGTTCCGCTAGATGGTGCTGAAATAAGAGAAGAGCGCTATCGTGAAATTGTAGGGAAAGAGAATATGTTCAATACGATTACATTTGGATTAAGTCTCATTTATTTCCGCAGAGTTCCTGAAAATTGTTAGCTGAACTCGGATTTTTGCAAAAGCATCTCTATACAATGGCGTTCTCGTGTTTGGAATGGCGTAGTTTTGTCAAAAGAAAATTAAGTGCAGGAATTCTGCTCTGTTAGTGGAAAAAATCCACGTTACAATAATAGTACTTTATATTCATGAATAATGGAAACGTATAATACAATAAGGTGTATAACTGTATGAGATTTATATATGTTATTGGTACGTCAATGTACTTTTGCGTTATTTGGTCCTATCTTTACACATTTTTCATAAAAAAGCTGGACGGATATTAATTATTACAAATATTCTGAGATAAATCATAGATGAATTGATGCGAATGATATTATTCTCGAAACTGAACAATTTTTTACACCTTTGATATTCAAAACCAGAGGTTAATATTCAAATTTTATCTTGGATCTAAATTGACATAATGAAGTCAACCATGATAAACGAGGCACTCCAAATTCAGTACTTTGCACATCAAAGCCATCAAAAACAGCTGGGCCTAAAACAAATGACTTGATACGAGGGTTACTTTCCTTGTACTGCTCAACACGGAATCTTATCTCGTAATGATAGTTATCTAAGAGCTGGTTCTCTTTTTTGCTTTTGAATGTGGTTCGTAAATTTCGACATCAGGAAATATAAGGAAATCAGTTGAATATAGTCAAAGGATTGTATAGTCATCGGATTATACCCAACGCACAAAACGCAAGTAATAGATATGAAAGAAAGCTTTTTAGACTATGTATAAGGTAGCATTAAATTTAAATCATTCCTACTAACAATATTATCGATCGATTATTCTCCGTATTTCATTTTATCAATGAGCTGAATTGTAGTCAAAAAGTTTCTTCAATGTCTACAACATTTCTTAAAAATAATATATGTATTTGATCAGCCGACAAATATTAAAAATCTCCCTGTAGCATTTTTATAGCGGTGAGTTTGAAGAAGATGGATACGTCAATTAGATTGTGTTTCTATTTTGAAAATTTAATTAAATTTTGTTGTTTTAAAAACATTAAATCTTTGTGGGAAGGTTTAATTATTTTACTTTTTAATTTATATCTCTTTAATTTAAAAATGAATAGGATATTGGCAGAAGACCTCCTTATTAACGTGCTGTGTTTTTTTCTTGTTCGAACATTGCTATATTTCATTTTCTAAAATAATTATGGAGGAATCTTATTAAATAAAATATTTTCCATAGAATGAAGTTCAATCACTTGTGTTTTAGATCATATAATTTTAAATTTACGAATAAGAGAAAATAATTGAACGCTCCACATCTGCATATTTCCCTAAGTTTGCCCTTCTTTCTCAAGCGACTGAGTTACCTTTACAAAGAGGTTGTGACACCATTCTCTTGAGCCATTCCTTTGTCATCTCGGATTCCAAAAGGCATTTGACCTCGGTTTAAAATTCCGTCCTGCGTAAACGCTGCATTAAGTCTCCATTGAATGTCTCACCGACATTTTGTTTCCCGTGTCCTTTTCTGATCTTTGCGTAGAACTCTTGGATGATTTAACATCATATCCTTGAATCTTCTTTCCCAGAAGTCTCGCAACGACATGAAGTCGGTGGGACTTTGTAAATCGAGCTAAGCGTTGGAATTAATCATTCTTCTCGTAAACAACCTTAGGACAAAGAGAGTCGTGGCAAACCCTACTCTTAACTAGTTTGTAAAACGTAGTTGGAGGTAATTAACTATATTGATTGCTCTAGAGATTGAATAAGAAAGAGGTGTACTGCTTAGTGTTCGCTACGAGGGAGATTTATGCTGGATAACGATGCTCGTTAATCAATTTACCGAAGAGAATAGAGAAACTCTAGTTAGCCAAAGTCATAGATTGATATAGTGAACCTTTGCAAGAAATTATCTCTTAAACAAGGAATTTAGTTTTAGTGAATTTTACTTAGTTTACTGAATATTATCTTATCATACAACCGTCATCTACTTAGCAATTAAGATTAAACCGCGCTTTTTATTTCTAATAAATTTAACTGGGACTTAAATTTATCGAAATGTTGATAGGGTTGAAGACAGTTGCTAATCCCCGAATTATCTACTTTTATTGTTTCTTGGAATTCTTTGAAGGTTTAATACTTTTACTAATATGATATTTTGACGTTTTGGACAGACCTTCCTCTTGAAGTTTGATATTTTATAAAGCGTTATTATGCATTGTATATAATCACGAAATTCTCCATAAAGGACATCAAAAAAAGCTTTTATGTAGAAAGATGTTTGATCTATTTGATCTCATTAAATATATATGTCAGCGTAATAAATGACCCAGTTCCTTGTACAGTAGACTCAATGGAATAGGATTCATTATCGCTTATCGGATGTGTAGAATTTTGTCATTTCTTTTATGTCCATGTTCCATCTTGTGCCCATTATTTCATTCCCGTCTAACTTCACTTCCTTATTTCCCCAACTGCTTCGAAGAAGGCCTTTCGTTCGATATCTCGAATTGACCTAACGAAAATCGAAATGTGATTCTTAACCCCTCAAAAGAGAATCGATATGTGGAGGTTTCGATCATCGCTCACTCATTCAACACGTCTCTATTTTCCCGATGGGCAAAGAAGAATCGGATTTTCCGGCCAAACGCATTCACTCTGCCCATGTTTTCTCTTTTTGGGCGAGTTTTTTCTTTGGGGATTCACGCCATAACACGCGAGGAAAAAGTTACTTTCATCTTTGAACCTTTTAAGAAGTCGAACCACGTCGAATGGCGAATTTATGGCTTTTGAAATGGGACCGGAAAATATCGCTGAAAGAATTAAGGCATTAGAATGTGATGTAATTAGATAAGTGAAGCTCATGGTCTTTGAGAATCATTATGATGATTGAAGTGTGTGTTTAGAATACTTACACTGACCTTGTATACAAACGTAATATCTTGGTACACTCCACAGTCGATTATTTTCCAATCCAACGTATTTAGCATAACAGTTTCTTTTGCGATGGAGGAATTGATTTTCCATTATCATAACTCTATTCATTTTAGTGTTACTTCGCCTTACTGGAAGATTAAAGTGAATTATTACATATAATCATCATATAACAGTGTTTCTGTAGGATATAAATATCTTATCAATAAAGTTCAAGAAGAGTAAAATCAAAGAATCTTTATCCTGGTTTAGGTATCTGTGGGAGGAATATACCATATAGTCTTGGGAAATGGTAATTGTGGTAACTTTAAATACTCAGCGGAATGGAAATTAAATTTAAAGGTAGAGAAAAATGAAGATAAATAAATTTCGTAGTAGTCGAATAGAGAAGTCAGTTACTAGAATCTTAATGATGGCTTCAGATAGCTATTAAAAAGGTAAACTTTGGCAGAGATTGATAATAGATGTGAGAAAATTTCGTGAAATTTCCCGATTGCAATTTTTATTTCTGTCACAGGTTTCGATTCCAAGAATAGGTACGAAAAAAACTGTATCCATAGAAATCGCGCCAGTTGTTGCCAAATGATGGGATGAGAACAAAGAGCGGAGTGAGAATTTATAAAGCGGCCTTGTTTGGTGGGTCACAGCGAAACCCTTCGGAAATGAAAATGGTCGATAACCACGTAACAAATGGTCGGTGCCGAGGAATATGCATGACTCCAATTCGCCTTCTCTACTTTGATAAAGCGTAATAGTGAACGGAGCTGTGAAAAGAACGCCCCCAAACTGATTGAGGCACGTAAACAGGTTGAAGAATGTGGTGGAAAAGAGGTTTCGAAGTAATCACAAAAGAGACTATTTCTTCGAAGCATTTGCAAATGTATCGCCGGGAAACTTGCGGTTCTTTTGCAGGCAGTGAATGAAATTGGGTTTGGAAACGAAGTGAACTCGTGAGGGAACACGTTTGAGAATACTTATCCTCTCCTTAAAGGATTCCTCTTATAGACGTTTGTAGATTATATTTAGCTTATACTTAAGGACGATGCAATATCCTATGTAAGCTTTACTTAAGAATTATTTTTCTAGTATTTTTGTTATAATAATAGTGATCTATATAATATAAACAACCCTCTTAAATATAGATTATATACTTATCATTCCATTAGTTATGTTCATATGTTTATAAAACATATGAAGTATATAGCGAAAAAATACTTTGTAATTACAGTTCAATGTAACAGTACAATAATTTATTGTGCTGTCAGTATATTTATGTGATAAGTTTGAAATTGATATGAAAAGAATGAGGAGTTAATTCTGCTTCTTGTGAATCAGAATATTTTTCCGCTGATTCAGTATTCGATTCTTTTCGGAATCGAGAAATGAATTTAAGTTTTCATTCGAATAGAATTGTTCATAAAATGCCGTTCTTTGCCACTCCTACTTAATAAAGAGCGCGTTTTATAGGTCCATATAAGCGACTGCATGCTTGAGAAGTACGCAGGTGTGCCTCCCAGAAATTAATACTCTAATGCGTTAGAGAGGCACCGTGGGAAACCTTTATGTATTTCTTGCGATTTTGGTGAAGGAAGACGGGCTCCGAATTCTCAGTCTAAATTGGGTCATTAACGAAATAACATTCATACGGAACAAGCCGATAAACATCCAGTGGTGTGTAAGGATTGCGTGTGCCCGGTGTCTTCGTGCATAAAATTGGTGAGACTTTTATGAGCAGCATTTTGGACGATTTGTTTTGACAAACGCTCATTGCAGCCAAAATATCGCTTGCAAATTTGGCGTTCTGTGGAGATAATATAGGGTGTATTGTGAAATGAGAAATATCTCGAGGGAGTTATAATACGATGCGTATTGTTTATACGAAACATTGGTTTCGATGATGAAAGACCTTGGGCGGTAATTGAAACAGCGTATGTTCTGAAAACGAAAAATTGTTTTAAAGCCGTTAATTGATCGTTGTAAATATGCAAGTGAAGAGATTTATGATAAGCAAATTATCAGACTCTTTGAATAGGGCACGGTAAGAGGATAGAAAATCATTTTGGAATAGAAGTGAAACAACAATACTGTTGGCACGCAACAACACCTGAATTATCTTCTTCGTTGAATGCACCATCAGCTCGTATTTCATTTCGTGCTTCCAAACACTCGTTGCAGTTATTTATATAAAATCGACTCCAAAGTCCCAACCTTTACTACAAAATTCGTAATATTAAAAAAAACTTAATGGAAGCTAAATTAGTCACTTGAGATCTATTTCTAAGGCATTTCAGACAAAACTTGTTTCGCTTTCTCACCTTCATTTGTACTATCACTTTTCTATTGATTAAAGCAGATTACTTTGTCCGATGTCAAGTAACTGGGTAGTAACTATTGTTATTTTATGTTTATTTAAAGTTAAAGGATGGACTCACTTTTTATGCTAACGTGTTTTCTTTATAGAAGAATTGTATGATTTTGAAATGCTGTCTCTTTCCTGAATGTGAGACTAGTTACAAAGGAAGGGAAATAATCGTTTTATTGCCATCAGATTGTTAAGTATATATTTTCAATGGAAAGGAGATTGAATGCAAAGTAAGTGAAGAAGAACCGACGAAGGCATCTCAAAGAGCAGAAGGGATTTGAATAAGATGTGTGGGAGGAAAGAAAGACAGGAAGCGAAAAATTAGATATGTTTTCGAGAAGTAAAGTAAAAATGGTGAGTGTGGGAGGAGAAAGGAGTACAGAAACAACAAAAACTTCTTCATTTCTAGCAGAGTCAATTTCTTATCTCAAAATGTCAAAGAAAAGCTTTAAAAATAGCTCATTTTATTAAGTGAAATTTCGCGACACTGTGGGAGGCTTAATATTTTATCTTGCTGTATTATTAGTCTCTGTAAAAGTGTAGGATGATTCTGTTCAATAACATTTGCTGAATAGTATATTCGTGTATATCATCTAGAACCTTTCCCATATAAAAATAATTACGCCATTTAAGAGTTTTAGGATAAATTCCACGTTTTATTGCTATTAATACAAGACGTACATGTACAATATATTCTATATTACCTGAAAAGTTTGCTTTTTCAATGCTCAACGATCATGCGTGTGATATTTGTTAACCTTCTCGCCACAATATAATAAAGTGAAGGCCTATTGATTTATTAATGCTTTAAAAATAGTAATATCTATAGCTCTTACAATTTTATGAATTTTCTGATAAGAGGTTTAGTGAATTAAACATCTACCTGCTCATGATTTTCATATACTATCGTATCATGCATCTTAGCTTTCGTAAAGAAGAATAAAGATACTTTGACTGAAAATCAATTATTAAGTATTTTGATTTTCGGAAAAAGGGTACTAATTTCTATTCCTTTCTATGAGAATATGAAGACTTTTGATTACTTATATTTAATTCTTTCTTTTTTTCGAATCTTACTTACTTTCGCACACATGTCCAAATGATGTCGCAATGTCTTCATTTGCAGAAATGGACATTGAGCAGTTTTCTAATTTTCGGTTGCCTTGAAATTCGCCCATTCGGTCGACTCCCATAGATTTTATTTTTCGAGTAAAAGCAAAAACTGCGGCAACTCGAATAAAAACAGTAGTGGAGGGGAAAAGCCATCACTAAGTCGAAAGTCAATATTTACGCCCTCCACAATCGACAACCGAAATGAAAACGTTCCCTATTTTTCCCCTCTTTCTCACTCCATTCGCCATATGCTCGCTAACTTCTTCTCCTTATTCGCCATCTTGTTTCCCCCGTCTCCTTCCGCATATTTCAATCTGCAGATCATTGATATTTCCTCGGAAATCTTTTCCCCTAAATTAATGTTCTCGAAATAACTAAATAGTACTTTTCCAATTTTAACTTGTAATCGATCGTTTTTCCATTGAAAGTAACAAAATTATTAGCGAATTTGATTACATTTGGACAAACAAAGGAGGCCATCTTAAGAAGTATGAAATCATTTCGTGTAATAAGAGCCCTTCTCGAATTATATCAATCGAAATAATTATATACACAGATACTCTCGTCGTATTTATCATGAATTTATTCTTACTGTCACTTATTTTCTTGAAGGTTATATTTAAGAAAGTAAGCATATAGTATAATATCAATAATCAAATTGGAACAATTGTAATGAAAATTGGGTGAATTCTAATTTAAATCATGGATTCTTTTCTTCCTTGAAAGGAAATTAGTATATTTATATTTCAGCAAACATCTTTCGTTTTCGTATTATGAGGAATTCGATGAAGCGTAGTCCGCTATTTTGCCATAATGTTCATTACAAATGTAACACAGAAGTCTTAAGACTTAAAATCGCCTGAGGAAGACTATTTGGAAGTCTCGATTCTTAATAATCCCTTCACTTTTCCTTTTTCTCTCCTTTCTTATGCAGAGAAGATTAGGGGTTTTGTATCGGAAAGCCTTTTCTGTACCTACTCGTACTGTACAACTATTTTCAAAGCCAAAGCTTCTTAAGGAAAATGATTAGCGTAAATTTATTAAGTATTTTTTGAGGAAATCATAGATATAAATATATTTCATTCAAACGCTGTAGGGAGCACCATTGCATTTTAAGTTATTTTTTTATATCAAAGATATTGGTAATTCATGTAAATCTGTATAGCTGTATTATTGGGTTTATCTTGTTTGGCGTTGAATCAAAATTAAAAGCGCGGATATTAATACAACCTAATTTATCCAATATTTAAGGAAACAGACAGTTCCTTTTTATTTCTTCACTGATTGGCTTACAATATTTTGCAAGCCTTCATCTTCTTCTTTAATTTATTTATTTATATTTGGGAGGTAGTTATGATAAAAATTAAGTCGGGTGTTTTAACTTGACGATTTGTGAAATTTTTTGCATTTATTAGTACACAATTTATCGAAAATATGTGATTTTAACACTCGAATAGAGAAAATTTATAGTGAACATCATTGCTTGAATTTACTTTTTCGGTTACTCAACTCCTCTATTTGAATATTAATTCTTACTTCAAAGTCACCGTTCTCAATTGAATTCTAATTCTGTTTTATTTTAAAAATTATATTTTTTCATTTCCCTCATTTCTACGCCATTCTCTCGCATTTCGTCTCCTCCTCTAAGAGAGTGACTGGAAGATCTTTCGGCACTTAGCGATGGACCCAGATGTGGATTTTCTGTTTTAGAATAAAACGACGCCAGCGCCCGCGGCTCGTCTCTCAACTCGATAGTTCACGTCTCCGCCGTCTCATCGGACGCCGGCGCTGGTTGCGGGAGGGGAAAGTTGGACGGAGGTGAAGGATGACCGCCTCTTAAGGGTCATCTTGGTACACGGAATCCCTGCTGGAGACAGCTTACCTTCTCTACGTTCATTCGAAGATTCCCTAACTTTTCGCAGGAGAAAACTCTAAGAGATGCACGAAATACAAGATTTTCCTGTCATTTCCTCTTTTCCATAGAAACTCATGAGCTGAACGCAGCATCCCAAAGAGACGCGAAAGAGTGGCGATTAAAAGAAATACGGCGCATTGTTTTTTCATAAATTATATTAACTTCATTGGGATCGAGACGAATATATTTTGGCGTTATGAAGATAACTTATTTACCTATATTTACTAAGGGAAACTTTGTCGAAATTTGGCGTTTCTATGGACCAAAAACTTCAAAAATTAAGATCTCTCTCGCTAAAAGTGATGATACTCCTTCTTAGTCTCTGTATGCTCGTCATACACTATATTATTTAGAGAAGTTTTGTAAGTTTCATATTAATTTTAATTCATGTGTACAAATTCTGATTTTCAACAAACAAAATATAGAATATCTTTTGTATTGAGCAGCGTTATGAAGAAAATTAATTAATACTGACCTTTATTAATTAATCAGTTATGAATTAATCCAAAAAATATCATACATCCATTAATAATTGTCCGGAGCGAATATAGTTGATAAAAGATAATTTTATGAAAATTTTCTTGCTAGATATTTAATTATTTCCTTCTTTTTTATTAGTTAATTATTAATATATTATTAATAATATAAAATAGTTACTAAATATCATTAATATCAAAAATGTCAAATGGAATATATGTGAGAATGTATTTCCATTAGTATTGATAACCTTTGATTGAATACGAAAGGGAAGAGTGGATCTTTTTCACGAGTTTAACCAATTTCCCTCGCATCGTATATGAACTCGGACGTAAATGATTTGCAGAAAAAGGTTTCACGTACCGAAGATCTTATCGAGGATCGCAAACTCTGAGTGAAATAAATTCGTTGAAGTGGTGGGCGTGGCGCACGGGAGAAGGCACGGGAAACTCACGCGAGGCATAACGATCATTCAGATGCTCATTCTGTGGCTGTGATACGCTTTATTCTGTGGGTGGTGGAGTACTCTCTCCGAGTATGTTGATTTATTTGGGAGGCAATGGTGGTGTTGAATATCAGTTAACGATTTAATTTTAATTGGCAGTTTTTCTTTTATTTATACGCGAGATCCGTATCTATGATTAGAGTACAAAAGTTTGCTTTTAAAACAAAAAGAATAGTCTTTAACTGCTCTCCGTTCAAAGTGACTACAATGTATTAATTTGGATTCTTCAATGAACATTGTATTTCTGAAACAATGTTTTATAAAGTGTAATTCGTTATTGCGAGAAATTTTCATTGTTACTGTATTTTTTTACATTATTGTCCGCTCCAGTGAAATATCACTCAATTTTCTTTAAATAATGCGTTATATTTAATTTTTCTTTCTGTACCCTTTTTTTCTTTACGTGGTGAAACGCATTCGAATACTTAAGCCTTCATTGGATATTTGGTGGGAGATATATTTTCCTTTATTTCTGCGGAAGACCCTTCGGTTCGATATTTACCGAACCTTTCACGTTTAATAGGACGGCTTGGTCCAATAAATTCTGTTTGTCGTAAGCCCCGTAATGGTAGAGATGTATTCATTCCTCAAATGAAGGCATGTTTGCAGTAAAAGACGACTGCTTTTTCCACGCATCTCCGGAAATGTCTAAACATATAAAGATGGGGTCGTCTCTAATGGAAATGGAATTGGAAAATCCTCGCGCCGAAGTTGGAATAGGGAAATTAGTTTAAATATTGAAACAAGGAGGCTGTCGTCAGATTCTCCATCTGTGGATTCTTTTTTCCTTCGTCATCAGAGGCCTTTTTTCCATCTGAGATTTTAATTCTGTCGCTGATCTTGGTGGTCCCGCATCTTCCTTTGAATTATTACTGCCTTCGAGAGGGGTTCGTTAGCACCCCCATACCTTTCTCTCCTATCAAAGAACCCTTCTTTATTTCGGGTTTTTATTTACATTTTCTCCTTCTCATTGTTTCATCCCCTTGTCTTTTCATTACCAAGATGTGTGAGCATGTATGTGTTGGCCACCATCTGCTGCTGCCCTTTCATATCTCCCCCATCCCTCACTTGTTTTTTCTGCTCTTTTTTATGCGTATTCTCGCATATTTTTGCCCCAACAATCTCCGTTTCTTTTCCCGCATCGCCGTAGAATTCTTTTATTCTATTTCATCCCCTTACAAGCCTTAATTAATTTCCATATTCCGAATGTATTTCATATTTTTAATGTATTATCTCTTTTCTTCAAGAATATTTATACGTTTATTTTCTTTACTTCTCTTGTTGGTCTTTTTATTCTTTTTATTTCTCGTAAATTTCCATCTACGTATTTCACTATCCTCCGTGATGAAGAATGCGACATCAATTTATACTCTCAGCACAACAAATATCTTTAAGAAGAAATTTACGAAAAATATTCTTTTATAAAGAACTATATTCACTCGCTAAATCGTTTAGAGTCAATATATTCTCTTAAATTTATATATAGAGTTAATTACTTACTTTGATATTTATTGAGATCTCTTACTATTTCTTAACCTCTACATTTTTACAAAAGATGATTTTTTATTGAATTTATTATTAAAAGCTCTACCCAATCCATGATACTTTTATTTAAATAATAACTTATCATTCTTATGTACAATTGTCCACTTGAGCTATAATTTTAAATGTATATATACATGACCCACCATCATCCTGCAGACCATTCCCTCGTAAATCAAGTAGTCCATTGTTTGACCAATACTTTTTACAACTGAACTCCAAGTTAAACTCTGCGTCCGTCTTCTTCTAGACTCTAGACAGCACCTTTGAGACGTTTGTCTCACAACTGGTTCCTTGTTTTCCGTCCAATTTTTTACTTAGGAAGGTATCTCTCAAAGTATCCTTGAGGATCCGTTATACTCCCATGTTTCCTTAATTCCGCGTTTTTCCCTTCCACTCGAGAGGTTTAGATCTCCACACTCGAGACGGACAC
This sequence comes from Pantala flavescens, assembly GCA_020796165.1. Lineage (NCBI taxonomy): Eukaryota > Metazoa > Arthropoda > Insecta > Odonata > Libellulidae > Pantala > Pantala flavescens. The sequence continues at coordinate 29,561,246 of CM036884.1, read as the reverse complement.
TTTCTTTGGATTCGACCACAAACTTTGGTTGAGACGCTGTCATACGCAGACACAAGTTATGGGTTCTCAGTGCAGTTTCTAAGAGAATACACTTCCTGTAGTGAGTCCAACTTCAAGCAAAGAAAATTTTGTGGTCAGAATTTCAGATATAAGTCCATGGAGAGAACATATTTAAAAAATAACATCACCAAATATATCTGTTATTCAAAGATCAAACTAAAATGATGCAACGGAATTTTAAAAAACTATTTGCATAATAAGTATAATTTTACAATATCTTCTTGTCAGAAATATTCTTATTCATATGTTTTCATTTTGCAATTAACCATTAGAAAAGATGGAAGCTCACGCGGTAGGATTAATCGAAGGATTAAATTAAAAAATTATAATTTCATCTATAACTTAGTGATAGTAAAATGGTATCCAAAATCTTTCTAACAGAGATGATCATTTTGAACAATATTGAAACACTCAGAGTACTTTATTTCGGTTACAGAAAAGTATGTTAGTATAAAGTTTATTTTATAATTTTAAAATTTTATATAGTATAGAGAGAGCATAAAATTTTAGATATCATTGTTTTTGAACCGTTGACGATGATTTATTAGACCACAAAATCACCCTCTCATAGGATTGGACACTGATCGTCAACGAGTGCTTTTCCTTTTATTCGAAAGCAATGAAAGTGGAGATGCCCTCTTTTAAGTGCTTTTAATAGAAGAGCACATGCCCACAAAGGATATCTCACGTTTTCGTTGAGAACACCTGCACTGCTATCGCCTCTTGCGCTTTTAATGAACTTCCCACTAAAGATGATCATTCGAATGAGGAAAAAACTCAAAAGGTATTCTCTCGTATCTTAGTTAGTTCGAGGGCATTCTTCGACGAAGAGAAAGCACTTTTATTCCGTTATGATGTTAATTAATGACCGTATTCACAAATAAATACCACTTTCGACTCAATCACACTCTCTTATCACCTTTTCCTCTAAATTTCAGATCTTTTTAAGTAAAGCCTTTATAAGAAGAAGCATTTATAGCTATAGATATGCGACGATGTCAATGAATACCTTAAGAAAAATGAGTATAAATTTAGATAAAACACGTTTTAAAAATAACTAAACATATTCTATAGAAAATTCAAACGTTTAAAAAATATGCTTAAATATATATTTAAGTAGCGATATTTGATTGTAAATTGCATAAATATTGCATCATCATATCTCCAATCTTTATACATGAATTTAAATAAGAGGATTATTTTTAGAAATTATTATTTTATTTAAATTTTTAAATCAATTTTTCATTATACTTCTCCTATGCAATAATCTTAAAATCATCTTTACACGTTTTCCATATTATATGGCTGAATATTATGGACTCGCCTTTTCATAATAAAAGGAATTGAAACAGTCAATTTGAGTCGTATGTAGACGTGTGTAACCACGTGCGGGCAAAAGAGCAGCAAATCAGTGACTCGTATCGTTCGAGCGAATTTTTTGTCCGATTAAAATAGTCGCCGATTAAAAAAAGGCTTTCGAAAAAGTGAATGGCGTGATTCTAGTTCAGAGGTTGAAATCCCAAAACGACAAATCAATAGAATTCAAATGGAGACTAAAAATGACTCCGTTTGACTTAAGAACCCGAGGCGAAAGAAAATGGGATTGATTTTGAGCCGAAGTGAAAACAGAACAAGAATTAATAGAGAATGATCTTTGAAAGCAATCAGAATGGAAAAGTAAAGAGATTGAGGAGAAACATTGCCTTTTTACTCATTTCTCCCTTTTTCTATTCCAAATATTATCTATTTATCAATTTTTATTTCGCCAGTTCTCTTATAGTTGTAGGTCATGCTAAAAACACTTTTGTTGTCTCAGATAAGTTGTCTTAGATAATTGTTGTCTTAGATATTTCTTGCTGTATTTCTTTTAAATTAATATTTTATGTTGATTAAGATATAAATTTATATGATTTGCTTAATAAGGCAACGGTAATGCGCTTTGGAAGAGAAAACTATACAATTAGAATCTTCCATCTGCAATAAAATTTTTTAGTATCCTGGAAGAATGAATATTTCTCATTATGTAGTTAAATAGCAACAAAAATGTATATGAGATAAATGGGCATTAATTTGAAATGCATTTTTTAATGTATTGTGGTCATTTCAACTTAATTATCTGATGTTTTTTCAATCACAGTTCACGTACAATTACTCTTATCTTATTAGTTTTTCATAAAATAAACTTTTAACAATATTCGATAAGCTTTTTTTATTATATTCAATGATATAATTGTATAAATTATTTCTGTTAGATATACGAGTGCTTTTTCTATAATACCAATTACAGATGAAAATTCTATTTCTTTCACAGTGATAAATTCTTTCTATTTCACATTTTATCTGTATTTCAAAATAATTTGATAACACTCTTGTATACCTTTAATTCCATCTGTTTATTACTCGCTCGTGGTATTTACAAGTTTCAAATAAACATTCTGCTCTTGAAAAGGCCACCTATAAAAATGCATTTGATCGCCCGTCCTCTATTTATATTTGTGTGTTTTATTCAGATAATCTGCAATAGACTGCTCGTGATGCTCTAAGTAAACATCTAACGTTTCTATTTGAAAAACTGTCGCGTTGCACATATGAGTGATCTTTTCGTATGACCAATGGGATTCTTTTACTGACATGGAGTATTCAATTTAAAAATTATCTCTGGCAGTATGGTTTAATCGTTTAAGGTTTTAAGCAATAGTGATTTGTTTACACATACTATTCATGTATCATTCCTAAATAAATTCCCTATAATTGAAATGCCTTTACAAATTCATAGGAGGGTTTTATCCATGTTCACTCCAAAGGGATGCTTATTTACTTCGCTTGGTGTTCCCAAAGTGTTTTTTAATCAATAATGTATAATTGAAACTTTTATGTGACCAATTTAGCTTTTTTGCCGTTATTTTATTGCTGCGTCTTACTTGATTCGTTCTTTATGAGGAATATTATCTGAAAATCCAAGAGATATCGTTACAATAACAGAAATAATTAAATAAATTCGTTTTCCCATGAAATGCACTCAGTAAACATATATCCACTAAAATGTTTTTTAAATTGAGAGAAGTAGCCTTCGGTCACGTGTTTAACTTCTAATAAAGAACTATGAGATAACTGTAAGTTTTTCTGTAACAAAGAATGGGAAATATTTGAATGTTCAGTATACGATTCGAGAAAAAGAAAAACGTTTATATATAAGCTAATGCGCTTTCAGCCAGAAAATTAGTTTCTCCTAATATACATTTCATAATTTTATATTAGCTAGTATTTTTACATATAAATAATTTTTCTTGCTATTACAATTCTATAACTTAACCAAACACTTAATCTATATCCTATTATTAGGTCCCGACGGATTGTAATTGAATAATCTAAATGATTATTTACTCTCTAAAAGTAGCTTATACTGCTGCTACTTGTGATTTACCTAAAATCTTTAATTTTTTCGCAACAAATACAGAAACTATGAGTTTAAAATATCAAATTGCGTAGACCATATTCCACAATCGTACCCGCATACATTACGCACTTCCCCATTATTCGTCCCGTTCTAGAATATTAAGACGCCTCTTTTTTCACTTAACCTCGTTTTGTCTGCGCACACAAAAGTAACGAGCTCCCTCTATGATCCCTTCAGACATTTCACGACTCAAACGCTTAAAAAGCAACATCTCCCTTTCTTCCAACGCTGTTTATCGAAGTAAAATTTTCGTTGACTGAAACTCTTGTATTTGAGATAAATCTCTCCTTATTTTTTTCGGTTCTCTTATAAACAACAAAGGCTTCGGTGGAAATTTCCCAGAAATAGCGCACTTTTCCAGTCTCTTTCCCTTTTTCTTAATTCTATTCTCGCTACGTGCCTTTTCACTTCTTTGTCCGTGTTTCTACTTAATTATCTCTTTGATCAATTTTGCTAGCTCTTTGTTCTTCAATTGCTCAAAAAATTTCATTCATCTGTATAAAAGAATTCATCTCGAAAATACTTTATCGGCTTTTGAGTTCCAAATAGAGTGCGTTCATAAAAGGATTGAAAAAAGGATGAAAAATGTCCTGATTAGGGCCGAAGCTTTCTGTATTTGGTCTCATTTAATGGGTTTTGTCCGCATTAAGCTAAAAGGAAATGAAGGCATTGTATGTGTATTTAATGTTAGCGACAACCTCGAATACTTCAATTTTTTAGACTTTTTTGTTTTTGAAAATTTCATGCAGAACCAAAAGGCCTGATTTTACTTACCGATATCCTAAAGCAGAACCAGTACTTGATTGGTATAGCTTTTCAAATATATAGAAGGAGAGAGAGGTGTATTCCAGATTTATATGAACCAAAATTTTTCTTTTTGATAAATAGCATATATCCCCAATACATATTTCAAAATCAGAATAATGAGCTCTTTATACATTCAACAATAAAACCCCCGATGCATTATTCAGTGCAACGGCCACAAATAGCACTTATCCTCAGTGCTATGGAAATTTTTCCTCAGATTGCATAGAATGCGCCACTGTTTGCTTTCGTAAGCATATTCGGTCATTTTGCAGACGAGCTTAACGAGTGCGTCTTTGCAGAAGGAGACGCTCCTCACAGCAATTGAGGGCCATGTAAGTAGAGGATTGACCCATCCTCCTTCTAGAGAGATATTTTACCTTTGAAACTGTTTCCATACGAAAGGAAGGTCGAACACTGTCAATAAATTGTCATGAATACGGTTTCATCATTTACTTAGCGGTCATTTCAAAAGATATGAAAATATCCTTTCCTACTACTTAAAGTAAATATTTCACTCTTCCTATATTTACGTGGTGAGGTAAGTTTTACATTTTCAGTATTCATTGAAATAACACAGGTTACTATCTCCAGCATATCTCCACATACTGTGAATAGATAAGTAAGTCGATTCTTCATAAAGAAGCAAAGTTTATGCATTCTTTATTCAGAATATAATACACTTTACTAATTTTTAACATTCTTTCCTAAGATTTGTTTATGGCTCCTTTTTATGAATTCCTCATTAGATTTCGTTTTAGATTATAAACTGATGTAATGGCTTTGCCTTCAATGGATTTACGTCTTACAAGTTGAAAATAATTCGCTTGAAACTTTCTGACAAAATATTAGTCTTGCAAGAAACTAAAACATATCGAATGGCACTTGAAAATTTCCGTAATAATGTTGAAGTTTAGAAGTTTTTATTCTGAAATTCTCGGTCTTTTAGAAAAGTCGATGGAGAATAAGAATTCTTATAATGATCATTCACAAGAGCTATTGTTCCGCTTCATTATTTCGCGATGTCTATATTAAATGAGAGCATCATTAAGCACAAATTTTAAGAATATACTTTTTATGTTCCTTCCTTTCTCACAGGAAAGTCATTATTTTCGCGGAAACAATTTTTTAAGGAAGTCTCATTTTTTCCTCTGCAAATGGAAGCATCAATGGTTGCCTAGGTATTTTCGATCTTTGATTCTCATTTCTGTACAGCATTTTTGTGCGCGCGCCTTTTATTATTCCACTTAATGAATATCTATAATGAAAGTAATAAGCATATGTTTAAATTTTCAAATATTATTAATATTATACAAATAATCTAAAGCGATTATCCTTTCAATGAAGAAGAACGTGAATAATTATGCACATTCTTGGAATAATTAATACTCGATCATTTATGATTTGATAAAAAATCTATCAAAATTAACCCCTGGGAATATAAATCAAACCAGTAATGTATTGTAAAGTATTTATATATGATTATTTAAGAAGATTATTAAAATCCAATGTTTAAATTTCTAACAGTCTAAGTGTTTATAAAATCCGCAAAGTTTCAAATGCCAATCGTTTCCTAGAAAATGATACCAAAAAGCAGTGGTTATAATTTAAAGACGCCGTAGAAACTTTCTTTCCTTTGGCTATTCCGCGCAATTTCCTGGAATTAATTGCAAGAATACGTGAGAGGGATGTTTCATTTTCTCAAACAAAGTGAAACGGCCGCAAGCTATTCTCAGATAAAACCAGAGATCGAGAATCTGCGTTATTCCACAGCCGTCACTTTTTGAAAGCTTTCCGTGATCGGTGGTTCATCGCTCTTCTTTTTTATTCGCAACTTTTATTTTTCTGCTTCAAAGGACCAAATGGCCTGCAGAAGATTCCAAAGAAAATATTTATCTCTTGGAAAATGTAATTAAAATATAAAAGATAAGCTCGATGTTATTTGCTAAATTTTCGCATGAAATTTCTCACCAAATTATTTTAATCCTACGATATTTTAAATTTTTTTAAATTTTCATTGTTTTTAAGTGATAATTTAAATAAGAGGATATTTGCTAAAAGCCTAAACTAGGGCGAAATTTATATTTAATAAAAACTGACCATCAGCTTTTAATTTTTTTAAATTTTAGATAAAGTTGAATTTTATATCCATTTTATCAAATAACTTTTTTATTTTCTCCTAATTCTTCTTATGGATGTTTTAGTTACCCTTTTTTGAGAAAATCAATGATTTTAAAATTTCAAAGTCGCTTTACTTTTATACTTCAATGCCTGAATGTCTTCCTTATTTACACACACGAATATAGTTTTCAATGTATCTATGTTATTATTTACGGACAATTATATTCCTTTGAAATGGAAGGGTGGGACAGTGTCCCTTTGGACAAACATGGCGTTGGTGCGTGGGTCTCACGCAATGAAGTGGGCCTCCGAGAAAGGGCCGTAACGAAGAGTGTTTCAGGAGACGTGCTGTTGCTAAAGAACCTTAACGAAGCACGACACCCTCATTGAGGACCTCCTCTTTCGTGAACCCTTTCACGTCGGAAAGGAGTTCCTGTTGGAATTGTTGTAGCACAGAATAAGAAGCGTTAATTGACAAGTGAAGGAATATAATGTATAAGACGTCGTTTAATTCAACTGCCACAATTATTGGAATTTTTAATGTAAACAATTCTTTCAGGATCGATTATATTGATTAAAATATTTAACACTACTTATTTGTGGTAGTATTTACTTATATGTCGTCCTATTTGCAATTTTTTTTATTAAAATTAATCTAGAACTTATATAGTGATTATCATGTCCATTGTGTTATTAATGAGTTTTAATTTAAATTTATAGAATGTATATGCTCACTGTATTACCATCATCAATTCCCTGATATGGGAAAGTTAGAATTATTTTTATTGTGGAAATAAAATAATAATATTCTACGAGATCAGTGGTATCTTCTAAAGTAATATTTAAGAGAGCGAAGAAGTTTCGATAATACATGACTTCGTTGATTTATTCATTTTCATCCTCTTTCTTCGAAAATTCTCTGTTCCATAAAAATTTTCCTTCAAACTGATGAATAATACATGTAAATTTTTTTACTATTGGCAAGGATTCGATTCAGAAAGGTATAGTTTTATTGCGTAATGTATCAATAAGTATGTGGGAATGTTACTTTGATATGATACATAATACCATGCATAAGCAAATTATCATTCTCCAAACGAGAGAATCAGGAAACCTTAATATATCTCAAGAGAGATCTTTAAGATTAAAATTAATTATATGCTTGAATTTTGGATTGATAATAGTAGATAGTATATAGTGATAATAGTAGATATAATTATTAGGGTACGTAGAGTTTGTGGTGAAATTATCGATACGATTTCTTGTCCATAGAAAAGAAACCGCTCGACTTTACTTTGAAATTTTCGTTGAATATTCGAATCTTATACTGGTTCGTTTATAAATTTATTGGTATCCAAATTTTGCCCTACGAAAGGAAATGTTGGAGGTTTTCTCTACAAAATAAAATGAATTTACCCTTGTGGAAATTAATTTATACGAAACCCGTCTGGACTGCTTTGAGTGGCCCTTAAGTGCCCTCCTTTTTCTACCGAAAGATCCTTGGAGCACCAACGTATCCAGACGTCGGTTATTTTTTGATCATCGCTGTCCTCTCAATGCTAAGATCTTTTCACCGCTCCTCCACTGCTATTTCACTCTGCTTTTTATCGGTGAAAATATTGAGAGTTGATCAAAGTCGGAATTATTTTATTTCCTTTCATTTAAAAATCTATAACAGTAATCTGTTAATTTTTATTTAAAATAGAATTTAGGACCGATATCATTGACTTGATAAATATCATTCCTAATGTTTTTGTTCCTTTTGCCTAGAAAGTACTATTTTCTGATGTATCAGAAAGGGAAATTTTCTAAAAAAAACTTTTTCCAAGAGTTCCTTTTCTATAATTTCCCCAAAATGATATTTATTAAAGATATTTAATAATTTTCCAGTGCCTTCACTCTGCAAGAACGAATAAAGACGATTATCAGGTTATATTAATTATAGAATCCTCATAATCATGTACATTTTGGTCATTTAACTATTGTAAATCCAGCTTTAAGTTCTTTAGACTCTTATTTTTTATGGGTGTTCTCGATGTATTAAATCAATCGCATGTCATGAATCGACGTCCTACGATCGAAAGGAAAATGAAATCCAACCCGTTTGGGTTTTCATGGGAGATTCTCACTCGATGGGTGTGTTCCCTCGAAGTGAATGTCAAACAAGGAGAAAATCAATAAAGGTTGAAGAAAATACAAGTGATTCGGGAAACGAGAAAAGAATTAATATAAAGCGAAGCATTTTAGAATGAATAGAGAGCTATAAATCATGACTGAGGAATCGAAAAAACATGTTTCATTCATTATTGTAAAAATAAAGTTGTGTGTATTACGATACCTCAACAAAAAGCAAAAATCACGTACAAAGTCTAACTTTTCCGTATGAACTGCTTGTATGTTTCCGAAATCAAGTAAGTTGGCGAATGCCTCGACACAGAGAGCTTTTTACGTAAGCTTTTTTCCTTTATAAGGGCATCATACCTTAGTTACACTAATTCCGGAGGCATTTATCTTTTAATTTCCTTCTCTCCACGCGTGTTGACGTGTGTGATAAAAAGGAGGCTCACGCAATAGCATTGTGAATCCCTCGAGAGGCGAAACAGTGCCGAGAAAAAAGAGTAATTCCAGTGCGTGAGTGATAAATGGGTTTTGTAGACTGAAAAATATGAAAAGGATGGAATAAAGCCAAGCAAGTGAAATGCAAAAATTCTACACGAGTAAAGAACTGGTAACTGAGAAAGCTGCGAGTTAAAAACATTGTATAGAGCGAGGAAATTATTTTATCTGTGCGGATTTATATATCTTTAATTGGATCAGATAATTAAAAATGTTAGGATGTGTTAATGCGTTGATAAGTAAATAGGAAACTGATCAGCGAAGAATAGAATAAAAGGAAGAACATTCTACTTAACATTCTTTCCCTTCCTTATGGAATATGAATAACAAGGGCAATTAGGCATACATATATTTAAATTTAACTAATAAATTTGAGTTCTATAATCTTTTCGCCAATCTTTGAGGTACCTTTACTGTCTTTAATGGATAATAAGGGAAGAATATTTAAAAGGACGCGTATGGTAAAATTGGCACATAACTTATTCTTGTAATGAGAAAAAGCAATTGACAGTATGAAAGAAAGAAATAGGTTCTGAATATTAAGAATGATAAAAAGTGCGGGGAATTACGTAAAACGTATAATTAGTTCCAAAGAAAAAGATTAATTCTTCTCTTTTTTGTATAGTGTGTTACTCTTTTGGAAATGAGTTGTGCATTCACGTGTGAAGATGGCTGCAGGGGTTTCATTGTGAAGGAAATTAAGCGCCTTGAATCATTATCACGCTCCACATTTTTTAATAGAGGTTTTCGAGTTGGCCACGCATTATCAAATAACAATTAGAGAAAAAGGCCGTCCGGTTATATCTTTATTCTCTCACTTTTACTACATCTGTGCCATTCCTCTTCTGGACTCCTTCTCTACAGATTTAATGATTCAAAAATATTTTATGATATTAGTTTATATTAAAGATTGATCTATACTTTGCAATGTACAAGTTATTTTTTTAAATAAATCATATCTTACAGAAATATCTTGAATTTTAATGCACAAGTTGATTTGGAAAATAAGGATTCGTAAGGTCTACTTTTTCATCTTTCACTATTTAAATACATTTATAATAATATGAAGTCGAGAAATTTATAATTAAATGGTATTTAATCATAATTATTCTGTTTTTCATGACGAAGGAAATACTTACTGAGCGTGATAATGAATTATTCTATTAAATATTCTGGTTGCTCATGAAAACTTTTATTGCTACAAACAAAATTAGTATTAATATATTATAGTTGCTTAACGAGGGCATATTATTCTAATAAATAGCCTATCTTGTAAACTTTAAATTTAGATGCTAATAATTATGTTCAAATCGGGATTGCGCGTCAATTACGCAACATTTTTGCAGTGTTCTTTTTTAACTTCAAGGTTTAAAAGCCTAGGGTATTATATTATACTCTAGCCTATTTTAATTAGAATAGTTGTAATAGAAAATGGTGAATAAGGAAATATGGAATGAAACTTATAAGCGTAAATAAAACGTGTAAAGACTTTAATTCTCTTTAATATGGATTATTAAATATATTCATAGCAAATAACATTAAATAGAAAAAATTCTTACCCCAGCAATAAGATTTGGCAAAATAAATGTAACAATTTCGAAATTAGGATACGAATGTGATAAATATTCATAGACGTATGAATATATATTCCGCAAAATAGAAGGCGTGCACCACAGAATCGTGGAAATTCCAGATCTTTCTCCGGGATTCGGCCAAAGCGAATGTTTTGGAAAGAGGGATGAAAATTGAGGAAAAAAAGGTTTTTCCGAGGCGGAGAACGAACATGAAAGTTAAAACTTTTTTAATGATCTACGTCGTATGTACGTTCATCCTTTAACCGGATATACACACAAATACACACAATTCCACAGTTATGCGTCAACTTCGAAACTCCGAGGATCCTTTCGTTTCGTGAAATTTTCGTTTAAGTCTAGTGTTTCCGCCCATTTCACTTCCATTGTATTCCTGATTAAACGGAAGGCTTTTTATATTATCCGGGCAATAAAGATACTTTGGGATAACAATAACTGTAGCTATGGAGAAGTTTGCCGGAACACTATAAAGTAATTTTGGCTATATTTGGTAAAAATTTTAATGTAAACTATCTTTCTTTCATCTTTAACCATTCAATGTCGATTAGCTGCGGGATAGTTTTTAAATACGCATAAAATATTGTTGAAGTATTCTCGGTAAGAATTGCAGATGTTAATCCATTAAATTTTATTTAAAATTGTTTTCAGTTTCCTTAGGTATGATTTTTTCTAAGTATGACTAAATATGTATTTTATAATACACGTAATATATCCAAAATTATTAAGATTCCGTAGCAGAATTGCATTAAATAATTCTTTTCTCTGCTAGATATATCTTTTATCCCGAAGTACGAAATTTATCTTCTGGCTTACCGTATCCTGAATCTGATCTATTCATTTTTCTCATTTTAATGTTCCATTTCACGTCTATTTCCTTTTAATAATAATTACCTGAATGTTTTTCCTAAATTAATTGTATTTTTATTACTTCGCCTTTCTATTCTGATGATTCCTTTATTTTCGAATTTAAATGAATCATGAAATATATTTCTCTTTTCGTAATTTTTTACTTATGATCGGAACAAGATTCTCATTAAGTTTTCTTATTATTTTGGAATTTAACGAATAAAAATTAATTATAATGCTTAACTTTCCTAAAAATGTTTATTAAGTTTACAAAAGTACATTTTGTGATAATAAATGCTCGTCTTCATCTTGAAAACTAGTATTTCCTCGTGTAAATATGGGCTTCTTTGCTGAAAGTAGGCTCAGTGTAGATCATAAATATGTTATCCAATTTCTCTTCTTCATTGTCCGTTTCATCTCTCATTGCTTTATGACCCCACGCACCTTATTGCGATATATTGCCCGTTTCATTGTGATACACCTCCAATTCCTTCGGACCATTCGCAAATTCCTCTTCCCTTTGCTGCTTCCCTTTATTCGTCCGCATTTCATTCTCTACAAAGCGCCTGGATTTTCTCCGATTCCCCTTATTTCGGACATCTCCTTTTGTCCACGGATTCCACCACCTTTTGTCCCTTTCTCTGCTTTATCATTGCACTTTCTTTGCCCCCTCCAAGTCACGCACCTTCGGTTTGAACGTGACATTAGGGCTCTCTTGAGTCAAATAAGTGAAATACTCTTAGGAAAGGGTTGTTTTGCTTCGACGAGGCTATACACCGAGAAATGGGAAGCCATTTTGTGACTTGTTGAATTTCAGCATCTGAAGTGTTTGAATGACTAACATTTTTAGAATGGAAAATAGATATAGAATGGACTAAACTGAAACAGGTAAATAACAGTATTATAGTTGTTGTTGATTATGTAGGGGATAGTACTTTAAGTTTTACTTATTTCAAGTTTTGAGAAAGCACTTCTTTTTTAAGCTTTTGAGCAAAATTCCTTTAATGGAGCTTGTCAGAAAGAACGCAATCGGAATAGATGAAGGAAAATCAAATACAAAGTCTTTTCAAACAAAATCTGTAACTTATATTGTGCATTTATTCTTTTAATGCTTGGGTCGAATTTATACTTTTGAGCGTCATTTTCCAAAGAGCATTATTTATTAATGACATTGTAAGTAAAAGAAGTTCGTTAATACCTTCGTGAAGGTTAAACAATGTAGCCCACCTTCTTTGTGTTTCATTGTTCCTTTTAGAGTATTCAGAGGTTCGTCCGAGTTACTCATCTCATTGAAATCATTTCAGGAGAAATATCTTTTATTTGCCCTTGGATTTGTACCGTATTATCTTTATCATGAATAATGCCTTTCATACTCTTTATGTGGAAACGAAAAAAGTTCCTGTTCAATCAGAAAATATTTCATAAAAGTAGAATATTTTTCACTTCAAAAAATACCATCCATTCTACGTAAAAAAAAATCATCTCAATTATGAAAACAAAGTTGATGAAGGATAAACATGAAGCATTTTAATGGATTATATATTCTGACTAAAGTATAAATAATGGAACGACTTCCGCGGGAGATTAAATTCTAAAAGGATTTGCTTTGATGGAGATAAATGCATTTCGAAAGAAAATACTTGAATGAGATATGCTTTTATAACATCTTTTTCATGGCAAGGGACGGGAGATGTTAAAAATCAAGATTTCTTCTTTATAATGCGAATAATAATGGACAAGGTCCCCTTCATCGCGTTATGCACTCTAGAATCGCAAAAATACCTTCGGTTTTTCATCTCCTTTAATATTTGCGGGTTTTTCTTGTTCATTATATGAAAGTCCTCTCATAAAAATCCTTTTTTGTAGCCATAGCTATCTGTTAGGGCTTCTCTTTCATTGGTTTTGATATGAAGCAGGAAAATCGCGAAAGATAGAAATGCCCATAAATGTTCCTTCAGCGAATCTCCGCTGAATTCTGGTATAAAAAATCCTCGTTTTATATCTTAAGATCTCACTTTATGCATTTTCGACATGATTTTCTATCTTTTTGCACTCGTTTTTATGCATATCTGAAATCTATCTCTCGTCCAAGTTATCTGTTGTTTAACTTAGACATTTGTTTCATTCGAATGACCGCATTCTCATTTATTAGAAGTATCACATAAAACATTCACCATTTTCTTTTCTCACATTTCTATGTGAATGTTTAGCAAGTCAATATATAAAAAATTTGAGATAATTTTTCGTTTAGAATATAATATAGCCTATAAATAATCCATGATCGAAAATTGTGTTAATGAAGTTTCAAATGGTAAGAAATTCTAGCAAATAAAATGTTGTCAATGAATGCATCGTTCTATTTGCATTAAATCTTTTTCAAATTATAATTTATCGGATTTTGATAACACTATAATTTCTCATGTGTATGTTTCAGTGAGGTTGAAGAAAAGTGTACACGTATATAAGAAGAAAATAGCTCAGATTAGATCCATAGCTATATTTTTTCCTCTTTATCTCAACAAATATAGAAAATCAACGAAATGAAAAAGTTTCGATGCCCAACGTTCGTATTTCGTGGAAGTTATCTTTAGGAAGTTCTCGAGTATTCCTGTCTCGTATCAGAAAATGCATCGTTTGTTTCCTTTTTTCAATTTCCATTGCCATCTTCTTTCAACCCTCAGAGGGTCTTATTCGCAATTGTGTGTCAATGTGGTGTTATTTGACAAAATAACTTGCAATTTTTTCATCTCATTTTGATAAAACTTTTCTATCTCCATATTTCGTTGCTATCTCATAATACGAGATGGGATGGACAATACCGTTCAAAACATTGCCCATCTGGCAGAATATCGAAAATCGATCGTAATATCAAAATATGTTATATTATTTACTGTTGTTTATTCTTTCATAGTAGCCTTTAGAGGCCAAAAGTCTTAGTTTCCTAAGCGATAATTCTTATGATTCTTCAACGCACTGAAGTAATGGCTTGTAATTTTATTATAATACGATAGATGGATTGACTAAAGTGGATGTGATGATACACACGCAAAAATATTAATTTTGTAGCAAAATATGAATATATAGTTATGTAATGCATCTAAATTTCATTTTAAAACTGTTGGTCTATTTTGTTTCAAATAACTAATTAATGCAAAGCTCCGTTAAATGAATGTTATGTTAACCGTTCTGTTCCACTTCGGTTCACAATTCACATCTGTAGTTGGTGACTGTGAGTAGCCCTTGTTTACTTATGAATGAGTTCACGGTGTTTCTGAAACTACTCTTTCATTACAATTGACGTGCTCATTATTCATATAATTCTCCTCGAGCAATCCTGAGGCCCTCTTGCTATTTGAATTAAGCAAACAAATAGTCTTCGACATTTCTGTAGGTAATTGCTCTTGAATGATTTATTTCATTGCAATGCTCTGCTTGGATAACGCATACGTATTTATATCTTGTAAATGAATAGATATTCATCATCGTAATCATCCGATAATTGTATATTATTTTTAGTAACCTATCATATTTAACATGTTGATGCAATGTAAATAAAAGTTTTTCTGAGACTTTTGCATTTTAATTAGAAATTTATTCATAAGTAAATATATCTGTATATATACGAATATCTATGCTAGATCTATTGATTTAATAGCTAAAAATTACGAATAAATATTCAGCTATATCTAGTTTCCAACCAATTAACCACCTAAGTATATATGCTGTAAGTAATAAATAAATAGGCACATTAAATTCACAGTAGGCGCATAGTAAATTCGATCTGAATCGCGTGGTAAGCAAACAAACAAAAGTAACGGCATTATCGTATGCTTTGGAGGGATTCCATCGCCATAGAAATGAGTAAACAAGCGATGGGAGGAAAGGCGGCAATTTAAAATCGGTACTCCGAAGGGTGTGGGAATGTCTTTTCCCGCGCATTACCAACGGCTTCCTCAGAAGTTTTTTCGAGGAAGGAAGCCGGTCTTCATTACCAGACGCGAAAAAAGGAATATCCTCTTGGGTGGATCCAGTTTGAGGAAGCGAAGAGAATTCTCTAAAACCGAACTGGTCACAAAAGTTCTTCTCTCATCCGAAAAAAGCCTTCGGTTAAAAGCTCCCTACAATCTCTTGACGCTTCACTTCGGACTTGTTTTATACTTTCCTTTTGTGTGTTTTTCTTTATTTCCTCGGCAAATGTGAGACTCTGCTGCGGGCTGAAGCATTCGGAGTCTTTTTTATTCTTCGTTTTGTCTCAAGAAACCGCTCTTTTGGTCAAGAGGGAAAAGTTCTTAGGTTAGGACTCCAGAAGGTGCATTCTCTCCATGTTTATTTTTTCAGAAGGAAATGCTTAGTGCACATAATCTCATTCCTCCGGAGTAAAATTATTCTGTTTTCCCAAAGCTTTTTTCTGAACCTCCGCAACAGATGTTCCGCTCGATGTGTCGTATGATGTCTTCCTTAGTGTGCAATTTCCACTACGATTCTGGGACTCGTTAAGATTTTCCGATTCCAGTTGAATCCTTATAAATTGTTCCCTACAAAAATATGTCGAAATGAAATCGCTCTAAATGTCGTCAAGTAAAACAAACAAGCGATTCTCTTTCACACGAATGATTTACTTGTATCCCATTAGTGAATATAATTATTTATGCATTTTACTTACATTTTACAATAAATTTTTATCGCATGTATGCATTGGTTTTCCTGCTTCATAATTTGATAAGAATATATAAAAAAGGTAAAAGTATTTAAATTTTACTCATTTGATGCAGTCAATGAATTAGCCATTTTTTGGAATTCCCTATTTTAATACATATCTATAAAAAATAAGTAATCATTATATTCCCCTCTATAGTGGTAGTAATTGTTGTGAAGATTTATATATTCCTGTAATTTTAGCGAAAAGTACAAGCATTAGTCAAAATGAGATATGAAAAGAAGATTGGAGCGTAATGAATATAAACTAAATTATTATTAGAGATAGAACGTCCTTCATTTTGTCTCATATGATAACAATTAATATTCGCAGGAATAATAAGATCGTCTTTTATCCGAGGGTTCTATGACATTTGGAATTCTGATATCACAGACGGATTTCCCAATTCCTCGTCTTCTGCTGCCACATTCCTTTAAATTCGGTGACCTTTTATTTCTTAAGGAAATTAATTTCTTCACGCGAAATATTCCATCCGAGACGACCCTGGATGTAAGCCCCATTTCATGATACGTCGATGGCTTCTTTTAGTCCATCCAGTTCCGAATATTTTAACTTCTTATTTATCACTCACATCCTGCGAAATTCATTCAAAAATGGGAATCCGACGTTTCCTAAGGAAATGAATTTCTGGTGATGGAGTGTTGGATGAAGAGACGGGTTAAAGGGGGAAATCCTCGCTAAGAATCCATTTTTCCGCAGACCAAAGGACCTCTTGCACCGAGATAACGTCTTTCACTCGAGAAATCTCTCCGATTCACTCTTTTCCGCCAGATGGCAGGGCTAAATAAATCTGCTCTTATTTCCTAAGGGTGATTCAATCATTATATCCTCCTTGTATCGATCACTAATCGATTCCATCGATCGATTATAATCGAACTTATTCGTCGATAATAATTACCGCTGACGCGTATTCGAGCTCCACAATGCATCATGGGATTGATTACTCGATAAACAATTAGAGATTGAAACGCTTTGACCTAATAACGATGATTTTTGCTGAAAAAATGTTTGAAAACCACACTTCTTAGGCATCGATTTGCGATTCCGTATTTCATTTGCGTGCATAAGTAACGTTTCATCATTCTCTGTTTGCTGAAAAGAAGAAGTGTGGAAGATTTGCGAGTGAACCGAGTTTTTCCTCTTGTGAATGGGCGATGCTAATGTTCGATTAATTCGTCAGCGCATGTCGTCAGAGGCGTAAAAAGGATATCGCGGTGTCAAAGTACAGATATGAATCTATTGTGCCTCGCGTGTGGTTGGATTAATAGCAGGAATAAACAGAGGATACGATTTTATGAGGGAAAATTCGCTTCGTGGAAATGGAAGTCAACAGCTGATGAGACCTATTGTGAATAGCTCCAATCATTCAAGACTTGTTCTATGAACGCTTCGTTGTTATGACGTCATGATTGATAAACAAAGACGTCACTCAACGCTGCCAACCGATTACAGTGTGAGGGACAGGTGGAAGATGGAGATTAACATCCAATGAAGTTTATTCCAGACACAATATTTATGTTTTATTCTCTTTAACTTGTTGTCTAGTATACCAAAAAAGAGGATACTTCTTTCGATATATTTATTTTTTGCAGCTTACTGTTTGTTGTTTAGTTTAAATTTAAACGAAGTCCTCTTATTATATTTCGTTCTAATGGTTTTTGTTTTCTATCAAGTTTTACTTCTCATTTATATCCGAAAATTGTTTCTACCTCGTATCGAATAATAATATAAATATTTTGCAAATCTCTCATATTTGCTTACAAATAAGAAAATATTTCCGCGTATTAAATAAAAACTCGGCAAGATAACTTATATCATCACTGAGCCTAAGTAAACAGCCGTAATTGGAAATAACTACGTAATTAATAAATTACCAACTCATACATTATCTCAAGGGCTTTGATATAATATTCCTTTCCCCTTATTATCTTTATTATGTAAGAGTTTTGCACCAAAACAGAGACTTTCGTAATTTTATCTTATTTGACGTCACAATAGTTTTGAAAGTATTTGTGACCTGATTAAATAACGTCGACTGCCAATTCTTTTTAGCATTTCTTTTCTTGAATTTTTCTCTACCTTAAATTCAATTCCTTCAGGTGTGCGTATCGTAAATAATTAGACTTCTCAGGATAATTATTTCACCGTGCTTCGACGAGAAAAACCCTCCTCCGCATCCCCGACACGTCCTCTACCGTGACAACCATTTCGAGGCCCAAAACACTCACTGCTTTTTTATCCCTCAAACTGACCTTCCGTGCACTCATCTTTTAACTGTTTCACGCCCCGACCTTTGCCTTTCCCATGGGCACTATCAGCCCATAAAAGCCCTTGACCCGACTTTGCAGATCACAAGTCCACCATCTTTCAATTATCTTCTTTCGTGTGATTTTTTCCCAGAATACAGCAGTCTTTTATCTCGACCGATATGTACCTCGAAGCCAAGTGAGCCGTTCTCAGATAAAGGTTTCAAATTCCGCTGTTTTTTCAGAGTTTCGCAGCACTGCGACAAAAGGTTTATACTGCGTGTTTGGAAGGGATGCTAAACGTGCTCTTTATGTATATACATTTCCGTTGATCATTATTGAGTCTTAATTTTATTGTTTTGATTGGATTTCAAATTAAGTGATAAATATTATGTTGTTCGTCAATTAGAAGCCAATACTTTTCATTTGGTTTTAAACTTCTTATTCACTTCGGCCAAAGAATTGAAAACTTATTTTTTGCTCATACCTGTATCTGCTATTACTCAATATCTGTAATGAAAACGTGAGGATATGAAAATACCTTGAATCGTAGAAATCAATTTCATGTAATTTAACATTCAAATTATTTAAGAATATATATTTAGTCATATACTATTATTTCATATACTCAGGTAAAATAAATCAATAGAATGAGACATACTCTTAAACTTAACTAAAATTTTGATAAATGCTTTTTGTTGATTAAAATTTATAAAGTGACACTAACATTTCTCAATAGAGAATCACCTTGATGATACGAACTGAGTCAACTTAGAAATGTATAATTATCCTCATACTAATGCTACTAATATTTTGTACATTTATGTTTCAATAAAGGTTTATCTCTCTGTTTTATTTGTGGAAAGAGAGATAAAAGTAAATTAATTAGTTTCCTGATAATTCATATTCTAGTTACTCAGAAGAGAGGTAAACAGTTCCATATGTATTCACTATTGTATACAATTTATTTATACAATATTATAGCTCAAAGAATACAATGAGGAAAATTACAGTAAAAATTTGCTTAACATTGGTTTCGTTATTGTTTATAACCAATATTTATTTAAAAATGATAATGAAATGTCTAAAATGCTATTCATTGAAAAAATTCTGAAACCCTCGTCTTTTTTACAGGTAAGAGAACAAGGGACATAACAAGACCTACCTACCCAAGCTGATAGTGAGTACATTCTCCTATTTCCTTACTAATTATCAATTGTTAGTGGAGCGAATTATTTTTCATTTCTCTAAAATGGTACATTACTTGGCTTAGATTGGAATTGTAAATGGGAGCATAAACGTTTTACTGCAGGCAATAAACCCGAGCCACTGCTAACCCGCTTTCGACATTTATTGTTCCAATCGCGGTATTGCGCCCTCAGAATATTTACTGTTGCGTACCTCGCACTTCCCTGTGCAAACACTGATATGTATGCACTTTATGACCGACTTTGCAGAGTGAGTACGATTAGATTTTTTGCGGAAGACATTTTTGATCCTAGTGAACTCTGATTACTTTTCACAAAGCCATAGCGCTCATTTCCATTGTTTTTTGTCGGCTTTGTGACCGATTTGAATCCTGTATGGCTTTATTATGCGATTGATGATTTGGTTCGTTTTTGCCCATCGCAAGTGAACGTAACAGCAGGGAAATGGATTGATTTATCGAAGATCTAACTTTTTAATTCGTCATGAAACGGGATTTGTTCCCCTGATAGTATTTATAACCACATACATTTTTCATCTGTGCGAATTAACTGCCGAATATATTATGGAAGTAGTAGGATTGATGTAGCTTAAAAAAGATCCTTTCGTCTGTCCGTATTTTATGGCGGATTTACATGAATTGAATTCTCTTCTGATGCCTTCGCAGCATTCGATCCGATTTTTGGAATGTCGCAGTTCAGACGTTAAAGAAGCACTTTTATTAACTAGAAGAATATCAGTATAATATTTCTATACAAGGATCCGTTATTGAATAATTAATTATATTTGTTATCATAATGTGTTGGTTGCAATGAAAAGTTTTCAGTTTCTTAAAAATTCTGCGCTATGCAACCTTTAAAAGCATAAATTTCTAGATTTGACCCTTCGTTTCAATACGTGAGCTATCAGCTTAAATTATTCTTTTACTTGGAAAACCGAGATGTTTAGATATGGTCGCATAATAATTTAGGTTGAACCAGTCAGATGCTGAATTATTTGAAAACGGCTTAGGATTCTGCACGAACGCGAAATGTAATATCCTTATGTGGATTTAGAAAGAAGTCCTCAGCTACGGATAGGCTAAGTAGAGAGGTAGATAGAGGCTTATGTGGCACTTGCAGACGAGACTTTCGAAGGGAAATTTTCAGCCAAGATACCACTCAAGTGATTAATATTTCAACATGAAAGGTCGGTCCCTTAGTACTCTCTTCGAAGTCGGCCACGGATCGTAAGATGATGAGCAGTATTAAACTGAGAAGTAAAGAGGTTAGATGTGATGGAAAAGGATCGGGTGGTTGAAAGAACCGCATTCGTCTAAGGAAACAGAATTTGAAGATGAGGAGTGCATGCGTTCGCTTCGGAGTTGACTTTGTAATCACACATGAACGCAATGTATCATGAAAGCTTCCGAAATGGCATCCTCAAGTAAGGAAGAAACCCGATTTTCTGATGCGAATATTTTCTTCACTTTGGGTATACTTGGATTATTCTAAGATCTTCGTAAGCTTAGGAGGATACACAGCTATCTACGAGGTTATCGTGATCCAGATGTAACATTATAAGCGAGAATACTAAAAACCTCTCAAATCGTACATTAGTTAATTGATGTTGAATAATAATTTCGCACAACGATTTAATATTAATAATTGAATCAATTAGGATAAATGTTAACTATAAATAACATCCATTATGTACATAATTTTGAACCAGCTTTCTGGTTTTATATGCCATCAAACTTTCTTTATCTCTATTTTTATAGTCATTTTTATATTAATCGAAGAGAAGAATAAGTTTTTCGGAGAAGGAAATCATTTTTATTTCATAACTCTATCTTTCGGCTTTAAATCAAAGCCAAATAAGTAATGCATTCATTACTGCAGATATCAATCAAGGGAAAGAGCTAATAGTGCCTTCACTGAACTCTTTGATGGCGCTATGAATTATTAAATGATATATTCAATCGATGTATCCATTTAGAGAAGGGCATAAAGATGTTGCTTTGATGAAGATAAAATTGAAAACCCGAAAAAATAGTCTGAAATGCACTTTTTTTCAACGACTCCATAAAAATTTGAATCTCTGATAAATAATGGAATTATTTATGACGGAATTGGAATAAATGCAGAATGGTGTAATTTATTTCAACAGAAGCACAGAGTAAGAGGAATGAATTCTAAACTTTGTCTTCTGTGCTAGTGTATCAACTGGCCTGACAAAGATGTACTGCTGAAGTGGCATTAATGAATAATTTATACCGGAACTCGGATTTAACTTCTCTCGCACTAAAGGCCTCTTACGCAAACAAATTCCATTCAAAATGAACTCATGAGATGAATTAGAGTGGATAGAGGAATTCAGATTTTATAATACGATCGGGTTTCTCTATTCTTTTAGAAAAAGGGTATATCAAATCCTCATAATGCTGGAAGATTCAACTGTAATTTGGATAACATTGGGTGCATAAAGTTAAAAAAATAACCAATCAAGATTCACTTTTATACTTTGCTTTTGATGGTAAATGATCAACGTACAGCTAAACTCATTTCTCCAATTCCTAATGATTTAATACGAAGCTACTTGTAGAATCCAACTTGGATTTAATCAGTTGCAAATGTTTATTCTCAACTAAACACAGAATATGTATCATTTCCGAATGTGGTTATATATTTTACGATATTTATAAGCTGATTAATTTTTCCATACTTTATAAGGGTGAAAATATGTTATTAAACCGTATTGTATGAAAACTCAAGCAGACGTACGTAGAAACAAAGATATGTCCATAAACTGTTTTCGGGCTTAACTTACGTAGAGTTTTAGATGAAATCCGATTTAAAATTTCCTCGCTAAGGGAGGGAGGACTATCCCATGAACTGAGGTGTTAAAACCCTTTAGGGATTTAAAGAAAGGCAATCAAAGGATGAGATTCGTCGAGATTGGGAAAAAATGAAAGATACGAGTAGAAATCGAAGCGAGATTGAGATGTCTCTTCCTTTCATTCGGAAGAAAGTATTTTTCTGATTCGTCTTAGAAAAGAAATAGATTGAGGAAAAGGAGATGAGAGTAGGTGATCTGGTGAAGGGAAAAGTTTATTTTTTGTTCGGGAGAGTGGAAGGAAAGGGTGAAAAGGACGTGACCAATGGGGTAAAGTTTTGAGTGGCAAAGAAAAAGAGAATTGTGTACTTCTTTTATCTCTGCATCGTTGTTTTCCTCGGAATCGGATGAAGAAGAAGATAGAGAATTGAGGAAAACAAAACAAATGTTGGAATGACGAAGAGAGAATCTTGTGACGTATTGCAGATGTCGTTTTGTACGAAAGAGGAGGAAGTATTGATAAGATGAAGGATGCTCTCGCGTAACTTAGTACTTGGAGCCCGAACCCTTGACCTCGATAGGCGAAGGAAGATGATTGGCATTTACGAGAGCAAAATCTCCGAATAAATGAATAATATAACGAAAGAGGGAATTCTGTAACCGATCGATATTTGACGCAGCTAAATGTCTGTTAAAATTCATTTGGAAATTCATCGATAAATTCATGATCGGAATTCTATAGAGATGAATTTAACCCTTTAAAGTATGTCCGATTAAAGGCTGCCCCTTTGTCACAAAGTATTCGCAAAAGCGATTGCACAGTTCTAGTTTTCAGCTCTTTCAAAATAAATATAAATCAGTAACATGAATCATCGAACTTTTCTAAAACTATAATATCTATTTCATAGAGGTTTTTCAATATGAAAAAATATACAATTATTTTACCTGAGTTGAAAGCTTAGAATCACAGGCATTATCGAAAAATAGTTGTCCACAATAATACATTTAATTCGTACAACCAGTTCTTTATTTCAAATGTTTATATGCGTGTATCATAGGAAACTCTTTGAAGTTTCATTTCCTGTATACGAAAATTATCCATTATTCCGTTTAATTCAGCAAAACAGCGCTTCTCGTGTAAAATGGTAAACGAGTCTTGCTAATAACCCTTCAGTTGCAAAGAATATCCACTGAAAGTCAGTGGAATGAAGATCTCTCAAATTTCGAATTGAACAGGATCGCCTTTTGCAGCTGTCTTTAGAGGAATAGAGAATGTCATCTTTCCTAGGACCTTTCCCAAACTAGTCCTCTCCGACTTAATTGGAAATGGCCTAGAGGAAAGCATTTAAAGCTTGTTAAATTAGAAAGTTTAAGGTTGGGTTGAGCTGAGATTTATATCAGGGGAGTGGTTTGCATTGAAAGTTAGAAATGATGGCCGTGAAAGGAGAAATAGGAGATAATGGGGAGGTATAGAGAGAGCTCGATTATGTGTTCAAGCGAAGGAAGGGTCAGCTGAAATGGGAATACAGCCTTTAAGAGGAAATGTTACAGAGCCGAGGGTCATGAAGGAAACACAGAGGAAAGGAAAATTCCTGTGAAGGGAATATGGAGCGCCTCTGTATGTTTCATTTACCTGCTTTTGAGGGAGTACATTGGGCAATGACATCAGAATTAACTGTACATGGCTCATATTAATTAACAAATAGCAGAGTTTCGAGTATCTCCAATATTACGGGAAAATATTTACTATGACGTTACTTATATAATTAATATCGAAATTAAATTAGTAAATACGAGAATAGTTATATAGTTATAGTTCTATTCGTAGATTTTAATTTTGAGCTCGAAGGGGTGGTTTTAATATTTAATCGAAATACGTCGAAATTGTTCGAATTAATGATCAAGGTTTACTATTTTTATGTCAAAAGAAGAAAAATCAATTTATGAAACATCGCAAGATTTATGGATTCATGAAGAAAACTTATTTAAAATTTGTTGTTTTGTAAGTTATTCATAAATGATAACTAGCTTATTGAATGTATTAGCACAGTTATATTAATTCAGCTTCAGCTTCCGAACAATGCATATCATACAATCTGCGATAATATGAGAAGATACATAATTAAATGATCGTATTCCAGTTATTCTGACGTCTTAAGAGGAAATATCGAGAAAGGCTACGTAATATAAAGAAGATAATCGCTTACCAAAGGGAAGGGCAGAGAAGGGGATCAATGAAGAGGACGAAGGAGTAACACGAGAGGAAAGGTTGGACGGAAAGTGTGTTTTGAGAGAAGAGGTGATTGTGCAATCGGATTGGAACGAAAAGGTTTTTGCCGAGGAAGCCTCTGTGTAAGGGAGAAGGAAGGTTGAATGGGGCGGGCACTTTTGAATGGGACGGAAGCGAAGAGGAAAAAGTGCGTTTTGGGGTTCGAATTGCCCCCGTGTAGTTTCAGGGAACAGTTTCCCGTTGATATAGCTCCCAATTTTGCCTCCTTCTCAGTCAGCTATGGATTGAAGGCGTGGCTCCTCCGACTGACCCCTGAAGAGCGGTGAAAAATCATTGTTTTGAAGGATTAATTTTTGGAATGTTTTCCCTTTTCTTTGCTCAACATCAGAGCTCTCCAAACACATTTCATCCGTGTAATTCGTGCAGTATCCAAGATTGTGAGGCCCTCGTTTCGCAGAGTAAACGTTTACTTTTTTGCTTCGGCTGTCACAATTAATTTGGGTCCTTTTACTTTTAGGGTTTGTTTGTCGTTACTCTAAAATGGTCTTGTCCTAATTTGATCGAGGGGCGTCCGTAGAATCCTTCTTTCACGGGTGTGATGTGTTTTTTATTTACTCTCGTCCTTTGGATAGTTCCTTTATGAATGAAATTTCAGCTGAAAAGAGTTTGATTCTCATGCGCTCACTGAGTTAAGAGTCATTCTTTCTACGGGATGCGGACGAAAGAATATTTTTTGTTCTCGTGGTTTGAAGTTATTATTAATGATTTCATAGTATAATTGAACGTATAAACTCATTTGGAACCTATGTAAAATAAACACACAAATTTCCATTTTATTAATATTGAAATCTTAAATTTAAATTCTCATCTCTCCTCTTTAATTCACTACTTGCGATTTTTAAGAGTTAAATTTCATATGAAAGCTTCTTTATCTTTCAATCTTACTTCTTACCTTTTCCAACAAATCGGATCAAACACTTTTATGGAAGAAATCATCAATAAATATGCAAATAAATTTAATATTTCTACAAGTTTTGTTGAAATTTAAGCAATCGTTAAATGGAAGAGTACAAAATTCAACCGAAATTTCTTATTCATCGTCGCAGATATTGCTTTTTGCTCTGATAGTATTATTCGTTTGAATTATCGAATTACTTCGTAAACTCACTACGATTTAATTTATAAATATTCTCGATGGACTTTAAGTATTTGGTTAAAATATTGGAATGAAGGTAGAATACTGAGAATTGTTCAAGGTACGAAAAGGGTAACATATTTCATGCCCAACATACCATCATAGTGTATCCGAACACAGATTCTACAATAATATTTTCCTGCAGAAATTAATTAAGAATAAATCTCATTAGAAAAGCATCAGCATAAAGGTGTATTCACTGGCCCTGATGAATAATTTCGTTCTCGGTGCGTAAATTTCCTCGTGCGGGCATTTTATGGAATATTAAACCTCAGGCTGAAATTTATCATCTCCACGTACAATAACATGCAGAAGCGAGTTACAAAAGAAACGTAAATACACAATGCGAGGAAAATTCCTCATTGAAAGTGGGTCAAAGAAAATAACGAAATATCATTTCTACAATGTCTCACAAACATGAAAAGGCCTAACTTTTGGAGCATTAATGGAACTCTATTTAGACAAAATAAATTTTGAATGGAATACTTATTATTGGTTTATCGATTGAATTTTATTTTAAAGGTTTTTTTATTTCACTTCGAATGGTTGAAGTATGTGGCGACACTTTGAAAGGTAAATGGAAGTTAATTTCGTACGCTTTTCATTTAATTGATTGCTATCGGTATTTTTAATTTGACATTCATAGCTAGTTTATGAAAGCTCTCTTACTATATCTGGACCCTCAGGATTTCAAATTGCGAGCATTCCATTATTTTCATTTGATTTATCTTGCTTCTCCAATTTATTTATGGCCGTATGAAACGCAGCTGTCAGAATATTTACTTTTCCCTTTTATTCTATATTTTTCGTTAGATGTAGCTCAAAACGCCGATCTTTCACATTATTTGGAAAGGATTTTATTCTGAAAATCGATCATTAATTCATTTTATAAAATGGGAAAGAAGTTTATTATGACAACCTGCAGTCTCATGAAATATGGAAATGTCGTTACAAAGAATAAATTTGTAAGCCTTTGACAATAATATCTATATCGACGCTCTCTTTCAATAAATTACCGAAAATAGTTCTATAAAAGTATTTTTGTCGTTATAATTTATTCATATCGATACTATAAATTATTCGCATCCTAATATGATAGGAATATAGAATTAGTATATATTTCAAATATATCTTAATTTAATCCATTATTTTACATGAAAGTAAGGAAATAGGTTTGACTCTTGGGATTGTAAGATATTTTCCGTAATAATTGATTTTTTAAGTCATTTCCATTTATTTCATAAGCACGATAAAAGAGTCATAGGAGAATAATTCGATTCAAATGCTAGCAAAAAAGATTAAAAATTTCTAACTTTTATTTTTATTATAGGCAGCAAGACTTAAAGACTCATCAGTAATCTTAATAAGGTTTCCATTATCATTATAAAAAATACATAGATGTGGTGGTTTTAGTCATTAATATCATAATAGTTCTTTTCATATTATTATATTGTGTATGAAATTTTCTTCTCGTAATCTGAATTATTTAGCGGGACATAATCTTTCCTTAGATTTATTCCTCAAGAATAATTATATGTAAAACTCGTTTCCTTGATTATTCTACAATATTTTAAAACTACTATCTTCCGGATACTTTATAATCTAATCTCAATTGATATTAAAGAAAGGACTGTTCTAGTTTAAACAAGATATCCATTAGAACGTGTTTAGAATTACTTTTAGAAATTTTGAAGAGCTCTTTATACTAATAAGAAAATAACAGTCGCATTTCATTTCATGTAAATATTGTTACATTCGTTTCATTTAATCAATGTCTTTCCTTTTCAATAACTAGCTCCATTGAATCGTGGTATTGAAAACGTGGACTCCGTATTTTCCATGGTTACGATTGAAAGCATTTTATCTTTGTTTGCTTATTCACGTCACTATCCATGGCATGCACAATATTTGCGTTTCTCTTCTCTATATTTTTCTCGAATTCCAATTTAATATTTGAGTAATTTAAAAAAACGAAATTCATTTACATCTCGTTGAACCAGAAATAGCTTCTCTTTGCACTGGAAAAATAACCTTTGTGAATTGCGTGCAATAGAAAAGGTCAATTGCTCGCGTCCATTTTGAATGAGTCGCACCCAACGAAACGCCTTTGTTCGCGCAAACTTTCTCCGAATTCGGCGCAAATGTTCGCATCCGCGAATTTGTGGGGGAGGAGATCATTTCACGGTGGAACAAATACGTCCACAAAAGTTACCTCAAAAGGTTTCCGTCGTAATTCAGAGCATCAGCCTCCAGTGACGACGTCAAGTGGGCGTAATCACACGGCCATCTTTCTTACATCCCTCCCTAACGAGTGTTCCTTTAAGGAGAGCATCCCCATAGCAACATCCTCTCGGACATAAGCGACGTCTCCATGGCTATAAAACTACCTCCTGCAAACAAATAAAGGTCAAAGTGATGTGAAAACGGATTCAAACTTGTTGGTCGTTTGAGGAGGTCGAGTTACTCATTCGTAAATATAGACGGAGTTCAACCGATGCCTAATTATTCATTAGGTACCTCAAGGCTTACGTAAAGCATTCTTTGTATTTTAATATCTATTAGAATATATTATGAAGTAAAAGAGAATGTTCCAAATTACTCTTGCATACATTTTTGGTCGGAGCTGATTCTATTTATGATTACCCGTCTTGCATATTGCGTAGCATTCCAATCCTTGCTCTTTGATGCATAGAATACGGAATTATAATAATATTTTAATGAGAAGCAGTTGAGATTTTTGAGAGTAGAGATAAAGGTACATTTATCATCGCAAATTAGGAACATTTTTATACCAATTATAATGATTTAGGTAAATATCTTTCTTAGGGAAAATATGAAATAAATGCTAACTTTCTAGAGTCATATAATTAGAAAAATTGCATAAAATTTAAGAGGATAGTAAAATGAATTAAAAGCAATTGAATTCATTATTTATCATTTTTATGAGAACAAAATTATTCATAATATTAGACAATTAATATTCTATTAAATGGAATATTAGAAAGGTTATGTATAAAATTGTATTCTTTTTAGACGATTTAAGTTCAACATAATCACATCACAAATTAATTCACGTGTTTTTGCTCTCTATTCTAATCAGCATTCATGCCATTGGTTTATGTACATATGTGTCTGCAAGACATCGATTGGAAAGCGGGGTAAAATGATTTAGAGAAGAAGGGGAAGATAAGGGGAAAGAAGAAAACAAATGGAGTTGTTTTGTGCTCTTCATAAAAAGAAATGATTTATGATTGTTTAGTTTGTTTGTATTTCTTGACATTGAAAGAATGCATTTCTTACATTACTCTGTCAATTTCTCAGTAATTTTCTACGAATGAGTTCTAAAACACTCGTTTGATTCTGTATTTTTGTTGAAGTTGAATTTGCTCTTAGTTTAAATACCCTATTAATTTTAACCAGTTGAAGTCTATTCTTATTCATTTGAAAGAATACCGCACTTTTTCCCAATAGAATCTAATTTGTATGGTTTATAAAGCTTAACAATCATAGAGCTATGAACAGTAACTTTCATTTTATCGAATTTCATCTAAATTATAAACATTGCGTAAAATCTTTAAATCTGGGATTATTTTAACCATAATTTGGAGGAAAAGGTCTTTATTTGAAACATTGAAAGTTTTAGTTAAAGCAAAGCGATCTGTTTTCCACGCTCGGCATTTTATGCCTTTAAAATGTTTAAATATTCCACTATATGTGCCCAATTCCTAGTGCCCGAAATTAAACATATCTGCTTCACTTTAAAACGCCTCTTTTTCGTGGAAATTCTCCACATTAAAACACTTGGGATATTTAGGTCAGAAACATTCACGAGCGATATTAAAATGGAATTCCGAATACTTGGGTGGAGAGGACCATATGAGGCCGCCGCCAATTCGACATGTTCCCCAATAAGCGATCGGAAAAATCTGCGATGACGTCACGAAGAAAGGAGGTGAGATTCCGCGGCGGAGAAAGCCACAGAGTTGTCACAGAGGGCGCCCCGAATTATGGCCAAATGAACATCATTATTGGCTTAGTTCTGGAAAGGATCTTACGGGGGAGCTGTCAGACGCGTGACGTACTACGGGTTTTCTTGTCTGGTTTAACGGAACGATTTTCTAAGACGTTACTGATGTTTAGCGTTACTTCCGTACACTTTACGGGCATCTCAACAGTTTAAGTCGAATGGTAGAGACACATGAATGTTTTTAAAGAGTAATAACTTTTCCTAAATCAAATTAAAACTCTAGGAAGCTTGGAAGCATCAAAGTTGATTCGATTAAATTTCGTTTGAGATTTTTACGTAGAAGTGATTAAAAAGTATTGCTTTATCAAGCAGAGAGTTATTTAACTCTCTGATAATTCAGTAAGGATATAAACTGACCAAAAAAGTAGAACGTCATTACATACTCGTTACATTGTTGCAAGAGCTACGTGTTATTAACACTATCATATTTATTTAGTTTCACTAATGAGGCACAGAATTAAGAAATTAGATCGCTATTCTTAAGCTACAAGATATATAAATAGTTATACTGAGATGCTAATAAGTACTGCAGCCTTTCTTTCGATTTACATTTAGAGCCTTTTTCTCTAATATTCCTCGCTTATCGAAGCCCTTTATATTGGAAATTCATTCTTCTTTTTGTGGATTCGATAGAAAAACAATGGAATTCTAGGCAGAGGTAGAGAAAGGTTATCTTCTGGAAAAGCCAAAGCGAGGCGATTAAAAATACGACACAGGCCGTCATTTGGTATCTAATCGATCGGTTATTTCCGCGTCACATTGGCAGCTATCGATTCGCCCAAAATTTTTATAGGACGCAGTTATCCGCGTGAAAATAAAGATTTGCAGTGCGCGTTAGTGAGCCATTTATTATTCCTCTCTTTTTCACGTCAAAAATTCTTTCTCTCGGCGAAAAAACGCATTAAATATTAAAAAGGAGTCCATACCGAAGTGGCACTCCCAAACACCAAAATAAAATTTTACGAGCAGTCAAGAATAGAAAATAAAGGCGGGGTTTTGACGTTCGAAGGGAGAAATCGCCCTCGATTCGGTTATCGTAGATAAAATGAATAGGAAAATGGGAATATCGTACGAAACGAACTTAGCCTCGAAAAGACATTTCCGTTTCTGTTTTCGTAAGGCTCTTATCTGCCCAAGCGATCGGTTTTTGTTTTTCCGCGGGACAGAAAAAAATGTCGAAGGCTGCAGGAAAGAGTTTTGGTGGGTTGGCTTTTGTCACAAGGAAAACAAAACGTGATGTAGAGAAAGGGTCAGAAGTTAAATCGTTAATCAAAGTTCCCAATAAAACACTGAGGGTGGTAACCGGAATGCTGGGAAAAGAATGGAGAATAGGAAAAATATACTCTCGATACTATTGATTCCATGGAAATACTATAGCTGTATTAAGAGGAAACGAATTAGTGTTCTAATTAATGCCAAATGATCTTATGGCATGATATATCCTTCTTATAGTTGTTTTCCATGAAAATGGCCAAATATACTTCAATTAAATCGAATAATATACAAGAAATGATAGAAAGTACGCTCTGATTTAGAGCGATGGATGATGAGGTCAACGTTGCTATGGTATCCATTTGGAGTATCCATCTCTAGGACGTAGATTGCTGCTGAGGATTTATCAAAGAACAGAAATAAATTAGCTAAACTGCTCTCTCCTTTCCTCTGTAACAGTTTGAGGCAATTCCATTTTCAATAAAGTTTGTAGGAAACGCAAATTTCTAGTATTTCCCTCTTTCGAAGTACATATTCGATTGGCATCACTATAAGTTCCTCTAACGAATCCCTAGAAAGTGGCTTTTCTTCTGTATATTATCAAATAAAATGCAGAGATAAAATCAACTTCATTTTCAACATTTCTAAATAATTTTTTGTCTTTCAATGTACTTTTCATTCTTTATCATATCCTTAAAATTTGTGGTATTGAGTATATTGAAATGTTCCTTCCATTTTAATCAGAGATATCAGGACTCATCATACACAAGCTTAAAAAGTTGACAATAACGTATCCTTAATACATATTTATCATTAGACCAAAATTTTCACTGGCTGTTCTTGCATGAAACAGGAGTTCATACTTCCCTTGATGTATCTTGAGGAATTAATAAATATGAAATGATTCTGCGACGTATGTATCTTTGGTAATTTCGTCACAAAACCGTGAAAAATATACTGTGTCGATGCTCTTGTATTGAACATAATTTTTGAAGAGAACGGAATAAGACGATATGCTTGGGAAATAAAATTTGCGTATACAATACATCTGAGATTTCTTAAAAGCATGTGAATACATCCTTCAAGTGGATTCATTATTTGATTACGTGTATCGCACACGAGAAAGGGTCCTTCCTTTGCCTCGCTATACTATCCTTAATTTGTTTATCTTACTCGAGTTCGCCTACTTCGGGGAAATCAAGACCGCTTCGATATTTATTGTGATTCCACTAATGGGTGCCCAAACATTCCCTACTTTTGCAAGAAGGAAGGTTATATTTCGTGCGAATGAGTAAATAACTTTTTGCAGCGGGTGATATGAAATTGTGTCAGCTGATGGCATTAGTTTTCTGCGAAAACTTGAAGGTTGGAGAAGATTTAACTTTAGATATGTCTCATTCTTAAGTAAACTTTTCAAATATAAGATTCTTAGGGTATTACAAATTCATCCAAAAAAATAAATATCTCGATAAGCTGGAATTCAAATAGAAATATCGCTAATTTAAAAGACTGGAACTGTCTTTAATTTATGAATTCGAATGCGCAAACCCGAATTTCCTCCACAATTACTTCGAAATTTACGACTCTAGTATCGCGCGAAAATCAGTGGTTGCCAAACCTGTTTCATTCAGAAAATGTAAATAAAAATATTAACGCTAGATAAATCCCGATCGCAAGGAAGGCAAAAATCTTTCATGCCTCCGCAGCTTATTTACAATTCATTGTCCAAAACCAGGACTGAAAAATCCCTTTTTTACACAAATGAAAACATTCTGCAGCTTTCCTCTCCATCAATCTTGGGTTTTAAGCCGTGGAAGTCTCTTCATCCCATTCGATTGGGGCTTAAACCCCTTTTCTTCTCTCTTTCATTGGGATGCGGAAAAGGCAGAGCGTATAAATCAAATGCTTTGGATGACGACCATTGGAATGTGCGGAAAAGAAATACATGGCGAATATTTTGGACGAAGAGTCAACGGATTATTTGAGGTAAAGAAAACATTTACACTACGTTTAACCCGCTGTCCCTTCCAAAGAAGAATTATTCCGAGAAAACATGGTGTTAATTGTTGACAGTCTGAAAGTATGTGATCCTAATTGATAATTGACACATGCAATACGTTATCAGATGAAATCTTCGAAATAAAATACTTTTTCTTTGCATGGCATTCAAATCGTGATTCGTTTCCTTAATCTCCTCGAAAAATACGAATTAGTACCAATCCAACGATCAAACTCATACGGAGAATCAAATTTTGAAAGCTCTTTATGGGAAGCAGTTTTTCGACCGCCATGACGTTTTGAAAATGCGAGGGAAAATGGTTAATCTAAAAGTGACGTGTTCTTTCCACTCGAATATCCTGAGCCATCAAAGCGATATATTTCCGGGAAAGTTTTCTGAGGCCGATTTTTATAACAAAAAATCACTCAAGTTCTGAGAAAAGAGGATATGTATCGGACGTGTTAACTTTCCCTTTCTCATAAGCGAGTGTCCACGAGAGAAAAAGAGAGTGACTTATTGGGATTTGGAGCGCGAAAACGTCGTCCAGAAAACTCCAAAGGGAATAAAATTCTCACTTATTGGCCCAACGAGTACGAGTCGTTATTTATCGCCCAAAAACTGTACTCTTTAGAGAGGGTCCCGAACAGCGCTGCATATGGTGCCCGTTGGTTAACACGGGTTAAAATATAACACCCTTGTTGATCGTTAATCAAAATATAAACTGCGGCGTTTTTTCGCTTCTGGATTCCTTCAGAATAATCCCGTTAAAACGGGAGTTGATTTTCATCTCGTCCAAGTAATCGTCGGGAAGTTAGATGTTTGTTTGATTGCCATTCGTCATCGGCCGATGATTGGAACTCCTTTTCGCAGCTTTTTCATAAAAACGCTCGGTTTGTTGGTCAAGTCATTCGTTTTATTGCTCCGAGATTTATACCTGCATCCGTTTCGCGCGAACCATTAAATGAGATTGATTATTATGTGGGGATTTTGTTTATACTTTTTTGTGCTCCCAAAGTTGTCGATTGCTAAGGTGAAATTTATAACATAACTACCGCCTACGTTTTTATCGCTCGCATTAAATACTGCCTCGAACTACATTTTCACGAGATTTACTGCGACGATGACGGGGAATATAAACAAATCTCAGTGTATCTGATAAACCAAGTCCCTTATTTCCTCCGGGAAAAATAGTAGTCTACGAGAGAGGCATTCTATATAAACAGCACAGAGGCTGTTATTACCTGTTTTTCATCTCCAGAATAAAATAAAGAGATTATATAATCAATATTTCTCTTAAAGATTACGGAATATTAAAATAAAATATTATATCGAAGCCGTAAATACGATGAAATATAAAAACGTTTTTAGTTTGCTCAATGTCTAATTTTGAATTAAACCTATGTCAATACTATTATTTTAAAATATAATTTAAAACATTTCTTGCGAAGAAAATTGTCTTTTATATTATTAAATTTCAAAATATATCGATCTATAAGGAACGAGATGAGAAACATTTTCTGTTAATAGAAAAATGTTAACTCTACATAACTACGATATTCTTAAATTATCTAACGTTGTACATATAAAGAGTTATCATCAACTTTCAAATGAGTATTCAAATTCGAGCGTGCTGAATAGTTCTTTATCGAATTGCTGTAACAGTGCTTTGAGGACTTCGAATCGCAACCATTAGCATTCAGCGACATTCGTACTGAAATTCTCTTGTAAAGACGTTCCTAAGCAACTAAACTCTCGGATGCCTTTGGGGCTATTTTGGCCGATGAAAAAATATGGCAGGAATAAAACATAAGCGAGAAGGGAATGCCAAGGAACAATGGGATAGCAAAAAGGTCCGCTGAGTGCAGACAGATGGGATGGTACATGTAGGTTAAGAAAAACGACTACTGAATCAAAAATCATAACCACTGCCAAGTAGGAGTCAGGCGCAATTCTCTTCTATTCGTCCTCTTTTTTATCGGTCTCTCCGCTGTTTCTCTTCCGCAATTCATCTTCGCCTTTATCTGATTCCTATCTTAGCCTCCATCTTCTCCTCGTTACCAACTCTTTATGGATCCTCTTTCCTTCTTTTTATTCTTTCTCTATACGCAGCGGAAGTTGCCTTTGAACACTTTCTGAATACGTTTTCCTCGACTGCTGTTCATTGTGATTTTCGAGCGCTAGACATCTCAATTCCTCCTCTTTAGAGTGGCTTTAAAATGTGATACAAATGTAAGGCTTGATACGTGTATTCACAAGGAGGAAATAAGTCTACAGGTTCTAATTTTAACTCTAAATAATAAGTCTTTTTGGAAACTAATTTTCAATCGACGTTGGAGAATCAAATTGAGTTATAACAGTAAAGAGTGAAGTTAAAAATTCCCAAATCCATGAACTCGAATGTATTTAATTCATAATTATATATTCATCATTCTCTTGAATTTTCTTTCGCCGTTACGCTGAAACAACGTTTGGATTTATCCGATGATTTGCACTAATTGAGTATAATTTAGAGGATGTTTTTGAATGAGTATTTTAATGACTCAATTCTGATTGATGGGAATAAGGAGTTTGAAAAAGAGCAGATAATGAGTACTTAAGTGAGCGTTTTTATTCACGGGATGATAGCGCCACTCTCAAGAAATAGAATTCTTCAAATAATGGAATCCCAACTCATTAAGGAAATTACCTCTCATTAAAGGAAATCAATTAAAATGCTTTCCTCCCAATCTCTTACTCCATTTCAAAACCTTCGATTGGCATTTGCATCGCACCATAACTGCAGCGGTAGTAGACGAGTATTTATTAGACATTGTATTAAAATTAGGTTGTCTTCAGAGTATCATTTAAAATTTTCTACGCTGTTCTAATTTTATCAGGTCAATTTGCATTTTTGCAACTTTAAGCTGCCTACCACTGCTCGACTCTTATTTCTTTATTAAAATATTTAACTTATTTCCACTTCGTAACGTTCTCCCATTCCGATTCATTGCATTAAGAACTTAATCATAAAATAAGAGATCTGAACAAATGAAAATATTACGTATATTATAAGGAACCATTTCATTAAAAGGGAATTAATTTAAAAGAAGCATAGAGTGTGATTTTTTGCGATTGCGTTCTTCTCATAAATCCTTGAGACGAATCCCACCTACTAGATCTCCATTTTTCTATCATTTTCTTATTTTTTCAAGTCTTTGGATAGATCCCCTTACTCCCTTTCTCCCTCTATTTTCCTTGTCCATCAACGAGGAAATCTCTTCCACGGTTCTCCTCAACGATCGAGATCCTAAAACAGTGGAAATCCTTAAGGCATCCACTCTCCCTCTGCCATTGCGACCCATTTTCCATTCCCACATCTCGAGGCTACACATAGCACTCAACTGCCGACAAAAAAAAGAAATCGCTTCCTTTCCGAGGCTTTTCTTTCGAGAATTTTCGGTTTAATTTCCATTAAATTCAATGCACTTCTCGGTTCCCCAAAGTGGTCCATGTGCGAGAGTTAATGTTTTATTGCAGCATCTTTCAGAATTATTTCCTTCGGCAGATACGGCCTCTTCCGTTCCATCGAAAGAAGTGACTTGTGCGGAATAACCCTCTCTTCTGAGCATTTCTTTCCAACGCCCAAATGGATTTTCCAGTGAAAGCTATTCACGGGCCTCTTACATTTGTGTTACATTGAAAGAGAGCGAGGTTCGAGACGAAATGGGATTGCGGGTGAATTCAAAAAGTAGCGACATTATTTTTCTTCGATTACCTGATCGGGATCATTGGAAAATACATATTAAAGAGAAATATCCAATTAATAAAATTTTATATAAAATAAGTAATTCCCAATTAATAAAGATAACATCAAATTATCGGTCATCATTCTGTTGGTGTTGCTGCTCGTGAAAACGTCTTTGATTTCGCAACTAAAGAAATAAAATAGTTGCAATGTCCACGTATGATTTACTTTGATACCATTTCTGAAATCATTTAATTTTAAACCATTTATTGTTCGTTAGAGAAAAGAGGATGTATAATATGAAAATAAAGTTGGTTCTACGATTTCAGGATTATTTAATTATTATCAAAGACCTACTGGATGCACATGCTTCCACTTTTTCGAAAATGACAGGTTGGCTCTAAATTCTCTGCTTCATATCAATGAAAATATTCTGTGAAATCTATCGAAAAATAAATTTAATTTAACTGTTAAAATGTTGTTACCTGTGTGCACATTTGGCATGTAAACGTCGAACATGACCTCTGTGCAAAGGACATCCTCTGTTAACCACTGCTTTGAACACGTGTTGAGGATTATAGGTTCAGCGGGTGACCCCTCCCCATTTCGCCCTAACCAAACACGTAATTCCTCTGCAGTTGCCAAGCTCCATTCTTCCCTATTGTTGTTGCTTCCTCTCTGTAAACAAACTCCTGACCATTTGCCTTAACCTCCTTGGCCTTGTCGTTTTTCCCGTAACAATTCGCCCGTTCTTAAGTAACCTCGCACAAGGGTTGCAACCTTTTATCAGATTTTGCGATCTATTTTAGGATTCAAAAGAGTTTTCTTTAGTAATAATCCTTAATGAGAGTGGAAGAAGTCGCTTGAGTAGTAAAATTTACTAAAGCAAAATTTTACCTGTACTTGCCTACTTATAGTCGGATGAATTTGACTTCATAAGGATATATTCTAAATGGAATACGTGTGGATGTTGGAAACGTAATACTGGATGGTTAATTTGAAATAATTTTGTAATTGAAATGTTTCCATGTTTAATCATCTTCATTACATCGCATAAATATTCCATTCAATCAAAATTAAGCTTGTATGGACAAATAGTGTTAGATTATTTCATTCGATACTTCGTAATACACTCCAAGACCCATACAACTCAGCCATGAGAAACAGGAGTTATAAAACGAATCGCTGATGGATAAAATCGATCTTTCTCAAAAGATTGTCATGTCCTCCACTTCTCTCTTAGGTTTTCCACGCCTCGAGCCTTTCATTGTTGCATCATCCAATGGAGAGATGATTTATTACCTTCGTATCTCTGTGTCCCTCTTCCGATTCGTAAGCGGTCTAAGGTCGGTGATGAGGTTTATGACGTTAGGTTTCGAAGAGGGGCAAAATTGGGTTCTTGGCTTGAAGGATATCGCGTCGTTTCTAATGGAAACTTTGAAGGAGATTGGTTAGTACGAGGTGACAGTAGGGAAATGTATATATCATAGCCCAAAGGGTGTCCTTCGATATTTCCAATTTGATGGAATTTCGACTCTCCATTTTCTCCTTGGGCACAGGCCTTTTCTACATTTTCGTGTACATACACAATACGCCTCAGATGTTTTAATATCTATAAAATACATTCCAACCCTGCTTAGTCACAGTTTTAGATTGGTTTCAAAGAAAAATACTTGGTTTATAGTATAAACTATTTAAATGGAATTTCATATATTCACTAAATGGCATATTACTAAAACAGATAATGAAATGCATAACCTAGGAAAACGTTTTTATCATCATTAAGTCAAGCGAATAAATATGTGAGGTTTCGTGATGGGAATTTAGAGAGTTGGAAAAAAGTAAATCAATGATCCTTAAGAATTGTTTTCAAATATTACCAGCAGATCTTACGATTATTATTTAAGAAGATATAATTGAAAGTAATTCAATTTCATTGACTATAATTTAATGTGTTTATCTCATAAAGAAATGACGTAAAATTTTCCTTTAATTCGTTTGTGATAAATATAATCATATGTATATAGTATACGAATTTAGCTTCATAAATAATCCATACTGAAATGTCTTGATCTTAACCAAGATTATTTCCAATGGACTTCTCCTTATAATCTTCATGAAACTTGATCTTCTTCTCACTGATCATTTCATTTAATTCTCTTCTTCATTTATTTTCTGTTTTATCCTCTCCTATCTCTTAACCTTCGAATTTTCATGGACACGCTCAACTCAACCAAAATAACTCGAGAATTCTTCGTTCTTTTCAAATGGAGGACCCAAATCTCTTGACATATTTCATTACGATCCCCACGTCTTGGCCAAATCGTACTTTGCTCATCTGCATACATTGGAGTGGACCTCGTTAGCTCCCTCATCATCGTTAGGGACAACAAGTAGACCACATTTACGAATGGAAATATATATATTCTAAGTTGACTTAGCAAAAATATTAGATAAAGTCTTTACTATCCGAAAACATTATTCTGAAAAAGAATGTTGTACGAGGGACGTGCTTGTAAACTTTTTTAAATATCTGAACCTATCGTTGGAAAAATATTTTACTTTGGAGTAAACGTTAATGAAAAATACCGTTCGACATCGAGAGAACTTACTTTATGTAAAATCATTCGAATTAATTATTTCCGTTATAAATATTTATTTGAAATTTATATATAAGAGGCTCTGTCTACTTAAGATACAATAGGTACTGAAGACTTGAAATAAACGAGTATTCAAGTCAGAGTTGCAAAATTGTTAGAATATTATTATAAGAAACTTGCATTAAAATTACTTTAAATTAGAAAAGTAAACTGCGAGTAAAAGATACCCTTTAGAAACGTGAAAGTCGAATGAATTGAATGACAGTGCATTTTCGGTGTACGTTCACAATCTTTCCGTATAACTTCTACTTCACTCATCTTCTTCTCTCAAACCATTTTGGTCCTATCAACTTGATTTCAGAGTAAATGTAAGTATACAAAGGAAATATAATGCGATTTAATTTTAATGTCTAAATTTTTCTTCTAATTTATTCTCACATTCTGTATTCAAAGCTCCAAATTGGTTTTTCTGGAACGTATGGAAACTTATATTCAGGTGCTCCAATTGAAACCCTGTATTGAATCCATGAGAAGGTTTTCCCATAGCTCTTACGCCTAATACATCGCTTCAAAGCAATCCTCGTGCTATTAGGAATCTAATCCAAGCAATCAGTTTGTGTCATAAAGTAGATCTTCGAACATGTTCTATACTTCCCTTGCGTCACATCCTTTAAACATTAATCTTAACTCGCCTTTATTTTATAGCAAATAAGTATATGCCTTCAGGAATTCTTAAAATATTTCTTTTCTTTCGGCATGCTTTGAATCTTTAATATTCTCACATATTTGCTGTTAAACTAAAGCATCGCCTTCCGTTTACATACGCGGAAATTTAAATTCAAAACACAGTCGTGCCTCCGTTTCATCATCTGCATTGGTATTACCAGAGCAGAAGCTAAATTTGCATAGATTTCCGTATTCCCTAAAGGGCATCGTTACATAAGCGAGTTGCACTTCACTTAACTCTGAATCAAATACTATCTCTATCATCTATTTGATCGCAGGGGAGAGAAATTTGATTTACTCGTGACATTCCCCATAATTTTTACGGGAAATGTTAATCTAGTTAATATATATTAGATCATTGTAAGTTTATACATATTTATATGAGTAGCTCTAAATAATGCCCAAACTTAGTAAATGTTTCTTACAATATCGTAATTAAGATCAAAGCTCGTTAATCTTTCCTCTCGGTCAAATATTCATAGAAACAATAATTCATATATTATTCAAATTTAAATCAACCTCAAACTGTTAATCATTTGATCTTTTTGAAGATGAAGCCAATTAGGCTACGTATCGCAAAATTTGTCATATTTTCATCGTATTTAAATTTTCTTTGAGTATATCATTATTCAACTCTTAAACAAATTTAAACGCAAAAGAGAGAAATATGTTTGGTTTGTTTGCGGTAAGTGATACTTGATATATTCTGCTAAACATTAAGGTTATATCGTAAATGAATACTCGATTTTAAAAAGAAAATAAATCTTTCATCGCATGAGAGAAATACCATTAAAAGTCAATATGATCATTTGGAGAGTTTTATCGCACATTGTGTAAAATTTTGTACAGTATTCTACTTGGAAATAAGTTTTGAAAGGGCCATAGTTTTCCAACATGAGGCTATGTATGATATCTCTCCTACAGATCCTTCAGCACATCCTTTATCTTCAATCTTAGCCTTTCTCTTATTTTCTCCTCTATTCACCGTCCCATGAACCTGGAAACCTCTGAGTGTTTTGAACACGTTTCCTTCTTGTGGGAAGCCTTTTACCATGGAAACACGACCCTGCTCTCTTTTCATCAAATCAATATGATGCTCTCTCAAAATATTGTTCAACTTGTATTGAGATTGATGCTGTTGTTTTAAACAACAGTGTAATATGCTTACAAATATTTTGAAAAGGCGGTAGACTCTTTAGTTTGCCAAATTGCGGTTTTAAAGTTGATAAATACCTATAATATAAATAAAGTCCAATTAATATCTCGATATACAATTACTTTCACTAAAGGAAGTTTATCCATTATCGTATATGTTATTTAATATTCATTTTTGTAATTTAATGAACGAACATTTTGTTAAAACGATAAGTGGAACTGATAGAATCATAAAATTCATATCTTATACATCTCAAATATATACGTATTGTAAACGTTTTGCACTTTCATTTCCCATTCCTCAAATATATTTGAAATGCTCAAAATACAAATAGGATTGTATTCATTTTTCAAATAATTACACAAAATATCATTTTTTGATTGTCAGAAATACTAAAAAAATCGGGTTTTATCTGAAGCTAATGAAACAATAATTATATAATAAAATTTAAATGTATTCAGTATTTCTTAAGTTCATATGGTCATTTTTGGTCCCTTATAAAATAAATCTGAATTAAAAAGCTCAAGTAATAGTAAGTAATATTTTATTTCTGCATGAGATTCCTTTTTTGTTTAATATTAGTGTATTCAATCGCTCAAAATGCATGTTAAAATCATGTAAATTAACAAATACATATTTATTATTTCCTGTTAAATTTTGATACGGAAATTATTTAATATAGAGTCATTTCTTCTTATTTTATAGTTATTGAGATAATAATTAATAACTTTTAAAGTTTAAAATTTATTTGGTTAAAACGTACGGATCCAATTTAATTTCTCGTAAGTTAAATTTACCCAGAAAATGAAACCCTTTAGCTTGTCATTTGTTCCCAATGTTTGAGAGAAGGGGACTCATATTTTTATGCATCGTCCAATTAACTACAGAGCTTTGTTTTCGCCTTATTAAAAAGCGTGGTTAAAATGCAGGATTGTTAAGATGGGCTAATAGGTGTGGCAGCCGATAAAGACGGCATTTCCACCGGAGGCACTCCGTAATTAGGATTTTGGTTTTGGAAGCGATGGGAAAAAGGAATCTTCCTTAGGAAATTCCGCTACATTCCAACCCAGTGTCGGAATATTCTTATCATCATCTTTAGCCTCATCTTCATTTCTTCTTTCCAACCTGTTTTACTCACGGCATCCCCCTACAAACATCTCTAACCTTTTCATCCACCTCCGTGTGTGTGACCTCACCCTTTCCCTTCCTCTCTTGGGAAATCATTTCGGGTTTCTGACGTCATCATCTCCCAGAACCGCCCCGCTTCCAACACTCCCCGCTAACAGCCGAGTATTCTTATTTCTTCTCTATCTTCAGAGGCATTTATTCCGAGCTCCCATTTGTTCCTTTTCCTAACACTCCCATCCTCCCGGTGCATGTCCTTCCCATACTCGGTCATTTGTGTAAGTATTCGCTTCGTTGAGCTCCACGAATTCTGGTGACCTTTCGGAGGATCTTCTCTTTATAATCATTGATCAATGGTAAAAAAAAGGCCGCCGCGGGGTTGAGCACCTACTTTAGGAATGTCAGAACTCGGAAAGATTGGAAGATGATGCTACTTAAGATATTTGAAAAGAAAAAGCAATTTCTTAAGTTGGGACGAATTTAGAATTCCTCTATTCCGTGAATGCGTTGGAATATAGCATCTCGGGTTTCTGAAGGATTTGAAACTGACTTCAATAAGAAAATGTTTGAATTAAAGATTTTTTCAGTATGTTATAATTAGGAATTCAGAAATTAAATGAACCCTCGTAGTACGTGGGTAGTGTGGTAGCTGTTATGGATTTCCAAATAAGTACTTCGGAAAATGTATTTGGAAAATGAACGCAGCTAAATACAATTTGCAAGGGAAAGTACTTATTTATTCCAGCTGTTGTCATAGGGATCTTGTTTCTGCGCCTGTGACTTTATTTCCCCTTTCACGAATGAGTCATATATACCACTCTATCCTTGGCTCATACAAGCCGTGTCTGGAGGCTAATCAATTTCACCATCTTCTTACCCTGTTTGAGTAGTGGGGTGTTTCCCTTGGAAAGGAGACATGTGATTGAGACCTCAATCCCTTCTTTCCACGTCATTTATCCTCCACTATGCATTCCAAACGAGCTCCTCAACTCTAGATTTCACCGTAAGATGAATTTGAGTAAACGAAAGCAACTAATCTTCACCGAGATGGTGATCTATTAGGAACAAAATTCGGAATTGTACCGTTTAAAAAGAAACGTTACATTGTAAATAGATAAGACCGGATGTAATATGATTGATGCAAATGGAGTTTAGTTGCCTCGGAAAGGTTCTTACAGATAATGAATGGCACTTTTTTGTATAGCATTTGCTGAGAGAATCAGAAATATAATTTTTCGTTAAATTATTCATTTAAAGGATAGAAATTTCCTTTGATATTCTTATTATATTTTAGTAACATATTCATTTGTTAATGCAATTTGACTTTGATAGAAATGAATTGCATAACAGGATTAATATTTAGTAATGATTTATCGAAAACAATTTTCACAGTAAATAATATCTTTAGTATTTATTCGCATCTGATCATTTCCTGATTCATGTTTTTTTTACAATATTTTCTAGAATATCCAGAGTAATACATGCCGATTTTACAGGAAATGAATAATTCCTAAAATGTCACTGGATTGCAAATTTGCAAGATTCGGATCTAAAAAGATGAAGAATTGGAAATGCAAAGATGCATCAAATCAATTTCTGCCTGAGTCATGACTCGAATTGCCAAGTATAAGATTCTCTGTACATAATTCAAATCCGAGCAAAAACTAGGGCTCGTGGAAGTAATTAATTTATCCAAAATTCATCAGATACGAGCTCAGAAGTCACCGGATCCTATCAGTAACGAAAATTTATTCCCCGACTTTATCCCAGATGTACCATCAAGGGGTACTTCTTCCACATAGGACGTATATCTTAGAAATTCCGTGAATGATTAATGCCAATATTTCTCGGCCATTCCTGTTTTTACTCTCCTCTGCTTTAATTCTTGGGACCGTGATCTGAATCAGTCTCTCCACGGAACGCACCTTATCTCTCAGCCGGAGTCTTAGTAACTATCATCCGACTTGAGTCATGGGTGGAGAAGGGATAAAGAGGTCCATAAGCTGATGGAAGATCGGGAGAAGATAAGTGAAGGGAAATCTTGGGAGGTCAATGCACAGCTTTAGAGCAGCCAATATATAGTTTCCCTTCAAGTTGGAAATTATGGTAAATTCTGGTGAAT
This sequence comes from Pantala flavescens, assembly GCA_020796165.1. Taxonomy (NCBI): domain Eukaryota; kingdom Metazoa; phylum Arthropoda; class Insecta; order Odonata; family Libellulidae; genus Pantala; species Pantala flavescens. Next base: position 29,516,651 of record CM036884.1, on the reverse strand, counting down.
TTATTTAGCTAGTTAAAAGCTAAATTCCTTACGTTATGCTGTATTAACTTTTTCACGGCAAGTATAAACCGATCAAAACTTGATTCATTTTCAAAATATTTTAAATGCGAAATATTGTGGGTATCCTTGGTATCATTGGTTTATTTTGTTCTGTAAACGTTTTGTAATCTTTCACAATAAGGAACGACTTTTTTTAACTGATTTTGTTATTATAGTAATCAATGATTTGTGCTTTACCACGAAAATGGGTATTATTCGAAAAAAAAATATTGATTTTCTAATCAGTATTTAACTATGACCACGACAGATTTGAAATTTATTCCTATAGCATACCTTGTCTCGTATATTTGCATTTGTGGAAAAATATATATGGAGATGCGTTTCGAATGAATGAAACACGTTTTCGAACGATGAGGTATTTCGAGATTCAGAATCAGGGACGTATCCCGTACATCTATTCCCATTTTTTCTTTCTCCTACACATTTTGGGAAAGGAGGCCATTTCTCATATTCCGAGAACAAGAACGACTGGTATGCTGAGGTAGTTATGGATGATAGCAGCAAGATAAAGCCCTGAAGAGAAAGAGGGAATGAACCTGAGGAATGAGACATTCACTTAATTCGAATCCTGGCCGTTTATTCTGTCGGTGTTCACGAGATGCCGAAGTTCCTTTGTCTTGCGAAGGGTTCTGCTTAAGCAATTCACGGCAGTTATTAATTCCGATCGGGAAAAATATCATCTCCAACTTCGGAAGGATTCCTTTCTAAAATATTCATAAGCTGACGAGTTTCCCGTAATTTGTATTTGAATTATGTTGTGGAGTACGATATCGTTACATCGCTACTCGATGCTCAATATAATTTCCTATCATCAACTTTGCCTACGATTTGTATTCAAATGTGTCTATTTAAATGTATACGACCTTCAGTATTTATATTTGGTATATTGAAAAGTTTCCTTTTCAAGGAAAGATAAACTTGATAATATTTTGGCTATAATAATATTGAATAATCGGATTCTTAATTACAAATAATAAAGTGGCTAATTTCAAGGGATTGGAGTTAATTTCAAAGCTTAAGTGAAGTAAAAAATGTCCCATAAGTATTATCTAATGCATAAGACGCGCATCTCTATTCTAACAAGCAACAATTCGCTTTTTAATATTTGGTCCATTGAACCTCTTTTCCTATTCCGTAACTTTGTATGAAGTGACAAATTTCAAAGATTGTAAAAGATGAAAGTGCGAGCGGATGGAGGTGAGGCGAGGAAAATTTCAAAGAAGTAAACAGACAAAAAAACATAAAAGGACAAAATAAATATCTGAAGAGACAAGGAAAGGGGTGAATAGAAGGAGGTGAAGATGAAAGGAAGAATGGTGAGATACGACGACTGAAGAATACAGAGAAAGAGAAATAAATAAGAAGTATGAGACAAGTCAGAGAAATATGTATTTGAAAAACGTTGAAGTCATAAACAAATGTACAAATTGCAAAGGAAATTAATTAGCAGTAGTTAATTATCATCCTGTAATAGTATATCCTAAACTCTCATTTTAGCATCACGTATGTGTCAGATTGTTAGTATCGCATTATTTAGATTTTTGTGACCAGTTATGAAGTGGTTATCCCAATGAGGTGATCTCGCCTCTGCTTTGAAACGCTCATTTTTTTCTTTTAAATTGTAGCAGAGGTAAACATTCTTAAGCATCCATTAAATAAGAAAATAAAAGAAATTGTTCAATCGAAAATATAACTTTAGAGTACTTTTTTTACAATGAACATCTATGAGTAAATAAGCTCTTGTTAATGAAGTTCATTGAAACACCAATAAGTGGATCGAAAATAGGTGAGAAGCGTAAAAAAAAAGAGTGAGACGGAGCGAAAAGGATTTTAGAAAGCTTTTCGAGTTCAGACATTGATGGAATGGAGACTCCTAGATTTTGCAAGTTTCGTCTATTCCTCTGTTTTTTATAAATCCTTTTTTCATCGTAATCTCTTCCACTACTCCACTTGCAAGATGTGCTTATAGAGGATGTGAAGGATGAAACAAAAGGCGAGGTCCTCAAAACCCATTATCAAACCCTTTCTGTGTTTTCCATTCGACGGGCTTAGGAGTAAACCCATGTTTCCAGATAAAGATGCTTCAATGATTCGGTTCTTGAAATCCGTTTGGAACCTTTCTAATAATACAGAATCATTTTAAAGCTATTTTTGAAAAAGCATTTTCAGAATTGACACTTTACATAGCGCGGTTGTGGTTTAAACATACATCATTAACGAGAATCAGCTTGTGAATTATCTCTGGGCTTAAGTTTACAGTTTTTGCTAAAGATTTGTGATAATTAAGGAAAAAATTTTGTAGAATTAAATCCCTGATTACCACGAACACGAGTTGTACTTAATTTATAATGTTCGAATTCAGCAAATAATCCATTCTTTTGAGTCATCCTAATATCACATTATGAACAAGGGTTACACATATTATACAATGGTATTTCGTTATTAATTTGCCCCACTAAAAATTGTATATTTTAAGATTCATAATTAATAGTGCTTTTTTCCCAGTTTAATTTTTTTCTCCAACAAACTCCATTATTACACAGTTAAAAGTATTTAGGTAATACTTTATTTTCAAAATATATTTTCTTTGGCGTTCTTTTTGTATTTATAACATTAATACAATGAAATAAGGAATGTAAAGTAGTAAATGTAAGTGTATCATTGAGTGATTAAAATATCATTTGAGGTTTCGTTCACAAATATTAGGATTTTGTAATTGATAATGTGAAAATCAGATTAGAAAAAGGAAGATAGAAATGAAGCTGTTCATCTGCATTTTTCCCTCTACTACAGATACGAGGAAGTTACCAACTTCAGTGCCTCAAGCATATCAATTTTCCTCTTTCATTCTCTTTTATTATCTTCTCTAACTTCTTGTTAGTTTTCGTATGTTTTCCTGAAATGGACCGCGATCTTTGCTTTAAATATGCATACGATTAGACTTTATTCATCTCCATATTCCAGAGATAATTGGAAATCTTATTGCTACCGGAGTAAGTAAAACTAGATCAGAACTTCTTGAGTTATTTTGGGTAAGATTTGGGTCAGGTATCACATAAATAGGTCAATTATGGAACCTTATTTCATGAACGCTATGTGTACTTACTATTCCATAAACATCATGTGTTGGATTGAAGATATGTAAAAATGCTGCTTTTTATTCCATAATATTTTAGTAAATGTACAAGTGGTTCAGGGAATAGTAAATATATATATTATTCAAATGCTACTTTTATCTTCTATTACAAATCTATATCGAAATTGGATAAATCATATAATCATATTTAATTCGTTAATTTAAGTAATTCAAGTTTACGGTAGAAAAAGTTAAGCAGATATTTGTTAAAATATATTCAAAGTAATTGTGCTGATAATATACAATCATCTGCAATTTTAATTTAATGTTTATTTCCCTTTTTTCAAATCAAGTTCCTTTTTTCTTTACTTATCGAGTAACTGATTTTCCAAAGATTTGACGATTTAAATCACTTTGAATATATTCAAATTTAAAGGAATCCATTGCATTTTGAACTGAATACATTATTACAAAAGAGAGCTTACATGGGTAAAATAACGTTATTAAGTTACTGTCCTTCTAATGCAGACACAATTCCTTCGAACAACTGTAATTACATTTCCTGACCATCAACAATGTTTTCTTGGTTACGAGCGAACGATAAAAATTAAAATTCCGAGTGCCATTTCAGTTGCTAGGCTGCATAATAATCGTAATGGAGCATCATGTTGGCCCGATGGCGACCCAGAATTCATTCCACGAATCGCACATTTTAAAGGCGACCGAGTTGTCCCATCAAAGCATCCTTTTATTCGCCGTTTATCCGTCCTTAGGTTCCTCTCAGATTCATCCATATCTCTTGTATACTCTCAAAAGGCCGCAATCGAACCCGTGTTGCGGCCGAACCACTGATTTAATTTAAGTCTCTTTCGACCCATTTCCCAAATTTACGGTTCGCACTAAACTTCTGCCTCCGTAATTTAGAGCTGTGACGCGAAATTTTATTTACTTTTCTTCGATGTTCATATTATTTAGTAGTTTTTTCCATACACATCTTAGTTGTTTAAATACTATCAATGGAGCAATTAAAGTTATATAAATTTATATATACTTCAAACTTCAGTCCAAAGTAAATTATCGAAATGTATGAACGATTTGTTAATAACGACCGAATAATAATATATTAACACTCTTTTGAAACAGTGATTGAATACTACTTTTGAAATACATTAGATTTATGCATTTGATGGCTGTGGTACAATTTTGCTACTAAAAAGAAAATAATTAAAACTGTGGTCTTAGAGTTTAAAAAATACAAAAACTGGGAAGGTCTTAATAACTTATATTCCACTTACATACTTTAGTGAATTTCCGAATCAGAATGAAGTCCCAAAAAGCGCAGGATTCGTGAATTGAATTTAATAAAAGTTACACAAATATATTAAAGATATTAAAAATGAGAAACTATTCAATTTATAAACGAAATATTTTGTTCGTTATATAATTTATTTTGAAGAAATAGTAAGCGTGTATTTCAATTATAAGAAGTGAACTTATTTTCGATTTACCTTATAATCTGCGATTCCTGAGCTTATATTATTTATTATTCTCTAAAAAATCTTATCGATTCCAAATTGCTTTAGTGATATACATTTATATCAACAGGTTTTGATAAAAGGCATAACCCTGAAGAGAACTATGAGAATGCAATAAAGATCAATATTTTTCTTAACATTGAAGACTTCCTTAATCTATTTAGGCTCAATGAAGTATTCGTGGAATTATAGCCTTCGCCATTTGAATAAATATTTGACCTGATTCTCAGTATTTGCTTCCAACTTAGCCGTATGGAGCAGAATTGAAGGTAAATAGCGATGAAAATTTGATCGAAGAGCACTTTGCTTGAGTTATCAAAGTACCGGAAGTATGGATAGAGAAGGATTACTTCGCGCGTATAGTTATAAAACTTATCATTAAATATCGAATATCGCTACCCACGGGAATATTTAGCTTCCGGGACGAGAATCAAAAACTTGATAATCCCATTTTAAATTGCATTCCAGATTTTCAAATAATGGAGGAATGCTCTTACGGTCGATGTATCAAATGCAGCCAAGTTTGAGGAGCGAAGCTATGCAATATTCTGGGCGTGGAATTTCTAAGGTCGCTTGAGAGGGCGTCAGGAAATGAGTGGTTTAACCTTAGTAGGTCTGTCGCATAGCAATACCTATTCCAGGTGTAAAGAATAAGGGTATTGCGCGTAAGAAGCTGGAGAGAATAAGACGAATGCCTTTGCTTTAATAAGGACTCACAATCAAAATTAGTTCCTCGGAATTGTTGGAAATGATTATGAGAATCTACCATGGATTATGATAAAGTTCTTGGAACTTACTGCATCGAACCCCAGTTCATTACTGTGCTTATTTGCCATTACTACCTTTGTTGTTGCTTTTTCAAAATTTTTGGTTTCTTAAAGAACTAATGACTATTTTGTATTTATTAGTATGAAGGCACGAAAGTATGATTTATCTGTTCATAAATTTTTCTAATATATTAAAAGACTTTTGGTAATAAAACTTAAAATAAATGCGGAATAAAATTTTTAGATACATTTTATTGTTAGCTAATTGTTTGACAGAATGACGATTACTTTATTGACTCGAAGAATTTTCTTCGTCAAATATATCTTAGTACCAACTAAATTAATGGTATAACGTAGTTTAAATTTGAATTCCAATATGACTGTCCCTTAGTAACTATATGTATTTCCGTATTTCAAAGGAACAATTGCGACTCTGATACTATCTCAGATTCCTGCTGAATCCTTCGTTAATATGAGATTATGAATTCCTCGGCCATCGAATTTTCATTCTTCACGAGAAAAAAGGAAACGGTTTGCCAGTATAAAGCCTCCGCCCCAGACGCTATGGGACTTTTTAAGAAAAATTCCGTGAACGCTGCATTTTCTGGTGAATGCTCTTCTTAAGAAGAAACATTTCGTAATCCGCTCTTCGGAAATTTCCGAGGATATTTTCTCCATCGGAATCTTGTGCGTGAGGATGCTCAAATCGCACAGGAGATATCCGAGGAATTTCAGAGGTACACGTTGCGTGTGGCCAAGAGGAATTCCTGGATCTCAATAGACATGCGTGCGAAGGTTTTTGAGGAAATTCTCATTGGCTCACTCTTGGGGTGGTCCGTCCATATATACGAGTCACTATGTGGGGAAAGAAAGCGGCTTCCTTTATATATTCCACGCTTGTTGACAAGGAGATGGTTCCTTTAAAGACTGAGAAGATAGGAATAGAAGCGACAAGGCGGATGGCTTATGAGGATTTCAGTTCGAAATAAGATATTTGGAAGATTCTCAGTTCCCTTTGGATTCTTTTTCTTTCTGATACACGACCTATATTCTTATGTCTTGCTTTTAAAAATCGATCAAATGGTAGTGATAGATTATAGTGTCCTTTAAATTTTCAATTAAAATAATTATCACAAGCTGAAATCATTATTTATTCGTATGTTAGCGTTACTTTTTTTTGAACAAATGTAATACTTCAGTCAGTACAAAGCAGAATGATTTTTAGCCTTTTATTGTAAATTTATTACTAAAGATAATAACCAATTGGCAAATTAACCTTAAAGGATACGTATAGCTGAACTGAATATTGGCAAATATCGCTTTGGAAGAAGATTTAATGATAATTTATTTTTACTAAAATACCTTTAATTCATCACTATGTATTAACTATACAACTATAGATTAAAACTCCTTCAAGCTTTAAAAACGATCAATATTCTTACTCCTTATTTTTATAGGTATTTACATTCCTTATTCAGTAGGTCTCTCGCTTCAGTTCAGTGCCCTCGCAATATCCGCTAATCCCGGAGTTCCTCAGGAATATTCCCACGGATAGATATTCCGTTGGATATATATTCCAATTCTCTCTGTTTGTCTTCCTCATGTATTTATTAAATATTCTTGAGTTCATTTTGAGCGAGCGACACATAATTGCTTTTGTTATTTCATATTTGAAGAAAGGTGAATAAAAATGTTGGAATAAGCCATTTTATGTCAATTTATGTTTATATGTATATATATTTCTTTTCGTAAAAACTATACAAAAACAATAAGCCGGGTGCGGCCCATCCATAATTTTAGGTCATAATTCGAACGCACGTATGTATCGGAGTTTTCTTTACGAATTCTTTCTTTCGTTTCATCTCATCGTTCATTATAATAATTAATATATGATGCCATGCTTCTTTATTCCATTATTTATATCTTCATTCTTAAATACTTACGCTAACTACAATATCAAATGTATCAGCAATTGGTTTAACATTCGTCTTGTAACTCTTGATGTAATTTGTCAATCCGTTGTGCCAAATAGAGCGAATCTGAAGGAATGTGTAACTTGTTAATATCTGAGTGTGCATACTTTAACATCTCAAACATAAATTTTTGTGTAATAGGTTACAGAATAATAAATACTGTCATCGTGTATGAAAAGAATATATTAGTTTCAGAATTCGGGCTTCGTTCTCGCATTGTCGCACAAAAAAATTCGCTTCATGGCAAAATTCGCGAATTTAGCATTCGAATCACTAAGACTTATCTTTTTATCAACTAAATTTTTTACCTCGACGAGTCCGTAAATTAGCGCACGGGTCAATTAGAGCGAATTAAATATAGAAAGAGAAAGGAGATGTGAAAGTACGTGGATAAGGAGGAGATTCCCTCTAACACGTCTGCCTATCGCGCATTTCTGAGGGCGAACAGATACGAGGTTTCGCCTCTCCTCGTACGCCACACCAAAACAAGCTTCCCTTATTGCAAAACACTCTTTATTGACTTATCGAATGCTCTTTCGAGGTTTGTAACTGAGCCCCATTCATCACTCAATGAATGGGAGTCACCTGTAAATTGCTTTCGATCTGTTTCGGGAGAATGCTTATTGGTGGAAAAACGCCGATTGTTGATTCGTCTCTTTCGGCCACTTACTTAATCATATCGAAGATCTCGATGCGATATAATGACCGATGCATTCGAAGCTGCCAATTTATCGTTGCTAATTCCGACTCGTTTTAGTACATTAACCCATCTCTACGGTTACGATATGAATTAACCCTCGGACGACGGCGAAGGAAAGCTTCTATTATGCGGAATAATCGGTTTAAGGATTAAATAATAGGCTCTTTTACTTATCTCCGGGAAGAACGATCCTTTGAATTTTAGCCGATGATATTGTTCGGCAGATTCAGGCCATAATCCTTATTATGTTCCATGCCCTCCGTATCTGAGCCTATGTTGGTACACTTCCCTATATAGCGCCCCTTGGAAACGGAAGTACATTCTCGTGCGTTTTAATCGCCGAAAAACACGGATTTTAGAGAATTTCGTGAACGTTGATTCTTCCTATTCACGAAGTTGATTACGTAACGCTTGGAGTGTCTCGACCTCTTTTTGTCGAGATATTTTGCACGCCTTCCAAAGCCGCTTCGTTTATTGGCGTATTTACCGCCTTAATAGCAAGAAGAAGGAAGCGAGGTGCATCAACAAACCTCTCTCTCTAAGCTCCAGACCCGTACTTAATCCCTTCTGGAATTAAGCACCCTTCGGCACTGCCATCACATATTCCATTTACTAAGATATCCTATTTGGAATTAGCGAGGTAATCCTCTCATTACTGCGCCATGAGGATGAATTATTCCGCGTGCTTGGGTGCGCAAACAAATTGGTCGAATTATTAATAAAACCAATGGAAAGGTGCCACTGAAATCGCCAAGGAAGAATAATAATAAAATAGGGTGTTACTCGGCCGAGAAACATTCTTTATTTTCGGATTATATATCCCTGGAACATTACGTAACCTCTGAGAGTGTACATAGTAAGTAGATTGACCTCGTACACTCAGTCGGATATCATTATTCATATGATTCGATCCTCTTGAAAATTATCTACAAAAATCAAAGTATGAAGAGAAAATTTAAGTATTGGTTTCATTAAATGATTAAGAAATAGATCATGCAATATGACGCTGATGCAGCGAATTAAACAGTTTTATTTCGTAGTTTGAAATGAGTATTGGATGGGATAACTAAAAAAGACAATTGAGAGAGGATGAATAAATTTCTGTGTTAATCACGTTTTCAAAAGATGGAGGAATCGGAGGGTTGTATCCTCTTTAGGGGGAATTCCCTGAAGACATGAGAGGGAATGAGCGCCGAAGGTAGATTGATGAATTAATGAGGATTTTTCCTTCGAAAGCAGTGCCTAGAATTCCCTTTTGCTAAAGATAGCGATCAAAATGAAGTGCCATGAATGCATTTCTAAGGGAGTATTGAAGATGATGCAGTATGCTAATGATTCTCTACCTCCGTAAAAAAATTGAACAAGAATTATCCTTTAAGATCATCTCTTAAATATTTATCTATCTTGCGAAGGTGTCTCAATGCATAGGACATACCATTTATTATATATATTTATAAATTTGCGAGTCAGATTAATAAATGACATTGATGTTGATTTCAAATGAGGTTCACTAAATAAACTATCTACAAGTATAGATTCTTAGTGATGGTAATTGGTAATTAATTCGCCACTTGAATATCTATATGTTCCTCTAAGTGTCATACTGTAACATTTCAATCAATTATTCATATCCTCGAGATATCTATTTGCTTCCACATGTTAATCCTTATGTAACTAGCAATAGCAATGATTGCAGATTCAGTCTTGCAGATTGAAGTTCGCATGATAATCAATAGAGAAAAGAGTTATTTTTTCCATAACATTAGATATTTCAAATTACTTGTATTTGAAAAATAATTTCCAACTGGTCTACAAAAATTTGAAAATAATTTGAGGAGTAAATGAGGATTTACGAGTATGAATTCTACCGTAATGACGATACACATGATGAATATTCCATCAGCATTCGAAAACCAAATCTTAAAGCTTTCATAAGATGAGAATTTCGCAATTTCCTCACAATGCAATCTCGTAAATTCACTTTATTCGTTATTATCAAAAATTTCGCAAATGCTTTTTCGATTCGAGCAAATACCTGAAGAAAAATGTTCTCAAGGATTCAAAAGGCGTGTGAAGAAGCAAAAGGTAGAAACACTTGAAAGGCGTGCCGCGTTTCTTTACGGCCGCCTTCCCCTCCCGAAAAAACCCTCTTTCCAGCACATCCGCCATGTTATTCTTGCACTCTCTTTTGTTCTCGTTTCGCATCTCAAGGGAAAGGTGTCGCCGTGCGATTCCACGCGTGTGGTCCGTCTATTTCAGAGATACGTCGTCGCGTGACGAAGGGAAGTCACGAGGGAAGGAAGAACATCCGTTTTGATACTTTTCATCTCCTTTCCCATCTCTTTCTTTGTGTCCCCGAGTATTGCCGCTCTTTCCACTCAAGGGGGCATAGACACGCCCATCCACGTTCGCTACCTCCTCTTTCTTCTTCTTTTACTCTATGAGTCGTCTTAAACTTCACATGCACCTTATTACTATGATTATGCTTTTTTCGAAGTCAATTACCTAGAATATCAATCGTGTTGGATGTACGTAAAATGTCTTTCTTTCTTGGAAAGCATATTTCACATTCTTTAACCTTCATCTAGTTACAGAAGAATATTTGTTTAAAATGATGCTATTATTTCATTTTCTAGATTCCTCTTATATTCTTTGAAATCCCAGTTGAAATGTCTCGCAGAAAACCCCGTTTCTATTTTACGAATCGGGCTGTCTACAGTTAAAGATAATATTGGTGATACTTCACAAAACCAGTCTCTTAATTAACCGATAGAATAAACTTTATACATTATTATTTCAGATAATTTCAAATTTCTTTTTGCCTCTTTGCCTCCTCACACCTAGGATATGGATGTGAGGAGTGAAAACCTTGGATACTTAGGTAGAGGTAAAATTCTTCTTATTCGTACAATTGTACGCCCGCACTCTTTAATTTTGGATTGGATACCTTTCTAAAAATGGACTTGAATTGAACAAAAAAAAGAACATGATATGTATTTTTCAATTGTGTGTGGAGGTAAATAATAAGCGTTGTATGAATTTGAAACTAATAAAACGTGAAATATGAAATTGACTGTCAGTTATTTTGTTATTCGATCATTTTGATAAAATATTCGTATTTAAAGATTAGCATTTATAGATCAATGAGTAATATTTTTAAATATTGGATTTATCTTTAAAACATCGGACTATGAAATACTTAGTGAAAGAATATAGAGCTAAGATGTTGTATGATATTGGTGTATGTTTACTCAATAATTGAAGTGATTTTATATTGAGATTTTTAAGTAATTAGAAAGATATATTTTATTAATGAAAAAGAATATATAAATAAAAAATCTGTATCCCTTCTAATAATATTTCTTAAAACAGAATAGATAAATATAAATTTATGTACCAAGAGGATGGTTATTTTCTTGTTATTCTTTTGCGCTGAAAGGGTCTCAACCACATTTAGACTAATTTAACAAAGGGTTTGACTATTCCAAAAATAATTTTCATTTATTAACTCATTTCCCTTTTTTCACTATTGGCTCTCGGTATCTCTTCTCATACAACTTTTCTGCTTTGGTTTCTCCTTAATTCCATCCCACGACATGCCTCGTATTTTTCATATCCCTTTCTCCATAGCTTTCAACTCCTGCCCTTTAAATCCTCACACCTCTTTCTTTTACTTTTCCCTAGACTTGGAGTTGACAGCCCAGAAAATGTCAGATTATTCAGCGATGCAGAATACCTCAGAATACAAGACGAAATGGAGTTGAAATTTTTTTCGGGAGTAGTCTACGGAAGCGATTTTTGTTTTCTCACTTCTGGAAACATGAAAACTTATGCGATTCTCGTACTTCATATAAATTTTACCAAAAAATAGATACCCACACTTATGGTATTTGGCAGCTTACTATCATATATTTAGTTTTTTGGGAGAAAAATGACGAAGAGCAGAAAGCTTTCAACTCTGTACAGTATTATACTCAGGTGAATTGTAACAACAGTGAAGGTTTAAGTATTATTTGAATTTTTATTCTATCCATCAACAACCTGTAATGCGGAACTTAGAATAAAGGGATGACAGATTAAACTTTATTTAGATTATTATCCTTAGTTAACCATTAGAAATAATTACACTCCTTAACGGTTTTTTTTCGACCAGAAATAAGTTAAAACTTTGATATTTTTAAATTTTCTGCAATTAAATAAAGCGTTTATATTCTGGATATTATACACTTATAAAATTGTGAATAGTAAAATGAAATCAATATTATAAGGCTTAGAATATATATGACTTGATGCATTATTTAAAAAAGCATGACTTGATATATTGTGTAATACCTGTATATGTAAATATTTTCTCTAACTACTGTCATAATGCTAAAAAACATTTACGAGATAAGTTTTCTCTTGTTTACTTATATTGCTGACGTGATGAATGGCCGATCCTCGATCGATGATGCGATATTCATTTGTTTCATAATCCAGTGACGCAGTTCGCCATAATCCATTCTGGGCTCCAATCCAACAATCAGTGCCCCACCTTTCTCTAGTATAAGCCATTGTTTCATCCCCGTTTCATAAATCAGGGTCATTTGCTGTAATATTCAGCGGATAGTTTTCCGTGCAAATGGAAGTTACTCATCTTTTCTCAGGGAAGTTAACTACGTCAGACTTTCCACCGTTCAATATATAATTTGGCGGGTAATTTATGAAATATGAACCGTTCCAGAGTGGTTATTGAATCTTTGTAAGAATAACAGTAACTTTAAGATTTTGAGAATATTTAAAGGATGAGAACGAATTGCGTCAAATAGATTTTTCAATGAATCGATTGCTAAAAACTCAATTGTAGGATTCTCATTTTAAAAAGAGAATTTTCAAATGCCTTATGTTTTTGAGCACTATTATATTATCAAACATTATCATTCAATTTATTCTCCTTTTCAGTTTTCGAGAAATTTATTCGTTTAAAGACTCTGGTGATCAGAAACTCGTTTATTATTTGCAAATAAATCATTGGTTACCATAGAAAAGTAAGCATTAAAAATTTAAGTATTGGATTTGCTTATAAGTGAATACACTTAAATTTAGTTTAGATTGGAAATTTTGTAGCGTCTTTATTCTTGCGATGTATAATTATTAAAATTTTCATTAAATTATCTTAAAAATATTGCAGACCTTGCAAAATTTATTTCATCATAACATGAAGGTCATCGTAGAGATTGATTTGCAGTTGTTAAATAAAGTTATTTACAATAAATATCAAAATGCACTCGTTATATACCTATTGTCTGTCGTTCCTTGTCTGATGTAACTTTAAAACGTGGCAAATAAACTCTCACATCGCAAACCATCTTTCTCATATCGTCTCACTTCATAGGTCATCCTTACTTTCTCAAATTCATAACATCACGGCTTCTTTCCATCATCTGTTGTATATTTCTTGACGCTTTTGGGTTTTACCGGAAATTTGTTTTACTCTTCAGGAGCTTTGAAGGGTTTCCATCGAATCATTTCTCCCCATTTCTCTTACGGTGTCATGGGAACGCATCTGAAGAATGAAACTTCTATCCCAAAAGAGTTGACCCACAGCTACCATTTTAAAGGAGCTATCGCATCTCATTCTACTCTATCTCTTATCTGTTGTCTTCTTTCATTCGCTTTTATGCGATCTTTTAACCTCCCATAGATTTCTGTTCTTCGCTATTATTTTAAGCGATATAACGTATTCTTATTCAACGATAATGATAATTCTTTAATTATTTTTTCTTTTCCATCAACCACCTCCTGGTACACTCATTTCTTCCGCCAAACTCCGGCTACGCTTGTGTTACTAAACTCTCATTTGTTCATGAAAACACGTAAAACCTCTATATAATAAGTATTATGATCTTTATATGATGGCTTTACTAAATCTGTATTGTAATAAAAATTATTGTTGTGCTCCAAGCTATGCTGATAATAGCACTGAATAAAATAAGAAAATAGTGGGAAGAGAAAATACAATCTTAATGGCTTTTATTATTTTGGTAGGTCTTAAAAAGATAAATATTTCTCATAATTGTAATGAATTTACCCCTCGTTGTTGTAAATTTGGATCTTAACTTTCGACGACTGTCTGCCCATGGCGTGTCGAGTTGTAATAAATCGAAAACAACGACTCCGAAGAATGAACTATTATTCAAGGGAGATTTGAGAAAGCATACTGCTTTACAGTTTTGACAGTAAACCATTTTGAAAAGAATAATACCAGTTATATTAAACTGTTTCTCCTTAAAAAATGAGAATATAATAATCCTGATTCATCGCAGAAATTTAATCAGCCAATATTTTAAAAATATATATTTAGATATCATTATTCGCTGTAATTCATTTGTAAATTCTTCGTTTAATTTATTCGAAATGAAAAAATTCCTGCCGAGAATGACTTCGGAGTGGTGTCCATGAACGGATATGCCATTAAGAATGCGACTTGGAGATGTGGCCGAACACTCCGTGTTATAGGGACGTCTCAAACGGAAAGTAATTCTCTTCGTCCAGAGCAGACATCTCAATTAGCAAGAGACGAAAGGACAAGTTGCGATGTCATAAGTGAAGGACTTACTTTCTTCTACCCTTCAGATGTTTTTTTTTATTACGGCCGTCAACTTCCAAATCCCTATTTATTTTTTCACCATCATTTTCTTCTTCTATCTCCATCCTCACACATCCTCGTCTCGCGCGAACTGCCTCATTTTTCAAAGCACCATTTCAGTGTTCCTGATTTGTTTTATGGAAAACAAGGGTTTTCTTTCGACTTTATTTTTTTCGAAGAAGGAAATTTCATATTTTGACCGTGCTAATGGATTTAAGATGATGTAAGTAGAGGAAATTTTATATTTATCTTGATCAACCAATTTCTTACTTTAAAAATTGGTCCAGCTTAGAGCTAAGTCTGCCAATTAATATCAGTCCGTTTAAATATTCATAATCTCTCAACTCATTCTCATTCATTTGTGCTGTTGTATGTCCAAATATTCTCTTAATTTGATATTAAGTATAAACTGTCGATAATCTTTACAAATTATATTAGATTTTTTTTTGCTCCCAATTTTTTGTTGCGTGCCTTCTCTTCTATCATCAATAGAGTAAATGAACTGCAATCTTGCTGTAAAAGAACCGAGACTGATTACTCTTCTGAAATTTCATGTTCGTGTTTTGATAATTTTTCATTTTTCTGATTCGCGATTTATATTTACAATTTATGCAAAAACAGATTCAAGAATTAGGTATCAGGCTGATAATCAATAATGTAAGAATTTCAATTAGCAATGAATATTAATAGAGTTAGAGTGAGTAATATTAAATTTTTAGGCGATAATCAAAGTCAAAACGGTAAATGTTTTCCACCATCATGCATTGAATATTAATTATCATAGATTACTATCTATCTCTTTCCTTTGTATTTATATTATAAAATTTTTATGTCGGATAGACGCGTATTGTACTCATATAATTTCTCATTTTCAACATTTGTTCTTATTTGTGAATGTCAAATGTTTGCGATTAGTATCTGAAGAAAATATCCTCAGCCTATCTTGAGAATGAAAGAGATTTCCGAGCAATCTGTTTATTATTTTTCATCTTCTAGAAATTGAAAATCTGATGTATGCCAGTCTCAGATCCAAAAGCTTTTGAAACGCAGAAAGTAATACTCTTCACCTGACGTGGAATACTGGCTTAGCCCAGACATGTTATTCTGAAAGTGCTTGACGTAGAAAATTCTACTTTTTCTCTCACTTTCATCCACAAAACTTTCTCTATTATATCAAATGCTTTTGTTCATTCTATAACGAAAATAGCACAACAGCGCTACTGCGAAATTTTAATTGTCATTTCCGTTTTCTTGAATTATATTTAACATGGAATATGTTTTAAAACATAAATTTTCCTTATAATTCAAAAACAATCCCCTGCAACTTTGTATCCATTAATCTGTGCATGCAATAGTGTTGGGGAATATTTGCTTTAGTTTGCTACTCTTGTCGCTTTTTCTCTTGTGGAAGGGATGATTCTCTGAGAGGATAGTGTTAAGGGCAATTGAAGGTGTCAGGGGAAGGCAAAGAGGGGAAAACCTCTTATCCATCCCATTTTCTCTCCATCTTATTTCAGTCAACTTCTTCGCACCCCTATTTTCATTACTCTTTAATCCTATATCATATGACATATTAAGATTCAATTTTAAAATTCAATTTGAACTTTGAGTCTTGGTAAAAATTTGTGCGCGGATGTTGATCATATTATTCGGAAGAAATTCTAAACTGCATCATTCTAAAAATATCAGTTTGCAATAATATCCCGATTCCGTCGTGAAATAGGAATCTTTTAAATGAATCTTTGAATACGTGGATCTTTCTAAGGATGAAAAATCTTGCATTGAAATGCCAACGAATGTACTTAGATATAGAGCGTATTTCGAATGTTACAATTGTTAAATGTAAAGTTCTGGTTGAGAATTTCTAGCTTAATTTTGCAACGATAAATATAATATTTTATTTAATTAAGCAGTCTTTTACTCTTCAAATCAGTTTAAATTCGGTTGAACGTATATTTACTCTTATTTCAATTACTTTAAAATGCGTTTCCTTCTTAAATACTTTATCGGTAAGAATGTTTAATTATTTATCCAATTGATTTATATTTTCAAATTTACTTGTGCCTTATTTTCGACGCAAAAGAATTGTATTGAATCAGTTCTATATTATTTAAACAAAGAACATTGTTTATATTCTCATTATTTATCGTAGTAATATTTAATTGAAATATACAATTTGCTATAATCATAGTAATTATTATGATTTATCTTATCCTAACTACAGATAACGTAATATTGCTTCCTTACTATAGCTAATTCCTTTAGTCTCTGATATAATCCACTCTGTGATATATCTGTAAACATCGGCCTTATCGAATCTTAAGGGTGAGTGGACACAATTAAAGCATATCTGCACTTAAGAGAGATGTACTACAACGGATTCATTGCTCAAATCCTTGGCCTTCGCAGCGATAGAAATAGTTCCGCTAAATTTTGTGGAAGCGCAGATAAAGAGAGAGTCGAGTGGTTGTTCTCGAGGCACTCCATGGTATATTGCTTCGGAAACTCTCCTGCCGCTGACACCGCCTACCAGATAGGCCACGGTCATCTCCTGGATAAAGGGAGGCCGAGGATAAAAGGCATAGGTGCGCAGGAATTCCAGGTTTTATACATTTTGGGTCATTTAAAGTGGGTGCGGTCCGTGCGGTTTGGGTGCGGAGATGTCGGCGGCTTATTCTCAAATAGTTTCCCCATTCTTCCGACGAAGTTGCGACAGAAATTTCTCCGCCAAAATTCCGCTTTTTCGGTTTCAATTTGAAATTCTTTGTTCGCCGTCGATTCCGTGATTAAAAGTTCTTTTTTAGTGAGATTTTCGCCCTGATTTGTGACGAGTGGCGCTGAGGCATCTGAGGGAGACTATCGCAAATAATGATTCGTGATCGTCTCCATTCAAAGTCGGAATTAATTTTGGGAGATGGCCGTTCGTTAGGTAAAGGACATCAAAAACAGGTGGACCCAAGGAAATCCAAGTTGCGTTGAAATTCACCATATGAAGTAGAAGGAATGTTTGAGTCTTTAATCTGAAGTTGGTCGCCAAAATTTGCGGAAAAAAATCATATTTTGTGTCCTATAGAACTGAAAGGATTCATTAAAAAGTTTGATTACTTGACCTGAATGTCAGATTTTTGTATGATATTAACTCAATACTATGTTGAAAAAACTTTTTCTATATTTTTAATTTCAAGGGATAATGAATTTGCTAAGAATTAGTTGTAATTCATATTAATTTTAAATTTAGAAATATATTTATTTTCTGGTTTTTATCTATATCTATGATTATGAATCCTAAAATCCCTGTGAAATCTCTTTGGAATTAAGTACTGAATCATATTTATTTATCTTGTTTTGCTATGAAAGGTGTTAGTTATAAAATATCAGTAGAATTGTTTACCTTCACTAAATTTTTCACTTAATTAAATTTGTAAAACTATTTATCTTTCTCTGAACCCCATTAACGAAATTTATGTATGTTTTTATTTGAATGATATGGATATATATTTAAGAGGAGAATTATTTTTCTTGATATTTCCCTTGAATATCGAATTCATTATTATTGTTGTTGTTTTTGAGATAGGGAAGTCGTGATTGGTAGAGAAGGTTGACAATATTTTAGCCATCAATATTTATTTACAAATCAATGGATACCGATGCAATGCAGAAATGCTACTCTAGACACCTTTGCTCTTTATCATTTTAAATTCCAATCTTGGGGAAAGTTTTCGAAAAGTTTTAATGCGTCCCTCTATTTTTTGTTCGCCTCAACCTTAGGACTTAATACTCATCCGATGCTCCTGTTTTTTTCTGGGAAACTTGGGCGATACCTCTGGTGCAGCGCATCTAACCAGAAGATGCCCACCCTTTTCTTTCTACGGACTCCAATCCGATTTCGTCTTTCGCAGAGTGTCCTTCTACACCCTCAAGATCAAACTTCCTTCTCTTCCCAACTTCTCCACCGAACGGGAGTGTGCAAACTCGCATAATTAAATATCGATCTCGGATGTCATTTGTCATCGGAGGTTGTTAGTTCTAGAGTCGGTCGGCAGAGGAGCTGGAGATTGAGGAGGCGGCAAGAACCCGTAGATGGTATCGTGGTTCCGTTAAGGGAGAAAGGGTTCCGCTGAGGGCAGGAATGAGAGATAAGGAGTTTTCCTGATGAAGGAACGGAGTTGGAAGTGGTATTTTCTGGGAAAGGGTTCCGCAGTATTGAGAATTTACGCGATAGGTTTGTTTGCAGGGCGAAGGTATTCGTATTTAAGGGCGATCGAGAACTCATGTGGGGGAGAATAGCATACCACGCAACTTTCCAGAGGATCTAAATGGGTTTAGGGCATTTTTACGTCTACGAGGATGTCCTTTGTTCGGAAGGTAATTGAATTAAAGGGCTCCACACAAGTTTTGATACTTTTTGATTCCTGCATCGCTACGGATTCATTTCCGGTATATCTCAAGTTTCCTTAAATTTTCTCCCAATTATTTTACAGAAGGTATTGTATTAAATAATAAATTTTTACATACCAATTAATTCTGAATGAAAAGAGCCTGAATAGTGAATAGTTGTGATTACCGCTAATTATTTATATAGTGGATTACCACTTATTTCACTTTTATTCCTAAAGTTACAAGTAAGTTTCACCATTTTATTACGATAACAATAATCTTCAATATAAGGAGCGTAATTTCCTAGAAAAAAACTAGATATAGAATTAGTATTTTGTGCGTAGTGTTTTAAAAAATATGTCAAATTTTTCCTGTGCTAGTTTCTAGTTTACCAATCGTAAATGAAAGTTGCAATTTTAATTCGGTACAAATTATTGAGCATCTTCTACGTAATACAGTATCGAAATAAGAATGCAGATATGCATTTTCTAAACCCTTGCTGCCTTAATCACGATGAGATAAAGAATGCATTCCTTTCGTATAACTTAACAAAACAGAATCAAATGAAGAAGTTTCAGCTCTCGTTCACTCAAACGCACACCAAAATCCAACGAACCAAAGTTGCAAGCGTGCATTTTAAACTGCGCATCAAAGCATTCGCTTCTGATAAAAATGCCATTCAGAGTTATCCAAATCGATTCTTCAAAGCTTCACTCCTAATTAGAACGGATGACATCGTATTTTTTTATTAGTTCACATTTTAACCTGTCGCTCCAGAGCACCAGATGCTCTTCTTCCTGAAAAAAAACTCGATAGCTCTGGAAACTTTTTAATCGAAGTCAGGGAGCAGTTAGCGTTGGAAAAGTTCCTTCGACCGAAAAAATAGGCTCTCATAGTTTGAGACGGTGGCAGCTTGAGGATGGAGAAACGCCCGTATCGAGGATTATGGCATAAAAGATGGAGAGAAAAATCTGGGCCGTATTTTGAATCGAATAAGCGACAATTTGTTTAATTCTGAATTAATAATCATTCCTTTTCAACCTTGCTCATTCAAGGCTCTCGAAGTTTCTAAAATATTTCCATGGAAATTAAATAACGTTGAACCTTTTACGAGACGTTCATGAATTACCACATCTATAGACGTTAAGCCTCCGTTATTATGTTAATATTACGCTTTGGTGAAATATTTTAATGAATGTTCTTTCATTGCTTTTTATATTTTCTGCTTAGTTTTATTAATTACCTCGGTACAAAGCAAAGTTTTTATTTTTTGTTGATCGTTGTAGCTCTAGCAAACCTAGATAAATTTCATTAAAGCTGTTAAAAAAGGAATTTAGAAGTGGTGTGAATTGAATGAGAGTTTCAAAAAGATCTCGACGGGGAAATTCCCTCATAAAATCCGGATTTAAACCTCTTTTTGAAACACAAGTTTCGAAACTTATCCAAACAAATTCATGCGGAAAAGGGTGTATTAGTTTAGAATGAAGGATTTCTCCAGGTTCGATCAATTTTACCTTCACATCCTTTTATACGTTTTATCCAAACATCTGATTCGGCTAAAAAGGAGTTAGCCGCCTTGGGCCTCAGGGGTTGAACGCACGTCTCTTTTGATTAAAATTTTCGCTTTCGCACCCTTTCCCGTAGGCCCTCCGCTTCGGTTATTCTCTTGTTTTATTGTGGAAACCTATCTTTATTGTTTTTTTGTCCGTTCGATTCTCAAGTTTAATCCTCCAAACAAAGCGTCCATTGTTGATGGCGTCCGATTCGCGACGCGTTTTTAAAACCTCCTTTTCACGGAAATCTCTATAAAAGATGGTAAATATGCTTAAATAAAGCAGAAATAAGGGATCATAAAGGGACAGAAATTAAAACGAATTATTATCAGCTTAAGTATCTCCCGACGATATTCCATCGTAGCGAATTAAAGTAAATATTTTTTCAGGAGATATCTTAAATAGAATAGGTCACCACTGTTACTACTTCCAAAATGTCCTACTTTAATCACCACTGGTTTGACAAATAATAAGATATCAAGAACAGAAAGTGAGTAATGTGTGTAATTGGAGAAAAGTCTGCAACCTTTTCCGTGAAGTAAGCTTTTTGCTTAGTGTAGTACAGAGTATAAGTAAGGGAAAATGGTACATTCGCGACTACTAAAAATGAAATTGCGGTAATTTATCGAGAAGTCTTGAATTTAAATATCTACCATCATATCGCTCAACTGTACAACCATTCCCATGGATTTCCTATTATACCTTAATTGGTTAATAATAATCCTAAAATATAGTAAAAATCTTGAGAAAAAATTCTTTAATAATGGTATCAGTTACTTCTTTGTTCTAAGCTGAATGATTGTCATAGGTAAACTTCTTATCCCGTGTAACGTTTATAACAAAATAGGAAACGATTTTTATTTGAATAAAGCTCTTTAATTGAAATTATGATTGAGGTCAATAAAAATTAAGAATAGCGAGAAAAAATAGTTAGATCGACACACTTTTACTTACATTTCTCATAATTTTAATGTAGGTTTATAGTAATCGCTTACAGACCTAAATGATATATGCGCCCGTCTCCAAACTTTGCCGGAGAGCAATTCATTTTTCCCTGTTTTTTGAAGAAGATATTTTGGGTTTAAACTGTGGAAAACTCCATATGGAACAATTTTTCGGAATAAGATAGACACTCGGGGAAAACATGTACGCTTCTAGAGTCCCGTAATTCAACCGAGATAATTCCTCCACGGGCCTCTAAAAAATTGCTATCCCGAAACTCCTGACAAAAACCTTTATATTTCATTGCACAGTTTCAGTTGCGTCCAACCATGGAAACATGCTTATTCAAAATTTGAGCTTCGTAACTTTCGAAAATATATTTATTATTATGATTTACGAATATATCAGTGAACATTATTAATTACGCAAATGATGTTATTTCTCTTTGAATTATTTCCAATGAATGTGTTCGATGTGATTAACTAGAAAGATTTGGGGGAAGAAAAGAGCCGAGAATTCATATAATAATTTGCTGAGATAAGAGATTGGATTTATGGATTATAATAATCTCTTGAGGCACATGGATAGTTGATGGAGCTCAACTTTATATCTCATTATTTTAAAAAAATATCCGTCCATCCTTTTCACGAATTGAATCAACACTTTAAATTTGGATGCAAATATTATCACGCATGAAGAGCTCATGAACACAGTCTAATTTCGTACAAGTAATGGATAGATTATCACTAAAATATGAAGATTTTATGTAGAAATTGCAGTGAAGCCGATTTTTAGTGCATTAAATAAATGTACTTACCATCTAGACTATGGCTCTGATACATTTTATTTGATTTTTAATGTAGTTCACGTAAGGTTCTCACGTTTAACGAAAGAGAGGTCGAAAATCGGTTCCATAATGAAAAATGTCAAAGATGAAACGTAAGTTATGGAGAGATCGGCCTTATTATTTGCTATGAAACGAGAAAGAGATAAACCAAGCAATGGAATGAATGAAGAATCTGAAATAATAAGCGTTTGATGCTTTTGGGATCCAGGGAGGAGATAGAATTATGTTGACTCTCAGAGATGACTTAATGCCAATTGTATGAGTCGTCCAAAGATAACTACTCTCACCTCTGGGAAAGAGATGGAAAGAAATGAGAGCAGATCGTGGATATCAGAAATAAATATGGAAAGAAGAGAGAGACGGTCTGAAATTGAGTCAGGATATCAAATGGAATCAAAATATTGAACATAGTATTTGCTCAAAACTATTTATATACCAGAAAATTGGAAAAAGTACGTTTAAAAAATAAGAGTTAAAATTTCCTGAAGTAACAATTAATATTGAGGGGCTTTATTTAACTATCTTATGTACACAATTGTATTGCGTATTATGTGATGTTTATTTCGTATTGTTAATAAAGCACATTGGTGAAAAATATAAAAAGGCAAAGAAGACAAATAATAGTTAATAAAAGAATTGAAAGGAATAGAGTAGATTTCGGTGTCTTTTATACGAATACGAGACAGAATCAAGATTGTATTGGCAATTATTTCATATGTGAGACGTACAATCAGAATCATGTAAAGGAAAGTGGGAACGCAATATATTGATAAGGTGATGAGGGAATTGAGAGAGCCATTCCAGTGAAAGATGTAAGTCGGTCTTTGATACGAAATAATTATCATTCGGTTCGGTTGATCATTCGTTTTCTTAGATTCTCAGAAAAAAATTATACAGTTTAAGAAAAAGGAGCAGCTGGAGAAGAAAATATTTGAGCGAATAGAAATTTACAATAAACTCAAATCAAAATTTGCGTCTAACTTAGATATATTAACTTTTTAGAGGGTTTTTGGAACTACGGGATGGAACCAGAAGGTAGCAAATAAAAATGCATTTTAGAAAGGGAACTAGTTACGGAATTTCCCGAGGAGATAATGAAAATGTATGATTCATCAGGAGATGAAAACGGTGTGATGAGGAAAGAGATAAAATGGAAACACGACGAAATGGAATGAGTTGAATAAAGAACCGATGATGATGAGAAATTAAAGGAATGGAAAAGTTAAAATTGAATAATTGGAGTAAATCCTCTGATAGCTGAAAAAGAAAGCTCGAAAAGGGTTGTGTTTGTTTTGGAGGGAAAAGGGTGAAAATAGAAGGAAAATATGAAAAATTGAGAGGAAAAGGAAGAGCTGTAAATCGTGGAAATAAGGCGTTTAATGATTTTTTTTCCGAACAGCAATGGAGACATCCTTTGCACTGTGCATGGATCAGCTGAAATAGATTACATGTGGAGCACATTAAGGAGATCTAGGCTACCGCGAAGGAGGGGCGTGAGCCGAATAAGAGGTGGACGATGGAATATCCTGAGGGGGAGGGGAAAGGTCCAGCGGGAAGGAGGGAAGCTTGGGATGCTGGAACTTAGGGGTACACGTGATTGCGTTTAAATAATGTATACAGCAATCCACAACTCCCTCTCAAATCTCCTTCCTCTCTAATACTCCCACAAACTTTGCCTACTGCTCCTCCTCTCTTTTCCCACACTTTCCGTATGAGCTCATTAGAACCGCAACATCCGCTGCTTTGAAGAATTCCGCGACTTCAACACCGATTGATCATTTCTTCCATTGGTCGCAGTTAATGGAATTTATAATTTCCGCCCCTTTAAAATTCTTAATTGCCTCTTCCTAGAATTCTTCGTCATTCGGTCTCGAAATTAATAATGTGCCGTCTCTTTCTTTTATTTACTTTACAATTTCAACCTTCTCGGAACGTTCTTTGTTCCCTCGCAGATTTAGATCTAACAAAGATTTCCTCGGCACTCCTTTTCGAAACCTCTTTTCCTAAACTCGCCTCTTCCACTCGTGGATGCTGATCAACTATTCACGACTTTCTCTTATTCTTTGCTTCGATCTTCGCTCGTTTATTAGTCTCATTCAAATCACTTACACGTAATTCAGAGGAACGCCTTTCTCCATTTATCTGCCATCTCAAGAGAGAGGGTAATCCCGATTCATTTTGTTACTTAGAAACTTATACTAATATTAGAAAGGAAACAATCTCAACTATAGTTAGATAACAAGTTGTAATATTAAGTTGATAATTTCTTTTTCTGAATATTTTGCTTGAAAAACTATGCGAGTTTTGCATCAAATACTTCCCGTAAGTGTCCATCTTTAAGGTACAATAACCTCTTTTTTAGTCGTAATTTTTCTTCTAAGAAACGACGAATTCTTCAGTAAGTACATCTCTGCTCTAATTCGACTCCAAAAATAAGAAAAATCTCCCTTCATTTTAGTTTTAATGGGCCATTAAGGTACCTTTAAAACACCATCTTTAATTTAACTCTATTTCGAATTTTATCTTTCCTTTAAGGAGCAGCCGTATTGAATAATTGCCTCCATTATTCAAATGATAAAAGTTTTGGCAACCCCTTATATAACATCCGTCTTTTCCTCCTCTTCTTTGATGCGAAGGTGAGGAGAAGCAGTTGATTACCTCTCATTGACCCTTTCGATCCGAGGGCGCATGTCTTAGTCAAAGCTTCCAATCCTACTTATTCCCATTGTTCTCCACATGAATAATTCCACCGTAATTTTACTCCCGCGAATGTTGATTAGAACGCTTCATTGATTTTCTCCTTTTTGTCAAAAAGAACGATTCTTTTCGAAATAGCTTCATCGACGTATCTTCTTGATCCCATCGTATTTTGTAAGTGTTCTTAGCTTTATCTCTGAAAAATCAACGCTAAAATTTAAGATATAGACACTTTATTATGCATGTATGATTCCACCATTAAGATGTATCCTATTCTTTGATTCCCAGTTTGAAAATTGGGTTGTATAGAAAAGAAAAAAAATTTCCGACATATTCGGGTACATACATGCATATTTTATTTAAAGCCATCATTTACGAAAATTTATTTGATACTGCTGATACTGATTAAGATAATTGTTATATAATTGTAGCTTCTGATCCGAAATTTCTTAATATTTTTTTCTTCGCAGGATAATTAAAGAGACTTTCTTAATGAAATTAAGAATATGAATTTGAAAGAGTCATTAGTCTTTTTAAATGAATACATTTTTATTCATAGCGGATTTAGTTCCAAAATTCTCTAAGCTCCCATTGCCAGATTATTCAGTGGAATGTCCATTGTATTGTGAATATGATATTATTGCTTAAAATTTTTTGGTCACAATTTCGGAAATCATTCTTTTCCAATCTCCTGTAATTTGGTTGGAGAACTATGAAAAATTCTATTAAATTTACATCATTCTCATTAACTGTTATGCATTAATATGTTTACTCTTGAAAAATGCGCCTCTTATTTTCTTACTTAATTCATGATGTATGAAATGTATCTGAATTTATTTTCCAGAGATATTTGAGTGTATTTTATCGAGTAAAAGACATTAATTTTCCTATCAAAAGGAGTGCAATTTGGTTGCACAGAATGGAAACAGAGTGAATTAGCGAAGATGGTGCGACAAGAAAAGCCTCAAGGCACCTTCGCTATTCTCCCGCCAGAGGGTATCCCATGCGGTCTTAGCAAAGTAATGGCGCAGTTCCTTGCGTAGCTTCCGGCACGAAGCCACTTCTCGGGATGAATGAACATCACTCTTCCTTTTTATTCGCCATCTTACCTTCGTCCCATTTTCACATCCAATTTGCCGCTAATTCATGCTTTACTCTATTCACTTATTCTACTCCCAATTGCTTCCTATTTAGCGGTTCGGAAATAATTGTTTTAACTTTTCAGGGAGTGGCCATTTTCAATTCCGAGTAAATTGATAATGTTCCGTTTTTCCGAGATCAATTTTTAATTTCAGTGGTTTGTAAATATCTTTAGAGAAGTACGTTTGTCTTAAGTTTAAGTTAAGTGGTCCGTTTTTAAGATACTTTACAATTAGTAAATAATCAATATGCTTTGCGTAATTTTTCTCAAATATTAAAGTTTTCGTGAATTCAGGTGTTTTATTTTATTGCTTTTCTATTGTCATAGAAAGAGAGTGTTTTCCCTGATTTTTTCAATCATTTTAAAACAAACATATCTCAATTTCTCACAACCCCTCACCGTATTTCATTTGTTTATACAGAAATGGAGGTTGCGATGAAATGAGTTGGGATTTTCCATGAGTAGGAGCATAATTCACGAAGTTCCGGTAGAGGACCGAAAAGATTGCAGGAGTGGTTAAATCGCGATCAACAAAAAAACTGCGGAAAATAGATGATTGAGGTTTGAAAAGAAGAGTTAGATTTTATGTTTATCATCTTATCTCAAGATGGAAGATTTTGAATTATTATTTATGGAATACATACCTATTCAATTTAATTTTCATATCTGTCATTCCTTTTTAAGCATTTCTTAAATTATTACATGGTTTTATTCATACTAATATTTATCAAGCTTTGTTGATTTCTTCGGTGCTTCACCAATGTATGACAATGTTAAGTAGGAATATTAATATTCGTTATAAATCCGAACTATTAATAGACGTGAGTGAATGAATTATCAACAATCATTTATTAGCTGAATGGAATCCTTCAAATAAAAAAAATAATCTTCGATTTCATTAAATGATCACTAATATTGTGGGTTTTTTCTCAAAAAGGTTTTCTATTTATCGGCGAAGATTCGTGTATTGAGAGTGTACCTCTTTTGCATGTATTTCCGTTCTTTCGATTCTCGGAAAACGGGAAATTCTATTTTATTCGTATTATAAAAGAGGGGTTTACTACGCCCAAAAATGTCTTTGGTAATCGTAGTTTTCGAATCAAGTCACTTACGCGAACAAAAATTAAAAAGGTTTCTTTTTAGGGAAACGAGATAATTTGGTTATCAGTTTGTATCGGTAATCGAAGTTGAGAGTTTTATTAATTAAAACTTGGATAAGTGACTGTGAATGATGAAACTGGCCGTTGGAGCCAACGTCTGATTAAGGAATAATAAAGACGATTGGATCTACTTTTAAAAAGTCATGCTTGTTGCCAGAAACTCATCAATTCCTAGCTTAAAAACTTCTCTGTTTCAATTCCCTTTTCCATCGGAAAAACGCGGAGTTTTATGAGTAATTCATCGCAGTCACTTCCGTCGGGTTAATTGTATTTTTAATTCCCCACCGGAGCCTTGCAGGGAAACAAGGGTCGAAACAGGAAGGGGTCACAGTAATGTAGACACAGATGCGTTCCCAATCTTTCCCGGCCCTTTTCCAATTTACATCGGTGGTTTTCCCACACATGCTGCGGACTTCATCCAACGGACACGTCCCAAACTTTTACGAATATTCGGAGAATAATTGTCACGCTTAGAGGCGGTGATTGGTCGAAATTCAATTCGCTCAAGTGACACGAGGAAAGTTGATGATGAATTAAGTCGAGAATTTTTTTTTCTGCGGATAGTTTACATTTTCATGGTCGTTAATATTCATTCTCCGCTATCTCTTTCCCTGAAATATCATCAAATAACTCATCAACTCTATCTTTTTAAATCGTTGTGTACAAGGGAACGCTGACACAAGGGAGAGAATTCGCGAAATTGAACTATATCGCAGATAATACATCTATATCCATAAAAAGAGTAATTATATTAATTTACCTAAGATAAAGATGGAATATTTAAGTGTTAAATGAAATCCGATTGCGAGATTCAATATACATATAATTATACCTTGTAAAGGACAATCATAATGATGAGGAAAATCATATCTATAGTCGCCTTTAAATTATGATTACAAGATTATGAATAAATTTTTATTAAAACTATATTCTAATAAACAGGAAGGATAATAAAAAGGAGCAATCATAACCAAATAAACTAACGACAGAAAATGGTATTCAACGGAACACTTCAATCACTCATTTGAAGTATTTGACCATAAAACCCATGTTTACGTTATAATCACATCTAATTCGAAAGAGCGCAATGCCATTAAATGGGAATGAAATTGAGTGAATAAGGAGAGGGAATAAACTACGAGGTAATAATAGCAATGCTGGAAGGGGAAAGATGCAATGCGGGACTGCGTCAAAAGAGAGGGGATAAATATTTTATTTTGCGAGAAGTGGAGAGATGGCGGGCGAAAGAAGATGAGATCTTTGGGGAAGAAAGCTATGGAACTGAGATAGGGAAAGAGAATACACAATTCTGTCTATAAGAGACGAATTTAAAATAAACACTTCCTTAAAATAATTCATCATTAAAAGGTCATGTCATCGATTTCTACTCGTCCCTAACTTCTTTTACGTATTATTGGTATTTCTACGATAGGAATGACGTATAATTATCTGCGGTTTTAATCGTATAAAATGACCTGTTTATCGCCACCGCTTAAAGAGCGTTTAATTAGATAAGCTCATTGTCGCGAAGCGCTTTCGGCGGCAAATTTGCGCAGTATTGATTTTTTCATTCCTTAAACCGGTCGTCAACGACGCCATAAAAAGAGAGAGTTTATAGATTGTTAGGAAATAAATTTCCTCGCAAATTATGGGAGGACCTTTCTTTCGAAATGCGAGAGCTTTCGCGGCATAAAAGACTGGTTTATTTGGATAGGGTTGGCCAAGTTTATTCCCTTACGTCGTCCAATATGAGTCATTGCCATTGAATTATGCGACGTTAAAAATGTTTGCCCCTAACTTATGTCTTGAATAATGCCTGTCTGAATTCGCCGGCATTTCTGTTCGCGCTCTGTTTTTTTCTCTCGTACGAAAAAACAATGAGCTTTTAGTTATTCTCTTTTCTGGAAACGGATGTTATGGCAACCTATAGAAGCACTGATTTCACGAGAAATAGTTGCTGATCGACTTGTTTTGTGAATTTGACGTTTTTGCGAAGGTAATATAAACAAACCTTTCCATCCGATAATAATTTTGCTTCGTTAAATATTAGTTTAATGGAATGAATTGGAATTGCACTCGTTAGAAGTTGGTTATTAATAACATGATATTGAAACATTTATCAGTATCGTTTCGTATTTTCAATTATATGATTAAAAACAATCATAATCATTTAGTTGTAGAAATAAAATCTCGGCGTCTATAATTCAATGAAAATACAAAAGCCATCATTAAATTTATATAAAGTTCTTTCAACCTTTCAGTAGAATAGTATAAATCCGCTATTCGAAACGATGCGAAATCAGGAAATAATTTTACTTTGTACATTCGATGTATTAAAATATATCACAAAGTTTTCTTACTCTCAAATTTCTTATACCTAAATTCTGGCGGTAAAAATTTATATAATTAGGAATTTTCTTTTGAACTTAATTAATGTTTCGGAATTCGGACTTCACTATTATTTTCATTTTATTCTCTTAAGTATGCTAATATAATACACAGTTTATTTGTGATAGCTTGAGTAGGAAAAGGATCTATTTTGTACATATTTGATTTGCAATGGTTTAGTTTAAGTATGAATTTTTAATGAATAACTTCATTAGATTAGTTTGTGGTCAATGAGCGTATAATAAGTTGATAATTTTCAGTTTCTTTACAAGATTAAATTCATGTTTTACCTAATATTTGCGTATTATGTTCTAAAGAAGCTTAATTTCTTCAAGAATCGTTTTATTGTAATGGTAGAGAATAATAAATCTTAATAAACATATAATGAGAATTTATAAAATTGAAAAGGTGAACTTCATACCTACTCTAGTTAAGTTCTAACAATAAAATCAGCTTCGTGAATCAAATATTATTATTTAATTCTCGGCAGCAAGCTATTGCTTAAACTCATCACTTTTCTTAATTTAGATTGTGTATGCAAACCTAATACTTGTGACGAATGAATGACATCACTCATTTACAAATCAGTACACTCAAATTATATAATAAATTTTCATTCCTTTCAATAAATGATATAATCATTCAATCTTAAATCCTATCCAACCAAATTTAAGAGATAAGTTTTCTTTTCCGTAGAATTTGAGGAAAACATTTCTCCATTCCGATGAAAAATTATATTCGCGATAAAGCCATCTCAGAAATAGGTTATTTAGAGGAGGAAGTGAGCCTATTAAATCAAAATGTTTTGTTATTCCATTTTCATAATGTAGCGATTTTTTCCGCTGAATTCATTCTTGGCCGTTGGATGAAACGTTTTAATTCTGCGGAGATCTTTGTTGGGCCGTAAAAGTGACTTTTGCTATCTTATGGGATTATCTGCTGGGAGTTGCCCATAAGACGAAAAAAATGGAGCTTGGTCACGATTTCCATTCAGATGTTCAAAACTCAGACAAATATACAGATTTTCTATGAAATCCCGTTTCATGTTACACTTAATCAAATTACGGTAAAGATTCCTAGCTTTAACTTGTATATTTCTTATTATATGATTTATAAATGACACATCTTGTAATTTGAAGATGAAACTCACTTTACCATGCAGAGTTATCTAATATTGCATCCTATATATTAAATATTCTATAAGTTTCATTTAGTGTCTATATTCTATAACAATATACATATACGATGTATCGTATATTCATTTGACTTAGGCAACCGTACAGTGTTCTTTGCTCCAGAATCACCAATGGGAGCGAATGTTACTCCTTATCAGTTGGGCAACCGTACTGATATCATTTTTCCTGGAGCGCCAACTGGAACGATTTTTAAAACCTTCCAGTTAGGCAACCGGACAGATTTCATTGCTCCACGAGTGCCAACGTGAACGACTTTCAACCCTTTCCATTTGACCAACCGTACAGATTTCATTGCTCCAGGAGTGCCAACGCGAGCGATTTTCAATCCTTTCCATTTGGCCAACCGTACAGATTTCATTGCTCCAGGAGTGCCAACGCGAGCGATTTTCAATCCTTTTCATTTGACCAACCGTACCGTATTTATTGTCCTAGGACAGCAAACGCGAGGAATTTTCAATCCTTCTCAGTTGGCCATCCTAGATTAATACAGTTACAGCTTAACGCGTGGGATAGATTCCAATAACTTCGAGCGTTAAACGAAACAGCGTTAAACGAGGCAACGTAAAACGTACATACGTAAATATTTAATGGGGATCAGTGACAAAGAACAGGGAATAAGGAAATTTATCAGTTCTTGCCGAATAAATCACAATAACATAGAATATTTTATTTACATATTTACAAACCTAATAACCTTGATGAGAACAAATAAATCAATTGTGACGCAGGGAAACCGCGTTTTTACTGGGATTGCGACTTAGGAGGCTACAGTTGGAAACTTTTTTCTAGGCAGACTAACGAAAGAGCGTTGAAAAAAATACATAGTAATTCTACATACCACCGTCGCTATAAGGTGCACCGCTATTGGTAGGTGCAAGACCGTTTCCTTTGCACATATACACAACAAGTATCAATACGGTGTGTGATTTAGGGAACCCCAAAGAAACCGCGTTATACCGAAACAGCGTTAAGCGGGGTCTTACTGTATATATTCATTTGACTTAGTCTATTATAGTCTCATACTTCTAATATCAGCATCACTTTCTCCACTCAACTCTGTAACTGTTTTCCTTGTCCTTTAAGATATCCCGTTCTCTTTCCATTTTTTCAATTCATTCTTCCCTCTCCTATGAGGTTCTCATTTATTAACGCCCACCATTTCTCTTGGAACACTTTTCCGGAATAAAGAAGGCGGAGTGTAACAGAGAGGAAAATAAAATCCGCCTCAAGCAGTAGAACCCTTTGAATGGAGAAAGATGTCTCGAATTGCGAAATAAACAGTGTTTAGCAAATTCATCCTTTCTTTTTTCTTCCAAAAATTATGCTATTCTCTTAGTCCTGATTTAATTTCTTTCGGCGAAAGGTATCATTTCTGTTTTTAGATCACTTTATTCAAAATATAAAATGTGGAAAATAAATAGTAAACGATTTTTCTCTGGCTTATCGTGAACATTTTATGAAATATTTCCTTGAAAATAATGTAATCCAGTGAATTAACTGAAATTACGTATGTAATTAATCATTTACTCATCAGTATATACACAAAATTCAAATTATATACATTTTTTAGTTCTCTATTAAAAATAAGTATTTTATTCTTATTCTGAAGCTTCTTTGCGTTATGTACATTTAAAAAATTATTTTCGTGGATTTAGATACATCCTTGGTAGAATAACTATGATAGTTCAATGTGAAAGTATATGTTCCTTTCGATTCGATTCGAAGTTCCGGTGAAAGATAGGACGAGGATCAATGTCAAAGATTTGAATTAATCCTCTTCTTACACTGTAATATAAACTACTCTCTGAATAAGATACACAGATCATTAAATAATGTCTGGAATATAAAGTTTTATTGCTTCTATTATGACCAATTATTACTTCACTTTGATAATACAAAGTGTTAATTTGGGAATATCATAAAAAATAATTCCGTTACCTAATGACATAACAAGGATGCAAACCCATGATCGTGCAGTTATTGTTTAAGAAGTAAAAATTTTAAATCACGGAGTTTGTAGATTATTTTATTTTACGGTTATTTTTAGTTTTGATTGTCTGACTATTTTCGTAAATTATCAAGTCACCAACTTAGTAATGAACGATTAATTCCCTCTGAATAATGAATTGAATAGAGTCCTTGAGCGTGGGAACGAAATACTTTGCATCACAAGTCGTAAATAACAAACAGGATTCCAACACGAGGGAATGATTTTGGAAGCATACTCTTTCCGTCTTTGATCTCGACTGCGAAAGCAATATTTCACGCCGTTTCCTTTGTTCGCGCCTTCCGAAAAATGTGTATTCCCCCTTCCAAAGGCTATTTCCGTCTTTTGATGTCCATCGCTGCACATAAGGAAAGCGAAGATATCTATCTGTTTTAAGGGCATCTCTTTCATATGCACCCCATAAAAAGAACTCGCTTTGACGATATTTCCTTCGAAGGCGACCGATTGTTTTGACTCAGGTATTTGCAGTCCCCTTTCATCCCGACACTCATCGCCGCTCTGAATAAGTGATAAGCACTCCTTCAAAATTCTCTCGCATTTCACAGCCCTAAGGTTCGAACCCCCATGCCTCCAAAATGGGGCCTTAAATAATAGAGAGGCTGGTGCATCTTGGGAGCGAAAAGGAAGGGATGCCTTAGGGGACTTCGAGCCCCAGGATATTGGAAGGCAGACGTGTTTACAGTGGATGTCTTCGAGGTGTTCTAGAGGAGTGTTCTATTTCTATCGGGTCACTCTGGATGACCTCATTCCTCCTCTAGTCTTATCCGCTCTACTTATGCATCGGTGTCCACCAAATGTGCCTTTTTGTCATCTCGTAACATCCACACCAATTGGTCCTCCGGACGAAACAAACTAGCGGGGGTACAATTTTTGTGCAATTTGATGAGAACCCTTAATTTTATCGTATCCTTTCCATGTATTGTTGTATGTCTATGCTAAGGAAACATTAAGGAAAAGTATTTTTTACTTTCTATAGAACTTAAAAGATAGCGTATTATTTAACATATAAAAGTTTATATTTCTTCCAGACTTAACAGAATATGAAAAATCTTATCCCTTTTATGACAATTTTAATACGAATGAAGGGAATGTATATTTGGTCATAACTACGCGTAGATAACCGTACAGCAATTATGTAATATTCGATGATAAATGTTCCAAGAAAGAGAATGGTACTTTCGGATGATGGATTCATCTGAAACCTGTACAAAATCCGTGATCTTTCTGAACCACAGCTCCGTCGACGAAATATTTTACGCTTTATTTAGGAAATGTATCACTTCTATTTCTTGTAATGTGAGAGATTCTCCCGATGAGATATGCCCTTAGGACACTAATCCTATTTGTGGGGAGCAACCCAATTTTTCACTTTCATATCGTTCTTCGCGTATTTTAGCGACATCTCGGGTGCGTGGTTAATGCTTTATTCTTCTAATTAATCCTCTCACTTCCATCCTTTCACCTACCGCCCCCCACTCCCATCCCTCACGCACTACTTATAAACTTCCCCCTCATATTCTTCCCAGCTTTAAATCTTTCATTGCATCGTATTCTTCCGCCTAAGTTTGCCCTCTTTCTCAGTATTATCTTCGTATTACTTCTTAAGACTCTCCACTTTTACAGCCTGTTACCCTTCCACGCCCCACTCATCCTCTTTACCTTTATCACTTGTCTCCACTTCCATTCCTCCATACTTTTTATACTCTTTCCCTCAAAATATTCTCTTTCGATACTATCCTTAAAATTCTCCTTTATTATTCATCGGTTACGTATCTTTTTATTTTAAATATACAGCATGGATTCAGAAATGATTCCTGTTTTAACTATCTTCCAAATGATTCTTTTCTTAGTTCACGGTAAGATACCATTTAAAATTAACTTTCCGTTCTGTGTAATCCTTTATGTTTGTCCTCAATTTTTAATACCTAAAGTGGGCACAGTGCTCTATCTTCCTCGTAGACCCTTTGGCTTAATGATCCCCAGTTCCTGCACTAGCCGCGGACGGTGTACTTAGCCACTCCATTGTCTCAACAGAAGTCCCGCAGTCGACGGTTTGGACTACAGACCCTCTTCTCAACACATTGCCCTTTAGCCACAAATTAACTGAGGAAATATGCTGCATAGGGTTTGTTAATTCTAATCTTGCCGTATATCTTCTCCCCTTAAATAAACTATATCATTTTATTCTCGCACTTACACATTTTATACGTACTTTTTTAGTCAGCAAATTCATCCCAAACTCATTCTAAAATTTATTCGACTTTCTTCTTCTCCTCCGAGCATATTTTTATTTTTTTATGCGTACAATGGTCTGAAAACTTCTTAGACTCATCCTTTTACTGTTGGCAATGATACAGAAAACCTCTCTTAAAGAAATATTTTCAACGCCATCACATTTTTTACCATTACTGTTGCTAAAAGAGTTTTTGACTGATTTATTGAAAAGATTTTTATCTGTTAAGCATTTAAAGTAATAATCGAAATGTCTGTAACTACTTTTCCGTATTTCTCTACTTCCCTCTTTTTAAGAATCCTCCCTTAAGTTATTCTGGTTTATTTGTTCATCAATTTCCGCTCCAGCGATTGAATATCATCTCCGTAGTGCACCCATCATTTTCTGCTCCTTAATTCCCCTTTAAGACTTTTGCTCGTATTACC
The DNA here is from genome assembly GCA_020796165.1 of Pantala flavescens. NCBI lineage: Eukaryota > Metazoa > Arthropoda > Insecta > Odonata > Libellulidae > Pantala > Pantala flavescens. Next base: position 29,480,945 of record CM036884.1, on the reverse strand, counting down.
CCTCAATCTTCTTCCATGCATTCTGAGCCCTTCTTACAACATCACTCCATTTTTCCTCCATTCATTTCCTTTGCTCAATATTCATGCAAATGAATAACCGCTCCCTCACTTTAATTCATTCTCTAAAGATCCTCCTACGCCTCTTCCCCTTTGAATATTTCACCGAATAAATCATATCTTATTCCCGTTTCTTTATTTCTGACTCATATTTTATTTCCGAAGGAATTGCTAAGTAATCCGTCTTTCCCTTCTTCCATTCCTTCCTTTTCTCTTTTACTACTTCGGAACATCTTCTTCCTTTTCACCCACGTTTTGTATGCCAATGCGTGTGGTTGATGGTGATTTTGAGCTTCGAAACATTGCTAGATCAGGAATCATTCAGTAAGCGGATATTGATAAAGAAAATTACTTCCTCTTTTCCTTAAGAATTAGCGGTGAAAGTTATACTTTCTATGATTTCAGATGTTATGTTGTTTCTTAGAAATCAGGAAATATTAAAACATATTTTGACGAATTTACTTGAAATAATTAATCTTAAACAATGTTTGATTGAGCTCAATAAAAGTAGTTAATTTATTCATACTTTCGTGGGAAAATCTGAAACCAACGGAACACTATTTATTAAAACAGAAACAAAGATAATTCTGCTTTTCTAACAAATATTTATGCAGATATTACATGCGATAGCCCCCAATTAATTTATAGATAATTATGAATAGTTTTTACGAACTATTCCAAAATCTTATATTCTTTTCATTCTTCTCTATGAATGGAGGTTAAATTTTAAAATTTTTTGAAAACATTTTTTGTCGTTGTGGATTTAAAAGATAAATATCCGTTATGTAAATTGTATAAAATGTATGTATGTATATAGAAGAATTTTTCGTTTTTTAAGAACTAATTTTTCCACTTCGTAAAAGTTAGATATCTTTCATCCCCTATCATGAATATATTTAAGTCCACAACTTACCATTTTTGTGAGGGGAAGGCTTTATTGGAAGATATCTGTTTCCATTACAGTAATTGATTCTGATATTTCCCATCGGATCCTATTTTTATTAGGAGTCTTTAAGGATTTTTTCCGAACTGAGGCATTTTAAATGGTTTTTTCATATATTTGTTTCATTTGAACATTTGAGACCGTTTTCAAATGCAAGATTTTATTTGCCCACTGACTCAGAGAAGGAATAATTTGGGATCAATCATCATGATTTATCTATAAGTTTGGTCAATCAACTGAACATTTTATGAAATATATTTTACAGGGATTTTATATTTAACTCGCATAAGGAAATTGCAATTTTTTACAAAATATTAATATTTCAATTTACATTAAATTGTTCCTTGAAGAAAATAAGTGTCAGATTTGGAGTGCATTCGGTAATTACATCGATAATGATGATTACAGTTAAAAGAGAGGAGGAAATTTTTGGAAATTTAATACCAGAAAAAGATTCTATCGTTGTGAAGATTTTTGGAAAGATTAGTAAACTAACCTTTATACATTCAGTGTATTCATAGTTGATTAGTGAAGAATTTGAGACAATGGTTTTATAATTATATTCATCTTGTGTATCTGATTCGTACCTTTCCGAAGAGAGATTTGTATTTCCGGTAATCCCGTTGAATGAAAACCGGAAATGAGTGAATCGAAATGTGTTTATCACTTTTGTTTGGGCTGATTCATGTTCAAGATGTCAGAATGACTTCTCAGCAAAGCCCTCAAATGCATTTAAAGGTTGATAACTCTTTCAGCTCTGGTGAATCTCTTTGGACACACGACTCAATGAATAAAACATCGCATTCAAATGAGACATTTTTGCGGCTCAGCATTGGGAATGCCCTTCTTCGGATATATCTAAGTTATCTCGATTGCCTATTATGTCACCCATGAGGGGGGAGGTTAAAAAAATAATGGTCGTAATAGAAAGTAAATGCGTTTTAATGGAATCTTTTTTTAGTAGGGATTTATGTTTCAATGGGGATGAATTTGATTGGATGTTAGAGCCTAACTTTCGAAATACAAAATTTATTTTGTTGATTCATTTTGATATTATATGGTGATTATCACAAGTGTTAATGTTATTATTTAGGATTAAAATAGTAGTATTTATTTTTAGGTGAAAAGAGAAAAATGCGTCATGATTTAAGATGTCTCATATAGTTTGTATTCAAACTGAAAACTCCGAAACTTTCCAACTTAGAAGAGTAGCAAAAGAAAAGTATTTCGTTTTGAGAATCGTTTTGTAGGGATGCTATCATCTCCTATTGCGCAGTAGCGTTGGTTATGAGATGCACTCCTTTACTCTGATTTAAAATTATGAATATGCTGGAAACAATTAACGAATCGAATTCAACCGAAGTCTGTATTCGATGAATTTTTCAAGTATTTATAGGTGATGACAGATGTACGTGAGGAAAGCATCCAAAGAAAAAATGTAGCGATTTATAGGGTATTTTATTTTCGTATTTTGTAAATAGAATAATATCTTTTATCAATTTTTCTGCTTAGAAATTAGTAATATTTTCTGATATTAAATTCATGAAAGATCTCAAGTGATAGGTAATTAGCCATATGTGCTTAAAAAACAAAAGAGAGTTTACGATCTAGCTTATATAATCTCAGAACAAAAGAGAGTATAGAAAGATCATCGAGGAACATATCAAAAGAAAAATCATACTCGGGTTAATTTGAAAAAGGAGGAGAATATAGAACTGATATTTTGTGAAACATGTATCTTTTTAAACAAAGAAATCCGAAAATAAAAGTAGACAGAGGAATCCAAAATTAACATTTTATTTCAGGAAATAATCATATTTACACTTTCTAATAATGTAGATCCAATCATAGCTCTCAGAATTCATAAATGTACGCTTAGTCTAAAATATGATCATAGTAGCATTAATGCTACTTATTGATTTAAAATAGAGGTATCCATAATCGATTTTTATATTCGTCTCTCTGAGCAGTCATCTAATAAGTTTTAATTTCGAAAAAATATGTGGGCAGAAGGACATTCCCATGCTTACTTACCATATTCATATGAAACGTGATGCAAGAGGCAAAAAGGCAATTAGTGAATTTCCCTTAAACAAGCACCAAATGACGGTTCACAGGGTAATGAGTGGATCTGGTAACGTTTTAGAGTGTTCATTGCCCTCTGCCATCCATCAATCCCTGTTTTGGAGAAAGGTCAATCGGCGCCCATCTTCAATGTTCTAATATTAAAATATTTTCTTTGTTAAACGAACGATGAATCGTTTTAATATGGCGGAGAAGTGAAGCCTTACCCTGTATCCATCTGTTGCTATATTGTCTAAAATACAGAGAAGATGAGAATAATCTAAAACATTTCAGTATCTAAATTTTATCCTTAACTGGAATTAAATACTTTTAAAGGAAGTAGTTCTCGTATTAAATGACATTGAGAGAATTAAAAAAAGCATTCCGTAGTTACTAAATTTAGGGAATATGTAGCAGTTTCAGTTAACCTGTTCGTGATACAGAGCAACGCAAAAAGTGATTTACAGAACAAAAGAAACGGAAAGTGCAAAATCACAGCAACAGACAGAGAAGTCCTCTGCTATACACTTTTTGCGCGTTTCTTTGACGAGGACTGCGATTGTTGCCAAATTTCTGGTAACTGAGATAATTTTCCTTTCTTTTCTCCTTCAGCTCGTTACAATCCTTTCCTCCGAGATTTCTCAAAGCGTTCCCTCCCCTTATCTGCAGCCTTTGTCTCGAGATACAGCATAGAAACCTGCAAAACGTGAGAGAAATCTTGCTGTTCCGATGAAAGGGATTTCGGAGCAGAATAAAGATATGCGACTCGCTATAAACGCTCCCAAAACTCCATTCTTTATTCATTCCGAAATTTTCTCCTACAACTTCTTCTGGAGAACACCTAGAAAATCCCTTCTAGTTTTAAAAATTTAAACCTTAAAAACACAATCCAAAAAGCTTTCCATAAACTTACGGTGAATGTTTCAAGTTAAACTTGCGCTTGATGTAATTTAAAAACTTAATACGGTTGAAATATCTACCATTATGAAATATGGGCAAATTTTCTCAAGATATCTCAAGATATAAGTAAACTGGTTCTTTGTTGTGAATAAATCTTAATGCGTAATGTTCTACGGAAATAAAATAATATTATGGGTGAATGACTTTCTTCTAATAATGGAATCCAAAATAGCATGACTTAATTTATTTAAAACATTTCATTTCTTTCGCTTCGCATATAGAGATAAAGATATAATAAAAGTTTTGATGATCCTTATATTTATTTATTTTCGAGCTCTGTACTCAATAATTTATCCATGCATAGTAAGTTATTTCTACTAAATTATTCGTTCTTTATCATTTATGTCAGAATCTTCTGAATTGCATCGTTCAATAGGTATAATAATTCGCAGACGTTTTTTGATTATCTTATCATTTTGAGAGAGACCTCTACTGAGAATGCGCAATTGATATGTTCCTTTCGCGGTTCATATATTTTCAGTATAGACTTTGGATCTGCTCTAATGATGCGATGTATTTCAAACTGATGTTCACCCTTCACTCCCCATTTTCACAACCTCACTTTTTGAATCCCAATTTTTATGAAACCCACCACTCCATTATTCTTCCTTTCGACAGCATCACCTATGGCGTCAATCCACTTTCCAACCTCTCATTCCATCCCCAAAAACTTTTATCACCTCTATACACTTTCTCCTCTGACTTCTCCTTAACTTTCTTTCTCAACTTCTCTAACATCCACTGCGGCCACACGGAATATATATCACATGTGCATTGTTAACAAAGAATAACACGTGGAAATATTGAAAGAGAGAGTGTTTTTTTTTCCTTGAGAAATATTCTTTAGTCTGAGATATAATTATTAAGTGTACATGTTGATCTAAGAGTAATAACTAACTGTAATATTATTTATATTTCAACACCTACCGTTTCCTGAGTGTAATATTTCATCAAACCGAATAATTGTCCGAAAATCTTTTTAGGTTAATCGTGTTTGCTTTATCATTGAATGCGATGCCGCACCTAAATATTTAATATGTAGTATTATTAATAATTGTAGTATCATTAAAAATTAGTTGAAATTTTAAGCAATAAACATTATTTGGTTAATCATATACTAATTTAAAGGTTAAATATCATAGTTCAATTTCTGTTAAGTAGGTTTGTATCACAAGGTGAACGATCATATTTATTGAAATGATATCTCATTTAAAGTTTTCAAATGAACCTTAAGACCATAATTACTAAGATCAATACCAAATGTGCAACATTTTATTAAAAGGCAAGTATTTCGAGGAATAATTTGGCTCTGTCAATAGAATACTGTACACTTTAATAGTGTATTATATGAACTGTGAGAGTGGAATGGATGAAAGGAAACTGTAGGAATCGTAAGAGGAACCTTTTTATTGACGAATACAACTTGTGAATGAAAACATCGGAAAAAGTGACCACCGAAGTTTCTTTGGCTCTATCGCTCTCATCTTTCATTAATTTCCCTTCGGCTTTCTTTTCCAACTTCACTCACCTCTCGATCCTCATTCAAATTATCTTCAAACGCCTATTCCTTCTTGAACAACTTCGCGAACTTCTGCTCTCTTACAACAATCGCTTCCTCGTCACACTTCTCATTAGATGAATTTCTTTAACTTCCAATGCCTTAGACATCCCGTCACTCAGGAAGAGCGTAGAGGGATTTTCCATCCATGGTCTCTCTCCTCAGGATTATACTTTTGCTACGAATTTAGACGAGATACTGGTTGACAGATGAATCTTTGAGGATAGATTCTCAAATATTTCTCAAGCGGAATTCATCTCAGTAAGCTATCACGATTTAGGTTAAGCTTTCTTTTTCCTTTCAATTCCAGTGTCTTCCATCTATCTTTTCTAAAAATATTTCAAATCCAATTATAAATATAATCTACAGATGAGATATATTAAAAATATCCTTTAACATTTTAATAACTCTAAAGAATAAATGGAAAATATGCTTTCCTTCCAAATCAATACATTTATTACCGTTTTTATTTGAGTTCACATAGTTCTTACTTTTGATGGAAAATAAAAAGATTATTGCAGTTTGTATTATATATACCTTTATTTATCGTGGATTTTATTACAATATACGTATCTATATGAAATTTCTAATTCCGAAGTACCATATAAGGCTCATTGTTACTTCGGAACCAACTTGAAAATATTTCTTCTGCATCTCCTAAATTTTTTTTCTCCAAAACTTTATGCTTTCACGCTCGACATCTCTTATTCCATTCACGGAATATAGCCCTTTCACACTAGATCTCATCATTATCCATTCCTCTGCACTGCATCCTCACAACCTGTTCCATATGGACTTCATTACTCGAGTCCATCGCTTCGATTCCTGGCCTTCTTTTACCGTAAGTTTTTCCTTATACTGAATACAATTCTACACCCTTTCACAAGAGCCCTTGACAGTGAAAGGGTTAGGTCTTTCGTAGTTGGTAAGTTTTTCTGCTCTTACGAAGAGGCACAACTCTAGTTCGCCTGTAACTTACTCACTCCTTATAAGCTTTAGTTTGGTATCCTTTTTATGTGTATCGACAGAAATGTTATAAGCAGAGAACCAATGTGTACGAAGGAAAGCTATAGGCGTGTAAGTAATGAAATAATGCGCATTACCGAGGGCAATTATCCTATGATAGGATTCAACAATTTGTTTTTATAAACTCTCACGAAGTATTGAGTTTGCTTTTTAATCGTAATTTCATCAAGTGTGTGTTTTATTAGAGTACCTGATTATAGATTTGAAAAAAGGCTAACATTTCTTCATTTGTCACGCATGAAACTAATAGTAGATGGCATTTATACATTATTTGAATACATTAAAAAATTCATCACAAATCGAACGAATCTTCATTTTGAAGAATTTATTCATAGAATTGATTTAAGTCTTTTGTCGGGATGCGACTCATTCAAATTACCGTCCGATGGCTCAAAATTCAAATGGATTCATTGGTCTTTATAGAATAGCAAGGTTACTTCATTGAAAGAACTCTATTTCCTGGAGGAATAAGGTTTGATTCTTAATAAACTTGAGCAGCTATGAAATGCCATAAAATCATTATAATGAGTAGAGATTTTAAAATATAAGCTTTACATAACCATCTCGGAATTGAAAATAGTAACTTGATTCCCCAATTCACTTTCATTATTCTTCACCTAGTGGATAATTTTCCCTCCGAATATAGTTTCATTCCACCAAGTGAAGACTAAATAAGTGGATTTTATTTTATAAACTTAATCAGCGATTCCGATACCGAAAAATTATTATAGATTTAAAGATGGAATATATCTGATATTCGATTCGTAATTGGACTGTAAAATTAATTTCCTATTTAAACATCATTTTCTTTCTACACATGAATAAGACCTGTGCGTGCTAATAGATTTTTAATCAGACCAAACATTTAGTACACCGACATGATGATATTAAAGTTATATATTTATTATATGCTTCCCTCGAAAAACTGGATTTATTTACTCATTGGTCAAATGAGGTCAATCTTGCTCAGTATGGGCGATGAAATATTAACACTGTAATGTTGAATAGAATTCGGTGAACATTTCTCAGGTATATATATATATATATATATATATATAGGAACAAATTCTGAAAAGAAGAAGGAAGGAAAGCCGGTGGCGGAGAGAATGTGTGAGAGAAATTTCGATGAAAGGATGGGAAATATAATCCAATGTGATGGAGTGAAAGAGAAGGGTAGAGGAAGGCGTGTGTGGATACTCACAATACACAATCTTCGGACGTGTGAGCGACTTATGATTAGAACGCCAGAATATCGTCTCTGAAGTGTACACCCAATAGTTCCATCAATAACCTTCGAAGGTTATCCTTCCTGACGTGGAAAACAATATATTACTTTTTAAATGTCACATAAACCAACAGGAAATAACATAACCAGAGCCCGATATACCTTTCTCTGTTCAATTCTTTTATTCATAGCGAAAGTCGAATCAATTGGTCATCACTTCTGATTAAGCTGTCTATTTATGTATCAATTGACTTGAAGTTAATTTCGGAAAATTACATACTTTCAACGAAATTTTCCTATCTTAACAAATTTTGAAGTGTGTTTAATGAGAAATTTGTTTTGCCCTCATGTAGTACAATCTTATTGATAGATGTTTTTGATAAAATATCATTCATTCCGTGTGTAATGTGTAATTCTATGGAAACGCAAATTATATCAGCAATAATTAAAGAGACTTAATTAGGGAAAGGTGAAGATTTAGAACAAAGAATCGCGCGACTAATTATAAAGAGCTTGTTTAAATATGTTCTATTTCCCATACACAACTGATTGGAGACGAAATATGTTACAATTAAATAAAAATAAATTACCTTTTTGTGCACAATCATAGTTATATTACTATAAAAATAATTTAGTTAAATAGGAGTTATCCTATTTTATATCCTATTAAAACCTATTTTTATAGTTATATGAATCAGAAAAACGTTTTTTATAGACCCTGAAAAATGTTCGAAATTTAATTTAGGAACTCATTAAACTTCTGTATTATTTTTTACAAAACACAAGGATATGAGAATACATTTATGAACAGATATTTTATGATACGAAATTATTCGTATGATACTGAGTATTTACGCAGATATCACTAAAATATATCTCTAAATTAATATCGAAAATATTTTAAATTTAATTACAAATAGGATACTGACTTCATCAACAGGATATTAAAATTTGTTATTAATTCGACAGGTGCACTTTTAATTTCGATTTCATAAAAAGTATTGTAAGTTCTTTCATTCGGAATTCTCAAATTATAGGAGTAAGAAAATTCGTTGGAATTGAATGGACTTGCAATGGAGCCACTTTTTCTGCCAAGTTAAGGAGCATTCACGGAGTGAAGGAGACGCAATACTCTTGGGAAGTTCGGAAACAAAATTTCGCTTTTGTGGCGAGAAAACATAGCTCACACAAGATCCCTATGGATTCGGGGCAGCATTTTTTATATTTCCCAACTTCCAACTATATAGAATTTCCCAATGGATGTGCAGTGACTTTGAGAGAGGCGTTGCCATGGATAGGTCCGAAGTTTCGGCCTCACACATCTACGCACACACTCCCTCAAGTAGATTGGATGGGCAGGAATAAACCGAGTTAAGGGATTTTGCTTTGATTTTTCCGATATTCGGAGGCGACGAAGATCGAAGGTGCTTGACAAAAAAGACGAGGGGTTTATGGGACGTGGGAACCATTGCATTGGTCTTATAAATAAAGAGACCAAGTACTTTCGTAAATTTTTGGATCATTTGTTATCCTTAACAGCGTATGGAGTTTTCTTTTGGAGTTATACTTTTTTTACTTTCCTTTAAACAGTGGCTTACATTCGGTATTTAAATTGTTGAAAGGTTATGATCATCGGCCACAATATTTGAAAAGATAATGATTTAATTGGAATGTGAAAGAAAAGTAATTCTGATTGCCTTCTTCGAAGATTAAATAACATTTTTGGAACCTCCTAATTGACTGAATATTTTAATTTTAAGTCTGAAAAATATAATAATATAATCTTTAAAAAATTTCAACACATTTTTCATATTCTATATTTTATGTTTTGGATTCTTACTTACTAGTTATCTAAGTTAATAAGCATTGTTTTTTCCTTTCTTTGATAAGCATGAGTCTATTACAATTTTGAAATTAGATGTTACATAATTGAATGTTTTAAATTATATGTGAAATAGAATTATTGATTATTTACTTTAATATTGAAGGAACTTTTAAAGTTATTCCCTTTAACGTTTTGCTCAAAATGGAGCCTTAAATATTAATAATTGGTTTTGTAAAACGAGGTAGTATACTCAAATCAATCCAACTTAACCCATTTCGATTTTTGATGGCTGTCGTAATTCATTATGATACAACGATTAGAACTGCTCAAATACCCTGTAAATTCTACCAAACTTTTCAAAATCATTTTGTTTTATCACCTTCCATTCCGGTAGAAATTCATACGTCATCGCAAGTTTAAATATCTTTGCAGGAATATCAATCATGATTTAGTTCGACTCTTATGGAAGACTAATGAGGGAAATTCATGCCCGCGAAAGCTAAAAAAATTGCAAACCTAATTCTGTCATTAAAGAGTTAATAATTCTTAGTGACGTAGCTGGAAGTAGAAAAGAGATTAGCTCATCATATTTCATAAGATTATTTGGGAGCATAAATGTAGACTCTCACAAAAGGAAAGAAATTCGTTGAGTATAGCAGTCATCGAATTAATCTTCCACTTTCGAGGGAGTTTCACGCTATTTCAAGTCGAAATCAGTTCAGGGGCATTCTTCTTCGAGCATCCGGAAAAAGATATTCAATTTAATGTTTTCTTTTCTGTATACAGTTTGTGTAAAACTTCAAATTGATACATACGCTTCAGGTTTTAGCTTAAGAAGAAATGTACTATTTACAATTTATAGCTCTTAGACTGTTGACTAAAGTCTCTTTTTTGTTTCTGCTAATCGCAATCCGAATTTAGTGCATCGATAACTGAACCTTAGGACTAATTTTCTAAATTTTATTATCACCTACGGTATCATTAGATCTCATGATAATACCTATTTACGAGATGAAATGAATTCACGGAGAATATGAGTGATTCTCGCCTTCCTTAAGGATCCGTAGAGGAATCTAGAAAATGATTGATGGGCGAGAAGTAGGATAGAGTACGGAGAGGTAATTACTAATCTGAGTGACAAAGAAAGAATTGGGTCACGAGAAAAGGCACTAGAAAGATCACCAAGAAAACGCCATACAAAAGAACGCTGCTTCGGAAGGTATTCAGAAACGAATAGGAGGGTTGGGATTTTAGGATTCAGTTGTCTGCGTGGCGATTAAATGTTTTTTGCCCGGCGACAGATAACGGAATGTAAATGGGTTTTCATAGGGCGATGAACGGGAGGCGTAAAAGAGAAGGAATTTGGAAGTGACAGAACGGGGAAGATGACCTTTAAAGAAAAACAGCACAAAGTATTCCAATAACTCCTGAACCTTCGCCTTTGTTCTATCGTGAGGGAACGTCGTAGGATATATAACTGGCAATCCGTCAATTTACACCCTTCGACTGGGATTCCATTCATCCATTAGCGGCCTTCTTATGAAACCCTCGATTGATCGTTGCTATCCCACGTGGCCAATTCCTCCCCAAGAGTAGTCGAAGATTTTCAAGTCTATAACGAACACAAATTCGACCTAAATACGCCTTATGCTTCGATTTCCACTGTATTCATATCTAATCACAATACTTCAATCATATATTATACTTCTCATTCCCATAGTTAAGATGATATCAATCATTAAGATGTAGTATTTAAAAAGGGGATAAGGTCGGTTTAAAATTGATTAAACGGTTTATTTACCTTTTTGGAATCTCGATTATCGCTTAAATTATTCGCACACATGGAACGCTGCTACATGTAATTAGTTCAAACATGATTCTTGTTGACCTTAAATTTGTTCAATGAGCGGAATTGATTTTGTGGGTTGGGAAATTTATGTCGGTGTGAAATTTCCTCTCTCAGGGTTAAACTGGAGCGTCATGAATCGCCATTTGTATTTTTTATGGTAGATTTAAAGTAAATAAGTCTTGAAATATTGATTTAATATCCTTTATACTTTTATCTTCTACTAAGTAAGTTATATCGCATTGGAACAGCGTTAAATATTGTTACTATTATTATAATATTCGAACGGATTGGAATTATCTACAAAATCTTTTTAAACGTTTATGTGAAGTATATATAGTATCTTTTAATATGTACTGAGAAAAGTATTTTACGTAGACACGATGACTTACATCATTATTTCCTTGTAACAAGCATAAACCATCAGATCAGGGATAATTCTTCTACAATTGATATGATTTCTGCCTCGTCATTCACCAAAGTCAAAACAAAATATTTGATAAATAAGTAAAAAGAAGGTTGATGGAAAATGTTGATTTATGAGAAAATAAGTTTCGAGTAAACAATGCAATTTCCTCTAGCAAATACTTTCACCATAATAAATTATTGAATCAATTAACTCCCATATATCGAGCAAAAATATATCAAAATATTGGAGCTAATGAATATTTTATAACAAAAACAACTTTGTAAATTTCCACTGAAAATTTTCTTGAAAATATTAAATAGAAAATATTACTATGGCATTCCACGAAGTCACGTCTTCTCACATTGATTTCAGAATATTTTATAAGTTTAAAAATATTATCTTAATAAATTCTCCGTGAATGATAGATAATAAAATACGAACGAAAAGCTAACAAAAGATAGTATTGTAACCTAATTCATATAATACGTTAAACATTTCATTCTTATTTTTATCATTTACTATACTCTAACTAATATGTACCTGAGATACTGACTCCCTCTTGAGAAACATTGGCCACAAGTGACAAAGTATCAACCAGTTTCAAAAGCAATCTCCTACCATCACTACTATTCCTTCTTCGAATATGATAATGTATGCCCGTAAAAATAGTAAACGGAATATTTAAAAAGGAAAAAATAGTATAATAAAGTGCAAGGAGTATGAATTAAAAGTTTCACTATCAGTGAAAGCAAAAAAAAAACAAAAATCAGAAAACAAAGAAAAACTTTCGCATTGACTAAGAGGTGGATATTGAACTTGACTTGCTCATGGTAATGAGATTTCTAACTAATATTAAATATCAAGAGGGAATAAAACAATATTCATATTTTTTTTAAGACAAACTTTATTGCGACATTTCAATAGATTACAGGAGATGTATTACAGTCAATTAATTATTTTATTTCAGCATCGCCTTTGTAGCATTCTCCAGCACTCTTTCCTTGCACCTGATGCAATTCTTAAAAATAGCCTTGCACTACACTCGTTCTCCATCGAAATCGCAGGCTGGAGCGAAGCACCTGAAACGAAAGTAGAAGTACATTAGTTATGAATACAATGTAGGTAGACGATAATATATTTAATCATTTAAGGAAAGAAAGTGGCTTAGCCATGACAGTCGTAGGTACTTGGCATGGAAGGGTGAAGGGTAGTATTGTATGTCGTGGCAGCATAGTAAACGAGAATATTAAGATGTTTAAATGAACGTTGAGTCGGTCCAGTCCTGTCCGCACATTCTTCGATGACGAGCAACAGATTCAAAGGGATGCAACGATCGTTAGAATGCCACCTTCCTGAATATCACTTACGAACGATTCTAACCTTTTGGCGAAGGAAAATAATTCCCACTGAAATCAATTGCATGAACGAAAGTAAAGCACCTTTGCAGCTACAGTAACTTCATTCGTGCATCGTTGATTCAATTAAGGTGGAGGACAGGCACATGATAGATAGCACGAAATATCTAGGAAGGTGAAAGAAGTATAAGGCCTGCACCGCTGGTTGTCCAACATTTCCTTCCATGAGGCAAGAATGGGCATAAGGGGATGATTGGATGGATACGAACGTGGTTGGGTTTGCAGACAACTAAGACTGTAAATGAATACATCACGCAGTCCTTCCAAATGTACTAGGCAAAAGAATGCAAACGGTTCATCGTGGAAGAGAACAACGAAAATTAAATGCTGCGGGAGAGCACATTGATGCTCGAGCAGAAAGTCCTCGTCAAATATTATGTGCCTGAGTTGAACCACAACATTGTTTGTAATTAATGCATGAGCTTCTAGAATGACATGGACTAGGTCACTGTAAAATTCAATAGTAAAAGAACTATGCTCCCTTGAAAAAAGCTTCAAGTAATCATTCTAGCAACCGTTATCCTGTTGACATGTGCATGCTGTGTCGAAAACAGTGGAGCACCCTAATGGTCCACTGAAATTGAACCTAACGAAACTCTCAAGCTTGAAAGAAGGTGGTGGTCCGGAATATGTGAGGGGAAATGAAATGATTCGGTCAGCAGCATGACTGGCGTAGGAAGGCATAGCGCAATGCAGCATCCAGTGGAAAAGAATATGAATTGACTGTCTACTGAGAAGTAATGAAGTTTTCATAAATATATTGTAATGACAAGCGACGCACCAAGCTCAGAATGGGGAATGATAGGGGGAAAGTAAACCAGGCATGAAAAGAACAAACCGTGGATCGAATTGAGAATGATTTTAATAAAAGTGAATAGTGAATAACCATTACTTCCTGACTAGCGTTAGAAGGCATAGCACAATGAAGCATCCGGTGGAAAAGAATATGAATTGATTGTCGACTGAGAAGTGATGAAATTTTCATAAATATACTGTAATGACAACCTACGCACCAAGCTCAGAATGTGGAAAGACAGAAAGAGTAAGCCAGGCGAGGAGACAACAAACTGATGACTGATGTTTAGAATAGAGGATGCTACCCATTACTTCTTGTATTCCTTGGGATAGATATTAAGGAAAGCAAATGGTGAACGTTCTGTTCTATCAGAACTAATATTAAACCATCCATTAATCGTCCGTCGTCGTTTCTCAGCAGTTACTCTTTTCATTTCTTATGTATTCCTGGAAGTTGATGGCCAGGTAGAGTCCCAAATTAATCATATGCAAACGATAGCTAATAATATCAAAGCTCAATGTTTCGAGCTTGAAAATCGGGTCGGAAATTCACTAAATGCTCAAAGTAGCAAACCGTTTGTTTATTTACTCCGTTGCGAAGAGAAGCAGGCGCTGCAGTCCACTCGTTGAGACAATCGCTTCACTGATCCATCGTCGGTTGTACGGTCTCGATAAAAACGGCTTCCTAAAATCGAAACAGAAATTCAATTCGTTAAAAAGATGCTGAATTTTCATTTTAGGATTACCCGTATTGAATCTTTGCGTCGCACTTTTCAATGAGAGACGAAAGTACAGTGTAAATAACAACGACTGGCGGATGATGTGTAAGATTCAATATGGCGTCCAAGAGCAGCAAATCGTAATGAATAGGAAAATAATATCCATCGGGAATATACTGGATATGTATAGCCTTCGATCTGTTGAAAATCACAGAGAATTAATTTAAAAACCGTCCATGAATTTTAAAGTTTATATTTTAAGAAATAACAACATTTGATCTCCCGCTAAATAATTATCTCGATCCTGATTGGCTGAGGAAAATACCACCGCTGTCAGTGCAAGCGCTGTATTGTTGAATTATTAGAAAAACAATTCTTTGTCTAATCACCGATCGAATATCCTTAAAATTCCTCTCTTCTTTTACGGCGACCGCTCATAATGGCGGTTTTCTCGATTTCGGAAGAATAACTCGGCGATACATTATGAAAATAGTAACCCTGTGCGGTAAGACTCACGTAGTAGGCAAAAATCATAATAAAATCTAGTCTTCATGAAAAATTAAACGATTACCATGGACATCTTGCTAATTTGTAAAAATCTAATTGCAATTTTAGAATCTCTGCGGTAACAGTCTCGCGTCCCAACTCCGTTGAGCGAATATCACTTTTCCGGTGCACCTCGAGGTGTTCACATCTTCCCTGTCACCAGTCGTCCAATTTCGTTATATTTAAAATTATAAACTCCTCTCGAGGTATCGGGCACCCTAATTCGAACTCTCATGTCAAGACGGGATGATCTGTCGTTAGATATCGCTTCGGATTTCCGATTAATGAGTGCAATTCCACATTATTTGTTGGTGCGTATGCATGGTACAAACGAGGAAGGTTAGCACTCGCTCTACATCACCGTCATTTAAGCTTTTAATAGCACGGCAGATACCTCTCGGGAGGACGAAGTGGAATCTAGGCATTCGTCACTTCGAAACAAGTGTAGGTAAAATTCACGAGGCGAATGTTACGTAAACACGGGCGTTCGAAAATATTTCCAATGGGACTTCGCTCCTTACCTTGAATTTTCCTTGGAAAACCGTGCTCTCACTCCAACTCATTCTGCTTTGCCTGCACCCAGGTGAAGACGCCACAACGCTGTCCACGACTAACCCCCAACTTCTCCCAAAATCTCGTATTCTCTCCGATTTTCACTCAACACCACAACTCGGTCACGATCACACAATCCATAAGGAACACTCGGCATTGATCTGCTCGACGATTGCCTCGAAACACAAGGGAAAAGGCTTAACGATTCACAAGCTGCATTCACAACCTTCTCTCGCTAGCGAACCCGCCAAATGAAGCGACACGCGAAGAAATTAGTCGCCCTCTTTCGGGATGAGGCTTAGATGGATGTCCGTGAACGGATGAAGGACGATATTCTTCCACTCGTGGTTTTAGCTTCCAAAGTGTACGAAACAAATAAGTAGATTCACGAACGTTCCATTACTTTCAATCTCTCTTTTCATCCTTTTCTTACGAGCCTGAACATCGACCCGCTCACCGCTGCAAGACTTAAAACGGGCATTGTCTAATACTTTGGATGTGAGCGAGACCTTACAGAGTTGATTTTAAGTAGTGCGTGGCAGCAGGAGTATATAGTTTTTGCATCGGATGGCTAATCTCAATAATTGACGATGGAATGAGCGAATGAAATCAAACGGCCTGGGGAATTTTTTGGGAGTTAATGACGAATTTCCCACACCAATTGAGAAGGGGAGTTTGAGGAAAGTTTGTTGATAAAATCGGTTTGCAACCAAGATGTCCTCTGGTCAGAAATCGAACCGAGTTCTCACTGAATTCTTTTCGTATACGAACGCGTTCGAGTGTCGTATCTTTACTAAGAAAGAGAAGGAATCGGGGAGCAATTGAACGCACTCTAGTTTTAATGGTCCTGTCCCATTAACAGTCGTGAATAGTGGTGATAAACATACACAATTTCGATTCATTTTAAGACAATTTTTATTGCGACAGTGCCATAGATTACAGGAGATATAATACACTCAATTGATTATCTTATTTCAGCATCGCCTTCGTAGCATTCTCCAGCACTCTTTCCTTGCACCTGATGCAATTCTTAAAAATAGCCTTGCACTACACTCGTTCTCCATCGAAATCGCAGGCTAAAATACGAAGGACAAGCTTCAAAAATATAGTTTAGTACCCTACTTCATTTAATACGTTAAACATTTCATTCTTATTTTTATCATTTACTATGCTCTAACTAAAATGTACCTGAGATACTGACTCCCTCTTGAGGAAGATTCGCCACAAGTGACAAAGTATCAACCAGTTTCAAAAGCTAACTATCTTCTACCATCACTACTATTCCTTCTTCGAATATGATAATGTATGCCCGTAAAAATAGTAAACGGAATATTTAAAAAGGAAAAAATAGTATAATAAAGTGCAAGGAGTATGAATTAAAAGTTACACTATCAGCGAAAGCAAAAAACAAACAAAAATCAGAAAACAAAGAAAAACTTTCACATTGACTAAGAGGTGGATATTGAACTTGACTTGCTCATGGTAATGAGATTTCTAACTAATATTAAATATCAAGAGGGAATAAAACAATATTCATATTTTTTATGACAAACTTTATTGCCACATTTCAATAGATTACAGGAGATGTATTACAGTCAATTAATTATTTTATTTCAGCATCGCCTTCTTTGCATTCTCCAACGCTCTTTCCTTGCACCTGATGCAATTCTTGAAAATAGCCTTGCACTACACTCGTTCTCCATCGAAATCGCAGGCTGGAGCGAAGCACCTGAAACGAAAGTAGAAGTACATTAGTTATGAATACAATGTAGGTAGACGATAATATATTTAATCATTTAAGGAAAGAAAGTGGCTTAGCCATGACAGTCGTAGGTACTTGGCATGGAAGGGTGAAGGGTAGTATTGTATGTCGTGGCAGCATAGTAAACGAGAATATTAAGATGTTTAAATGAACGTTGAGTCGGTCCAGTCCTGTCCGCACACTCTTCGATGACGAGCAACAGATTCAAAGGGATGCAACGATCGTTAGAATGCCACCTTCCTGAATATCACTTACGAACGATTCTAACCTTTTGGCGAAGGAAAATAATTCCCACTGAAATCAATTGCATGAACGAAAGTAAAGCACCTTTGCAGCTACAGTAACTTCATTCGTGCATCGTTGATTCAATTAAGGTGGAGGACAGGCACATGATAGATAGCACGAAATATCTAGGAAGGTGAAAGAAGTATAAGGCCTGCACCGCTGGTTGTCCAACATTTCCTTCCATGAGGCAAGAATGGGCATAAGGGGATGATTGGATGGATACGAACGTGGTTGGGTTTGCAGACAACTAAGACTGTAAATGAATACATCACGCAGTCCTTCCAAATGTACTAGGCAAAAGAATGCAAACGGTTCATCGTGGAAGAGAACAACGAAAATTAAATGCTGCGGGAGAGCACATTGATGCTCGAGCAGAAAGTCCTCGTCAAATATTATGTGCCTGAGTTGAACCACAACATTGTTTGTAATTAATGCATGAGCTTCTAGAATGACATGGACTAGGTCACTGTAAAATTCAATAGTAAAAGAAC
This sequence comes from Pantala flavescens, assembly GCA_020796165.1. Taxonomy (NCBI): domain Eukaryota; kingdom Metazoa; phylum Arthropoda; class Insecta; order Odonata; family Libellulidae; genus Pantala; species Pantala flavescens. The sequence goes on along the minus strand of CM036884.1, from coordinate 29,462,467 downwards.
TATGCTCCCTTGAAAAAAGCTTCAAGTAATCATTCTAGCAACCGTTATCCTGTTGACATGTGCATGCTGTGTCGAAAACAGTGGAGCACCCTAATGGTCCACTGAAATTGAACCTAACGAAACTCTCAAGCTTGAAAGAAGGTGGTGGTCCGGAATATGTGAGGGGAAATGAAATGATTCGGTCAGCAGCATGACTGGCGTAGGAAGGCATAGCGCAATGCAGCATCCAGTGGAAAAGAATATGAATTGACTGTCTACTGAGAAGTAATGAAGTTTTCATAAATATATTGTAATGACAAGCGACGCACCAAGCTCAGAATGGGGAATGATAGGGGGAAAGTAAACCAGGCATGAAAAGAACAAACCGTGGATCGAATTGAGAATGATTTTAATAAAAGTGAATAGTGAATAACCATTACTTCCTGACTAGCGTTAGAAGGCATAGCACAATGAAGCATCCGGTGGAAAAGAATATGAATTGATTGTCGACTGAGAAGTGATGAAATTTTCATAAATATACTGTAATGACAACCTACGCACCAAGCTCAGAATGTGGAAAGACAGAAAGAGTAAGCCAGGCGAGGAGACAACAAACTGATGACTGATGTTTAGAATAGAGGATGCTACCCATTACTTCTTGTATTCCTTGGGATAGATATTAAGGAAAGCAAATGGTGAACGTTCTGTTCTATCAGAACTAATATTAAACCATCCATTAATCGTCCGTCGTCGTTTCTCAGCAGTTACTCTTTTCATTTCTTATGTATTCCTGGAAGTTGATGGCCAGGTAGAGTCCCAAATTAATCATATGCAAACGATAGCTAATAATATCAAAGCTCAATGTTTCGAGCTTGAAAATCGGGTCGGAAATTCACTAAATGCTCAAAGTAGCAAACCGTTTGTTTATTTACTCCGTTGCGAAGAGAAGCAGGCGCTGCAGTCCACTCGTTGAGACAATCGCTTCACTGATCCATCGTCGGTTGTACGGTCTCGATAAAAACGGCTTCCTAAAATCGAAACAGAAATTCAATTCGTTAAAAAGATGCTGAATTTTCATTTTAGGATTACCCGTATTGAATCTTTGCGTCGCACTTTTCAATGAGAGACGAAAGTACAGTGTAAATAACAACGACTGGCGGATGATGTGTAAGATTCAATATGGCGTCCAAGAGCAGCAAATCGTAATGAATAGGAAAATAATATCCATCGGGAATATACTGGATATGTATAGCCTTCGATCTGTTGAAAATCACAGAGAATTAATTTAAAAACCGTCCATGAATTTTAAAGTTTATATTTTAAGAAATAACAACATTTGATCTCCCGCTAAATAATTATCTCGATCCTGATTGGCTGAGGAAAATACCACCGCTGTCAGTGCAAGCGCTGTATTGTTGAATTATTAGAAAAACAATTCTTTGTCTAATCACCGATCGAATATCCTTAAAATTCCTCTCTTCTTTTACGGCGACCGCTCATAATGGCGGTTTTCTCGATTTCGGAAGAATAACTCGGCGATACATTATGAAAATAGTAACCCTGTGCGGTAAGACTCACGTAGTAGGCAAAAATCATAATAAAATCTAGTCTTCATGAAAAATTAAACGATTACCATGGACATCTTGCTAATTTGTAAAAATCTAATTGCAATTTTAGAATCTCTGCGGTAACAGTCTCGCGTCCCAACTCCGTTGAGCGAATATCACTTTTCCGGTGCACCTCGAGGTGTTCACATCTTCCCTGTCACCAGTCGTCCAATTTCGTTATATTTAAAATTATAAACTCCTCTCGAGGTATCGGGCACCCTAATTCGAACTCTCATGTCAAGACGGGATGATCTGTCGTTAGATATCGCTTCGGATTTCCGATTAATGAGTGCAATTCCACATTATTTGTTGGTGCGTATGCATGGTACAAACGAGGAAGGTTAGCACTCGCTCTACATCACCGTCATTTAAGCTTTTAATAGCACGGCAGATACCTCTCGGGAGGACGAAGTGGAATCTAGGCATTCGTCACTTCGAAACAAGTGTAGGTAAAATTCACGAGGCGAATGTTACGTAAACACGGGCGTTCGAAAATATTTCCAATGGGACTTCGCTCCTTACCTTGAATTTTCCTTGGAAAACCGTGCTCTCACTCCAACTCATTCTGCTTTGCCTGCACCCAGGTGAAGACGCCACAACGCTGTCCACGACTAACCCCCAACTTCTCCCAAAATCTCGTATTCTCTCCGATTTTCACTCAACACCACAACTCGGTCACGATCACACAATCCATAAGGAACACTCGGCATTGATCTGCTCGACGATTGCCTCGAAACACAAGGGAAAAGGCTTAACGATTCACAAGCTGCATTCACAACCTTCTCTCGCTAGCGAACCCGCCAAATGAAGCGACACGCGAAGAAATTAGTCGCCCTCTTTCGGGATGAGGCTTAGATGGATGTCCGTGAACGGATGAAGGACGATATTCTTCCACTCGTGGTTTTAGCTTCCAAAGTGTACGAAACAAATAAGTAGATTCACGAACGTTCCATTACTTTCAATCTCTCTTTTCATCCTTTTCTTACGAGCCTGAACATCGACCCGCTCACCGCTGCAAGACTTAAAACGGGCATTGTCTAATACTTTGGATGTGAGCGAGACCTTACAGAGTTGATTTTAAGTAGTGCGTGGCAGCAGGAGTATATAGTTTTTGCATCGGATGGCTAATCTCAATAATTGACGATGGAATGAGCGAATGAAATCAAACGGCCTGGGGAATTTTTTGGGAGTTAATGACGAATTTCCCACACCAATTGAGAAGGGGAGTTTGAGGAAAGTTTGTTGATAAAATCGGTTTGCAACCAAGATGTCCTCTGGTCAGAAATCGAACCGAGTTCTCACTGAATTCTTTTCGTATACGAACGCGTTCGAGTGTCGTATCTTTACTAAGAAAGAGAAGGAATCGGGGAGCAATTGAACGCACTCTAGTTTTAATGGTCCTGTCCCATTAACAGTCGTGAATAGTGGTGATAAACATACACAATTTCGATTCATTTTAAGACAAACTTTATTGCGACAGTGCCATAGATTACAGGAGATATAATACACTCAATTGATTATCTTATTTCAGCATCGCCTTCGTAGCATTCTCCAGCACTCTTTCCTTGCACCTGATGCAATTCTTAAAAATAGCCTTGCACTACACTCGTTCTCCATCGAAATCGCAGGCTAAAATACGAAGGACAAGCTTCAAAAATATAGTTTAGTACCCTACTTCATTTAATACGTTAAACATTTCATTCTTATTTTTATCATTTACTATGCTCTAACTAAAATGTACCTGAGATACTGACTCCCTCTTGAGGAAGATTCGCCACAAGTGACAAAGTATCAACCAGTTTCAAAAGCTAACTATCTTCTACCATCACTACTATTCCTTCTTCGAATATGATAATGTATGCCCGTAAAAATAGTAAATGGAATATTTAAAAAGGAAAAAATAGTATAATAAAGTGCAAGGAGTATGAATTAAAAGTTACACTATCAGCGAAAGCAAAAAACAAACAAAAATCAGAAAACAAAGAAAAACTTTCACATTGACTAAGAGGTGGATATTGAACTTGACTTGCTCATGGTAATGAGATTTCTAACTAATATTAAATATCAAGAGGGAATAAAACAATATTCATATTTTTTATGACAAACTTTATTGCCACATTTCAATAGATTACAGGAGATGTATTACAGTCAATTAATTATTTTATTTCAGCATCGCCTTCTTTGCATTCTCCAACGCTCTTTCCTTGCACCTGATGCAATTCTTGAAAATAGCCTTGCACTACACTCGTTCTCCATCGAAATCGCAGGCTGGAGCGAAGCACCTGAAACGAAAGTAGAAGTACATTAGTTATGAATACAATGTAGGTAGACGATAATATATTTAATCATTTAAGGAAAGAAAGTGGCTTAGCCATGACAGTCGTAGGTACTTGGCATGGAAGGGTGAAGGGTAGTATTGTATGTCGTGGCAGCATAGTAAACGAGAATATTAAGATGTTTAAATGAACGTTGAGTCGGTCCAGTCCTGTCCGCACACTCTTCGATGACGAGCAACAGATTCAAAGGGATGCAACGATCGTTAGAATGCCACCTTCCTGAATATCACTTACGAACGATTCTAACCTTTTGGCGAAGGAAAATAATTCCCACTGAAATCAATTGCATGAACGAAAGTAAAGCACCTTTGCAGCTACAGTAACTTCATTCGTGCATCGTTGATTCAATTAAGGTGGAGGACAGGCACATGATAGATAGCACGAAATATCTAGGAAGGTGAAAGAAGTATAAGGCCTGCACCGCTGGTTGTCCAACATTTCCTTCCATGAGGCAAGAATGGGCATAAGGGGATGGTTGGATGGATACGAACGTGGTTGGGTTTGCAGACAACTAAGACTGTAAATGAATACATCACGCAGTCCTTCCAAATGTACTAGGCAAAAGAATGCAAACGGTTCATCGTGGAAGAGAGCAACGAAAATTAAATGCTGCGGGAGAGCACATTGATGCTCGAGCAGAAAGTCCTCGTCAAATATTATGTGCCTGAGTTGAACCACAACATTGTTTGTAATAAATGTATGAGCTTCTAGAATGACATGGACTAGGTCACTGTAAAATTCAATAGTAAAAGAACTATGCTCCCTTGAAAAAGCTTCAAGTAATCATTCTAGCAACCGTTATCCTGTTGACATGTGCATGCTGTGTCGAAAACAGTGGAGCACCCTAATGGTCCACTGAAATTGAACCTAATGAAACTCTCAAGCTTGAAAGAAGGTGGTTGTCCGGAATATGTGAGGGGAAATGAAATGATTCGGTCAGCAGCATGACTGGCGTAGGAAGGCATAGCGCAATGCAGCATCCAGTGGAAAAGAATATGAATTGACTGTCTACTGAGAAGTAATGAAGTTTTCATAAATATATTGTAATGACAAGCGACGCACCAAGCTCAGAATGGGGAATGATAGGGGGAAAGTAAACCAGGCATGAAAAGAACAAACCGTGGATCGAATTGAGAATGATTTTAATAAAAGTGAATAGTGAATAACCATTACTTCCTGACTAGCGTTAGAAGGCATAGCACAATGAAGCATCCGGTGGAAAAGAATATGAATTGATTGTCGACTGAGAAGTGATGAAATTTTCATAAATATACTGTAATGACAACCTACGCACCAAGCTCAGAATGTGGAAAGACAGAAAGAGTAAGCCAGGCGAGGAGACAACAAACTGATGACTGATGTTTAGAATAGAGGATGCTACCCATTACTTCTTGTATTCCTTGGGATAGATATTAAGGAAAGCAAATGGTGAACGTTCTGTTCTATCAGAACTAATATTAAACCATCCATTAATCGTCCGTCGTCGTTTCTCAGCAGTTACTCTTTTCATTTCTTATGTATTCCTGGAAGTTGATGGCCAGGTAGAGTCCCAAATTAATCATATGCAAACGATAGCTAATAATATCAAAGCTCAATGTTTCGAGCTTGAAAATCGGGTCGGAAATTCACTAAATGCTCAAAGTAGCAAACCGTTTGTTTATTTACTCCGTTGCGAAGAGAAGCAGGCGCTGCAGTCCACTCGTTGAGACAATCGCTTCACTGATCCATCGTCGGTTGTACGGTCTCGATAAAAACGGCTTCCTAAAATCGAAACAGAAATTCAATTCGTTAAAAAGATGCTGAATTTTCATTTTAGGATTACCCGTATTGAATCTTTGCGTCGCACTTTTCAATGAGAGACGAAAGTACAGTGTAAATAACAACGACTGGCGGATGATGTGTAAGATTCAATATGGCGTCCACGAGCAGCAAATCGTAATGAATAGGAAAATAATATCCATCGGGAATATACTGGATATGTATAGCCTTCGATCTGTTGAAAATCACAGAGAATTAATTTAAAAACCGTCCATGAATTTTAAAGTTTATATTTTAAGAAATAACAACATTTGATCTCCCGCTAAATAATTATCTCGATCCTGATTGGCTGAGGAAAATACCACCGCTGTCAGTGCAAGCGCTGTATTGTTGAATTATTAGAAAAACAATTCTTTGTCTAATCACCGATCGAATATCCTTAAAATTCCTCTCTTCTTTTACGGCGACCGCTCATAATGGCGGTTTTCTCGATTTCGGAAGAATAACTCGGCGATACATTATGAAAATAGTAACCCTGTGCGGTAAGACTCACGTAGTAGGCAAAAATCATAATAAAATCTAGTCTTCATGAAAAATTAAACGATTACCATGGACATCTTGCTAATTTGTAAAAATCTAATTGCAATTTTAGAATCTCTGCGGTAACAGTCTCGCGTCCCAACTCCGTTGAGCGAATATCACTTTTCCGGTGCACCTCGAGGTGTTCACATCTTCCCTGTCACCAGTCGTCCAATTTCGTTATATTTAAAATTATAAACTCCTCTCGAGGTATCGGGCACCCTAATTCGAACTCTCATGTCAAGACGGGATGATCTGTCGTTAGATATCGCTTCGGATTTCCGATTAATGAGTGCAATTCCACATTATTTGTTGGTGCGTATGCATGGTACAAACGAGGAAGGTTAGCACTCGCTCTACATCACCGTCATTTAAGCTTTTAATAGCACGGCAGATACCTCTCGGGAGGACGAAGTGGAATCTAGGCATTCGTCACTTCGAAACAAGTGTAGGTAAAATTCACGAGGCGAATGTTACGTAAACACGGGCGTTCGAAAATATTTCCAATGGGACTTCGCTCCTTACCTTGAATTTTCCTTGGAAAACCGTGCTCTCACTCCAACTCATTCTGCTTTGCCTGCACCCAGGTGAAGACGCCACAACGCTGTCCACGACTAACCCCCAACTTCTCCCAAAATCTCGTATTCTCTCCGATTTTCACTCAACACCACAACTCGGTCACGATCACACAATCCATAAGGAACACTCGGCATTGATCTGCTCGACGATTGCCTCGAAACACAAGGGAAAAGGCTTAACGATTCACAAGCTGCATTCACAACCTTCTCTCGCTAGCGAACCCGCCAAATGAAGCGACACGCGAAGAAATTAGTCGCCCTCTTTCGGGATGAGGCTTAGATGGATGTCCGTGAACGGATGAAGGACGATATTCTTCCACTCGTGGTTTTAGCTTCCAAAGTGTACGAAACAAATAAGTAGATTCACGAACGTTCCATTACTTTCAATCTCTCTTTTCATCCTTTTCTTACGAGCCTGAACATCGACCCGCTCACCGCTGCAAGACTTAAAACGGGCATTGTCTAATACTTTGGATGTGAGCGAGACCTTACAGAGTTGATTTTAAGTAGTGCGTGGCAGCAGGAGTATTTAGTTTTTGCATCGGATGGCTAATCTCAATAATTGACGATGGAATGAGCGAATGAAATGAAACGGCTTGGGGAATTTTTTGGGAGTTAATGACGAATTTCCCACACCAATTGAGAAGGGGAGTTTGAGGAAAGTTTGTTGATAAAATCGGTTTGCAACCAAGATGTCCTCTGGTCAGAAATCGAACCGAGTTCTCACTGAATCCTTTTCGTATACGAACGCGTTCGAGTGTCGTATCTTTACTAAGAAAGAGAAGGAATCGGGGAGCAATTGAACGCACTCTAGTTTTAATGGTCCTGTCCCATTAACAGTCGTGAATAGTGGTGATAAACATACACAATTTCGATTCATTTTAAGACAATTTTTATTGCGACAGTGCCATAGATTACAGGAGATATTGATTATCTTATTTCAGCATCGCCTTCGTAGCATTCTCCAGCACTCTTTCCTTGCACCTGATGCAATTTTAAAAAAAAAGCCGTGCTCTACACTCGTTCATCGAACGACACATACACACAAGTAGCACCTGAAACGAAAGTAGAAGTACATTTCTTATTAATACAATGTAGGTTGACGATATCATTTTTAATCAATTAAAGAAACATTTTTTTTCACGTTTTGGCCTTTTTGAGTATTTTCCTTTAATTTTTTTAATCACCGTTGTTTCAATATTTCCCTAAATTCAATGCCCATCTGAAGATTTTTTTTGAATAAAGTTTTTGAAATCTAAAATTGATACATCTAAATTTATGGTCCTTGTTTTTTTTTATGTGGTAGAAGCTTAGGATTGGATATTTCTTTACATATTTTCACATTTTCATTGAGTTTATGCGTGGAAATCTAAGCAAAATCGTTCGAATTTATTTGTTCTTGAAGTATAAGTATCAATAATTTTCACTAAATACACGCATCAAACATAATAGCTCTAGCGATGTTTGTTTTAAAAGCGAATATGTTTCCTCGTCACTTTTCCAAGTTGTCCTTATACGTTATGATCGATTTTTAAGTGTAATATTAATGTTGAAATTGTTTTGAGACCTCAGTTTAGCAAGGATTGAAATGAAGGCGCACCAAGGAATATTTAGCACTTTGTAGCTTATTTAGAAAATGTAAGATTTTTTTGCGCTCATATAAATGCAATGGGTGGTAATGGGTATGGGTAAATTAACCTTATCAGTGATCACAAATTGTACTTATGTTAATCTAATTTATATTAAATTATTATTTTCTAAGAAATTAAGATTACTTATATTCATCCTTTTCTATTTTAGGTACGATACTGCCCTGATTGCTTCTAAGGCTTCTAGGTGATAAGCTGGTAGGTGCTCATTTTAATCGCCTAAGAAAAAGATACGTGACATATAATTAACTATATAGATTGCTCGAAAATTTACTTAATGTTGAATTATTCTGTACCATAAAAAGCTTCTACGCTTTTCCCTATGAATATTTCTAAGCCGTTATTATCCTGATTAACTTCCTCGGAAAACTCAAATATAAGAGAAAGTACTCGTTTATAAAACTTTTTAAAAAATTCTTAGTAATATTTCCGTATACGAAGCCTATCAACTCCAACATATTCTTTGAAATTCATCCTCAAATTATACCTTTATTTAGGTATCACTTGATATCGCAGTACTCTAATCCCAAAATTATTTTATAACCTCCGTACCGAAGTCGTTCTATGGTACGAACTACTTTTGAACTCCGTAATTGTCGAAGTTCTTAATTTGTTATACTTGCTTATAATAATATTATTAAAATGTTCTTTTGATAGAACGATTTGGTTTTTACTTATTTACTATTTAATGAAAAATATTTTTAATATGATCATATATATATATACATAAATATAGTGTAACTTTTCTTATTCCTGATTTCGAATTTTTTAGGGATCGATATCTAACTTTTACTAAGTCCGAATTCTTTGATAGGAAATTAAACAAGATTCCAACAGATATTCAATTTGGGAAACTTTAATGAGTATATTGAGTTGACGAGTTAATCTTTGGAAGGCAGATATTGGTCCTATTATAGATCTGTAATAAAGTTTATTGCCCTTCTCTCAGAGGGCGATCATGGTCCATTGGCGCGAAATAGCTTTGATCTGAAGCCATCCTTTCACTCGTTTGACCGAATGAAGATGTCGCAAAGTGAAAGGAATCCAATAAGACAAACAAGAGGATTTAGAACTTATCTGGAAGTATTCTACATGAGAGAGTGGAGTCAAGTAGAGAGAGCTATGGATAGTTTACGTGGCACTAAAAAAATTTCGAACGGGGGAATATGAATCTCTCTCTATAGTTATTCGAAAGAATTATCACACCTCCATTATTGTCAATGGAATAATTGATTTATAAATGCATAATTACAAAATATTTACATTTTAATAAATGGTTTATGTTTAAATACATTAGACTTCGTAATACAAAATGAAGGATTAATACGTTTCAATGTCAAATTATTCAAGACGTTAGGACCCTGAACGAAGAATAAACGTTATTATGAGCAGTAGAATGTGGACGCTGTTTTCCTTCCTGACGCTGACTTCCATTGAAACCATTATATGTGGTCTCTATCATTATGAATCGTATTCATATGGAGCGGTATTTGTTACAGATGTAAACGCCTCCCTACCAGCTGCAATTTGAGATGTAATTTCCCAAGAGTGGCGTCACACGAATGTTTTAAATCGTAAAATGTGGAAGAAACTTTTGAAAGCCTACCCGTACAGCAAGCAATATGTTTAAAATTTCGTCTCGAATAAGTTCCCAGTCTTTCAAAAATACAGGATAGAATTATTTAAAAGGATTTCACGTTTAAGAGCTAAACATTGTTCAACTTTATCTTTGCAGAATTGCAGATCTTGCTTTACTAATAATTATCATATAAGTGAATTTAAATTTGGCTTACAGTATCGTATGATGATTTTTCTCAAATCTAACGATACATAATATTCCCTTTGAATTACTGTTTTTGGAGAATTGTAGTTCATACATGAAGTAAATAATTAAGAATTTTTATAGCATCATGAGAAAAGTAACTTTAACAAAAGTATAATATTTTATAAAATATGATACTTATTCTTTAAATGTTTAAGATTTATGATTAATAAATAAAAAAAGAAATTCCAAGAGAGAGAAATTCTTATTCCATTGCTTTAGAAACATTTAACCATTATGTCGCGCGTGTCTACATAACATTGCTGCTTCGGGTTTTACTTCGTCGAGGGATAGAATGTTGAGATTACATGGAGTGTGTGTAACGGAAGAAGCGGCTGTCATCCGCTGCAGCGAAAACCAACCAAATGGGGTTTGCGTGTTCGTGGTGCGATTTTTCAAGGACGATGTGAGGGAAAGGAGAATGATAGAGAGCGGCTTATTTTGGAGGCGATAGTACATAAAATAAATCCTCGTGATATGGGTTCGCCCTTCTTTTTCGCAAATGTTGTCCTTCCTATATTTCCTCTCTTTTAAATTTATGGAATTTATTGCACATTGTAGCGCAGCCTAGTATCTATATCCCTTAGTTCCCCTTAATCCATGGAAGAGGATATGGCGACATATTTCCGAATAAATATAAATTCATCAAACCTTAAAATTAGAAAATCTTTGCTTTCTTGTCACTTGAGAACCTATAGGAATAGTACAATATTCTATTTAAAATTTTATAATACTTTTGATTTAAATTTGTTTCAACTTGCGACTTAACTGTAATAATTCATGGGGTGTAATATTAGTGGTAAATATTGAGATTTTCAGTGCTGTAATTGAACTGCTATTCTGTGCAATTATAGTTCTCTCTCAACGAATTCGGTTGATAACATCTTTCGAATTTTGTATTTATTCCTATTTTAATAGTAATCTTGGAAATCAGTTGTTGAGGATACTAATTTGTAAGGCTGTAAAAGGAAAGCTTTACTTCCTTTTTTTTATATTTTTCTTCTAAAAATTATGGGATTGAAGTAAACGGTTGAAAATTCGTGCTTTTCTTTACATTTCTAATAAAGAATAATGTTTGAGAAAAAGGTTTGGCCCGTAAAATATTTGTCTGAAACTTATTTTAATTCAGTAAATAGATTATCTATTATCTTCACTCAGTCTCACTGAACCCTTTTGCTAGTAAAAATGTCGATCTTGATGGCCTGCATTGTTAATGAGTGTAGGTAATTATAACTACGTAAATTTTTCAAGAAGAAATACATCAGTCAGCGTCTCATACAAATATAATTCCCCTAAAAATTCAATAATCCTCTTACCTTCATTCCTATTTCCAAGAAATCACAAATCCTGAGTTGGTCTGAAATTCTGAATCTGATTTGACTCCAAAAATACCAAATATTATCAAAAGATGTATTGAATCATATCTCTTTTGATTCCTCTTTTAAATTTATTTCCCTGTATCATTTTTAGTTTAAGGATTTAGTCAGCTCTCCTTTACTCAAGAACTCTTTTATCTTCTTAAAAGTTATTCATCCTGAGATAATTTACAGCCTTAACATTGACATAAAGCGTTTTTTGGAGAATGATTTGATAATATTTTGAGGAAAACATATTATTTTTGATGATTAATTCCTTATGATATAACCTGTAATATCTCAAAGGGATAATTTTTTGATTAGATTCAAGAATTAAACTACAAATCACCAAGTTTTTTAATATAATCGATTGATATGAACTGAAAAATATGGCTCATGTGAAGTAAATCTAATAATAATTGGATATATATAAAAAACTACACTAATACTAATAAACTAAAGAAATGTACTCTTAAATTGCTATGCTCCGTATAAATGAAGTGCTTTTATACTATGTTTCATAGAAGTATAGGCGTAAAGTCGTAACCATACACAAGTTTCTGTTATAAAAAGTATATTGTTGAATTTTATTATAATATATTGAAAGTGAACTTTAATGAAATACGATTACGCCAACGATATTTTGTAATAGCAAATTAATTAATATAAAAATTTCAGTATAAGTTATATTGAAGAAAATACCGTAAATGAATTTGGCAATTTTTGTTGTTGTAGCATTACAAATATTTTGGACTCCATAAATGTGAGTAAAATTTCAAAATAGAAGTACTTTTTCAATCGTACTACAATGATTAATCATTTCAGTATCATCATTAGCGTGATTAACGGTTAAATGCCCTCAATTTCATTCACATTATACGTAACAATGAGTTTGAGCGGATTTGTTGCCTAGGGACCAGCAAAAGAAGAACAAGGGTCAAGTGATTTAAAGCATTCGAACAGTTGTATAAGTGGAGAAATACGGGAGAAAAGATCGTGGAAAAGGGTTATCGAATGGAAAAGGAAGAAAATGAAGCCGGTGCATGGAAATTGGGTTAGCTGGAGGCTAGTTGCTCGGACCTTCGAGAAAATCTGGGGATAAGGTTGTGAAAACGGGGTGATGCAAAGCCAATAACGGCAGAGGGAGATTGTTTCCGTAGGGGAAGATCGCATACATTCGAGATTCGCAATAGGACGGGGTAGTTTAGTATGGGGAGAATGTAGCTGTGTTGGATTCCCCACTGCTGGGAGAGAAAGGTTTGGATTATAGGCCTGGGAATTCCGTGTGGGATTTGCACAGAAGAGGAAAATATATGCATTGAAATATGCTCTTTGGAAGAAAGTACACGCTTCAATCTTAGCGCGCGATCATTCGCAGATCGTATTTCGCTTCAATTTTAATTCCAATACACACGTGTAGAGATTTAGATCGAATTTTCGCTGCGAGAAAAAATTATCGACACCTAAAATTTTTCGATTTCTGAAAAAACTCAATGTACAATACTGGTTAAGGATTTTATGCATTTCGTTCTAATTATGATTTTTATGAACTCTATTAAGTAAAACTTAGAAGGTCTAACAATAAAAAGTACGAACGAAGTTAATGACAAGAATAGGGTCTCATACATTTATGATGAAGAGTAAAACATAATAAGTTAACGACGTTTTCCGAGTGATAATATGCCTGGGGCAGTGTTTCGCTCAGAGTCCAAATTGCAATCGGAAGGTGGAAAGAGGAGAATCGGGTGGAAAAGGAAATGAAGCCGCTGTTGAAATAAGAAGAAAAGTGAAGTCCCTGAGAAAATTCTTGAGAAAGAATCGGTGAGGAAAGAATTGGAAAAGAAAGCTCAGTATTAAAGGAGAGAATTGGAATTTGAGAGGTGAGATGAGTTTCAGGAGAAAGTTGGCTTAAGGACTATTCCAATGACAGAATTAAAATTATGGTCCTTCAAATATCATACTTATGAAGAGTAGCATCAATTCACCAAAAGCCGTAACTATGGACTCAGTCTTAGTCAGTCTTAGTTGTTTAGTCTAAATTACCCGTAATGGTGTAGTCCTTTAATTTCCTGCTAGTATGCATTCATATTCAGTATTAGTTGTCACGGATGAGGTGTAATAAAAGAAAAGGGAAATAGAATCTGTCTTATTCATGAGACAGGCTTTTATCATTGTACAAAGACCGAGACCCAAAATCTTCGACTGTAAATATTTCATGAGAAACTATTTCGTTTTGAGAGTCTCATTTTATAGATAAAGTTTTTTTTAATAATCTACATTGATTCATTGGAACAATATCCGAACTTTTAAAGGAGTAATTAAGAATAAAGTCAATCCGAAACTTTTATTTTGAAAATCGAGATACCTAAGGATTTGCATAAATAAATTGATGTGCGAAGACGTATCTTTGTGAAAATCAATGCGAATCAGTCGGAATAATAAGAGATCTGAAATTTAACCCAAAATATTATGCTTAAAATTAACTTAAAATATATTGAATATAAAACTGTATATATTCCACAGACCAATAATCTAATAAAAGATCTTTCTAGAAGTACTGCTAGTGATTGAATTTTAAATAGTAGAAAGTATGGATTGGTCGCATTTATTCCTTAGTTAGTTCAAAGAAATTATATGTAGAGGAATATAAAAGTAGAAAGAAAGAAGCGAGTAGAAAAGAAGATGAAGGGTGTTTCAAAGGAAGTCCTTCAGATGGAGAGTGCGCGAACTTAAATTTGTATTCCGAACGAATTCATTTCTACGACTCCTTAGAGAATCAAAGTTCGGCCCAAAACGGAACAGCACTCTGGACATGTCCCAATGGACCAAATCCATTCATTAATCATTACTTTGTTATTTCGCTGGTTATGGAAGGATGAGGAGGTGAAGTGGGAATAAAAGGCATTCGTGATGATGCTAAGGGGAATCAAAGAAACGAGTGTTTTTTTGAAAAAGAGATCTTGAGAAAGGAGAGCGTTCGAGAAGGAATTTGAGGAGCGATTGCCCCGGATTTGATAAATTATGAATGCAAAAACATGCTCTCCCCTTCTTAGTGTATCCCTTGACATGAAGTTCTGGAATAAAAAAAATGAAGGTTCAGCTAATTAGATGAGCCAATTTATTCCTTTATTACAGCTCTGTTCTATTTTATTCATGTGACTCGAATTCGAAGATAATCCTGTCACTTATGGAGCAATTTATTATAAAAAAAGTAAACATTAATTTATATATTCGTATACTTAACTATATGATATTTAATTAACTTTATAATATATCATAAATCTATGTTTTAAACACTGCGAAACCAAGTAATAGTGATTTTTAAAATAATATTTTTCGTTCACTACTCTTGTTAATAAAATTAACTCCTAAGTCTTTGGAAGAAAGGAGTTAATTACTTTGGAATTATTTAGCACCAGAATTGCATTTGTTGAAAGATCAAAAGATAATATGTTACCAAAATATTTAAATTCTATTTTATTTTTAGGTAAATTAAAATAAAATTTCGTAAAACGCAAAAGTAGGATTTAAGAGCATACTTTTATATCGATTGCGCCAAGTGGTGTATATATTTTCTATCGTACGTTAATTTAATATTGTTTTATAATTTTTTCAGTTTTATAAAATTTATCTTTTATGGATTTTAGTAATATTTTAATGTATTACATTGATCGTAGTATAAATAATTAACTTCTTTTTTCCTAAATATTTATATAATATGATTCTCGTATTGTGAATAAACATTCTGGGAAGATAGTCCTTTACCTTGATTATATTTCAAATTCAATATACATGTGATGTACAATATGCTTTCGTTTTCTATAATTACCATCGCATTTCAGTTTCATTTCAGCTTTAAAATGAGATACGTAAACGCGAATAACTCTTAAATTCCTGCTGATCTCTTTAGATCTACATATAACTACATCTCCGTCTTCCTTTTTGCTGAGATGTCTTCTCTCCGCAGGATCACTAGTCCCTGGAAACTCGTAAATGCACCAGACTTCCAAAAATAAATAAAAAACAAAACAGCAACCCTATTATACCCGTTTACGGAGTCCCGATTTTATTGGCCGCTTTCCCTGTGAGTGAAAGTAGACGACATTTAGTCGTAAGGCATCCCTTCATTTACCTTTTCTCCTTTGTCCCTCTTTGGACCATCTTCAAAACGCCATTTGGACCGCAACCGCACTAACATTCTCCACAAGTAAATGGAGTCGAAAGAATAGAGAGAAATTTCGAAGGAGAGATTAAGCACTTTAAGAAAAGAAGTTCATAAAGTTAGAAGATTTGAAAAAAGAGGCTTAATGCGTGATACGGTTTGAAATTTAGAAATTTCGAATGAACTCCGGAAGATGGAAAGCATTATTATCGGAACGAGGAAAGATTTGCTGATTGAGGAAACATATTGGAGTGGGAAAAATATCATGAAAATAATGAAATGAGGATGTTAAGGGGCGGCTGGGAGTGAGTTATGAAGACAGAGAGTCTTTTGTGGAAGGGGACGTTGAGGATTCGCATGGTTTATTGGAAAGGGTTTTGGAGAAATTGAGAAAAATGAGCAGAGAGGATTTTTTCCAGGAACCTCCTACGTTCTTTGGGAGTCCTGAAAAGTAAAAAGGGGAGAGTCAATTTATGAGCCATGGAAATCGATCCTGACTGAGCATTTAGTCGACTGAATAGATTCCAGAACAACTCCCGATTCCTTTTTATTATTGCCCGAAAAAGGAATATAAATGATTTCACTTTGTCTGCTTCCGTCGAGACTTATGATAAACGGTATTCGAATTGCGCGTCCGTGAAATGTCGTCCGAACGTTTAATTTCGAAAATATTTTCAGAATATTCAACCGGATTTTTCTTCGAGATATTTTCCTCGGAAAATCTCTTTCCGATTAATCTCTGCTAAGGAATCTTTATTTGAAAATAAATATTTTTGAATATTCTTCAGGCAGAAGATTCAGAACATTATATTCAAGCTTGTTAGTGTAGCATTACGCTCAAGGAAAAGTTTGAAGATCAAAGGTTGGAATAATACGATCACGTAAACAGAATTAATAACTATAGAGTAAACTACTGTGAAATGAATTAGCAGAAAATTAAATTAGAGGGTCATTATGAATATTTCTACTAATATTAAAGTACAGTTAAGGTGATATATTTTCTAGAATGTGTAATTTTCCATACATATACAACTTGATCTTACTCTGATCATATGCAATTTTAGATACATATATCTCTGTAATTCAGAAGGCTTCCATTATGATAATAGGGTGTAATTGAGAAGAAATTGCGGTTTAAAATGCACCTCTGAAATTAAAAGCTTTCAAATTAAAAATATGGCATTTATGTCATTTCTTCGGAAATTATATCATATTTCATCGATGATTCGGTTATAATTTTAGCTGAAAATGCGTCTTAACGAGGATTATTTAAAATTTCATTTTCGTAGAAATGAAATCCAGATTAAACCATAACCATGTTAAGCCACTTTCTTAAGCTTCCTCTTAAATGCGATGTAATTCAATTGTCTGGATCAAAGCTTCCAATTCTGAGAAAAGTGAAAGTGCTAAATCTTCTCCTATCTCTTCTTATTAGCTCTACGGGTCACATATCGTGCTTCAGATATCTTTATGAACTCCTTTTGCCGTCTTTCAATCCGTCTTTCGACTATTTTATAAGTCATATCCCGTTATCCTGAGTTATCTCTTTCCTCATAATCACAGCAGATCAAGTCACGACATATTCGTAATATTTTAAATCTATGAATGGTTTTATGTTTATCCAAGAGTTTAAGATTTGTATTTATTTCTACTGATTAACCGTTATAAATGTACACTTATAATCATTCCAGTATATTGTCTGCACCTTCTTTACTATGATGGAATGTAAACGGCTAAATCCTGAATAATTTTTATTAATTTATTAAAAGATTATTTTTTTATTTGATAACGGTAATTTATATGATTCAAAATCTAAAATTATCTTGATTCCTGTGATTAAGGGTGGAAAAAATTTATACATATTTCGAACATTGTTACATACGAGTGGTGCATAACCTTACAGATTTTTCAATTCGATATTTGAGATTATTTTCGGATTTATAATAATACTTTAATTTTTTTAAGGTTAATAAATCTTAGAAAGATACTAATATTTGGAAAATATTATCGGAGAAGAACCGAGAATTTAAGTGTATTTATATAAAACTTATGTAGAAAAAAAATTTATATATATATATATATATATATATATATATATATATATATTTTTCTACATCCGTCTTTCCGAATGCGTATGAATTCATTTCAGAGAATAGCTGAAAATGTATCTCTGCTTAGTTTCGTCTTTCCTTCTGAAAATAATTGAGAAAACAATGATTGATGATTGCAATGATTTTTTATCAGAATATACTGATGTGAAGGTAATATTGTTGAGATTAAATCCAGCAAATTTCAAGGATATTAGTACAGGGTTTCATTTCTCTTTACCAAACAACATCTACTTCTTTTTCTCAGTCGTGCACATCACATTCATTCCCTGGTTGTATTGGCACCTCCCCTTTGCCTCTTTCCTCTCCACTAATTCCTTTTCCCCTCTCCGCAGGGCTAGCCATTCCTCCCACCCGAATCCTTTCCTCTGGGATAATTCTGCCGGAGCTTCTAATCCCCGCCACTGATCCAATTAGTGTCGCTGCCGTCGGTAAGTATTCCGTTTCTTACCTCGTTCCTTTCCCCCTTCGAATTCACCTCTGTTATATTTCTTGCAAAGACTTTACTAATTCATATTGTTAAGGAGAAAGAATCGTCTACGTAGAGAACATTTTCGAAACTCTGTTTTTAGAAGTCTCATTTAACGAATAAAACACCGTAACCCTCGCATAGACAGCCAAAGCTTCCTAGATCTGTATGTAGAACCAAAAATGCGTTATCATCATATTAAATACAGAAATAAAATTTCGAACTAAGACAAACTTTGACATTCGAAATATATATGGTTATAGGTTATTTACAAGCACTTGATTTTGTCATCAATTATTGATAAAATAAGTAATTAATACTTATGAAGTGACACGGAATGTCGTGTTCTTTTTTTCTTTTAAAATATTTTTAATTATCGAAAAACTGTGGAAAAATTATATTTTTCATATTAGAGATATATATAAGATTTTTATTTCCTATTTTATTAACCTATTGGTATTCTATAATTCCCTGATTTTAATTTAAGACTAATAAAAACCATGAGTATCTTACTTGTGAAAAGTTTTCTCAATTTACATTTTGAGCTTTCGTTGCACAATCAAAATATTTCGAAAGAAAAAGCAAAAAAAAGTTAGTCCTTGGAATTTTCACGAGTTTTCTCTGAAGAAGAATGTCTTCCTGTTCTCGAATTAAACTTCCTTCTTTGTCCAACACACCGACGCTTTCGTTTACAGAACGGAAAGACGTGAGTGGAATCTTGGTTTCACCTGAAGGATATCCATCGGTGCAACAAGTATGTTCAAATTATCACCATTCCGAGTCGATCTGCAACTTTTATATCCGAATTTCCTTCGCATGAATTTATGGGCGAAATAAAGTGTACTCTTACCATTCATTTCAGTGCAAAATAAGGTACCCCAAAGTTACCTTTGAAAATATCCAGTTCCTTCAAAGTCTCAGGCAATTCCTATTTTATGGATGAGTTCATGCGACCAGTTAAAATAAGTAGATGTTCAATTCGTCTCTCAAATTCTATTTAATTTTTCTATCTTGTATTTCTTAGCTATATAATATAGCTCTCAATTATTTAGTGTTATTTTGAAAATTCTCTTTATTTATTTGAGAACTAGCTACTTTGAACTAGGTTGGGAACTAAATTCAGTGCAGCAATGGAATGGAATTTAATATTTAATATGAATATTTTATTTAGGTGCTCACTGCTGGAAAATACAAAGTATTCATAACTCGTATTCTATTTTATTACGTATACGTTTTTATTTTCTATAATTCTAATCAAAGGTATAATTTTTTATTGGCTAAGAGTGAAAAAGTACTGGCATTCTTTAAAATGACCCTCTTTCATTGAGTTTTAGCATTTCCTAATTGGGAGACGGTAATTAGAAATTAGTTAATGTTTCTTTAATTACTTATATAATTTTTTTTGTAAATTACTGCCCTATTATATTTTACGAATGCGTTCTGGACACTATAAAAAGTATGGGATTGATATCTTCGTTCATATTTCTTTTTTTCCTAATAGCACTGTCGATAATACTATTTCTCGATAGATGGAGACAACTTCCTCTTCGTCTTTCTTATCCCTATTATTTCCAAATACAGGAAGGAAACCTTTAAAGTATCCCATCTTATTTTTCGCCAGTTGTCGATAGAAGATCGAGTACATTATCCAAAGACGTTCGCATCCACTTCTTGTGCGGAAAATCTGATCGTTTATTTTTCAATCGGAAATAAGGAGGCTCAGGCAAAAAAGCTCCTCTTATATCCGCAATTGATCTACTTGAGAGAGTGCTTCAAATAGTACTTTTAAGGGCGGAGAGAAAATTCTTGTGACCATCAACCAACATAGGAATCGATATTTCGAAAGTGTCGGTATAAGTTATTGATAGTATCTTACATATGATCTCAGTTTTCGATTAAAAGAAACACAAAGTCTTACTAATGAACGGTTAGGAATCGATTATTACGAAGCAGTTCCGAAATAACGTATAAAAGAAACTTCAATGTATTTCGAAAAGATGAACAGCAGGTTGGTCCTTGAAGCTCAGTTTCTTTGCTTAAAAATTGTTTGCTCTTCGTTATCACTCTCTCCAGTCGATTAAACTTACTCTGTTATTTATAGGTTGGTTATTGCTCTGTTCGGATTTAGAGGATATGGTATATTTATCCCTAAACAACTATCTTCATAATCTTGTTCTTTGTTTTGTTGTTCGTGTATCCAACGCGATAAACTGTTCCACATTTAAACACATATTACCTTGCCTGTTTAATGGACATAAAAATACTCTCCCATGTTTATTCTTAGGCTTCAATGTAGTTGAAAATTGTTGCCGTAGTGCCTATAATCCCTAGCAAGTTTTCAAATCCTCTGGTTTTATTGAACAAGAGTGGCGAATGATTAATATGAATTATGATGATGTTTAATTCGAAGAGGGTTTCAAAGCTGATGTGTTCTCCTCCATCCACTTTTTTCGTATCAACAACGTCACACGGTATTTAGTGAAGGCCAGAAAACTGTCTTACGCTGTTCCAAAGCAGAGTCTTGCTTGTTTTCAGTCTGTAACGGCGTCATATTTGGTTATTTCTGTAAATATCCGATTCAACCGATGCTTCGTCCTGAATATTCACCGATTCGAAACTGTTTGTAAACCGTGGAAAAGCTTACGTAAGACGTTCGATAAGCTTTGGAATGACCGATTGCCGATAGAATATCGAATTACTTCCCGAAACCCTATCATTGGTTTAACGGAGGCGTTATTTGCACGATCGGTCGCATAAATTAGTAAGTTCTCTTTTTTTTCGCAGAGACAAATGGGGTCAGCACTTGAGAGACCCAAAAAGCCGTCTTTGAGCTTTGATTTCCCTTCTAATTACTTCTGTTTACCGGGCAAACGTGGCGTTATCCTGGAGATATCGCAGCGGAAGTGATTCGGTTAAGGGAAGTTTGTTTAAAGAAAGATTGGGAGGGAATTGCTTAACAGCATCCTGGACCAGGGCATTCCCTTCGTAAAGGTTAGTGGGGCGTATTTATTGGTCGATCGAGAACCTGCGAAAGACAAATACCCCAAGGTTTCCTCTTTTTATACCCTTTTTCGCTCTCTCCTTTTTTCTTCTCGATACACGAGGAAGGCGACATAAAAAGGGCTCATTTGAAAACGGGCCGTATTCTCGGAAGACGAGAAAAAAGTTGGAGAAAGGGGAATCCGGCAAAAAGTCAATGAATTGTAATGAGTTATACTCGCTGCATTTGAATCAGCCAATTAAAGCGATCACGCCAGCTTCTGCGATTCTTTTCTCCTTACATCAATATAATTCCCCATTGGATGTCTTTTCCTTATACATCGACTCTTCCGCCAACTCCGCCGTACTTTTCCCAGAAGTACGCTCTCTGAAATTAAATCCGGTCCCACATTTTCTCCATCGGTGCGACGAAATTAAATAGCCATTGATTTAGAGAATACGTGAGGCGACGTAATCTAATTGCAGACACGAATCGTATGTATCCGAAGCCTTTATTCCGATATTAGATTTTTTACCTGCGAAATACTGATTCGGAAAAATTGGAATTTTCGTTCTCGAAGAGAACTTTTTCGAATCGGAATTATTAATATGGAAAAAAGCTGCGATCGATTTTAAAATTTTATTCGGATATAGGGAAGCTCAAATAAATGGGGCATTAATATTGTAATATGGTTTCGATTCGTTTTTCTTTCTCATTATCACATAGAAGCTTATATATTTGAAATTAGAGAGAGAAATTAAAACAATACAGAGGATTCTCTTTTCATTGGCAGCTTTGAGTTATTATGTTACCATTTGCGCTTTTTAGCTCAATTGTTTTCTCTTTATTTCGAGTTATTTAGCTAAGCCCAAATTAATTATATTTTGTTCTATTGTTCAGGTGATCATAATGAATAAAGAAAGAAGTAAAACGCCATTATCGTGCCATTGTTGATTTTAGATATTGAGATAAATGAAATTTCGCGGTAATATGAACGGCCATTTATTCAAAATCGAATCATATAAGCAAATTATTGAAAGCTCTTTAGTATCCTAAATTAAAGAAAAATTGTATTGATACATCCATTCTTTCAACATTTAATTTTATCAAACAGAGTTTACTCAAATAAATTCATATTATTCTCTTTGCATGGATATTTTGAAGGTGAAACGTAAATTATGCTTATTAATTCATTTAAAATGATTTTACCATCAAGATACCACCAATCTTTTGAAGAATGTATATTACTTCATTAATTGTAGTGCTGAAACTTTTCACTTTCAGGGAAGATAATTATAGCGAACCTGAAATATCCCAATACACCGATGTTTATATTATTTTCTATGGTTATTAATCCATTTACATTCATAATGCATATTAAAATTAATACTCATAGGGTTTTTAATATTTGCTTGAGAAACATAACATCAAGGTTAAATGAAATGAATTCTCTTCTCGAAAAATGTAAAAAAGAAACAAATTGAGAAAAATGAATGGGTTTCTAATTTGTAAATAAGATGTCTTAGTAAATGAGTTCCTAAATAATTCCACAAGTTCCGGTACTATCGA
Source organism: Pantala flavescens (assembly GCA_020796165.1). Taxonomy (NCBI): domain Eukaryota; kingdom Metazoa; phylum Arthropoda; class Insecta; order Odonata; family Libellulidae; genus Pantala; species Pantala flavescens. The sequence continues at coordinate 29,439,516 of CM036884.1, read as the reverse complement.
TTGCATTCGTAGTATTCGCGTAGAAGCGGACAATGATATGTCCTTAGTAAGAATTTGTATTAACCCAGAGATCCCGGTATAACTTCTTAGGGAAAGGGAGCGAGTTGCTGACGCACACCCAATATTCCACCTTTTCCCTTGGGCTTCCCCGTTAACTACGTCCACACCCTGCACGATCACTGCCTCTGTTCCATTCGAAACAGGAATTCCAACTCAAGGATTCATTTTCTCATCCCTGCTGGCGTTTATTCCCTCCGATACGGGTTAAAGGTAAGTAGGAAATTCTCCCTTCCAAGGGATGCTTTTACCCTAAATAGGGCGTAATTTGAGAGTTAGGAATAATTGGGTAATTCTAAACTGCCCTAGGATTGTGATACGATCGATTCTTTGTTATTCCTTTGAAAACATCACCGAATTTTGCAAATGGAGGGTGATGTATTGTAGCCACTGTATGTATGAAAAGATATTGTCCTTGGCAATAGATGCTTTTAAAAGATTGCAACCTAACCGATTGAATATGTTAATTATCCTGAGAAATGTATATTTTAAAGTATGAGTTAATTGCAGAACATAATTTCATTACATTTTTGCACCGATTTACTTTTTACCTTTTATTATTCACAGTACTCACCGAATGGATTGTAGAAAATGATTTTAAAACGTAAGTTCAAGGCGATAAGGATTATTTCAAAATTTATTAACGTTTATATTTATGAAAAGGAATACATCTTGTATCAACCGATAAATGAGATAAATGATAAGGAAATTTCAAGAGACTTGTCTTTTGAAAAGGATTCAAATGCTTCGAAAAAAAAAGAAATACATTTGAATTTTAAAAGAAAGGTATCAAAATTGTCCTTTCTTTTCACAGTTGCAGAATTCTCTCCAAAGAAGTAATCTTTCAACTATTTCTTTATCGACGAGAGTTCTTTCATCCATCTCGCAAACTTTGAAATATTCCAAATGAGAAAGACCCCGTTATATCTCTTATCGGAATATTTAAGAGATGTGCTGTACATTTTATTTCAAGAAGTACTATCTTTTCGATAGTTCTTCCTGTTTTAAAAACTCAGTTACAAACTCTTTTATAAAATAATTTATTTTAATTTCAATTGTGATATGTCGTAAATATTGCAGCTTGTATACAGAAAATCGATTGTATACAAAAAATCCGTGGATTGATTGTAAATGGTCAGGCGTACCGATCAGGCGAAATGGATTGAATTTCTTTAATTTTCTCCCGTATTTCACACACTCAATCATCGAGCATTAGATGATCTATTGCTGGTCGGTTTAGAAGATTTGAAGTACTTCATCATAAATGATTTTATTTAGGCCATTTTTCAATGGCGATACTATCTTCTTGAGTTATTGGTTCTATGAGGGGAATTTAGTTCGCATAAATCAAAGAATAAAAAGCTCGTTATTTTCTATCCATTCGGAATTCCCCTCAAAGGAGTATGCTACATTATCTAAGCCTTCTCATATCCCCAGTCGGATTTCTTCTTTGAGTGCTATTGCGAATTCAATTCCTATCTAGTCTGACCCTAAGGGGATGCGATGCTGGAATTTCACCCCACTCGGAACTTGTTTGGACACACGGACCTGCAAGGAAGCTTCCTTTGCTGCTTAGACCTCATAAGCCTGGAAGCGACGCCGTCATTGGCTGCCTTATTTCTCCACTCAAAGGATCACCCTCTAAGGTTATTGGTGCGGAATAAGATCCTAGGCGCCCCTTAACTTCCTCCCAAATGCCCGTTGACACGTTCGTATCTTCATTTTGCAAACTGTATCCGAACTCGTGGGGCCAATTTAAAAGGTAATTTAAGACGTCGCATTTACTGATATTTAGAGTCGTCAATTCTCAGTGGAATCGTTTCACGGCTTATTTCAGTTTTATGCGAGGTTTGATTTAAAGCATCCGTTTTCGGTACATCGTATTATGATGATGGAATGTAATTAATTATGAGTGTGTTCGTATATTAATAATTTGAATTTTAAATGCTCGTTATAGATAGTTAAGCATAGAAAAATTTATTAAAAATCACACTGACCAAATATTATTTTAAGGTTGACTTTAGGAATATTTGATAAGTGATTAATTTAATTTAGGTTTTAAAATTTATAAATTCGCCATTCTTATAGTTATATATGCATCTAATAGAGATTCCATTATTGTTCTTTGTAAGTTAAAAAACTCTTATAAAATTTTCTCGAAGTAAATTTCGTATTTAGGAAACACTTAGAATCGTTTGCTTTTTCGAGTTCATTTTTATTCACGATAATTCACAAACAGACATTTTCACTTTGTCGAACCTTTAAGAATAACTTTGCAAAATGGAACGTTTCCTATAATTTCTTTGGCGGAATCTTCCCCAAGAGTTTCTAATCTTGAACTGCTTTTCAAGTCGATTAACTCCTCCATTAAGTCTCTTAATTCACCTTTTAATAAGATCGATTGGGTTAAGAATCGTCGAAGGATTTTGCTTCTTTTCTCGTGTCTTCCAAAACATATGCAACTGCTCTGCGGATTAACATAGCACTCAATTAATTCAAGAGTTTTCACCAACTTCGGTCCGCGCTGTGACGTCGCGCAAAACTTCTTGCAATTCCTCGCGGAAGAGAATGCTTAATTGTCTTAATCTTCGTCTTTGATCTTTCTCCGCTTAAAGAAGGAAGTTGATTGAATTTCGTAATCAGGAAGATGGAAGGAGTGCTTTCGGAATAGCTCTCTAGGAGGCGTTGTTGTAGCTCCTTTTTGAGTTAGCCCGCATCCCCACTCTACGCAAACTTCTTCATCCACCCACTCTCCCCGGAGAGTACCCGATTGCTGCCCCCAACCATACATAAATACATGTATAAGTTGAGGAAGACTTCCTGCAATTTCTCTCCCCATCAGAGTCTAATTAAGGATCGGTCACATCTGATGCATACGAATACGAGCGAGTCGCCTCCTTAAATAGCCCATTCACTCTTCCGATGCGTATTAAGGTGTTTCTTCCATTATATTCCGATCCAGCGTTCGCCAGAATTCAATATTTTGGGGCTCTCATTTCAAATTGGAACATGTGTTCGACATCTAAGCGTTGAATATGCAACGAGCGAATGAATTATTTATTCTGTGCCTTAGATTTCTGTTATAAATTAAGGAGGAAATTGCGGTTTCTGAAGATAGATATAATAAGGTATCCCTTTAATAAATTTAAATTTGTCGAATATAGAAAGCAATGTGCATAAAATTATTTTTCGTTTTAGAAATGAAAAATGCGAGAATAGCAAGTAATTGTGAGAATAATCATAAATCTTGTTCTGAATTTACTACATGATAAAAATATTTTAATCTTACTTAAAATGTTCATTAACATAGTAAACTCTGCGAATAAGGAAATATTCTCTTAACATTGTTAATCAAAGTTGAAATGATCCCCGCTAAGTCGTTCCATTTTGCCACACATCGAATGAACTTGCTCATTTGCTAATTACGTTGATTAATCTAAACTTAAGATTCTAAAAGTCTCCTCTCCCACAAACTGAAAAACTGCTTTCACAGTTAGCTTCGGTGAAATCAGTTCCCCGTGAGATTTATGTGAAATTAATCGATCAAGTTCCTTTTAATATATTATAATTTTCATTATTTCTTATTTTCATCAGAGCAAGCAAACTTTGTGAACTCATTCATTGTTTCCCTTATTTAGACTCATGTCTTATAACAGTTCATTTCAACAGTTTAGAACCTAGAATATTGAAAAAATTATGGTCGAGTTATATGATACATTAGGATGATTAAACGTGCCTTGCCACACCTATTTTCACACACCTTAATGACAGTAGAAGAAGATATTTGTTCAACTTTAAATGCCAAATAATTTTGAACTCCTTCCTTCTATTGTTTCATATATCTCATCTGCTTAATTTCGCTTCAGTTTTGAAGTGAGAATGCAATGACAATAACACTCAATAATACTTGCATACTGTTTACTCCACTATTTAATTATGTAGGTATTAAATTAAGGAGGAAAAGTTACAGGGAAGTAAATGAAGAAATTAATTCTTGATTTTTATTTAAAATATTATTTATTTAAGAAAAGCAAATTATTGATTTCAGGAATTTGTCAGATCCGAGGAAAAAAATGGGTATAAATATGGATGCATTAATGTAAGAATGAGTGAATTAATTTTACCAAAAATATAACCCAATCTGAAAATTAAAAGTCATAAATCCCATATCTCCTTAACATGAGAATGATTCTATGAAATTTCTAATTTTATTCACATTCAACATTTCCTTCACAAACATTTAGCCACGCTCAGAAATGATAGGGAATTATTTTGATGAGTCGAATTGAAGGGGGAGAGTTATCAAGTATATATCATGTGGTCTTTGCATTAATTAATTAGTTTGAATTCCAATAAACTCATGTCCTCGAATAACCGATCCTAGTGTAAATGTGGTTAAACAATCCATCAAAACGGAGAAACGGTGACGATAAACATCACGTTCGTTAGCACTCTCATTAATAGTAATGCTAAAGCAAACAGTTTATTTGCAGAAATGTATCTAAAGTTTGAATTTACCTGTCTTTTGCAAGTTCGGAAGCTGACTTTCCCTATTGAGAAATTAGAGATATTTACCTCCCCAAAATTGTCATCATATTAATGTCAGTTTGAGACCCTTTCTCAGTAATCAGGTTCTTAAGTTAACATTAGGTTTTCTAATAGAATGTGTGAATATGGGGATTTTGAGTGATTTTGTAGAGATTATTTCACTTTTAAATCGTCAGATGACTTTTTGAGTATATTGATTTGTACTAATGTTGCTAATTTTTACAATATAAGATTCTGCGTAGCGTAGATACTTCAATCAATCTAATTTGATTGAATTAGTTTCATTTACACAGAACGAAAATGCCTGTTGAAAATTGTTCTTGGCTAATTGCTTTTGTATATTAATTAGGTAATTCACAATCTTTCTATGCCTATCAGAGTATATCATGTTTTTTTTTTACAATAACAAGTCTATCTGTTTCTACGGTACCATGTAAACACTTCGAATAATCCAATCAATCGCTAAGGTTGAAAATTAAAAAAATATATTTTCCAGCTCAACTTCGTGTTTACGAAATTGAATCTCCGATTAAACTAGATTTAAAATATTTATTTTCCAATGCCGCAATGTCATTGAACTTCACTTTGAACCATTCCTACCATCTATCGTTCTATAAATCTTCATACATAACTTACTAGAAAATGTTTAAAAACGGATTTCGCCATTCTCTTTCTATATCATAATACGAAAGAGAATATTAAGATAATTATTCGACTTAAAATGGCAATGTCAGAATCAGAAGAAAGAAGTAGTGCGTGCAAGAGTTGGCGTATGCATGTCCCTGAGGATATACGTGAAAAGAATGGCAAGTAAGAGTAATTAGGGATGAGAGAAATCTTGATTGCTTCCAGTGCACTTGAACTGATTCTCTCCACTGCATTCTCTCCCCCTTTCATTTCTACTTCTTTCTTCTCCATTCAATGCTCCTTTACTTCGTGACTTCATTACCACGTCTCTTTCTTCTGCTTCTCTTTCCCTGAACTGCCTCTCTCTGCTGCAAAAGGAATTATACCTTAGAATGAAAAGTTAGATGTAGATCTACGTGTATGAAAGCTATAACATTTTCTTGGTTATAATATTATCCAATGAACCACGAGTTATTAATAAATTTCATCTGCAATTATACGATGATTATAGAAGTGAAACAAAGAAATGAGATATTTCATTCACGTCGTAACGGACTCACTTTAACTGTTAGCTCCTAAGCTATAAAAGTTTAATTAACCTCTATTACTTTAATTTAATTTTATTGAATTCATAATTTTGTTGACATACCATCTAGCCATTAATCTTGTCTCTTTTAAATGCGTAAAACGTCTTCGGAGGGAATGTTGTTCGAAATTTATAAAGTTTTCGATTAATGTTCCAAAAAATTACTTACAAATATTAAAGGGCGTGAAATCGATGAAAAGTAACTCTTGTATTAAAAGTGAATTTCAATTTACTTACGCAATTTAACATTTAGTTTTTTACTTCAAATACTGTATAAGAACGTTTGATTTTTCTCAGTTTTGGCATAAATGGTCCTTATGTTATTCAGTAACTCATTCTTTTCTTTCCAACTGCTATATCTTCGTGCGTCTTAAAAAACCGATAAGATCCGTTAAAACTTTCAATCAGCTTTTTTAAATTCAGAATTGCTATAAATTAATAAATAAATGTAAACTATCTTTAATCCTTTGAGTCTGTTTAGTATGTACAACCCTTTCCATTGTGTTGTGAATGGCTCAGTTCATGGCGAGTCTAACGAAAACTAAATGTCAGTTGAGAAGGATTTGGTTTCCTCTGCATAGGGCGCTATTACCTTGTAAAGTATCCTCTGAATCTCATGGAAACTGCATTTCTCTGGACGAATAGAATCGCATTTTAATGAAAAATTCACTTTATCAACAGTAGACGTTGTTCAGTGGATTATTTTTTGGACAACTCTTTCTTTTGAAGTTTTATTTCTTGCAGATACGCGTCTACTCGTTCGCTAATTGGTCGCAATTTTGAACTTTATTTGCTCTTCTTGCGAAGGTCACATTCTCTCATTTCAAAGAAGTGATACTGGGTTTTTTTTCCAGTTTTTTTTTGTTTCAGTTCAAGGTGATGGAGGCTGATTCTTACACAGCGATTCACTCTTCTACGTTTTACTTTAAATAAGCTGGAATTATTTTAAAGCTCAGAATTTGTATCTAAATGCAATTCAATCCAGGTGAATCGCAGGTTTACTTGCGTATTTTATAAACCGAAAAGTACGTCATGGATTCAAAGTTTAATTAATTTCGGCGATAATTCACTGTGTGTTTTCCTTAGAAAATCATAAATGTTGTAAAGCCGCATTTATAGGTAAAACTGAAAATATCCAGCTGTAGTTTCATTACCTGGAGGCGTAATTTTTCTAGGTTTTATGGTAAGGTATAATATTTAAACAACAAGAAAATGTAAATCTTAAAAATGTTATATAATCTTTAGAGAATGTAACATTCAATAATGTGAAGAATGATTTATTATAATTTATATTATGAGAATTGTTTGCAATTTTTAAGGGAATAAAGGAGAGGGTTAGTGTTTAAATTATTTCATTTCAAATCTTGGCCAAACAATTTTATAAAATATAATTAAATTGGGCTACTTGAAAAAATAGTTTGTCGGTTGACCATAAGTTTTTTCCAGAAATTTAAGTTCAATATCTAATTATATTACACTTTTCGAATACTGATTGTAACTTGTAATACTTTTGTAGGAATATATTAATAAAGCAGTAGAATTATTACCGGATATTCAAAATAAAAAGGCAAGAGACTAATTCATGTGTTAAGCATTATGATGTCCTAAAGATGGGAGCTTTTCGTTTTATGATAACTCTCACAAACTTCAAAGACCGCTGTATTATGTGCCACAAGAATGTTTTAAATTGGGGCAAGTCTATTTAATTTTTTATTATTATTATTATTTTTAAAACTTAAAATTCACAACAATATAGTAATCGAAGGCATGGCAGAGAAATTTTGAATCGACTTAAAAATCCAATCATCTAAGAGAAATGAGATATTCTCAAAAGAGAACAGCTATTAATTGGAGTATGTTCTTACAGCCAAACAAACGTCTCGAGCATCTATATGATCCCCACTGATACGGAGTTAGTGGCAACTATAAAATGCACAATGGTTAAACAGAAGGCGGTTTCTATGGAGATTTTCGTATGAGCCATACCACGGTGAATAGACGTAAACCTTGGTAGCTTCAAACCCATAAAAATTTTACCATCCATTCTCACTTCCATAGACCGCACTATCGTCGCACACTTTATAGTTCTCTCTACAACCAATTTTTGTTCAAAGTAGTCAAATATCATCTCAATATTTGAGTTCTATCGTCCATAAAACATAAGTTATCAACTTCAATGGAATTTTTTATATCAGACTAAATCCAAACTAAGAAATTATTCTGATTCCAGATCATTCAAATATAAACAAGTAACGCAATTTATAAATATTTATTTGTTTTACTTTTAAAATCATATCTATACTTTTTATAATAGACATGGCGACATCTATCTAAGGAGGATGTGAATATATATAATTATAACATCTATGTGAATTTATTGAGGTTTCGGGTTAAAGTAAATTTTGAAGAACCTAAACTTCTTCGTTGAGTAAAGAATTGATCTATTCAAATCTAAAATAAATCCATTATGAATCCACATTCATCCTCTGCCACGGTTATCGATATTCATTTAGTGATATAGGACCCCTTCAGAGTGAAAAGGGCACTATATATGATTTTAATTTTCCCTTATAAATAGTAAAATAACATTTTAATTTACTTAAAAAAGATCGCAATAACACCTTTCTGGGCAATTACAGAGCGGTTCTTAACGTAACAATGTACTTTGGCAAACATCCAATCCCCGAGAGAAAAATTTCCTATAAATAATTATATATATATTAAAAATACAATATATGTGTATTAAAAATACAATAATAAAAAATATAATCCTTTTAGAAATTATAACGCTATTATACAAACATTTCATTCATTTCTCGAGCAAAAACTCATCATGAGAATTTCAATACGGACTCATTCTTTGGATGACAACCGTCCCGAGTGGATCGATGGAGAAATTTGGGAAAAAATCGTCCCTTTTTCAGATCCTGTGTTTCGCTCATCTAGAAATGAGTTTTTCCTTAAGAAGAACCTTTCCAAGTCCGAATGACTTCCTATTTCTGAAGAGAACTTCCACCCCTGAAAATTTCAATGGGTTTGAAGATGATGAAGTCGGAATGTCCTTTCATTCTATCAAAAGACATCACTTTTATAAATTCTCTCCTTATTTTCCTTCCCTACACCTCACCCTTTCCTACTAATTTCCTTTTTACCTCATCTCTTCTCCTATAATAGTCTTCTCGAGTATTATTATCATCATTAATAACCTTCTCAACATTATTATATTCTCCTTATAGTCTGAACTAATAAAACTTTAATAATAAGGGATTCTCTGTTTTTATTATAGAAAGCTTTCATTTCCAACTTATACTCCAGGTTTTGCTGTTGTTATTTATCCTCAGTTATAATATAATAACATTTCCTATAAGGATTTTGAAATAAAAATTTCTAGAAAATAAAAGTAATAAGAATCGTTTACATACTTCAACACTTTCAATAAGTCCGTTTTTAAGTTCAGTGCTATGAATTATAACTTTCCAATTCATCCCTTTACCTTTTAGTAAATTGTAAATATGGTAAAATGTTTGTAAATTGCATGTACGTGACTTTTATATTTCATTTTAATCTCATCGAGTAATTCAATTTTTTCTCTTAATTGGATCATATGGATATACTTTGCTCTTTATTGGTTTCTTTGAAAATAATTTTCTCATAAATATTAGGTTTTATTACGAAGTTTTTAGAGGTGTATTATTTCTGTTCATTTTATATTATCTGATTTTTAGCATTTAAATTTTGCGTCTGATTCATGAGTTTGAAACAAGACATATAGAAGAGTATCGTTTTATGATGGTCATTTGTTTTCCGATGAGGACCGTTGCTAATTATAGAGATTTCCTTTCTTTCCACAGCAGTAAAAGGTTCGTGTATACTTTACGACGCGTTTATTGTCGCGAGAATTTTAGAAAAAGGGTGGACTTTATAGCCGAGGGAAAGGAGGATTTCCAATACTCGCCCAACATAAGCTTAAAAGTAGTGGTTTCGAATTTACGTCCACTGGCAAGTGTATCGTATTTCTTCCGGAAGCAGGCAACTTTTCGTGGCGTTTTATTTTCGGAATTTCCGTAGTTTACAGATTCAAAAGTTTATCTCTTTTTCGTGCTGACGCCTTTGAGGTTTTCCTCTCCTTTTTCCTTTTAAGTGTTGTCGACGCAATTATACAAATAGAAATTTGATTGACAGTGGATGATCTTGGGTCCTAAATATCAAATGCCATGGAGAATTGTATATATCTCCTTTTCATTGACTTCAAATATATCGCCATTGTTTCATTTTGAAGGAAAAAAGCCAGACGAAAATATTGGAGTTTTTGAAATTAACTTGGAATTCAGTAGATAATTTATAAATAATAATAGATAAATTTTTCTGTGAATCCCTCGCATTATTGCCTACTACTTTGTATTTTATTGTGCCTCGATTCTATATGCATTTATTCTCACTTTACTCACTCAAGCCTTTATGCTTTTAAACCCTTTATTTGAAATATAATGAATACTTTGAGTAAAAATAAAATACTTCGTCGATATTTTTTAAAGGAATAAAATTATACTCAACTCATAAAAATATCTTTAGGCATAGAATGAGTAGCAGGGTCAAAATCTTAGAAGATACAAATAAGCATAATGAAGCTTAATTGTTAAAAACTATTCAGAAAACTTCTTTGATATTCCACAAACTTATCCGTGGATTTAGAAGGATGGCTATTTTGGCTTTAATCGAAGAAAAAAAGCAAAGATACGTTCGTGTTCTTACTGCATTATTTAGGAGACATCTGTATGTACATGCACTCGAGAGAATTCGAAACATTTGGCTATTATTCCATCGATAATGCAATGATCGATAATCGAAGTATCGAGATCCGAGTTCCCCTGTTTAACCTTTTCACCGCGTTCCGCAGAGTGTCCTATTTTTAAAGAACCACTTCCGGCTGTTCGAAGGCAAGTCGATATCGAATTAGATTCTCTTCTTCTCACACGTTCTTTCGAAATAAATCACTCTTGTCACCATAACAAGAGAAAAATGCTTCGTATTCCTTCTTTCATAATTCTAGACGCCCGAATAGCAATAAAGGTAATGGTGGAGATACCTCGTGGGACCAATACAGCTGCGGGAGAAAGAATGGAAGCGGTGGGTGGGAGATGGAATTTCCGAGTGTTTCGGAAAGAGAAAGCAGATGGTCATGAAGACACTTATCAAAAGGATCAAAAGAAATCTTTCCGCGAAAGCAATAGCGAAACCCTTCTGCGTCTCTTTGGAAAAACCGATGGAAGTGTGTTTCGACTTTGATTTTTGTGGACGTTGTCGTACGCGAAAAAACATTTCTTAAAATCGAGTTCCAAGATGGCGGATCCACAGATGAACTTAATCTATCTAAATATTGTTGCAAATTCTGAAAAGAATTTCGAGCATTGAATTCGGTGTTTGGGAGATGTGAAGGGAACCCCATCGCTCGGGTCCACCTAGATTTACTTTGCCAGTTTGCCTCGGTCTTGAAGCAGCACTGATTCATGGCGAATACGTTTACTATTTACCGAAAGAAGAAAACAGAAATAGGACTTCAAAGAAGGGGCACAGTTAGTTTATAGGTAGATTCGCTCTACATCAGTGGAGGGAATGCAACAACATTTACCTTTTCCAAGTTTTAAGGTAATCAGTATTTGTACTCCATCTCGTTCTCATTTTCTGTTGTTTCTAGAAAGAAAGAAGGGCGAGAGAAATATTGTTAATCTTTAAAAACTTCCATCAATTACGTAAGCATTCCGTAGACTATTAATCTTAGAGTATTCATAACCTTAATAAAATATTTCTTTTTATCAGTTGTCTGCTGTTAAATCGAACTTAAATTAATTCATTTACCACTACATAGGAATTATTTCGATAACACTTCATTATATTTAGATCTATAAATTTATATCTTCAACCCAGTCAATTGTTTCAATAATGTTATGCAATTCCATTTTTTCGAGAATAGTATCTTATAAAAACCAAGGAAAAACCAGAAAAAATGTTCCGCAAGAGTGTAACAATCATTTGAATGTTCAGAAAACCATGTCTTACGTTTAGATCCAAGCGTTACTCGTAATCAGAATTCTAGATGTTCTCATAGCTGACCTCAGCATTGAAGTATATATGTACCGGATAACAACACCTGTGATGCCGGAGTACTTTTGCGCTGCTGAAATCATTTAGAGAAATGTTTAAAGCATCCATGGTGGAAGACTTTAAAGTTTCCGGAGAGGAAAGAAGAAAGGGTTGGTTACGAGTCGTCCGGAGGCGTGACGCCCCCTACAATGAAAGGCATTCTATTGTTGAAACAAGGGGCACGAGAGGGTTAGCGAGGGACGTTAGCAACCGTTTTTGAAAGCATGAGGACGCATTAGGAAAGTAAAACGTTTCAGATGCATTCGTTGGATTAACTGAATTCGTCCTTCGGAAAATGATGGACGATGATGTGGAACTCCCATCATAGGATTTAAAGATTGTAATCTTATACTAGATATATATCATGTTATGAATTTTATAATCAATGAAAATGTTTCATTGATTTTATGGCAATGATAAAAATATAATGTTGATTGTCATTTTGGGATCCGCATCATTTTCACATGCCTTTATTTTCTGTTCCTTAAGATATACTCATTTGTTATTTTCACCGATCATCCAATTCAGGCATTCTCAAGATATTTACACTTGCATGGATAATATTTGGATGGAAGGACCTAAGTTTAACATTATTTAGCTTTCATTTAATAGCAATTCGTTATAATACTTGAATTTGGATATACATTTTAAAATGCAATTTATTTACATTTAATCGCCATTTTTGTGATACTTTGACGAACTTTTAATTTAAACATGATTTATTTATTGCGAGTTATCAAGTCGTTTAATATTTCATATGTTTTGCCATTTGCTATTCGAAATTTAAGGAAAGAATTTAGTTTCTCTTCGCCTTTATTTGATCCATTTTTCCATTGCGCTCATAAACAGTGGATTTCTTCTGATATGAGACACTATTTTAAGGGGAATGAAACACCTTTACTTGTCAACGAAACGGGTATGGATTCGATTTTGGATATCGGTTTTCTTGTTTTTACGATGATTCGACGATTCATTGGAAATATTCCTTGTGATTTCCTTAAATTTCATTTTTATGCTTTCGATTATATTTTATGGTAGTGTATATTCGTGTGCTGATTCGAATTTTGATAAACGATAAGATGAAACGAATAATTGATACAAGAAGTAATATTCTTGGAATCCTATTTAAAACTGCACTAAGGAATCGTAGATGATTTGATGTTTATAAGGATTAATTTATAATTGACTTAATGCTTATTCTGAAAAGTATAAATGCTAAGAAAAGAAAGAATTAAGAAGTGGATTAGACTGAGTTTATGATAGACTTATCTATGAATCGATAGAGGAAGGGATGGCATTCAGTTGAAGTCGGATGAAACGTCGGTTCGCATTGAAGTGGAAAACGAAGATTTCAGGGACAAATTTTTGAAAGATCCGATTCCAGAGCTCAATATACAGAGAGCTCGTTCTTGATGGCGCGAAGGCTTTTAACGGGTGAAGAGGTTCTTAAAATCACGGAGTTTGCAGGAGATGTGATGGAGGTATGACGCTGCTTTGATGGATATTCGGAACGATGCCCCAAAAGTTCTCTCATATTCAAATGCCTCTTTACGAGAGAGAAATATTTTCTTCTTACGGGGAACAATTAAGTATTCATTTTATCTGGTTATTCCATGTTTTAAGAAAGAGTTTTTTAATTAAAAAAACATTCTCTAACTATCGTCTTGCTACTACGAGTTTATCAAATGAAATTCTTCAATATATATTACTTAAAGAAATTCATCAATGAAAGTTAAAATTTGAAAGAAATAATTAATTTGTCTATACATTTATTCAAATAGAAATTTCTACATTCGTTGTAAAAAAGGAGAGATTGAACTTAAAGAGATTAAATAAAGTAAAGAAAAAAGCTACTGCTATTCCGTAAGAAACTTGAATTCAAAGAAAATGACATACTATTATTTTGCAATTTGAGGAATTTGTGGTGAGATTCAAATTTACATATGATTGGTTGCCGATTTGAATGTCGCCCTCTAATTTATGAATTGCAGAGTCTTCACTGTTTTATTCATATATGACTATCTTTTAAATCGTTCCAATTACGTTTAAGGGAGTTAAATTCATCTTATTTGCTTGTGATACCAATTTTACTTTTGACGTGGAAAAGAAATTCTGAGAAAAAATAAAAATCGCATTCCGGATATCCTTGACCAAGGATCTTTTATCTAAGGCTCGATTGACCTTTCGTGGAACATTTAATAGGAGAAAGTAATCCTTTTATGATTCTAATCGGAGTGACCTTTATCATAATATTCCATACCTGTCATTCCCTCAGAATTAATCTAGATTTCAGAAAGACTTAGAGAAATAATCCAAAATTCCAGTCTTGTCAGATTGCATAAATAGTTGGATTTCTACCTTAACGCGCATCATCTATAGAAATTAGTATAACAAAGGACTAAAACATTTAAAATATAATCAATATATTATTATAAACGTATAATGATACTATTAACTGCACATATTAATGTAAAATGAAGGTGAAAAAAGTAAAATGCATAATCTCCTTCCGAAATAATTTTCCTTTTTATCATACATCTTTAAAAGTGATAAAGTCACGATTATTTTTATTATTTATTTCAACTAACAAGCTCATTTATTCTTATTTTTATTTAAGAGTATGAAACACATTTTTATGTATTTAATTCGTTAAAAATCGTTTTTTATTTCATTTTATGCATATACAAGAAGTGTTGAATGGAATATAATATATTTCCATAAAAGATTTCTTTGAAAGTACATCTATCAGAATAAGATAATTGTCTTTATAAGGTTTTGCTATTATGGTAATAATAGCGTAGAATAGAAAATGAATGCGTGACTTTTGATTTTTTTAACTAGTGCCTCAAATAATTAATGAATTTAATAGATAAAGAGTGAATAAATAGAATTTGTGGTAAATGCATAATAAATATGATGGAATTGACTGAAAATATAGCAGTTATCGAGATACAAAGATATTATTATTACTGGAAAAGATAAAATTCATGCTTCTTAATGATGACATTTTTTACAAATATCGTGAAATAGAATCACTCAAGAAAACATGTAGGATTTATTATGCTATCCATTTTAAATTAACGTCCATATTTATGTAAATGAGGAAAATATTTCACAATTTAAATACGAATTTTTAAAAATTCCCTCTGAAGTTTATTCATATCTTTGAATTTTTTACGTATTTTCTTTTCTTTTCAACTAAATCCCTTCTGCATTTCATGAGTAACATGTTTACATTGCAATAAAGGACCGAGATAACCAGTCGAATTCTGATGTCAGCGTATTTTGCGATTCACTGCTATCGATAATTTCTTTTCAAAAAAGTCCTTTCACTAAGATTTGGGAAATCCCTTAAATGTTTTTATTGACTCGGGATTGGTTTGGAGAGGGAAATGAAAACTGAAAGCGTTGGGCTCCTCCTAATAGTGAATGTGGTCTATGATGTCATTCCAACTCCTGCTTAACAGCAAATGCTGAAAGGGGCTAAATTTTCTTCTCCCCAGTGGTTATTCTTGTGAGTTAATCCTATTCCAATCTATCCCTGACCTCAACCCTCCTCCCTATTTCTCTATCTCACCTTTTTTACTCCGAGAATACCTCTTTGGCCACAATTCCTTTACCACAATCTCCCAACTCAGTCGCCACTGTGTGACTCGCTCTTATTTTGTGTGCTTTCCCTTTCTAACACGGTTCTTTCTGAACTCAAATTAACTTTTATTGTCTTCTAAATGGTTTTCGTTGTTATTCTAAAATAAATTTCTTAGAACTTATAAAAAATCAATGCTATCAATCTTCATTTATGAAGTAAAATAAGCAACGAAAAAAGAAGAAGAGAAATATCTCTACTCTATACCAAAAAGCCTACTAATTTATAAATTAACAATAACCTAGCCATCCATTGTTGATAGGTTTCATAAGTTGCTTCAAATGGACCCTCAAATGCGTTTAAATTAGTTTTAAGATACAATATAACCTTTCGAACAGTTAAATTAAATTTGTAGAAACTTGTCCTGAAAGAAGGGTAGAACGAATCAAAGCAATTACTTTACATTATTTTCAAATTTTATTTTATTCTAATTAAAATGTAATAAAAGATTGATGCATTACACATCTATCTTTATATTTATGGTATTTGTCTTTTTCAAAAACCTTTAACTCGCGAGATAATTCACTTAATTAAGAATTGTCAAGTGTCAATAACTGGGGTAATGAATTTCAAATTTACTTCTAAAAACTTAGTGTATGACAGTGCGTGATATTTCTCATATTCTGCATAATATATCCAGCAATTCGTAAATATCTATTTCCTGTGCTCTTTGATTTAAGAATAAATGATAATTACACAACAAAAAAGTTATAAAGACCATTTCAATTTTCATAATAAATCAAAATAATGTGAATCGTCTTACTAACAGAAAAATACAAGCTCTCATAGCTTCTTTCTCTATCCATCTCTATTTGAATAGCGCGTATTCTTTACCTTCCGAAACTTATCAACTTCGAAAGAAACATTTCCTCCTCCTTATTTGTCATTGTCACCTGTTCCCGAGTTTGCTCGAAAGATGGGGCTCTTTCCCGAGGGCTTGCATTATTCTCGAATCATTCTCTCTCCTTGACAATAATGGCTGCACAAACAATATACCTTCTGCCATTATGGCTCTCTTCTTTTCAGCAGTGGTACCCTTGCATGAATTTTGAGGATGTCTTGGCTTCTAGTTCTTCAAATAGATGCTCATTATCTGTGCACTATTTTAAGCAACGAATTTTGCAAAATTTTGCAATTTACAGAATCATTTTTTTGCGCAAAAGAATATTCGGGGCGGTATAAAAAAGAGAAACGTAAGTATGAGGGGCAAACTTATTCAATGATTGTCATATCATCTAATATATTCGGATAATAAACTGATCTCGATGATTTTCGACTGTCATGGAATGAATTTCTATATAGTGAATATGAAATATTATCTTATTAATATTAATAACGTACGTTATATTTTATGACGGAATGCGAATTTTTTATAGATGCATTGATATTATGTATCTGATTATTCCGAACCTTCATCCTTTTTGAAATGTATTATAATATAAAAATAATCCTCTTCGACTTTAGGACTTGGTTACTAGTTTACATTTCGTAAGAACTACTCAAAAAATTTCGTACATTTATCTTGTATTGTAGCATTTACGCAGAAATTTCGCAAATCATATAATGCAGATTTATTTTGCTCTATACAACTAGAACAATTTTAACTCTTGCATCCATTCACTTCAACTTCAAATATCTGTACAACCACTCTCACCAGACGATGTTCATAGACAATCGAGGTCCAGTCGCCACTTCTACATAATTATTGTAAGGAAAAAAAAACAATTTTAAGTTATTTTTCTTGACGTTACGAAAAAAAAACCTTTGGATGTTATTTTGAATCTTATTGATATTTATGACATCTCTCTTTTCTAATGAATTTGGATTGTTTAAATGGCTGCTGTTTTCTGAAAGTCTTCTAGGAATTACAGCTTTTTATTTTTCAAATTAAAAATTAATCATTTATTACTTTTCTTAATTTATTTTTTATATTTAGTTTCATGTATCTGTAAGTGTGATAGAAAGTTTCTGTGGGAATCAGAATCGAATGTTAGAAATAAGATTTTTATGTTTCTGGGAAAAATAAATATAAGTTAGTTTCTAAAATTTTTATCTTTAGCTCATTCGTCGTACGTGATTTCATTGAATTATAAGAAGTCCTTCACTAAATGATCCACCTCTTTTATGATCATCATCCTTTAAGGAGCTGTTTATATTTTGGATTGTTTATTTTACTTTTACATTATTTTATTGATATACATATAATAAGAATAACGTTCAACGTTATCGTCGAACTAAGTTGTGTTGACTGTTGCTATGGCACGTGTTCATAGGTTTATCAAAGTATTTTAACTTGGAGTATTGCTAAAAGCATGTAGACTCAATGAATATTAGATATCGAGAGAATGTGCTTCTCCTATCCTACTTTAGGAAAAGAAGAGCCATGAAAAATAAATATGATCAAAATTTCCATAAAAGGAAGTTTTATGTAATTCTCATAAATTTTTCGAAACATCAACTTTAAATGTCCTCGAAGCATTCGCGTGAACCACGAGCGAAAATTGCGAGGGTCCCCCTCACCGAAAGGGTTCTCAAAATGAAAACCCTTTCTCGAGTAAATTCTTTTTCTCCTCTTCTTCGCTAAATCATCGCATCCGCAGTTTATATTTGTTTTCCTTCGAAATATTTCATAAAGAAGGAAATCGATGGTTTTTTCCGTGAGGTTTCTTAAGGAATATAAGGCAATCGTATTGAACAAACATTTCCATAAGTCCTCCGTTTACTCAAGAGAACGTCTTTTCCAGCATTAATTTCTTTCTGGAGTTTCTTAAAATTTCATGGAATTGCAGCGAACGCGAGGAGAATTTTAAATTTTCTAATTTTTACATGGCTTTTTTACTTCCATGGTTGCTGCTCTTACTTTTCATATTTTTTTATCGGAAACTTATTGTTTGAGTTTTTACGGAATACTTCTCCATTGGCGAGAGAAAAATTTCACTCATTGTTTTGTAATTGTGGTGCAATACTATCCCCATTGAAATTACGTTGATAACTACCTTTTTCTATGATCACCTTCAAAGTAGTTTTTAGGGAATTTGTACTTGAAATAAATTTCATAGAAACCTTACGGTGAAATTGTTGTTTACGCAGTATCTTCGTTAGGTAAAATGCGGAAAAAAGATGAGTTATATCCTTTTAAGATTAAAATTCTGTTCCCTTTTCAGAAAAACAGTCATCCTTAACACGTTCACTAGATCTCAGAGATTCATACTCGGCTCTAAATTATCGAGGATGTTTACGTGCGACACTTCGTTCAAGAAAAATATATTTATGTATATAGTTAACCAATTTATTTTAACTTATGACAAATAAAGTTTTATTCAGTATTAAAGTAGTAATATATTTTGTAGGGATTAATTCCTTTATTTAAACTCCACCTTATCTTAAGAAGAAATACGATCACTCTTCTTCTATGAGTGCACGTATTATATGTTCGTAAGGAAATGTAAGTACTATGCTTATATATCATATATATAGAATATTTCGATTAAATAATATTTATGTAAATATAAAAGAAAAATATGGTATATGAAATTTATATACTTATGCACTTTTTCATTCTTACAGGTACCGAAGCTTTGACCATCTACCGTCTACGATTCAAGTAAACAGTGAAACTGTGAGTGATTCTCTTCTTATATATGTGTGCATGTATCATATCCTTTAGAGTATGATTCGCTTAGTTTTGATGAAACTGAGGTTTTTCGAAACATCCTTAATGAGAAATCTTGACTATTATTTATTTGAAATTGTTTTTAATTTTTAAATAGAAAATATTCATTTGTAGGATGTGGTGAAATATATTTAAAACCCATGGTGAACTACTATCAAGTGTCCTTTGGAATACTCTGCAATTTATCTTTAAGTTTTAGATAGTCAGAATGCAACCAGGATTTAAAGTTGGATTTTCTTGTCGCAAGAGTAGAAGATTTTGATACGGACCTCTAAAAAATCGGCACATTATATCCGTGTCATTTTAAGAAGGCGCGAACGGTAGATATCATTTTCCACAGATTCCGAAGTTCAATTTCGGTGGTTTCCATTTCTTCCCACTAGGAGCCGCCATATGTACCGAACAACACATCACTCCTGCGGTAGAAACTCATTCCCACACAAATCCCTAAACAGATGGAGATATTTTTCTCCTTTCGACCGAGATTCAATGAACTCCCGATGTATGTAAATCACTCTTTAAAGGGTTCCTTTATTCTGATGGTCCTCGGATTGGGTCACCGTCGGCGAAAAAGCATATTTCCTCTTTTTATTCGAAGGATAAAAAATAAGCCATCTCTTGAAGTAAAATGGGGTATTTGTCGGCGGATCTACTGCTTCCCATTCAATGATTTGAGGAAAGGATAGGCGGAGTATCTTGAATTTTAAACGATGGAAAAAGTAATGGTAGCTTTCAATGCGAGATGATAAAAATCTATATGTATATATAAGAATTTTAGTGTATTGCAAGCATAAATAGTTACATAATATACATTCAAGATACGTTCAAGAACATGATAAATGTAATGATATTTATCTTTTATCTTTAAGAACGAAAAGGTTTGAAGATATTTCCTAATATATACTTCCGAACGTCTATGACTCTCTCTATTTAGTTTTAAAGGTATTGAAGAATTGTTTAAAAATTGATTTGAACATTTAAAACGCTGATTATAATAAATAAT